>CM057385.1:116270662-117520662 GCA_030015415.1 Cynopterus sphinx | reverse complement strand
CTAGGGGTTAAATACGAATTTGAGTACAGAATGCACACAAAGCAGGGAAAGAACTTCTTGATCCAAGACACATCTTTGACCACCACAAGCAAGATTAGAAACTAAAAGGTGGACATTGGCCTTGGGTGTGGGTGGGAGAACAGGGATTGCATGTCAAAGATGACCTTGAATTTTTCTTCTGTGAGAGTGGTAGCTCTGTGGACTCTGTAGTAAACCATAAGCTCAAACTTACCTTTGTGTTGTAATATATGAATTATAAAATGTTGTCTCACTTATTGTCTCATAGGACATTACATTATGAATAGAAGATGCATTTCCCCTCTTTGGAGGAAGGTATGCTCAGGGGGCAGAGTCATTCACCCACAGTCATAGAGTAGATGTATGGCTGGGTTTTAGCTGTAGGCCTCTCTGACTCCAAACTCGGTGTTCTTTCCACTAAAGTACATTTTTCTTCAGTAGAATAAAAGAGGAATGGGTCTGTTGTGGAGAAGATAGTGTGATAATGATGATGACAATGATAACAAAGATTATACTCATAAATTAACATATTTTTTCATGTGCCGAGTGCCAAGTCCTATTAGATGCCCCTCTAAGTTTTCTGTGGCCTCCTGGGCACCTTGGCATGTTTTGGGAACCATCATTCTAAAGATTAATTTAAATAATATATGTATAATATATAATTTTTTATCAATTACAAGTTGATTTTTTAAAATTAAAACATCTGGGAGGAGAAGGCAAAGGACATGCCAGTCAACTATAAGAGAAAACCCTAACAGCCCATAAATCAACAGTAGGATTAGGCTCCCCTAGTTAGAGAAATACACATCAAAACAGCAATGAAATAACATTTTCATTCATCAATACATGAAAATTAAAGATTGATTGCATTTACTTGCTGATGAGGGGGGGTGTAGGAAAATAAAAACTGCATCATATTGATGAGAATATAAATTGTTGTAGCATTTTTAGAAATTAAGCTGGAAGAATCTAATAAAAAATTTGAAACTGTGTACCTTTACTACAGCAGTCCCACTTAGAGGAAGGAATCCAGCATGCAGAAATAAAAACACCACTATACACAAATAGATAGCCAAGAATCTTTATTAGATAAGTGTTTATCATAACATAAAGCATAGTCTGGAAAAAGCCTAAATGTCCATCAATAGTAGAATAATTCATATGCATGTACATTATGGAGAGTTGTTTAGTTATTGAAAGAATGAATTAGATCTGTATGGATTGACAGAAAGGGATATTTGTGATCAATTGTTAGTGAAAAAGGCAAAATTCAGAGTAAATAGGTACATTAGGATATTGTTGTAGAGAAATAGAATAAAAAGAAGCCTGTGTTTATACAAGCATATGGAAAAGCCAGATAAGACAAAAGCTAACACACTTAATGCCACGTGTGTGGTGGGGGAGGGCAAGATATGCACATGGAAAGGAAGATTCCTAGTTTTATCTGTGCTCATATCTGAGTTATTTTGTGGAATCGATAAATACCTATCAACCAGCATTTACTGCCTTTCATAATTTCAGCAGAAAACCCAATGAAGTGTCCTGCCTCCCAGAAATGCATTTGCTGTGCCTAACTCTGTGCCGAGTGCAGGGCCCCTAACAAGGATTTTATCCACCTTAGTGCTCTGCCTCTGTCCTTCTGTATGCCTCTCTACTGTTCTCTCTATGCAGTTATATGTATCCTCCTCCTTTTTCCTTTCCCCTTCTTCCCTTTTCTCTCCACTCTCTCTCCTTACTTTTATGCCAGCTGATGGAGACACAGACAAAGAATAAGACAGGACCCCTGCCCTTGAGGAGTATACAATCTGCTGGGTGGATGATCACATCTTCGGAGAAAGGAAAGAAGCAGAGGGAGATGGAACCAGACAGACTTAATCTTGATAAAGATCAGAGTAAGTCATCTTCTTAGGAAGGGAGGAAGCTGAGGACTTATGGGGAATGGAAGTGGCTTAGTCTGCAATCCGGAGGCAACAGTAGATGAGTGGAAGGATTATGTTCAGCCATCCTCCATGAGCAGTTTTGAAATTCATCTTTCTGAAGGCAGGAGTCTAGCTCAGTCACCTCAGAAAGCCTCTTCAGGATATGATTCTTTCATTGTTTAAGATGTATGGGTAGATGAACCCCTTCCCCTACCTAATACTAAATCTTTTCTATCTTACCCATTCCCTCCTTATCCTGCCTGACCAATAAGGAGATATGTCCTACCCTCGCCAGCGATCCCATCGCACAGCCTGACCCTG
The DNA here is from genome assembly GCA_030015415.1 of Cynopterus sphinx. Lineage (NCBI taxonomy): Eukaryota > Metazoa > Chordata > Mammalia > Chiroptera > Pteropodidae > Cynopterus > Cynopterus sphinx. The sequence continues at coordinate 117,518,404 of CM057385.1, read as the reverse complement.
TGCACCACTCTCTCTTCTTGGCACCCAGAAGATCAATGTTCCTAGATCACTCTGCCTCTCTCTCCCTAGATAATGGTCCTGGCAGAAACAGGGGGGTAAGATGGCAGGGCCATTGGGCTGGGATCCCACAAGCTGTGCCCTAGTTTTCCAGGGTAACCTGTCAGGAGTTTCCTCAATACAGTCTCCTCTTCTCTCTCCCTAAACCTCTTTTCTGAGTCTGAAGAAATTGCTATGCCAGCCCCAAGGGAAGCCTCCTGCCCAGGGAAAGCCAGGCCTGAGAAGCTGCCATCAGACCCCATTGTCTGTGTCCCGGGACCACTGCCAAGGCTCAGGCAACTTGGCTGCGGATGTGGAAGGGCCCTGTTCTGCTCCCATCTGTCTAGAGTGGGGGAGAGAAGCCAGATACCCCCCTTTCCCTGGCCCCCAAACCTAAGTTCCATTGACAAGTGGCTTTTCAGGGATGAAAATCCACAGTCCTGTCAAGCAAATCTTGTTTGACAAAGATGGAATCTAAATATAGAAAGGTAAAGCTAAACTCCACCACAGAGCAAGCAACCCCATCTGGCACACAGCTTCTGGGGGTTTCTCCCCTACCTTGGCACTTAGCCCCATGCCCAGGACATAGTTAAAGGGTCAGCGAGTGTTTTGTTGAACTGACTCCTGAATCCTGCCTCACACCTGCAGAGGTCAGCTGTACAAACATCTCCATAAAACCCACTGATGCTGCCCTGGACAGCATCACTTTGGGGTGGAGCTCACTTTGGGGTGGAGCTCACTTTCCACCCCAAATTAGCCTTGCCCCCACCCCCCAAATTAGCCTTGGCCCCTTTTTCACTGGGAACATCCTTACAAAAATATGACTGCCTCAGAGAAACATCCCTGAAGTGGGGGTCGGGGACATCATGTAATGATTGATGAAAGAAGGGCTCTTGCTGCTAGAACCCTTTGGCTGCCATGGTTTCCCCAGATCATTTACCTCAGGAGCTCCAGAACCCTCCCTTAGTTTAATTAAGAATCACAGAATCACACTTCTTGGAACCAAAAAGAACTCCAAGGGAGCATGCAGCACAATCTCCTGTTTTCAAGAAGTGGGCACAGTACTCCGATGGGGTAGTAGCTTCCCAGGGCTTCCAAAACAAATTATTGCACATTTGGTGTCTTTTAACAACAGAAATGCATTCTCTCACTGGTCTAGAGACTAGGGGTCCAAAATCAAGTTGTTGGAAGAACCATGTCCCTCCACAGGCTCTAGGGAAGAATCCTTCCTTGCCTATTTCTAGTTTCTGGTGGTTACCAGCAATCCTTGGCATGCCTTGGTTTGTAGCTGCATCGCTCCGGTTTCTGCCTCTGCCTTTGTATCTTCCCACTGTGTGTCTTTATCTTTGTGTTTGGATCTTCCTCTCCTTTCTCTTAGATATAAAGATACCAGTCATTGGATTTAGGGTCTTTCCTAGGCAGGTATGACCTCATGTTAACCAGATTGCATCTGCCATACCCTATTTGCAAGTAAGGTCATATCCTGAAGTTCCCCAGGGATGTGAACTTTGGGGGGATGCTATTTCACCCGGCACAGATGGTAGAGCATGATGGCTCGGAGAGTGAACTCAGGAGTCAGGCTTCCTGAGACTGTCACTCCAAATATGCCACTCACTCACTGTAACTTAGAAATTCCCTTGACCTCTCTGAATCTCCGTGTCCTCATTTGTAAAACAGAGATGCTACCAGCACCTGCTTCGTTGGCTGGTTAGCAGGAGCCACTAAAACAATCCATGCACGGAGCTTAGCCCGATGTTTGGCTCAAGGTAAGTAGGGGCACAGTCTCTGCAATCAGGCTGCTGGGTTGGAACGCTGGATCTGCTACTTTTGATTGTGGGAAGGTGGACAAATTACTTATCTTCTCTGAGCCTTGGTTTCCTCAGATATAGAACAGAGATAATTATTTTCTCTACCTCATGGGTTATGGTGAGCAGCACATGAAGTAATTCAGATAAGTTATATCAGAGTACCTTGCATGTAGCAAGTTCCCAATAGATAGGAGCTATTATGATGTTGATGTTCCTAATTTGGATTTATATAATGTGATGCAACCCTATCCTGAAGTAAGAACAGGCCTAGCAGAGGGGTCCAGGGATTCTGGCAGAGAAAGACCAGAATGTGGTGGGCATCGAGTAAATTGGCTTTTTCTCAGAAAGAAAGAAGCCACAAGGCTTGATATACTGGGGCCAGGCTTGTCTGTCCTTGGCAGTGGTCCAAGAGGCTAACTCCCTCTCATCTGTGGTCGGCTCACACCCAGTGGGTACACAGAGAATCTAAGGGCATGCCTTGGCTTTGGGGCTGAGCAGTCCCTACACACGCACGTACATGCACACACACACTCCCACCAGTCTCCAGCTGCTAGATGAAGGTGACTAAGGAGATTTGGGGGTGGAGAATGGCTGGGGAGCTGGGGGTGGAGAAGCCGCATGAAGCTCATTAGTAACTGACTACTCTGGTGGAACAGACCTCTCCCTGGGGCCATAACTCTGTCTCTAGAAAAAAAGAATGATGACTGGGAGGTGGCTGAGGCTCCTGCAGCTCACATCTGGGGCTGGGCAGTGGAAGCAAAGCTGAATCTCTGCCTTCTCTAAATCCCCAGCATATCTGTGGAAAAAGAAGAGTTTCAGCATTAAAAAAGGAGGGGGAGTTTGAAAGGAAGCTGAAAAGCATGCTACAGAAGTTCCTTTAAGTAGGCAGAAGCTATACTGACACGGTGCCTGAACTTTCACGATCAAGGATTTATTCCCAGTCTCAAAGAGGAAGCACGATGCGGGGGAGAGATCCTCAGCTTCGGAGCCATGTTTCCTTGAATTGTATTGGGTTGCCATGCTTCTGGGAGATCTTGGAAAACTCAGTGTTTTTGAGCCTTGGGTCCCACCTTTGTGAAATGGAAATACCTATTTTGCAGAGGGGTCATAAAGACAATGATTTATATCAATCTAATTTGAACCAACTCATCAAACAGCTCAGTTGTCCCCTCTCTTGGACACCATCCCCAACAAGCCTCATGTAGGTGTCCCTGCTCTGTACCCTGGCAAGCCCTTGCACATCCCTCTGCCGTAATACGAATCCTCTGTTGTCCAATTATGGTTTTGTGTTTATGTGTCTGTCTCGCACACTATGCTATGAACTCCCAGAGGACAGAGAATGTCTTGTTGTTTTTGGCATTCTCAGTGCCCAGCATAATTCCTGGCACCAGATGAGTGAATGGACAAAGGAATGAGTCTAGTTGGGTAAAAATGAGTGCAGTGAGGTGGGTTTTTTGGCAGCTGTTGCAACAAAAGCACTGTGGGAGGCACAGAGGAGGGATATCCTGTGAACGGTTCTCTCTCTCCTAGGGTCACTTTAATAGAGGTTTAGTAAAGAAAAGTGCAATGGGTAGGAGAACCAACAAATGGGAAAATGCTACTATGTGCTAGGCACTATTTTCAGCATTTCCCCTTAATCATAAAAGTATTATCGACCAGCTGTTATTCTCATTGTGCACACGAGGAAATATAGGCTCAGGGGGATGAATTAACTTGCCCAAGATCCCAAAGCTAGTAAGTAGCAGAGCCATAGAATGGAACCCTGATGCGCCTGGCTACACAGCTGATCTCTTTTTCTGCAGGCCCCTCCTGATACAGAATTCAAGCTGCTAGAGAATGGGTGGCTACGAAAAATGGCAAGGGGGATAAGCGGGAGTGGAATTTTCTAAGGCCTGTTAGATTTACATCCCACAGAGCATCTTGCCTTTTCTTTCTTGCCTGCACCTTGGCTTAGAAAATGCCAGATAAAGTGTATAGGACACTGAGGTATCAGGGAACCCCTGATGAATTAAAACCCTGTCTGTCCTTGACAGACATTCTTCTAGTTCTGATTATAATGGAAATGACTTTGTGGTCTTAGGAGTCTCAGAAGGGCCTAAGGCTGTGAGGATGCAGATAGAAGGAGAGGAAGAAAAAATATCCTTGTGCTTTTCTCAGAAGGAAAATATTAGCTAGACATTATAAATTGACCTAAGTTGAGAGGGAAAAAATGCCTCCTGTGGGCTGTAGAAAAAGCCAAGCATCACTTGAAGGGAGGCAGTCTGTTGTTTATTGAGCCTCTATGAGGTGCTGGGGGCTTTCCATGTATTATCTCTTTCAGTTCTTATAAGACTACCCCCATTTTAGAGATAAATACAGTGAGTCATGCTGTTAGTGTGTGGCATAACTGAGATTTATACCAGAGCATATCTAGCTACAAAGGGCACTTACCTCTGTAGGAACAACAGAGCAGTTAAAATCTTTGCCGCTAGAATAAAGCATAAATATAGATACTGAAATATAAAGTCCAGCCATGCATAAATGCAAGTTTATTTTATAAGGAATTACCTAAGTATTCATTCTGAACCCCCTATATCCACCCCTTCTCACTTATGGCCTAAGAACAGTACTGGTTTTAGGTTCATCATGATGCCCAAGCAACAATGATAAATAACACCACAAGGACATAATTAAAAACATACATAGAGATTTAACTACAGGATGTTTATCATCAAAATATTTATAATATCAAAAAATAAAGGGAAACTCCCCAAATACCTCAAAGTAGGCAATTGGATTAATAAACTGTGGTAGAGTCAGTATATGTGGAAGTCTACGCAGCAATTAAAAATTATTTCTGTGACAATATTTGGAGAGACAAACATGATCATGTGTTTACGAGACATGTTAAGAGTAAGTTATAAAACTATTCGACCACTGGCATTGTGTGTAGTTTTATATTCTTTTGATGATTATTAGGATTTTATCAATTTTCTACAATGAATATATGTTGCTTTTATACAAAAGAAAAATAATGAGGTTATTTACAACATGCATAATAAACATTCTAGCCTCAAGTCTCATTCGTGTGTAATATTAACAAAAAAAGTTTATATGAACACAAAAGATAGAAAAGCCTTAAGTATGAAGAGAAATCTGACTAAATATTTGGTGGCCTTGTATAGGGAAAGAAGAGCATCTGGTTTCTGTCACCCAAGGAGGGGACATGTTTGAATGACAGCAGGCTGGATTTGGGTTGAATACAAGGAAGGACTGTATAAATGGAATAGTGTTCCAACCATACCATAGACATCTAAACAATGGATATTAGTAATCATCCTTGATAGCCAAACCAAAAAAAGTCATGTCATAATGAGAATGGCAATGCCAACTACAGCAACAACTATACAGCCTGTGTGCCATATGCCTGATATAATTCAACTGTAATGATTACATGATACCTAATTAACATATAAGGAAGCAGAGGCTCATTTAGATGCTGAACAGCACGTTCAGAAAGTGGCAGGGTTGATTTTGGAACCCAGGATTGTCTAGTGCTGATGTCCAATATCCATCCTTGGCTTCTTCCACCTAAAAATATTCACACCACGCTTGCCGCAGTGCCCAATTTTCTTTAATAAGCTTGTTAAATTTTAGAATACTTGTAGATTTATAGAAGATTGGTAAAAAATATATAACCCACACTCAGGTTGCCCTATTATTAACATCTCATATTAGTATATCACAATTAATGAACTAATATGAATATATTATCAATTAATATCTATATATTACCTAGATGATTTTAGTTTTCACTTAATATCCTTGTTTTATTTCAGGTTCCCACATTACATTTACCCATCAGATCTCTTTATGCTCCTTTGACTGAGCTATTTCTCAGACTTCCTTTGTTTTTGATTACCTTGAGGAGAACTATTCAGATTATGTGGTAGAATGTCCTTTAGTCAGGATTTGTCTGATGGTTTTTTCTTGTGATTGGACCGCAGTTATGGATTTTAGGGAGAAAGAACACAAATGACACAGAAATGTCATTTTCACCACCTCATATCAAGGGTATTATTATTATATAATGCATATTATCAACATAATTTACCACTGATAATGTTCAGCTTGATCACATGGCTGAGATAGTGTTTTTAGGTCTCTCTATTATGCTGTTACCTTCTTTCTCCCTTTTTATACTGTGATCTTTGACCAAAAGACTTTATGCACAGCCGTCATTTAAGGAATGAAGGACACTTGAAGGCAGAATAGACACAAGAACGCTTTTGAATTTTCTGCATGGGAGATTTGTCTACTTTCTCCCATTTATTTTTCTACTCACTGGATATTTATTTTATACTTTAGACTGCAATTGACTACTACATAAAACTTTGTATTGCTCAAGTTGTTCCAGAATTAATCATTGGGAGCTCTTGCAATTGGCTCCTGTGCCCTTTGACATATCCCCATTAGTCTGTGTGTGTGTGTATGTGTGTGTGTGTGTTTCTGACACTATGCAATGCTCTAGTTTCACCTTCTGCATTTCCTGCCTCAGCCTTCAAATCAGACTTTTCTCCAAGGAGCCTCCATTATTTTTCATGGAGAATGGTATAAGAAACCAAGGTGTGGGCAGTACACATAATAGTTCAGTACTACTTGAGTGTCATTTCTTATAAAGCCCCTCGGCTGACACAGCAGGGAAATATATGTTTGTTTATTTATTAACCCATGGATATGCACACAGCTATAAATAGTTCTATATGTAAACATATCTGTCTAATTCAAGCAAAACATGAGTTCATCCTGACGTTGCCAGTTCTAATGCATTACCACTTGGATCATTCTAGCTGCTTCTCCTTGCTTGTCTATAATCTCTACCCTAACAGTGAGAAACCTAGCCCTACTATCTGCCATCATTTCCTTAATTTTTCAGTTCTAGTGTGCATATACAGTGGTTTCAGAATTGTAACCCTTGTACCTAAACGGGAAAGAACTTTTTCACCCAGAGTGCAGTGCATATGTAGTTCCTTTCATCTTTAGTCATATGGACTCCACTCAATTCCAAAGTTACCTAGGTCAGCACCTTTTTCTTATTCCCTTCAGTGAGGTTGTTTCATGTATTTATAATATAGTTAGATTCTTTGTCACATTCTACTTTCCATTCTGCATTCTCTGAACTCAGAGAATTTTGCATGTATTGGGATTCACTCTTCGATGTGTTTTGACAAATACCTAAAGTCATATGTTCACCATTAGAGTATTATAGAGAATAGTTTCAATGTCCTAAAATATGCCCTATGTTTCACCTATTTGCTCCTCATCCTAATTCAAATCCCTGGCTTCTTTGTTTACCATTCTTGTAGTTTCGTCTGATTGCAAGATATCATATGAATGGAATCATACAGTATGCATCTTTTCTTGACTGGCAGTATTAAGAAACAGCCATATCTTTGAATGGCTGGTCACTCATTCACTTTTGTTGTTGAAGAGCATTCCATGGTGCAGATGCACTACAGTTTGTTTATGCATTCACATACTGAAGGACATCTTGGTTACTATCAGTTATTGGAGATTATCAATAAAGCTACTATAAATATTCACTTGCTAGTCACTGTGTGGCATAAGTTTTCAAAGCAGTTGGATAAATACCTAAGAGTGAAATTGCTGAAGCGTATGGTAAGACTGCTTAACTATGTAAGAAACTGCCAAAATGTCTTCTAAAGTGGTTATATGATTTCACATCCCTCCCGACAATGAATGAGAGTTCTTATTGCTCAACATCCTTGCCAAAAATTGGTGTTGTAAGCTTTTGGGATTATAGCCATTCTAATAGGTGTATAGTGGTGTCTGGCTGCTTTAATTTGCATTTCCCTGATGATAAATTATGTTGAACATCTTTTCGTATACTTACTTGCGATCTGTATATCTTCTTTGTTGAGGCTTGTTGAGATCTTTTTTCTATTTTTAAATTGGTTTATTTGTTTTTTATTGTTCCATTTTCAAGATTTTTTTGCTTATTTTAGATCCAAATTCAGATATGCATTTTGCAAATACTTTTCCCCAGACTGTGGTTTGTCTTTTTATTCTCTTAAGAATATCTTATACAAAGGAAAAAAATAATTTTAATAAAGTCAAACCTTAATTTTTGTCCATAGATTATTTTTTTGCTGTAGGATCTAAAAATTTATCTTCAAATCCAAGGTCATGTAGGTTTCTCTTCTAGATGTTTTACAATTTTACATTTGTAAGTGTCTGATCCATTTTCAGTTTATTTTTGCAGAAAGTAAAAAGTCTGTGCCTAGGTTTATACACACACACACACACACACACACACACACACACATACACACACACACCACATGTCAAATTAAGTAAGCATCACTTGATAAGACTATTTTTTTATCAAATTGCCTTTGCATTTTTGTTAAAGATGAGTCGAATCTATTTTGAGGATTTTTCTGTTCCATTACTCAATGAATCTTTCTCCCACCAATACCACATTGTCTTGATTACTGTAGGTTTATGATTAGACTTGAAATCAGGTAGTAGAGTCTTTCAACTTTGTTTTTCTTCAGTTTTGTGTTGGTTATTCTAGGTCTTTTGCCTTTCTATATAAACTTTAGAATGAGTTTTGCAATATCTACATATTACTCTGCTGGGATTTTGATTGTGATTGCATTGAATCTACAGATAAGGCTGGGAAAAAATAACATTAACAAGACTGAATCATCTATTCTCTGAATACAAAATATCTCTTCATTTATTTAGTTGCAATTTTATATCTTTGTAGTTTATACATACAAATACTGTAACATTTTGTTAGATTCATACTTAATATTTCATTTTGTGGGTGCTATTGTAATAGCATTCTTATAGTATAATTTATTACTGACATATAGGAAAGCAATTGATTTTATATATTATTTTTGTATCTGAAATCTTGCTATTATCACTTATTAGTTTCAAAAATATTTTTTCATTATTGACTCTGTGGAATTTCATACAAAGATAATCATGCCATCTGATAATAAAGATGATTTCATTACTTCCTTTCCAATCTCTATACTTTTTTATAATTCTTTTCTGTTTTCACTAGATGGGATTTCCATTATGATATTTAACTGAAGTGATGAGAGAAAACATTCTTGCTTTATTCCTGATCTTAGGATGAAAGCACCCTCTCTCTCCCCATTAAATATGATATTGCTATAGGATTTCTGTAGATATCCTTTCTCAAACCAAGGAAGTTTCACTCTATTTGTAATGTTCCAAAGAATTTTATCATACATGGGTGTTAGATTTTTTCAAATGCTTTTTGGTGTCAATTTGTATGATTATGTGATTTTTCTTCTTTAGTCTATTTGTATGGTTGATTACATTGATTTCAAGTGTTGAAACTGCCTTACATAACTGGAATTAATTCCATTGATTCATAATGTATAGTTATTTTTGTACAATGTTGGAATTCATTTGCTAATATTTGGTTGAGGATTTTAACATCTGTAATCATGAGAAATGTTGCTCTCTAATTTTCCTTTCTTGTAATGTCTTTTAGCAGGTTCTGGTAGTAAGGTAATGCTGTCCTCACAGAATTAGTTTGGAAATATCCTCCATACCCCAAATTCTATTTAATGGAAGAGAGTCTTTCTAAAATATTTGGTAGAATTCACCAGTGAAACCATTTGGATCTGGTGTTTTCTTTTTGGAAGCCCATTCATTATCAATTCAATATCTTTAATAAATACAGAGATATTCAGGTTACATATTTGTCTTTGTGTAAGTTTTGGTAGTTTCTGTCTTTTAAAGAATCAAGGCATTGTATCTAAGTTACAAAATTTTCATAGTACTCCGTTTTCCTCACTTGCTTATCCATGGAATCAATAGAGATGACACCTCCTCATTTCTGACATTGGTGAATTGGGTCTCCTCTCTTTTTGTATTAGTCAGTCTGGCTAGATATTTTATTGATCACTTCAAAGAACTAACTTTGGGTTTTGAGAATTTTCTTCATTTATTTTCTGTTTTCAATTTCATTGATTTCTGCTCTAAGTTTTATTATTCCTTTTCTTCTGCTTGCTTTGAGCTTCAGTTTTTCTTCTTTCTCTATTTTTCATCTCTCTAGTTACATTACCCATCTGTTCTTGCATGTTGTATGCTTCTTCCCATTAGAGACTTTAACATGTTAATTATATTTATTTTTAATTTCCTGTTTGATAGTTCAAACATCTATGTCATCTCTGGGTCTATTCTGATGCTTGCATTGTCACTTCAGACTATGTTTTTTATTACTTCTGGCACATCTTGCATTTTTTTTGTTGAAAGGCAGAGATGTATTAGGTAATAGGAATTATAGTAAACAAATCTTTAGTGTGAGGATTTATGGTAATCTGGCTAGGAGATGAGTACTTTTAATGTATAGTATAACTTTGGGTGCCAGAGGCTTCAAATTCCTCTAATGTCCTTGTTTTTTGTCTTCCCTCTTAAATTAGGGCTTCTCTAAGTACTATTTCTCAGAAAAAGGCTGTTCTGTTAGCTCTTTCAGGTGTAATCAACTGACATTATACTGTAAACTTGTTGTATTAGTAAAGTGTAGGGGAGAGAGGGATGCTACATTAGTTTCCTATTACTGCAGTAATGAATTGACACAGACTTGGTGGCTTAAGACAACACACATGCATTCTCTTACAGTTCTGAAGGGACAAAAGTCTGCAAGTCTTGTTTCTTCTAGAAACTCTAGGGTAGAATCTGTTCCCCATGACTTCTAACTTCTGGAGGCCACACGCATTTCTTGGCTGGTGACGCTTTTCTTGAATTACAACATCTTGTTTCTCTCTTCACATCTTCCTCCTTTGACCTTTCTGCCTCCCTTTTACAAGGATCCTCGTGATTAAATTTAAGGGCCACTAGGACAACCCAGGATAATATCCCTATCTCAAGGTGATTTAATTTAGCGATAAGTACAAGTTCTTTTTACCAGGCAAGTTAACATATTCATAGGTTCTGGGATGTAAATATCTTTTGTGGGCTACTACTCAGCATACCATGCAAGCAATCTGGAATCTTTTTATTCAAATGGAGTGTTTTGCTGAAGCTGTTGCTTTAGGGCAGTGAGCTTCACAGGTGCCTCCCCAGCATTATACCATTTTCCCCCACCTGCCTGAGTCCCCTTCCCTGGTTGAAGCATCCCCAGTCAATTCCCTTGAATCCCAGGTCCTTATTGACTATGCTCTTTTTCCTCCTTTTCCTGGCTGAGACGGGAATGCTAGAAGAGCAGGAGGAACAGGAGTGTTCTTCCCTTCCCCCAACTGAGATGAGGCTTCTCTCTGCAGTGCAGGCCTTTGTTACACAGAGACCCTGGGAGTATTTCATAGTGATGACTTATTCCTTCCTATATATCTGCCAGACAGAAAGGTTCTTCCCAGCTCTTCAAAATGAGAATCTGTTGGGTTCCTGAAGGTAAAGCCCATAAGAGTGTGGAGTCCCCTAAGATTGAGGTTCTCAGTCATTTTTCACTTCTGTGCTAGCCCATATTCCACCACCAGCAATTTTCAAAATTATCATCACAGTGTTCTTCTCAGTGTATGGCTCCAACAGCTTTGGGAGGTGGTTATTCTAGCTGTGTCTTTGTGGATGAGACTGTTTTACCAAATTTCAGAGTGACAGTTCACCCTGCAGCCTTAGTTCTATAATAAGTCCAAGAAAAGTAATTGATTTTCAGTGTGTCCAGCTTTTTCTTGTTGATAGGATTGAAGTGATCACCTCCAACCTCTTCACGTGTTGAAACTGAAATCTAGTGTTATTGCTTTGATCTAAGCAAATGGTATCCCTCAAGTTATTGTATCACTCATATACCATCTGGGAATGAACAAGAAGAAACTTTCTCATGTCAAGTAATAGGGAGCTGGAAAAGAACTTGACCCCAAACTTCTGCTTTTCAAATGAGAAAATTGATCATCAGTGAGGGGGAGAGGGTTGAGGAAAAACACACATTGAATTCCATCAATATTGGTCATTGAGGGCAGCTTAAAATGGTCTAACTTCTGGTGAAATTTGGAAGCAGATTTCCAAAGAACAATTCACTAAAAATGCAATGTCAGATATGTCATAATTGACTTTATACCTCAGCACCCAGCAACACTCATGACAACAGAGCAGGTGCTTAAAAAAAGTGTTTTAATTATTTTATTTATTTATTTTTTATGACTCAGCGAGGTAAATAAACATGTCATTTCATGGCCTCTTACATCACTTGACCACTCTATAGGTGGTCACAATCTTTTCTGCTATGAACAATAAAACTACAATTAGACATTTTATCACAATGAAAACGTTAAAAAGTTACAATTAGATACCAGACAAATCTGGTTACTGGTAAACTCATGCTAGGTGAATATCTATTCCCTTTACTTTTTTTTCTCTCGTAAAGTCACAGGAAGAAATATTATACTTGAAGATCTCAATTGTATATTTATATGGGTTCACAACTCCTGCCTGACAAACCGCCCCCAAATTAATGACCTGAAACAACACATGTTATTATTGCCTTTGAGTCTATATACCAGCAGAGTGGTTCTTCCTGTCTTTACTTGCCTTATTCATGCATCTGCCAGCAGGTGTGTTTCAGTTATTCAACGCTGCTGACTATAAATTTTTCTTAGATGGTCTCAGCTTGGGCTTTCCTCCTTAAGAAATCTGATCCTCCAAAAGGCTTGCCAGGGCTTTTGACATGGTCCATGGTGAGGATCCCAAAGAAAATGAGAAAAAACATCTCATGAGGCCTAGACTTAGAGACATTATGCTTTGACCTCCACCATATTCTCTTAGCCAACTCACAAGGCCACATTTGAGGGGTAGTGGACCAGACCCCACCACTTGATAGGAAGGGCAGCCAAGATACATTGCAAAGGATATGGATGCAGGCAAGAGTATCCATTTTTTGCATTCACTCTACAAGTTTCTTATATTGGAACTATTTCTCTTAAATATCCAAAGTGCTATTTGACATTCTAGTATATAGGTACTGAGTTTAAAATTGATGAAAAGGTAAAATTAGGATTGCCTCTCTGTTCAAATTGTATTTAAGAAATTTATTTAATAACAAACTTTCCATAAGCAAGTCACCAAAATACCTGAGTCTTTACTACACTGAAGAAGGGAGTCTGCTGAGCAGGTGACACATTCCCAGCTGGATAACCTTGGCCCAGGATGATGGTATCTTGGCTAGATGGCTGGCTTTTCAGGCAACATAGACATCACTCTGGAGCATCTAATTCTAAAAATATCAAACCAGATCATTCTTCTGACTTTATAACTCACTAAGGAATCTATTGATAAAGCATAACATTTGTATGCATGTCTAGGATTCAAATTCTGTGCTTTGCTTTCTGTCCACCTTTGCAAACTGAGCTAAGGACCCACAGAACTTTCTAATATATTGCATCACTTGATTCTCAAAACAGCCTTGCAAACTGAACAAAGACTGTCACTTCCATTTTGAAGAACAGATCATGGAGGTGCTAGAAATTAGCTAACCAACACTGCTGGTCAACTATGGAGCCAGAACTCTTGCTGAGATTTCCTAACTCCTGGACCCATATTTATAGTGGGTTATCTTTCTTTCAAGCATTTCTCTCTGACTTCCAGAAAATAGCCAGGTTTTGGGTTAAACCAACATTTCCTTGATGAGCCACTGTCTAAACTACCACATGTTACAGCTGCCACCACTGTGGACTTTAAAATGTGTTTTTACAGACTGACTCATTTACTCCAAGTGATCCTCAGAGAATTTTAAGGAAAAGAGAAAGAAACACAAAAATAGACAACAAATCCAAATCTAGTTACATTTGGTATAAAGAAAATAATTAATTTTTCTCTCTTCCAACCCAGTAAAGATTTGAAGCTACAAAGAACCCTCATTAACTTCATGTCTTATGCTTACTAACTATCAATAATAATAATCAGAACTGCTGGATCAAATGCTTCATGAATTAAATTATAAACCCAACGTTGATGATGTTATTATTGTTCATACTAATGATGGCATGATTAGGTGTTCCTTTTACATTTTCAACTCCCCTTCCAAGCCTCTACTGATTAATTCTCATGATACATCCTATTTAATTAAGTACATTTGCCCTTATTTTGCAGATAGTAAATTAAGGCACACAGAGGATAAATGCCTTTCTCAATACCATTGACAGATGTTTCTGGACCCTGGTATCTGAGTCCCATATCTAGGGGTGTGGAGGAATGAAAAGAGCATAAATTTAAAAATAGGACCAACTAGGTGTAGAGTCTGGTTCTGCCACTTAAGAGCTCCTTTGAGCAAGAGATTTATTCTCTGAGCCTCAGTTTCTTCTTGTATAAATGACCTGCCAGGAATATGGTAAAGAAATTTCTGGTATGTACTAGGGGCACTCAATCACATTTGTTTCTCTTCTTACTCATTCCTAAGAATCTTTTCAGATTAAAAACAACAACAACAACAACAACAACAACAAAAGCCTTTCCAAGAAAGATACTCTTGAAGTTGCTAGCCCATTAGTTTACTCTTGCATTAACTCAGTACTTCTTACTGCATATGTTTTGTGTGCAAGACACAGTTTTCAATGCGATGAAGAAGTGTTTCTGTAAATGTCATCTTTAGACTTGCAAGAAGATCACCTGGAATAATTATAAAATGGACTCCCAATGCTATCAGAGATCTACTGAATCAGAATCTCTGTAGGAGGAGATCAACAATCTGTATTTTAAGTAGCAACCCGAGTGATTTATGTGTACCATGAAAGTTTCAATCTGCTATTACAACATTTGTAAGCTTCAGTTCCTGTTTTCCAGCGTCCTAAATATTAAGAAGAGAGGCAAAGCATGTGTGCGAATTAATATAGCAAAATATATGAAATGAATAAATAAGGAATGTTCAAGCAAATTACTAGGGAATTCGGGGCAGAAAGGATCACTTATTTCTAACAATGATCAGTGAATTCTCCAAGCAAAAGGTGACGCAGGTTTCCCATGAAAGCATGACCATAATGAAGATTTTAAATTCACTTTGCAGCTTTGGCCAAAACTAACATTGGTGATTGTTTTTACTCTGTTGTAGCCTCCAACATTGTGGTAACAATGAAATGAGCACTTATCCATCATGCAAATCATTGACACTTTATTTTTCAGAATCCTGAAATTCAAAATTCTTTTCTATTAAACTATTGTCAAAGCTATAGTTTCCAAATTTCTACTCTGAAACTCAAAGACTAAAAACTGATTTTGTTGTTGTTGTTTATCCTCTGCCAGGACAATGTTTCCTAAGATTGTGCAGGTGGAACGTTCCTGATCCTGGTGCCGAGAGAGAGCCACAGTATGTAAGGCGATGCAAAGTAACATGTTAGTAATTCCAAATGTTACCCTATTCTGTTGGTTATTAAAAGACAATGTCTCTCTGCTTCATTTGTAACCCACCCTCAATCAAAATAATAAGAACTAACACTTTCATCTCCTAAAGTAATCTAAATGGTTCAAATATACTAATTCATTTTCTCATTAGTTGAAACAGTGAGGAAATGCTCAGAAGAGGCAGAGAAACAAAACCATAAGGAACCACTGCATCATTTCATAGACCTTTTTATCAAATTTTTCTTTTCTTTGTGATCCTTGGCATCTTGTTATTTAAAACACTCACCAGTTTCTGTGATGTTTCTCACTATCTTGCTACAAATAGTATTCATTTGTTCTTTGCCCATACCTGGCCTCAATAGGCTAGAAATACAGTGAAAGTACCTGAATCATACATGTAATCTAAGAGACAAAGTAAAATTAAAAAAAAAAAAAAGGTGAGGGAATGGTTTCTCAACAAGTGTCCCTGTTTAATATATATTTTAAATGAAAGGTGTTAGTAGGCTGAAAATTTTTCTTCCTATCTTTAGTGAATAAAGATGAGGAAGAATAAATATCAGCTGAGGTCGATGTTTCCTAGATACTTGCTAACAAAGTATGGACCCTGGTATCACTCCTCTGACTTTAAGAGTGTATTCTTGCACCAGTGTGAATGGGCAGGAGGATGGATATAATTGGAAAACCTGGAAATGTGAGAAGAGAGGATATTCCAATAGGAAGGAACAATTTGGATGGACAGAACATCATCACCTTCAAAAGCATCAGTGCCACCATCTGCTCTTTATTAGATTCTACTGTTTCAGACAACACAATCTTATTTATCCTATGCAGAAAACCTACAAGATAAGCATTGCTCTAACCATTTTGTAAATGGTGATCCTGAAGCTGAGTCTCAAAGAAGTTGAGCTACTTCATTAAGGAAATGCAAATTAAAATCACAAGGAGACACCTTTTCAAACTCACTAGGATGGCTATAATGTTTTTAAAAATTATTTTGTTTTATTAAAAAAAAAGAAAAGAAGTGTTGACAAGGATGTAGAGAAATTGGAACTCTTGTACATTGCTGATGAGAATATAAAATGGAACATTTTACTGTGAAAAATGGTTTGGCAGTTCTTCAAAATGCTAAACATAAAATTACCATACAGCTCAGCAATTCCACTTTCCAGGTACATACCCCAAAGAATTAAAAACAGGAACCCAAACGAATACTTGTGCACCAGCATTCATTGCAGCATTGTTGGAGCAGGTCATCAAGAGGCTGTGATTGCCAGTTGGCTTGCAAGCTGGGCCTGGGCAATCAGAGGCCCCTGATCCCTCCCCTATTCTTGGAATGCATTATTCTTACCAATGTACCAATAGTGGGGGCTAATTTCAAGGATGCAGCCTTGAGAGAGCAACGTGGTGTCAAGACCACCAGGTTGGCACATGTTAAGACCTTTATGTAGACTTTTAAGATTTTAGTGAGTGGGTAAAATCATCTACTCATTTCGTGGCCACCCCAGACCGGCCTCATAAGCAAGCTTTCTTGTTTATTAAAACAGCCACCTACCGCTCTGGAGCCATCTGTCTCTTCTTGCCCTCTGCGTACAGGAGCCAGTATCAGATTTCACTCAGAAATCGCCTGAGGTTTTGAAACAGAAAACATTATTCAAAATCCTCAAATGGTGGAAATAGCCCAACAGATGAATGGATAAAGAAAATGTGATCTATTCATACAATCGAACATGATTCAGTCTTAGAGTGAAATTCTGACACATGCTACAAGGTGGATGAAATTTGAAAACATAATATTAAGTGACATAAGACAAATACAAAAGGACAATTATTATATGATTTCATTGATATGGAATAAGGCAAATTTATAGAGATAGAAAGTAGATGAGCAGCTACTGTGTTCTGGGAGGAGGATAAATGAGGAGGTTATGCTTAATAGGCAGAGAATTTCTGTTCGGGATGATAAAAACATTTTGGAAAATAAATGGTGGTGATGACTTCACAACACTAAATATAATTAATGCCAATGAATTACATCCCTAAAAATGGTTAAAACGGCAAATTTTGTTTGTTTTTTATGTGTTATTATGTGTTATTATGATTTTTTAAAAAAGAGGTTGAGTTACTTGCCAAAGTGAGTAGCAGAGGTAAGAGGCAAAGCCAAATCTGTCTAAATCAGCTTGTTTAAACCAGATTGTGTTACCTTTCTATACTCCAGAGTTGGGAAAAATTGCAGATTGCAATGAAGGCACACACTTAAATTAATTTTTTTTGTTGTTTTATGTAGAAAAGATCTCTTTAATCTAACTCTTGGTTCCTTGTCTTCTGTGTCTAGCAACTTGGAATAAATCATTATTTTCTGTGGCCTTAGATCTTGTAGTTTAAGATTATTAACCCCACTGCCTCCATCACCCCAACCATTGAGAATAGCAAGGTTTGGATATGTTTTTATTCCTATCATAATGATAGCCATTACAAGGAACAAAGACATTGTACTATGTCATGACCTTTCTATTTTCAATATTTATCTTTAAAAAAGAAAATTAAAAAAAAAAAAGAGATCTGTTAGGCCTGATTCTGTGGGGGATTTTAATGCTATGATCTGTGCCAGAGTTAAATAATGGTGTTTCAATGTATTCTTTGTAGTATTTGCATTTAAGAAGGATGCCATTCAAAATTATCCAGCTTTTCTTTGTGGTCCTCACTCACTTTAGTATTTAGTATAAAAACAGTAACAATGAGAAAACCCAGTTTCTTGCCTGTGTTCTCCCACTGTCTGGGTGGGGGACCTTGGAACAGTGACTGACACATAATCGATGATGAGTAAATAATAGTTGTCATTGTTGTTGTCATTATTATTGTCACTGTATCCATAAACTAAGCCACTTTGATTTGATAACTTCTAAGGTCCCTTTCTGCACATATTCTCTAGAATTATAATTTTTTTATGAGAAAAATTAGAAGAAAATCAATCTGCAAATTTACCTCTCCCACCCACCCCCCCTCTCATTCCTCGCTGGGGAAATTTTTTTTCTGACTCCCACAGTTTGCTCTTGTTGTTAGTGGTAACTTATTGTTTTCCCACACTTGGGCTGATTTTTCTTCCCTGGTCCCATTACCCCTCAGGCAAAATTGACACTTTCATGGCTTGGTGAGTGGAGTGTGAAATAATTAAATGTGACAAGCCTATTGCTTTCAGATTGGGTCCAGCTCCCAAATAGTGGGATTGATTTTCCTCTGACTTATGACAAGAAATGGGTCTGACAAGTCACTACCCAAAAAGAGGACTTTCAGAGAATTTCAAGCAGAGATGAAAGTTGGGCTTATAATGAAAACTGTCCTTCATGCTACGATATGGATCACACGAGTGAATTATATAACTCATCTACATAGAGCCAGACCTGTCATTTGTACTAATTAGGGGAAGGCCAGTCTAAACTCCAGAAGTGCATGTTTTAGAATTTAATTCAAGTCCCCATGGGGACATGCTGATGGAAATAGAAGGCTGTTCCTTGGGAACTGGCATATAACATGATGGTATAGCACGGAGCTTGAAAATTGTTCTCTTAAAGTGTCTAATTGTTCTGTGTTGTCTCTATTATAGCCTTAACTAACTTGGCAACTTTTACAGATAATGCAGAGAAGTTTATATATTCCGAATTAGTGGACACCCAAATTAGGTAGAATTGCATATGCTCAGCTTCTGATATTTCCCCGTGGAAGAACTCCGATTAGCATAATATTTCTGTCCTGTCAATGACCCCCAGGGGATGATAAGTGACATCTCATATTCTGCTAAAGAAACGGGCATGCAAAACTCAATGTGCCTCTCTGTTTGCTTTTTAGGTCTGCCTGCCTATAGGGAAGGTGCATTCTCAGCTGCCATGTACTAATTTTAATTGGACAAGTTGTCTCTCTGAGGTGGAGTCCTGTGGTCATCTACTGTAACAGCAACTAGACAGGTGAGCTTAACTCATTCAGAAATAAAGTAGCAGAGGCCCACTTGGACAACAGATGAAAAGCCACATAATCCAAGAGCTTTAAAAGAAAAGTGGTGATAGCTTAATTTTTAATTTTAATTTTTTATTTTTTTGCTCCTGAGTGTGTCTCTCTCAATTGGTGCTAAACACAGGTGGAAAATCAAGGTGTTATTTATTGGAGCAAATGGTACATTCCACAGTGGTATATCCAGGACATGAGCCTAAAATTGCCTGTGTCTCCAGTTGGGTGGGGAAAGCTGAATATTTATTCTTTTGTGCACATTTATGTGAAGTCACAAGATTGAAGGTGAGGAAATCCAGGTTCAAGTTGAAGCTCTAAGTTAGGAGGCAGCAGGTATTCTGGAGCCAAATCTCTCTAGGATTAGCATCCTAGACCTGACAAGTGGTAGCTTTCTATCTTTAGGCGCATTCCATACCTTCCATGCACCTCCTATTTCTCCTCTGTAAATGTGCGAGAATGATGCCTACTATGTGAGGCTACAGTGTGGACTAGATGTGATAGTATGTAAAGAACTCAGCACATTGGTGACATGTAGTAAATGCTCAATGCACTATGACATTGAATAGCTATCATTTTTTTGTCTTGGAAAAAATTATTTTCCCTCTGATGGCCTCGGTTTCCTCATTTGGCAAAAAAAGAGAAAGAATACTATTCAGATGTTTATAAAGTCCTTTACAGTCAATTGTCTGTGATTCAATTTCCCAGGCTCTGAGAGTTAAAATATGGTGTATGTGAATCTGTGTATATGTGTGAGTCTGAGGTTTATGTCTGTGCTCCATGAATTGTCGTTTCCTTTCCAAGTCTCCAAAATTTAACCATTCCTGGAAAACACCAACAGAGGGCATCAGAATTTAATTCTGGGTGAGTTGCTCCTGGAGGCTGAAGTTCTAGTCGTCTGACAGGTCCCCAGGCAAAGCTCTTTCCCCACAGGAGCACTCAAGACTCCACCCTCCTCTGACACTGCATCAAACTCTGCCTCTTCTTTCCAGTCTCAACCTGGGGTGCATACTTAGGCTTCTGTTTCTAGAGTTTCTCCCCCCAGGGTGTCTGCCTTTGCCTAAGAAAGAGGGTGATGGCATTTATGGAAACAAGCAGTGATTAATAGTGATTAATGATATCTGAGTCGTCTGTGCTGCATGCTGAACTGAGGCATGTGGATTAGAAAGCCAGATCTACCTAAGGCTGCCCTCCTGAATAAAACACCAGGGAACCTTCCAGTAGGCATGCAGAGAGGGACAGCCAAAACCCAGAAGATGGTGAACAGGGAGACCAACCTCCACACCCAGTGCATTCACAATTCTCTAAAGGAGTGTAGCAAATAGCCGGACTGCTCCCCACCTCAGTTTACCCTCTTGCTAGAGATGTAATTGCACTTTATTGCAACTGATGTTCATGTGTCAACGTGTCAACATCACATGAAGGAAAAGAGCTACGTTTAGAGCCAAGTGTCCTGGAATGATCTGTCACTTACTAAGTGCATTCTCACACAAGAAACGAACTCCCACAGCCGCATTGTCTTCATTTGCAAAGTGGGAATAATCCTTTCACAACTTCCTTTGGGGGATAGTGTGGAGAGGCAATGGAGAGAGTGCATGAAAAACCATTTCGGAGATGTGTAAAATGTCTACATAAAGGGTAGACCCTCATCAGCACCTATAGTCCTTGCAGTAGTTCCAGTGGTGACAACAGTGGCATTAGAAGCATCTGCTGGGTTGTAACTGCACTCAGAGATGCTGGCATGGTTGCTGTTAAAAGCACAAGCTGTGCAGTCAGATGATCTCAGTTCACATCCTACCTTAACATTCACCTTGTAAGTGTATAAAATGGGGTTAATAATAGCAGCATGGACTCAACGGTTTGCAAGAAACATGCCAGATGTTGTATGTAAATTATTGAGTGCAGGTTCCGGAATTCAGTGGAGGCTTAATAAATGGTAGTTATCATTGTTATCATAAATTATTGTTTCTTTTTAATTAGAAGAAGCATTCCTGAAGGATGTTCTCATACCTCACATCTGGAGAGCCTTTCCAAGTGACCGTGACTCACAAATATCTCACTCTTTCCTAAGCCACCTTAGTGGGTAAGGTCTGTGCCAACAGCCCCCAGATGTCCACCCTGTCATCACTTTATATGGCCTGGGACTTTTGAATAGTAGTTTGTATAAATTTTGTCCCCCTTTGGCATCTTGGCTCTACATGCTGTACACTGTCAATCCTACCCCCTTTGGACCTAACATATTTGTATTTTCCTGTAGCACTGTAGAGTTGTAAGAGTCCTCATATAACTCAATCCCCTCATCTGATTGGATAACTGAGGGCCACAAAAAAGAGGTTGGTTCAAGGTCACCACTGGTTAGAACCTGAACAAAATACCAAATCAGTCTGTTTTGCTTATTTCTTCTTTCCACTGCATTACACTGACTCTGAAAAGGAAGTGAATTGCATTAGTGAACTCCTAACAGGGCTCCAAGCTTGGAAAGAGTGCTAAGACCCATCTAGAATATTCTCCTGTCTCCAAGTTGACCTTCCTAGGCACCATCCCAGCATTAGGCAATTTCTGCAAACATGTGAGTCAAGTACTTTGAAAGATAATGGATGCATCACTGTAGCCCTGAAGGAAGAAATACAGAAGGGAGAATAAAAAGAAAAAAGAAAGGAAAGAAGGGGGAGAAAAGGAAACAGAGAGAAGAAAGTAAAGAAAAATGTAGAGAAGGAGGGAAGGAGGGAGGGAAGAGAGAAAAGGAAGACTTATTAATGACTGTAACAGGGATTGTAATTAGCCCCTAACATACATATGGTATTTCATTTCATCTTCAGCACAATCTTATTAACTAGAAATTGAAATGACGTTCCTGATTTACAGAAAAGAAATTGCTGCTTAGAGAAGCTATGTTGTTGGTGCTAGGATTCTTACCCAAGTCTAATTTTATAGTTAGGGATAACTATATAGAGATTTCAAAATTAGGCCCCTTCAAATGTCATATTTTCAGGAACATGGATTTATCAGCTCTCAACTTTAGATTTGGATTTCCAGACATCTCCTTTGACTTCCATTGGAGATACCCCTACTTTTATTATTTTTTTCAGTCATTTATACACTCTCATCATCTATTCATGCATCGATTTAATAAACACATGTTATATCCTTATTACCATAGACGATATGTAAGCCTCAGTGCCTTTTTTTTCCTCCCAATCTCAGTATGGTAGATTTGTCTGTTCTGTACCTGCATGTACACACATACATGCTATAGGAACACAAAATACCTGCATTCAAACACAGATATGCAAATACAACCAGGGCTGAACATTCATCTCAGCCAGCCTCTGCATTCAGTGTCTTTCTGGAGAGAGACCCAAGGAATTTGAACTGAAGATGCCCTGGGAGCCAGGCCTTGGACCAATGTCCCTAGCTGGACATTGCTGCTGTGTCCCTGTATTGTGGGATGGGCCCGCTTCACTCCAGAGGGACTTTGAGGGCAGGTCAGGTCAGGTCAAGGATCATTTTAGGTCTTTGCAGACTGACCTGATGGGAGAGAAAAACTCAGAGAACAAAGGAAGACCCATGATACAGCAAGGGAGTTGATCTGTATAGATACATGCGGGAGGAATCAGCTTGTGGTCTAGAAAATAATTTTCTCTAGTGGGGTTCAAAGGAAAGAATGGTGAGCTGTCTTGAATCTCATAAAAATTATAAAAGGAAAGAAACAGCAACAGCAATGGTAACAATGATCAAAAGTATTTATCCTACCAAATTATAATTATTTATGTTATTTTTCTACTCCCCTACTACTCCCCTACTACTACATTTCTTAGCTCAGTGCCTGACATTTGCTTTGTCAGGCACTGAGCTAAGAAATATACTCATATATTTACAACAGTGCTATGAAATAGGCTCTGTTATTATGTCTGCTTTTTTTTTTTTTTTTTAATATGAGAAAACTGGAAATTGGAAGGCTCAGTGATTTGCCCTCAGCCACAAAACAAGCACAGGGCAGAGTTTAGATTTTAACTACTTTCTTATGCTTCTTGCCCCCCTCCCCTCTTGTGCCTCTGTTTTTCCATCTGTAAATGTGACTGTCATTCCATTTGATTAGTCAGAGATTCCTCCACCTGCTGATCATCAGCATCTCTCAAAGTACTATGGAAAACTGTAATATTTAGTCCTCTTGGTAGTTAAATGGGACTCAGAGTGTGTTTTTCACAATGCCCTGTATAGTTGAAAGGTCCTCATTTATGGAGATCTCAAAAGGCATAACCAGGTCCAAGATTCCATACTTCTCGCATCTTTTTAGCTGTCAGCTGAGAAGACAGAAAAGAGGGATGGGCCCCATGTGGAGACAGCTCAAATAGGGCCTGGAGTCAGTCTCATTCTCCCCTCATAGGATTGCCCATAAATCTCAGCTTTTTGGGACTGAAGCCAATGCAGAGCAGAAGCATTTTCCCCTCAAAGCAGCTAATGTCTGGATATGTCAGGTAAATGAGCAGCAAGACTGCACAGGCTTTGCTGGCTTTGGAGGCAGCAGTTCATACAGACTCACAAGACATCCATTAGCAGCTGTTCAAACTTTGTGCAAAAATGATTTTCTCTGAGCACAATATTTGGCACATCTAGAGAGTCAGTTGCCAGTATCCCCCTTCTTCTTCCATATCCATCCCCAATCTACTTAGGTCAGCCTTATCTTCCTTGATTGTACTCTCAAAGCAAGATGACTATCTGGGATGAGCTAAGAGGTTCGGAGTCCAGTTCCAGTTCTGCCAATCACTGCGTCATCATTATAAGTTCCTTTTCACTTCTTATTCCTAGATCTTCACTTGGCTTCTTGAACTTCAAAAGGAATAAGACAACTAGCTCTTGTTTACTCCGCTAAGATAGGGCCTCAAGTCTCTAGAACCTAACAGCAAAGGCTCTGAAATCAGGCTGAGTTGAGGTCATACCTCCTCTCTGCCACTTACTGGCTGTGCAGCCTTAGGTTAGTTGGTTTACATCTCTGAGACTTACTTTCAGTAGCTCTGGACCCATCACTAACCTCAGTTCCACTAGCTTTCTTCCTATTCTTGGCACATGCCCAGACTTTCCTCCCCAAGGTCATTGTATAGCTGCTTTTCCCCTACTCATCACCAGGGAAGCCCTACTCATTCTCCCTCCCACCTGACACTGCAGTCCTGAAGCCTACTTCCATCCTCTACTCCTGTTTCTGGTTTCACTACTCTCTGTCCATGAAGTTGCATTCACCTCTTGAACCCAACCGAAGTCCTTGATATTGAGTTTGTCTGGTAATGAGCTTGTCTGTTTCTTTAGGTCCTAGTTCCTATGTTGTAGTTATGGCTGTTCTGGGCAACTTGTCTACCCCCATTCTGATCCTCACCTTCTCCTCCTGGCCACCCTGGTGCCCACAGACATCTGCTCTGAGGTTAACACATTCTGAATGGAAGCACAGCTGACAAGGGTCCTCCTGAGTCAGAGAATGGTAAAAGGCACTTAGAAAAATCTTCATTTGTGTATTTATTTAATGAGCAAATGTTTATTTTACCAGCCATTGCAGTAAGAACTGGGATATCATTATGAAAAGGCACACTGGCCCCAGCCCTCAGAAAATTGATGAGACAATAGCAAGACAGATAACCAAACAGAAGAATTTACAATGTGCAGTGAAGGGAAAGTTCAGGGAGCTGTTGGAACAAAGAGGAGGGGGTATCACCTTAGTCAGCATTCTTAGTAAAAAACAACTTTTTTAGGTAATCTAAGCAGAAAAGGAATTGATGAAAAATAATGATTCATGGTGGCTCACGGAGAGCCAGGCTTGTACTCCACACAGTACCCAAACCATAGTGTGGGAATGTGGCAACAAACTCCACCTGCTGCCCCCTGACCGAAGATGGCAGCCCATACCACTGGCCCTGGGTGCTGGACACCACAACTTCCTCCTCGTGTAGCTTGAACATCAGGTGCCTCTACTGTTGGTCTCACAACAAAGGAGATTTTGTGCATGTCTCCATCCTTATGTCCCTGACTTTCTAAGAAAGGTCTAACTTGGGTGTACCCAACTGATCATGCTGGGGCTGGAACTAATCAAATTGGAATAAATGAGGTCATTGCCTAATTGGGGAGTGAGGGGAGAGAGAGAGAGAGAGAGTTCAAAAGCTACTGGGTAGCCAAAAAAAAAAAAAAACAGGACACAAGTATACATTACAGGTCTCCACTGGAGAATTGGAGGGGATGGAGAGTGGGAGGAATGTGATGAGCTTCTCAGAGGTATCCCTATCTCAGCCAGATAAAGAGGTCCAGGGGAGCATTCAAGACAGTTGGAATAGCTCAAAGGTAGGTGATATCAGTTGTTTGATGTAGCCG
Organism: Cynopterus sphinx; assembly: GCA_030015415.1. NCBI lineage: Eukaryota > Metazoa > Chordata > Mammalia > Chiroptera > Pteropodidae > Cynopterus > Cynopterus sphinx. The sequence goes on along the minus strand of CM057385.1, from coordinate 117,492,836 downwards.
CAGTAGACTTGGAAGGGGAATGGTCTGAGCTGAGGTAAGGAGGTGAGAAGGTCCAAGGACATTAAATCTCTTGGGCTGAGAAGCAAAAGCAAAGCAGCCAGTATTCTCCGGAGACCCCCAAAAAGAAAATGGTTGCATATTCCAATACTATCCCTGTGTATCTGATGTTCATTTCTCCTTTTATTGAAGACATCATTGCAGCTCACTTAAAAATTCCCTATAAGTAGAAATCCCTCACCATTATGGAGAATTTTTTCCATAAAGTCATGCAGGCGTGGGCTGTTTATGGAAGAATAAAACATTCCTCACAGAAGACATAATTTCATATTCCTCATAGAAACATCATCAGACATCCTTTGGAAATTAGCACAAGAGCTCTACTCCTCTACTGCAATGGTCTGCTGGGCTTGCACTGCACCTCTGGACCTGTGCAAGGCACAACTCACACCCCACCTCCAGCAACAGACTTCCTCATCTGCACCTGTCCCCCACCTACATCTTCCTGATCTGACTGAGTACCTCAAACACCTAGCGTCCGCAAGTACAAATATACTGTCTATTATTACACTCTCTTGCAATGAAAAACAAAGATCTTGACACTGTTCACATGTAAAGATTCCTTTTTGTGAGATCTCTCCAGGGGCAGAGCTGGAGCATAACCCTGGTGTTTAGCATTACTGTTTTATGGAAACTAAAAGCTCCTAACCAAAGCTCCTGTGCACACAGAGGGCTCAGTCTCAATGCCAAATTAATAATGAGCCAATTCAGGGCCCCACAAGGAAGTGTCCTCTCTTTGAGACAAGGCTTACACGAATAAGCAATGCAGAGGTAAGACATCTCTCCTAGAGCCTGCTTCTCTAGCTGTCCATCAGGGCAAGTCATGGGGTTCAGAGGAGAAAGATCATCATTCCAAAGCTACATGTGAAACTCTTCTGTTTTTGAACCAGGATTTAAAAGAAAGGAGTGAACGAGCATCTACAGAAGACATAGTTTTCTTGGTTATGTCCCTATTTAAAGGGAGAGAGAGAGAGAGACCTGTCCGTAAACCATTTTCTCCAATCATTTCTTTGCCTTTAAAATGAAGAGAAAGCAAAGGAAACATATGTTATTTCCCCCACAGAGTACTGATTCTTAAGACCTTGAGTCCAGAACCCTTCTTTCTAGGTAAATAGCCCAACATTTGGAAAGGTAGTTAGGTAATGACCTTTGGAAGCACTTTTGTGTCAGAATCCTTTGTAATGCATCTCGTCTAGTTTAAATCAGGGGGTCTGTAATTTCATGGACACCCGGCAATTCAGCATTGGCTTCAAGTGCCCTCAGAAAAGGCACTGAGAAGCCAACAGGATCTAATGCTACTCTCTCATTTGTATTTTGTTTTGTTTCTCTTCTTCACTCTTCTCTTACCTCTTGTCCTTCTCCCTCAGTCACTAGTATCCTCTGCCTTCTGCTTTTCTCTGGTTCATGGTAGCTGCCATAACTCCCAACTCTTTCTTTTTTTCAAAAATAGTGCTTATACGTTACTGACTCAGTTACCCAAACCCAAATTTCTGAAAGAGCAATCCAGTCATGTCTGTGCCTGGCTACTGTTCCAGTCCGCTGTAGTAGTCTAAGGTCACCACTGGGCACATAGCATGGGTGTGCTCATTCACTGAAGGTTATATGGAAGTAGCTTCTCTGGGGTGGGATACAAGCAGAGGAGATTTTAAAGTTGTGATAGTTATCTACTGCTGCTTAAAATAATAATAAACTTTTATCATTTCACAGTCTCTGTGGGTCAGGAATTTGGTAGCAGCTTAGCTGAGTGGTTCTAGCTCAAAATGTCTTAAGCAGTTTCAGTCAAGATGTCAGTTGGGGCTACAGTCATCTGAAGACTTGACTGGGGTGGGAGGATTGACATCCAAGGTGCCTCACTCACATCCTTGAAAGTCAACTCTTGTTTTTTCTAGGGGACCTCAGTTTATCCCCATATGGGCCTCTTCAGGAGCTTCTTGAGTATCTTTGTGACATGACAGCTGGCTTTCTTTTGAGCAAGTAGTTTAAGAGAGACTCTGTGAAAACCATTATGTCTTTTATGACCTAGCCTCAGAAGTAGCACACTATCATTTCTGTAATATCCTCCTGGTTACACAGGTCAGCCTTATTTATGTGGAAGGGGACCATGACGTGCATGAAAAACAGGTGGTGAAGACCATTGGGGCCACCTTGGATGCTGTACTACTGTAAGAGCCAGCAATAGCACAGGTTTCTAGGGACAAAGGTGCAATATCTCCATCGAGGCGCTCATGACAGTGTTTTTCCTCTGGATGATCAAGGAGCTCTGTTGTAGATGCAACCTGAATTTTTCTTGTTTTAAATTCAGAATTAAAACCAACTTGCTGTGCCTTAGAGTGAGAAATGCTACACAGCTGGTTAACTACATAGTCAGGATTGGTAGGACACCATCTACCCAAGAGATCTGTTCTAATTTCTCTGGAAATGTGTTGCAGGACCCATGCAGAGAGCTGTGGCTAGCTCCGTGTGATGCTCCAAGGAGTGGATGCTCACATGTATTAATTGATGGCAACAATTGATAGACTGTTTAGTGGAGGAAATATTCTTTAGAAAAAGGTAGGGGAGAAGCAAAGACACTTATGGCTTCTATGTGAGAATCTGAACGTTAGTAGCTTTGACATCTACGAGTTGGCCACTTTTTTAGAACCCAGAGTTGGCAGGGAAACAGGAAGCTAAGCAGAAAATAATAAAAGAGAATTGTATGTGCTCAGTGCCAAAAAGGAATGATTCTAGCAGGGAGAAAAAGGTTAAATTCTGAAGTCTGGGCTGACAAAATAATGTGTGCTTTAAACTCCTTATACATACAGAGAAATATTCTGTGGCAAGACCAGAAGTCAGCAGATCTGGTTCCTCATCTTCACATCATGTTCTCCACTGCTTTTGGGTTCTACAGTGTGGGGTAGACCAGGACTAAAGGCTGAATTTTGGATTTTGATTTAATCATGCGAAGAATTATTGACAAAGAACTCCACCACTTGATAGCAGTTGCAAAATTGGATAAGTATCATCATCTCTCTGAGCCTCTGTTTCCTTATCTGTTAAAAAAAAAGATAAATAATAATAATAATAAACACCTGGCCTATTTCCTGATAATCTTGTATCAAATTTTGGAAAACAGTTATAGATTTGAAAAAGTCCAAGGAAGCTCCTTGCTGGCCCAGGAAGGATTGGATGCCCTTGCTATGTCTGTACTTTAAAAAGCAGCTGCTCCTACTTCAGGCATGTGAGTAGGGCAGGGTAAATGAGGCTGTTGCAGACACAGAAATCAATAGAGTCATCTACCATAAGAGCCCGTGAAAACAACACTAATAATAATCTCTTTCATTTTGGGCTTTATGGATATATTAGGAGTAAATATTGAACGAGTCTCTCTTTGAATCCAAGTGTGTGAGAAATAAAGCTCAGAATCTGCAGGCATGTGCTTCTCCTCTGTGGAATGGAAACTTGCAAGATACAACTCAGCAGACAGCAAAATGAAGAAAGCAGGTGCAGGTGATATTGGAAAGAAAGAAGGGGAGAGGCAAGGAGAGAGTCTCACTCCTGTTCCAGCTCCCAGTTCCAGTCGTTTCTCACGTCTAACTGCATTCTTGCCCTTCCTTGGCTTCTTCCAGAGACATCCTCTCCATTCCCCCCCTTTTATAAATGTCCCTTTGTGCATAAGTTAAGTACAGGTCTGAATTCTGTCACTCAGAATCCAAATAGCTCAAAATAATATTGTTCCTGTAAAAAAAAAGATGATTTGTTTTAATTTATGATTTTAATAGTGTTGCTGTGGGCGTTCTTGCAGCAAGAGGCTATTGTACTATTAAGAGACAGAGGCGCATGATGATTAAGGGTGTGAACCTAAACACTAGACCACCTGACTTCCAGGCTCTGGACAATTCTCCTAACCTCTCTGCGACTCAGTTTCTTTATCTAGCAAACACCAATAATGATACTAATATTTACCCCCAGAGGATTGCTATGAGGATTAAATGAGTTATTATACAATCAAAGGCATTTATCATTGCTTCATCTTATGGAAAAAAAAAAAAACATAAGTTGCCAAATTCCTGGTCTTGGCTCGAATCTGGATTTTTAAAAAACTATTTATCATTATAAACATACAGAGGGAAGAATGCCCTTTGAGTGCTGAAAGGAGTCATTGTTCCCTGGGATAATGAGATGACCTAAAGATAATCAAAATTTCTTGTTGAAATTAGCTACCACTGCCACATGGAAGAGACCCAAGCTTTGGATGGGTGCTCCAAGTAAAAAAGTACATCCATGCTCTAAAATCCTGGAAGTAGGGGTTGACAATTGAGATTCTAGTTGAAGCAGAGTGAACAAAGATGCTCTAATTAAATTCTGCATAGGAGCTAATTAACCCATTTATGTGTTTTCCTCCTTTGTGCAACAGGGGAAGTACATTATCAGCATTCCCATGTTTGCAACCTGTCAGTATGTTGTGTTTGACTTGTTTTTTTCCCTTTGTATAATATAGGAGGAGTGAAATGCCTTTCTCGGGGTCTCCAAGCCATAATTCATCTGTTCAAAGCTTCCGCTTAGTTTTGACATCAGCTCCGGGAAGTTTGTGCCCGCTTTCCTCTCCAGGCAGATCATGGAAGTCCACTTAGGGAGCTGCAGACACTAATCAGATATGTTTCTTGACCCAGGGTCCCTCAGACCATTTCGGAGCTGGTCCCTGCAGTCACCTTGAGGAAAGGGCCTTGGTTTGGATGTTTAGTGTGGGCAATTCTCCTGACTGCTCTGCATTCTGAAAGGCTCTCCTTGCTCCAGTGCTAGCTGACTGACAGGCAGAGTGAGTACTTCAGGACGAAGTCTCCTCTGACCTGTTCCAGCCCTGTGGCAAAAGAATTTGCTTCTTTGGGAAGGAAGTGATTTATCTGTGGGAGAACTCTGTTTTGGCAAAGTTTGCATAGGAACAGCCTCTGTTTCTGCAAGCGAATGTGTGTGTGCATGCACGCGTGCATAAAGCAGAGAAAGTGATAAAGACAACGTGAACACCATAAAAAGGCACTCCTTCATATGAATGTTGAAAACATAGGATGCTGAAAGACTTCAGACCACATAGATGAATTTGTGCTTAATTCAATATAGCATACTTTTTTCTTGTTCAGAATTAACGAGCCTGGATTATCATTGACCTTATTATGTAAACCTTCACAGAGAGGAAATGGTTTTAGAGAGAAACAGGTGGGAGAAAAAAAAAAGAAAAATGAAATAAATAAAAAGAATGGCGGTAAAGTTATGGGAAAGGGAAGGAAGAGAATGCATTTGCTTAAATTGGAGATTTTATGAAGACTCTACATTGGTTTGACGAGTTGCAACTGCATATGTGTATATGTTTTGCCATTAGCTATGTAATCTCAATATTAACTTTCTGATTATTTGGCCTAATGTCCAAATTCAGAGAAGAAATAGTTGTCCTGGAGGATTTTGATCCTTAGTGATTTACTTAAGTTGACTTCAGTATAGGCCGAGTCTGTAACAAATGCCTTTTAACTTTAGATGAACCTAAGTTCATGTTATTACCAATTCACTTATTTCTAAAATTCACTATAATACATATTACTAAAAGACAAGAATATGAATTTTATAATTGAAGAAATTAATGTCTTTAGTCAATCAGGATGATAGAACTTCTTAATTAAAGATCATCCACATACCAAAATATCATATTTTAAGACTCCACAGCAGGTTCTCTTAAAGGCAGTGTTTTTCTGAACATGAACATATGTTCTCACGATCTAGAGAATTAACTACACTGGATTAAATGAGATTGATTAATTGGCAACTAAGAGTCCTGAGTCCCATCCCAGTTGCATGACAATAGCTGTGTGGCTTTTGGCAAGTCACTGAACCTCTCTGAGCCCTTGCTTCCTCATCTGTAATGTGAGCATCACACTGTCTCCCTGACCTATCTAATTTTATTGCTGTGCAAAAGAAATGAGGTTCTAGTTGTGGAAGTTCTTTGACAAGTTAAGCCTCTGAATGAAATGCAGATTTTTATGGATCCTCACACACATACACTGTTTATGATCATGAATGCAGAATGTACTTTGTGTTGAATGTGCTGTAGGTGTTTTGTGCTTTGAATGCATGCGCCTGGAGATCCCTGCTTGTAACAGCACATAATAGGTGTCCTCTGTGGGATGTAACCTAGGTGACACTCTGCACATCAGGCTGCACCTGTACTGTAACAGAGACAGTGGTCTGGAGAGAAGAATTTGGCAGATCAGCGCATGCCAAGGCAGAGAGAACACAGCCATACAATAGCAGCACCACACCTGCCGGTCCCTCAAGGCCGAGCTCAAATACCACTGCATCCCCAAACTTGCCTAGACTCCTTTCTCCTCAGGAAACATTAGTTTCTCTGGAATCTGTGCACTTGATTCCCTTTATTGGAAAAACCCTGAACTTAAAGCAGCTGTCCTAACCCCCACAGCCTTCAGCTGGCACCAAATTAACAGAATCCCTAGCCCTCTCTGAGTTTGTAGCCTCAGTTCTAAAACTCGGCCCTTGATACTGACTCATTCCTCAGATGAGAATTCACCCTGTTTTCATTCTCTTGGTTTCCAACTTCAAGTCAATAAACATTAGCAAGCATCTGCTGTTTGCTAGCATTGTGCTAAGCAATAGGCGATAGCAGTGGGCAACAAGTCATGTCTCGTGCTCTCATGGAGGTTATAATCTAATTTGGCAATAGACAATTAAGACATTTTAGTCTTTAGAACAAGGAATATTTGGAGAAGATTGCAGAAAAGTTGATGTCCAATCTGAGACCTGCAGGCTGAGAATTTATTAATCAGGTGAAAGTACATTTGGGAAGGAAGGGGAGGAAGAAATTCCAAGTAGCATGCCTGGGAGGGAAGAGAGAACCTGTATCATGTAAGACATTCAAAGACACTTATTCTGAACACAGTTAAGCAGTTAAGCAAAAGCCAACTTCTTTACTTATTTCCCTATTTCCAGCCTCACATCGTTTTCCATACCTTCAGCCCTGAGGTTAAGCACCACCAACTTTAGCTCCAACACCCTGCTGCACAACCTATTAATCACATCCCCGGTTTGATCCAACACTGGGGTCCCTTCTTTCCTTTGATCCCGAAAGGGACTTGCAATGGAAAATAAATTTGTGTTGTTTCAGTCACCCATTCTATGGCCTTGCATTATAGCCCTGACCTAGACAGAACTGATTCCCCCTGGCCCTGGACACAGGCACCACGTGTCTCAATTCTTCTTTTACATGAAATTTGCATCAGACTCTCTGATTCCTCCCAAGTACTTAGAACAGTGCCTAGTGACATATTTTATATAATAAGGTTCCGTCGTGTCACTTTTGGTTAAAAATTCTTCAGGGATCCTGTGTTAATCTTCAGACAAAATTCTCCCTTAAACACAGCTCACAAGTCTCAGCCTCCATGAGGGGCCCACCTCACCTCTATCCCTTTCCTCTTCTCACTGTCCCTTCCAATGACACTGACACTGACTATTCAGCTTCTCTTTGGTCCCTCACTCTCCTGCCTTTGACTCTCACACCTGTTCCCACTGCTTCCCTGGCCCATCCCTGCCCAGTCCCACTATCTTACTCATCTTTAATGTCTCGGCTTACATACCACTTCTGTAGAGAGGCTTTTCCTGACACACACTTCTCACTTCAGTTAAAACATGGCACTTACAATGCTTTATTGGAATGGCTTGTCGAAATGTTTCTCTGTCCCCCTACCTCAGCCTTGACACTATCGATATTTGGGACTGGATAGCTCTCTTGTGGGCATGGTAGGGTGTTTAGCAGTATACCTGGCCTGTGCCCACTAGATGCCAGTATCACTTCCTCAGTTACGACCACCAAGAATGTCTTCAGACATCGTCAAATGTCACCTGGGGGACAAAAGCACCCTCATTTGATGACTACTGTACCAGACTCTTCAGAAGGTAGAGAGGGTGTTTTATTCACTACTCAGCCCCCAACTTGGCATGTAGCAGAAGGGCACTAATCACACACTGCATGGATGAAGAGAAGTGCCTTTTGTTAACTCCTATTGAGTGAATGAACTTTAGGAAGAAAGCTGTGTCAGAAGCACTGGTTGCTCAGAGCTCTGTGTTTCTCTTTACTGAATGAGAGGAAACTGCACAAGCTTGGTAGTCTTCTCACTTTGGGACTGGCCCCCTCCCTGCCTGCTACATCTGTCCTGTAGGAAACAGGTCATCTAGTGCTCCATTCCCCTCTCTACACACACCCCTTGGGCTGCCCTGTCCACTCATCTCTCAGCTACAGAACACAGACAAAAGATTCAGGCTTCCTTAGCTTCTTGCCTCAAAGATGTTTAAGCTTTTTATACGAATCCTGATTAATTAACAAGGGCGCAAGACTTACATGCATTTCAAGTTGCTTTTATCTCTGGGAGAGAAGACACTTTTAGCAGATACTTTCTGTTCACTGTCTAGTTCAGCATTTCAAAGGGCGTGCTTTGATGGGCTGAACAGGTTACCATTTCTATGTGTAAAGGGCAATGACTAGTAATTAAGGGACAGACTCCTTATGTCAACTCAAGGGGAAAAAAATTCGCTCGAATCTCAGCTTCATCTCAAACTGACTTGTGTTGAAGCTGGAGGTCTTTGCCTGGTATGAGAGGGCAAAAGCAAGAAGGAAAGAGGATGTGTGATGTGGCTGCCTCCCTTTGGCTTCCAACAAGAAAGCTAACACTTGTTGAGCACCTACTGCGTATAGTATTAGTTCTTCCACAAAAAAATATTGAATATATTTTAATATTATTTCATTTTACAAATGAAGAATCTAAGTTTTGATTATGTTAAGTGATTTGTCCAAAATATAACAAGTTGGCCAGCCACAGTTGGAATATGGTGGGTCTGACTATATCCTTTCCTCCAAACCTACATCCGCTGAGCACCCCCATGTTTTCTCCTGCTCATCTACACTTACTAGAATGGGGGGGGAAAAAGGGCTTATTTTACTTTTGTATGCAAATAATTCATTCACTCCATGGGCAGTCAGTCAAAGTCTCATCCGTCTAGGGCTCCTAAAGCACCCTGTACTCACTGTATCATTGCCCCCACCACCAATTTTTTATAAATAATGTTTTATTCTTTTCCTATCTAAAGTAATGAGTAGAGACCTTGGGTTTCTTATTAAATTCTATATCCTCAGTGTTTCACATAGGGACTGGAATAAAGTAGATTTCAAGAAATGCTTGTTCATTATTAACTGAGGATCTACTATGACAAGATTGCTGGTTGCTGCCAACACCTATATACCCCCTATTCCTTAATAACATAATTCTCGTTCTTAACCAGAAGGCCCAACTAAGTGACTAAAAAGACACCCGGCTGTTTTTCAGTTAGGAGTAGCTGTGTAACTAAGTCTCACTTGTGAGCGATAAGCAGAAGTGTTGTATTGCACTTCTATAATTCTTATCCTATCCTACTGCTTAGATCATGCATGCGATGGCTGGAACTCAAACAGCCATTTTAGACAGTGAAGATCAGAGCCACACCTAGGGATTAAGAAATAGAAATATGGAAGTATGCTAGGTCCCTGATGACTACAGTGATGCTAGAATATTTCTGCAATGTCTCTCTCTCTCAACTTGTTTTATGTGAGAGATAAATATCTATCTTATTACATTTACTGTTTTTATTTTTGTGTTACTTTATACTGAACCTAATTCCAGCTAATATAATTACTAAGTGTAGAACACTGTTCTAAGGATTATGAGGTTTGCTGACACATCTACCCCAGGCTTCTGTGGAGCTCACAGCCTGTAGGAGAGCTCTGATGCACACATATCTGATGAATATTTGACATGCTATACCATAGTCATATTAATTTTCCTTTTAGTTCCCAAATGGTAACCACCACAAGAGAAGAAAAGACAAAATTCTCAGTGGGATATGAATCAGGAGATAACACTTACAGTGAGAGGGACCATGAAAATTTTCATGGAGGAGAGACATTCTTGAAATTAACCTTGAATATTCACGAGAATTGGGATCAGCAGGGAATGAGATGATATTGAACATCCCAGGGACAGAAAATATAAGACGAGTTTGGAAGAAGGCCAGAAATTCTGTTGTATAAAATGCATGAAGAAAGCGTATCTGTAATGATTATGAGCGTGAGCGTTGGACTTAAATGTTTTGAGTTTAAATTCCAACTTGACTGTTCACTAGCTAGGTGACCTTGGCTGAACCACTAACTTCTATGAGCTCCATTTTTAAATCTGTAAAATGAGAATAGTAACTCCTACCTTCTTAGGTTGTTAGAATTAAGTGAATTTACAGGTAGAGTCTTCAGAACAGTGGTTGTCTGAAATATGCACTCCCTCAATGTTAGCTATGACTGTCATCTCAGAAAACTAGAAGCGTTTGTTGAAACCAAAACATGCAGAGCCACGAATGCCAAATTGAGAAATTTAGACCATTGTTAGGAAGATACTAAAAAGCTGCTAAAGGTTTGAAAGCAAAGTCGTGGTGACATGATGAGAGCTATTTTGGGGGTGACTTAGTGTGTCAACATTTGTCATCTTATTATGCCTTGTCTCCCACCCTACCCCATCAGCCTACTGACCTGCATGCCTCCCCCTTTCAGGGCGTACCTGAACTCAGCAATTCCCCTGGGGCCCTCTGCCTGATTGCTGATGTGGACATACCTGGCTGCTTTTCAGAGACCTGGAAAGGATGCCCTCTGGCTCACAGCTCCTGGGCCTGTTGTTATCTTGGGATTTGCTAAAGCTCGAGATTCCTGTCTCACTGCCCCACTTCCTCTGGCCCCAGCCCCTGGGGAGTGGTGTTATCCATACTGACATTCTGATGCTCAGCCCTGAAATATAGGCCAGTGATTACATCATAGCTGGGTAATATAAGCCATTTTTCCCTTCTGGGTGACAATTGAAACCATGCTACCTTTGCAGGTGCCTGCAGGGACAGTCGACTAGACTGTATGCTATGGACCAAATTGTGTATCCCAGAAATTTATATATTAAAGTCCTAAGCCCCAATGTTATGATATTTGGAGATAGGGCCTTTAGGAAGTAATTAGGTTAAATGAGATTGCAAGAGTGGGGGCTCTAATCTAATAGAACTGGCGGCCTTAGAAGAAGAGGAAGAGCTCTCTCTCTGTATGTGTGTCTCTTTCTCTTGCTCTCTCTCTCCCATGCCTGCATACACACACAAAGGAAAGGATATGTGAGGATATAGAGAGAAGAGAGCCATTTGTAACCCAAAGAGAGAGCTCTTTCCAGACACCGATCTCGCTGGCACTTTGATCTTGGACTTCCCGTCTCTAGTACTGTGAAAAAGTAAATTTCTATTGTTTAAGCCACCCAGCCAGTGGTGTTTTGTTATGGCAGCCTAAGTAGACTAACGCACTGTATGTGCATTTATAGTGCACTGTACTGACTGCTGCTGCTCCTGAGCTTGGGAGCCAATTGAAGACGAGTTCAGACAGCAAGTTACACCCCTCTATCGATGGCTTAGTGATACCCTCCTAGTCTTCTATGCCAGTTGATAAAAAGGTGCACTGGATTTTCTTATCAGGTTCCTGGCTACCAAGCTCACAGTCAAGTGGTACTGTATCTGTGACCATTTAGTGGCCAGAAAGAGAGTAATTTCCACTTTCCAACCCCTACTTCTTTTGACTTACCTTTTATTGACGTTTTAAGCAAGTTTCACTTAAGATATCTGCACGTGGACAACCAGTCAGACCTGAATCACAGCTATAAAGAATATTAGAATACAGACCATATCAAGCCAGGGGCCTGACTTCGTCCAGATAAAAACAACAGGATTTTTAAAATTTTTTTTAAAAATAAAAAACCTGCAAATACATTGCTGGCCGTTTCACCCAACTTTTAATCCTTCAAGAAGCAACATGGGGATGAATATTCATGGTGAGAAACATGAAGCTGCACCCTTGAAAGCATAATTATTGTTGCTATTTCAAATTTCATTAGCACTTTGTATTAGTGAAGCCCATTTTGAAAAGTAATTTTGTCTCTTTCCTCCCTTGCCTTTTTCCTCCATGCCTCCCTTTTCCCCTAAATTCCTGTCCTATTCCAAGAGTCAAATCAGACAGTCATTTTCATAGAAATGAAAAATCAGGAGTGAAGAGGGGAACTGACTTTGACGTAGAAATAACCAATTGTGGCAATGGAAATAATGACTCTTAAAAAACTCACTCTGAGGCTGTCAGGCCATCATGTGTTGATGGTGGAGTTGCTTGATTCTGGTGCCAGAGGTTGACTTGATTTGTATTACTTCACTTCCCCACCTCACAAGGAGCCAAGATGGAAGCACTGGTACCTGGTATCCCTGAGCTGCTTTCCTCTACCTGTATGAATGATGATCTTTACATGCTTTGGGGACTGTCAGGAACTTAGACTGTTCTGATTAATTAAAGAAATATGAAAGGAAACTACTTTTTATTTAACAGCTGCTATATGCCAGGCACTGGGCATAATTATGTATGATTGTTCTTTGCACTGGTTATCTGTGATTGCATAACCAGCTACCCCAAAATTAAGGGTCTTAAAACAATAATTGTTATTGTTATAATTTTCATGTCAGTGGATTGATGGAGGTCAGCTCTCTGGGCCAGGCTCACTGATGGGTCTATGACTCAGCTGGGATTCAGCTCTAAACGGAGCTTAATCGCAGCATCGTAGCTGGGAAATCTCTGCTTCACATGTTTGTCATCCCCTTTTGAGACCAGTGAGCTTCTGTATGGTGAAGTCAGAACCAAGTCATTTGGACTCTAAAGACCTTTCCTTCCCTTTCTACCTATCACCTACAGTTTGGTCACAAAGGCTATACCTAAACACATCCTGACTTTTCAATCAACAGTTTGCTTTGGTAGAAACTACTCTCATGCAGTAACTTTGCTTATTATCGCTACTAATAATTATGATCATGATATAGGAAATGAGGATGGCAATGATGATGTTAGCTTTCATTTATTGTATGTCTAAGCTTGATTTTGGAAAAGAATACAAAGCATGGTGATAACCAGGAGCTCTAGAGTAAGATTTGCCTGAGATAAAATCCTGGCCCCATCACTTACTAGCTGTTTGACTCTGGACAAAATAATTCACCTTTCTGAGCTTTGATTTCCTTGTATGTCAAATGACAATACTTATAGTTCCTAGCTCTTTGAGTTGTTGAAAGGGATAGCTGAGATGAGACCTTCACAGCATTTAGCACACTGCCTGGTATATTGTAGAGACTCAATAAATGTTACTATTATTATTTGTGTTGTTGCTGCCATGTGCTGAATAGTGTCATAAATGCTGTACATACATTATCACATTTAAATTGCACACTGATTAGAATGTAGATCTCTGTTGATATTTGTCTACCTTAACTAACAGCTTATTTTCTTATGGCTGCCCCCATCAGGGTCTTCTAGCATATCACAGTGTCATTTATAGAAGGTAGTAAAAGATTCCAACTTAATATGTCAAGCTGAAAGTTTGCCAGTTGGGGAAATAGCCATGCATTTCTTCTGGAGCGTCTTCCTGGAAACCCTGAAAACATTGACATTTCTCTCTCAGTCCACCTGTGCTCGCCACCTGCTCTTCCAAAAACATAAACACAAACAAAGAACCTTAGGTGATATTAAAGCACATGCTGGAGGAATTTTGCTTCCCACTGGCTGATGTCCGAGGCAGGAGAAGATGGACTGAGGTTTTGGCTCTGTTGATGCCTTCCATGATTTTGGAATTTCAGCACAATCACCCTCCTTCCCGGAGCTCTTTTTGTTGTGAAATGGAAGTCACCAGCCACAAGCTGCCTTTGGAGTGAGTAGGTGGGGTAGTCAGGAAAGTGTGACAGAAATGCTTAATAATCAGGAAAAGCTCTCAGAAAAGGGCATTGAGGTGAGACTGTCATATCTGAATGTCATGGATCTAGGTTTTTGATTTACAGATGATGACAACATTTAGGCTTAGCATGCTGACAGCTTCTTTATAATAGCAAAAAAGGGACATAGGTGTCATTCAGCAATCAGAAAATGACCAACCAATCCCTATCTCGATAGATTTCAATTTTACCCCTTGGGTCAGCTTCTTCTACTCATTTTCTTCAAATGGATGCGAATTCTTCCCATCTGTCTGGGGAATTTGCTCTTAACTTGAGATAATGGGAATCAGCAGTGAGACAGGGATCTTCTGCTCTTTTCTATCCATTATCACTTCTCTGATTATTTTGGTGTCCTTGCATGCGATTCAAGGATAATCAGAGTTGTACGTTGACTGCATTATGAATCCCTGATTCTCAGGCTTTCCCAAGTCACCAAGGAACATCTGGAAACCAGGCCTGGTTTGTTTAGCACTGAATACAATGGCTGATACAAAATAAGTATTCAGTAAATTCTCGTTGAACTAATGAGGACATCAGTCTTTTGATTCCTGAATCTTTCTCCTGAGCTCTTCAATCATTCATTTATTCATCTATTTATTTGTTCAACAATCATGTATTAGGATTGTGCCTTGGAATTTCGCATGAGTGACAAAGGATGAATCAGACTGTCTCTAGCTTCAAGAAACTCAGAGTATAGGAAAGGAGTTGAGACTTTGTATCAGTCAGTTATTACTGCAATAATGTTATGTGATAAAATTACTCTAAAACTCAATGGCTTAAAATGGCAATCATATATTGTCACTTAGAATCTGAAGGTTGATTTCAGGAGCCTGCTGATTTAGGCTGGTTTGACTAGGCTTATCTTCAAACTATGGGTTAGGTTGAGGTCTGCTCTCATATCTGTCACTCTGCTGGGATCAGTGCTCTAGCAGGTCATCTTCCTCTCATGGCAATGGCAGAAGCACAAAGAGGCAGCCCCACTACTAATGCCTTGTCTCACGGCGTGATTGTCAACGTCTCACTAGCCAGTGCAGGTCACGTGGCCAAGTTCAATATTAGTGGGCTCTGAGAGAGTTTCTCTATTCACAGTGGGAGGAGAAAGAGAATGAATATATGCTGGACAATGATCCAAAACATCACAGCCTTAAATGGAAATAGCCTATGCAATGAAATGTTAAATGTTATTAAAAATTACATAAGGAATAAAGACATGTAAAGGAAAAAACTATTACGTATAAAGGATATGATAAGAATCAGAAATGGACCTGAAGGGTGGATGCTGTATGTGCATGCAGAGTGCAAGAGAAAAATAACCTAAACAGAGGTAATACAGAATTTGGAGTCTGCACAGGAAATGGTAAGAACATTTGTTTTGATGAGGGCATAATTTATAAAAAGAAAAAATGTGGTAGAGTAGATTAGAAAGGTTGTTTGGAAACTTAAATATCATGCTAATCGGTTACATAGGACCTAGAGCAACAAAAATTAATTAGAGAATAACAGGAGAGAATTAAAGCTAACAACCACACAAAAAAACGTGCATAGTGCTTTGGCAAGATAGGTGTTAGACAATATATTAGTTCCTAAGAATCTCCATAGATGTCAGGGAGAATGAACTACCAGTAGGCTGAGGTGATAAATACTAGACATTACACTTTTTCAAGTATCATTTTTTCCCAGTGAATCTTAGTGGGCGTCTCAAACCTCAGGTGTAATGCCCTAACTGCAGTATGTCTCTCCCTTGTGTAGCTTTATCCTACTTTTTCATCCTGTCACCTTGAGCAGAAACCCCTTCTGCCTTCCATGAGGAGGGTATCTCATCATCTACTGGCCAGCTCCTCAGAGAGTACTGATGCTATTGAGAGTCCAGAAGATACAGGTCAGGGCAGAAGGGAATAATACTATTTCTAACTCTGCAGTCTTCCTCGTCCCCTGACCCATCTTTAGTTTAGATTGCCACTAGTATTCACAAGAACATAAAACATCTGTTCTGACATAGGTCATTGTTTTTAAGTTACAAAATATATTCAGTAATTAATAAATGCATGCATTTGTTAATTTATGTAATAAATACTTATTGAGGCCCTCCTGGGCATCAGAGACTTTGCTAAGGGCTGAGGTCACAGCAATGAACAAGAGAATTAAAATTATTTTCCTTGTAAAGCTTGCATTTGAGTGATAGAGAAAATTCATCAATCAATCTATGAATCAGATTTGGTGGAAAAGCTGTCAATATGGAAATGATGGTGAGTAGTTGAGTCCTCTGGAGCAAGGAGTCATGAAAGTCCTCTTTCTGAGAATGACATCTGCACTGAGACTCAAACAACAAGAAGGAATAAGTGAGCACCCCCTCCCTCTATGCCAGCCATGCAACCTGGGATACATGGTTCAACCCCACTCTTGCCTCGATTTCATAATTAGTAAGAAGAGGATGATAGAACAACACCTTCCTAGGGTTTATGTGAAGATAAAACATGCTATTATTTGCAAAATGCTTAGAGCAGTGCCTGGCACATCAAGCAACTCCATTCTAAAGGTGGAGACAGACAAGCAGATGCTCTTAATGCAGTGTGTTCTGTTTCTTGCTTATGGTTCTCTGCAGGGCACTAAGAACAAAGAAAGGAGGGTACCTAACCCAGCCTGGGGCATCAGAGTAACCTCCCTGGAGGCAATGATGTGAAATCAAAGCAGAGAGGAGTGGAACTAACACTTATTGGGCACCAAGTTCTTAGTGCTTTGCAATTTCTCTTATTATTTGTAGAATTTACTTTTCCAACTTTGTGAGCCAGGTATGATTGTGCCCATTTTACAAATGAAGAACCAGATCACTGATTATATATCTTACCCATGACATTATGGCAGAATTAATATTCTAAACCAAGATACTTTGTACTAAACCAAAAGCAACTTTTATTTCAGGACTGTTGCTTTTGACCAAAAAGGTCTAGAATACCATAATAGCTGATGCTTATTGGTTATGTATTTATGGATTATTAATATAAAGATTTTAATTTATTAGCTCATTTAATCCTTATCCAACTCCACAAAGTAGGTACTTTTATTGTTGTCAGATAAACAAACCAAAGTTCAGAGAGGTTAAGTAATTTTCCCAAGGCCGTATAGCAAGTATTAGAGTTGAGACTTGAACTGAGATAATCAATCTGATACTAGAACCCATGAGTTTATCCTTTGTCTTTTTTTTTTTTAGGGTGAAAAGTAGCTTAGATTACGATTTGTAGGACTTGATACAGGACCCAGTTCTTCACACTTGTTACCTGCCCAAACCTGGGTAAACACATTTTTGAATTTTATTTTCATCACTTGTAAATGAGGTTAGAAATTCCTGTCCTGATGGCTCATAAAGTTGTGGAAGTCAAATATTATGTTGATAAATTTAGATACATTCAATGTAAATGAGGTTATTGTTAATTGTTGTTTTTATTTAATACCCAGGAAGTGAATTGTCAGGTGGCTGATAGGGACAGTCATTCCCTGAAGGGAAGAAACGACAAATGCCTTCAGATACCTGGAGACTTTTCATAAAACTTGCTGCCTACTGTTTCCTCAAAATATGGAATTTGAGTTAATAAGTGGTAGAGTCCACAAGGACAATATAAATCAGTACATTCTATTGGTAAGAGCCAACCAGAGATAGAACCGGTTCTCAATGGAGCTGATGAGTTCCCTGCTGTCAGTGTGAGCAAGCTACAGGACCTCATGACAGGGGGCAGATTGTGAAGGGAATGTCTGCATCCTGGAGGGGTTACACTTGGACAGCTGTGATAGGGGCCATGCTAGAGGCCTGCTGTCTTCTCTTATGCTACTCAGATCCATTCTCCACCTACAGCCAAAGGAGCATTTTAAAAATGTATATCTGACTGTGTCATCCGCTTATGTAAAATTGCCCATGGCTTTACATTTAAAGTAGAATTAGCTTACCCTGGCCTACAGAGACCTGAATAAGTTAAGCCCTACTAACTTTCTGAGACTTATTCCATCTTTTTCTAGTCTTTCCTCTTAACTCTAGCTGTACTGACTTCAAATGTTTGGCTCCTAGACTTTCACAAGTTGTCTCGCAGGGTCTTTGTTCTCGCTACTCCCTCTGCCTGGAATTGTCCCCTGACCACCACGACTTCTTCCCACACCCCCAGCATAACAACCCCTATTCATTCTTCCTTGTTTCTAACTCATTTTTCAGAGATGCAGCACCAGATTCTCAAATATAACTTTATATCTCTCTGTGTTCTACTTCGTAGAATAATATTCTTTTCCATCACAGAATATTTAAAAACTTTCAAGTGTATATTCTCTTTTTATTGTGGTAAGGAAAGCTAGCATGAGATCCATCCTCTTACATATTTGTAATGGTACAGTACAGAACTGTTAACAGACCTCCTGGACTAATCATCTTACATCAGTGTAACTTCACACTCATGGACCAGCATCTCTTTGCTTCCTCCTCTCATGTATTCACTTTTGTTTACTTATTTTTGTCTATCTCTTGACAAGGCTGTAATCTCCGTGATTGCAGGGACTATTTTAGTCTTGTTCATCACTGCATCTCCATTCCTGGAGCATAGTATTCCACAGGATTTCGTGAAGGAGAGATGAGAGGATGAAAGGGAGTGGAGGAGGAAAGAGGGAATGAAGAAGGTAAGGGGGGAGGGAAGAAGGAGAGGAGGAAGAAAGAAGGGCTCTTTTGAATTTAAATACCTTTTTTCCCCTCTGTAGATTATAGCCTCAGTTAAAAACAAACATAACAACAATAAAAAAAATTACATATATATTATATATGGTGCCCAGAGCTAGAAAGATAGAGCTAATACAAAGGATTTTGCTGAAAGCCTCTCTAGAATGAGAGGGAGTGCCACTGGACCTTCAGGAAACATAGGGAAGCTACAGAGTCCCAGCCTTGCTGAGTGTGCAGATAATCATACAATAGTCATCAAATATAGCTTGGAAAGTGGGTCAGGAGTGAGGGATGTCCTCTGCTTCTCTAAGATACATCTGAGCAAGGCTCTGAGAGCTATATTTACGTAAAACTCTTTAGGACAGTGAGAGAAACAGTGAAAGGAGGCCGTGAAATTGAGAGTCAGGGCCATGAGACCCCTGCTGCAATAAAATGTGCAGACTGTCTTGGGGTTTCATCACAGTTCATCAACCACACTAGAACCTGTCCTTCAGTATAATAGAGAGAGTGTATTGTTCCTATTTTACAGATGAAGAAGTGATGCTTGAAGAGATAAATAAGTCATCCAAGCCATCAAATAAATAAAGCTAAAAACTGGGAAAGCTGGGATTTAAGCCCTGGTTTCCTTGGCTCTTATGGTTGCTAAAGAGTATCACTTAAAAATTAAAAACATCATATATATAACAGCATGCATTAACAAACTTAAAGATACAGTCTGTAAAAAAGATATCTTCTCTCTCCCTACTATGTTCAAGGTCACACAGGTTTAAATGGCAGATCTGATATTCAAAACCAGTGTTGTTTTATGCAAAATATTGTACTTTTTAACATTCATTCATTCATTCATTCATTCAATAATCATTGATGACTTAACACATGCTAGTCAGCAGGGAACAAGATGAACAGGATTTCTGCCCCTGTGGAGACTATAATTAGTGTTATATTAAATAACACTCATGCAAAGTGGTGGTCATCATCCCTGTTGCAGAAGTATGGAAACTCTCAACCCTTACGATATGGTCGTCAAGTGGTCATGATTGCTGCTTGACCTGTGAGTAAGACCCTGACAATCAGAGGCTCCTTTCCCCCTCCCCTGCCCTTGAAATATACATTCAGCCCTCCCTTCTTATAGATTGAACCTTTTCAAGGATGCAGCCTTGAGAGAGTAATGTGTTGTTGAGACCATCTGGGCATATACGTGACTGAATCCCGTTAAAACCTCTATATAAACTCTTAAGGGTCTAGTAGACACTGAGATCTACTCATCTTGTGGTTGTCTAAGAAAAGCCTCAGAAGTAAGTTCCATTGCTTCGTTGTTAAACTTTCCACCTGCCAACCTAGAGCAGTCCACCTCTTTCTTTGTCTCTCCTTTCCCTCTGTGTTTAGGAATCTGTTTCGAATTTCTACTCAAAGAAACAATAATGACTTTATTACATGAGGTTTCCTAGCAAATTGCAGGTCATACATTTCCTACGTGTTCCCAAATCCTCCTGTGTAAAGCAGGGATGAAAAACCCCAACCTCACAGGTGGTTGTTAGAATTAAATAAAAAAATGTGTTTTGTATCTAATTCATAGTAGGCATCCAGGAAATGTTGTAAAAATAGTCACTCTATGCTGACATCACTTTCACCACTTCAAAATATAATAATACAAACAATGTGATGCAGAAATGAAAATGACCTAGTACTCTGTAACAGAGAATAAAGCTTACACTTTTTTATTAGTAATATATATTCTAATGTACCAGGTTAGCAGTTCAGCTGGAATAAATACAGAGCAGATACTGCAAGGCTTTAAAAAAAAATAAACTAAAGCAGGGTCTCAGAGAGAAATGATTCCAAACAGGAAGAGCTAATGGGACTCCAAAAGAGGGTCTTGAAAATGCATTAGTATATAAATCCAAAGGAACATCGCCCACTAATATGTGTTAATGATGAAAGATAAGTGTAACAAAGTAGGAAGAAAACAGGAATAGGTCAAATGATTAACTAGGCAAAGAAGTACAGAGATTTGGGCACAAGCAAATGAATGATGGGGATGAATTAAAGATGAGTGGACTTGAAAGAGAAATGCAAAAGAATGAATGAGGAAAGAGAGACTTTCAAGGCGTGTGGGGAGGATTTTGACTGGATGATATAAAAAGGATATGAAATGACTACAGTAAATCACTGAACAAGAAAGGGTTGATTTAGAGGACCTGGGACAGGGAACGTGGGAGGTGGTGAGAGGTATGAGCTGCAGAAGAAAGATAATAAATTTGAGAATTGTTAAGGGAAAGAGTCAGAAAAGTACTGAGTTGAAGCAGAAATCAGTCAAATAGATGCAAGTATAAATGAAGAAAGACAACGGTGATTAAAATATTCTTTCATTTTTACGACAGAGAACTTAGAGACAATAGTAAAAGTTTGTGCCCTAAATGAGATATAGTGGAAATGATCTGAAAAGGGAAATGAGCAATGGAGAGACGAAAGTAAAGAGACAGGTCACAGAAGAACCAAGTAAATAGACATTTGGAGGTAGAATCAAGCTCCTGTTATTGAGGACTGACTGTGTGTCAAGAAGCACTGGGTGCTGCCATTTACATCTGCTAGTTCATTCACCCTTCCCATTACCCTGTTATAGAAAAAGAAATTAAGGTTCAGAGAGGTTGTGAATCATTAAAAATTATCCAACCAGTAAGTGACAGAGAAAATAATTTGAACTTACATCAAAGAGAGGTTTCTGAGTCAAAGAGACAGATAGCAGTAATAAATATATTTTCAGTGATCTATTTTGGATACATCAACAATAAAATGAAAAGCTTCAAGACTGGCCTTAATTTTGTAATTGGTCCTATACCAGCTGATGGAGCACTGCACAGGTCGAGATGCTGAGGGATTGGCAGAACTAAGACGAGTATGTGGGGGAAGGAGGTTGAAGAGAGGGAAAGGAAACAATATGCCAGATGATGAACGGAGTCACCGTGTTGCAGGGATCCAGGCAGGATTAAAAGGATGACGTGAATTACAGAGAGGGCAGTGACTGAAGAGAGGGAAAACAAATGGGGATTTGTGGATGTGAAGAGGATTGAGGGAAGATTGAGCTCAGATAGAGCAGAGATGAAGCAAGGGATAGCAAGCTCTCTCCTGAATTAGAGTTTGTGTTCTAGACATCATCTTGAGGCTTAAAGAAGAAAGACTGTTAAAATAATTACTAGAATCATAGGTAGGTCTAAAAGGGAGAAAAGAAGAAAGGTAGGTAAGAAGGGAGGAAGGAAGGAAAGGAAAGAGGGACAAACAGATGGACAGAGGCAGGATAATGCACTCATTGTAAAAAGGCAAAAGGATGGCAGTTTTCTTCACTGCAGAATTGTGGCCAGTATCTTTCTTAGCTTAAAAAAATCAATAAAGATGTCATTATTCATTGATAAAATACTTATATTGTGTCTGTACCCTATGTCAGTCACCCTGCTAGTTAGTATGAACATGGTGGAAACTAATACACAGGTGTTCTTTGATCTCTTGGAGTTCCCAGCCTCATGGGGCAGACACATCAAAAAAAAAAAAATACAATGATAAATGGACAACTATTAAAATACATAATGTGTGCAATTTAAAAATATATAAAGAGATATGAAAGGACATAATGGGGAAGATAGAGAGAAGCTAGTTTAAACGGGGTGATTAGTCATCTCAGGGAAATGCTTTATTAGCTAAGACTTGTAGGAATGTAACAGGTAGCAAGGTGAAGTCTGGAGGAAGCTCCATCCAGGCAGAAGGAAGAGCCTGTGTGAAAACACTGGGGCAACGAGAGCTTGAAACATTCTGGAATGGAAAAGAGATATATGGCTAGAAGAGAGTAGCAGTAGTGAGGATCTTGTTATATGGGACTGGATTGTAAAGTAAGGAGTAAGAAACCATAAAATGTTTGGATTCATTTGCTGCAATAATGAGAACGTAACGTGGCTATACATTTTCCTATATGTGATCGCACATAATTCCCATAATGATCCTAAAAAAGCTAGTACGTCTTTCCTTATTTCACAAACGAGGAAATAAAAGGTCTAGTAGGGGCCCTACTAAGTGACTTGACCTAGTAGGTAAATAGCAAAGATGATATCTAAACCAAAGCCTGTGAGCTTCCTTGATCTCTATTTTTTCAGCTACACTAGACTGCCTCAGCCAGGTGGCATGAATACAGACTTTTAAGAAAACAGAATAGAGTATGAGGAAGGGGGTGGGTGAAAGAAAAAAAAAAGTTGCAAAACTCCCTAGAAAGACATGAAATGTGAACAATGAAGCAAGAGAAAGCTTTTGCTGGGAGGACTGGGATGGAGTTAGAAAGAATAAAAAAGAATTTCAGATCAGTGGAGTCAGAGATGGGGGTACAAGGAGACCCTAGAGGGGAATAAATTATATCAATAGTGAAATATAACTAATTAAATCAGCAATGGCATGTGGCTGAGTGAAGAGGAAAGACGGGAAGAGAGAAGCTGAGGGGGGAAAGATGGTGCCACGGGCCACATGACAGGACAGTCTGAACAGGGAAGTCCCAGTGTTCTGGGAACAGGTGGGGAAGGGTTGGTGCAGGGAGGTAGCATGCTGTGGCAGACAGAGCCAGGATTTAGGAGTCGGGCAGACTTGTGTTCCACCATTTGATAAGAACATAATCAAAGTCAAGTATGTTTCTTAGCTTCCCCAAACCTCACATTCCACATCCATCAAATGGGGATTGCAAGCCTTCCTCCAGATGTTGCTGGGACTGTGCATCTCAGCGGCAGTTATAAAATATTGAGTACCTACTATGTTAAGCACTTTGCATAATTATTTCTGAAACCTCACTGCTACCGGAAGGCAGAAATTATCATCATTCATTGATATATAAAATTCCAAAGTAGCAAAATATGCGTTCAGAAATGGGAATTATTTTCCTGTGGTCATTCCAGATTCAACAGTAGATAAAGTTCATCTTTCTCAAAACGATCAGCAAATTTCTTGCCTGCCTCTTTCATCCTGCCTTCATCACTCCATCTCCACCTCACTGAACTTCCTCTACTTCCCTTTGCTCTCTCTCCCCTCCATTTGTCCCACATTTTTCATTCCCAGGAAGTGTCTTAGCTGCAAGTAACAGATACCAATTATGGATAATTTAAGCAGAAACAGAATTCAGTAAAGTGATATCAGATTACTTAGAATCTCCGGGAGGACATAGGATCTGAGCTTAGAGTCCACGGAGTCAAGAGCACCACTCTAAACCACAGCAGAGAACTGGCTGGTGGAGATACTATTGTTGCTGCTGCAACCTGGCATAAATAGGGCAATTCACATTCTTGACACTAGTGACACTGGGCTCTGAGCAGGGCTGTTCGAACCATGTGCACTAGCAATGAAACCTGGCTATAACTGCCCCAACGATTGCCACTTTAGTTCCCCTAGTGGATGCTGTCTGATTCCAGCTTCCTTCCCCTAATCTGGGGTGGGAGAATCTGATTGGTAAATTCTAAGTCACATGCCCAAATCCTAACTGCAGTGGAGACTGAGAAAGTGTCTGGAAATTTTAGCTTCTTCATGGGAGGAGGGAAAGGAAGAACCCTCTGATGTACGAAGGGGATTCATTCAGATGCTGAGCAGTTGAAACGAATCCCAAGTGCCTGCTTAACCTGAAATGTCCACCCCCATGGTACTAGTTCATGGCTGAACTCCGATGCCGCCTCCTCTGGGAAGCTTTCTTTGATTTCTTCAAGCATAAGTTTCAAAGTACCTCACAAAAGAAATGCATGTCTGCCTGCCTGCCTGCCTGCCTGCCTGCCTGGTATCTGAAATATTTCTGTGCTTGTCTCATCCTCACATACCTCCCCCTCCCATCATTATAAGTTCTCCAAGGGCAAGAGCTATGTTTATCCATCTCTGCCTCCCTATATAGTGCCTGGTAGGAGCCCTGGTTATATTTGGTGGTGAATGAATGAATGAAAGGGTTGGTTGCATTTGCAGGCCTTTGTACCAGAGGTCCATGAAGGACTTGCACAGACTCTGCCTTACATAAGGGAGCCTTTTTTTCCTGATGTGCACTTCTATAAATGGACTATGTCAGCATATTTGAAGAAAGGGGCATAGAGAATCAGAAAGCCCCATTGCAGAGGATAGTGGCGGATTGTAAGGGTACAAAGGAGAGACTGAGGGAGACGGGGTGACATATTTTGGAGGAGTAAATGAACTGAAGCAGGCATCAGAGAGGCAGGAGATGATTTAGAATCAGAGGACTTGAAAGGGCAGATTTTCCCCCCACCCCATTTCACAGATTAGTAAACCAAGACAGGAGAAACACACCTTACAAATCTCAGTGCCAGAACAGACTCATATGTGCTCCTGCAGATGTGCCTTTCCCATCTTTGATAGGTAGGCTTTTCCAAGGTCACTGAGGACAATGTAATTTACTGGAAAACATCCAAGGCTTTGAAGCCTGAAGTTCAAATCTCAGCTCTTGTGCTCATTAGTTGTGTGACCTTGGGAAGTCCCTTCACCTCGTTGACTTCCTCATCTAAGTTTTCTCATCAGGAAAATGGGAATCATAATGTCCATCTCATTTGGATTAACTATATATAAAAGGTAACTTGTATACATGTCTAGCATTTGGAGACTACTTCAGAAACCTGAAGTCCAAGGTCACGTAACAGGTTTTGATGTTTCCTTCTTTTCAATGTTCTGCCTTTACCCAAAGTCATAAAAAAGTAAATAAAGTGTGTTGGGAGAGGAGAAAAAGGCAATTTATGTAAGGGTGAAAGACAGAAAGGGGAAAAGAGGTAGAAGAAGGAAGAGCTAAGGAGAAGTTAATGCAGAGACCGCACGAAAGGTGCCGATAGATAGGCAAGCAATGTGGAGAGATGGGAAATGGCTTACAAATTACAGGGAGGAAAGATTTATAAGATTAAAGTCAAGATGAAGAGGAAGAAAATGAGTGGAGACTGGGAGAGATGAAATAAAACCAAGGGAAGAAAGATGAAGCAAAGTAGGGGGCATTGGAGAAGAGGGCCGCTGGAGCATTGGATCCCTGAAAACCTAATGGTCCCCTGGAGGATCCCAAGTTTGTCGGTCACAGACAGAATCAGCTGAAGGCCAAAGGCAGTCGTCTGTCTGAGGACCTAGGTTTACAGCTCAACTTGACTCTAGAAGGACCTGGGGCACCGAATTGGTGCGCGGATTCCTCCTCGGGGAACGGAGTAGAGGCTGTAGGAGCCAGAGGGAGCCCAGGCAGACAGAGTACTCGGTCTCTCTCTCTCTCTCTCACCCTTTTCAGGAATTTCACACGGAGAGCAGAAGCAGCCAAGTAGAGCGGCTCCCAGCTAGGAGCAGGGATCCAAAATTAAAGCGCCGAGTGAGCCGGGAGGCAGGGCGGCAGCGAGCGGGCCGGAGCCTCCCGGCCCAGGCCGTTTGGGAGGGTGGACTTCGACCCCGCGGTCCATTAGCAGGGAGTGCCACCGCGGCGTCCTGGGAGCAGGTGGGGGAGAGAGGTGGGGTCCTAGCCGTGGCAGAACGACTGCACGAGTCGTTGGCAAGTGGTTTAGTTAGACGGGGCTCTGAAGCCACAAGGCATCACTTCGGGGTGCAGAAAAGGACACAGGACTTGTGACTGGGCTGGAGGGGAGACGAAGTTAAGTCTCGGCCATCTGGGAGCGCCCTTGTACCCTCCAGAAGGCGGGCCGGGAGCCGCGCTGGGCTGAGGCGCGCCCCCAGGTGCGGCTTCTGGGTCAAGC
Organism: Cynopterus sphinx; assembly: GCA_030015415.1. Taxonomy (NCBI): domain Eukaryota; kingdom Metazoa; phylum Chordata; class Mammalia; order Chiroptera; family Pteropodidae; genus Cynopterus; species Cynopterus sphinx. Next base: position 117,466,487 of record CM057385.1, on the reverse strand, counting down.
TAGGAGTGCGGCGAAGGTGGGCTCGCGGGGTCGCGCCCGGGGAAATTAGGGGAGGCCTGAAGGAGGGCGGGGGGTCCCCTTAAGTCTTAGGAATTTGGAGAGGGGCGGCGCGGCTGAAGAACCTTGTGAGAGCGGCATTGGGGGATCCTGGGAAAGGAGACGGCGGGGGGTGAGGGGTGGGGGGGCGACTGGGATTGGCACAAGGCCGGGCGGAGCCTCGGAAAAGCTTGGGGTGTGCGGTGGCGGTGGGGGGGGGCGCCCGGGAGGCGGCGCGCGGTTCGGGGGGCGGGCCGGGGCCGAGCGGGAGGCGGAGCCGGGCGCGGGGCGCAGGGGGCGGCGGGCGAGCGGCTCCCACGGCTGCTCGGCCCCGGCGTCCTGCTTCGCTCCGGCGTCCGCGCCGCCGCCGCTCCTTCCTCCTCCTCCTCCTCCTCGTCCTCCTCCGCCGCCGCTCGCAGCATCACCGCGGCGCCTCCCGCCATGGCCGCCGCGGGCGCCCGGTGCAGCCCCGGCCCCGGCCCCGGCGCGGGGCTCCGGGGGCGGCTGGGGCTCGGCTTCCCCCCGAAGCCGCCGCCGCCGCCACCGAGGATGCTGCTCCTCCTGCTCCTGCTCCTGCTGCTGCCGCCGCCGCCGGTGCTGGCCGGAGCCGCCGCCGCCGCCGCGCGGGAGCCCGACAGCCCCTGCCGCCTCAAGACCGTGACCGTGTCCACGCTGCCCGCCCTGCGGGACGGCGAGCTCGGCTGGAGCGGCGCGCGCGCCGGGGCTGCGACTGGGACTGCGACCGGGACCGCGACTGGGACCGGAGCCGCCGCCGCTGCCGCTGCCGCTGCAGCCGCCGCCGCCGCCGCCGCGTCCCCGGGCTCCGCCGGCCCCGCGGGCGCCACGGCCGAGTCGCGCCTCCTGCTCTTTGTGCGGAACGAGCTCCCGGGGCGCGTCGCGGTGCAGGACGACCTGGACAACACCGAGCTGCCCTTCTTCACGCTGGGTAAGGCGGGGGCCACCGGCACGGGCGACACCCGGAGCAACCCTGAGCTCCCTAAGTGAAGCCAGACGCGTGTGTGTGTGTGTGTGGGGGGGGGCGCCCCGGGGATCCCAGCCCTCGGGCTGCCCCGGAGCGGATGGGGAGAGAGGGTGGCTGAGGGGCCCCAGAGGGCGTGTACAGGTGGTTGGAAAGGACTCTGGGGTTAGGAGGTCCCCGAGAGCGCGCGGCGGGAGCCCGGGGGCGTGCCACGCCTGCTGCACAGGGGACCTACCCCTCCTCGGTCGCTTAGTCCAGACATTGACCTCTGTGGCTGGCGGCCCCCGACGTCCCAGACCCCAGATCGTGGAGTGCGCCCCAGCTCGGGGCGGAGGAGGGCCTCCCCTCCGAAGCCAGGTGCAGGTGCAGCTGTTCTCCGCCCCGCGCGGCAGGATCACGGCCGCCGGGTCACCGCCCCGTCGCGCTCCGCGTCGGAGTTGCTGGCTCTGCTCTTCTGGATGGAATCGGAGCGGAGAAACTCCGCGTAGAATCCCCCCGCCCGCACACACTCGGTGTCGGCAGGGGTCGAGTGACCTTGGCCAAGTCACTTGCTCTCTCTGGGCCTCGATTTTGGCCGTCTCTGAAATGGGGTAGGGGAGGACTGAGTGATTTCCGAGGACTTTAACTTGGATGCGGAGCCCGAGGTCCCCACTTTGGGATCTTCGGATGCTGCCCCGCACCCCTGGAGTCGCATTCGCCTTTCTATCCCCCCTCCCAGCGGAGAGCTGGTTTGTCTTTGCATCTCAGCCACTGGGCTAATAATAATTTAATAATAATAATAATAATAATAATAATAATAATAATAATAAAATAAAATAAACTTCAGGCGAGAACATGGAAGGGGAGAGGATAGCGTGGCGGTGAGACTAGGGGTGAGGTGTGGGGGCTCACACGGGAAAGTTAACCAGAAAGTTCGCCAGCCGCTTGCTGCCTGCTGGTTCGCCGCGCGAATCCCGGAGGAGTCGGCCCTTCCGAGGAGCTGTGGGAAGCGCGGCTGGTTTCCCACCCGGGTAATTGATAGCTTAATTATCTCCGAGAGCGTTTACAGAAATGCTGCTCCCCCTCAGCTCTCCCGCGCTCGCGAAGCGCTCGCTCCCCCCATCTCCTCTTGGGGACGCGGGGCGCGATGGGTTGTCGGAGTCTGGTCAACCACGGTGCCAGGAAGGCGCCGGGGCCTCTCCGGGAGGCGCCCCAGCTCACCGTCCGCGGATCCTCGCCTTCTCGGATCCGGCTCAGCTGTAGCATCGGGGAGGCCATGGGCCTTTGCGGTCAGCGCCTTCAGAATCCAGGCTTGAACCTCTGAGGTTAACCCTTTGCTCGTCTGAGAAACCCTAAAGAGGAATCAGTGGATTATACTCCTCTTTCTTGGGAACCCTAAGATTTTAAATGTATTTATTATTATTATTATTAGTGTGTGTGTATGTGTGTGTGTGTGTGTGTGTGTGTGTGTGTGTAGACTCCCCCCGACCCCCTGTCCCTTCCCTGTCATGTTGGCTGCCTCTGGAGATCTGAGCGAGTGCCAGACCCTCTCGGGTTTCTGGCCCTTGGGTTCTCCCCAGCTGGCTGTAACCCGAGAGCGCCTTGCAGGTTCCCAGGGGACTTCCCGCGGCGGCGCGTCTGGCGTGCGACACGCACCCTGGAGAATGCACAACACGCAAGCGGACACACAGACACACACGTGCACCTGTGGGGCTGCCCATTTCCAAGGAAGGGGATGACGGTAGAGATGGGGTTCCTTAAGATGCGCCCGGGCTAAGCCTCCTCCAAACGCGGAAGGTCTATCTTTGACACCACTTCCAATCCCAACCGGCTTTCTCCACCCTCCCGATCTCTACCCTGGGGTGCCCAGAGGTCAAGAGTGAGAATCCCCCTAAATGACTGGTTGAATGAGGAGGGGAGAGGGAACCGACTTTCTTAGATATGGGTGTTCTTAGATATTTTAGAAGTGAGGACCCCAGAGCATTTCAGTTCCTGGAGCTGGCAATCTGTGCCTTTTTAAACTTTGTTTTTCAAGAGGGAATGTGTTTCGCTGAACCTCTGAGCAGGGCCAGCTGAGAGAGGTGAGTGAGGAGCTGGAGTAACCCTTCCGCCAGGACCGGTGAGAGTGAGTTAGCCCCAGAATCTCCTGGCACCTTTCATTAGGAACCTTTTACCTTCTGTGACATGTGAGGGGCTGACCCGATGGCCAGGGATTGTCTGCTGTGGCGTGGTAGGGTGCTGTGCTCCTTGGCAGCTTGGAGCCCTTGTGGATGCTTGTAGGGATCGTGTTCCCACCTTCCTCTACTCCCTGCAGCACCCTGGACTGGCAGCTCAAGCACTACCCCCGGGATTTGGCTAGCGAGGTAGTCACCAGATGGCCTAGTACAGCAGGAGCTGTGTAGGGAGACGTGGGCTTTTTATTTGTGTTGGTCTCCCACTGTTTGCATGTAAACACGGAGTGCACAGCGAGCTCCAGGAGGGCCAGGCTGGCTGGAAATGAGGCCTGCTGCTTGCTGGGGGTTACTCTCAGGCATTTATGGCCACATCTTTCCCAGCGTCCTGAAGCAGCCCTATCCCATCATCCCATCCCCAGACCTTATAAATACCCTGTGTTTAAAAGCTGAGTATTTGTGTCTGGTGGGTTGGGTACTCCAAGTCTTTTATTACTAACTCTCCAGTTTAAGGGCTTTGGAGATGGCCCATACCACATCTGGGCATGCAAAGTCAGTAAATGCCAACTCCTGCCGATAGTGGGATGCATGAGCCACCGCTAGGGGGTGATGGTGTCTGTCAAAGGCCTCAGGCCATGCTTGGGGGTTGTGGGACCGGTGTTGGTGGTGATAAAATGTCCCTGGCATTAAAGGGGATAATTGAACAAATAAAAGGTAGAATTTCCATTTTACCCTAAGTCCAACTGTGGGGAACTCAAGGTAGATTTTTACACACTGCCTACCCTCCTCTTTCACCAAAGTCATCTACAAACCTGGCCCTACCTCACTTCATTCTGCCTCTTTTATTAAAGTGATTGGCTATATTATTGGTTATGCCCAGACTTAACTATCTTTTCTTCAAGTCTCTTCCTCTTCATATTTCTGTTCTTTCCATCGTGTTCCAGCCTGCTTTATGTAGATGCAAGTTTCTCTTAGGAAAGACCCCCCAAGTTTCTGTGCCTGGGCCTCTTCTTTAGAATCTGACTAAAAGTCAATGGCATTGACAAAGTGAATCTCCCCGAAAGTGATCAAGGAATAGCAAATAGTTATTGAACCCTTAATGTGGTACTTAGAGCTTTACTCTTGCTTTTTATTGTCAATTCACATAAAATGTATGTAGTGGACACTGCTGTTATTGCCATTTTACAGGTTGGGAAGCATTCGCAGAGAGGTCAGGTACCTAATCTAAGGTCAGACTATGAATATATATAGCCTGGAACGAAAATCTCAGTCTATCATACACCTACATTCTAGGTAATTGCTAACTAGCCATCCTGAGCCAAATACACATTTAGGGGCTCGTTATACATGTATACAGGGCATGGGGCTGGGTTCTAGAAAGAAATATAACAGTCACCAATATGACAAGAACATTTCTATAAAGAAACTTCAGCTCCATGGGTGAGCTGAAGTATGAAAGTTCGAATGTGAGGCATGAGTTAAATGACCTCCAGTGACCCTGCCAGCACTAAGCTCTATGACTCATGGGCTGTCAAAGGGCATTCTATTTACTGGTGCCAATGAGTGATGGAGACGACACATTCAGTGACACCAGGGAGGGAAGACATCTCTACAGACTTGGAGAAGGTTGGGGATACTTCCTGGACAGGAAAACAAAAAACAAAAAACAAAAACAGAGCTAGGCCTTGGGGGATACACTGGAGGAGAAGTTGAATGCTCTAATATAACTTGGGAGTGTAAAGTTGACTAAAATCAGAAATCTCAGCTTTGGCTTACAGTGACCTTGAACAAGTCATTTATCCCCCAGAGCTTCAGTTCTTTGCACTATAATATGAGTGGGTGGATGAGCCCTAAAATAATCCTTGGGTGTAAAGCTTCTGTGAACTTGAAATGCCCTGACCCGCTCTGTCACTCTGACTAGTTCCTCTTGCTTCTCTCTGGCTTCTTTCCTTTGCTGGTAACACGGGGGTGTTGGGAACAACTGATTGAAAAGAAAGCACTTGAACAGAAACAACTGCCAGTGCAGGGCTTCTGAGGTGAACCTGCACATCACTCAGTCCTCATCTGCCCCCAGGCAGCCCTGGAGTGTGCTCGTGGATTTAACTTTCATGTCTTCAGGTAGGGCATGAAAGATATCCTTCCTGTGCTTGATAGTGGCCAGGCTGGACTGTTTACCACTACCCTTGATTCGACAAAAGGGGAAAAAAGACATAAAATTGAGTCACCCTTCATTGTCAAAATTTCTTATTAATTTGTCTTGTCATGTAAATCACACAGGTGAGGCATATGTCCTGTATTTGGGAAGGGCATGTTAGAAGGGAAAACCATCCAGCAATATGCCTTTAAATGCACCTGCAAGAGTAGATCTGGCAGTGTCCTGAAGATCTGTCTCAAAGGGATGCTCTTTGCAGGAAGCCGACTGGCCTGTGTGGAAGAGAAAGACACAGTCTGAAATACCAACTGGGCCAGGTCTGCAACAATTTCTTAAAATATAGAAACAATGAATACCAAAAGAGAAAAGCCTATGGAAGGAGAGAGGGGCAGGAACCAGGTCCGAAGGAGTGTTGGAAGCAGGGGGTCTCGCCTGAGAACAGGCCTCAAAAGGCTGAATGAGCTTCCTTCAGATGTCAAAAAGGACTGAGAAATGTGCTTTTTTTCTGCCTGTTTCTAAGGAATGCTTAAAAGGTGCAGATACTAAGAGGATAGATAAGTGTTCCAGCCCACAGGAGGCTCTGTCCCAGGGAGCTGTCCAACAACCTAGTATTCTGACCCCTAATGGATGGTAGGATCCACGTGGGAGGAAGCTTTCAGAGACCACGCAGCTTTGGGCAGGCATTTGGAGAAAGGATCTAAGCCCTGGGAGACAGTAAGGCTAGCTGCCTTTTTTGGATTCTAGTTTGATTCTGCAAATCGATGCCAGTTATTAAGAAGGAGGAAGAACCGATGCAAATAGTACTAAGCTGGGTTTTCTGAAGGGATTCCTGACCACAGAATATTCTTTAAAATCAATATTTGTGTTTTTACTATGTGCGAGAGAGAGAGAGAGAGAGAGAGAGAGAGAGAGAGAGAGAGAGAGAGAGAGAGAGATTGAGATTCTGGGATAGATAAGAGGGAGAATTTGATTATTAAGAAGCTAGATTTAAAGGTAGACTTAAAACAAAATGTATGTTATTTCCTCATTTGGATGCCAGGTCCATTATCACTAACTTAAGTATTTGGGTATCACTGAAACATCAGGATCTTATTCAGTCCAGATGTTCTAGGCTTCTGAGACATTATAGGTAAGGGTCCTGGGAGTGGGGGAGGGGCATTCATTGGTCTCTGATCTGAGTCTTTTTCCCTTTTCCACTCACTTCCCTCAACCCATCCTCCCTAGCCCTTTGCCAGCTCAAATCTAATGAAACCTATTTAATAGTCACGGCAGAGGGAGATGTATTGTCTGTCTCAGAAAGTACTCTGTTACTGAGAGGCTGAGGAGAGAGGAGGATCTGTTTCAGCTGCATTAGAGAGGCTCACATTTGGTGAAGGCCAACCAGATTTGCTGCCTGAGGGGTCGGTGACACCAGCTAAGTGCAGCACAGCTCTGCAAGCTTTGGTGTGACCAAGAGCTTGATGGTTTTCCTGAACGGGGCCCTCGGGCCATAATATCCTTTTATAACTTTCATTTACAGCAGGTCCAGCAATAAATCTGACCAGGCCTCTGGCAGGCAAAGTCTCCTGCTTCTCACCCCTCTTCTTTCATGTAAAACAGTCCTTGGCTGCCATAGGACAGGGTGAACACATGTGCTGGGGGAAGTGACAGTGACATTTTTGGGTGACATCATGAAAACTATTACCACAACCGTCAACATTGAGGGACTCATGGTATCACAGACCCTTGGAGCCCATTGAATCCACCCTTTATTTTATAAGGTAATACCGGGGCCCAGACAATGGAAGAAACCTACTTATGGACCAGCAGTTGAACCTTAAACCCAGCGGCCTTGAATCTCACTCCATGCTTCCTTCCATCGCAACTGCCAATACATGGCTCTGGGTTTTAACACATCTCTGTGTCTGCAATTCAGTTAAACATCATAAAACACACCACTCTCTCCTCATCCTAAAAAAAAGAAAAACATACAAACAAACAAACAAAAAAGCAAAAACACAGAAACTGTAAAAAAATCTAAGGAGAAAAATATCCCTAGGGAAACTGGATTTGTTCTCCTGCCTGAGTATCCAGCTGGTTGGCTCCAATCTCTCCTGAGAACCTGAGCTGATGGGTTTTGTTCTGGGAGGAGGAAGCCTCATTGCCTTTCACTAGCTGCCTTTGGGGGTGAGCAGAAGCAGCCTGCTGTTTTCCAGGAAAGCAAAGAAAGAGTCAGATTTAACCTTGAGGTGGAGCAGCATTACAGGGATGCTTCCCTTACAGAGCTGATACTTCTCCAAGTTCTCAGACTGACCAGCTAGTGGCAACAGAAGATTAACTATAGCAAGAGGTCTGCTTTTTTTTTTTTTTTTTTTGTCTTCCAGCAGAGCATGCAGCCTTTCTGCCCTAGAAGGAGGCAGGCAGCAGTGCTTGGCAGGACTGGCTCTGTTCTCCTCCACTAGTACTCCCCTTTCACTCGCTCTTCGCTGCTGTCTGTAGTTCTTTTGAGCAACAACCCCTGCTAAGATTTCCCTTTGGATTAGAGGTGGAGTGGTGGTGACTATAAGTGTAAGATTCAGGACTGAAATATTTGTAGCTTTTCTTACTGGCACACTAGAACATGCAAGCGGTTCAGTCTGTGAGTCAGAAATTGACAAAGATGCCCTATGTTATAAACTGTTAGGGTTTTAACCACGAAGAGGAAACATTTCTCTGGCCCCATTGTCACAGCCCCTGGCAGGTCAGACTTGAACACTTCTCTCTACTAAGATTTCAACAGTTAACTCACTGGTCTGTCTTCCTATAGTTTGATCCTCTCTTATCCATTGTCTGTGCTTGCAGACAGAGTGATTTCATTAAAAGCATGAATATGATCATGGGTATTGTCTCCTAAAGCACTTCACTGGTTCCCCACAGTCCTTGGTATGAAGTTCAAGCTCCTTATTGTGGTACAAGGTCCATGATCAGAATCTGCCCAGACTGTCCTATCCTGAGAATCCTTCCTTTTTGTGTTATAACTCTGCCCTAACATGCCTGGGAAAATTCTTTCTTACCTTTCAAGACTGAACTCAAATGCCAACTTAATCTCTGGAGTCTTTCCTGACCTCCTCATTCTGGAGTTGAATATTCTGGGCCTTGGTACCCACTATCAATATAAAGATTCTCATTACAGTACTAGTCCCTTAAGAATTACCGAGCAAGATTCCTGCATTCAGAGAGCTCACATCCAGGAGTGTGTGTGTGTGTGTGTGTGTGTGTGTGTGTGTGTGTGTGTGTGTGTAGTGGGGAAAGGACAGTAACAATAAACATCATAAATAAGAAAATTACATAAAAAGCAAGAAGGTAATAAATTCTATGAAAAAAAGGCAAAAAATAACACAGGGACATTTTGGCAATGAGGAGATCGGTTTTAATATTATATGGAGGGAGAGGATCTTATTGAGAATGTAGGATAGGACCTAAGACTGGGAGGTGATGAAGGAGTTAGCCAAGCAGGTATCCAGGAGAAGAGCATTTCAGACAGAGAACCTTGGCAGCAGAGCCCTGGCAAGGTTGAGCACACCTGAAAGGCTCAGGGGCCAACAGGAAGGCCAGCACTGCCATAGTGGGGTGAGTGAGGGGTGGACAGGACAGGACAGGAGAGGAAAAGGGGAGTCTATGCAGATTGCTGTCTGGATTTGGGCTTTTACTCTGAGTGAAATGGAGAGCCATGCAGGATTTTAAGAAAAAGAATGCCAATATCTGACTTATGTTTTAAAAGAATTGCTCAGGCTGCTCTGCAAAGAAGCAAATATGGAAGCAGGAAAAGCTGTAAGAGTCTATTCAGGTGAGGTGATAGTGGCTTGGAGTAGAATGGGAGTGGAACTTATGTGTTTCTTTGTCTTGCGCTCCTTGCTTATGGATCCATAAGCAGAGAACATACCTCCTTCATCTCTGAGACTGCAGTGACTCGCCCTGTGCTTGGCACACCCTAGTTATTTAGGGCATCTTAGATTACTAGAACCCAGGGTTTGCCAGGTATCATCCCAGAATCCATACAGAGCAAAACCAGGTAGGTGTTGAAATTCCATTCATCTATTAAGGGTAAGCTCGAAGACCACCTCTTCTGAGCATCCATAGCCATTTTTTCTAACTTCTATATCCTGATTATTCTGAGGTGTTTATCAGATGAGTAGTAGGATCAGTTTGATATGAGGAAAAGCCATTTTCTCGAAAATCATAGATGCCAGATAAGGGATTAGAATCTTTGCATTGTGGCAAACAGAGGCATTGAATATTTGGGGGGAGATGATACACCATAGTTCTGGGATCATTCATTGTCACAAATGGTAAGGATTTAGGATGTTATCGAAATGATATTCTTTTCTACAAAGATGGGGAAATTGAGGTCACCATAGCAAGTCAGTGGTGTAGCAGGCATCAGAACCCAATCACTTTACCCTCATTCCAATGTATTTTCCTCCCGCCTTAGGGAAAGGCAGCCAGGTCACCTGGGAAGGGATGGGGGGAGCTGCTCTTCCAGACTTCATCATAGCATGGCGTAGGCTATGAAAACCTCACCTATTTATTGAGTATTTACTGTGCCCCAGAGCTGTGCTGGTACATCTATTATCTTACTTAGTCTTTTCCCCATTGCTGAAAGACAGATAGGAGTTAGCTGATTCTATAGGTGAGCACCGAGCCTCAGAGGAGTTAAGGAACAGACTCAAGATCGTACAGCTCTCGTGCAGCTGAGCTGGGTCCACGTTCAAGTCTGCCTGGTTCCAAACCCTGTGCTCTTTCGGCCTCCCATGCTGCATAGAGCCAGGAATGTTCTCGAGTTTTCATCTCTTTGACAACCTCTTTTACTTCCTATCTCTTTCCTCTTCTCATTACCAAGAAGTTGGAGACATTTCTTATATAAGAATTTCAGGTGTGACAGCCTCACAGGCCTGAGGGACTGAACACCTTATTTTTGGGCTGCCAGTAGCTGACTCAGCATCTCCCTAGGCCCTGTCGCTCTTTGCTCATTTGCCAAAAGAGCACTGGGACTTGTTTCATTTATTTCTAGAGGCCACTCATTATCCCAGGACACCTCGACAAGTGAACTCCTATGCTTCTGTTCCTTGATTCTCCTCCTCCTTTTTTTTCTCCTCCCTCTCTCCCTTCTTCCTTTTGCTCATCCCTCTTCCTTCACTGCTTGGAAATTTCCCACCTTCTGCTAGGTCTAGGAGTGTTGTCCTAGGAGACCTGTGATCTAGTCCTTCCAGGAACTAATCGAAGCTTTACATTTCCTGTCTAGAAGTATTCAGGGCATCGGTCGTCTGAGCTATAGCCCCGGATTGTATTTCCTTGTCATTCCTCTGCTCTTCCCCAGTGTGAGTTTTGTCCATCTCGTGCTTCTGAGCAGCATCGTGCAGTCTTTTGTTCCCACCTTGAAAACGGGATTTATATTATATTATCTATACATATAGAACACATGTAACAATATATAATGCTTACATATGTGTTATAATGATGTAAAAATTTAAATAAATAGTCTATACTTCTAGAATATTAGACATGGGTAAAATAATGCCTCAAGATCCAGCCTAAGCTGCCTCATTTACCTAGCTAAGAGAAGCACGTTTTCCAAAGTGCCACAGATAATCCACAGCAAAACCCCATCTCTAGCTCTGTTCCTCTGGCTAAGAGGCAGTGTGCTGGGTCGGAACAGGTGCCAGCTCTGACATCAAAAACCCTGGGTCCGAATGCAGATGCACAGCTTTCTAACTGTAGACTTCTGTGTGCCACCGCTCTGAGCCTCTTGTTTGCCCAGCAGTAAAGTGGGTTGCTGTCGTCGTTATTTTTGGAGATCCAAAATTTTAGGCAGTGCCCAGCACCATATTCGATTTTTAGTTCCACTCAGCCACATGATCCCTACAGAGGTAGAGTTGTGTGCAAAGCACCTAGACCAGCCTCTGGCACACAGTTTGTGCTCAGGGCCTCTTAGCCACCTGGAATCCTTTTTGTTGAAGGCCTGGAGGTATGAATGAATAATGTATGCGAACTCTCTTTCCCTTCCCCCTCTTTCTACTCCAGCAGGCTATGCTTACATCTCTCTCCTTGCTCTCCCTCTCCTCCCCCAGCAAGGCAAAAAAGGATGAAATTGACCATTGGTTTCTTCTGTTGTCCAGGACCAGGGGGAAGCAAGGGAACTCCGGGGTTGTCTGAGGACAGTTTGGATGGAGAAGCTCTTAGAGGCTGAGTCTGGAGCAGGCAGGTGGGTGTTGGGGGAAGCAGGCGGGGCAGAATCCTCTTCTGGTGGCGGTGGGCTGACAAAGCCTTGCTCTCAGGGAAGTCACGAGTGGCTTTGCAAGCAGCCGAAAAGGGAAGGAACATTTCCATTAGCAGAATCAGCAGTAAAGAGATTTCCAGTCACAGTAATAGCTGCATTTGGGGGAATCATTTCAGCGCAGGCTGTGGGCGGAGGAGGGACGGGGGTGGGGCGGCAGGGAAAGGCAAAGGGAGACGTCTGGTCTGCTTGCACGGAGCTGAAAGACAGCGCGCCTGAGAACCAGGTGCCAGACGCAGGGCGACTGTTCTGGAGCCTGGCTGGTGGTTGGACGAACGTCTGGACCACCCTCTTCCCTCCAAATGGACAGACCAGACCCCCCATTCTCTGGAGTACTTGTGGGAGGCTGCACACTCTCATTCTGTGCTCCGTCTGCTCTGATCCCTTGGGTTACCCTTTTCAAGACTTCAGGGCTGGCAGCAACTTTCTAGGCTTTGGGGATTTTAGATGGGAAAGCTGCCAGATTATTTAGCCCTGTTTCACCTAGAATTAGCTACTGGTCAGAATCACCTTAGAACCCAGGTTCTCATGCCCACACACCTCTTTAGCCTCGCCCCCTGACATTCCCAGCCACACCTGATGCTCTAGCTTCATGGAGGACTTGCAGATATCTGAGGGTACCAGGTTCATCACCACCCCCGCCCTGACCCCTCACCTCAGTGCAGAATTGCTACTCTCTCTGCTTAGAATGCTTTTTCCATTCCTGATTCACCTGGCCAGCTCCTAGCCTTAGCTCAGCTATTACCTCATTTGAGGAACCTTCTGTTTCTCTTCTAAGGCTTAGATAGAGGTTTTTGTCCGCCCCACCCCCACACCTTCCTGAATGCTTATGCACCCCATCTCCTGTAGGGTTGTCGTATTTCCTGAATAAAAATAAATGTGAAAAACAAAATACAGGGTGCCCAGCTAAATTTAACTTTCAGCCAGTGAATACTTGCTCCGTACAACCATGCCCCATGCAATGTTTGAAGCATAGTTATTCTAAACATGACTCTGATTATCAGAAATTCAAATTTAACTGGGCATTCTGTATTTTATCTGGCAGCCTGCAAGGACCCTCTGGCTTCTCTCCTGTTAAAGATCACGATACCAATGTGTGATTTGTCCCCTAAACCTGCTCTCCCCACATCAGAACAGAAAGTCGGACCACCATTCATTCTCCCAGTCACTCAAGCAAAGGAGTGATCCTTAATAGTTAGTCCCTTACCTTCACCTCTCTCTCGTTCTTTCAGTCAGCCGACACTGTTGGTTTTACTTCTGAAATGACTCTCAAAATTATTTGCCTTGTCATTTTTCACTGCCGTTACTTTTGTCCAAACCATCATCCTTCCCCATCTGGGCTGTTCTATCAGACTTCTAACTGGTTTCTTTGCTGCCTTTCTGTCCACAACCTTTCTGAATACCTAATAGGAGATACAGCACATGGGCCAAATCCAGCTTGTTGTCTGCTTTTGTAAGTCGATTTACTTGTTTAAATAGTTGAAAAAAAAATCAAAAGAAGACTAATGTTTCACAATATGTGACAATTATATGAAATGCAAATGCCAGTTCATAAACAAAGGTTTATTAGAACACATTTACACTCATGACCTTATTGTGTATGCTTCCTCTGCGGTGGTTTTCACTGTACAGTGGTGGGGTTGTCTACTAGCAACAATAAGTATCTGGCCTGCAGAGATTTAAATATTTACTAACTCCCCCTTGATGGAAAAACTTTGCCAACCCTGATATATACAGTAGCCAGAGTACAAATTAGGTCTTGCCTCTGTCCTGTTTAAAATTTTTGTTTTTCATTGCTCTTAAGATAGAATCCTAATTATTTTTACGACTTTAGAAGCTCCTAAAAGTGTTGCCCTCCTCTCTGAGTTCATTTTCCTTTTTCCTTCTTGTTCACAAAACTCAAATATCACCTCCTCCGAGAAGTCTTCCCTGACTAAAGTAGCGCCCTTGTGCACTCTCCCCCATAGCTTCCTGTTCCATTTATTTCTAAAAACCTTTATCTGACAATTCCTTGAATGTGGGGAATGTGTCTTGTTCATCTTTCTGTTCTCAAGACTATATAGCGCAGGGCAGAGCACATAGTGGATACTGAGTGGATATTTCCTGGCCAAATGAATGAAACATGGGCAGGAATAGGAGTGATGGTTTGTGAACACTGCTTTAGAGGGTACCCATCTCATTGGGGTGTTCTGTTGCATATTAGATTGTTATGAGGATCCCAAGAGCTCAGGATTGTAGAGCATGTAGAAGCAGTGCCTACCACTCAGCAAATGCTACCTGTTTGTCGAATAAACAAAAATAAATAGGCCTGTACCTTAATATCCACTTTCTTTGCAGTTGGGGGAGTTTAAGAAGTTCTGTGAATGAAAACCTCATGGAATCCAGGGAGCACGATAATTTGGTGGCCAGGCTCAGGAGGCAGGATTGGTCCCAGTTCTGCTGGGTGTGGTCAAGTCCCTATGGATTTCTGAACTTCCCCTTATTTCTTACGTGATGAGATTAAACCAAGTGATCTGTGAGGTTCTTTTCGGCGCCCTGGGCTCAGCAGGGGCACAGGAGGAAGAGAAGGGTTTCTTAGAAGGCTTCTGAGGCTAGAGGCTCCCTCCTTCCCTTCCTTCCTCTCCTCGTCCTTCCTGGGGCCTCAGAAGATCAAACCTGCAACTCTGGACCCAGGTTCAACTCACATTTTCAGACCTAGTCTCACCCTAATTTGTTAAAACTTCTCCAATTACTTTTCCTCCATCTTCCCCCAGGGAAGGAGACTAGAGAAGCTGACCACCCAAAGTAACCAATTACCTGCCTGCCAATAGCAGGACTCCTACAGTCCCTCCCTCCCTTCATTTCTGTTTCCACTTTATTCTCCTGCCCTCTCTAAACTATAGAGGTCTCTTGGGAAATGGCTCCCTTCACCTGGTTCCCTGCTTCCAGCAAGGGAAGAGAAAGACAGCAGGTGGGTTGAGAAAGGGCAGCTGCAAACCTTGGACATCTTTTAGGAGGTTTTGCAGGTTTGCCAAATATCAGACTGTAGTGAACTGGGAAGCAAATGCTTTGAGTTCTAGTCCTGTTTTTGTCATTCAGTTGCTATGTGACCTCAAATTAATGACAGTTCCTCCTCATCCTCCTATAAGATTAAGTCAGTATTTTCAGAGCCAGTTCACCTCCAGGAAGCTGGGGAAGATTGGGCTCCATGAGAAAGGAGAAACCTTCCAGTCTTGTCAAGTACCATAATTCCAGGTCCCTATGGCTGTGCCCATCACATAGTAGGCCCCTAATAAATATTTGTTGAATGAAAGAATAGATAGATGGAAAATATGTGTGTTCAGACATTGCTAATCAATAACTTAATCACACCTTCAGATCCCTTTTCAAGCAGTGCCCTCATCAGCCACTAAGATCTACTGGGGTTTGCATGGGAGGTGAATTCTGTTCTCATTTGGACTTAACTAGTTCACTAAAAACCCCTTGTTCACCTTAAGCTTTTCTTGCCTGGAGGTAAGCCCCTTCAGTCATTTTTAGTGGTTCTTCCATCCCAGACCCTGTTCTGAGTCCCTAGGGCACAGAAATGCAAGGCGTTCACAGTCTATTGGGATAACATGCACTTTTTGATTTAAGAAAACACTCTTTCATGGGTATTTTTTAGTATCTCCATATTATAGGTGAAGACATGGCCATTCAGAGAGCTCAAGTCAATTGTACAAGGTCACATAGTAAATGGGATTAGCTGTATTTATTTTTGAGAAGAATCTTTATATCTCTATCACGAATAGACCACCAGAATAAATTGCTATAAATGGAAGATAGCCTGTAAAAGTAAAATAACTACTGAAGTTACATATATATTTATATAACCTGACATGCTGCTTAAATTTATCTCTCATACCACACCTTGGGAAACATTGTTCTAGCCTAACCACTGACACAAAGACATTCATTTAAAATTTAAATTTTGCTCACTTAATTATCAGATTTCATATGTGTGTGTGTGTGTGTATACATGTGTATATATATTTAAAATATCTTTTCTGCCTCATAACTTCTACCCGTCTTTTAAGATCCAGCTAGAATATACCTTTACTGCTTCCAAGATGACTTCCCTTGCTCCCCCAAGAACAGTTATCTCACAAGCACTTTGTATATTCACTGCAGTCCATGTTTTCATGGAGATATTGTGATTAATTATGTTTCTCTTACAAGTCTGTAAGCTTTCTCTGTTAAACATCATGTCTCTTTATTATGTGTAACTCCAGCAGCTAGTGCATGCATGCTTATTGCATTTTTAACCTTAATTTTCACAGAAGGAACAAAAGCTTATAAAAAATTCAGACCATTCAGGAATATTATAAAGAAAAGGTGAATGTCTCTTCCCCCACTTAATCTTGATCATGACAGAGAGTTTTCTGGGATTCTTGTGGACTATGGAGTCAATATATGCCTGAACAGCCACCTTTGGTGATACAACAAAGAGGAAGTGACATGTCCAAGGTTACTCTGCAGGATTTTTTTGCAGACAGCTCAGAGATATTAAATTGTCTTTTCATTAGGGCATAGGTTTTTCGAACTGGTTCCATGTAGATAAGGGGATTACAAATTACTCTGGGCTTCAGCTAAAGAGACACTCTACTTCTGTCTTTAACACTGGAGCTCCAGTTTCAATGGAACTAAAGATTCCACAGCTTAAAAAAGATGTTCTGCAAGCAAGGTACTATATCCCTAGACTGCAGTATCGTCCTCCATGCCTCATGTACAATACATTGAAAAGAAGATGGTTAATCTTCCTGCTATGATATTTTATGAAGTAGTGTGATGGAGAAAGCTCACTAATATTTAATATTAAGCCAATTTTACAAAACCATCCCGTTTATGGTCAGGCTCTAGAACTTACCTTCAGATTTTCTCCAGGCCTCAGGCAGGAAGTCCTCTTCTTTACTGACCCCTTAACACACACACACACACACACACACACACACACACACACACACACATGCATGTATATATGCACATATAAATGTGTGTATATATGCACACACATACACACATATATGTGTGTATATAAATGTATAAACATTTATATGTATGTACATAACACATACACACACAGAGATACATATATTCAGATACATGTGAGAAAGAAAATATGAAAATAGTTTTTCTGTCCAGAGAACTAAAAGGAGAAACTAAACCCAGCAATGGAGGAGCCAGAAAGAGAACAATTAACACAATGAGTCGGGGTTGGGTGGGTGTCTCTTTCTTTCTGTTACAGTATTTGACATGCTTGATAAAGCAGTTCTTCTCTTCTTCCTTGACCTCTTTTATACTTGAATGGAGAGACAGACTATTCAGAAGATTACCTGGGTTTAGGCTGAGGTGCTTACCTTAGAAACCCTCCTTTATGAAGCCGTGTGGATTGACAGTTGGTCATTAATAGAAAAAGTCTATTAAAGTGGGGAATCGTAAAAAATAATAATGGACCTAAAACATTTTATTTAAGGTTAAAAGACATTAATGTGTATACATTTGTCAGTCGTTTGATGTGGGCCAAGGGCCTCTTCTCTGAGTCTGGGTCAGCTGATTGGAGTTCCATGATACCTTTCTTGCATAAACCATGCTCATAATGCACAAAAAATGATCTCCAGTGTTTCATTGAAGGGGACTGAGAACTTAGAAATGCTTGCAAAATAATTTTTCTAGAGTTTTATTATTTCTTTCCAAATTTTTAGAGTTGTTGCACCTGACCTAACTCAGTAGCAATAAGTAAGCTACTTTCTTTAATTTTACAGTAAAATCAATTTAGTCCTCAAAGATGCTGCTTTCTTTTGATGCTCATAAATTTTTAAATTTTACAATATTAAATTTTACAGTGGTAAGAAACACAATAGGCATAAACAGGTTTGGGAAGCAAGCTAGCTGTGTGGGAACGTGCAGAAGTCCTGACGATGCTGGAGAGGAAACTGCTTGCTAGTGTGAGTGACCAGGGCTTGTGATGTTTCACAGAAATCCCAGAGAACACTGGTTAAGCTGGGGATCACAGACAGAAGGCTAGTTAAAAGCTTTTATGATATTTTATAAATTTTAGGGGTTGAGACTTTAGATAACATTTTGCCTAAAATCCCGATTTAAAGAAGAGGAGAAGGGACTCCATTTGCACGGTTGGTGGGAGTGTACATTCTTATAGCCACTATGAGACACAGTATGGAGATTCCTCAAAAAATTAAAAACAGAACTGCCAAATGATCCAGCAATCCCACTTCCGAGTAGATATCCAAAGGAAATGAAAACAGGATCTTGAAGAGCGATGTGCTCCTGCTTCCATGTTCGCTGAAGCATTATTTATAATACCCAAGATATGGACACAAATCTGTCAGTCAATGGATGGAGAAAGATGTGAGGTATAAACATACACTGGAATATTATTTAGCTGCAAGAAAAGGGGAAATTCTGCTATTTGAGATAATGTGCATGGACCTTAAGGGCATTATGCTAGGTGAAAGATATCAGAGAAAAAATAGATACTGTATGATATGTATCTATTTATATGTAGAATCCCAAAAAGCCAAATTCATAGAAACACACTAGAATGGAGGTTACTGCAGGATAGGGGAAATGGGGAGACATTGGTCAAAGAGTACAAACTTGTAGTTATATGACAAATAAGTTCTAGGGATCTAATATGTGGCATGGTGACTGTAGTTAACACTATTGTATTATGTACTTGCAAGTTGAGCTTAAATGTTCTCACCACACGAGTGAAAATATGTGACATGAAGGAGGTGTTAGTAAATGCTGTGGTGGTAATCATTATGCAATAGAGAAGTGTATCAAATCAACCCATTGCATACCTTAAATTTATACAATGTTATGACTCAATTATATCTCAACTATTCTGGGAAAAATGATTTAAAAAAAATAAAGAGGGGGAAACTGAATTTCAGAGTCAGGAACTCAAGTCATTAGACTCTAAGCGTTCATGGTCCCTCTTGAGACGCCACAATTGGCCATTGATACTATTTTTCCCTCTTGGGTAGCCTTTTGAGGAGACACCCAGACACTTTTCCTGATTTGCAGATGAGAAAAATATGGGTCAAATAGTGAGTGACCTGGCACAGGATGCTGAGCAAGGTAGAGCTGCTATGTAATTCCCAAATCACGCTGACTTCCTGAATGCCATTCCAAATATTTCTTTATTCTGGAATGGTTTTTCAGTATTTTTTAAAAGCAATTAAACCGTATCAAAGACTTTTTTTTTAATCTGTAAGCACGCGTGATCTTTTTAAAATCTTAGGAGGAAGCAAGATTTCCCCTTTAAGCCCTCTTTGCTCTCACCGCATATCCCCCTCCTGTACATGTATATAGGTTTGCAAGGCTTTTCTGTAACTCTGTTTTCATCCACCAAACTCCAGACCTTTCAAACTTAGAGCTCTTAGGGCCCTCAGGCCTATCCAGACCTGCCCTCTCATTGCTCAGAGGTGGTCTAAGGCCCAGAAAAAGCCACTACCTTGTCTACAGTCATGGGCCTGAGACGGCTTATGGACACAGAGCCACCTGATCTCGTGTTCTTTCTTCTTCACTGGGCTGCCTGCACATCCCTGCATCTCCCAGCATGCCTGCCTGCTGGAGAGGGTGGGCAGGTAACGAGAGGGCAGTACCTGTGAGCTAGCTGCCAAGAGTTTCTGTGCTTTATGAGGTGCAGAGTATAATTCAGAATCCATTCTGGGGACGTCTCGCCCCATAAAATCTTCAGCAGGAATGGCTAGGAATTTGTTCTGACTTCCCCAGCACATTTTTAAAAAATGCCTCTGCTATCAATCTTATTTTGCTCTTTTTTTCTTTTCTTCTTTCTTTTTTTTTCTACACAATTCTCAATGAATGATAAGCTGCTGGTGGCTTATGAGGGGACACAAGGAAGGTGGTACCTCATGAAGGAATCCTGCAGTATAGGTTAATGGGCTGACAAGTGGCTGTGAAAAACCTCACCTTTCTGGGATGATTCTTCTTCTGCAAAAACATTGACTCCGGAAATGACTTCAGAAATCTGCCTTCCACTAATATCGTTAGACTTATCTATGCCATTCTCATTTCAGGAAAAATAAAGCTCCTGTACAGCCCTCTTGTCTTGTAATCCAGTGGCAACTGCTCCTTCCTCATCCCCCCAACTCACATGCGTGTTATCACATCTCTTTCCCAGCCTCTTGCAACACCGAGCCAGTTTCCTGTGAGTAGGTGCTTCATATACTGCCTGAAGGATCACTCCCAATGGCCATTTCTCCCTCGCTGGAATCCTCTGTGGTTCCTCACTGCTTACAGGATTCATAGCAGACTTCTTGGCATCTGAGCTCTCCACCTGAGCACAGAACCTACCTTTATCATGCTTCTCTCCCGCTATTTCTCTGCTTACACTTTAGCCACACTGTTTGTTTGTTTGTTTTTACTGCTCCCAGGAAACAAGCTCCGCTTTCACATTTCTATTTTACTCAAGCTGTGCCCTCTGTCACGGATGTCTTTGTTCCCTGCTGGTAGAATCCTATCTATGCTTCATAAGCTACTTTCTTAATGAAAACTTTCATCCTTATTGCTTCTTTGTCTTTATTCCACCTCTAATTCATATTTGAATAACTAACTTTATTCAGGAAATTTTCTTTATAACCCTCTTAATGCCACCTCTCTGATGTTAAAATATGTATGTCTATGTCTTATTCTCTATCTGCATAGTCCAATACAGTAGCCACTAGCCACTTGAAGTGTGACTGGCAAGACTCAAGGACTGAATTTTAAATTTTACATTATTTTAAAAAATTAATTTAAATTTACATAATAGCCATATTTGGGTAGCATCTGCAATACGGAACAGCACGGATATGGAACAGGTCTACCACTGCAGAAAATTCTGTTGGACAGCACTGCTTATGAGAGGAAGAATGAGGTTTCGTCTTCTCTGTACCCTATTACTAGTACAGGGCCTGCCATTGAATAAGTGTCAGTAAATGTTGGTAGAACTGACATTCGGACAAGACTCTTTAGCCACTAACTTCAAAGGGATCCAGTCGTTGGAAGAACTTTGACAGCAATTTATGTTTAGAACTCTAATAAAAGATAAGATTCAGGTCTGCTAATAAAAATGTTGTCCTGTAATCTTTCTTGTGCAAAGTCTGGTATACCTCATATTCTGGGGTGTCTAAGATTAATCCATTAATGACACTTACTGGTAGGAATTCCCTGCCCTGATGGGTCATTGCTCAGCCATGCTTTTTCTTTTTCCTTCTCACTTTGCCCGCTCCCTGCCCAGAGCAGGTTTATCCCACAGCTGGGCCTTAGAAAGAGGAGCCCCAGCAGTTCTCACTCCCCAGGAGACAGGTGCAGACGAAGATACCTGACATGAATGCACAGGTTTGAGTTTCCATGGTTGTTTCATGGAAGATTTATGAATTTTTCTTCGAGGGAGAACTCCTGGAAACTCTCCCCTGTGAGTGATGGGGTGAAAATAGGATGCAAGAATCACTCCTCTCTTTACTCCTCCATCCTTCTCTCATTCTTCTCTTTCCTCCGCAGTTTCCTCTTCATTCCCACTTTTCTCCTCTATCTCTTTAATCTCTTCTCTTTTCTCTCCTTTTTTTTTTTCTCTTTAAGGTTTCCTGTTTTCTCTCTCTCTGCCTCACTCTATGTGTCTGTGTCTATCTTCTTGTTTCTTCATATCTCTTTTGGTCTCCCTGCTCCCCACAGCCTTGAATTCTGGTTAGTATCCCTGAGCACTAGTCTCTCCTGTCTGTCTATCCTGACCAGAGAAACCAGTCCACATCCCTTACTGACTAATGTGGCCCTGCACACAGCTCAGAGCTGGCTACCTCTTGTCAGAGCCAGATGTTCCAGGCTGGTATTTGGAGCAAAGGAGAGAAGAGGTAACTGGGGCCTTACAGGGTACAGCTGTCCCACCTTCTAGAGTCAGGGGCTCTACACCCCTGCTGTCACATGTGATTCCAACTGTCCTGGAGGACTTTTGAGGCCCCTATGAGCACTTGATGCATATTGTGCAGATTTGGCCATGACCTTGATTTTCAGTGTGAGGTTGGATTTTGAGAGCAGATGGTAAAAAGGATGTGGGGGTCTTATTTCTATTTTGCTAAATATTTGAAGCTCTTTTTCTGCATCTCCCCTGGGATCCTCTTTCTCAACCTCAGCTGCACTTGCACTTATCCATCACCAGCCCTGTATTTAAAGCTTTTCCCCTTAGGGGGTTGGGAACATCTGCTGGAGAGTTGCAAGAAAAGTTTCAAGAATGATAAGCCTTCTTAAGAGATCATCTCTTCTCAAATTTCAACCCTAGGCTGTAACTGACAATGAAAGGCATCTATCTGAGCCAAGTTACCTTATCCCCAAAATATCATGTACCTTCTTGAGATTGACCTTAAGGACATATGCTCAATTAGCTTGCCAGGGTTTCCTGGTACTTTAAAATAGCAATTGATCTTGAGTCAAGAGAATTTCTTGTTTCAAAACAAAACAAAAAAAGTGAAAAAGAAGTAGAAAGAGAAGGGGAGGGGAGAGAAAGAAGGCCAAAAAGAGGACAGGTGAGTAACCTTTCGTGCCAATCTGTGAAGTAGACTTAAATTTGCTTCTGAAACAAGACTGGAAATATCTTTTGTAATCCTTGGATTTTCCATTCGTTTCCTCCTCATTTCAGTGTTTAACCTATCACCAAAGCTTATTAAATTTCCTCCCAACATATCTTTTGAATCCCTCCATTTCTTCTTATCTTTATCCTGGTACAAGTTTCTCTCACCTCTGACATGTGAGCCAATAGACTTTTAATGGGTCTGTCAGATTCAGTCTTGCTCTTTGTCCCCTTCCAGCCTTTCTTTATCCATTCCCACATGTTACCAGAAAGACTTTATAAACTTGAGCACTAAATCATGTCTCTCTGCTTAAATTCATGGTGACTTCCCATTGTGCTTGTAATAAAATACAAGGTCCCCAACAAAAAACTATAAGATATTCAACCTTTAGCTGTACATTAGAATATTAGGAAGCTTTTAAAAATGCCAGGACCTGGAAGCTTCCCTAAGCAAAACAAATTACTATAAATGGGAGTTAGACAGTTTGGCAGTTTCTTATAAAACTAAACATATCCTTACCATATGATCCATCAGTTAGATTCCTTGGTATTTACTCAAGTGGAGTTGAAAACGTATGTCCACACAGTAACCTGCACATGAATGTTTGTTTACAGCAGCTTAATTTAACATTTCCAAAACTTGGATGCAAACAAGATGTCTGTCAATAGATGAATGGGTAAATAAACTGTGGTATATCTAGATGACAGAATATAGTTCAGTGATAACAAGAAATGAGGTGAAAAGCCTCAGAAAGACACGGAGGAACTTTAAAATCACATTGCTAAGCAAAAGAAGCTAATTTGAAAAAAAACATACACTATATGATTTCAAATATATTGCAGCCTAGAAAAGGCAAAACTATGGAAACAAGATAAAGATTCTTTGTAGGGCTTTGAGGGGAAAGGGAGGAAGAGACAAACAGGTGGAGCCCAGGGGATTTTTATAGCAGTGAAACTGTTTCGTGTGTTACAGTAAGAACAGGCACATTTTCGAATTAGTTAAAACCATAGAATGCACACCACAAAGAGTGAACCCTATGTAAACTATGGACCCTTATTCATAATAATGTATTCATGTTGGCAATTCAGTTGTAACAAATGTGTCACACTAATATAAGATGTAAGTAATGGGGGAAACGGTGTGTGTGAAGCGGTGGTATACGCGCGGGAGCTCTCTGGGCTTTCGCATCAATATTTCTGTAAACCTAAAACGGGTCTCAAAAAAGTCTCTAAAAATAAAAAGGGCCCTATCCAAAGCCAATTAAATCAGAACTAAGCATTACTGTACGGTTTTGCTTTTAATCTCTCCAGGTGATTGAAGGATTTCTAATCTACAGCTGGGATCCAGGGCCACTGCCTAGAGGCCTGTCCTTGTCCCCTTTCACCTATGCTGTTTGTCTCTCATCTGCCAGAGGCATCGTAGAAACCCTCCCTGACCATTTGATCTAAATTGCACCTGGATATCTGTTTCTCATGTTTGCTGCCTGTTGGCTCCTGTAGACTACAAACTTTTTGAGGACAGGGACTGTGTTCCACACTGCTTCTCAAAGCATCCACTTCCTAATCAGTACTCAGTAAATACCTACCTAGCGAGTGAACACACAAATGAAGAACTAGGTCCTACCGTTTAATAGATTCCTCCCTCTTGCTCCCATCACAGCAAGTGTGAGGAAACGTGGTAGGTAGTTGGCCGGAGCTAAGTTAGACTAAGTGTGTGCAGCTCACCCCCTTCTACTCTTAAAGGGGCTCAGAACACAAAGAACTCATTTCCTTTATGACCCTTGGGCATTCACCTCTGTTCCTTTTGTCTTATAGTTAGTGCCTGAATCCTGAGTTTAAGTTGGGGCTAATGGATAAGTTAGAGTTGTCTCTGTCATTTCCATTTTCTTTCTCTGCAATAAAATTAATGATTGCTTGGTCAAGCTGCAGTATAATGTGATTAGGCTCGTGTGTTCCCATCTCCTTCAAGTGCCTTGGGAGGGGTGACTTCTGCTACTTTTGCAAACAGCTCTATAGTCAATGAGCAAGCTGGAAGAAGGAAATCTAAAAGCCCTTCCCATCAGCCCCCAATGCCAGTCCCTTTTGCTGCTTCCTTTATGGAGGAAATTGAATTGCCTTTAGAGTGTGAGCAAAGGGAAAACCATGCAGAAACCGGATACTCACAGGCACTCTCCAAAGCAGGGAAAGCAGCAAAAGATTCCTTTAATCCTTGCTCAGATGGAAGAGAGGCACATGCATACTTCGGAGTAGCACAGTAAGGAAGCAGTTAAGAATATATCTTGTTTTCGTTTGGCTCGAGTTCCAGCTCCTGGCATAATATCTGTACTTGTTTCCCTGCACATTCAATAAATTACTTTATGGCCAGTGAGGAGTGGCTGATGTCAGATTTACAGTGAAGGACCCCGAGGGCAGAATAGCCTATAAGTTTCTGTTGGAGGATAAAGATGGGAAGGTTTGTGACTATATTTCATGGATCCATGAAATTAAGGGGAAGAGGCTAGAAAGACAGAGCAGGAGATTGGAGATGCAGGATTCCGTTAACATGGAGCTGCAAATAGTCACCAGCCCAGGCAGCCCCGGGATGTTGTTGCAGAGCTCTGATTGCTAATCCTGGGTACTGTTCTAACTCTCTGAGTGCCTTGAACAAGTCATCCATACATTCTCAAGTTCTTTGGGTGCCAGGTTGGGGTTGGGTTGCAAGTAATAGAAAACAACTAACTGTGTTTAAGCAAAGGGACTTTCTGGGAAGAGTTTGGGATGGTGCACAGAAGGATGGAAGTGGAAGAAGCAAGGTTAGAAAGGGCAGCTCTGGGGATCCAAACATCCCATTCAGGGTAAGGGGGCCCCAAGAGTGTCCATCCTTTCCTCCCTCTCTTCAGTACTCATTGGCCCAAAGTGACCACTTATTTACCCCTCATCTAGGGAAAAAGAGGACACTTGAATTAACATTCTCTGCAGGCTGCACATGGTTATGGGGAGAGCTATATTTTGAAAGGTGAGTCTTGGATCTGATACCAAAATGTTGCCAAGTAGCAAAAGCCACGCATGTCTTCATCAGGGACCTCGGCATCTTCATCTGTATGATGATAATGGTTTTTAAAATCCTCTTGTAGCAATTAAAACTTCCCTATAAATGGAATCTTGGGCAACTCACTGTGAACACTCCAGGAAAGCATTGCTCTGGCTGAAAGGGCACCATAGGCCTTCTCTCCCTTCGGTCCCCAAGTGGTCCTGGAGATGTCTATTCAGATCCTAGAACTCTGCTAAGTGTGGTCATATACCACAGGGCTGGGTGATCTCCAGGATCCTTTTCAGCTTTGGCCTTTGCAGCAAAACAGACCGTCAAAGTCAAGGGCTCTGGTCTAATCACAAATTTAAATTTTATATTTATTTCCATTTGATGTTTATTTTTTCCCACTATATTGTAAGCTCAGCATACACAGAAATCATCTCTTTATTAAGTGCTGAAAGATATATGTAGAACGAAGAAAACGTATAGAGCATAATACAATATTCAAAGTGTTGATTCCATGTTGTGAGCATTTACTGAACACCTTCTGTATGCTAGGTCCTCTCCTAGGGGCTGGGGTTGATCTCGGGAGAGAATGTAGATACAGCCTTTGAGATGCTCAGTTTCTTCTTGGGCAGGAGGATTTCTTCCCTGTTCTCCCATTTAATTGGCAACCCACCCCAGGAGCTCAACAGAGTGTGGGCTGTGAGGCCCAGAGAGGTCAAGGGGTGTGACCAGCACACAGCGCGGGTAGGTGGCTTGCCAGGATCAAATCCTACACCTGGCCCAGTGCTCCTCTGCTTCTCCCATTCTTGCAGAGAGTAATGTAGCTATTGAAAATGGATTTCCTTGCACGTGACACAAAGTATTTCCCTTCTTTCCCCTAGGGAGAAAGTAGTCTTGGCTCAACAAGGACGAGGTGTGTGGGTACATAAGGAGGAAAATAAGGGGGTATTGGCGCATATTTATTTCCACGGCCCAGGATGCTGCTGGGGGTGCCCAAAGTGGCTGAAGAATTGAGTTGACGTCTCAGGGTTGCATGCCCTCTGCTGTCAGAGAAGGAACATTCGTGGGGATCTCACAGTTTATGTGACTTCACAGAGCTTGCCTTCTCGTTTGTGCCCCTGGTCCCTTCCTGCTCCACCTTGCTTTCTCAGTTTTCTCCTTCAGACATGCAGGAGGCACATCATGCTTCATCCTGGTCCAAGTAGTACTGACCCCAAAATGGTGGGTCTTGACACAGTGCAAAGGCTGCAGCAACTTGGTTTAGCCCTGCCGGTGAAGAAGGGTGCCATGTTTCCAGGTCATTGAGACTTCCTAAACCACGGCAGCAAAATGGGCACAAATCTCCATTCATCCTTACTGGCCTATCTTAACACACCCCATTAACTTTGCCGGCAGCTCCCTGTTTACTGGGTGTGGCTGCTCATTCCCAGCTCCCTCCACGCTGGTGACAGAGGGTGATCCTGATGAAGGCACAGTCTTCTGTGACTGCAGGTAGAGTTTCTAGGACTGTGAAACGAGCTTTATTATTTTTTTCTTGTCTAAGAGTATGAAATGTCTGCTTTCATTATTTTTTCTCCTTCCCTCCTGATCTTTGTCAAAGAGTGACAGCTTCTCTAATTAGGCAGCTGAGAAGGTAACCTTAGCAACTCAGAGTTGGCAGTGGAGGAAGAGACAGGGTTCCAGGTGCTCCACTTGCCTGAGCACTGGGCACTCTGGGAAAGGTACCATGGCCCTCTTTATATTTTAGCAGCCCCGACCCTGCCCAGTGGTGGATGGCCCCACAGCTCCTGGGCATCCTCGTCACTTGCAAACCAAGGATTAAAACACTTGGATGCAGAGCAGTTCTGTTTTTTTCTCTATTTAGCTCTCCCTCCTTCTTCACCACCTCTTCCATTCCCTCTCTCTCTCTTTCTGTGCCTCCCTCTGTCTTTTCTAGAGTAGGCAGAAGGCTAGAAATGTCTGCACTCTTGGTTAGTACTTCCTTTACTGAGCCACCTCCAGCCAGCATGGACCATCCTGCCCCCACCTGGGTCTTGATCAAGCTGTCAGCAGTATCCTCTATCCATCCTGCATTCACCCTCCTGCCCCCCTCCCCTACCCAATTTCTCTACCCTCATCCCCTGCCTGACTCCTTCCCATCTTCCAAAGCTCTTCCCTGGAAATTCTTTTCCACCTAGTCCTCTCCTACTCCCCACACTCCCCACCTTGCATATTTATGTATGCTTAAATCTTATTCTGTGCTTATCATCTGGACCACATAATGTAGAAACAGTTTGTGAAAATTTTTAATTCTTTTACCTTTTTACACTACATGCTTTACTGGGTCTGAGTTATGATTCCCAATAGGAGAAGGGATCACATATTCCCTTATGTTCTTTTCATGGCTAGCATATTAATAGACATAATGTATGCTTATAATTTATAGCTTACTCTAAAATAAAAGAAATTCTGTGGTCTCTTTCCTGAAGTAAAGGCTTTAGAAAGCTTCAGAAATTATACATATAGTGGAATTTAACAAAATGGGCACTCACTATACTGAGACTGAGCTATGGTAGTCAACGGGGTGTTGAGATATTGCCTGTGGTTGTCTTTCCTCCTGTTTTCTGTTTTCCAAAATTCTCAAACTCCCTTTCATCTATTTATCCATCTTGTTATCCTACCACTGATTAATCCATCAGCCATCTACCTATCTGTCCTACCACCTCACCACCCATTCATTCATCTGTCTGTCCATCTATCCATCCATCCACACATTCATTCATCTGTCTGTCCATCCATCCATCCATCCATCCATCCATCCATCCATCCATCCATCCATCCATCCGTCCACCCACCCATCCATCCATCCTCTTTGCTAAGAACTGTGGGATCATTACACTTAAGGAGCATTCAGGCTATAAGAAGTGTGGATGGGAGGAGTGAAATGTACTCAACCATAACTCAAGGTGCAATCTGACAAGAATAGTGACAAAAATGTCCTGGGTCTTCCAAGCAGACAAGAGCAGAGAACTCTAAATCTGGGAGGGTCTGTAAAGACTGTCACTTTCAGCCCTCACAGTGTGTAATGTGGTGTCCAGGACCGAGGAAATGACTTGTTCAGAGTTATTCATCAAATCAACGAGAGAACGAAGGTTGAATCAACAGAATGATAGAGCTGAGATAGATGGCTCAATTTGCTCCTCCCTTATCCCAGATGGAAAAGTGAGTCTCAGAGATGGGAAGGGACTGGGACTGCAGTTCCTGTCACTCATCTGGCTGCAAAACTGACATGTAAGTGGAGATCTGCCTTGGTTAGGCTCAGACATGTGTTATGCTGAAAAAGAACTAGTGTTTCACTCAGGTGAAGGTTGCCTTAGGTTTCACTTTTGTCTCTGAATCACCATTCCAGTATTTCCTCCACCCTACCTCACTTCCCAGAACACCCTGAGTTCTGGGTGAAACCTGACTCTGCATCTATCCCTTCTCTTGCAACCCAGCAGGGTCCTACAGAGCCTGGTTGCTTGCTCACCTTCCAGAGGGCTTCCCTTGTGACCCAGTCCAGCCTTTCCAGGCAGCCCCATCTCACTGCCTGGATTCGGGCTCCTTACCAATATACTCAGGCAGCCCTGAAGCTGGCGGCTGAAGTCAGATCCTAGGCGCCGAGGAGACGAGGTTCTTGGCCACTGACGGGAGATAAGTGGAGACGTAAACGGTGATTTTCTGGCTGGTGAGCCCCTGTTCGTGGATTTCATCTTTTAATGGAAGTGCAGTAAATCAAAGCTGTTTTCACAATATGCCAAGCAACAGGTCAGGAACCTCTGAGCCTCTGGAATTGACAGGAGGGAGCTGAGCGTAACTAATCTCCCCAAATTGCACCCAGCTCCACTTGTATCAGCTCCCAGACTTTGTCCCCCAATTATCGTGCAAGGCAATTATTTCTGAGCGAGAGCTTTTCGAAAATAAGGCACGTGGATGGGGGATACACTCATTACTTCTTGCCAAATACAATTTTTCCCCTCCTTTTTGGTTAGTATTTGAGCCCTGATCAAACCTTTCCTCTATCCCCCTTTAACATTTCCTTTTCCTGTTCTTGGAGGCCGAATTCATTCTTCAAGTTTATTCAAATGGAACTTTCTCTAGGTAGCCATTTCCTCCCACCCCCACCCAGTGTTTTAATTCAAAGCAACAGTGTTAAATTGAAGTTAAATTGACATTCAATAAAAGGCACAGCTCTTAAGTGTACATTTCCATGCAGTTAAATATCCATTCATATAACTAAGACCATTTATCATCACTCCAGAAAGTTCCCTTCTGGTCCTTACCAGTAAGCCCCCATCCACCCATAGGCAGCCACTGGTATGATATCAATCATAATGAATGAATTTTGCCATTTCTTGACTTCTTTATAAATGAATCCATATAGTATAGGGGGCAGAAAACTATAGCCTTTGGGCCAAATATAGCCCATCACCTCTTTTTGTGTGACTTGTGAGTGAAGAATGGTTTTTACATTTTTAAATAGCTGGAAAGAAAATCAAAAGAAGAGTGATATTTTATGACTCATAAAACGTATATGAAATACCAATTTCAGTGTTCATAAATAGTTTTCTTGGCACAGAGCCAAGCTCATTGGTTTAGTTTTTGTCTACAGCTGATTTCAGGCTACAATGACAAAGTTGAGTGATTGCTATAGAGATTGCCTGTCCCCCCCCCCCCAAAAAAAAAACAACTAACAGATTTATTATGTGACCTTTCACAGAAAAGATTTCTCAGCCTTGATATGGTATGCACTCTTGTTTCTGACACCCTTGCTCGGTACAATATTTTTGAGAGTCACCTATTGTTGGGTGCATCAGGAGTTCATAAGTGTTCATTTTTAATCCCTTCAGCAAGATGTTGTTTTTCCCCATCTGAACTCATAGAGCAGGAATTGCAAGTATGGTGTGCTGTCCCCACTCTGCCTCTTCCTGTGCTGTGCCTCACAATCCTGATCAGTCAGGGTCTGTTTTCCCATTGGGCCTGGGTTAAGGCTTGGCACTTGTCTCAACCTGGTGCTCCAGAAAGTCACTGCTAACACATCAGAGTTGGGTCCTAGAAGCATTGTAGTGTAGAGTAAAGAGGCAGAGAACCCTGGTGTCAGACAAAGCTGTATTTGCATCTCTGTGATGCCCCTTACCATCTCTTTGTATTTGGGCCAGTTACATGGTCCCTCTGAGCCTCAGTTCCCCACCCTGAACACTAGGGAGAATAATAAAACCGATCTCATTGTTTTATTGTGATTATTAATAGAAATATAGATATAACGTGTCCTGTTCAGTCCCTGGCACATAGTAGGTTCTAACTAAATGTCTCTGCAAAACAGACTTTTTCTATTTGCCCAAAGTTGCTCCTCTTCTTGGTTAGTGAACTCAGTATCTTCTCCATCACCCATGCTCCAAACATGAATCATAGCCCCTTCTCTCCTTGTCCTCAGCCCCACCCCATGACCCTCTCTTGACCTGATATCTTTTATTTTGACCTGTATGACGGGTCACTCTCTGCACCCTCCTTTACTTCCTCCAATTCACACTGCCCTATATGGGCAAAGTGAATCTGTAACACACATGAAACCCTCACCAACATCCTTTTATTCTGAGGATAAAGACCAAGCTGTTTAATGTAGCCTAAAAGGCACACATGATCTTCCTCCACCTACTTTCTAGTCTTAAGTGTTATTGCTCTGCCTTGCTCCCAACAGTCTAGCTGCATTGACCTTGACCTCGGTTCTCCTGAAGAAATACGGAACCACATTTCCTCTCCCATGACCTCAACATTGTTCTTTTACCCTCTTTACCTTGTTCTTTTTTTTATGAAACAATAATTCACACGTCATAAAATTTATCCTTTTAAAGAAAGTGCAATTCAGTGTTTTTTTTTAAAGTATAACCACAAACTCATGCAACAGTCACCACTGTCTACTTGCAGAACATTTCATCACCCTAGAAAGAAATCTCTTAACCATTAACAGTCACTCTCCATTCCCTTGTCCCCAAACACTAATCTACTTTCTGTCTCTATGGCTTTTGCCTGTTCTAGACAGTTCATATAAATAGAATCATACAATATGTCATCTTTTGTGACCAGCTTCCTTCACTTGGAATAATGTATTAAAAGTTCATCTATGTTGTAGCATGTATCAGTACTTTATTCCTTTTTATTGCTAAATAATCTTTCATTGTATGGATATACCACATTTTATTTATCTGTGAATCTTTTCCTGTTCTCCAGAGTCTACCTTCCCCTGCCATATACTTTCACAGCCGGTCGTTTCTAGCTCTTTAAAATCTTTCACATTAGCTTTTCATCTTTTTTTTTTTTTCCTGGCCTCTCGCTTTGCCGATTTTTACCCATCATTCATAAAACTGTCAGATTGGTCTTTATAAAATACTTTAAAAAGAAATTCATGATGTACAAAAATATCTGTGGCTAACTTTGATATTCCAAATAAAACACAAAACTTTGGATGATTTTGATAGAAGCTTCCCAAGATGTAATTGAGCTCCCCAAGACGTACTGTAATTGAGCTCTTAATAAAAGAGACAGAGGTGAGAACAGTTATGAAACTGTCCTCCTTTACCATACTTTTGAGTTCTCCCTTTTGTTTGAAGTTGTTTGACACACATCTTACTGCTCCTAATGAGCTTATAGCTCATTAGGAAAATATCTAGTCCATCTTTGGACATCTCAACTGTCAGTAGATGTTTATTCACTTGGATCAAATTTTCTTATTCTCCCATGAGAAGCATTTATATACTAATGCCCGTCAAAGACTTCACTGGAAGGATTAATGGTGCAACTCCAGGAATCTAAGGCAGGCTGGTAGGGAGAGATTTTTGGAGCCAATCACTATCAGTTCACCTTGTCAAAGCTGCCTCTTTTGCATGAACTTGGGCTAGTTCTTCTCCTTGCAAGCTTCAGAAGAACACTGGGTCCCTCTTTTTTTTTACTCCAAGGAGCATCTTCCCTTACATGCTTCTTTTTCTGCAGATGATCCTCATAGATGTGGGAGCACACTGAACCGTTGGTTCCTGATGACAGCATTTTGATCCAAACATATATTTATTGTTCTTCCTGATAAGTAGGAAGGAGCTAGAGGCATTCAGAAAATTAGAGGGGAGCGGTGGCATTGAATTAAAGAGGATGTTTTCAGACTTTCTCAAATGCTACCAAGGTGGGACTAGGCTAGAGTAGAAATATGAACACCAAGCTATAGGACACACTCAGCCTGGTTATCTCTCAACTTTTCTAGGAGTGGTATCCCTTTTAGAAAAGAAGGACAGGGGCTGAGTAATTTTTAGAAAGGGGGAAGGGGAGTTAATCTTTGGTGCTCATAATATATTCGTGAGAGAGGTAGTGGTGTTTCCACATTGCAGATAAGAAATCAGAGGTTCATTGGGAAAAGGTGACTTGGCTGAGGCCCCAGGCCAGCCAGAGGCAGGAGTAGCATCTCCATCCAGACCTCTACAGCACACTGCCCCAGTAGTCTGATAGCAATTAAAGTTCCCCTGGTATCTACTGGGAATTTGCCTTCATAACATGGACATTCAAGGACTCCATGCCTAGAAGGTGATAGAAACAGCTCTGGACTGGGGGCCAGAAGCACTGGCTCAACTCTCTGAACCCACTGGGTAATCTTGTACAGATCATTGCCTCTGTCTCCGCCTGCTCTCCCCATCTGAGAAATGAAAGACTTTGCATCCACCTACTGACTCTCTTCCTCTTCTCATTATCTTTAGAAAAGGGTTTTATTTTTTTAAAGTGTATAATTTTATAAGTTACATAAATAATACACGAAGTCATCTTTTTGAAATAAAATCATGTGGAGTGAAATATGACAGTCTGCCCTCAGCATCCTGCATCTTACTTACCTTCCCAGAGATAAGCACTGTTACTGGTGTGTATCTTTCCCGATTATTTTTATCATTATTTATATCACATGTATGTGTAAATCCAAGTATGCATCTGTCATTCCTCATTTGCAGGACCATTGCCATATCTATTATTTTGAGACTTGCATGTGTATGCCTCTTATTTCAAAATGATTGGAAATCTCTCAATATCAGAACATTTGGATCTACCATATTATTTTAATGACCTCATTCTGTAGTACGAATATACTGTAATTTATCCAAACTATTTTCCTATCGATGCACATTTATGTTTATTTGTAATCTTTCATTATTAAAATCATGTTATGGTGAACTTTTTTTAATTTTTTAATTTTTATGTATGTATAGCTTTCTACTGTATTTCTGTAGGTTAGCTACCTAGGGTAGTATTACCAGCTCAAGAAATATGGACATTGCCAATTTGCATAGATACTGCCAGGTTGCCCTCCAAAATAGCTATATTGATTTACACTCAAAGAGAGTCCAGGTGGAATTTTAGGTGTGACAACAAAGGAAGGGCATCTCTGTGGTTTTGCAGCTCTGCCCATCACCCTCCAAACCACCACCCTGCATGCCATCAGTGATCTTCTTTACAGATAAGGCAGGTCTTGCCCCAAGCATCTTCCTTATGTGGTTTTCTGCAGTTCAGTGCTTGCATGGCTTGCAAAACACGGTTTTAGAAAAGGCTTTTCAGAATGGGGAGGTGGCTTGATTAATCTCCTGCCCAGCTCCAAGCCCTAGGTTTCCTGAGAAGGTCCCAGTGGATTGCCAAGGGCCGGCACACAGCTGACTAATAGGGGATGTGGTATCTGGCCTCTCTCAGAGTGGCCGAGTCCTGAGGAGTTCAAAAGACCTCTCTGCTCCCTCGCCCATTCCTGACAGAGGCCCACCACCACATGCCCTGGGTGATGCGTTGTATTTATCCTCTCTTTGCCTGACAGAGGCCTGCATTTTCCCCATCCTCAGCCTGCTTTCCCTCCTTTGTCTGCCTCAGGTCAGTAAGCCTTCAGCCAAGTGCTGAGCATAGCCAAGAGGGAGTAGCCCATTTTTTAAAGATGAGTTGCCAAGCTAGTGGTCTTTCTTCAAATGAGGCCCAGGTCTCTCTGTTTCTCACTCTTAGCTTGAGTTAAGACAGAGGAGAGAAAATTAAAATGCTGAATGTATTGAGCTCCTAGTATATGCTGAAAGTCACTGTTGGCCACCACACGGGCATTACCTCACTGGCTCGTCCCAAGACAACATCACTGCCCCTCTTTTCTCATGAAATAACCTGCTTGTGACTGGTCAGAAGATATGGGACTTGAATCTACATCTGGCTGATGCCCTGGCTCAGCCCCTAAACCCCACCCCATCCCCACACTGTGTGCCTGGCTCCTTAGAAGGAGAAACTTTTTTTTATTTACCTTTAGTCATAGACATTAGTAATTGACTAACTCCCAACCATATATTTTTTGATATTTTTAAAGATTCAAGGTGTCAGGTCATCCACAGCCTTTTCCCATCAACCCAGAGAATCACCAAGTCAGTCTTGAAACCTTCCCTGGTGAGTATTCATTTGGATTTGGCTATTTATCCATTTGAATGAGCCACATGGGTTATCTTTCTGTGACAGGTTCCTGGAAGCTATGTGCTGTGGTAAAGTGGAAAACAGATTTTGAAGTTAGACCGATTTGGGTTCAAATTTCTACCTTGCCAATTGCACACATGTCCCCAAAGACTCACTTTACCTCTGTGAACCTCAATCTTTTTAGGACAATGGGTTTATTATTTATGTTTTCTACTACAGTTAAATATGCTTCTGCTCTCTCCCCGCTCCCCAATCCTAATATGTCCACATCCTAATCCCCTAATCTATGAATATGCTATGACATATAACAGAGGGGCTTTGGCAGATGTGATTAAGTTAAGGATCTTGGAAAGGGAAGATTTTTCTGGATTATCCAGGTGGGTCCAGGGTAATCACCAGAGTCCTTTTTAGAGTGCGGCCCTAACAGCAGAGTCAGAGAAGGTGGTGTAAAGAGAGAGACACAGCAAGACTCAAAAATGCTATGGTTTTGAGAGGGAGCAAGGGGCCTGAGGTCAAGAAATACAGCTCTGGCAGTTGGAAAAGGTAAGAGAGCCTCTAGAAAGGAATTCAGCCTTGCCGACCCCTTGATTGTGGCCCTGTTTTTGACAGCTGACCTCCAGAACTGTAAAATCAGAAGTTTCTCTTGATTTTTTGGTTACTAAATTTGTGGTAATTTGTTAGAGTGGCAATAGGTAACGGATACATGATGGGTTTTTAAAAATCTGCAAGGAGGACAGACTTGAACTTGAATCTCCTGCTTCTCTACTTATAAGCCATGTGTGATCTTGTGCCTCTTTGAGCCTGTGTTTCCTCACATGCAATATGAGGTTAAAGATAACTCTTTAACAGGATTTGTGAGGATTGCATGAGATCACGTGCTAAGAAAACACCTGTCACAGAATAGGTCCCTAGTCATGAAAGTTATTATTTTCCTTGACGTATAGCCATGAACTGGGGGTACATGCACTGGTGAGCTTTGGTGAATTTGTGTAGTAAGGTAGAGAAAACATGAGCTAAGAGGCACAGCTTTGAATGTCTGCTCTGGTATTTGCTAACTCTGTGACCTTGAATAATATACCTAAACTTCTATGAAGGATGATGAATCTTCTGAACATAAATGCAGGCAAGGTTAAATGAATACACTGTGCAAACTCTGGTTCAACCTTGCCCCTTTAGCCTGAGCTCTGAGAGGGCGGGCAAGGGCTCCTGCCTTGTCTATCTCTCTGTCCTATGACCAAACACAGCCTATGGCACACAGTTGTGCATGGAGATGTTTATTGCAGAAACTGAACTGTGATGGATGGGAGTCTGGTCTAGTATTATCAGAGGAAACCTCAGACCTAAAAGGATAATAAGACTAGAGATCAGGGAGATCCATCGGGAGGAAGAATTGGTTCTAAAATTTGGCTGCTGATCCATTCGAAAGGGCAGGATGGAGGAGGCCACGGTGGCCAGGTAGAACCTGGCATAATGGATCTCCAATTCTGGAATGATCGTATTTGGTTCATGCAGATCTTCAGGCTTCTGTACTGACTCATGCCTCCTTTTTGCACTGCCCACAGCCCGTCTTCTGTAGGTGCTAATGGCGAGAAAGGAAGCTAACTCTCAACTGGGCCTTCTTTATTCTATTAAACCCAGTTCTCAAAACAAGGCTTCCTTCAACAGGGCTCACCTTTGCCTAGAACCTAAATTCAGTTCTGCTGCATATTACTAACTACCTGGGGGAATTCATATGAGGACAGTGTGAAGGGCTTTGAGCTCCATAAGACCCTATGCCTTCCCTTGTGTTTGAATGATTTCTACCACTATTCTTTGCTTACTGCCTTTGAGCTAATTTTTGGGACTTGCAGTCATGCAGCCTCTTCCAGTCTATTTGAATTAATTTTGCAAGAGGTGTATTTGACTTATTGTGATCCAGATTAAGTCATTTTGTGAGCTTTTCATCTGCTGTCTCTATAATTCTCTTGAAAAGCTATCATGTTTGTGGGCTTTGATCAGTGCTTTTTTTTTTATAACCCTGGCCCTATGCAGCCTCTTAAGTCCTTTGTTTTCCTGGGTTGTGTCCAATTTATTAATCCTTGTTGTAGAAAAGCAATAAAAACTGGTAAGTCACAGGCCTGGCCAGAGTGAGGCGGAGACTGGGCTTGAATCTCAGCTCAGGTAATGATTAGCAGCTGCCCCTGGACAATTTGCTTCCTCGTCTTGAGACCTGGCTTTTTAGTCTGGAAAATGGGAAGAATCCAGGCCTGGCTTACAAGTGGATGATTGACTGGGGTGCTGTGTCTGAAAATATCTGTCACATACCAGTTGGCAGTGTTTCCTCCGTCTCTTAGTTCTTAAATCTCTCAGTTCATGTATTTGTCCCTTATGTCTAAAAGATCAATATGACATTTGATGTTTTAAAAAATTTAAGCGTAGGTTCTGCTGCTGTTCTACTGTGACTTTTCAGAAATAATTGCAAGTGCTTCAATAAGTGTATTAGCTCTTCTCTATAGCACTTCAGGATACATGCTGTCCAACCTGCTGATTTGTGTTTTCCTCCATATTGCTAAGTATTCCCTTAACTGCTTTCTGTCCTAGCTATTTCTATAAAGTCTTAATTACTTCCTAATTGTCCACATTTCTTCTTCCTCTTTTTCCCCTTTTTCTGGCAAAAGACAGATTATCAAAGATGGGTTCAGGATCTTTGCTACCTTAGAGTCATCATTAATTTCCTTTATCCTTCATTATGAAGGAGGGAATGTATTCCAGTTTGCCCTCTGATTTCCCACTTGGATTCCTTCTAAGAACTCTTGATAATCTCAGCATCTCCATAATCACGTTTCCCTTCAAAAAAGGCCTTTTTGAACAGATGCTCCATATACTGTAAAAGTACATTTCGCTGGTCTGTATCTCTTAGTTTGACCTAAAAGTCTTTCACTGCAATGGACAATAAATTGCTGGTGTCTGTAAAGCACTGTGTGAGCTACCAGAGATGCAGAAATGAAGATAACTGTCCTTGGTTTGAGTGCCTCATGTAGATAAACATGTGCTCAAGTCGCAAATGATAAAATATTAAAGATCACATTAGCAGCTAAGGGAATGTAAGCCAGACATATGGAGTTTGAGCAGGTGGGCATCAAACAAAATTGTAAAAGTGAGGTTTTAATGAGTTTCTTTATAAGATGTAATTTATGCATCTGAAAAGTAGAATGATTAACATTAACTTTTCAGTTTGGTCATAAAACTGGGTAAATATTGCATGCCTTTTACTTGCCCTCAATGATTATGAATATACTTTCCCACTAATAATAATGCTAAGGATGTTAGTGATAGCAGCAGAAATGTGTATACTGCTTTTCCACCACACTCGCTTTCAGGTGACAGGTCAGGAAACATCATCCTTCTCAAAGCAGAAATGAGGAGACTTAGTCTCATATTCAGCATTTAGATTCAGACATAATGCTATAACTCAGAAGTGTTAGCACCATGGAAATGGAGTGGAAATATTCTAAGTTTTTACTTTATGCTTCTTTCTTCCAAAGTGCTTGCAAACAAGACCTGCTTAATGAAGTTGTGAAAAATTCCTCCACACAGCCAACCTCAGCCAGGCGTTAGCAGGGAAGAAGTGGTGAGCTGCAAGATTTTAGGATTTGGAGTACACATTAGCAAGGACATATTTTTTAAAAATTATTTTTAATAATACGTAAAATTTATTCACTACCTTCTGTGTGTCAGGCATTGTCCTGTATGTTTTTCATTCAATTCTCAATTTTTGCAAGCTTTTGAAGTTGATTGCTATTATTCTTCCCAGTTTGCAGATGAAACGACCGAGGACAGTCAGATGAAGTGAGTTGCCTAACTACATATAGCTAGTAAGTTGGCAGCACTAGGATTTGAACCTTCCAAATCCAGGATTCTAGCTTGTGGCTATGGAAACAATCTTTAACTCTCAAATGTCCATATGAATGGGGTCCACGTTTGCAGATATGGCCATTATCCTCAAAGCTTGATAAGACTTGCTAACTAGTACCAGTGTTTGACTGCTCAGAGGCTCTTCCCTTCCCTCCTCACCCTCCAGAGGGAAGAGTTAATGAGTCATGAAATGACCAAGGGCCATCTGAAAGAGAAGAGAAGCCAGGAGAGTGGGTAATCCACCAAGGACATAATCAGTGCTGAGTCACTGCATTGGTTGCAGTTAATGTGCCCACACTGGCCCTGGGGACAGCAGTCTGGCCTTGAGCAGCTTCTGGATTGAGGATGCTCAACAAATATCAGTAGCTGCTTTGCCAAGAAGTATTAGGATTCCCCGAAAGCCCTGCTCAGCCAAGGCCAGATCAGCACCTCTCACAAGGGAGAGAAGGGAAGCTCTTTTTAGATGAACAGTCGTGGGGAAAGATGGGACTTGGAGAAAGATGGACTAATGCAGCGTCTGGGCATGGGAGACCAGTCACTGGTTTCTGAGGGATTTGGTGCAGGAGGTGGGATGTGGGGCTTCTTCTCTCTGAGCCTCTATTTCCTCCTTTAAAAAATAAGAAAATTAAACTAGATGACTTTGCAAGGGACTCCCCAATTTGACATCCTGTGATCCACCTGTGCTTTGACATCTAGCAACGATAACAAAATTTTATGAAATGTTTTCCATCTTCTAGACACTGTCTAAGTGCTTCAGGTAGTATCTCATTAATCTTCACAACAAGACTATGAGGTGAGGTACAACTGCTGTGCTGGCTTTACAGATCAAGAAATTGGGGCACAGGGAGCTCAAAAGTCTTGCTCAAGGTCCTACTGCCATTAAGGATGAAGCCAGGATTCAAATTCACATCATCTGTCCCCCGAGTTTTCATTTTAACCACTCTGCTTCACTGCCTTTCAGTCAGGCTTTCTTGAAAACTGCTCCTCAACTCACTGTCTGTAAGTGAGAGGACACTTTTACACGTCAGCACAATGGGAAGTTAAAGCATTGCTAATTTTTTTCAAGTTTTGCTTCAATGAGGGAAGCGAGGCAGGGAGTATTGTTGTCAT
The DNA here is from genome assembly GCA_030015415.1 of Cynopterus sphinx. Lineage (NCBI taxonomy): Eukaryota > Metazoa > Chordata > Mammalia > Chiroptera > Pteropodidae > Cynopterus > Cynopterus sphinx. The sequence goes on along the minus strand of CM057385.1, from coordinate 117,426,781 downwards.
ATTAAAAATATATAAGCCTCTTTAGTTCCTAAATTGAGATGAACTTGAATTGGAAGAGAAAACTCCCAGTTGTGTGTGCAGATTGTCTGGCTGGATTACCCTCAGCTCCCGCCTGGGTTTCCAGGGCCATTTGATAGTGTAGTTTAGAAGTTTGGTCTACAGGGTTACAGGGACCTAACTTCAAATGTCAGCCACTTACTAGTTGTCATATATTGAACACATTACTTGATTATTTCCATGCAATTTCTCATTTATAAAATAGGAATTCTCATAATACCTGCTTCCAGAGGTTTTTGGGAGAATCAAATAACTGAATGTAGGTAAAGTGATTTCTAAATGGTAAAGGTTTCTTTGGATGGCTGAACATGGCCCAGAATGTAAATAACCTTTTGTGGGTCTGCCGTTTCTCTTCCTGATGCTTCCCTCTCCCTCTGCCACCCTGAGGACTGGCCCACAGCGCAGAGGCCCTGTGCCTTTGGTGTTTATCCAGGCTGGGCTGGGAGAGAAACAGTGATTGATTTGCTTTGCATTGACTGCACACGATGAAAAGTTGTTTTGTTTTCTCTTCCTTTCCTTACTTAGTCTTGGGAATTATACTTTTTCTTCTTAGAGTGTTATTAATGGAAAGCACTGAACCAAATTCCCTAAAATTGAATTTGGCTGCCTGAATTGTCAGCTCTCCATCTCTTCTCTCTAACCTCATCCACCTGCAAGCTGGAGCCTCTGTATTTATACTCATACTCATTCATGGACATTCAAATGTGCTGGTAGAGGGGTGGGAGTGTGGAGGGAAGTAGGCGATTTACCTGGGCTGAGGGCTGGCCTGCATCTCCTGGCCTCTGCTTGTCAACCAACACGCTATGACACAGCAAATGTACATGCTTTCAATGCAATAAGAAGGCAGCCTGGGCCTGTGGGTGGCCAATCAGTCCAAGAATTATAAAGTTTAGGATGGGATCCTGTCACTAGCACTTAACAGCTGTGTGTCCTTGGGGAAGTGGCTTTACCACTTAAAGTCTCCACATCCCGTTTCTTAATAGAGAAAAATACCAAGTAATCTCCTTGCCTAAGAAGAGATTTAAGAATGCACTCACTCACTCATTTATCTGTTCATTCATTCTTTTAGCAAATATTCATCAGGTGCCTATATTGATATTGTTCCAAGCATTATGCTAGGTAGTGGTGTTATAACTCTAAACAGGATCTATGTCCTGCCTTCAAAGCGTGTTTAGTCTAAAAGGATGGCAGGCAATAGCAAATGGGTAATTTTAAGGTAATGTGAAATGTGACAGAGTGAAAATGGCCAGGATCTTGAGGTCAGCAGGCAGATATCTTGGTGCCATCTCCACCAATTAGGAATTGTTATCCTAGACAGGTTATTTGACCCCAGGAACCCCTGTTTCTGCTTATATAGAACAGATGTTACAACCTCCTTGCAGGCTTAAAGATTACAGATATTGTGTTTAGTATTCACTAAATGAACAGTGCCTGGACCCTAAAAAGCACACAATAAATGGTAGCTATTATTATTAATAATGATACTATTAATAATGGATGGGAAAGTACTTTCTAAGCTACAGAACCCTACACAAATATAATGAATCATGATAATCACGTTACATAGAGACTTTTTTTCCTAAGAGATTCCTAGAGCAATTGGGATCACTGGTGCCTAGAAAACTAATATTACTGACAACAACAAGAACTTCACATTTGAATAGTACTTTCTCAGTTTTAACAAATAACCATGGCAAGGAAGAAAACTTAAGAGATTTTATTAATCTGACTTGGATTGTACTTTTGTTGGCAAGTATTATCCTGTATTTTTTGAAAGGTTTTCTGTCTTCATTAACAGCACTTTAGATTCCCTTAAGTAAATGATGACTTATATAGATTTGCCCCATTTTAGGTGACCTAAGTTCAGGCAGAACTGTTCTGTGCCGACACCTGCAATCGAGGTTCAATGCATTTCTTAAGCCTACAGATGATTATTCTTCCTACTGTGTTAAATGCACAGTAATCCTAAGAGACTTGGACAACTGTGGCTTTGTGATAATGGGATTTTATATTTATAAGCCAACATGTTAAAAAAAAAAGTGTGTTATTTTTATATGTAAGTTTTTCATATCAGAACTCTTAAACAGCTCATGTCGATCATATTCTGGTCCCTGGGAAACTAAAGCAGTTCTATGGATTAGTATAGACAAAAGAGAGCTGTTTACCTTTCAATGAAAGGTGAGGATACAATCTCCCATCCACGTGTGTCCTTAACCCAGTGATAATTTGAAAAAATGTAACTGTTACACATTCATACGCTGGGAAAATTAACAAAGGAGATGGAAAATATTAATCATATGCTTACCCTCCCCAAACTTATGGAATTAGTTTGTTCTAAAAACTTGGAAAGACGTACAGGCTCCATAATGCAAAATGTGTGTGAGCATCTCTTTTGGTCATTTTCACATCCACAGCAGTGTTTCCTGAATATGTGAAAAGAGATCAGTCAGTATTTAGTATATTAGCTGCCTTTAATACGTTTTTTAAAAAAGCTCCCATGACTTTTGTTTTTGTTTCAGTGGATCCTTCTTTGTATTGAGTGTGAGATTCAAAATGTGTGTGTGTGTGTGTGTGTGTGTGTGTGTGTGTGTGTGTGTGTACAAACGTGTGCTTATGGTCTGTCTTCCAGGACCTCTGTTCGATAAGAATTCTAGATCTGTCAGAGCTATTCTTGTCACTTAATTGTACTTTTCCAAGGTTGACAAATAATGACAACATGACAATCACTATATTTGTGAGTCCCTGAGCCTTAGTTGCTGCTTAAACCATGCCCACTTCTTGATTGTGAGCTATGGGAAAGTCATTTTTGCTTCACTCACACTTTTCTTGTGGTTAGGTTGAGACCTGGGATTGTAATTCCATTTTACAAGTGAGAAACTGAATAATTACAGGTGGGAGCTGTTGAAAGAGCACATATTGTACAATATCATCCAGAACTCATTGTATGTAAACAAGACAGACTTTTGCAGAGATTATTCTTCCAAATGTGTGGGGCCTGGCTTAAAGCCCCTCTTTCCTCAAGGTTTCTGTGATTCTAACTGAACCTAAAAATAACGTTGGGTGAGAGTTAGTCGAGTTCTTTATGTCCAAGAAGAGCCTCAGTGATTTTATAAACAAATTACGAGTCTATGTGTTCTTAGACAAGTCTCAGAAAAATTACAAGTGTTTATAAAGCATTGGCAATCGCTAAGGCACAGTGTTAGAAGCTGGGGAGTCTGCTGTGAACAAGCAGAGAGGACCTCAACCTTTGGGAGCTTCTCATCTGAAGGGAAGGGAGAGATGAGGAAAGTAATTCATGTGCTCATTGCTTTTCATGAGCAGGTTCTTCTTCAAGAGCTTCATATACATTCTCTCATTTATCTTTACAACAACCCTTGAAGGATCAGGAACACATCTACTTTACAGAGAATGGATTTGACACTTAGAGGTGCTAGAGAGTAGCAGAATGTCTCAGAGCTCATAGTGCAGAGCCAAGCCTAGACTGTGGATCTGGCTGACAATTATGGTTTGTATTCTTAACTAGTCATTAGACTGCCTTTGTCATCATTTAATCTATAAGCCTCATGTTCCTCATCTGTGAAATGGGAGCCATTAGAGGAAACTGCTGAGAGAAGCTTGTGCAATAGTATGACTTGTTTTTATTGTAGTATGTAGTTATTGTTGTTGCTATAAAACAGCACATAACATAGAGAAGCAGTGAAGTCCACATATGACAGAGCCTCCATTCTGTTCTGAAAACGTCCCTGCTAATTAAAGAGCTCAATGAAGAAGATGAAGCTGATGCTATTTGTGGCTCAGAGCAGGTGTTCTCAGAGAGTGGGGGCTGCTGGAACAAGGAGGCAAGTGGGTGGTTGTGGTGGGTAAGGGGAGCTCAGAAACCAAGACCAAGGTCACGAGGAGTCTAATCTGCAAGACTCAGGGAGAAACTGGGTCTGCATATTGCAATTAGGACTAATTCCTGTGTTATGGAAAAAGTCGGGGAGAGGAGAAAAATTCTTATGGAGAGAGAGATCACAGGCAAGGTGTGAAAAGACTGAAAATTTTATCCCAGCTCTACCTTAACTACCTGGGTGACCTCTTGAGACCTCAATTTCCTTGTATTTAAAATGGGGATCACAATCTCTGTTCTGCTTCTCACATAGAGTTAATGAGAGCATCAAAAGGGAACAGAATTGAAAAAGATCTGTACATTGGCAAATTCCCCATATGTGTTATTTTTTATTATTAATATTTATCATCAACATTAGCCAATTATTGACATCATCACTATTATTGTTGTATGTAGTCACTGGGACATCCATGGAGTTCACTAGTCTAAGTCCTGGAAGCCATTGTTTTGGAAAATGTAATCTGTTTATTTATTAAATAATCATGCAGTAATCACCTCCAGTATGTAAAAAATTGTACTAGGTTTTGCAAGATGAATAAGACAACACCTCTGCCCTCAAGGAGTTTACAAGGGAAAATAGGCAGAGGCCTTGAATAACTGTACAAGAAGGCTAAGTTATATAATGTGTCAGGAGCACAGGGCAAACAGAATGCTATGTTAACTTGTCGCCTTCTGCCAAGGTGAATCCACTGCTTGGAAAGTGGTGGGATGAAGCTCTTAGAGCATCACCTACATGTAGCAGGAAGGGGAGTGGCCTGTCTAGGACACCCACATACTCCCAGGCCAGTGCCTTTCCATTGATAAGTCCACGCTGCCTGCATTCTTTGCTAAATTCAGATACTCAGACTCCCACATCATCAGAACATGAGAAGCTTTCTGTACCAGTCTGTTGGCCAAACTGTTAGTACTGCTTTGTCAAGTATTTCTGATTTTCCTCTTTTCTGGGTATGTGCTAGGGTTGCACTTTTTGGTTTAGTTATCATTGGGTGGCTCAAATAATTAAGTTGTGAGGCAAGGAGATATATATGCTACTTGTGGGTCACAGCATTTACTTATCAGGGGAAGAAGGCTCTCCAGAGTTCTCTCTTTTCCTCTCACATGGAGATTAGCATTGTTTCAGAAAGTGGCGGCCCCATCTGCCTGGGTCATTGAGAGACTATAGTGCATAGAGGCCCCTTCCAACCTGGGATGACCATGCCACTGAGCGAAACATACACCATTATCTTCCAAGCCCCCAAGGGTCATGACTGAATCATAATACTCTAATGTTTACTGGTGTCAAAGCAATGCCGGGAGACATGGGCAGAATATAATGATGCTGATTTTCTCACTCATTATGCCTCTTTATAAGGTCTTCAGTGATGCAGTATGAGGGCTCAGGGTTCCTGATATTCCTTGTTGTCTGAGTTGAGCCATACAGTTACATCTGTATGTCCAGAATGCTTTTTTTGGGCTTACTCAACTAGCATCTTTTCTTCTTTGAAAGAAGCAGACCTTTGTTCCCTGAGGCTTAACTGCCTCCTGTTCTGCAAGACACTTTACACCCCATCCCCCAGCTGTTTATCTTTCTCCTAGTCTTTCATAAGGTACCTTATCAACAGCATTTGGAAAAACTAAGTAAATCATGCCTTCCTTTTATTTTGCACTTGATTAAACTTGTCAGAGAATTCAGGCAAGTTCGAAGGGCTCATATTTTTCTCTGCTCACGGAAAGAACCACCTGATCTGTTTCTTGTTTTAACCTCCCATCTGCAATACCAAGTGGGAGTCAGCCAACTGTGTCCCATGCCCTGCAGAAAAGCCCTTGGGGATGAGTTCTAAGAGGGAGTCTTTATTGGGTTGGGACCCTCAGGGAGCCATTAATCTGCTTGGCACCTTGGGCAGGTCATTACCATTTTTGGTCCTTGATTTTCTAAGTTATCTGAGGAGGATCCTGGATCACATTAATTTACTTTCCTGAAAAACGTATATTGGCTATCTGCCTTGTAGCAAGTACTATGGAGGCTTAAAGGGTAAACATATATGAGTTGTGTCTTCAGTCACATGGTTCCCAGGCTAGTGGAGGGGGGTTGGTAAGAGGAGATATAAGTTACTGTGACTATGAGTCAGAAAGTGTTAACTCTTTGCATCCATTACCAACTGTCTATGCTTCTAATGGACTGAATTCATGTTTAATTAAGCAAGTGGATATAAAACAAAACAGCCCACACTTTGTAGATAGGGGAACTGAGAGTCTATAAAAAAGCAACACATAGTACACAATTCTAGTGGGTTCAAGGAAGAGATATATTTATGAACATTGATGCAGCGTGGATGAGTTAAGCAGGGACCGATAGACGATGGCATTCAAGGCCTTTAAAGCCAGGATTCAACATATCTGTCCCACATCCCTACGTTATGTTTCTAGTGCTATTAAGAGATCCTCTTTATGTAGCTGTGTCCTCTTTTTGCTCTTCCGTATATCATTATATTCAGATCCTACCCATACTTGCAGATCTGTTTCCAGACCTTGTCTCAGGGCTTCAGCTGTGAGCAGAAGGGGGTTCTCTATCTGCTTTTCTTTCACAGCATGGTCTGTGCTGGTTTCTAACCCATCATGCAGTCATTCGTGCCTAAGTCTTCACAAAGAGTGGAGGATGGTTGGTGTGGAGTCAGTCTAGATTCTTGCCTTCCCTTTGCCATGAATGAGCTGTGTTACCTTCAACAATGTTTTTCTTTCTTCTGCACTTTGGCTTACTTATAGAATGGGCCTGATAATGTCAGTTTTGCAGGGCTGTTGAGAGGATGAAATAAGATAATGTATGTAAAGTAATTGTTTTACTTCTCATACTGTAAAGCTATCCTTCACTACCCAGTCCCCTCAGACACAATGTAACTTGTACCAGTGGGTGATTAACAGATACTTGATGAATGAGCGTGCTTCTGGACCTTCAGTGTTAAATCAGTCAGAGTCCTGGCAGAAAACAGATGGCTCCCTGCTGAGGACATTCAGTAGTGGTAGCAAGAGAGGATTTAATGGAGGGTGTTATAGGGCTAAGAGAACCAAACCTGGGTTCCTGAGGCCTTGCAGGATAGCATCAAGGGTGTTTTGGTCACCTCACAAAAGCAGGAGGTATTCCCACCCCAAATTTGGTTTAGTATTGACACTGTTGGTGCCCCATACATACACAGAATGGATAGGAAAAGGTCTCATGATTCAAGTCTATGGAGCAAGCAGAGTAGGCTTCTCAAGCTGGTCCAAAATAGCTTGAGAGAGTCAGCATAGAAGCTAGCCTGGGCTTTTAATTTGGTTCAAGGATGGGGCTGGGGTTAGAGTTCCCACGCATGGGCAGGGGCTTGCATGGCTTGACTCTCCAGCCAGTGAGTGTCAAAAGGAGGAAATATTCAGGAGCTCTTATGAGCTTGTCTAGATATAGGGCACACAGAGAAGAGGGAAAGGGGATGCTTAAAGCTGTCTCCATTCAAACATCAAAATTAGGAGCTAGACTCCTCATTTTAAAGGGGGAAGTTCTTGCAATCTAGAAAGAGCCAGGAGAGGGAGCGATGGTACCAGGAAGAGGGGCTGGCTTATAGGGACTGGCCAAGGGGACCCCCTACTCACTGTTGAGACCACAACTCAACTTAGAGGAAGAGAGGGTGATAAGAACCCTGACCTCTCTCCTCTGCTGCCCACTGATCTCCTGTCAGTGCCTCCACTGAGCAGACTTTACCTGGAAGTAGAAGGAAGAGAATCTGGTTGGTAAGGTCTATAGAGGTCAGTCAGCCACCTGGGACAGAGGGCACCACAGAAAGTGGTTTGGGGTTGGAGCAGAGCATAAGGAGGATGACCAGCAGGAGATAGGGATCTAACAAAAGTCAGCGAGATCACGGAGCTTTGCTAGCTAGCCATCATGGACGGTGCACACATTGTGTGCCAGATGTCATCCTAAGTCCTTGATGTGCAGAATTTTTTTAATCCTCAAAACAACCTTGACTATGTATTACTTGTTATAGATGAGGAACCTGAGGCTCAGAGAGGTTAGGAGATTAAGTTGTACAAATTACTGGTGATAAAAACAGTCACGGGGATGTAAAGCACAGCACAGGGAATGTAATCAATAATGTTGTAATGACTGTGTGTGGGGTCAGAGGGGTACTAGATTTATGGGGGCGATCACTTTTGTAAGTTATATAAATGTCTAATCACTATGTTGTACATCTGAAACTAATATAATATTGTATGTCAACTGTAATTGAAAAAATTTTTTAAAAATTTAAAAAAGAAAGTCTAGGAAAGTCTCAAAGATTAGTAGAGCTAAAATGAACGCCTGACACTCTGAAACTCTATTGCCCATATGCTTTACAGTAGACTGAGCTGTCCTGTCCCTGTCTGGGGAGCTCCCCTGCATGAGATGCCTGGCACCAGCAAGCTGAGAGCCAAGGCATTTCCTTCTAGCATTCCATAGAGCCTCCACCCTGGATTAACTTCTGCTCCTCTTCATTAGATACTTTCTGTGTCCCATGCCTGTATTAGGCATTTCACATGTTCATCTTCATTTTATTCCTGTGGTGATGCCTTGAGGAGATAGATTGTCACTTTACAGCTGAGGAAACCAAGTCCTTGAGTGAATGAAATGACCGGCTCAAGGTCACCCTGATTATCATGGGGATAGAGCTCCAACTGTGTTCTGTAAGACCTTAGACTTGGGAGTCATCTTCTGTGCTTGGCTGTCTCCCAGTTACACTGAAGCTCCTTTCTTTCTGAGAATAAAAAGTGAAGACTCCAAATTAAGTCCCCTCAACTGCTGGGGAGTCATTAGGGTGCATCCTGAAGGAAGCCGCTGCTTCTGTCTTTTCATGAATGCCCATCTTTATATGTCTTCCTTCCCTTCCCTTCCCTTCCCTTCCCTTCCCTTCCCTTCCCTTCCCGTCCCGCCCCTCTCCTCCCCTTCCCTTCCCTTCCCTTTCCTTCCCTCCCTCCCCTCCCCTCCCCTCCCCTCCCCCCTCTCCCCTCCCCTCCCCTTCCCTTTTGTCTTTCTTTCCCCTCCAGCCCGATTTGGTATGATGTTTTCCTTGGGTAGAGTGTTCGAGCCAAATCCGTGATAGAGGTCACAGTCATGGCAGCCCCCATTTGTCTCTATCCTCCTGGGATTGAGGATTTATCTGTGATGTCAGGCTTGGGCAAGATTTAGAATAATTCAGGGATGTAGGTCCTGAGGATATGAGAAATAAATAATGTCACCCATTTCACGTAAAGAGGCATTGTGTGAAAAAAAAGAATAAAAAACTGTGATTATATTAGAAGTAAAGAATAAATCCTAAAATGGCTAAGTCATCCTGGAGCATAGAATTTTCAGAATAGAAAGTATACACATGATTATCTACTATAACCTCATTTGACATGGGGAGAGTGAGGCCAGATAGGGGAAAGAACTTGTCCATGGTCACACGGAGGGCCATCGATAAAGCCAAGACTCGAAATCAGGTTGGTGGCTCAGTTCCAGTGACCTGTGCACGTGGCCATGGTGGGGACTGAGTCCTGGGAGTGGAAAGACACTTTAGATGATTCTGTTTATCTACATGGCTCATACTATGCTGGAATGGCTGTTCACACAGCTCTCTATCCCTTAGACTGGCAGCTCCATAAGGGCAGGAATTGTGTTCTTTCATTGTCTCTCTGTCTCCAGCACACTTGTTTTCTTTCTCTGGTATAGTTTCCAGTCTTCTTTGGTTGGCTCTCTTCTTCTATTTGTCGTCAAATTCTAAAATTACATAATATTTCAAGAGTGAGACCCTTTCTGACTGTCAGCCAGATCAGACACTTCCTGTTATATATTCTCATATTCCCTGGACTCTTTCCTAATTTCCACATTACACTTTATTCTAATTACCTGTTTTATTGTTTGTCTTACCAACTAGATTGTAAACTCAGTGAGAGCCAGAATTGTTGATTTTCTTATTTACTCTCATTTTTTTTTTTAGTAAGTATGCCTAGCACAGGGCGAAGCATACTCAGTAAATGTTTGATAGATATATGAAGAAGTGAAACCAAGATGGTTCTGACATCAGAGTATAATCCAAGGATCTCTGAGTGCTGGACAGCTGCCTACATTCCCCAGGAGTCAGAGAGTCATTAAGACGTTCATTGATTTCTGCTACTTCATGTTTAGCAGTCAGTCAAAGCCAATGGTTTTTGCATCCACTTTTTCTCATTCCTTGGATTATTCCTGCTGAGAAAACTTGCTGTCCGCTGTTATTTGACTTAACTCCTGCCTCTATATTTAGTTCTTCATCAAGTTGTTCTTGGTTTATATAGTCATTGCATTGCTCCTTCGTGACTTTCAGGGAAACTGAGGCTCAGAGAAATAAAATCACTTTTATACTCACCACAGAGCAGCCAGGTCAGAAATGAGTCTGTAACCCTCAGCTTCACTCCTTTTCTCTGCCTCTGATAGTTTAAGATCTAAATTCCTGTATTTTTTCTTCAATTTATTTTATCATTGGAGAACACAGCCCATATCCGTATGGTAGTACTGGAAGTTCCTGTTAAATATTCATGCAGTAATTTCACAAATACTGACTACATACTGACACTGAGCTGGCTGTTGACCAAAACACTCCCTATTCCAGACAGGGACTCATAGCCTTTAAGAACAATATGATTCAACAAAGTTAAGGCTCAGAGGCTAATTCTTTGCATGACATTTTGATGGCACTCTCTCTACTGCTGGAACTAGATGGGTACTAGAGAGTTTAACAATGTGTTTTAATTTGTAATTGAATACCTAAACACTTCTCCCAATTTTAAAGAGAGTGTTTGTCATTCTTGAACCCAAAGAGGAAGAATATCAAGTCTGTTCCTTTCCTTAACAGATCAGTTATCCTCATTGGAGTGACAGTAATAATCATTGCTTGTATTTGTGTTGCATATCAATGCCTGCAGTCATTCCTTTGTGTTCTTTAATCCTCAGAGTAACCCAGTAAGGTTTAAGTACTTCCCATTTTACAGATGGGAAATCTGAGGCTCAGAGTTTATGAAAGGACTTGCCCATGATCATAGCCTTAGAAAGGGGCAGAACTGGACCAATAATCAAGGGATCTAGAATATGAGATTGATCTTCTTTATTAGCCAGTGTTTCTTATGAATCTGCCTCATTTTGTACAGGATAAAGGGCTCTGAGAGATATCAGGGTCCAAACAGGGTTATTCATAGAGTAATTGTATTTGGGCCCAATTCAAACCATTCTTAACTTGTTCCCAATTCACAGGTTTTGGAGACTGATATTTCAGGAGCTGGGTAGTGGGGAGGTGAGCTGTATGGGGCAGGTTCTAGGGGAAAAGTTGGATCTATGAAGGGAAGTTTTGAAGGATGTTTGGAACTTCAACAGCAGAGATGGGGAGAGGTGTGATAGGATGAGGAAAGCACAGGAGGGAGATTAGTTTGAAGAATTTGTGGGGAGGCTATTGAGTTGTTGGATGTAACTGGAGGAGATTACATTTCTCCAGCAACCCCGTGAGCTTTCTTCATTTCCCTGCTCTTGGGACTACTAGAGAACAGATGCTGAGGAAGTCACTTTCAGACACTGCCTGTTGTAAATTACAGGATGATTTCTACCCTTTATATCAGTGCCACAAGGGGCTGGTGGTCCACAAGTTTGTGATTAGAAGTGGTGCCCAGGGTGAAATAAAGGCAATTGCCCCCAGTTTAATATTGGCCCCTTTGTCATTCAAATAATTGGAACGGAAATGGGATTTCTCATTCAGCTATCATGCTCAGAATCAGAGTTTGCAACTCCAGGACTGTGACAGCTATACAGGGAATATAGCCACATCCTTGTTCCTTTACTGTCCCCTAATTTGCTCTGGGGCTGTGTGTGTGTGTGGTGTTACCTAACCTGTTTGACTTTTACTTTCCCTCTGCATATCCTTAGAAATAATACTACCTGTGCAGAAGCAAATAGGCATATTCTGACTTTTAGACAACTAGAAGGAGGCTTCTTAAATTTCAGACATGATGGACCCTCACTATAACTGAATTTACTATAAGGGGATTTTTGATAGGACCATCCATACTATTCTATATGTTCAATATTAAAGACTCCTTCAGATTTATGGATGCTAATAACACTCTTTTTTTTTTTTTTAAAGATGTGGGAAACTAAGGCCCCAAAGAGGAAGTGACTTGCCCTGATCATAAAAATTTATGACTAAGTTTTTACTACAGTCTATGGCTTCTCACTGCTATTCACGTGCTCTATTCATTCCTTAAGATGTTAGGTACTTCCAAATGGGCTTCATTAAAAGGAAATCATCATAGCAATGTCAGAAAAGCCACATTTGTAGATTTTTACTCTTAAAGTGCAAATGTAAAGATTGTAGTTAAAATAGGCAGGGCTTGGGTTAGGCATTAAAACGTGCTTAACCAGAGATTAGATATTGATTCCAGTCTCTTGAGTACCACTATGTTCCGAGGACCCATAGTAAGTATGACTCTTGAGATGGAGAAAATGATAAAGCCAAAGGTGACTTTGATTCAGCCTTATCAGCAGGGCAAATGCCCACATGCACCCAGGAGATTTCCTGTTCTCTTAAAAATATTCAGAACTTTTGCTTTCCCCATGGTAATTCTGTGGAAGAGGTCATCAGAACATAGCTGAAAAAATTATTCCCCAATTTCACTAATCCTTGTTAGCTCATTTTAGCTCCAGGTCAAGGGCCAAGGTTTTATAATAACAATCAGCCTCCATGCCAACTCTATGACTTTTGATGGCCCATGCATTTTTGCATTCATGGGCCATTCCTCCATAACATTTAAAAAATATTATATTATTATTGTTATTATATTATCATTATTTACTTGAAAATATTTTACAATAGCATTTGTATAAATTTGATTTTATTAATAATATGTATTCACACATTTTCTTTGACTTAAACATACAATTATTTTTGCTTCTACTTTTTAGAAAAATTAAAACATTCACATTGGCCCCTAAAAGTACTACAGGCCCTGGACACTTTGCCAGAACATGCTTCATATTTAATTTTTGTTCGCCAAATGAGTGAATGAATGAATGAATGAATGAATTACGGGTTCAGATATCCTTGCACAAATGAACCGCTTCACATCTTCGTGGTAGATACTATTTAGTTCCATACACAGAGTTTTAGGCTGAAGAGGCTGTTGCAGGTTGTATACAAACAGAATGCCTATGAATATGGTGACAATGGTTCTTTTCATTTATCAATTATTTTTCAAGTATGCTCTCTTATTTTTTTTTTTGGCAAAGCTACATGTTGGGTAATATAAACTCATTTCTTGATATGGGAATGGAGTTTGGAGAGAGAACCTGGACTGCCATATGTATAATAATGAGCGAGGAGCCAACCGGATGCCAGGCTGCCTGGCTCCCGGGAAAGGCACAGGCTGATAGCCGAGGCTAAAAACCTGCCAGGACAGAGAAGCAAAACAAGGCTTCCAGATTCCTGGGGACCTGAGTGGATGGGAAGAGAGAGAATGGACTCTGATTACAATTTGAGGGGGATTTTCTGATGAAAGAGAGTTGATTGGATTTTGCTGGGATGCCAGAGTCTGTCAGCAATCAAACATCCTCTGGCTAACTCTGAGCAGCTAGAACTGGAAATTGGAGGTAAAGATTGACCTGTTGCTGGGGGACAGGCTGGGGAACACAGGAGCAACCCAGCGTCAGGCTATGGCTAAAGTGGTAGGTGACAGACTTGTGCATTCAGAGCAGACTTGTGCATTCCCCAAAAGGCCAGAGAAGGGAACAGCTTACTTTGGGAGGGGCAGGCAGAGGGAAAGGCAAAGAAGTAAGGGGAATAACCCTTTATAGTCACAGAGTGTGCAGATGCTTGTAAACTGTTCTCATTAGACCCTCCCCTAAACCTACTGAAATCAGTTACAACCCTCCTTTTGTAGTAACATACATTTGGGTTGGTAAAGAGGAAATGTCATGCTCAAAGTTATACCATACCAAGTCATAGCCAAGAAAAGGATTCCAAGTCTGCTCCACTCTCTTTCTAAGTACACTGTAATGCAAAAGCAAGAGTTTCTAACATAAAGTAAAAATCATTGTCGTCATCGTCGTCGTTGTCGTCATCATCATCATCATCATCATCATCTGAAAATACTGGTAGGTAGAGTTTAGATTTTGCCAGAAAGTTGCTCACGGATCTGAATTCTTCTTATACACCTACTATGTGCCAGTACATATAGTACTCCCTATGGGCCATCCCATATAACCTGTGTGGTTGAGATTGTTATCCCATATTTGAGGTGATGAAACTGACTGAGGTTGTGAGAGGTGAAATCATTTACTGCAAGTGGCAGGGACAGTTGTTCAAACCCGACTAAGTTCTTTAGGTTTCATGCTGAGAACTGGCTCTGCAGTAAAACAGTGGAACCACCGTTTAATCTCATTTCCTGCTTTAATAGACTTCTATGTAAAACATGGTTGCTAAAAATGTGGGGAAAAAAGCAAGAGGTGGAGTTCAAGCTGAAAGATGAGTTTGAGTTAGTTGGGGAGTAGGTTCTGGCAGGAAGAAGAGAGGCTTGAAGGCCTGCAGCGGGAAGGAGTTCTGTGTGTTCCAGGATGATGAGAAGGTGGGTATAGCTGGAGAGAGGGAGGAGTGATGGGGCCTTAAGCCGTTGCCTGTGGCCTCATAATGAAATATCTGGGACAAAGGAATAAGACCTATCCTGGAGCAACCCAGAGATTGTTAGAAGAGAGATATCCGTAACTAAGTAAGGATAAGCTGTGATATTTATTCTGTGCATGGGCACGCAGAGGAGCACAATTCAATTTTTGTGGCTTAAGAAAGTATTAAAAAAGGGGGTTCCAGTTTTGAGAAATATGAGGGAGTCTGCTAAACAGCTCCAGTAGAAAGGTGAGGAGCACTCAACCTGAGGGAATAGCATAAGCTGGGTTTATGGTGAGAAATCCCTGGTGAATTTAGGGAGCAGGCACGTGGCATGAATGAGACAATAAGAAAGGTGATTGGAGGAGAGTCAGAAGACAGATGATGAGTTTTAATGGCGTTTTACCTTGTAGTGTTTTTGTTTTTCAAGTTGACTTTATTTTTCAGGCCAATTTTAGGTTCACGGCAAAACTGAACAGAAAGTATAGAGGCTTTTCATATACTCTCTTCCCATTGCCATCAGGATTCCCCACTATCAACGCCCTGCACCCGAGTGTTATATTGACCACTGATGAACCTGCACTGACCCTTTATTATCACCCAAAGTCCATAATTTATATTAGAATTCACTCTTGGTGTTGTATATTCTGTGAGCTTTGACAAATGTGTTTTTGCCATTGTTATTTGTATAGAGTCATTTCACACTCCTAAGATTCCTGTTAGTTTAACTTATTTATCCCTCCTTCCCCACTAACCCATGGCAACCACTGATTTTTTTTATGTCTCCATAGTTTTGCCTTTTGAAAAAGTCATGTGCTTGGAATCATGCAATATGCAGCCTTTTCAGACTGGCTTCATTCACTTAGTATATGCATTTAAGGTTCCTATCTAGTGAAGTTTTTAGAAGCAGATGCCATGATCAGGTCTGCTGTTATCAAGGCTATACTTCCTGATGGATGATGGATCAGAGGCAAAGGTGAAACAAAATCTGGGAGACAGGTTGGAGGCTGTGCTGGTAATCTTTGGAACTTTGGGTAACGTCTTCAAATACTAAAGCCTTAACTTGCAAGACTTTTATCTGTTGAGTTGCTATGTTGTCATTGTCTTATTATAATAGCGTCTCCCTACGCATCTGTGCTTTACTTGACATGTGCTATCCAACAAGTGGCTGTTATTTAAATTAAAATTAATTAAAATTAAATAAAATTAAACTTGCCATTGTCAGACACATCAGCCACATTTCAAGAGGCCATGTGTGGTCAGTGGCTATCACACTGGACAGTGCAGATGTGGAACATTTCCCTCACTGTGGAAAGTTTTATTGGATGGCTTCAGACTACATCTTCAAAGATCTCTTTATGGCTGGCCTGAAGGATTACAGACTGCAGGGTCAGAGATAGGTTCTAAGTTGCTGTCAAAACATTTATCAGTAATTTGATTTTTTATTGTGGTAATATACCTATAACATAATATTTACCATTTGAATGATTTTTTCAGTGTGAAATTCTGTGGCATTAATTACATTCATAATGTTGTACAACCATTGCCACTATCTATTTCCAAAACCTTTTCATCATCCCAGACAGAAATTCTGCAACCATTAAACAGATCATCTTGCGTGTGTACACATAGACATACACACATCTGGTATTCTGAATCTACTTTCTGTCTTTATGAATTTGCCCATTTTAGATATTTCATAAAAATAGTATTATTCGATAAGTGTTCTTTTGTGCCTGGCTTCTTTAATGTAGTATAATGTCTTCAGGTGTCATCCGCGTTGTAGCATATATGAGAATTTAATTCCTTTTTATCGTTGAATGGTTTTCCACTGTGTGGATGTATCACATTTGTTGACCCATTCATCTCTTGATGGACATTTGGATTATTTTCACCTTTTGGCTTCGTTATACAATTTTGAATAATCTACTTAATTTCCTTAAGCTTCATTTCAATGAAACAGGTATATAAATCCTTAAATCCTAGGATTTTGGGGAGGATTAGAAGATACACCAAATATAAACTTCACTTGAGGTGAAGTTTGCAGTTCATCATTTGTTAATTTTCCTCTCCCTTTTACGTCCAGACCATTTTTATCTATCACACCCTAGATGCCTGGACCCTGTGTATTAGAAACTCAATAACTTTTTGCTGATTATTCATTCTCTCTGGACCCATTAGCGCAGCTCTGATTCTTGGACTGTAGAATGTGAGGAGAATATTTAATTTGACCTCTGTGTGTTTAACATGTGGGAGGTTCTAAGTTGCTGGAGCAAATACCTCAAAAGTGTCACAAGTCCTAGGATGCAGATGAAAGCCCATGTTCCTTATTAAACTAATTATTCCTCTCGGGGGGGAGGTGCAGTGAATATCAGCATGGGATATTTAAAGGTAGACGAAGTCATAAGGAGACTATGACTTGATCCTGAATAACATTTCTTGGACCAGATTAGAAATTCACATGAGAGAGTGATTGTTTTCTGGGGTTAAATCCTGTTTCTGGGGTTAAATGCCTCTTCAGTCCAGGGCTGGAGACATAGACTCAGTTCTCTGGGAGAAGGTACATGGAGAAGGTTTTCCTCTCCAAAAGGACTGAAATTATGGGAAATTCTCACATTTGATTCAGTTGAAAAATAATAAGTAGTGTCTTACTTCAGATACTTTTACCTGTATCCTAGAGGCTTACACAGTGAGGACATTTAATTGTCCCAGGTGACACAATGTTTGGAGATAAATGACCTTTCAGCTCAAAATGTCATCACCCAGGGTTGACAGCTCTCTGGTTGCCTTGGCCTTCTCCTTGAGATTCCAAAGTGGCCCTAACACCCCAAGATTCATGAACTAGCAGAGCATCAAAAGCAGGGATGAAGGGAGGACAGGCAGAAAATAAAACTTTTCTTGTGAGCTTTTTCCTTTATTAAAAGAAAGTAGAAGCAAATCTTCCAGAAGTAGTGCCAAAGATTTCACCTTATGACTCAAGAGCCGAGTGAGTCATGTGATTACCTCTAAGGGCAAAGGAGTCTGGAAAAGTGGGTTTTTTCATCCTTTGCAGGGCGAGTTAGATAAGAAAGACATGGGTAGGGAATGAGTAATGGACAGCTAGCCAACACCTGTATGTCAGGTGCAATGGAAATAGAGAGACTGAGACATGTATGCTTTAGCTAACCAGAAATGAATGAGTCCTTAAAAAGATGCACAAGAAAGCTGAGTTGTAGAAACTTAAAGGATGGAACAATTTATACTGTCCGTGTATTCAGGAAATTCTTTGTGGAGGCAATGGCATGTACACAAAGTATTAAATGATAGAATAAGATTAGGTCTCAAGTCAAGGCAGCTCAGACTGAGAGAACAGCATACACGAAAGCACAGGAGTAGGAAATTCAGGAGTGCGTTTTTTAAGGTGTACTTTTGGGATGCCTGTGGCTAAATGTAATAAAAAGGGAAGTAAGACATAAAGGTAGTTTATTGCAGAATAAATAGGCATTGAATGCTAGGTTCAGGTGTTTGGACTATTCTGAAGACAATGGGTAGGTTTCAATGTTTTTGAGTTGAGGTGGCCATGATCGGTTCCCCCAAATTCTACTATGTCTTTATATCTGACAACAGATGTGATGATAGATGTGCCATCATGGATTTATCTTATTTTTTTTTGTAATTGTTTCTCGATTATACACAGTTGCCCATATCTTTCTCCAAATTCTCTAAGCAGCAGTGTAGACTGTGTAAGCAGAAGAAGTAGGGCTTCCACCTTTATGACTGTCATATTCTCAAGTCAAAAGCATGAAAGACAATTCTAGTTGCTGTTGGCTACCACTCATTATAGAAGTCATGTCTGCACAGGGCCCACATAGGGCAGCCTAATTGTGAGTCGACTTACAGTTTTCCCCACTTCGCTGCTTCGGTAGTAAACATGACTCGTTGCTTGTCTTTGCCAGCTCATCTGACTTCTTTTGTTCACATCTGAAGGTCTTTTTCTGCTCTAAATCCTCCGTTGACCCACTAACATTCTTCTCCTAACCTCTAAGATTTTTTATGCTGTTTTCTGTTTCCCAGACCCATTCTCCTCCGCCCACAAAGTGCCATCAACACATTCCATGTCACTCTGATTATAGTGTCTTTTTTTTTTTATTTTCATTTTCCTCTCCTGCAAATTATTTATAGGAGTAATTAATCTCTCAGAACTCTTTGTAAGCACTGTATCCTTTATTTTTTCTTAGACTTTAAAAAAATTTTATTTCAAAATAGTTCTAGATTTATAGAAAGTTGGTGCAGATAGTACAGACACTTTCTATATGCCCTTGATCCAGCTTCTCCTAATGTTACGTCTTATGTTACCATGGTCAAAACTAAGAAATTTGTACATTAACTAAGATACAGACTTTATTCAAATTGCTATTAACTAAACTACAGACTTTATTCAAATTTCACTGTTTCCACCAGTGTCCTTTTTCTGTTCTAGGACCAATTCCATGTTGCTTTTAGTCATATCTCATTGCTTGCCTCCAATATATGAGTTTCAAAACTTCTCTCCTCCCTCCCTCCCTCCCTCCCTTCCTCCCTCTCTCCTTTCTTTCTTCCTTCCTACCTACTTACCTACCTACCTACATACCTACCTACTTACCTACCAACCTATTTACCAATCTCTCATTCATTCTTTTTAAAAAGTATTTTAACAGTTGTGAAAAGCTCTGGTCAACTGTTTTATGGAATGCATCTCAATTTGGGTTTGTGTATTATTTTCTAATGACTAAAAAGAGGCGATATAGGTTTTGGGAAAGCATAGGTGAAGTGCCTGTGTCATTATGTCATCTCAGAGAGTGTATGACATCAACCCGATGTTAACCCCAATCACTTGGTTGAGGTGGTGTCTACCAAGTGTCTCTACTGCAGAGTTACTGTTTTTTTCCTTTCTTTACTTTGTTCATTAGAAGCAAGCCACCAAGTCCAGTCTACACTGAAGAAGGGTGGGATTAAGCTCCACCTCCCAGAGGAAGGAGTAAACCATATCCTTTTAGAGCCTTTCTTCTGTCTTAAAGGCCAGTGACCTCTTTTCTTTCAGTATCTCTTATGGTATTGGCTGTTCAATTATCTGTCTTCCCCCAGCTAAACAGTGGACTCCCAAAGGCAAGGGACACAACTCATTTGTCTGCCTCATCATGGAATTTAGTTCGTGATAGATTCTCAGTAATGAGTTTGACACAAACTTAATTTCTTTCAAATATACTTCTTTTTCCCTACTGTGACCCCTCCATTAGAGGAGCTGGTGAGGAGAGAAGCAAGTCTACCAGCACCTTCCACACCTATGCTAGAGCTTACCATTTAGGGTTGAGGACAGAAGATAAAATTCTTTTTGACCCAGGTGCTGATGATCAATGGGTTTCCCAGCATGCTTCACTGCCCCTGCCTAGCTTTCTCTGTGGCACCAGTTAGCACTCGATAAATCCATAAGGAGACAACTCAATTGTTTTGACTTTCGTCCACCTTTTCTAGCGATTCTTCTTTTTTGAGTTAATGGGGCAGAGGGAGGGGAGGCAGACGATTAGAAGCTACACAGACTTTCCTTTTGGGCAGGGATGAATGCCTCCTATGTACTGACAGGATCATAAAACATGAATTAAGAGATCAGTTATTAACGAGGTACTCTAACCTAATATCATAGCAATGAAACCCTTGGCTTTATGCAAAGTGTTTGGCACTTGTAAAATAAGAGCTTAGATGTCTTTCTTGTTGCTCTTTTTTCCCACAAGAAAGCAAAGCTGGAATGATCAAAACCAGAACTTTTCAAGCTCTGGTCCAGAGTCAGTGTGGACATATGGCTACCTACACCCAAACAGACACGTATGCAGACACATTAGAGATTCATACTGCAAATCAGCATTTTAAGTGAATAGACTGAACAGGTTTACAGTGAATAGAAACATTTTTCTTTGCTTGTCTGAACATTTTCTAAATTTATTTGACCATAGAATACCATATTTCCTATTAATGTGATATGAATATAGGGTCCTCGGAACACATTTTGAGAGACATGTGTGTAACTGGAACTGCCCTAGCACCTCCTAGATCATATCTGTGAAAACTAAAAGTGGCAATTTGAAATGGACCTCTGTAGAGTTAAAAGGGAGTTATAGCCAGTCACCAATATTTTGTTTTTGTTTTTAGTTGTTTTGCACTTTCAGTCAGAATAGTAAGTTTTAGATCAAAATACCTGGAAAATTTCCTCAAATCCATTTAATTCACTTTGCTTTTGGCCAGGTTGCTGCATCCTCCCCACACTGGCAGCAGGGTTGATCTGAACTCGAGGCCCAGGCTATGCAGGCCTCCCCAATTTCCTCCCTACTTACTTATAAATAGATGACACTCCTCTCTGATTTTCAGCTTGGTGCGGTGTTAGTAGGAAACATTAAAAATAATGAGAATGTCAGTTATATGTAATCTTCTGATCTGGTGATAGACTCTCTAGTTTGCATTTTTGTTTGTTTGTTTGTTTCCTTTAGGTTCCAGCTAAGCAAAATGCACCAGGCTTTGGAATCTAAATTAGTATGCCATTTTAAGTCTTCCAAATGCTGGACTTGTAACGCCAGGGTCCCTGGGCCTTCGCTGCCCTTTAGCACGTGTGCCCTTGTCATCTGGTATGGAGGACCTTGCCCAAGAGGCATGAGGTCAGATGCATCTTTTTGTTTCCTTTTAGCAATTCACACCTTTCTTGCCCTCGAGAGCCTGCTTCTATCTTTGTGTGCTTATAGCTGCCTTTTATTTATGACTGATTTCTAATTTCTAGAAACACGTATGTATTTTTACATAAAGTGCAGAGAGTGGAGTGTAATGGGAAAGGGAATTGCACTAGATGAAGCAGAAGACCTTACTAACTGGCTGTATGATTCTGAGCAAATTGTTAACCTCTCTGACCCATGGTTTTTTTGTTTGGACAGCGGGACTGGTGATAGGACATACACACGGGGTTGTTGTGAGAACACAAGGAGTGCCCAGCATACATTACGTGCAGTGGTGAGAATGAATGAGATACTGAACTAGGAGTGCTTCTATCACTGTTGAGAACCATCTATGTGGGAGCTATCAATATAATGTACTTATATAGCAATTTCTAAAGTGCCTCACTCAAAAAACATACCTCTCTGTGAAGCCTCTTAGTCATCATAGAGAGTGCTTTCCAGCTGTCAAACTCTTAATGATTTTGGAGAAAGAGCACATGTCCCTTTTCTCCTTGACCTCACCTCTATTATATTTTCTACAGATTACCACTCCAAAGTTGTCTTCTTGGATGTCCATGGGTACCAGATATACAAATCTTTATGCTTCAGGTAACAACCACCACTGAAATAGCAGGATATCCTTCAGGTTGGAGGTTGGCAGCAGACTAGTAAGCTCTGACCACTTTAATGATAATTAACAGCATCTCTGACTCTGGTCAGTTACCTTACATTTCACTTACCTTAAGAGTGAAAGAAATGTGCCTGTAGTAGGCACAGATTATTTTTAGCATTACGTTCAGTTCTTCACATGTATTTCTATTTAATCCTCATAATAACCTTAAACATATAGATGTTAGTGTCCCCATTTTAAAGACAATGAAAGTTAAGCTCAGAGAAATTAAGTTAATTGTCTAGGTTAACAGTAATTGAACCCAAGTCTGTGTGATCAGTACCCACGTACCATGTACATCATCTTCAGGAAATCGAGATGACCCCTAGGGCAAGTTCATTCACACCACTGGCAGTAGGAGACGGCAGAGAAAATCTAGGTCACCTGCGTTTCTCTTTCACATTTGAGGGTGGAGTGATTTTTCTTCTGTATTTAATCTCTTATTTCTGCTTAATGATTTATTGGTAAACCTAACTTCTGTTCTTGGCTCGGTCTCAGTTTCTGTGTATGCAAAATGAAAGGACTGGGCAACCCTTCCTGCACTAAGATAATAGGATTCTAGAGAATGAGTGTAGGGGAGCATGTGAGGAGTTTGGTTGGTTGGTTGGACACATACTGTCTAAACAGCTCATCAGGTTCAGGACTTAGTAGGATGTACGGATCCCAGTTCTACTTGAGAAACTAAGAAACGCTGTATTGACCATACGCTGTTTCCTAGTTTTCTGTGCCTTACCTTCATTTAACATCTGCAAATCATTTGAAATTAACCAAAATTCTAATGGAATAGCATGCTGTACTGAGCAAAGAGTTAATACAGATGGGTTTAGTTTTGACTGAGATACCTGAGGGCCATGTAGTTTTGGGAAGAATTCAGAATGCCCCTGAAATCCATAAGGGAAATGGGAATAGGGAGATAGGAGAGAGAAAGCTTCAGATTGAAGGTGCTGTGATGGAGAGAGTAAGAATAAAGGAATAGATAGGGTGGAAGAGAGAAAGAAATTAGAGAAAATAGACTAAGGAAGCATGCATGTTTTCTTGAAATGACCTTTTCTCCTGCTTTTCACATGGCCAGCTTCTTCTCAGCTGTTACCTCCTCTAGTTTAAATGTCACCTCCTCTGAGAAGCCTTCCCCGACCACTGTGTCCAAAGGAGCCCCCGATCTCAATTATTCTCTCACTGCATTCATTTTCTCTGTGGCACTTAGCGCCAATTAACCATGTATTAATTATAATTTTGTTTTAATTTTGGGGTAAGGACAGACTGCCTTTGTTTGAAAACCCAGCTTGGTTATTTTCCAGCTGTGTGACTTCAGGCACATTTATTGTCTCTCTGACTATGTAGTCACAGTTTCTTCCTCTATCTTTTAGGGATGTTGTGAAGATTCAGTGACTTATTACATCTCATGCACTTAGAGTTGTTCAAGATACACAGAATGGTCTCAAAAAACAGCATTGGCTTTGATTCATATTTGTCAGTGTGTTCCCTCCTCTATGTTGTAAATCCATAAAAGCAAGGATTTTTTTTTTATGTTTATTTTCCACTGAACATCCAGGAGCTAGTGGACGTCTGACACACATTAGATACTCAACATATATTGGTTGCATGAAGAAAAGAATGAATGTAAAAAAAAAAAGGTAAGAAAACACAAACAAAACACAAAGATTGAACATCAAAAACAGTTGCAGGCTGGAGGATTCGATAGGCTATGGGCTCGGCTCCAGGCAGTTACTTCCCTTGGAAAACACAGCTCCAAGGAAAACACCATGGTGGCCTCTTTTATTCTGACGGACCCTCCCAGCTATAACCCTGGCTGTTTTAGGATCCTGGGTCTCTTCATGTAGCTACAATCTGTTCATACCCCAACGTGAGAAATCGCCCCCCACTTTTGTGCAAGCTGCATGTGTCAGTGTTGCTATCCACATTCTGGAAGGGAAAAAATAAAAACAAACAAAAAAAAACCAAGTTATGTTTAGATGAAAAATACATTAGGCCCTTAGGAAAAATGAGTGATGGGAGGGCTGTGCTTGCATTAGTATTGCACACAATTCCTCCGCCAGGCTGTTTCCCTCCCCTGCATTCCTCTTGCCTCACCTTTTTCATTACTCTTAGGTCTGGAGTTGAAACCCGTGTTTATTCTTTCCTCTTCCCTTAGCTTCAGGCTCAGGGATGAAGAAATGAAAACAAAATAAATCATCAAGGAGCTGGGAAGAATCGCATCAAGGAAACATAGCTAGCTTCCTATACAGGGAGATATGCTGTCTGTGACCTGATGTCACTCTGAAGGGTGTGCGAGCATGGGTTGTGTGTGTACACACGAATTAACACTACCACCCCTGGACACTGCCGTCTTCCAGAATCAAGGTATCATCCCAAAATGTTTATAGCACTGAGAGTTAACACAGCCCTTTTTGTTTTGGGTCCCAGGGTCCTGGAGATGAATGAAGCTGGGGAGGGGTAGGTCTCTGGGGTTCTGGGCTCATTATGGTTTAGTGTCTCTCCACACTGCCTGTGCTTTCATCAGCCTTGGCACAGGGAGCCCTAGCTCCCCAACCTGCCTGCAGGATTCATTTCCATATGTAGAAAGCTTTGGGTTTCATTAGCAGCCATGGTGTTTTTTTTTTCTTTTATGTTGCTTTCAGGGATGCGTTTTTCCTTCATTTGTTTGCGTGGATGATTGTGTAATTTTGATAGCTTCTTTTTTTCAGGCATGCTATGTTGGAGATCTCTCTTTGTCTCATATCCCTCTCCCTCCCCTGTCCCCTCCCACCCTTTCTTCCTCCCTCCCTCTTTCTGTATGTCTGTCTGATGGGGCCACCTTGAGAGTTGATTTTCCGGCTTCAGAAAATTTTGGAGTAAGATCTAACAGGGAGATACTCCAGGTTATGTTTTCTCAGTAGTTGCAGCCCTTTATTCCTTTTCGATTCCCTCTTTTCTCCTTCTGTTTTTTTACTTCCTCCTACCCTCTCTGCCTTCTTTGATGTCTTTTTCCTTAATTTTCTCTTTTATTTATTCTTCATTCATCCATTCATTCATTCATGGAACAAGGGATTGTGCCGGGTGTGGAAAGGGTATAAAAATTGTAGAAAGCACTAGCTCAGCCTTTAAGAAAGGCGTGTTCTAAGAGGAAAGATAACGTTCATCCAGAACTAATTAATGCCAGGTGGGATGCACTTATGAGGAAGGTGATAAGCAGGAGAGTAGATGGTACAGGCTGTTGAGAGCTGGGATGCTGGGACTCTATGTGTGGGTGGATCTGGGATGCTCTCTCCATCCCTTGCTAACTGAGCAATCTTGAGCAACTTCAGGTTTCCAAGTCTCAGTATTCTCATCTGTAAACAGGAGTGAAAATAATAGGAGCTAGTTCTTAGGGTTTTTGTGAGGATGCAATGATGCTCTTCATGTAAGAGTCTTTATGAGTGCTGCACCAACGTTATCTATCATTACCACTTGTCAGTGACATCATGACAGTTCTGCTAATATTTTCTGTGAATCTCCCAGGAAAAAGCAAGTTCAGTCACTGGTGTGATCTGAGAAAGCTTCTTGGATGAATTATTTTCAGACTTATTCTTAAGGGTGAGTAGGTTGTGTACAAGTGAATTTGGGGTGAGAGATGAGTGTAGTTCTAACAAAAGGAATAGATGAGCAAAGTGACAAAGGGGCCTTGGAGATTTCTCTTTATCTTTGTAGAGTTTAAAAACCTACTCTGTGGGGAGTATCAGGCATACCTTTCTGCATCTTTAAAGTTTGCCCTGTGCCTGTGAACAGCAAAAACAGCGTGGTGGGCTGAGTGATGCTTCTCCTCCCTCAAGATAGCCTCATCCTAATCTTGGAATTTATGAATGTTACCTTATATGGAAGAAAGGTCTTTGCAGATGCAATTAAGTTAATGATTTCAAGTTGGGGAGATTATCTCGTATTATCTGGGTGGGCCCCCAAGGTAAGCACAAGCTTCATGATAAGAAGGAGGCAGAAGGAGATTTGACTTTAGACAGAGGGGAAGAAGGCACTATGATCACCAAGGCAGAGTTTGGAGTGATGTGGCCATAAACCAAGGAATACCAGTAAACGCTGGGAACTGGAAGAGGCAAGGATAGGCATATTGTCTATATATGGGGATGAAATGACAGTGACGAGATCCCTATTGGCTGCCTCTTGTTTCTTGAAGCATCGCCTCTCTCATCAGCTCTCCCTGCCTTGGTTTTTCTGTGATGAGGATGAAAGAACACGCTTGGTCTGTAGCCATCGTGATGAGGAGGCAGCTTTGGAAGCCAAGGGCAGGAAAGATCTGTCCAGCTAAAGAAACTCCTGCAATTCCCATGCCGCTTCTCTTCTGTGGTCTCACAGAAATGTCTTTAAACAGGACCTCAGTGTCATCGGGACAGTAGTTTCTCACTGTATCCCACAACTCTCTGGGGTTCTCCAGAGGAGACGTGACTAAAGGTGGCCAAGGGCACAGGTAGAACTGAGGCTCCTGACCCCCATGCTTGTTTTTATGCCCTCTCATTTATTATGCGTATTCTACTTCTGTATAAAGAAAGCTGTGTTTGAAGAAATGAGTTTGTTCTTAAAACACAGTTTGAAAGCTGCTAAATAACATACCAAACTCACCTCCCTCACTCTACAGGTCAGAAAACAGGGGCCTAGGCAGGGAGGGTGGGGCAAATGACTACATGTTTCGAGTAAGTTAGTGGCAACCTGGGAGTTGAACTGGAGGTCCCTGGGCTGCTCTTGCTGCACTGAAAACTGGACTCTACATCACACGCTCACACGTAGAGGAGGTGGTTCAGAGCAGAACTCGCTCTGGGAAGCTCTGTCTTACTGCTAACTAGCCTTCCCCAGGCTCTCAAAATTTCCCACAGGCTTTCCACTGTCCTTGCCACGTTCGATCAAATTATCCCACCAAGCACGTACCCTTTTTGTTTCATGTTACATCTGATGAAAATGAGTTTCCGCAGGGCTGAGTGACTCGCCAACAGTCATGCAGCTAGACATGGCAGAATGGGGGATTCCAGCTCCTGACCATCTGGCACTTCAGCTAGTGTGTGCTTTTACCTCTGAACCTGATTGTCGCATTCACAGAATGGAAATGCTTTCTGGGCGTGGACCATTCAGAGAGCTGTGTTCTGTTAACAACAGTTAATGAATTGCTGGGTGCTGCTTTGTGATATATGACACGCAATGGAGATGTAAAATATTATCTCCTCATTCAGGGAGAGGTGATGTTGGCTCAGGTCCCCACCTAGCCATCCACTAGAAAATAGCCATGGCTATTGCTACAGACTTGGGTCCACACTTCAACTTGAGTCAAACAGCTCGTATATTCTTGTGTCTCTAAATGAAGAATGCACTCAAGCAATTGAAAACAACTCTGGGACAATCTTGTTCCATTACGTCTAATGGAATTGAGTGTATATGGCACACAGTGTGTGCTGATCTTTTGCGAGACTTGCCATTACTCTGAGGATGGATGAGACATGAAATGAACTCCTCAGAGACCTCTTGCTTTGTCACAATAGAGCTAGTGAGTCACATTAGAAGACTTGGGGAACAAAATGCATTTTTGGTTTCTGCTTTGTATCCTCCTCTAAGCCTTCTTTTCTGTGCATTTTCTTTCTTCGCGAACAAATTGGGTAGCAAGAGGCCCATATAAAAATACCCAACTAAAATAATTCTTGATGTTTAAGGAAATGTCACTGCTGTTTGGAATACAAAGATTTTGCTCTGAGTTGGCAATATTATTTTCCTGATTTGAATTGTTTTGTTTTCTTTTTCTTTTCTTCCTCTTTCTGTTTTCTTAACCTCCTGTTCCCGGAGAACAGGAGCGTGTCTGCCTCTAGCTCAGAGGCTGTGTCTGCCTCTGTCTCTCACCATCTGTCTGCATATCCCTGTCTCTTATGTGTAAAAATGTTTTCGCAGATCGTTCCTATCTCAGTGAATAAAGTGCCCATGACAGAGCGAAACGCAGTGACCAGAAAAGAAACTGTTTGATTCATGATCATCTACTCTCTCTGGGGCCCATTTCTGCCTAGAATATTTCCTTCTTACTTTCTTTCCTCACTTTTATTAAGTTGTTTTCTCCTCCGAGCATGACATGAGATTTCTTTGCTCAAGGACTTCAAGAGACACAAAATGTCACATCTCATGCAATGTGAAAGCTACAGTAGTTCCCAGAGATTATCTGATCTTCTCTGTGTCTCTACTCAGACCTTAATCAAGGATAATCTTGGGTCTCTAGAGAAGCCAACATCATAATACCAGGCCTCCTCCTAAAATGTCCTCTGGGTTGTCACAGGCATGAAGCTGTGCAAAGGCCCCGAGGGGTTATCTACCAGTGGTCCAGCCTGTATATGTTGCTGATGGGTAAACTAGGCCTAGAGGGATGAAGGTCACATGTAATGGCTGCCCAAGGTCACATGTAATAGTTGGCTGAACTGGGACTGCTGCCTTGGCCTCCTTGCTTTCACTTTCCACCTTGTCAGAAAAACATAAAAGGATGGAGGTGTCTTGTGAAAACAGCAACATCAAGCCTTTGTGGCACTTTATAGTTTATATTAAGAACTTCCCTGTCCATGACCTCATTTGACCATGGTGGCAGTGATTCTGTGAGACACGTTAAGGCGACCTTTAGCAGCATTTCCTTTTTACAGAGGCAGAAAGTGAGGAGAGCTGTCTAAGGTAACAGGCCAAGGAAGGGGCAGAACCAGACTCTGCTGCTCTATGGGCTGAGGCCCTATGCTTCTGCTGCTGCTGTTTTGGCTTCACTCCCCACACAGGGCTGGTGACCATGGGGGCAATCAACTGATTTTTTAAAGGGTGAAGAAGAATTTAGCAAGATACACAAGGCATTTTTCTTCTACTTTCACTCTTTCTGTCAGCCTCATCTCTCTCCCCACATGGTTATAACCACCTCCTCTCCATGTCATTTTCTCTTGCCATGGAGGGGTGAGTGTTGGTTGGAGAAGGGATATAGTGTCTCAAGAGAATGGTCATTTGTACTTCTCATCCAGTGAACGAAGGGCAAAGGACAAAGGTTCCCCTCTGGGCTCTGCCTTTTCTCAACAAACCTCACTTCCTATCTCAGTGAAATGCTACAGCATCAGGTGGGGCCTTCTTTCTCTTAAAAAAATAAAAATAATAATAGAGATTATTTCCCGACTTAACAGATCAGTGCATTAAAATCCATAAATATTTGATCAGCATGTGGTCCTCAGAGAGGCTCTTGACGGAATAGCTGCATATGTGTGCCTCTCACCCCCTTTCTCCTTCTTCCTTCACCTTCCTCCCCACCTCACCCCAAACATTTGGGTAATCTATTTACTAATGAACTCAATATTAATGTATCCATTTTTCTCTGTTAGTGTCAGATTTCATTAGGAAACATGGGAGGCCTGACATTAATTATATGAAAAATGGGTCTCAGGAAAGCTGCTGGTTCTTGCTTCTTAACAGAGAAAAAGTTTCTCCAGAAGAAAAAGCATTTCTCTGCTGGTCTGATGACACCGGAGATGTGGTAGCATTAGACTCTGTGTGTGTGTGTGTGTGTGTGTGTGTGTGTGTGTGTGTGTGTGTGTGTGTGTGTGTGTGACTTCAGTGGACCTTTTGGAGTTGAAGAGGTTACTTCGCCTCCCCCTGCCTCTATAATACACAGATCCTACGTACCCTTCGAGTTTTAGCTCTTGTGCTGCAGCATAATGGGAAGAGGATTCATCATGGAGTTAGACTCATTTAACTTCTTATCCTGATCGTGCTCTTTAAAAGTTCTGTGACATGGAACAAAATCAGCTCCCTTCTCTGAACCTCAGTTTCTTCATTGGCCAAGTGAGAAATGCTAATACCAGTTGTTAAGAGAAACATGGGGGGCTTTGACAGCACCTGTAGCCGGGAACCAGGGTTTCCTGAACCCTGCCATGTCTATTTCCTCTTCTCCTGAGGGACAAAAGCTCACCTGAAGGGATCCTTGCAGAGGTTGGGGGAAGGTTGGGAGGAAGCCAGCGGCTTAAGCAGCAGCCTGAGTGGAGTCGACAGGTACCATGTCATCACTTCCCAGCCAGGCTAGGTCATGTGGTTCGATCCCCTGCTGGATAGCTGCGTGAACTCGCAAGGTTGATGAGAGAGAGAGTCATCACATCTGGGTGATTGAATATACTCTTTCATCTATAGGGTAAGGAGAGGTAGAAAAGAGAGTTTCCATGAATAGGTGTGTTTTTAAATTTTGTGACTTAGCCTTAAAGCAAAGGTGAGCAAATCATTTTTTGTAGGTCTTGCCAAACCATTTATTAAGAGCTGAAACCTGGTAGATTAGTGGTAGTGATGGAGGGACAGCAGAAATGTCTTTCCCTGTATTTATTTCATATGATTATATATCCTATGGTTGGAGATACAATGATAAACACAAAATGTCTAGCATGATGCCAACCACATGTTGGCTATGCACTGAATGAGAGTACCCCTCTGCCATGAGGTTTTCTCTGACCTTCCCCTCTCTTTTTTCTGCACTTGCACGGGGACAGGACTTTGTCTTTCTTCCACTAATACATTCATCTCTTCTATGTCCCTGAGTAGTTGTGCACATCATCTATTTTTTCCCCCAGTTAGTTGCTAAGCCCCTTAGGACACGGGCCCTGTCTTACATGTGCCCAGCACAAGATAAGCCATCCAAAAAAAGTTTTGGAAAGGTTATCAGATGGGTGAATGGATGAATGAATGCATGGATGAACAGATGAATGGATAGGTGCTTAAAGAAGGGAGTTCATTCTAAGTTGTAGATCTAAAAAGAAATAGAAGCTCAGTGGGCTTGTTTTATTTGGGGAATGAAAAGGTTGGAGAGACACATCCATTAAGGGCATGTTGAGTGTGGGAATGATCAGGACATTAGATGTATTAAAGGGTCATTTGAGAATTAAATAATATATTTTTTAAAAAGAGTTTTTGCAAAGATGACAGGTAGGCTCACTTTCCCATTTGCAAAGTGGGAATCTTTTCTAATCCCCCAGTTCTCTCCAGGTAGTCTGTGAAAACGAAAGGATAATTAGCAAGTAGTAAACACTGTGAACTGATGATAGATAGATGATAGATAGATTCATCGATCCATTGGTTTTTTATTTGTTTTATTTCTTTATATGACAAAAAACAGAATTATATTTGGATAAATTCATGTAATATAGATTTTTGATAACCCTTCAGCTGCATAAGGGAAGATGAGCCAATTTATTATACCCATTAGATTGGCCAATCAAGATCATGTGCCAAAGTGCCATCCAGCCAAAGTGCCACCTACCCCATGGCCTTGGATATTAGGTTAGTTGTGTGTGCTCTCGCTTTTCCTTTGACTGTGAGCTCACTCATGCCCTACACAATGTTGTCATTCAAAACAGAATCTCGACTTGTTGGATGATTACAGAGAAATTTCCTACCTTTTCTTTCCTGTGGTGCCTCATTACCTTATATCTGTGTAATTAAGAGGCAGTCTCAACAGTGAACATGTGTTGGAGTTAGATGTCTAGACTACATTTACGGTCTGTTTCACCTGTGGAAATTTGCTTTCCCTCTCTCATCCTCAATACTCTCATCTGAAAAACGGGTACACTACTTTTATTTCTGGGCGTCAGTAATTGAATTATTAATTGAATTAAATAATGCTTGGAAACCGCCCAATCTAGTGCCAGGCAAGAGCATTTCCATGGTTTTAGGCAACATATGATGCATGAAAAGAAATGGAAATAACCTCTCTTTTTGTTGCTCTTTGTTCAGACTTCTCAAAGATTGTTAGGATGGGCCTAATGTGCAGGAATTTTGATCTCTAAAACCTAGAAGTCAAGGTCATTGCCCTGCAATTAATATTTTTTATTCCTCGAATAAGCTATTGAACTTACAGATACCTTCTGCCTGGTGGCCTCCATGGACCCATCTGTAAAATGAGAACTCCCCGCTTTATGGTAATTGGTTGCAACGAGCAGAAGTCCACTGAGGATTTGATTCCTTGGATCCTTCATATTAAATGTAATTTGCATACATGAATTTTTAAAACCCATCTTCATTAATTCGATGTTAGCATTATTTATTCTTATTTATGTGTTTATTTATTTATATTTCTCCTCTTTCCAAAAATAGCATTAGATAGCTTATTTATTCATAGAGACTGTGACAGTTAACAGATACACAGCTAATAGGAAACATGGAAGGTCTTTACTTTTGGGTATGTATCTAATGGTGTTTTGTATTTCTTTAAAAATTCCCCCTTATGGCAGAATTTTTCACAATGGCCAAAGCTTCTGGTTATGGCAGAGTGATGGGACATAGCCCCTCTAAGGGCACAGATACACAGGGACCTTGAGCTTCTAAGTAGAGAACAAAGGGGTGGAGGGCCATCTGGGAAGTGAGAGGAGTAAAGGAGTTGGTGTTTTACTGCCGGAACAATCAAACATCCCAGGTGAGGTCAAGAATATTGTGAAAGGCCTAGGCTGCCCAGAACTTGGATGGCAGTGAGTTCATGGTGGTTTGTATGGCGCTTGCAAAGAATTTAGCACAGAGCGGGCACAGAGTAAATATAAGATGTTATTATTACTTATTGGGATTTGGAGACTGAGGTGGGCTTTCTCCTACAGATAGGAGGAGATAAGGACTAAGGCAAGCCTCCTCTTTGTCCCTGTGGGGAAACAGAGCAGCAGATGCTGGTTGCTCAGTTTTCCAGGCTCCTGGAGCCCTGACTTCCCCTTTTCACCTCTTGAAGAACTTTCTTTAATTCTTCTAAGATCTCCTGAGCTGAGTGTCAAGGAAACAAAGAGCAAATTAATCCAGGCATGAGGGGGGTGGAGGTTAATTTGTATAAAAGATGAGTGACATCTTACAAATGGATTATTCCCTGTACAATCTCTTGGGAGCTGTGCATTACGTGCGCGTGCGCACATGTGCACACACGCACACACACGCACAATTACACACTAACAGGCCATATATGCACCTTCTTCACATCCTTACCATACCCTAGCATCTCCTGTCTGAGCCTCCTTTGTTATAGAGACAGACTTAGAAAAGAGCAGAATGAGAAGAATTCTGTGTGCCTGGTGGTCCCCCCACCCACCACCCCACTTCTTCCTTTCCAGACCTCCTGCCTCCTTAAGCTGCCTAAACTGGCTGCCAATTTGTTCAACGAAGCTGTCGTGTGTTGTTAATATTGTCAGGATTTATGAACATTGCTACATGTATGCCTGGAATGATTTCTTTTTCTTTCTTTTCTGTTTCTCACCAAAGAGTAGCATGAAGAGGGAGAGGTGAGATTCCAACTCTGAATATGGACAGACATGGGTTCTAGTTTTCATTCTGCCGCTGATGAGCTGTGTGATCTTGGACAAGTACTTTTTTCTCTCTTGCTATGATTTCTCTATCTGTATCAGGTGATTTTTAAGGGACCTTATGTAAGGCTCTAGAAATTTTATGACAATTTATTTAAGGCATTCCTCATTCAATGAAGAACACAGCTCTAAGAAAGTCCATTTTCCTTTTCTGAGCCTCAGTTTCCCCATCAGCAAAGTATATGTAGGGATGGAGTTGAAGGACCCTAGCAGGCCTAAATTGATATGGAGATTAATGAAATGACCTTTCTAGGGTCTGGAGGCATTCCAGTCTTGGCAGTGAATGTTATTAGAGACTGAGATCATTCCAAACAGAGGATTTCTCTGTTCCACGTAAATCTCTACCTAAACAAGGGCTATATCATTAGACTGATATCCTAACTTGAGGGCGTTTATATTGTATTCAAGCCTAGTACTTCTCAAACACAGGAACTTGATGTGGAGAAGACAATTCAGACAATTATAGCAATTTGGGAGACCATGGTTCCTTTATTTTTCTTTTGAAAAATATTTACTGAGTGTCTACTATGTTCCAGCCACCATTCTTGAGTCTAGGAAACCAGAAAGACCGAGTAGGATACTTAGGGAGTGTAGAAAAACATAATAAACAAGTCAATAAATACATATGTGGTGACATTTAAGATAGCGGGAAGGAATATGAAGAAAATAAAGCAGGGTAATGTGATAGAGTGTCTGGGGGTGCTGGGTGGGGGTTGCTGTTTTAGATAGTGTCATCAGGAAAACTCTGCCAGGATGTGGCACTTGAGCTGAGACTAGAAACAGAAGAATGTGCCATAGGAGAGTCTGGGGAAGAAACATTTGAAGGGGAGGCCATAGCGACCATGAAGCCACCGAGGTTGGCTTTCCCCATCATATCCTGTCCCTTTCATTCCTGGGGAGAGGTGTAACTGACAGTAAGGGATCTGTTTGGGGCAAGAGACAGCAATTGATCCCCCGCTACTACCACCACTGATTTCATTGAACCACACCCATACCCCTTTGTAATGTATTGTCTGTGGCTGCTTTCCCTCTAAAGTAGCCAAGTTAATTGCCAAAGTCACCATATGGCCTGCAAAGGCAGACATATTTACCATTTGGCCCTTTCCAAAACGTTTGCTGACCTCTGGTGTGGAGCATGAGTTGGTAACTAGAACCAAGTTCTCCAGCTTTGTCTTTTTGCATCAGGCCATTAATCTGTGCTAAACAGAATGCGTGATATGGAGAGGGAGGAAAACTGGCCCCCTGCCCAGCACTAATATTAACTTACCATGTGACTCAGAGACCTTTTTCTTCCCCTAAGTTATGTGTAAAATGGGAAGATTGGACAAGATCAGTGCCTTCCAAACTATCTTAGTATTTTCAATTAAAGTCTTACGTGGAAGCCCAGTACCTAAAACAGAATTTGAAATGTGTTCTCATTGAACCTCCCAATCTCTGTGCAGTGGCCCTCGAGTACCTTCATGGGCATCTTTAGGATGTGGCACTTTGAAGACAATTTGAAAATCATGAGATTAGACCATTTTAGGGTCTCTTCCAGCTCTCACACTCTGTTAATAATGAATATGGGTGGCTACAGCATCTATGGAAATGTTGAGAAAATCAGTTTTCTTCTCTGTAAATTAAATTTTCTTTTGGAAAGAGAACACATGATTTTCTCTCTCTGGCCCTCACCTTCTTCATTGATAAAATGAGAACAGTCATCCACACCTCACAGAACCATCCTGAGAATTCAGTGAGGTGTGTATGCCGAAGGCCAGGTAACGTGATGGGGTGAACAGAAGTTGGGAGCCTTCCAGACATGGGTTTGGGCATCAGCTTTTAAAAAAAAAATGACCTACAGCTTTATTGAGATATAATTCACATACTGCATAATTCACCCATTTAAAGTGTGTAATTCAATGGATTTTAGTGTATTCACAGATACGTGCAACCATCACCGGTCAATCACAGAACATTTCATCATCTCCAAAAGCAACCCTCCCGCCTTTAGCTGACATGTCTCCAAGCAGCCACTAATTTATTTTCTGGTCGTTTCCTATAAATGGAACTATATAGTATGCTGTATTTTACGATGGACTTCTTTCACTTTGCATGATGTTTCCAAGGTTTATTCATGTCGTGGTGTGTCAGTAATTCATTTCTTTTGAAGGCCATGCAGCATTTTGTTATGCGGTATAGCCTTTTGGCTATGGTAAGTAATGCCGTTCTAAACATCTGTGTATAGGTTTGTGTGGGGGCAGGCATCAGCCTTTGCCTTGGATAAGTAGCTTAAGCCCCCTGAACCTCCATTTTCCCATCCATTAAATAGGCTGAGCTATGTACTCATGGACTTGTGGTGAGGGTTATTAGAGAAGGCAAGGTAAGTCACCTCGCGCAGAGCCTGACATAGAATAGATATCTAGTAAGTTGTTGTTTACTGTTGTTATGAGACAAAGCAGGGTTTTAAAAAACACAAAAACAAGCAAAAAGAATCACTGTCTTCTTCACCTTTCCCTTTTAATGTTAAATCTGGAGGCTCTTTAGTGGCAGGGAGCTGCCCCAACCTCTTCAATAATGGGCTTCATGTTGTCCAGCTTTTGGGGTTCTGTCCCTTTCAGAAATAAGCTGAAGAGCCTGCCCAGTCAAGTCTGAAAGGAAATTAGCATCTTAGAATACGTGTGAAAATTAAACGGAGCATGAATGGAGGGCTGTTGAGGAGAAAGGAAGGCGGCAGCCGGAAGGTAATTATCTTTTGGCTTCCCACTTTAAAAGGGCAAAGAGACCTTAAGTGTTTTTGCAGCAAAACCCAGACACAGCTCACAGACCTAGGTCCTCCCTGCATCTTTGATAGGCTTTTGGTTTAATCTTCAGAAGTTCCAGGGGCGATGATATGTCAGGACTGCATTGGTAATTAATAGCGTTCCAAGTGCACCCACAAATGGCAATGTGTTAAATAGGCTTCTTTATCAAGCATTTACTGTGTGTTAATTATTTCTGCTACCATTGCTGGGTAGCTATGCTGGTGAACAAGCAGATACAGCCCTCCCTTCATGAGGATATAGTTTATCTTATTGACTCCTCAGAGCCCCCATTTAATGGATGAGAACACCATGGAGGCTCAGTAAGGTTAAACTGCCTAGTAAATGGTAGACACCTACTGGGATTCTTGTCTGTGTCCAACGCCCTTGTCTTTTCTGTTAAATCACAATGTTTGGGGTAAACAAGATATAGAGAATGTGACTCATACTATCAAGACACTTCTAGTCTCCACTAATTCATTCTTCTTGTGTTGGTTTGATTCAGCTATGAGTGACAGAAGAGCCAGCCTTTTAGTGGCTTACACAAGATGGGTGTTTGTTTCCTCTTGTAGGTGTTCCATGCTATAGGACTCTGTGTCAGGGACTGAGGGTCTTTTCATCTCGTTGCCCTATTGTTCATACACCTCTTGTACATGGCTTGCACTCCCCAATTCACCTTGTAGACCAATACCCGTGTCCCAGCAGTACCTGTCATGTCTAAATTGTAGCCATGTGAAGGAGAACAGTTTAGGGAAAGAGTGTGTCCCCTCAGTTCAGGAATTTTATGTAAGTTAAGCTAAGTTCCATTTATATCCCTTTAGCCAGAACTGAGGTTTGTTGTAGAAACAACTAGTTTCAACTGAAGGTTGGAAATTGCCCAGACAAACTCAGGGGATCTTATTACTGACAAAAGGGGAAGATTGTGTTTTTGGTAAGGAAAACTGGGGCATGAGCCCTCTCTGCTATGTTTTTTCTCGCTACTTGTATTCGAGAAGGCTGACATGGAGCAGGGTGTAGGCTATGGGGAGTGGGCAGAGGAAAGGTTATTTGGGCAGGAGGTGGGTCTTGCACCAAAGGTCAAGCTGAGATGCTGTAGTGGGGTTGGGGGAACATGAGCTCTTGGCACCTTTCATGCCTGGAGTCTGAGGCTTCACGCCTCACACTCTTCCCTTCTGTTCTCTGCATCGGAATCACTGACCAATTCTAGGGAGACCTCCAGGAACAAACCTAGTGGGGTTTCAGGGTGAAAAGCTCTGCTCTGTTTGCAATTGTCCCTGACATTTGGCTAAGCTCTCTGTGTCTAGGCTGCGCTCATTTCTTACCATGTCAGTTGGGTTTACTGAAGCCTTAGGCAGAGTGTGTAGAAATGAGCTGGAGTTTTTTTGTTTTTGTTTTTGTTTTTGCCACCTTTGGGTCTCAGAATCGTTCCCACTTGGGAACTAGTCGAGTGACCTCATAGAAGGGTATAAATGGGAGAAGCTAGATGTGCTTGGTGGTCTCTCCTTCAGGGGGTCTGGCCACATTGCATCAGGTTATTTCCTTGGCAATGAGAAATCTGTAGGTACTAAGAAGTGAGTCCTCAGTTGGGCATATAGCAGGTCAGAGCAAGGGCCGTGGACTCACAAAGACCTGGGCTTAAGTCCGTGTCTGCCAGTTACTGGTGACCTTGGCAAAACTACTTAAACCCTCTGAGTTTCAGTTTCTTCACTTAGAAATGGGAGCGGTAACAGTTCACACCCCGTAAGGCGGTTTGAGAATGAAAAGAGGTCATGTATGAGAAGTGCCGAGCGCAGGCTCCTACGATAGTGTGTGCTTAAAAATGGTCTTCACGTCCATTATTATTTCAGCGTGGAGTCTAAGTCCTCGAACACCATAAACAATAAATGATAGCTATTATCATGACAATCTCCTGGCTTTTCTGGGCTCTGCATTTATGACCCCAGGAGCAACTGAGCAGGCCACTTTATATGGAGTCCTGAGAGCTAGCAACTTTTGCAAAGTGAATATATATATATATATATATATATATATATATATATATATATATATATATATTTACTCTCCTTTGTCTTTCAGTTGATTAAAAACAGTAGAGTTTCTTACCCTTCCCCCCACTATTTCTCTGCAATCTTCTCTCTGCCTTCTTTCAAAAACTAGTCCTAATTTATTCATCCTAACTCACCAGTGACAGGCACCCTGAATGCATGTTAAAAAATGAGAAATTAGAAAACAGTGAGTTGGACAAATTATCCACTTAGCCTGAAGAAGGTGGGGCAACTCCCTCTTGCTGAGAGCTATGACAGAGCCTTAACATGTGTGCTGGTTTTTTTTTTTTTTTTTTTTTGAAGTTCTTTAAGGAGAGTCAGCTCCTCTTCCTGTAAGTCTTCTGTGTCCTTCTATAGAAGGTCACCCATTCCTGATTCTTCAGCTGGAAGTCACCTTTCTCTGCTCTTCTAGGTGGAGGTCACCTTTCTCTGCTCCTACAGCAGAGGGTCACCCTTTCCTTCTTGGAGTCATAGTAGAAGTTTAGACCTCTCCTTTAGAGTCGTGACCATTTGGGATGGGACTCAAGCCTTCCGTTTATCTTCTTTTCCCTTTCAGTCTGCAGAGGGGATTCACTAGTCTTATCCTTTTGTGGGACTGTTATTCCTCCTCCACTGTGGTAAGAATTTGCCATCGCTTTCTTCTCATAGCAACTGGTTGTTTAGCTCAATTACTCTGTGCCTCTTTGGGGTCATATCCTGGGGCAGGTGACAAATGGCTGGAGAAAGGCCCCACGTTCCAATCCAGGATCAACTCAGCCTCAGTGTCTCTTCAGCCCATTTCGGTGCCCGTTTTCCAGGGATGAAAAATGGAGTAGCTTAGCAGTCTCTGCCATGCACAGAGGTGGTGAGGGATTAATTAACAGTCATTAAGAAAGTGCTTTTCCACAATGTATAGAATACCTAGAGGACACCAGTGAACTCAGTAATTATAATAATGCAAGTGATGGGAACAGCATTGGCCATTTAGCCTGAGGTCTTTCCAGGGGCAGGTCAAGGTAGAGGTGATTTTAGAAGT
The DNA here is from genome assembly GCA_030015415.1 of Cynopterus sphinx. Lineage (NCBI taxonomy): Eukaryota > Metazoa > Chordata > Mammalia > Chiroptera > Pteropodidae > Cynopterus > Cynopterus sphinx. Next base: position 117,387,627 of record CM057385.1, on the reverse strand, counting down.
TGGCAGGTGTCCAGTTTCATGGCTATGAGTAGTCTTAAAGGTTCCCAAATCTGGGTTTCTTTCTCTTTCTGTTTTTGGTCTTAGAGATTCTGCACATTCGATCCTATCTTCCTCCATCCCAATGGACCCCATTTTTATCCTGTTTTCAATTTCATATATGACCTTTGAGACACAGAATCCTGGAGCTAGCCCAAGCTCTTTGATTTTACAGATGTGGAAACTGCCCCTTAGACTGGTGAAAAGAATTGTTCAGGGTTATACAACAATTGCAAAGACTCAAGACAAACCCAGAATCCTGATCTCAGAATCAGAGATCTTTAATTCCACCATGCATCTTCTCTCTCATCCATACCTCTGACCTCTGCTGGAATTACTCAAGCTTAGTCCTTCAACTTACCCTTTGGGCCTGTTCAGTTAGATGGAACAAAGAGTAACTGAGTTAACTATATGTCAAGCTGTGCCCTTAGCTCTAAAAAGAATGAGACTGAAACGTTGCTTTCAAAGGGTACTTGGTACATACTATATGTGAAAATAAATGTATTGGATGACTGCATTATTCATCACTAGATCCCAAGCTCCTAGCACAGTGCCTGGAACATGATAGTTGTTCAACAAATTGAAGGAGGATGAGTGGGCTCTTAGCAACATTCCAAGGGGCTTCTGTGTCCCCAGTTCTCTGTGTATGTACTGCTAGGTGAACCTTCCCAGACACAACACTGATAATGTCCCCACCTCTGTTCCTGCTGACAAACTTTCAGCAGCTGTCCATTTCCTACCTAACACGTATATACTTCTCTGCTTGGCAGCCTTGGCCTTGTCAGTTGTGGGCTCTACTTCTCTCTTCTGCCTCCCATGGCTGCCTTCTTAAACATATGCTCTAACTCAAATGACCTCCATTTCCCTGCTACACATACTCCTATCTCAGGACAACTGCTTATATGTTCCCACTGTCTAGAATCCATACCCTCCTCTAGGTCCCAAATGTTCTAAACCTTTATATCCTTGAGGGTTTAACTTACCTCCACTGCCTCTATCCACTGGGAGAATGTTCACTCTTCAAAATTCATCCTAAGTGTCATCTTGTCTTTGAGGAACTTCTTGTTATCATCACTTCCACATACATTTGACACCCTGTTTCTTTGGCTCACCCCAGTTTCCTGAAGATATTCTTCCTTGGCACTCATAGCACATTATCATCCATGTTGATTTATGGACCTACCTCCCTTTACTCCAGTTAACTAGCTACCTGGAGGGTTGGGACCGTGCCCACATCTCTAATCTCAATCCCTTAAAGCAAAAGTGGGTGCTCTAAGATTCTTATATGTATTGAAGCAATATATGGTTTAGTCTCTTCTGTGTGCAGCCTTTTGTCTGCCCTTCCTTCTTCCCCCACAGCCATCACTGATTTTTTCCATTTCCCACTGCAGAATTTTCTTTGTGCAATTTTGATATCTCTACTTGCACTCATTGGAATTATTTACATTCCTGTTTTATTCCTGTGATCTGTGATCAGCCCACAGGTTCTAGTCTTGTGAAAGGCGGGCTGTTAGAGAGCAAGAGCTCGTTTGAGTCTTGGCTGTACCATCTACTTGCTTTGTGACCTTGGACGAGGCCCACGTTAACTACGAACACAAATTTAGTTTCCATGTTTAGTTTCTAAAGAAGGCGTTGGACTAAAATTAGCGATCACAAACTGACTGCCCACAGGCCACATCTGGCACACAGATATCATTTTGCTTGGCTTGTAAAATATTCTGTTAAAAAAAAAAAAAGTGGAGAGGTTTCCAAAATGAAAAAAAAAAAATAAATGAGAAATTTCACACAACAGCTGGATTTCCAGCATCTCTGTAAAAATTAAAAGAACTGCCAAAACTGGGCTTCCTTCCTGCATGGCAATGTGCTGATGGTGCCATCTGAAAGGGATGTGAACTTCCTGTCCCTGCCTTCCCGTAATTCCCTAAGGCCCAGTGTCACTGGTCATTTATCATCATGCATGTGCTGCTGATTTTCTTCCATTCATTCTACTCATTTAATTACCTGCCTGGTGTCCGAAGGCTTGAGGTTGGAACTCCCGAATTAGGTGGTTTAAGGTTAAGGGCCCCTTTGGGTCTGAAATGTGCAGCCCTACCCCCTGCATCCACTCTATTTCTCTCATGCCCTTTCTATTTTCTCCATCTCTAAAAATTCCCAAATTCTGCTTCATCATTTGTTAGGGAAGGGGGTGGTGGGCAAGTGGCATTATCTTGACAATGGAACATATTCACTTCCTGTAATCCTTGCATGTCCATCCTAATTACTTCCTTATCAGTCTGCATGAGGACATATAGCAGGTAATTAGTAGGGAAATTGATGAGACACTCTTCATCTATAAGGAGCCTGGTGGCAAAGGGAGATAGGAAGAGGAGACACTGAATCCGGGAAGGAGAGTGGGGTTCCGGGTTTAAGTGCCCATCTTCTCTGTCAGATAATCAGTCTAGGTGACTCAGGACTGGTTGGGCTGGCTGCTCTCAGAAACATTTCAGCGGGCGCCTGGAGAACCCGTGGCGACAGAGGAGGTGGGCCGAGGGCTGTGCTGTCTGTCTGGTTGTGGGTATAGAAGGTGAGAGGTGAGTGCTGTCCTATGGCCCAGACATCCTCATGTGGATAAAATGGAATAGTCTTGAGCTGTCTGGTAGAACAAGCCAGACTCAGTGCTGGACCTGCAGGAGTCTGGCCTGTCATCGGCCTCTCCCTCAGGGATCAGGGCCAAGACTCTACACTTCAGTGCTGTCTCTCATCTGCCTCTTCTATTATTAAGCAAAGCAACATGGATGATGCCGTACTCTCACCAGTCAGCCACTCCAGCAACATTGAACTCCTGTCCTCTCAAGTTTAATGCTCTGAAACACAACATGTAGTGTCCTAGGCCCATTATTTCTAAGAATGCCCAACTCTTCTCTTCCGATGGCTGTAGGGCCGCCTGGGACAAGTCCTGTAGTAAGTTGACCTCAACCTAACTCCTGCCCCACTGCATCTGCCTTCAGGTCCCATCTCTTCCTTTTGAAGATTGAGTAGGCAGAGAGCCAACCTATGTCTTGTCTTGTCTCTTTTTAAACTACTTAAATCTCTGCAGTGGTTCTTGATTATCAGGGGAAATTCAAAATCCGGAGCATGGGCCGCAAGGCCTGGCATGATTCAGCCCCAGCCCACCTCTCTAGCCTCATCACTTACAATGGCCTGTCCCTATTCCTCAAACCTACATACCGGCCACACTGAAATTTTTTACAGTGTTTGAAGGATCCACATTCACCGTTTCTTCTTGGATGTCCACATCTGCTTCCTGTGAATGAAAAGGTTTTGTTCTTCTTCCCCTTGCAAACTCTACTCATCCTGTAGCTTTCTGACTTAGATGCCATGTTCTCTCATGAGACTGCATGACCTGGGGTGGGTTGTGTCTCCTCCTTCTGCTCCCACAGCTGCACTGTGCTCACCCCATCAAGTGCTTTTCAGCATGGTGCTGGGCACCAACCATATGGGCTGATTGGCATGTGTTTCTCCCCAGTTAGCAGGGCACTTAGCCATGTCCCTCTTGTTTCTCATTGTGTTCCCCTGGGTCTAGCATGGTATCCAGCTGACAGTTAGGCATTTAGTAAATATTTGTTGATTGATTACATGAGTTGAGTTAAATACAAGTACATTCAATTTGCTTTTACTTGGGGGTCTTCATTTTCTCATCCACAAAGTGTGTGTGTGTGTATGTACCTATCTACAGTGAGAACAAAAAGTAAAAATGTACATGAAGAAAGATAAATAATTAGAATGTCTGTCACATGTTTCCCTATGAGGGAAGTAATTAATAGTAAGTTGAAAGTCACTCCTGGACATATTTCATTTACACTGAGACCATTTTGACTTCTAATACTGAAGGTTTCTTTGTGATCACTGAATCCTCCCCCACCCTCTCACAGTTTCTTGGGGTGAATCCAGTGCTGGTGATCTAAGATGGAAGCAGAAGGTGGGCTGATATTTTGTAGAATGAGAACTGGAGTGCGGACCCCCACCTAGGGATTTTGGGAAGTATTTAGGTTGGCAGAGTCATAAAACATTTTGGAAACTGAGGTCCTTGTTCCCTGAGGAGATTCTTTCTGGAAAGAGTTAGAGCCAAAAGATCAATTCCAGATATAGAATGAAAATAGGTAGGGTCAAATGGTAGTGGTGGTCCTCTGTCAGAGGGAGGGTCTTCGTGGATTGCCTGGAATATCAGTTTACATTTGAAAATATGGCTGCAGGGGTCAGAGGTGGGGCACACAGTCTGTGCCTAGATCAATTAAATGCAGCTGATTTTTGTTTTTGTAAAGGAAATTGCTCTTTGTCAGTGTGTGTCACACATGTGCATACACATAATAAAATGGTTCACTTTATGTCTGCACCAATCCATTATGAGAATGGATACACTTCAGCCCTCAGGAGTGTCAATCTAACATCATGGCTAAAACTAAATTAAAAAAAAAAAAAAGAAACCTGCAGAGAGGAGGAGCTGGAATATTTTATATATATTTTTTACTTGTATTAAATTCTGGCTTTGACTCTGGGAATGGAGAAAAACATCATTGTTCCTATTCCAGCCCCTGAAGGTCTCCATTACTGGGTAGGTTGAAGGAGTGTAATAACACTGCCAGAGACAGGAGAGTGTGTTGAAAACACCCACAGTCCTCCGTTTAGGTCCGTGCTGCTGCAGGGAGGCGGTTGGCTGCCTGGCTGGAGCCCACCTATGTTCGTGCTAAAGGCAGGACACACACATCATCACCACCCCCACCTGCCTACCTGCTGTTCCACTGCACAGGGTCAGCAGGGTCAGGGGCCTGGCAAGAGGAAGTGGTTGGGTGCCCGCGGGACCCAGAACTGAAGGCGGAGGGTTATTGTTTTAAGCAAGGCAGGTCAACATGCTGGTAGAACAACAGGAGGTCAGACTAGCAGAATGGGAGGCCACGCAGACTGGAGTTCAAATTCCCATTTGTAGTATTTTCTGCCTGTGATGAGTTATCTCTGCTCTCTGGGGGGTGAATTATTCTCTAGGACCATAATGTCATAATAGCCTATGATGCAACGATGACATATATGTGAGGATGTATTGAGATAGAAGGTATGGTGGGCCTGCACATAGCTGGCTATGATTGTTAGCATTCTGTTATACGCTTACTTTTTCAGTCCTGGGCCATGATGTTAGGAGATAGGAATTTAAGTATGAATAAAGCAGGGGCCCTGCCCTCAAGGAAAGCGAAGTTTAGTTCAAGGGTACAGAGAGATAATTGTAGTGTGATAGAGAGGACCACAACTCGCTTTCAAACAAAGGAAGTGTATCTCTGCCATCTCAATTTTGGGGAGGTCCTATTAGGTTTTGCAGAGGAAGGGAGCCTCGAGTTGAAGAACAGAACAGGTTTTCCAGATGACGAGGTGGTGATGGGGCTGGGGAGAAAGAATTCCAGAGAGAGGGGATAGAATGTAAGGAATGGGTGACAGGAGATACCATGGTGTATGTTCGAGAATGTGGGATCAGTTCTGTATTGTGAGATTAGTAATTTATTTTTATTATTATTAATTTTTAAGTCTAAAGCAATGGTTCTCAATAGGAGGCCTGCTTGACAGAGAGGTGGATGAGATGTGCAGTTTTGGGCATCTAGGATGCACATCTAGGATGTGCATAAGCTGGAACATCAGGCTGCACATCAGCTGGGCTGCCACTATCTTCACTTATTAATTTCCAAGGGCTTCCTGTAATTTTTGCTGTTCTGCTTGTCCCAGGTAGGGATACAAAGAGGAGATGGGATGCTATTCTTTGGACTGGCTATGCAATGTGATGAGGTATATGTGCATGGCAGTCATGGGGAACTTTGGGTGGAAGAGGGACCATTTGACTCTTTGGTTAGGCTGTAGGTAAGGAAATCAGAGTTATGAGGGCTTATTGTATATCTAACAGATCTGGTTAGAGTATGGGAACACAGCAGAGCTTTTGCTTTTGGAGTTCCTTAAAAGGAGGCAGAAGGTACTGGTTCTAGTTACTGAAGAGGGGCAACAGAGTGGTGACATAGAGTCGGCCTGGACTTTGAAGTTAGACCTTCCTGGGGTGTGAAGCCCAGAGCTATCATTTTCTAGCTTTGTGACCTTGGGCAAGTTGCTTAACTTCTCTGAGTCTATTTCCTAATTGGTTGCCTCTGAAAAGGAAATTTGATCCTATATGGAAAGGGACTGAAATGCATGCAAAACAGCCTGTTTGATGATTCTGAAATTTGGGCATAAAGTCACCCCAGGCGGACGCTGATTAAAATGCAGACCTGGGCTCTTGTTAGTTTCCTGTGTGAGTCCAATGAATGTGAGCCCTGGGAATATGCATTTCAGTAAGCATCTCAATGGTCCTTATTGCTCCTAAGCCTCAGCTTCTTCATCAGTGAAACAGGGGAAGCAACCCCTGATGATCTCTTGAATCCATGCATCTTTTTCTTGGTTGTTCATTTTGACTTTGCTGCTAACCTATGAAGGAGATATTTTCACAGTCCCCATTTTGTGGATGAGGCAAAAGGACCGAAAGGCTTATTTAAAACAACTGCTCCATTCGATTTGGCTTTTAATGTGTCAGTTCCAATGTAATTGACTCAAACCCAGGCTGTAGTAGAGAAGGCATGGGGCTGAGTGTTGAGAGCTTGTGTCTTCCACTGCATGTCTGTGGGTCTCAGGCATTGCTGCCTCCATGTCCAGGTCTCTTGCCTCAGTGTCCTGATGTGTGAAGGTGGAGCACTGGAAGAATTCAGATACCTCGTTGACTCAAAACCATCCTGTGAAGTAGAGTGGGACAAATCTGTTACTCCCATTTTATAGGACAGCAAAGTAACTTGTGTGAGTCCGTGCAGTTATAAAGCCGTAGAACCCAGGTTTTATTTTATTTTTTCCTCCTGTGCTAAATGTCACACTGAGATGCCGAGAGAAAGGATAGGGCCAAAATACAGGTAAAAACTCAATGAGTGTAGGACTGTCATATGGACACTGTGACTATAGATCTGCATAAAACACTCCATTATGGGGCCTCCCTAAATATTTAATTAAAAAAGTACATTCAGGAAGGAGCACAGCCCTTAATGATTACTGTGATCTTACCAGAATAAATGATTCTCGGAGCAAATGGCTCTCCCCTTGGAAGAGAAAGAGGTTTTCCCCAAGAGCCTTTGGAAGAAGCAATTTTCTAAGTGGTGCCCTATATAAAACAAATGTGCCTTAATTTGCCGCCTGCAGTGACTAGTTGAGTCCCCTCCCCTCAGAGGAGCAATAGAAACAGCTCCAGACTAGGTCCTTCTGGAGTGCTTTATTTTCACAAAGTGCTTTATAACAATAAAGTCTTGGAATCTCTGCAACCCCAGGCCTTTTGCAAGGTAGCAGCAGCAAATGGCTGAGGTACAGGAGGGGATCACCCATGCTGGGGGATGTAGGGACACTCCTTCCCCTCTAGGGGCCTCAGATTTTCCATCACATAATGAGAGCCTTGAATGCATTCATTCTAAACCCCCTCCAGCATCATGTCCAGAGGCCCTGTCAGCTCATTTATCCTGGGAGCTTGACTGAGAGGGCCCCAAGGCCAGCAAACAGAAAAGGGGTGACTCTTTCTGCAGAGAACACAACAAGACTAAATTAGCCTTGACACAGGATTATGGTCTTCCTTGTCCCACAGTCCCAGAGGCTCTTCAGTGTCCAATGACGATCTCAGTGTCTTCCTCTTCCAAGTGGAAAGAAGGAAAGTCTAAGATTGGACCAAGATTTGAGTGGGGACCTGGGGAGTTTGGAGTAACCTCGACTGTAAGACCACTGTGGCCCTGTTGGATTCAGATGCACAACAACCATAATAACTAACATCTATAAGATGTAGAAATTTCTTTTTCCTAGACAAATTGAACGTTGCACATAATAGCATATCTAATTCTTACAAAATTTGGAGATAAGGGTATTATTAATATCCTCATTTTAGAGATGAGAAAACTGAGGCATGGAGAACATAAACAACATTTAAAAAGCACACAAATCAGGGAATAGCAGAGACGGGATTTGAACTCAGTCAAACTGGCCCCAGAGACCACACCCTTACTCCTGTGCTGCACTCCCTCACCAGTGACAGTTCCACTCTGCCTGCATTCTACTGTGGCTCCTACAGGGATCCAACGACAAGGGGAGATAGTCCTGGCTGCTTCAGATCTAGTACTTTGCTGAGCTCTCAGCACCTCTGATCTAGGGTTTGAATACTCTACCCACTCTTAGTCGTGTGAGTTCTCTGGCCTGGGTCACAGCCCCTGTCTGGAGTGGACAGATAAGGGCTGGCACTTGGCCCACCTTTCACAACGTGTCAGGGATCCTGCCAGTGCTGTGGCTGGAGGGGGCTGCTCCTGTGCCCAGGACCCAGCTCTCTCGGGAATCCTCTAATTAGTTCTCCCAAGGCTGGGGGTCCGAAAAGCTTATCTTTACTGTACTGTTAATGGCTGGCAGTGGAAGAACATCCCTGGAGGATCTGCTGGCTCATGGGGGTACTCTCACTGCCTTCAGTAAAAGGTCTGGTGTCAACAATCCCAACAGGGCAGGGAGTAAGAAATGAGACCAATGTTGAGAGATATGAGTTAAAATCTTGGTTTTGCTGTTAACTCATTATGTGATCTGGAGTACTTGACTCAGCTCTCTGGACCTCAGGTTTTCCACCTGTAAAATGGGGCCAAGAACTTATATTTATTAATTTAGTCATCCTATAAATTCGTGTCAAGTGCCTGCTGTTTCCCTGGCATTGTTTTAGGCTCTCCTGAGTGAATAATAGCTGAGTAAAGCCAGCCATAAGTTCTGTCCTAGTCCTAATACTTGATGGGTCCATTTAGCCTATGGTGGTCAGTGGCAGGTGCATATGGAGGCAGAGATGTAAGGAATCTTCCTGAGGTTCTGAAATCCTCTCTAGAGGTTCAAGACTATTTAAACAATATAAAAAGCTCCAACTTTGTCTTATTTCAGCATTCTGAGGAAGATGGGAATCTGTGTGTGTGTCTGTGTGTGTGAGCAGAGAGAGAGGGAGGAAGGGAGGGATGGAGGGGGGAGAGAGAGAGAGAGAGAGAGAGAGAGAGAGAGAGAGAGAGAGAGAGAGGAGAGAGAGAGAGAAGACAAGACAGAGGAGACAGAGGAGGAAAAATGGGAAAATAGAGGGCAGCTTCTGACCTCCCTTACCCCACCAAGGACAACAAGATTCCCAGGCCTGAACCTGCGTTTACCAGCTGTCTGTCTGGTTTGCGGTTTATTCTTGTCTCCTCAGTGTCCACAAGGAAACCTGAAGGTGGGAGGCCTAGCAGTGTTCAGAGCCCAGCCATTCAGTGGGGGCATAAAGAAACACATCATCCTGTATCCCTCCTGGGCAGGGCTCCGGGCTCCTTCCTGAACACTTAGAGTACCATGGCCCATGAGCCACAGCATGATCCCTTCTAGCACCTCTTTTTCCTCTGGCCTGCAAGGTCTTGTGAGGGAGAGTAAAGATACTGCCATTTAGAGTAAGCACACCATGCCTTCTTTTCTCTTTTTCTTTCTGTCTGTCTCTCTCTGTGTCCCTCTCTCAGTAATGAATTCTCAATACTGTCCTGTAAGTTATGTTTAATTTTTAATTTCTCCCACTTCCTGGATGTGATAACCAAGTACAGAGGGAATGATTGTCTCACCCAGAGGTACTCAGGTAATTGTGTTGGAAGTGACATGCATCACAGCGATGTCCAGTTCCAAAGCCCACAGTCAGGGAAGCCGTGACAGAGGAGGAGTGGTCATTTGCATGGGTTGGAGAGCTTGAGTCTGAGCTCTTCGATTTGAGATCAGTTATCAAATCTTTGAGCACTTCAGTTGTTTTCGTCTGCACAATGGGATGATATAAGTATCTGCCTCCTAATATTGTTACGGAAGTGACATGAGATAATTCATTTAGATCCCTTAGAAGTGCTGGACACACGGCAAACACTCCATAGGCATTGCCTGTTATGTTTACCTCTGCCTATGGTTTTGTGTGGAATTAGGGATTTATTCTCTGAAATTCTTCTACGTTCAAATACTCAATATTGGATTTTTCCCCCCATTTTCTATTGAGGAGCAGGAGATTCAAATTAAATAGACCTCCAGACAAAGATGCATCTCAAATGCATACTGTTGGGGAGAGCTGGCTTCCTTCATACTGGCCTGAATTTAGGGAACTGAAACTTATCTGATGAAAAGAAATAATTGTGCAAAGTTTTAAAGAAAGAGAAGGTAGTGGACACCCTCTGAGAATTGCTTCTCGCTAGCTTCTGCACAAGCCACAGCAGCCCTGGCTATAAAGATGTTATTATCCCTGTTTTATATATAAGGACTCTGAGTTTTCATAAGTTAGCAAAATTCGTCCAAGTTCACATGCCCGGTAAGGAGTCTATCTGGGATCGTAATCCAAGCTGGCTCAAGAGCCACATGCTTGCCATTTACTCATCGTGGACATAGGTTGGCAACGGGGGAAAAGCTGGCAAAGCAGGGCACCTTCACTATCATAGCAATTCAGCTGGGTACATAGTACCTTTGGGTTGTGATTTTTAAAGAAAACTGGAACATAGGCTTGCCGTTTTCACTGCTGAGGAATCCTTAAGGACCTCTTAAACATCACGGTGCTTACTCCTTGAAGTATAGAAAAGGGAAGAAAACTACCTTGTACTATATTTAAAAGTTCATAAAACACTGTGAAATGCTTGGGTCATTTAGGAAGGTACAATTTAGTTATGGTTCCAGCAAGGCCTGAGGTTCTGAATCCAGGGGATTTTGATGGGAAGCATCAGGCTGTATTGGCAGAAGTATCCGTTATTAGCGTCGTGGATGTGTTTTGAAGGAGCCAGCTAAAGGGATTGTTGAGAAATTCTCCTCTCACAGCTCTGCTGCAGTAGCTCCATTTCACATGATCCTTTTGTTCCTTCTCTTGGGAACCACTTCCCCAGGGTTTTCATTACTGACGCAGGTGGCGTCAGGAACAGTCTCCAGTGCAATGTTAACCTGCAGGGATCTGAGCCATTACCCAGAACAATGTTAGAGAAAAGAAAAGGCACAGGAAAGGAGGGTTTCCATGGCCAGCAGAGAAAAATCTAAGAGAATTTGTCATTACATGACCACTCAGGTGAGAGCTGAGTAAGGGTGTGCAGGGAGAAAACCAGGGCAGCCAAGAGGGCAACCGTGGGCCACCAGGCCTTGGCTTAGAGTTTGTAAAGGAAGAAGCTGTATTTAGATCTCTCCAAAAGAGGTCCACATTAGGTTTGGGGAGATAGAAATGATCGCCGTGTTTGGCCACTGACATTGTTCTTTGAACCCTGTATCATCATTGCTAATATGGACCCTCGCCCTCCTGAGACGCTGTCTGCTCAGAATGAGTTAGACTTCCATCTATCTATATATCACTTCACTGAAACATGTAGAAAGAGGGTGGGTAGACCAACTCTGCATGTCTACCAGGGAGGGAAACAGACCGTGGTTAGCAGTGTTTAGTGAAAACAATAAAGTATAAATCCTCAATAACTACTGGAGTCTCTATCTTTTTCTCGGGGAGGTGTCCTTGGGGATTCAAGCCTTAAGGTGTCGTCTAGCAATGCATTAAAAACCTGTTAAAAGCCTCTGCCTGTTAGTTAGGGAAGTGATACATAGTATTTTTGTTTTGTTCCTGAAAAGGAGGGGATTCGTGGGAAGGGAGGGGGGTGGGAAAGAGAGTTTAGGAAGCAAGAACAGAAGTGTCAAAGCACTCAGAAAAAGAGATTCAGAGAAAATTTAGACGGTGGAGACGGATCTCACGGGGTCTGGTTGTCAAGGCTCTCCATACCCTTTTTCAATTCACCTTGTAACACTGAGGTCTGCAGCCCACGACTGCATCCCAAGCCATCTGTTCACAGATGAACTGTGTGTCTCCCTCGTGAGATCTTCCCCAATGTCTGATGCCTGTCGGAACTGGGCTGTGCTGCAGGCTTACGTCTTGGAGTGGTTTGGTGACTTTACAAGGTCACCCAGAAGGCAGTGGCCTCACTATCGTGAGCCGGTGGTACCCAGTGACTTGTATATCTTCAACATGCGGCTTTGCACCTGAGCCCAGAAAGTTTTCCCCACCTTCCCCAGGCAGACATCTGTCTCTTTTTAAGACTGCACTCAGACATCATCTGTCCAGGAAACTTTCCATGGCTGCCCCTTAAGACAAAGTTCATCATCACTTCCTCTGTGCCCCCTCTCTGTCATGTGCATGCTTCTGGGGCTGCACTTCTCAATCTGTGTTCTGGTGGATGCGGTGAGCTGAATGTCACCTCCACCATCTGGGGCCTCACTAAGGCAGGGGAGACCTTGTCTAATTCTTTGCTGTTTCTTGGGACTCCCATAGTCACAGGCTGCCTTGGAGCAGGCGCACAGTAACTATGAGATAATTTGGCAGAACCAAAGCCCAGTTGTCCACTGTCCTGAGAACCTGCCATGACGATACCTATGTCCTCCCTGAGGCTCTTTCCATCAGAACAGGATGCAGGGGACTTCAGTTGAGGGGTGGAGGAGATTTTAAGTGGCACCTAGTGCTATGTGCGTGAACAACTGAGTGCTATAATGAGTAAGGTTTCTAAACACGGGTTCTTCAATGCTGGCTTTGTTTCCTTTGTCAGGAGTTAGGCAGGGAGAAAGTGACATAAAAAGTGAAACCGTGTTAATAAACAAATGGGTTCCAGCAAGTCTCTGGAGTTTGAAAACTTCCATCTGGGAGTGAGACATCAAGGAGACAGGAGGGGTGGTCACATGGCCTTGATGCGTTTTCTACGGGTTTGTTGCAGTTTTTATTGGAATCCTGAAAGGATTCAACGCATTTCAGAAATTTTCAGGAGCCTTGGACTTTTGTTCCCTTCAGTTTCAAATAGGAGGACTGCATCCCAGGGAGGGAGATGAACTTGTTTAAAGTCATAGGGCATTCGTGAGTGGCAGGGCTGTGTTGGAAACCTGGGCCCCCTGCACCTGCCCTAAGGCAATTTATAAGCCAAGAAGAGGTCACGATTTCTAAGCCTCAGGCATTTCAGGGACATCTGATTATCTGATATCCTGCATTTTCTTTTTTACTTTCCATTTTTCTTATTTATAAAGTAATATATGTATTATAAATGGAAACTGCAATACAGGGGTAAATGAAAAACCAGCATCACTTATGAAAACTAGAAGACTGCTGTACAAATAAGTACAATGAAAGCAAAGCGATGCTACACCTTCTAGCCAGTTGATGCTAGCAGCCAGGGGGACGTGAGCCGGGGCCTGTTCTTTCTGGGCCATTAAAGGCTACGTAGCACCTCAGTGACACTTTCTCCTCAGGGTCTGCAAAAGGACCGGGAGAGACAGGAGAGGATATAACTTTCTCGTGTTATGGTTCTCTGTTCTTTAGCTTGATGGAAATGGACTGCGTGAAATCATGCTCTGCACCAGCATTAGTGCATTTTCTCACACACTGGGAACAACCCCTAATGTGTTAGCAGCAAGAAGGGCCATAGGGGCAGAAGGGCTTTACTTTTTACGTTAATCACATAGCTAATCTGCACTAAGTGCTTGCCCTGGGGTTGGTGTTTTGCATACTAGACCTTCGTGGATAAATACTGTCAGCTGCCCTATTTAAAGAAGGGGAGTCTGAGGGTTAGTAACCAGGACATGGGCTCCTCTCGACTAATAGGTAGAGCTAGATTCCATGCCAGGGGTCTGGCGTCAGAGCCCCCTTCTTGAGCATGCTATTCTGATCATAATGGGGGGAGGTGGTGGTGATTCTGAGTTTCTTTGCATTTTTTATTCTCCTGAGGCAGGCCAGGAAGACTTACATTTGGAATGGACCATAGGTATCATGAGATCAGCATTTGTTTATTTAAACAATATTCGTGATGATTTACTATGTGCCAGGCGCTGTGCAAGGCTCTTGGGGGATATAACATTGAACGAAATAGGAAACATTGCTTGAATCTGTGGAGCATCCTTTCCAGTTTGTATGTGTGTGCATGGGCAATTAAAAGGAATTAATAAATCAGTAAATACTGAGGTCTATTCGGAGAATAGGTGGCAGGCCACCTGATTGCTTCTTTTGACCTTGCTTTTCACACATTAGTGTCTGTGGGCATATTTCTGTTCCTCCGTTTCTGCATCTGTGAAACAAAGGGGCAGACAAGATATCCAATTGCCAGCTCTGAGATGCTGGGCAGAATTGTGCTTCCCTTTTGCCAGGAGGGAGTTAATGGTGATTGCATATGAGCTTTCACTTTGGTCTGGGTCCTAGGAGCCAGAATGACTGACATCTGCCTCTGGTGGGAAATGGGGCCCTGAAAATCATTGCTGACTCGTCCTGAGCTGGGTCTGCCAGAGATGATTTCATTAGGAGGATAAATTTAGAAATCAATTATAAATGTTCTGTTGTCTTCTTCATGTCTTCTCTTAAAGCGGCTTTTTTTTTTTATGATAAGCTTACCGTTTATTGAGGGCTTGCATCTATGCCTGATGTCGTATTGAGCACTTTACATACATTATCTCAACTACGCTCACCACAATTCTGTCATTAATTGGGTTCTCAAAAGCAGAGCCTAGGATGAGGAGATGAGTGCAAGTCATTTATTTGGGAAGTGGGCCTGGGAAGCATCTGTAAGGCAAGTGAGGCAGGGCAGGGTAGGGAGCCAGTGGAAGGTGCATAGCTGAGCAGGGGGGCTGCTATGGGCAACTGGGACTCAATTCCACTGGGGAACACTGGGGGACAGTATAGTACAAGCCCAGGACCATCCTAAGCTGGAGTATTATACTTCCAATCTGTCACTGGCTAAGGGATATTCCTGGTTGAGAGATGGCGGGGCATGGGTGGAGGACATTAAAACCCTCTTGTGTTTCTGGCCTGTCCTGAATAAGGGTTAAAAAGGCCCTGGGCTGTGATCATGTGCCTATAGGAAGAAGCTCTTTTGACCTGTACGGGAAAGATAAGTACCAAGGAGGACTTGTTGTGCAAGGCACAGACAGTGTCAACTGCAAACCCTGCCATGTTAGCACCGTTACTAACCTCACGCAACTTGTCTGAACTGAGG
Organism: Cynopterus sphinx; assembly: GCA_030015415.1. NCBI lineage: Eukaryota > Metazoa > Chordata > Mammalia > Chiroptera > Pteropodidae > Cynopterus > Cynopterus sphinx. The sequence continues at coordinate 117,372,532 of CM057385.1, read as the reverse complement.
CTCAGGAAGGAGAAGTGTCAAAAATAGGAGCAGCTACTGAACTTGCAGGGTCCAGTGCAACATGAAAATGTGAGGCACTGTGTTTAAAAATTAAGAAATTCAAGTTCGTGACAACAGAGCCTTAAACTAAGCATGATGGCCTTCGCAGTGCTAGCCCCTGTGTGACTTTACAAGTCACGCACCATGAAACAGGCCCTCAGAGCCGATGAGTGGTACCTCTGGAGACACTGGTCTGCCTGTCTCTAACCCTTGTCTTTTTACTCACAACACACAGTGGCTTCTGGTGTGTTCAGAGGCCATTGCATGGGAAAGGAGCCTGGATTTTGTTTGAAAGGTCTAAATCCCTTCCTCTCTGGGTCTCAGCTCAACAGTAAACTAAAGTCACTAATGCTATTGCCCCAAGGATGGAAGGGTTGCCTTCCTTCTAGCAGTTTCTTTCTGTCCTTAGAAGAAAGCTCAGAGGCTCTCTCCATTCTCACATCTGCTCTTCTGTCTGCTCTTCTGCCTTCCGGTCAGTGACCTCAAGGTTGGGATTGCTCATCTTGATATTACATAGCCTGCCACAAGGCACATTCAAAAAAGTGTTGATCTTGGGGTCAGAAGGGCAGGTCCTGTCTCAGTCTAAGCATTTTTGTACCTTGCCCAACCTACTTCCTCCATCCTAACCTCATTTTTGCTATCTCTGGATTATCTTTTAGGCCACATCCCGCTATGCTGTCCTGTGCTAAATAGCCAGTACTGTGGGAATTAGGCAACCACTGCAGGTAGCAGATGCAGGTGCAGGAAGGGCAGTCAGAACAATGCCTTAGGCAAGAGGCGTGGAGTTAGGCAAAGGGGGTCTGAATGTTGCCTCTGCTGCTGAAATCCTGTGTGATTTTCACTTAGTGTCTTAATTTCTCTGAGCCAAATTTGTGTGTGTGTGTGTGTATACACATATATACATACATATATATGTGTATATATATATGTATGCATGTATGTATGTGCATGTATGTATGTATGCATGCATACATATATACATGAATGAATACAGGTTATAATAACTGTACTGAAAGGTAGAAGATTAAGTGAGAAAATGTGTCAGAGGCTTGATGGATAATTGATGCTCATCGTTTTAAGGAGACTTATGGCAGGGGACAAGGTATGTTGGAGGCTATTTTTGCTTCTCTTTCCTCATTGATTTGGAAATTAATTCTGCAAATATTTTAAAAACATCTGGTCAAGATTAACATGATCTATAAGACAGACATTAGCCCTACTAGTCAAGGAGTTCTCTGGATGAAAATCCTGCCCTGTCCTCTCACCACCTCTGACATCTCTTCCAGAGCCCAGCACAGAGAAGCGTTCAGTTCATGTTATTAGAAGGATGAACCCTGTCACTTCTTAAAGCTGTTTCCTTACTTCTCCATCTTCTCTTCTTCCCTGCCTTTTCAACACTGTCCCTTTTCCTTCTTTATTCATCTCCTCCTTTCCCCCACCACCATATACTCTCTCCTTTATCTCCTCATCCAGTTCCCTGCTCCTGGATCAGGCTGGGACAATACTGCTGCGATGTGCTGGGTCCTCATCTGTGGAATGAAGCTCCTGAATGTGCATTTGAAATGAAAATTCCAGAGGCCAGGCAGTGACATATGACTGGCCAGCTTCCTTCCAGATTCCCCTGAGTTTAGAAAGTGCTTTGGGGCAAGCCGACTTGAATTCAGATCTCTACGCCTGCTCCTTATTAACTGCAGTGGCACCTTAGGCATGTGCCATCACCTATGGGTGTCCTAGTTTCTCTCTCTGTAAAATGGGCTAACTTTATAGCTCCTTTGAGAATGTTCTCATGAGCAAATGAGTTGCACAGTGTATGGCTATAAAAAGAGAGTGAGGAGTATTAATGCATTGTTTCTGCTTCTGAATTTTCCTGTCTCTATGTCCAGGGAACCAGCTTTGTCTTTCTGGCCAGGCCTCCTACACAGAGCATGGTAGTCAGAGCCCAGTGGGAATGTCACCAGGGCTGCCTGGGGCCTGGTATCAGTGGGCCTCTTCCTGCCTTGTATCAGTCAGTCTCTTTCAAGGACATCAGGCTGAGGGGATGAAATATCAAATCAGTGAAATTTTTTTTCCATAACAAAATCAGAAAGAATTAAGTGGATGGACAGCTCAAGAACAGACTATTCTGCTTTCCTTTGCTCCACGATGGCTTGTCAGTCATGCCAGAAAAGAGGAAACAGAGAGTGTGTGAGAGGTTTTTTCTTTCTCCTTGAGTTCAAAACCAGTCCTCTTGAAGGACAGATCCAGAGATATTCCCAGGGCTCAGAGAGGCATCCCCGTGTCACATACAGACATGTGTATGTGAGGACATAATTGAGGGCTTGGCAATGTCCTTAGGCTGAATGTACCCACATCTGTGGACATGTGCATGCCTAAGCAAATGTGTGAATTTCTGCCCACAAATGCAGGCATCTATGCACATACATACCTTATGAGTTTGAATGTGCAGGATAGAGCATGCACAGCAGTGTATAAACAGGGTGAAGCAGGTGAACACGCTATGAGCCTGTGCATGTGTGAGAGCCCTGCATATGCCTCTGTGTGTGTGTGTGTGTGTGTGTGTGTATTCATGTAGATGCCTGTCAGAGAATTCATGGATGTGCATACACACACAGATATTCATGATGCCAGTGTATGGAAGAGAGCAGTTTCACAGAATGGACATGAGAGTATACATGTAACAACCAGTATTCTGTAGCATTGGTCTGTGCATTCACGTGTGTGCATGAGACAGTAGCTGCATGTGGACACATGTTTGTACATGAAAAGAAAATTGGATGCTTTCTTGATGTTACACAGATGCGTAGATTCATGAGGGGGTGCATGTGTCTGTGAGCTCACTTGTATTTTACAAACAAATAAACCTGTATGGTCACCTAACTGGGCGGGCATCTCTGAAGGTATTTTTAGGTTGTGCAAAAATGACTTCCTGTGTACCTATGTATCTGCTGGCCTGAATCCCTTGCAAATTTACTAGAAATAATTTATCTAACTTTACCTTCACTCATAGAGCCAGTGAACTGATTGGCTCCCCACCGATCATCACAAGGGCATTCTGGTACCATGGTTCCTTCTAGTATATTTCATATCATGCTGTGAATGGGAACCCAGATGGCGGTAATGGCGGTAGAAGTTAAACCTTCAAGTCATTAAAGAGAAGCATTCAGGCAAGGTAAAAAGCCTCTTAACAGAGGTTTATGGGATGCGTGTATGGGACACCATGTGGGTAGGCTCCTCTTCTCCCAGATCCCATTCGTAATTGTCATGTGATTGAACCAGCACACATGGCTGAGATTTTGCATATAAACTGTGGAGTGGAGGACATTATTCTCTGTTGTGTGTGTGTGTGTGTGTGTGTGTGTGTGTGTGTGTGTGTGTGTTACGCCTACAGCACCTGGTCTTCCTAGGTGGTCTCCCATCCAAGTACTAACCAGCCCCAACCCTGCTTAGCTTCCAAGATCAGACAGGATCGGGCTTGTTCGGGGTGGCATGGCCATAGACCATTCTCTGTTCTTTGAAAACAAGACAGCTTTCATTAAGATGGAGAATAAAGGCCAAGCACTTGTCTCACTAACATCATTCCCCAGCAAATCCTCTAAACAGTCTCTGAGGACGGCATCATTGCTCCCATATAAAAGGGTAGAAAAGTGAGTTTCAGAGAGGGAAGCACCTTTTCCTTGGTGACACAGCAAGTCAGTGGTGGAACTAGAAGGACACGTGGAAACCTGGTAGGTAGAGGACAAGAGCCTGTCCTTGGGGTCAAGAAGCTGGATTCTCACTGTCACACTTCCTGACTTGCTGTGCTGTCTGGAGTAATGCCCCATCCTATCTAGGTTTCAATTCTCTTGGTCCTAAGTGGGAAGTAGAGTTTCAGGGAAATGATGCCTGAAAGCTCCGGGAACAGGGCCTGGTACGGTAAAGGCTCTCCAGAACATCTGCTGAGTTGCCTCAGTCTAAGTTTAGTTTTTGTGGTTCTGGAATTGGAGCCAGCAAGGTGGAGTAAGGGTGGCAGAGGTGTGACAATGCAGCAGTCATAATTCTTAACCCCACTCGCTAATGATATTCTGGGTTGTAACCACAATGGTCTGCAGAGGCCTTTGGATAAATGTGATTCTTATTCTCTAGAAATTTACAATTAAAGACAGGCCCTGGTGCTTTCAGAGTCTGTATTTCTGGAGTAAAAACAATGCATTTGGTAGCACAGAGAAGGTGGTTGTAGGAGAAGTAAGTGACGTTGAAAACCTCATCAAGCAAATACTAGTGCCAGGCTGTGTGCTGATGCACAAACTCAACACTGTGTACTCGTGGACTTATTATTATCCATTAGCCATGGAGATGTTTGTGTGATGAAATTAGATAATATGTGCAAATAGCTGGGCTCAGAGTCTTGCACATAGTAAGTAGTTTGTAAGTATCATTCTGATATTTTAGATTAAGTGGCTCCACTATACAAGGAAGGGTTCTAGGTACTGGGACAAAGTGTTGACCAGGACAGTCCAGTCCATGCCTTTTTGGTAATTACACTCCATTGATTATTATGACATTATTCTTCCCAGTTTATATGTGGAAAGTGAGACCTTGAGATTAAATAAGGAAATCAAAACCTTGAGGATTTATGTGACTTCTGCAAGGTTACTCAACTACTAGAGTGTCGGAGATGGGAACCCAGGTGGCTGGTTTTAGAGACCACACCTGGCTCTGTGCCATATTAGAGTGCTGGGATGTTAAAAAGTGGGAGAGGATTTTAGCTTTTCTCACTGAACTACATAGTTTCAGTTTTCCCGACATCTTCCACTGGGTCGATTGGTATTAATCATGGCACAGTAAACAATTTATTCAAAGTACCATCTCATGCATGTCTCCTGTCACTTTTCCAATGACCTAATACAGGAATCAGGAGAGGGATCAATCCTTCCATTTGACAGATGAGAAGACTGAGGTCCAGAGGTACAAACCCTTCACCTAAGGTCACAGAGCCAAGACCAGAATGGAATTTGACTTTCCAGATTGCTAATGTGGTGATATGGGAACAACATTCCATCGTCTCACTGGGAGAGGAGTCTGGCATTTCAGTAGGTGTCCTTGTGTCCAACCCTATGAAGAAGGGCATGATCTGCCATCATTCAGGCACTCATCATCCTGGTTAGGAGGGATGTTGGACACCTGAGCCTTTTTCTTACCCTTCTCAGATGCAGTCAGAAGATGAAGTGGATCCTTCTCTCCTCTCCACTGCCAGCCCAGAATCCTCTTATTGTCCCTTCCCCGCCACAGGGCAGGTCTAAATTGGACCGAAGGATGTGGGATTGCAAGTCAAAAGGGTCCTGTAATCATTTCACCTATAGCCTGGGGCTCTGTGCTCCAGAGCTGCGTTATAAATAAGGGTAATGGAGTAGAAGCTGCATTACAATCAAGGCTGCTATGAACACACTGAAGAGGCATGGAGCTTATTTAAGGAATATATAGACAGCCTATGCTCTCGAAACTCTGCAGTTGAAGCCAATCAATACCTACTTCAAATCAGGACCACAGAGATTTTGATTAGGAGGAGGAGGGGGTTGTTCGTAATATGGTAGAATCCCACCTTGGGGAAATTTTCAGTATCTGTTAGTTCTGTTTTACACTTATCCATTGAGTATTTACTCTAAGCTAGGTGTTAGGGAGGTAGCAGACATCAAGGGAGACTAGACTCTTAGTTTTAAATAGCTCAGAGATGTGGGGAGCAGAAGGTAAGTGAGGTGTGAAATAACTAAAAGGATGATTACAATATTGTGTGAGGGAAGCACAGAGCAGGGGCACTAACCTGCCTTGGTGTGGGGTACGGAAATGGCTTCACAAAGGAGGAGACATCTGTATTGTTCTCTTAGTTAGCTATTGCTATGTAACAAACACCCCTAAAATTTAGTGGCTTAAAACAATTTTTTAGCTCATAATTATGAAGGCTAGTAGTTCAGGCCGAGCTTGGTTGGGCAGTTCTGCTGACCTTGGCAGATCTCCACTGGGCTCTCTCATGTGTCTGTGGTCAACTGGCAGTTTTGCTGGGAGATGGATTCTCTTAGGGTGGCTTCTCTCACATGTCTGGTTAGCAGCAGGCTTTGTCTGGGCCCACAATAGCAAATGGGCTATGTTTTTCCATCATCGAGCAGTCTAGCCTGGGCTTCTCCACATGGCAATTGCTGGATTCTCAAGAAATGCAAGGGAGAGCACGTCCTGGTGTACAAACTGTTTTCGAGTCTGCTTGTGTCATTCTGGCATGGTCCCTTTGGCCTAAGAAAGTCATGCAACCAACTTGGAGTCAAGGGGAGGTATAATAGACTTACCTCTTGGTCACATAACACGGATATAGATTAAGGAGGAGAACTGTTGACTGTTGAGATATCTATTTATAGCTGAGTTCTGAAGATTGAGTTAGGCAGGCAAAAACAAATGAAAACGACAGCCTAGGTAGAGAAAACAGTGTGAATAACAGCATGGAGTTATGCCATGGGGCAGGGGAATAAGAGAAAAAAATGACACAACAGGAGACATAGGCAAGACACAGAATACTTTCTTGTCATGCTTTGACCATAGCAAATGCCATTTGATCCAGATTGCTGCTATTCTGATAAAAGCTGCAAGGAGCTATAAAATGGGATGGAGATGAGGTGGGGGCAAGAAGCCCCATATCTTCCTATTTAGTCTGAGACCTTCACCTGGTTCATCTCATTTTTGGGCCTCAGTCTCTCCACCCACTGTTTGTCAGTGTTCCTATCCATGGAGTCCCACCCCCTTGGGATTCTATTTTAACTTTTTATCAGCTCATCTTTATTAAGTACCTGCTATTGCATAAAATGCTGAGCTATCAAGAGGATATAATAGTGATTCCTGACCCAGAAGAATCTCATGACCTAGCAAAGGAAATGAGAATTAAGGACGGGTGAGGTTAATGATCCAGGGAAGTTTGTAGAAACCTGCCAGAGGTGTTTAGAGCTCAGAGGAGGGAGAGTGGCATGTTGGGAAGTACTCACTTCAGCTGGGTTTCAAAAGGTGGGTAATGTCTGTGTGTGCAGAAGAAAAGATTAAGGCATTCCAGGCAGGCGGCTCAGCATGAGCAAAGTCTTGGAGCCCGGGCTGCTGCTTGGGGCCAGTGGACTGTGGCATTGAGTACAGAGGCAAGAGATTCAGTCCAGGGTCTGGCAGCAGGAGGAATTCATCACAGAAAGGTACTGCTCCAAGTCCAGCCTATCTCACACTGCTGCAAATAGCTGGTGGGTTCAGGGCATGTATGTTTATTCTCTTAGTCTCTGTTCCATTGCCAGTTTTTACAGGTTTTATTTTCCCTCCCTCACTGACAACACTACATGGTGCCATGCTCTCTCGACTCATCATATTTTATTATCTGTCAGGCCTGAATTGAAGCGTGTGGTACTCAGATGCAGAACCCTCTGGGTTGAGGTGAGGGTGTTGGGGATTGATGAGTAAGACGCAGCAACAGAGACATAAGGAACCATCTTAGTGGCATCTTTGGAAGAGGCTGAGGGAGCCCCGGAGTTACAAGGGAATTCTCCATCCTCCCCCCACACTGCTAAATCACTTTTTGGAGTCAGAGAGGTTCCACCTCTCACCTCTGTCCCATATCCCTGTAAATCCTCATCTTTCGCCCCCTTCCAATTCTTGAAGAGCGCTGGATTGTAAAGCTGTATGATTTAGGGTAAGTTGAGAAACCTCTCTGGTCTTCATTTTCACAATCAGTAAAATAGTGGATTAGATCACTGATCTTCATCCTTTTTCACACCCCCTCTATTGTGATTTTTCCTGAGTCTAGGTCATCGCCAATAAGGATGACTTACAAAGAGTTGGGGGAGTGGGCACTGAGGACCTCATGGAAAGGTCTTAGAGACTGCTTCCAAGTTTTATGTCTGTGATCTCTGCCTCCTTTTTCTCTGTGTTTGATACTGTGTCATTTCTCATTACTCTCAAAACAATTTGATTCTTTTTGTCTTGACAGGGGCGAAATAGAAAGAGTCAAGAGCAAACAGGCACTGACTAGGAATATGCATATATGAAATACTACGCTAGGCTCCTTCAAACGCTTTATCTCCCTTAATACTCACGGCCATCATAAGAGATTGCTTTTACAATTCCCATTTTGCATATGAGGCAAGCAAGACTTAGAGAGGTAAACTTAGCTTGTCAAAAGTCACCTAGTGAAATATAAGACTAAGTAAAGTGCTCTCAAAAATGCATTTACTTTAAGAATGCTTCATATACCTCTCTCCCAGGTGAGATTTGCATCTTAAAAACGGAGGGAGCAATACTTAACCCTAGCAAATGACTTTATAATGATGAAGGATGAATAGCATCTGACCCTGGCGGATGTCGGTCCTGGTACTTTCATCACGCGCCACAGTATGGACTTGATCCCTCAATGTTTTTGCATAAGGTGAAACTCCTTTTCTCAGCCTAGTTAGGATAATGGGGAGAACACCAAATTTGGAGTCAGAAAACTAGAGCTGGAATTCATGCTGTTCCTTACTAGAGGGAATTAGAGAAGTCTAGTCACATGTTAGGACCTTAGAGATCTCAGCAAGAGAATGGGTCTTCTGCTACCCACCCTATCCTCATGGGGTTTCCATGAAGGCTAACAGAGATAATGAGTGAAAGCCCCAAGCTCAGTTCCTGGCATATAACTGGATGTTAATGAAAGTTCCTGTCTCTATTCTTTCAGTGCCCTCTCTGCATCACTTTGCAATGTCGTGGAACAAAAGAGGGAGGTGGAGGAGACAAACTCATTGACTGTTTGGGTGTATTAAATAAAAGAAGAAGAAGAAAAGAAACAGCCAACACACAGAGAAACCAAGGGCATATATATAGCTAAGATAATGACAAAGAAAAAAGAAAAACCAGGAAAAAAATACAGCAAGGAGGGAGGGAAATGGTTCAGAAGAGAATAACTAGGAATAATGAGAATCCATTCCATCAACCCTCCATCTATTTTCAAATCTAATCTAAAACGATATGCTTTTCTCCCTTGCTAATATCTCTTAATTCTTCTCCTCCCTTCACTTATTTAACTGGGTATAACTGTATTATTTATCTCCACCAAGAGGCTTGGGAAAACAGTTTTGTGTAAAAGATGCAGTTCCCGAAGGAGGTGGGCATGGGCAGATTGGATTCAAGGCAGAGATAAGAACTGACAGATGGGGGTGGGGAGGGAAGGGGTCTGAGGTCCTTCTGGGATTTTCTCCTCCAACTGCTGCTGCAGGCCCTGGCTGTGTCATAGGCCCAACAATCTCTGTACCTTCTATTCCTCCTCGCAGGTGACCTCCACAATCCAGCACCACTGTAATGCTATCTTTTGGGCATTTCACCTGGCCTGATATCATGATCTCTTAGACTTACGAAGTGCTCAGATTACGGACTCTGTCTGCTTGGCTTGTGCAACCCCTGAAGAAAAAGGTGCATTAACTCACCCCTGGCACATGTCCCCTTTAACACACCATGGCCAGTACCATGATAATGTCTCCTTTGTTGATTTTTCTTTTTCTGCTCTCCTAGATTCTCATTTTCTTGAGAGCAGGGAACACATAAAATGTGCATTGAGAGTTACATTTATTCAAAAAATACTTGAGCACACTGCATGCTAAGTAAGGAGGATAGCAACTACCTAGACAGACACAATCTTCTGCTATGAATGAATGAATGAAAGGATGAATGATTAAATGGGTGAATCAAGGAAAAAACTGAAGCAAGGAGAGATGCCACTGCTGCTGCTACTTAGTGGAAACTGAGGAAAATCCAGACTAGAATGGAAGGTCTGTGAGGGCAGCAATCAAATTTGTCTTCTTATCTACTCTATCTATAAGACCTAACATTGCCTGGCACATTTTAGATAGTTGATAAATATTTATGGGAGTTTGTTGTTGAATTATGGAGATAATAATTGCATTTGCTTTCAAGGCTAACAGTGGAACTTTGTAGATTTCCACGCTTATTGCTACATATGGCCTTATTTTTTTCAGTTTTATGTTAGATGTGATATAAATAGGACAGATCATGACCACCACCCCCAAATACACTTTGCATAAAAAGAAAGAAAATCATGAACATTTTACAATTTGTCCTTAGGTAAACCAGCTGGTTGGTACAGAGGCATCATGGAAACCTAAGCTTCCAATTCCAAATTTCATGCTCTTTTCACTTAACCCGAGCTGTGCAATTCTTGATTATGTCAGAAACACTGAGATGTATCTCTCTGTCTATCCATCCATCCGTCCATCCATCTATCCATCCATCTGTCCATCCGTCTGTATGTCCATCAATCTGTCTGTCCATCCATCCTTCTGTCCATTTATTCATTCCTCCATTCCTTCCTTCAATCCATCCATCTTTACACTGTAATTTATGGCATGTAAAGTGCTTCATTAGTCTCTGAACTAGGTCTTGGTCTGATGGCATGAGAGTCCTAAGTAGAACCTGGCACTTTTTCTTTCTGCTAAGAGAGAGTTCGCAGGCAAGAATTGGTATTCCCCTCTATTCTTTCCTCTCTATAGACTTGCTGTAGCAGTCTTTCTCTGTTTCCTCCATAGGGAGGAGCCTCAGTATTTTCGAATGGCATCCTCCCACTTCACCCTTCTGCACATTTACAACCCTCCTGCCTTCTTGCCTTTGTGCCACTCCTCCATCTGAAATGCTCTGTGCCATAGCGCTTGTTGAAATTTTACCTACTCTTTAAGACTCATCCATGAAGACTTTCTAGATCTAACCAGAAGTTATCTCTCCCCTTCTAAGCTTCCTACTTTGATTTATAGCTACTTACAGCATGTTTTTTCTCCATTCCTTGGATTGAGCTTCTGAGGAACCTTCAATCCCATAGCTCAGAAAAGGTTGGTTGACTAAATGAATCTTTAGAATGAGCATATATTTGCATCTGCTACAGCAACAATATATATTGTGTGTAGAAAAAGTAGGAAAAATGAAACTGAACATGATTACAATCACCTTAAATCCCACCATTTAAGGAGTGCCATTCTTGATCTTCCAGTGTCTTTCTTTTTAGCTGTACATGCTTATGTCTAAACAGAATCAGATGATTGTCTATTTGCTCTATAAATTTTCTCTCTTTTTGTGAAAATGCAAGCTTCTTGAAAGTTAAAGTTTTTTTTTTTTTCGTTTGTATTATCTAGGGTGCCTGATTCGAGTCAGGTGTTAAATAAATTCCTATAGAGTCTATATATGGGAATCAAGTCACCACTGACATCCTGAATTGTCATCTCTTCTCTCTGGTGTTTGGGGATGCCTACCTGAATTCAAATATGTAGTTTGGTTCAACTCACCAAACATTTGCACACTCCTCTACTCTGTATGGAGATGCTGTATCAGGCACTAAGCTACACAAATGGTTCTGATGTGTCCCTGCACTAGAGTCCATTGAGAGAGGCCAGCTGTGTAAACAGATCATTTTAACTCAGAGAAATACCAAGACCAGGATAATGGTAAAATAGGATGTATTAATAGTATATATGAAGTGATACATAACAAACATGACTGTAAAATGCTTACTGAGGATCAAGATTAATGCTGAAAGCTAATTTATTTAAGTTACCTCATTTAATTCTCACAACAACTCTATGGGGAAGGTTCTATTATTATCCTCACTTGGCAGGTGAAGAAACTGAGGCACAAAGAAGCTAAAGAGCTTATCCAGAGACACACGGCTTGAACACGGAGAGTTGGGATTCCAATTCATGCCATTGGTCTCCAGAGTCTGTGATATTATGCAGCATGCAGCGTTTTCTCCCTATGGAATACTAAAGGAATAGGTAGCTCTTATGGGGGTCAAGGAAATATTCCAGAGCAGGGAATGAGATGTAGTGGGAAAGGTTATTTCAGACTCTGAAAAAAAAATCTTCTAAAAGACTGAATTAGGAAACAGCATAGCAGATATGGGAGAATGCATAAATAGATTAGTATTTTAACATATAAATGCAAAGAAAGGAGTGAAAAGAGGTAAGGCAGGAGAGAGAAGCAGATGTTGGGCTCATAAAATTAGGGTGATTCTGAGAGAAATCAAGAGTTCTTGAAAGGTTATGAGCAAAGGTCTGACATGACCATATTTATAAGTTAGAAATGTAATCCCCGTAGCCATTTGAAAGATGGTCGGAAGAGAGGAAACCTGGAGATAGGGATACAGCTGGGGCCTTCTGGGTAGTCTCCATTTGCCCCTCGAGACCCACTCCTTGCCATTTGCCCTAGAAAGCTGACCTGTATGATTTACTTCACCCTTGGGTGTTTGGTTGGGGTTAGCCCATGTCAGGCCCCTATAGGAGATGGGCAAGTGGAAGGATAATGAGGTGGGAGCATTTATTACCCTACCAGCTGTGTTATTCTATTGAAGGTGACAGCCCATGTCTGACAGCCCTTTCCGATAGCCATAGACCTTTCAGGGTTTTATAACCCTCTCCTTGCCCGTTTAGGCCTAGAGTAGTGATAGCTTCTTGCTGTTGCCAACCTTGAGGTGCTTCATCATTGGTTTGCCTTGCACTTGTCTGCAGTTTCCAGAGAGCTGGTAAAACATGACTTCTGGATGTGTCTGTGAGGGTGTTTCTGCAACAGAGTAGCATTTGAAACAGTAGACTAAGTAAAGGAGAAAGGACTTCATCAATGTAGGTGAACATCCTCTAATCCTTGAGGGCCTGAATGGAACCCAGATGTGGAGGACAGACCAGTATGCCCTCTTCTTAGGCAGGGACATCAATCTTCTCCTGTCCTCAGGCATCAGCTCTTTGTTTTCAGGCCTTTGGGACTTGTACCACTGGCTCCCTTGGTTCTTAGGCCTTTGGATTTGGACTGGAGATATGTCACTGTCTTTCCTCAGCATCCATTTTGCAGGTGGCAGTTTGTAGAACTTCTTAGCCTTTGTAAACATATGAGTCAATCCCTCATAATAAATTTCTCTCTATATATATCTCTCTCTCTCTCTCTCTCTCTCTCTCTCTCTCTCTCTCTCTCTATCTCTATCTCTATCTTTATCCATCTCTCTATCTATCTCTATCTCTATCTATCTCTATCTCTATCATCTCTATCTATCTCTATTCTATCTCTATCTCTATCTCTAATCTCTAATCTCTCTATCTCAATCTCTATCTTTATCTATCTATATCATCTATATCATCTATCTATATCTATGTCTATGTCTATATCTATATCTATACCATCTATATCTATATCTATCTATATCTATCATCTATATCTATATCCATATTTATATTTATATCTATCTATATCATCTATATCTATATCTATATCATCTATATCTATCTATCATCTGTCTATCTATCATGTCCTATTTGTGCTGTTTCTTTGGAGAACTCTAATATACACTCAAAGCCTTTGCACATGGTCCCATCATTAAACACTTCTCAGTGTCCTTACTCAGTGTCTCTTTTCTGATAAAACCCTGACTGTCACAGAGCCATTTGAAGCAGTCCACAGAAGAGGTGATAAGGGTTTTCATTAAGGCGACCATTTCAGAGATGGAAATAAGGGTGTGTGTGTTTCAGATATGGTTCCCAGCCCTGTTCGTCAGGGCTTGCTGCAAGGAGATAACCACCCATGAGTGCTGGGACAGCTAATGACAAGGGTGGTAGAAGTCAGCAGGGCCATCTTCCCCAAATCTTTTTGCCTAGGCAGCAAGTCCATCTCACATAACGTCTGCTTCCCCTCAGTGAGGCAAAGACCATTTGGCAACTCATCAGGAGCGCTCTCGGGCCTTCTGGAAATAATAGGCTGGAGGGTCATCTGATGCCATGGAATCAGAAGGTGGATTAGTGAGCCACTTGGGAGATGTTACCTACATGGCTGGTGATCAGAAGTGCTGCTTATTTTCATAATGACCTTCAGGAATTAAATATAAATGCTTTGAGTGCCATAGATTAGGAGGAACAAGCCAATTAAGAGCACAACATGCCTTTGGGACTTTTTTTATTTCTTCTGCAGGAGGCCGAAAGGCATCTGTGGCTGCTGAGGCAGAATGGTGGTCTACCCAGAATCACTGATGAAGGCTGATCCTTTAGCTTGGCTTTAGCAAGGTGGTTGAGGGTATTTGAGCCTATTGAATATTTCACAAATTGCAGCCCATGTGGAGAGAACAGTGAATGGTAAAAAAGCAATTCGTGTGTTTCTTTATGATTCCAATATAAAATCAAGATCTCCATAGTGGGAGGGAGGCAGCTACTGGAGTCAGCCTATAGATGGAAGGCATGGTGCACCAATTCTCCCACTTTAATATCTGCTGTTTCATTTTATATTCATCATGTCAGCATAATCTGCCTTTATGGGAATTGCCTTGATTCCCGACCAAATGCGTTTAGTCCCTTTGCTTTAAGTTTGATTGTAATATGACTTGAAGACTTCAATGAAATGTTTATATGGAAGGACTAGGGGAAGAGGAAAGGGAAAATGCAATTGGAAAATCAATCAGCAGGGAATTTCAAGAGCTGGCTTTGGTTATGCTACTATTTCTTTGACCTGTTTTTAATGGACACAGGACTGATAAAGTATACTCTGCTGGTTCCCTGCTGCATACAGAATAAAATATTCTGTATTACCAGCCATTCAAAGCCCTTAACTCTGTGTCTAAACTACACTGCCAACCTGACATTTTGCTTCTCTCCTATTTACACATGAGGCTTCAGTGCCATGAGAAGCTAGCCACTCAGCCCATGTCTATGCCTCCTTCTCTCTTCTGAGGGCTAATAATATACCCATCCCTTCAATGCTCAGACCACCACATATTAGAATAGTTCTTGATCTCCAGGTTAGGAAATCACCTTCAAGTTTCCAATGGATCTTTACCCACTCTCTCAATTCTCTAATGAGGGTTAATGCTACCTTCCTCATCTTATTATGAATGTGTGTAAATACGTGTGTGTATATGTGTTCTCATGCATGCACGTGTGTGTATTCATCATTAGTGATTCAGTAATTATTATGGGCACTCATTATGTGATTAGCACTTTTCAGAGTACTTGAGATATGGCAGGAAATGAGACATGCAGGGTTCTTGCTCTCTTGAAGAGACAAGCATTAAATACATATTCAAGAAAATGCGTAAGGTAGATTTCTCATAGTGACAAGTGCTATAGGAATTTTTGTAAAGGTGGTATACTAGAGAGTGGATGTGTATGGAGAGGAGTACTTCAGTTAAGAGTGGCATGGCCTTCTGAGCAGGTGTCATTTGGACTGAGAGGCAAATGTTGAGAAGAAGCCAGCTTGTGAGTTCTGGGTGGAGAGTTTCAGACAGACGAGACAGGAGCATATATGCCCTGAGACAAGAGAAAGCCTGGCTTGTTTGAAGGACAGTTTTAAGTCCTGCAGGGCTGGAACCCATGAGGAGGGTATGATGGCAGGATGTGGGTCAGGGCAATACAGGGTTCTGGGCCGCATTAAATAGAGAGCATGCACAGGTGCAGTCAGCAACATGGGAGAGAGGGAGGTGTAGAATTTTAAAGGAACATGAGCTTCCTGAGGGCAAGGCTGTGTCTCATTTCACTTCATATTCTGAGCTGCTAAGCTACCTGCAATTGAGAACATCCTTCATAAAGTGTGTTGAATGAATAAAGAAACACAAATGAATGAATGAACGAATGAAGGCCTTCTGTTTCCACCAACCTCTCTTTGAGGTTGCATGCGCCTCCTTCCCACCTCAACAACAGTTTCTTTTCTTTGTAATAGAGTAAGTCTGGAGCTGTTCTCTGTGATTCAATATTTACTGTGTTTCACACGCTGTTATTATCATCTAAAGTTTGCTGTCTGCTGACTGTGCAGTCATCACCGTAGCAAACAAAGAGCTCAATCTAGTTTTGGTTCATGGGCTAATTTAGTCAGGGAAAGGAAGACATTGTAAGAGCAACTGCATAGTAGGAATTGTGTGGACTGGAAATCCAGCTGGGTACAAACTCACCAGTGACCTTAAGCAATTCATTAACCCTCTGTGACCCTTGTTTTTCAATCCAAACATGGGGAAGGCTAGCCCCTTTAATTGGTGAGATTGTAGGCAAAGGCTGAGGAGAGCTCTAGGAGGAGGGATTGTTGATTTCAGCAGGCATTTCTCCACTTACGCTGCCTCCATCTATACCAGGCTGTGTCACCTGATGTGGCCTTCCCTGGGACTTTCTGCCACTCCAAGGACCCTTAGCATAAGAAGTACTGCCCACTGAATGGCACATGGATCCTCCTTGAGCTGCTGAATGAGAAACAACTATTTACAGAGGCAACCCTCATTTCTGGGTTCCCTGGCCCTCTGGTTTTGGGCTTTTATTCATTGAGAGAAAAATGAGTGAGGTATTGAGCAAGGCCATTTACTGTGATGTCTTCATCTTGCCTCAGCCCAGCTGGCTGGCTGCCTGAGAAGCTACTGCCAAGGCCTCAGGTGCTGAGGCTGGTAGGTGGGATGGTGGGAGGAGGAAGGTGCTAGGGAGAGACCTGCTTTACAGACTGGGCACTTAGCCAGTCTTCTGTCCTAGGGCCCTTCTGTGATTTTTGGGGTCCTTTGGGGCCCATGTTCTAGGAGCTGATGAACTTTTGTGATTATTTCCAGCCCTGCTCAACCTCTGGTGCAGCAAATTAGCCCAAACAGGTTTACACTTGGACTAATAAATTACTGTGTTCTGGTTACTTTGTGTTTTATATAGAGTGAGGTGGGAGGCCATTGAAGGTTTAGAGCAAAAGAGTGTCATGAACTGATTTATGCTGTAGCAGGATTCCTGTGGCTTCTTGTTGATAGTAGACAGAAGAGGCAAAGGTAGAAGAAAGTCATGTTAAGAAGCCCTTGCAAAAAGCCAGGCAAGAGAGAATAGTGCCCTGGCCTACCAGGTGCTTGCAGAGGAGGAGCTGAGAAGGGCTGGATTTTGGATGGCTTTTGAAGGATTTCCTGATGGACTGGGTCAGGAGTGGGAGAAAAAGCAATCAGTCAAGGATGTCTCAAGGTTTTTTCCAGAACAGCTGAAGGGTGAATTAAATCCTGCCCCTATGATTAATAATGATAAATGTCATCGTTAACTTTTTATAGCATTTATCAAGTTCCAAATGCTCTTCCACTAATGACCTTTGCTTGTGAACCTTAAGGAGTTAGTCTATTGAGAATGGATGATACAGAAATAATACAGTAGAATTTTGTATGTAAACATTATCTCATGTCTTCAAGGCAACTCTTTTGCATTCAGTGTCACCAGATTTAATGGGAGGCTGTAGTAGGAATGTGGAGATCAGATAAGAAGTTCTAACTCAACCTCCCCATTAGTCCTCATACATGTGTGCATGTGCACGTGTGTGTGTGTGTGTGTGTGTGTGTGTGTGTGTGTACATGCATGAGGACTTTGGGAACTGTAGGAATACTGCCTCTAGGTCAGATCCATGTCCTAGAGAGAGGGTCCAAAGTTTCAAGCCTCTGACACTATTAAGGCTACTTGTCTACTGATGGATTGCCTCTGTCTCCTAGGTAACTCTCACCTGAGTGAAGACCTGATAATTAATTCTCCAAGAACACTGCCACCCTTCTCTTTTCTTCACAAGACACACCTATAGGTCTGTCCTTCTAGGACATTTTCAGGGATACACCCCTCTAGTAGACAACATTATGAAAAGACTCTATGATCCCAGTCCAAGGATACATTTGGTACCTTGTTCCCTCACCTTTCTACTTAACAAGAGGCTGTGTTGATGTGATTATGCAGAATGGAAGTAGTATTAAAATGATCTTATAAATAAGAATGTACAAAGGGAAATACTGCATAGAGGCAAGAGTTAAGAATTTTAAGTTTGGTGATTTACTTCCCATTGGTTATCTGAGAACATTGGGGTGAGGCAGTGCCTTTTCAAGTATTTTTAAGTTACAGAAACCTTTGTGCCAAGACCCCCATGCTTGGGAGTGCAGTACATCCACTACTAAAAAATAGAGCTGCTCTGATCAAAGTAGTAGAAACAGCCTCAGAACAACCCACTTGCTAAACTCCTTTCTCATAATGGATGACCTTGAGGCACCTTGGCTGAGCCTCTTCTCTTGAGTCTTTCAAGCTTTGAAGTTCTGCTCTTCTGCCATGAGTTCTTCCAGCTCAGCATCTGAGAAAGTCACATTCCGAACTCCCACTCCTCTCACTATTTCCTCCCTTCCTCTTCTTCTACTTCCACTGCCTCAGAAGAGTGTAAGCCCTTTCACCCTCTTGCTGACTCTGCCCCCACTGTTGGAGTCAAAAGAATTACCTTATCATGCATAATGCTCTAAAAAGGGGCAGAAGCAGACCTCGGTTCAAATCATGCCTCTGCCACTCTGTGGCTGGGGGTGAATCTTGGCCACAGTTGTCTGAACTCTAAAGGGAAATGATGACCTTTGGCTCATAGATTTGATGTGAGGACAGGCATCCTGGTACAAAGTAGGCGCCTTCTGAGCTCTTAAGTATGCATGGCTTCTTCCCTCTCTGGAGCACCGAGGCCAAGCATGCAGCTCACCCAGCGCCTTGGGTCTTGTCTTGCAGAGATGTCGGGCACAGCAGCTGATATCTCACTGGTGCACTGGAGACAGCAGTGGCTGGAGAACGGCACCTTGTACTTCCATGTCTCCATGAGCAGCTCTGGGCAGCTGGCCCGGGCCACTGCCCCCACACTCCAGGAGCCCTCGGAGATTGTAGAGGAGCAGATGCACATTCTCCACATTTCTGTGATGGTGAGTGAGTGGGGAAAAGGTGGGGGGCTTTGGGGAACAGGGGAGGGTGAGGTGGAGAGAGGATGGAGAAAGGCAGGGGAATGTCAGCAGATGGAGGGAAGGAGCTGGCCGAATGCGAGGTTAGAATGATAAAGAAAAGGTCAAATAGATTCCATGGTGTCACTTGGACTGATGCATACCCATCCATCATCTGTCAGCTGTGACAAACTAATTGTGCTTCAGAGAAGAAAATAAAGGGTCTCCAACTCCTTGGCCTTTTGGCTGGCATCTCTGGGAATAGCTGTTTAACATCTGTCACGTGCTTGGCCTGCTTTGCTAAAGGCTGAAGTTCAATACAACCGGCCTTTCCAAGAACGACTGAACAAACAAAATTGGAACAAAATTGGAATGGGGCTGCCCTTTTCCAAATGCCCTTGATATGCCAGGTGCTTTAACCTTCACAACAACCCCTGTAGCGTAAGCACTACATGGTGGCCACTGGAGCTCGGCTGGGCATAGCTGGTGCACTTGTACACCAGCTATGGGCCCCTCACTGCCCTCACTTTATAGTTATGAATACTATAAAGGGGGCAGAGAAACTTATCTTGGGTCACGTAGCTCATAAGAGAGGGAGGTGCTCTTCAAACTCAAGCGTGTTTGGCTGTAAAACCTGTATGATGTCTGCATATCCTTTCTCTCAGTGTGAGAATTTAATGATTACTACTAATCAAGCACTGTGCTGGGCACACTGAAGGACATTTTTTCATTGTGTTCTAGCCAAGAATACGTGAACTCAGGTATGGCACCTCTAGAACGTCATCTCAGAGGTAAAGTTCTAGGCACAGAGAGGTGATGTGGCCTTCCATCATCTAGAACTCGAGTCTCTTATCTCCTCAGTGAAGGCGACTAGGGCTGAAATCACTTGAATTGTAGTTCAAATTGCTATGTGGATTTATAGTAATGACTTCTTTAAAAAGCTGTAATTAATGACTTTAATGATAGATGGAAAAAAATATATAAATTTAATCTACAGAATGTACAGGGTCTAACTGGTGAGAAAAGAGATCAGATAATAGCGACAACTGACATTCCCCTAGTGCTTTTTGGTCCTGAAGCCACTCTTAACATCGTTTCCTCCTTGTCTCCTTTAGCATAGCTCTGCCAGAAGGATGAGGGCAGGAAACGTTACTCCCAGCCTCTGTGTGAGGAAGGGGTGAAGGGGCTGGTTGAAGAGCACCCATCTAAGTAAAGCTACCACCTACTTTTTCATTTGTTTCTCCTATTCAACAGTCAATAGTTTTCTGGTTTTGTTTGTTGTTCGTTTGTTTGTTTGAAAGTCTGCTGTGGAGCAGCAGGCCTTTGCTTTGGTCTCTCTTCTCCTGGTTTCTCTTCCACTGGCACTGTGCATTCTGATTAGGGCTGAGTAAGAGCTTGAAAGCTTTCTCTTTTTGGAAAAACACACACAAAGCCCACCAGACAGCAATGTTAATTTTGGACTTAACACATGCACATCACGTGGAGGAGAAAATCAAGGCCTTTGTGTTATTCATGGAATGAGTGTGATAGACTTTTCCCATATATATATTTAGAGAATGATTCAGCCGCATGTCAAGCCAAGTGAGTACCTGTATGCTAACTTTGGGGTGCAAAGTTTGTAAGTAACATCTCAGGGTACTTGCAGAGTTTCTTGTAGAGCATGGGAATTATCCGATGTTAAGAAGGACTAAAGGCGTGTGATTGCTTTTTTTTTTTAATGTTTGAAAGAGACTCAATTTTGACTATATTTATTAAGCATCTTCTGTGTTCTGGCACAGAAATTTACTTACACACATCCTTGCCATAAGCCAGTAACCTAGATAGTACTATCTCAATTATAAATGACCTCAAATGGGCTTTCTCAGCCTCCAGGCCAGTGTTAGTTCCACTAAATCAGACTGTATCCACAAGGACCAAGGTATGCCTCACCTTTCCCTTCTGCTCAGTGATTTCAGCTTGAAAAGAACTTACAAAGACACAACTGCCTCTGAAATTCTTTGAATTTAGAATGTGGCTGGCAGAGCAGGTCCTGTGGAGGTTGGTACACTCCAGACCCTCCCTACTCATCAGCTAAAGTGGCCCGAGGCTACCATTTTTCAGATCCACCTGTTCTTTTCCTTTCTTAGGGCTTCCAAATCTAGCTCTTCTTTGTCCTTGTTGTACCTTCAGGGTCAGAGTCCAGTTCAAGAAACTTTGAACCCCTGGCCATCCACTAATGGCAGTCCGGCATCTCAGAAGTAGGACACACCTCAGTGAATGCTCCCCTCTATCTAAAGTCTGGGTGACATGGAGGTTATAAGCATAGATTTCAGAGCCCAAGTGCCTGGATGTAAAGTCCCATGCTTCCACTTACTTAACACTTGAAGTGATCATGGGCAAAATGTAACTCCACCACGGCTTGTTTTTGTCATCTATAAATGAGGGTTACACTAATGTGTATTGTGTAGGTGCACGAAGCACTTGGATCAGAGGAACTGGCATATAAGATCATTAGCTTTTATTACTAGAAGTGCTTTTATTATTGAGAAATGCTGATGTATTATATCCTTTCATTTCATAGATTGATAAAGTGAGGTCCAAATATAGGCTAGGGTTTGTCCAGGTTCTCCCCACTAGTGAGAGGGGTTGGCCTGGAGACTAGGCCTTTCTGTGGCTTAGGGTCTGTATTTGCCATTCTGGCCACAGATAATTCAGCAAGAATAAAAAAGAGTGTTTGCTTCCCCCAACCTACCAGGCAGCTATTCGAAGTGGCCTTCATAGTGGCTGAGATCTGACTTTCCATTTCACAGGTGAGAAGTCTGAGACTCAGTGAGTCTGACTGACTTGCCTAAGGCTATGTGGCTAACAAAAGGGCAATTCTAAGAAAAGGCTTTTCTCAAGATTTCAAACTCATGTCACATGGCAGCTCATGAGACCACTGTTCTCACTCTGTCAAATTTTGCATTGTGTTCATCTTTGGTGAAGATCTGAGATGTATTTGTGAGGACCCAAATCATTTAGTCAAATCTCAAAGAAATCTGGAGATCAGGGTCAATGGTCTCTATCTCCTTTTCTCAGTACAAATATCCTGCCTGACCATGCAGGACAACCAGCTCCAGCTCAGTCATTGGAACCTGCTGTATGTAATCCATGCCTCTGAAGTGGAACCAGCATACTGAGTTGAGCATCAACTTTGTCCCAGAAGGTTGTGTCTTCTGTCTATTACTATCCTAAGGGTCGTGCAATAAAGAAATTTTCAGTGGACCCAGGCCAGAAAGAGAGAGTGGAGGGTCATTTTATCTAGTTCACTGCTTCCGCTTCAGCTACCCTGAGCAATCACGTGCCTGCCTCAGCCACACAGGCAGCAAGATGCAGAGGAGAGAACAGAGGTTTGGAATTCACTGTCTCTTCTGCTTCCTGTTTTCTGATGTTTTTACCCTGAAAGAGTCCCTTCACCTCTCTGAGGCTCAGTTTTATCTATGAACCACAAACAATCTTACTAATCTCACAAAGTTATTGAGAAGAGTGAAAGAAATATATAAATAGTACCTAATATCCAGTCTGACACATCATGGGCACATTATAACAGTGGCTATTAATGTTACCATGGCAACAAGGCTTAAAGGACTCGAATCTAGGAGTAAGAGAACACCGAGCTTAGCCTCATTTTTGCTGCTATTTTGCTTTTGATCTAGAGAGATAATCATAATACTTGCAATTAGTGGCTACTTACTATATGCTAGATAGTGCTGCAAATTTTGTTTTACATGTATTATTACATTTAATTCTCACACCAGATCTTAAGGTGGGTACTATTATTATGTTTATTTCATAGGTGAGGAACCTGATGTGTTAATAAAATCTATAGTTTTATGACTTGGTTATACAACTGTTAAAATGGTAAAACTGGTATTTCACTCTGTATAGGCTGGCTCCAGAATCTCCACCCTTAACCTGTTGTAGACCACAATTTCTCTTCTCTGTGCATTAGTCATTGGCTTAAATTATAAGATAGCATAGGCAAATTCTTGCAAAGACTCTCCCCTTACATGATTGTCTTAAGGGAGATAATGACTTAGAAGTCATCTCCAAGGTTGGGCAATGTCTCTGTTGCTAGTTTTATGACCTTGGCCAAAACAACCTAATTTTCTGTAAAACTGTTGTAATAGTCCCCAAGTCTTAGAGTTTTTCTAAGTATCAGTGAGGTTGCACATGCAAGTGTCCTGTACAGCCTAGGTGCAGCAGATTCAGTATTTCATTTAATTGCTCTGATATCTCTGTAATGCAGATACTGTCTGTGGGTAACCTGGGACTTGTGACATTTTTTAACTTGCTCAAGTTCACATCAGCAATATGCACCAAACCTGGGATTCTAACTCCTGTTGGTCCAAGTTGAGAGTCTTTGCTCTTGGGCAAAACTCTGCATGGTGCAGTGCCCGACATGCACAAAATGTGGTAATTGTTATTAAAAGGTTAGCTGTAGTGACAAGATTGGTGACAAAATATTTTGAAGGGAACAAAAGGAAATGTTTGATTGATGTTGTGAGAGAAGACCTTTGAAGACACATTGCTTTCAAAGGGACCATCCCGCAGAAAATTAGGCAGATTTATGATTATGAGCTCCAATATGAGGAGTGGTTATGAGGGCAAAGGAGAATCCTTATAAAGTGTTTGAATTATACAACAGTGGAGTGGACTGAGTCAGGGGTAGTAGTGAGTTTCTCGTTTCTGTGGGTATGCAAACAAAGGCTAGGAGCCCTATTCATCAGTATTTTGAGAGGAATAATAGTTAAATTAGATGGATATTATAGTTGCTTCCAACTTAGAAGATCTATGATTCTATGATATAATAATATATAAAAATCACTTTAAGGATTATAAAATGGCACATAAATCTAAGAAATTATTATTACCATTCTTAATCAGTAGCTTTATTTAAAGGATCTGTGTGATGTGGGATAACTTTTTAAATCTGTCTTTGAAAAATGAATTAGATCACTTCCCCAACCATTGCATTTATTTATTCATGGCATATCATGCATTTCTTAGCTTATTGATTTAATCACTCAATCATGTAATGGTTTACTTGCCTACTAAATCTAACAGTGAAAATCCTATCTGTGAAAAAGAAAGAAACTAAGAAAAAAAAGCTTTAAAAAATCAACCACAAGTACAGAAGAAGCCAACTTTATAGGATCTCACTGCTAAAAGTGGTCCTACATTTTAAATTGTATTATTAAAAGATTAGTTTTCTGTTCAGCTAGTCTTTGAGGTTCTGTGAGACTTAAAATATTATGTTTACTTTTGGGGACTACATGTCAAGAAGAGCAATAACTAGAAAAGTTTTAAGAAAATAATCAACACTGAAGAACCTTAAAATTACAATGCTAACAGCGCTGTTATAACACTTAGTGTTATAGTAATTGACACAAATTTAAGTTATTTAATTTTTACAACAATCCTAGGAGTTATTACTCCTACTCTACTTTTGAGAAAATATAGGCACAGAGACAAGAACTGTGGGCTTGGTGTCCCAAGGTTTATATTCCGGCTCTGTAACTGATTTACTGGCTGTGTGACTTGAGCGTGTTTCCTCTCTCTGCTTCCATTTTCTCATCTGGAAGAGAGTGAGGGTGAAGTGCCCACCTAAGGGGGCTGCTGTGAGGATTGCCTAAGAAGATACACACAAAGCACATATGGTAGAGTCTGACAGAGTGAAGTCTTCATAAGTGACAGCATGCTGCTATTTATAAGTCTATTAGTTTCCTAGGGGCACTGTAACAGAGTACCACAAACTAAGAGACCCAAACAATAAAATCGTATTGTCTCACAGTTCTGGAGGCTAGAAATCTGAGATCAAGGTGTCAGTGGAGCCGTACTCCTTCTGAAGATACTAGAGAAGGGTCAGTTCTGGGACAGTCTCCAGCTTCTGGTAGTTCATTGGCCTCTGGCAGTATAAGTGCAATAGTCACATGACATTCTCTTCGTGTGCATGTCCATCTCTCTGTCCAAATTTTCCCCTTTATTATAAGGACACCAACTATACTGGACAGGGGCCTATTCAATTAACCTCTGTAAAGACTTGATTTCCACATGAGGTTACGTTCTGAGATACTGGGATTAGGAAACCAGCATTTGTTTTTTTTGGGGAGATATAATTTAACTGATAACAGTAAGTGTTATTGCCGTGTTATTTATACATGGTATTATTGAAGGGTGCCCAGGGTAACCAAGCTAGGAGAGGCCAAGTCATCACAGAAGCCAGAAGCCTTTTAGAGGAAGACAGTGTATTGGGGGCAACATCCTCACTAAGAGGGATTACTTTAAAAGGGAAGGCAGCAGAAATCTAGTGGTGAAAAAACCATGTGATACACATAGCGTGACAAAACTATGGCCTGGAACTAGGTGTCCCAGCCCTACTACTCATGTGCTCCATGACCTATGTGAGTCACCTTCCCTTCTTAGCCTTAGGATTCCCATATGTAAATTGAGATCATTGAGCTTATATCAGTTGCCAAGACATGATGAAATTTGACATTACAATGATCCTGAGTACATTTTTATGTAAGTGGGCCATAACTCATGAATCCCATTTACTTTTTTTTCCCCCAGAAAATAGAATTTTTAAAAACACAATAAATAAAAAACAAATAATAAGAGTGTATATCACATGAACCTTGTAGCTTGTCCTTGACTGGCCTCAGCAAGGGTTCACAAAAAACCTACAGGTACTTTAAGCTTATGGGTGAATTAGGAAAATAAACCATGCTTCTGTCTATGGAAGATGTGGCTTATCATTGACCCCATCATTTAAAGATGCAGCAGAGGGAAACAGAGAGAACACTGAGTTTGTTGTCAGGAGTCCTGGTTTCAAGCTCAGACTCTACCTCATACTAGTTGTAGAGATTTCGACAAGGCTTCATCTCTCTTAAGCTTCTCCTTTAGTCATTGCAAAATGGAAATAAAATTAAAACTCTAACACTGAAATGAGATAATGCACATGAAAACATTTGGCTAGATTTCCCAAATTGATAGAACTATAAAATATGGTTGAAATGTTGGACCCGAAATTACCTTAGCGCTTGTAGAATCCAACTCTCGTATATGAGTCAGCTTTCACTTCTTTATTTTGCAAACAAATCACTATGAATTTCAGTGACTGACCAAACAGTACTTTATTCCTCAAGCACATTACATGCTGGCAGTTGTAGTTACTGTGGCTCAGGTTTGCGTGTCTTCTCATTCTAGAACTTTGGCTAAAGGGGAGCCCCAGCGTGAGACAGTTGGTTTTCAGGGCAGAGAACAAAAGTGCTGGCAGAAACCTAGGATGCCTTGTAAAGCTAGTGCTCAGACATGGGTTCTCTTACATTCTGTGGGCCAAAGCATATCACATGGCCAAGGAGAAAGCCACTGGCAGGGGTATGTAATCCTGTATAGAGAGTGGGCATGTCAACCATTGCAAACAGCAATAAACCGTACCCCACCTTCATTTTAGGGATGGAGAAAAGGAGGTCAGGAAATGGGGTTGCCCGTCCCTACACTATATGTCTGGGTCAAGAATCAAGCCCAAGTGGGAAAGGTTACAGAGGCATCTAGAGATGGCAAGAGGCAGCTTAGGAAGGGGGCCTGAAAGCAGTTCCTTTGAATCTCCTGGCCAAATTGGAATGCAGGATGGGAATGTATATGAGAAAAGGAAAAAAATAAGTCTTCATAATGGAAGTCAGAGGGAGGCAGACAGAAACACTGACAGGAAAAATAGACATTCATCAATATTAATCAACTCTTCTACATTACGCATATAGAAACTCCCAAAGGTAGAGAGAAATAAGGAGGAATTGAGAAAAAGAGCCAAAGACAAAGAGAGAGATGTAAAAAAAAAATAATAATAAAGGGAAATCTGCAGGAACAGACAGAAAATGATTTAGCAGTAGAAGCAGGTGCAGGGGAAGAGGAAACGGAAAATGAAATCACGGAGGAAGCTGCACAGAGAGAAGTAAACAAGGAAAGACAAAGAAAGAGATGCAGAGGGAGTGGGTCAGAATAGACCCCATCCTAAGAATGGGCGGTGGAGGGGGACTGGAGGCGTGATGGGTGGGGCCCTGGGGGTGAGTAGGAGGCTGAGGAGGAAGTGGGTGCAGACACAGAGACCAGGTGGGTGTGAGGTGGGGCACCAAAGGCTGTGGATCTGAGAGGAGGCAGCAGAGGGGGAGGCGGGCAGGGCTGCAGTGCTAGGAAGGCAAGTGCAGAGGGGCGGACAGGTTGGTGGGAGTCAAGGTAAATGTCCCTTTGGTGGCCACTCCTCACCTCTTTGGCTTCAGCCTCTTGTTCTTCCCCATTTTGTTTTCCTTCAAGAACCTGGGGCTTTCATATGTTATTCTGACAACACCAAGTGAATGAACGGGGTGTGCACATGTGCGGTGCAGTGTTCACACACCGACTCTGCCCAGGAGGTGAGTTTAATTTTGGACACATTGATGCTTCTCCCGCCCCCTTCAATTAATCCTCCTTTCTCCTCTCTCCTGACCCCTCAGAAAGCAGCTCAGTTTGGTGGAAATGATGAGGGTGTGGAGACAGACAGATGTGGATTCTAATTGTGACTCCTTCCCTTATTGCTCTTGTCCCTTAGACACATCCTTAAACTTCTCTGAATCTTATTTTCTCATGAGTTTTCAGTGAGGCTGTGTATCCCTCATTCATGAGGCCGAGGAGGGAAATACGTGATAAAAGACACAAGCAGTGTCTTAGAACAGGGTGAGAGAAGGTTCCTTTCTTTTCTCTTTTCCCTTTTAAAATATTTCCTCCTAATTTTGCCCTCGTGCTGGCCCTCACAAACATTCTTTGGGCAGGAGTTATTACGAATAATTGACTAAATAAATAAATGGGATGGAAGAGATAGCTCTTCCTTACAACAGAATCTCAATTAATAAACGTAGAAGGAAAGAGGGAAATGGAAAATCACCATTACACAGTAACCACTGTAATAATTACTGCTGACAAGATTCACTAATGTGTGCTAAAATTAACGGGTGAAACTTTGAGAAGAAGCGGATATTTGCAGAGTGTAGAAGTATCACTCCCCTGGAAATTTAAGTACGAAAGAAAGACTGTGACTGTACAGTGGAGAAATAGGATGGATACCCTTGCATTAGCTGACTAAGACTGCCATAGCAAAATATTTTAAGCTTGGTGGAGGCAGGAGGCTTAAAACAACAAATTTTTCTGTCACAGTTTTGGGGACCAGAAGTCCAAAATCAGGCTCTCAGCAGGGCTGTGTGCTTTCTGGGGGCTCTTGGGGACAGCCCATTTTGCCTTTCTGGTTTATGGTGGCCCTAGGAGTTCTTTGCCTTGTGGCTACATAACTTCAGTTTCTGCTTTTGCTTCATATCACCTCCTCTGTGTCCTCTCTTCTTTGTGTCTTATAAGGACATTCATCATTGGATTCAGGACCCACCTGAATTCAGGAGGATCTCCTCCTTGCAAGATCCTTAATTACATCTGCAGAGGCTCTCTATTTTTCCACATGAAGTGACATTTACAAGTTAGAAGGTGGCCATAGCTTTTTGGGGTTCACCATCCAATTCACTACATTACTTAAGTCAAGTGATCAAGGTTAACATGACTGGAAATCAGACATATCGACACCATTCATCTTCTAAGAGGATATACTGAGAAGGGCACCATGCCACGCCTGTGGTATTCTTGACGAAAATGTGTAACCTCATCCTAATCATGAGAAAATGTACATTGAGCACAAAGTGTGGGCATTCTACAAAATAACTGACTGGCACTGTTCAAAAGTCAAGATCATGACACACAGGAAAGTCTGAGGGATTGTCACGGATAAGAGAAGATTAGAGAGAAATGAAAGCTTAATGTCATGTGGGATCCTGGATTAAATCCTGAACCAAAATAAGGCATTAGTGGAAAACCTTCTGAAATTTGAATAAGATCTGCATTTTAGTTAATGGTATCTATTATTGTTAATTTCCTAGTTTTGATTTCCTATTGAGTTATATGAGACCTTGACTTTAGGAGAGGCTGAGTGAAGAGTATACCGCAACTCTCTATATTAACTTTTCAACTACTTGTAACTGTAATTATTTCAAAATGAAAGAGTTAAAGACAAAATATTGACTCTGGAGCAGGGCTGAAGGGGTTAGATTCCTGGCCTCACCGCTTGACTCACAATGTGATGTTGTTACATTTCTTTTCTGTGCCCCAGTTTCTTCCACTATAAAATGGTGGTAATAATAGGTTCTACCTCCTGGAATTAAAATGAGGTAAAATTATGTTACACAAATGTTGTATCATCAGTTTCATTAATGTCACTGCTGTTATATTTCTATCCACAAATGATAAAACCACCATATAGAAAGTTAAGAAAACTCTTTTCCAAGTTCACACAGCCAGTGCCTGAGCCCAGAATTAACCTTAATTCCTGATCCTCAGTGACCTCTCCCACTGTAGTATCTCTTATTTTTACAGGGTCAAGGAAGGGTAAGGATCTTTGGGGGGGTCCATCTCCATAATCATCTAATTGTCCAACTCTGTGTGTTGGTAAGGCAGGCCTCACCTTGAACTGTGGAAGAAGACAGCTGGTCCTCCCTGGTCACGAACACTTAAAAGTGAGGAAAGTGGAAATTTCTGACATAAGTCTCAAACAAAACAAAACAAAACAAAACAAAACAAAACAAAACAAAACAAAACAAAACAAAACAACTCCCTTTTAAACTCACCTAATCCAACTTCTTTATTTTAGAGTGAAAACAAATGCAGAAACAAAGCCTGTAGCTTCCGAGAATGACACGTGTGGCAGGTCAGTGACATAACTGGACTTGCCATCTAGTTCTTATGATGGTGTGTGTGTATGTTTCTTTCTGCTCCTTCCTTAGCCTTGAGCTACACTCAGCAGAAGGCCTCTAGTCTCATGCTGTGGGAGCCATGAACACACAGGCTCAGTACAGTGGTATTTCACTATGTTGTGGTAATCATCCTTTCTGTAAATCCACCAATACAGTCAGACAATTACCCAATTCAAACTTCTGCTGCTAATGTTCCCCAGCTCAAGGGTGTCTTTAATAGCAAAATAATACTTGTTTTTTTCTTCCTTCCCCCTCTATTTTTTCCTAATCTCTCCCCTATGAGACATAACATTAATTACAGCAGTTAACAGAAATTCTGTCTCCATTACTGCCTGCCACCTTCTCCATCTTGGCTTCCGCCTCCAAAATTTCTCTTCTGAATGAAGGGCTGTGTGCGTGTGGGGGGGTATTATGCAGATGTGTGATTGTATTTATTTACCTTTTCTCTGCCTCCCTCCTTCGTGCTGAATTTTAAGTCAGGCAGAATCAATATTTTCACCGAGGGTGTGCGTGAGTGTGAATGTATGTGTGTTGTTTGTGTGTGCCTGCTCTGTAATCTAGCTGTCATTTTGAGCTAATTGTGTTGTTTTCTCTTGTGAGGAAGGAAATCTTATCTGTTTTGGATTAAAATTCAATGAAGGTCATAACGGCTGGAAAACTTACCAGACTGCAGCAATTAATGTTCATTTGGCTTTGATAAATTGGAACGTTCCCCTCAATAAGACTGGAGTGGATTTCAGAAGCAATAATTCTTCCATTAACTCAATGATTCTGCCTGTGATAGAGGACCTTGTCCTTCTTTTGTTTGTCATCTGTCACTTGGAGGAGCTGAGCATATGTCAGAGATGATTTATCATGATTGCAGTGCCTGCATATATCAAAGCATTTAAAACCACTAATTAGTTTTGCCCCCTGTAAATTGCCTGATTAAACAAAATGTGAGGTTGGAATTAGGTATAAAAATTTTTTCATGTCTCTGTTTCCCCTCTTGGGTTGCCACATTTGTGGGGTTATTACAAGTTCCTTTCAAGGCCTAAGTGAAAATGAATCTGTAGTAGGAAGAATTCTGAGCACTTGCTGCATCCCAGAAAATATGCTGGGAGCTTGTATGTATGATTTTACTTAATTCTTAAAATAATTCTTTAGTGTAGTTTTTAGTGTCACTAGGGAGGAGACAAAAGTCCATAAACGATGAGCATTTCATCCAACATAAGCAATGCAAGATTGAAAGACAGGTGTTTTGATTTTAAAACCCTTGCATTACCACTGTGCATTAGGGTATTTAAAGATCATGTAATAGTAACTTCTACTGTTTACTGCTTATTAGGTGTGGAGCAAGATCTTCTGATGTAAGAATTACCTCGAATGTTTGTTTAAAAGATAATTTTCTGGGCCCTGCCCAGGTGTGCTGGATCTAGACACCTGGTGTGGGGATCTGGGAATGTGCATTATAGCAAGCTCTGCCACTAATATTTGCAGGCAGCAAAGGTGGAGAATCACTGAACTGCCCCTCACTGAGACCAGCAGTAGGAAGTCACAGCCTCAAACTGGTAATTGTTTAAATCATTATTTAATTCTCATAAAACCCTGCCAGGCAGGCATTGCTATCTCTATCTCACAGATTGCAATGTTGAGGTGCAGGGTAAGTCTCCTTGTCCAACGTCACAGAGCTAGGGAGGGGCCAAGTTGGGTTCTAGAGCCTGTATTTGCCTCACTGGCTGTGAAGCTCTTGATTTTGTTGTGTAGCATTCCCATACCATCTGCTTCTGTACTTGTCCCTCTGTGTGCCCAGCCCTCCCTTCCTTCTGTAAAATGCTGCAGGAACATCAGCAAGAGTGTCCCTGGGTTGTCCCCACAGACACCCTCTTTCATTCCTGTTTTATTACAGTCCTTATGTGTTCTGATGTTCCCCTAATAAAGAGTCTAGAGGCCTGCCCTGTCTCAGCCTTCCTTACTAGGGAGTGAGATATGTGGGTTTCCTTGCTGGGGCTTTGTTTAGGTGGTTCACAGAGCTACCAGAGACTTTCTACAAGGAGGCGTGGGGCCGTCCCCACTGCCCCTCATGGCAGATGACCTCAGGTAGAGGAAGCTCACCTGCAGGGCCGGTCTGCGCCATTATAAAAATTATAGCATCATGGATGAGAGGAGAAGGGATCAACTAGAACCTGGATTTGTCAGCCTTTTGCTAACTGTGTAATCTGAGGCTAGCTACTTGCCCTCTCTGAGCTCTGGTTTCCTCAAGTCTAAAATAGGTATAACAATAATGCCTTCTCTAATAAAATGTCACCAGGAATGGAAGCATCCATTGTAAGTGCAAACTTGGTGTCTGATAAATAGAAATTTCTCAGTAAATTGTAGCTATTCTTAAAGCTCAAACACTATTGACCCACTAATGTTAATGGAACATGTTCCTATTTCACATCTCATTAAAATCTCCTGGCAATATATTAAGTGGGTGTACTTTTTAATGTCATTTTACAGCAAGGCAGGCTGAGCCTCAGAGAAGGTGCTTGCCTAGGGTCATGCTATTGGTCACTGCTGGAAACTTTGCCAGAACTGGGTAGGTGTGCCACTGGTGGACATTTGCCTGAAGTCAGGTGTAATATTTAAGGTTCAGGATGAAATTTGGACTGGCCACTGCCTATTTTGAAATTTAAAGTGGCAGATGTTATAGACCAAATTGCATTCCCCTCAAATTTCATATGCCGAACCCCTCACCACCAATGTGACTGCATTTGGAGAGAGGGCCTTTAAGAAGGTTATGAAGGTTAAATGAGGTTATAAGGTTGACACCCTAATCCAATAAGATTGGTGTCTTTATAAGGAGGTGAAGAGATGCCTTGATGCATATACATAATGGTAAGATTATGTGATGACACAGTGAGAAGGCAGCTGTCTAAAAGCTTGGAAGAAAGGCCTTACCAGGAACCACCCCTGCTGGCCTCTGATCTTGGTTTTCCACCCTTCAGAACTGTGAGGAAATAAATTTCTGTTGTTTAAGTCACTCAGTCTTTGTAATTCCGTTATGAGAGCCTGAACAAACTAATACAGCAGAGAGTTGTGGTTAGTGCTCCTCTAGACAGTGGCTGAGGGAATAGGGAAGCTGGAATAGATACATTAATTTTCTTCTGCTCTTGTTTCTGGGACAAAAGAAGAAAACAGAAGTAGGGGAGGAGGTGATCCAAAAGTGGAAAGGGGACAGGATGGAAAGTGGAGAAAGGAGAAGGAGAGAGGATTTTAGAAGACTTAGCAGACAGGGGATGTGCTGTACCTGTAATAGTAGCTCAGTAAACTGTTTTATTAGATGAACGGATTGGAAGACAGTTGGTTAGATCTTATCATGTGTTACAGTTGCAAACTTTTCATGGCATCTTATCATTGGGTGCAGATTCACTGGTTGCAGGGAGAGCAGCCAATGATAATAGCTTCTACTTAGTTATTATGATAATTTTTTTTAAAATGCATTTTGTAGGTCAGCATGGACTTTGTCATGTACTGCTTCAATAAATTTACAAAACTATTAACGATCATTCAAGGGTGAGATGTATGAGAATATACCCATCTAATGGATGAGAAAAATGAGATTGCCCAGGGTCACATGGTCACCCAAGACCTGGGGTCTGAGGCTTCAGCCTGCGCTCTCCCCACTGACACGTTAAGACCAGTGAAATTGGAAGAACAACTAAGTTGTTGGAAAGCCCCACACCTTATTAGGTTTCTGTTTTTCCACTTACTTCCTATTTGACCTGGAGAGGTTGTCTAACCAGTCAGAGATCCTCACACTGGTGGAGAGAGGCTTCAGTGAGGTGACACGGTGAAGTGCTGGTGCCTTGCCTGCAGGGAGTGTTCTGGCAATGGCCGCTTTACAGTTGTGCAACCTCTGTTTGTATCTGCAATATCCTGTTTCCTGGACTTTAAACTGAGGACAGTAACTCATATCTTAAAAGATTGTGTTGAATGAAATGAGATAACCCAGGCAGAATGCCCAGGATAGTGCTGGCACATAATAAATGTTCATTTCATGACAACTGTGATTATTATTACCTGTGGCCTCCCAAACACCGTATAGATGGGAAAGACCTCAACCTTCAAGTCTCTCGATAAACCAAAGATCAAGCCGTTTTTCTGGCCTTTCTACCCCAGGTGGCTATTGAGAGACTCCTGAGTGGAGAAAGGCTAGCAGTCATGGCAGGTGATAACTGTGGTCTCAGAGCCACCCAGGGGACCATCTCCTGCTCCTCAGAAGGTGAAGATGTGGCTGGTTTGACCAAGTGATATAAAGTGAAAAATGAGGTTGTGAAGTAGCAGCAACATCAGCATCATCACTTCTGCAATAGGAGGTCAACTGGCTTCATAAACTGTGCTGCTGCCAGAGCGGTCTTTGTTTAGGAATTAATTAGGAGCAGCAAAGAACTGCTGCCCGTGCAGATTTTGATCTCTGGAAGTTATGAAAAGCAGATGGATTTTAAGCAAATGCATTTTTTACCCTTTTACACTATGAGAAATGGTACATATTAGAGCAGAGTCCCTAGGAAACAGGCATCAAAAAGAACACCTGAGCCCCCTCTTGTCCCAATTCTGTGCCCCCATGAGCATGGCCCATCCTTTTAGCTGCTGCAGTTTGTGCATCCGTAACATTTGGGTATTATTAATAGCATAGTCTGCTATTTATGTCTTTTTAACGTGCCAGGAACAGTGCTAAATGCTTTCCACACTGCTACCTTATCTAATCTCCGCAACAGTCCAGCGAGGAGGCTATTAGTAACTGCCTTTTACATGGAAGAAAGCTGAGGCTCAGAGGGGCATACCCTTTTCTTAGAAGCAATAAAACTCAGCCCTGAACCAGGGTGGTCGGAGCCCAAGGTCTGTGCCTTTAGCTACTGTGCTGTAGTTGAACCTCCTCACCTTCCCAATAAAACGTTCTGAGTAGCCATTTGTAGTAGACGCCCAAGTATCTGTTAAAAGCTGCGTGAGGAATTTTGAAGAGCAGATCTTACAAAGTGTGGGGATTTCGTATGGGAGCCAGCGAAGACCATTTACAGTTTCATGAATCAACTCCGTTGATATAGAAGTTAACCACCCTCAAAGGATGCATTTCACCTTAGCAATAATAATCATGTTAATACTAGTTAATATTTGTACAGTGCTTTGGCAGTTTCAAGACACTGTTCACATATCCACTATTGCGTTTTATCTTCAAAAGCATCCTTGGGTATTTAGGCATCAATATTGTAGCAATTATTGTTATTAGCCCTGATCAAAATTTACAAAAGTTTGTCATGTCCAAGATCACACATGACTCAATGGTAAAGCCCGACCTACTTTCCCTAGATATCTCTGCATCTTCTGGGGATAATGGAAAGGTTAGGGATACCCCAAGGTGGCCAGTGGGAAAGAGCTCATGGCAGAGAAGCACATAAATCATGGCACGTTAGAGGTACAAGGAACCTTTAAGGTCTCTGCTAATTAGATCTTTATTTTATTTATTTTTATTTTTATTTAATTTATTTATTTTATATTAATTTCAGATAATACAGTACAGTGGCTAGACAGTTATATAATTAATTAAGTGATCCCTCCAATTACTCAAGCACCCATCTGGCACTGCACACAGCCATGATGATAATATTGACTATATTCCCCATGTTGTACTCTGTATCCCATGACTGTTTTATAACCACTAATTTGTACTTCTTTATCCTTTCAGTGCTCATTGAATAGAACTCATTTCTTCAAACTCACACAGCAAATTAGTGTGACACTTATGACAAAAGATAGAAAAATTAGGGTTTAAATCCCAAATTTTCTATTACCTCTGCTTGTGATTTTGGACAAGTTAGTTAATTCATTTGAGCCTTTTCTTTTTTAAGTAAAGACAACACTTTTGAATAAGCATAAATATTTAGTGAGATGATATGTATGAAGCTGATGGCACAATGCATGTCACAAAAAACATGTGCCCGCTAAGTGACAGTCACTAGCACAGTGGACAAGCGGGGAAAATCATGGGCTTGTGGCAGACAGGTCTGAGTTCAACTCTTAGCTCCTCAATCATTAGCTATATAACCTTGAAGAAATTATTCAAATAGTTCTAAGCTCAGTCACCTGCTATAAAGATTAGAAGAATGGTTATTCCTACACCATTTTGTTTGCTTTGTGAATTGAAAATAATCTATGATAATAATCTGCTCAGGGCCTTCCCCACAGTGAACCTCAATTTTTGTGAGTTCTGGTGTGTTCTGCTCTTCTCATCCCATGGCTTCCTCTCTCAGCTAGATGTTGGTCAGGCAAACAAAGAAAGCCCACGGCTCCATTTCTGAAACACTACTGTTGACATTTTTCCTTTGGGCACTGCAGCTTAGAAGCAGTTCTGGATTGCAGCCATTCCTATAGAAACCTCCCAACTTTGTGGAGTGATATATCCCCTCTAAGGACTGAGCTAGAGAAAAAGATGGCATTAAGTGTAATTAAATATGCACTCCTACAGTTGGGGAATGCATTGGGGGGATTTGTCTTTAAAGTGTCATTCTCTTTGCAAAAACACCTGTTATGCAAATAGTACTGCTTCTCTCAACTGGAGGCCAGGATGTTTTCTTAGCAGATCTACTGTGAATCCAATAGACCCCATGTCTCACTCCAAGCAAAAGCATCTTTTGCTTTTTCTCAAATGTAAACACCTTGGATTCTTAATTTGGCTTCCCTAATGAAGCACATGCCTGGGAGAAATGCTCAAGTTAGTCCACTCTCTGGAGAGAATACCTGATGGGAAAAGACTAGAAGAAAAACAACGTTTATGGAGCAATTGCCAGGTACCAGGCATCATGCTGAATGTATGACTGTGCTCTGCTATTTAATCTCACCATAAAGATGCAAGTTAGGTATTTGTATTGTTATTTTACAGATGAAGAAACTGAAGCTGAGAGAGGCTACAATTTACTTATTTATGCAACTAATATTTTTGAACACCCACCCACTGTGTTTGGAGTACTGTGTTAGACCTCTGGAATTGTGTGATCTAACTTTTGGGGTTTATCAACAGCATTATCCAGAGGCCAACTTGAGAATGAGGCTCAGGGACAATCAGTGATTGTCTAAGATCGCACAGTAGAAACTGGCAGAGCTGAGATTTATACCCAGATCTGCTGATGCCTTGTTTTGATACCTTTGAAACAAGGAGGCCTGGAGCTATTTGTTCACTTATTCAACTTTTATGGGGCATTTCACATGTACTAGGCACTGTGAAGTGGGTTCCAAGAAGGTTTCCTTATCTTTGGGTAGGGGTTTTGGGTCCTGTGTTCAGGAAAGATGAGGTATCAATGCATCAGAGACACAGACAAAGACAGTAGACACAAAGAGTAGGAAGAGGCCATATCTAGCTGGAGAGATCAAGGAATGCTTCCTAGAGGAAGGGAAAATTGATCATGGTCTTAAATTGTGGCATGCATTTGATCATCGATCAACAATTCACAACTTCTCTCTCTTAGTCAAGATCTCTTTGAAGTAGATAATATTAACCCTGAGATCGGGAGTGTGTTTTATACTCACTTTTTTCCCCAAAAGTTATCAGGTTTCTAGCTTCTAGCTTCTTCACTATGAATTCAACTGGTATTGATTACTCTTCCATGGTAAGGGATGGTGAATGGTCAACACAGGTAAACAGACATGGCTCCCACCCATGGAAAGCTGTCTTCCTAGAAAGGGAAGGGAAGTTTAAGTTATCCTTACTTAATTCCAGGAAGACTTGGCTAGGAAATGATGACTGTAAGTTTAGAAAGGAACCTTATAAATTATCTATTTAGTACTTTTTAGCATTTTACAGAGAAAGCTTTCATCAAATCAAATGTTATATGGACACTTACTATTTAACCTATTCTGGCTAGAAGTTTGGAGGATTTGGGTAGGAGGAGATGGGTAAGCAAAAGCTGTTTGTTTTTTGTTTGTTTGTTTTTTGTTTGTTTGTTTACCCTACAACACATCACCAAAGCTGTGTCCTAATGAACAGAGTTGGAAAAGTGCCAAAGTACAAAGCAGTCCTCAAATTCACTGTCATGTAACAGTTGGAGAAACTATGCCCTGAGAGGGAGACTTACTCAAGGCTGAAGTCCATGAATGAACTGCAGCCATGAGCCAGCCCTCTGGTTCCCTAACCCAAGGCTTTCTAAAACAACCATTGAGAGAAGGGATTGTTTTTTGTTTATTTGTTTTTGCATTGAGTTTTTTTTTAATTTTGAAGTCATTTAAAAATTTCAGAACTGTTGCAAAAAAACCCACAAAAAACATAGAATTTCCATATACAATTTAACCAGCTTCCCTGGATGTCAGTGTATTTCTTAACCATGGTACCTTTGTCAAAACTGAGAAATTGACATTGGTGCAATACTCTAAACACTTTGTTCTTATTTCTCCATTTTCTCCACTGATGTCCTTTATCTGTTCCTAGGTCTAATCACATATTGCATTTAGTTGTCCTGTCTCCTTAGCTGCTTCTTCAGCCTTCCCTTGCTTATTATAACCTTCATACTTTGGAAGAGTACTGGTTAGGTATTTTGCAAGATATCCCTCAATTTGCATTTGTCTGATACTTTCTACTAATGAGACTGGGATTATAGACTTGGTAGAAGAACATCACAAAGGTAAAGTGACCTTCTCATCTATCATATCAGGAGGTACATGATAGTGACAGGATTTACTTCTGATCTTGTTAACCTTGAATTACTTGTTTAAGGTGGTTTTTCAACTCCAAAGTTTATGTTCTTCTCTTTCTGTACTTTATTAGAAGTTGCTAAGTCCAGCACACCCAAGGAGGAGGGGTTTAAGGTCCATCTCCTGGAGGGAGGGGCATCAAAGAATTTGTGGATATTTGCTAAAAGGATAATAATTTTAAATAAATATTTAGGAGATTTACTTTGAGATTCTGCAAGTAGTCTATTTCTCCATTATGTTTTTACCACTAATTTTAGCATTCACAAGTGGATCTTGCCTGCAGTGATTTATTACTGCAGTGGAGAAAGAAGATTTTAAAGCAAAACAAAAACAAATACAAAAGGGAAAAAAAGAAAGATAAGAAAGGAAGCAAAAATGTGTGCACTTCTTAAATCCAACTTTTTCCCTAGGTTTTAAACCTGGGTCAGGGGAAAAGGTCTGCACTGTCCTCACCACTTTTGCCAACCTTATCCCAACATGGGAGCATTCTAATTGGCATCACCATGGCACTATTAGAGGCTATCTCACTCTGAGGCCAAAGGAAGCTCTTCAGCTGTCAGGAAAAGGTCAGCGTGAAGCAGTGCAGTAACACGTAACTTGACTATTTCTTTCATATCTGGATTTTATCTTAAAATACACCTAGTTGGGGAAGTGGGTAAACTCTGTCTCTGAACCTGACAGTTTCTATGCTTCTATGTGTACGAACATGTGTATGTATATGTGGGCCTGTGTGTGTTGTGTGTTGTATGTGTGGTATTTGTGTGTGTGCCTCCTTTTGCCTCGTATGCATGTTTACTACTGGGTCTCATGGCATTTGGGGAGGAGGGAGTTGCAGATCCCTCCTTTGCCTGTATCTTAGCTTTGAGCGGTCACTTAGAACAGCTTGAATGCTTGGCGAGGTTCCATGATATCTTGATAAAACATGGCTGACTCATAGCTCAAGAATGAGGAAGTGCAGGAATGTGTATAAGCCGCTCAGGCCTGGCACATCTTGCAGGTATCTGGTGTGGCTCACTGGTAGTTAAGCATGTCAGACCAGCACATTTAGCCCTTGGAACAAATCTCATGGAAAAGGTGGCCCTTGAGATGATATTTGAAAGAAATATTCCAGACAGAAATTAGCACACAAGAATCTAAGAATATTAGGAAATCCCCTACCCATTAAAATATTGTGAGAATTTCTACCCATTTTGCTGAGAATTATTTCTGATTCTAAGAAACTGCTGTGTAGGGATGTGGCTGGTGGCATCAGCAGAGTGATTAAGTACTTTACTATTCTCTTTGTATCTTTAACATCTTGGAATACCAATAGTTAGTATTGATAACTTTTGTAATTGTTTCATGGGTTGGTTGGTCCCCTGGTGGGTAGCTTTCAGCCCAATCAGAGACTCTGTCTCATTACCATTTGAACTTTGTAGCAGACACTGTTGGTGTCCAGCTCAGATCCTCTCCACACTAACCCTTTCCATGATCACTGGCCCAACTTCCAGTTGTCAGTGCATGTGACTCTGGCTAGAGGCTCTCCAGCATTTGGTACCCTCTTCCATGCTTGATGCAGGCTAGAGTCCAGAGATTCTTTGCCCTTTCAATGGCAGCCTTGAAACCATGATCGTTGGGGGTTATACAATATGTACTCCACTCACCTTGCCACCCCAGCAGGATAAACTTCCTGTTGCCTACTATAGTATCTGGCTTAGTAAGCCATCCTTTACTGGTTTTCTTTCCCGCCCTGCCTCATTTTCCCATTCTCCCCTTAGTGTCTCCCAGAATCACTTCTCAAATTACATATACACTCAAATCTTGGTTTCCTAAATTCCTTTATGAGAAAGACAAACTCAAATGGGCTTCTTTTATGGTTTCTTTGGCCAGGAAGTTTGAGCCCAGAAGAGAAAAAAAAAAAATGACTGACTTCCAGTTGCCTCTGAAACAGAATTGTTAGTTGAAACAGATCAAAACACTTGTCATCTCTGAGGCTCTATCCCTTATTTGTAAGGGAAGAGATGGGCTCAAAAGTTGCCTAAGCCTTTTCTGAAGTTTTCATTTTGAGTTCAACTTCCAAACACCTTTATTTCTCCATTATGTGTATGAATTCCAGGAATTTATTTAATTTGTCTTTGGGACATTTTTATGCTTTCTCTATACCAAGTCTCGTTTCCAAAATAAACTCTTAAATTTCACATTTTCAGGGTAAGGGAAGTTCAGGTATCCTGTTTTCTGGAAGCACTCATCTTAGACTTTGAATGTAAACCCCAACTATGAGGAAGGGTAGTTGTCTTTCTTCTTCCACCTCCTTATTTTTTTCATCCCTGTCTCCTCACAAACTTTTCCATTTGCAATTGTG
Organism: Cynopterus sphinx; assembly: GCA_030015415.1. Classification (NCBI taxonomy): domain Eukaryota; kingdom Metazoa; phylum Chordata; class Mammalia; order Chiroptera; family Pteropodidae; genus Cynopterus; species Cynopterus sphinx. Next base: position 117,331,899 of record CM057385.1, on the reverse strand, counting down.
GAAGAGGACAACCCTGAGCTTGAAAGCTCTGACCTAGTTTTTCCTACCTGAATAGAATGCCAGGCACCATGCCAAACACTTTCCATACATTATCTTGTTTATTTCTACAACAGTCCCGTGAGGAAAGTCCTATTATTATGTTATCACGGGGAGGCTAAGATCTGGGGGAGATTATGCAGTTTTCCAAGGTCATGCAGCTGTTAGTCATGAAGTCAAGGTTTGAACCCAGTCTTGTCCTAATTGAAATCCTTTCATTTTACTCATTCTCTGTTTCTCTGCATCATGAAATTCAGTAGCTATTAATCTAAAGACCTCTATGTGCTTTAGAACATTCATAAGAGCTGGGCAAATGTAGAGGGAGGGGCAGAGAAATGACTCAGCAGCACCTTGGAAAAACACATGGATTTTATTGGACAATAAACTGAGTATAGTAACAGTGTTCCCCCCCACACACACACACATCAATTTAGATTTCATCAATATAAGTGTTTCACCTAGAACAGGGATATTCTGATTACTTTTTTTTAATATTATGCTCAGATGTGGTATTATCTTCAAGAAAAACATGATCAGAATCAAGTGTGACCAGAGAAGATTAACCACAGGGTGGTGAAAAGGTTCAAAATCATGTTACTGTGATTCTTAAAATATCTGAGAGGATTTAGTCTGGAGAAGAGAAGACTTGGGGGCCATGGTAAGGATTACTACTTCAGATCTTAAATATCTCTAGGAGGAGGTGGGAGTTAAATCTGTCCTGTGTGGCTTTAGGACATAAGAAGCAATGGGAAGAAGGCACAAGACAGCCGATTCCAGCACTATTTTTAAAAGACACAATAACAAGAGTATCCAAAATTGGAATAGGATTTTTCAAGAGGAGATGTTTACTCCACCATGCGTGTATTAGTGAGGATTTTTTTTTTATTTTAAAGTGATATAAACCCAAATTAAACTAGCTAAAAGTGAAATACAGTTTTTAATTCCTCAAGGAACTGATATATCTAAGGCTACCTTTAGGGTCTACACAAAGTCATTAGGAATATATCTCTATTCTTTCACTCTGGTTTCTTTTGGGTAGGTTATTCTTGGACAAACTCTCCCCAGGTCATGAAATTACTTGATAGTTTAGCATCACCAGGAAGAAAAGAGAGTAATTCTTATTTTTAACCAAAGTGTGTGAGCAAACCATCACTTGTTCATGTGTTTATCCCTATGTTAGTTTTCTATTGGTGCTGTAACAAATCACCACAATCTTAGTGGCTTTAAACAACACAGACCTATTAGCTTACAGTTCTGTACTTCACAAATTTGAAAAAGTTCTCACTCAGTTAAAATTACGATGTTGGTGGCAAGACTATATTTCTTCTGGCAGTTTGAGGGGAGAATCTGTTTCATTGACCTTTCTAGCTTGTAGAGTCTGCCTACGGTCCTTGACATGTGGCCCTTTACTTCAGTCCACAAAACCAGCAAAAGTGAGTTGAGTTCTTCTCTCTGTTAACTCTGATTTCTTCTGCCCCCATCTTTCATTTATAAGGACTTTGTGCTTATATTGGACCTGTATGTATAATCAAGGACAATCTACCCATCAAAAAGCTGATAAGCAGCCTTAATTTCATCAGGAACCTTAATTCTCCCTTGCCTTATAGCCTAACATATTCACAGGTTCCAGACACAAAGACATGAGCATCTTTGGGGAATTATTCTGCCTACTGCAATCCCTATGCAAGTCACTTTGATGCTCCAGCTGATCAACCTGTGGACCTAGATTTGGGTAAGCCAGAACCAGACCATGTTACTGAGAGTGTTGAAGGGGTGTCATTTAGTCTCCCAAAGGAAAAGTAGGTACTTGTTATAAAAGAGGGAAGAGATGCTAAGGAAGCTACAAAAAAAAAAAAAAAAAAAAGCAACTATTATGTGGGGTGGGATATTCAGTATTAGATTGGGATAAAATTAGTGATTTTAAATATATGTGTACATATTTAAATAATATATATAATTAAAATCACTAATTTTATCTCTAATACTATATATATATATATAGGAGGCTTGACTACTAGGCTAATGATGATCCAAAAACCAGAAAGCGTCAATATAATATATTTTTTTTAAGAAATAAAGAAAGAAGAATACTCTCCTCCTTAACTGAGAAGGATATTTTTAAGGACAATAGAGTCCATGGAAATCTTCAGCAAAGTAATTCCATAGGGACAAAGTTCTCTAGAGGAACAACAACAACAACAGTAAAACCTTCCTTTCCAAATTTTGCTTTAAGAAAATAAAAAAGTACGGGACTTCCCATAACTGAACATTTTTCCCTCCTTGCCTGCTGCTAGCTGAAATTGGATGAGACCATGAAATCCTAACCAATTTTACTCCACCACAGGTGCCTGGAGTGATACATTTCCAGTCAAATGCACACTTTAGGGTTACAGATGGTGAGAGAGATAGAAAGCAGAGGTAAGAATAAGGAAAGACTCATGGGGAACATTTGAGGAAGGGTAATGTATTAAGTTTTGGGTCTCATTTTAGAATCCACAGTGCTCAAGCAGGAGGCCAGGCTGGACACTTATCGGGGAGACCTTCGCTGGTAAAGACAACTCCTGAACAATTTAGGCGTAGCTACGAAAGTGGAATGAGGTCTTACACACACATGTCATGTGCTTTGAGGGTTCGCAAGATCTTTTAAGCTCAAGACATGTTGAACAGATCAGCTGCCCCAGTAATGAAGGCCTAAAGCATAGCTAATAGGTGGCACTGTCCCAGGTGCTGAATATGGACTTGGGTTCTGCCGAAGAACACTTGTCCTGGTTTCTGTTTGTGACTAAAGGCCCAGCGCTAATTATGCCTCCATAAGTAGGTGAAAAATCTCAGGGTTCATTCTTCTCTCCCTCAGATGTAACTTTCTCATCACTAGAATGTAAGCTTCTCTGTCTGCCGTGCCTAGAATTATATCGTTATACTAGTATCATAATACTTGACCCTTTCAGAGAGATTTAGTAGTATACTTTGTAATGTATGGAGTACTTTCAAATTCAATCTCTGCAGTCAATGAAGGTATATGTTATTTGTCTCTGTATCTGTGTCTAGCTCTGTGTCTGAAAGGTACATGGTAGGTGCTCAGTACTTTTTACTGAACTGAGCTAAGGTAAATTCAGTGACTAAAAACTAAAGTTCAGAGAGAAATAAATGGCCCGAGGTCATACAACTAAGGTAGGGAACTGTAACATTTTCCCTGGCTCCCCCTACCATGCAATGCGACAGACCTTTTTAATTTCCCCACTTTGAGGATTACATTTAAAGACCACATCAAGATATCATACTTTATGACCCTGTGATTGCTGTTTTCCTGATACCAGGTAGGGTTCAGATTCCTCACATACATATGGTTTCTGAGAATTTTGGATATGATTTATCTATGCATGGAAGGATATGAAATATGTTACCAAGAACTGAAGTTTGAAACTGAAACCACATTGCTTCAGATCTGCCTTCAATCTTGGCACTTGTTTACTAGGCAGTAGAGTAGAATGATGACATGGGCTTCTAATGGTGGTTCCTAAGAGGAATAGCAGAAATTCGCAATCCCTTCAATTCATAATAATCCTCTCACTCTCTGTTCACATGGTGGTTTGCTCAAAGCCCAACATATTTAACAGTTGGCAGGGGCAGAATCACTGCTATCTCGCTACTCTGATTAATGTGCCCGTTGAAGGGGTAGATAACATCAAAGTTGTGTTTGGTTCTGCAGAGATAAAGTTAGGCTGTGCCTAGTTCCCTTCCTCCAAGGCCATGAGAATTCCAAAATTACACCTCGGAGAGAAAGGAATATGAGAGGGGCTAGTAAGAGAAGAAAGGAAGGAAGGCAGGAAGAAAAGGAAGGGCAGGAATTGAAAAGGGTGTGAGACAAAGAAGCAGAAAGTTGTTATTGAGCATCCACTCTGTACCTCATGCTACAAAAGTCACACTTTTATTTTTGTTTCAATAACTTGTATCTGACATATATACTGAAAGCAGAGATGAATGAATGAATGCTTTTAGTTTTCCTGTTCCTCTTAAATTCAGTACATGCATTTGACACATGAAGAAATTGAGCTGCAGAGAAGTGAAGCACAGGGACAATAAGGGGAGGGTTTTGTAGGACAAGAGCCTACATTGATAACTTGGCCCAAGAAGGGCTCTGAAAGGCACTGGGAAAATGGAAGGGCTAAAATGGAATGTGTCCTTCATGAGTAGTCACACAAATACCTGTATAGGAGCTAGTTTAATTATTTTTCTCATTTTACATCTGACAAAACAGAAGATTAGAAACCTAAAATGTCTTATTCAAAGTTACACATTCATTCATTCCTTTAGTGAGTGTCTACTCCAGATAGAAAAGTAAGATACACAATACCTGTCCCTCCCAGTTCTGTTAGTTTGGTGTGTGCCTTTTTCTGTGGCCACTGTCTTCTGGATTAAAGGATAGTGGATACAGATCAGGTATAGAACAGATGGGGAGCAAATAAAGGCATTCCAGGCAGAGGGCACAGCACACGCAGACTCACAGAGGCTTCAAGATGCGAGGGCACAGCACTCTTTTGAGAGTGGAAGTGGTTTGTTTTGACTGAGGCCCAGGTTGCTTGGGGAAGCCTGGTGGGTGGTAAGGCTAGAGAAGTCCAGTGGTAAAGACTTGGATTCTCTCCTGCAGACTATGAAGAAACAGCAGGTCTTTGCAAGCAAACAAAGAATGAGCTTTAGAAACAAGAGTACAAAGTGGTGGAGAAGGGATGCTGGCTACAGGCTTTGCTTGGCCCTGTGTGAATTTTTGTCACCATAGTCTAGCCACCTCCCCTGCTGCAAGCCACAGTGCAGACAATGACCAGGCAGGTGTTTCCTAGTGAACAGGGAAAGGAAACAAATGAGTAACCCAGTTTGAGTCTGAGTTGTGTGTTGAGAGGCAGAGCTGCGTGGTAACAATTTGCAACATTAAATTGAAATTAGGTCTGATTGGCTGGAAAGCACTTGGCCTACATTAATACCCAAGGAGACTCTCTGTGTCTGATTAAGCTGCAGATTTTGCTGGGCTCTCTCCTGGTGATCCATCATTATTCATGTCAGCACCAGGCCTGTCAGCCTCCCTCTACCACCAAAATTAATGAATTGAACTCCATGACCCATGTGTTTGGTGGGATGAGACTCTCTACATCAGCACAAGGCCATGGGGATGGGCCATATTGTTCCTTCCTCTTCTCTCCAAAGGTGAGGCTAAGCCACTCGCCACTCTTCCTCTTAACCTCCCTTGGCTGCCGAATGTGCATCCTCAGGGGCAACAAGGGAACCCAGGAGTGAAGCAACAATGAATACCCAGAATCTGAGAACTGAGATAGTCTTGGGAGATGTAAAACTGAGCTGTAATGTCCACTGCAGAGCTGGGAAAAATGGGGCTGGTTTGTGTCCCACAATGAGAAAAACAGGACAGGGACTATGACAAATCTCTCCTGGCTTCTGACTTCCTGTGTTCTTTTATACCGTGATTTCTCCCCTAGGCTGCTATTTTATTCTTCATTTCTCCTATTTTCTGAAAGTGCAGAGAGTTGTGTTACATTCACCAGTTTGCCAGTGGAACCAAAATTCAGCCTCTTCATTTTTCCTTTGTGTCCTCTGCCTGACATCAAAGCCAAGCTTTCCTATGATGGCTGCTGTCATAAGGAGAAAAATGAGAAAGAGACATTAAATTTGTGTTTCTGGCCTAGAAAGAAACTTAGAGGTCACCTTCAATTTTGTCTACAGCATCCCTGTCAAATGATCTTCAAGCTTCAACTAGCACAGTTCTAGTACCAGGGATCTCACTACCTCCCAAGGTGATCTTTTTATTTTGGATAGTTCTGTCTATTTATTTAGAAAGACCTCTTCATGTTGACCTAAAATTTGTGTTCATATCATTTCCACTCTTTGGTCATAGTTCTTCCATCTCTAGCAGTGAAGCACGAATCTATTTTTTTCTTCCATGTGGGAGTTCTTTGGGTCCTTTGAGCTAGTTTTCATGCTTTCATGCCATAAAAGTCAAAAATTCTTTCCCAAAATTCCATGTTTGATCCATTAGCAAAGTATTAAATCTATTTAATGAATCAAGACCAGCATTTTTTGCAACAGGATAGAATGGAATGGAACAGAATGGAATGGCGAATATCCAGATGGATTGCAGCAGGAAGGACATGTCTTCTTTCTGAAATTTTGATATTTACATGCAAGTGTACACGTGAGTGTGTGGACTGGGTCCCACTGAAAAATGTCTTTTCCACATCTTGGCTATTATTGATAATGCTGCAGTGCACATGGGCATGCCAATACTTCTTGGAGAGTGACCTTATTCCCTTCAAATATATACCCAGAAGTGTGATTGCTGGATTGTACAGTGGTTCTATTTGTGATATTTAAAAAAATCTTGTATACTGTTTTACATAATGACTGTACCAATATACATGCAGGGTTCTTAACTTTACACAATGCTATTTGTCAATTACATCTCAATGAAACTGGGAATTTTTATCTTTTTACTACGCGTGGTGCTATAAAAATATTTCAAGTACTATTGTTCAAAGCCTTCCCTTTTTTCAGATTACACCTTTTTCAAACTGGAGACCATTCCAGATTTCTAAGTGCTTGTTTCTCAGTAATTCTTAACCTCTCCGAACCTCAGTCTCCCCATCTCTTAAACACAGAAAAAGTGGCATGCGTCCTATCTCCTTCACAGCATTTTTTATGGGGATCAAATATGGTGTTGAATATGAAACTAATTTAGAAAACGAGAGGGTCTGAATTGTAATAGCAGTGGTGAAATGGTAGTAGTCATGGGAGAAAGAGTAGTAATAATTTCTTTATTCTTTTTCTCATCTCCTTTTATGATTTTCCTTTTTTTTTTTTTCTTTCTGCTAGGTTAGCACAGTCTAGATTTCCCATTATTTTATTTTAAAACTAGGGACATCATGATGGGATGGGATGAACTTGGGCTTTGTGAACACACAGACTTAAGTTTAAATCCAGCCTCTTCCATTCATTGGTTGTGTGACTCTCAGAAGTTTCTTAAACTTTCTAAGCCTCAGATGCTTTATCTTTAAGATGGGAATCCCAGGGTTTCATGATTGAATGAGTTATCCAACATGCATGACGCATAATAGAACTCAATAAATAATAGGTCCCTTTATTCTCTCCCGCCCACTCCCAACCCCCACCCTCACAATGTCTCATGTTCACATTGGTCGAAGTTAATCTCTTTACTCAGGATTGGGCTGAATCCGGACCCACTAGTAGTCTGAATCTCTCCAAGAGGGTTTCTTGGTGATGGAGTTTCTCTCTAATGCCCTTCTGGAAATAGTGGCATTTCTGAGGCTTGCGCCAACAGCAGATGCCTCAGAATTCCTGGAATCAATGCTTGTGGTGTCTCACTTTTAGAGCAGCCTTTGCACAAGAAAAGGGGACTAGGTTCCCTGGAAGCCATTGGAAAGGGAAGCACAGGGCTGTAATAGGATTCTGCATGAGGCCATGGCAAGCCCTGAGTCATGACATCTGTCTCCATTTCCCCATCATCCCATGGAGAAAATGGTCATCTCTGCCTGTCTATCTCACAGGCTGGCTGTGAGCATCAAATGAAATTGAGGATGGGGTAGTGGTTTGTTAGTGATCTAGATCAAGAGGATTTTATTTTCTTGTGGACATCATTTTTATTCAGACCAAATATATTTTTTTTTCTTGGAGTTATGTCCATCTCTAGCTGTGTGCTTCCAAAGAAGTGACTTTCCTGCCATGAGCTGTTTCCCCACATTGAGACTGAGGTTTAGTCTTTCTCAGAGGCCTGTCAACCCTGCCCTTAAGAGAGGGACTTGCCTTGGATGGTCCCAGCTAGACTCAGCTCTAGAGGGAGCTGAGACACCTTCCTCCTCCACTCTCCCTGCTCTGTGTCACTTCCAGGCGCCATCGAAATTCATTCTCTTGTGCATTCTGTGCTCAGCATTATTCTAGGGCAGGAGGGCAGCTAGGGTTATTGGGATTATCACAGACTGACTCCTTCCCCATCATACTCTGACCTACCCTTCATGGCTGTTATGACACAGACATGACATATTGCCTGGTTAGGGGGACAGAGATAGCCAGTGACTATTGTTAGATTTCTCAGGCTTCCATTTTCTTATAATAAATGGAGCAGGCAATCTTTGCTAGTTTTAGAGATGTGATGAGAATAAGAATGGGAGCACAGGCAAAGAAGAAGGCAGAGGCCTGGCACTGTAGGCCCTCACTAAACTGGGTACTCTCTAATGTCCACCAGGACTGGACCCACTGGTTTCTGCTGTGCCAGCTTCTTAGCCCAAGGAAGCCTCTCAGCTGGAGGGGGACATCCTTGATGGTGGCCACGGAAACTTCCTTGAGCATGGCCCCAATTGTGGAGCTCTGCTTACCACAGGGCATCCCTGGAGGTGTTCTGTTCCTGGCCTCATGACCCAGCATCTCCTCCCACCTTCTCCTCCTATCCTTTTCCCATCCTGTAGAGAAACTGGGCTAGACACACTGATCTGTGTAATTGTGTGGCTTTCAGAAACAGAAGCCCCGGTTTTGGGGAATAAAACAGCCTCATCAAAGGGCTCCTCTGTGTCCAAGCCCAGGGTTGCCCTCCAGGGTTGCAGGAGTGCCTTTTGACCATGATCAAGGGCTCTGACTCTGCTATTCATGACCATCCAATGTGCCAGGTGGCAGACTGGACATGGCATTTCCCATCGCTTTAAAAGTTTGTAATTCTCATCAGAACTCTGATGATATCCTACTATTCCCATTTCACAGAGGAGGACACTGACTCAGAGATGAAGTAACTTGCCTATTAATAATAAATAACAACTGCAACAGAGAGCTTCACACGTATTTCTTATTTCTTCAGGGCATGTACTGTGTGTGATGTCACAAACCACAGGGCTATCAGACTTTAGAGCCTGGCTTCTACAGAGGCATGTGGTTGAGAGGACCATGGTGGGGCTTTGGTGACAACCCTGACATGCGTTTAAATCCATGTTCTCACTTCACATGCTGCATCCTCGCTGGCAAATTCCTAAACCATTCTGAGCATCAGCTTCATTATTTGACAAATGAGAGTGATGATAACTGCCCCATAGAGGTGCTGATTAAATGGTACAAGACGTGTTAGTTCCTGGAAAATATAAAACACTCTAACAACATAATTATGATTTGATTTTTTTAATGGCCTTGTGCAAATAGTGTCAAGAAACACTGGGCCATTTGTACCATGTGGACAGAAACCAGATCTGTCCTGTTGCTTGCTCTCTCCTCAGATGTGTTGCTGTGTCTGGCACTTTGGGGCTATCAATAAGCATATCAGTAGACATTAGTTGAACAACTGGTAGATTGACTGAATGAACAAGTGAATGAATGCAACTGAGTTATGTATTTGTAGCATCTTCTTAATTTCTTTCAAAACTTTGTTGAAATGAAAACCAACACCTTTCAGTCCTGCCTCTCCAGGTCTGGCCACAGACGGACATGTATATGCAGAGTAGGGAGGCTAGAAACACTGTCTAGTGGGTCAGCTTGGACTCCTCAAGTATTAGGCTCCGTCGTCAGATAAGTCTGCCTCTCTGATGATCAAGTAAGCCTGGCCATGCCCTCCAAGTGACTAGACATTCATCCTTATCATCATTAGGCAACACAAAAGTCTTTTGCTTTTACAAAGATGTTTCCTGCAAACTATAAGGGGTATAATTTTATCAGAGACTATTCTGGAAAAAAATAATTTAAGATAGTGTTTTAGCCATGTTCACAGAAAATCTTCAGAAATGGGAACAACTCTGCCTTCTTTGAGATGTGTTCTTCCTTCTGTGACCTCTTCTCCTAGTGGGCTCCCAAGTCTGCCTGAGGCTTCAGGTCCTTTGGGGGCCTTTCCTCTCCATTCCTCTTACTACTTCTTGGTCTAAACCATCATCTTTCCTGGAAAGGAGTAGTGCACCTGCCTCTGCACTTTCATATGGCTTCCAGATCCTCCCTCTGACTCATTCTCTGCACTGCAACCACTCTGGGCTTTCTAAAGCCAAAGGCTATCTTATCATCCTGCCTACAATGACTAAAAGGTCAAAGGGTCCCCCCATCAGGCATAGAAGCATAATAGAGCATTGAGTATCAGAGCAAGGGTTTTAAATAGAGTGAAATTCATTCATTCATTCATTCATTCACATACTCATTCAACATTAATTGATCTTCCACATGCTAAGAACTATTGAAAGCACCAGGTATTGAGCATGAATATAACCAAATTCTCATCCCCAAGGAGGTTATGTTTTTGTCAAAGACGACGATAATGTGCAAATACATACATTTATGTTATCAGACTCTAATAATTGACATGAGGAAAAATGAAGTAGGGGCTAGAGAATGAGAGGTGGTTCTTCTATTTTAAGTAGAGCAACCAGTAAGCCACACAGATGTCTGGGGGAAGTAGAGTTCCAGGCTAAAGGACAAATATACATTGACATTCTACTTCCATGACTTTCCATTTGTGACCTTGAGCAAGTCGTTTCATCTCTGTTCTCATTTTCTCTGTAAGACAAGGTTGCTGTGATAGTTCTGATTTTTTAGTTTTACTTACAGAACCATTCATGCTCTGATTCCTTGTTTTTGACTTAATCTCATTCCTGACCACTCTTTGCCTGGTCCAGACATACCAAATCACTATAGCCTCCTTCCACCTGCTCTTCTCTCCATCTGGGTGGCCTGTTCATTCCTCTGTCTTATCTCCACCCCACTCCCTTCACCTAGATCACCAAATTCAACCTTCGGTTATTAGCTTAGATATCACTTTTTCTTGGAATCCTTTGGTCACACACCCCAATGCTGGGGTATGTGCCACTAAGTCTTTCCATCCCTCTCTGTTTGCTATTTTCCTACCACTGCCTGCAGGATTGATAACATCTGTGCCTCTCATGAGATTTTTGAACTTTGTAAGGCCATCAGAGCCAGTGTTTGACGCATAGTAAGTGCTCCCTCCCTGACTGTTTGTCACCTACTATGTGCCAAACACTGGCTCTGATGCCCTCACAAAGTTCACAGTAATGGTTTTGATATAGGACAGTATCAAATAATGATTCAAAACTTTTTTTAATCTATTACTAAATTAATAGACAAATGGGAATACTTGATAAGTATTCACTGAAATTAATGAAAAGGTCTTGCCCAAGGACAAATGAAAAATTTACTAAATAAAATTATCCCTTACATATATGGAGTACTTTGCATGCCATCAATCTTTCTGCCTTTACTATCTCACTTGATTTTCACAACAAACTAGTGAAATGGCTGGCAGGGTCTGGAAGACCTCAAAGGGCAAAGAAACTTGTGACAAACAAGATAAACCAGATTGAAAAGAATGGGACCAGCACTCAAAACCCAATGTCTGACTCTCAGCTCATTGTAGATTTTTCCATCTCCTATGTCTGCATCACTAAAGACTCTGTGTGTTGGGGGTGAGCGTTTGGGCATTGGGGATACTTCAGAGGAAGCCTTCTGGCCTCATCTGAACTTGGAAGTCCCTGACAGGGTGGCAAGCAGTAGAAAAGCCTAAGGCTTTGAGAATATGTCTCCTGGGTCAGGGGATGCTGATATATCTGCTTTAAAAAGGCAGAATTAGCACTGAGTCTGGGAGGTTAATGAGTTGAAAATCCAAGGAAAGCTAGAAAGGAGGTGAGGAGGCAGTGAAATTCTTTGGAGATAATATGACCATGAGGGCCTTTGAGGTTGCAACAGGCTGGGACCAGGAAAGCAAATGGGACATATGCCACTTAATGTGTGTTACTCTGGGAGCTCAGAGACCTGGATTCAGGTTCTACTCAGTTACCTTCTATCAATGCATCTTGAGCCAGTGCCTTCTTTATTCTGGTTTTAAGTCACTCCATCTTTTAAAAAGTGGTTTTTAATTAGTAAAAAAAAAGTGTTTTTAACATCATTTCCCTTGGGACTTTAGTGGTTTGTGGTTATGCTTCTGGGCCAAGGGAGGAGGTGGTGGAAGGTGAGGAGAGGCAAAGCATGTACCCTCATTCTTCTAGAAACTTTTCTCTTTGAGGTTGTATTTATTGGATTTTGAGTATAAAATTTGTTTAAACAAAGTGCTCTGTTATGAGATGAAGTTTGGAAATCTTTAGCCAAAATGATCTTAAGTGCCTTTTCAGGTAGGACAATCTGTGAAAAGAGAATCAGAGTGAAAATAAAGCCTCTGTTTCAAGTACCCAGTCTAGGAAAGAGAGGGGAGGCTGCAGGGAGGCCAAGGCAGGATTAAATGGAAGGGACAGGAAAAAGCTGCCATCATTCTCTGTGTCTGCAATTTAAGGCTGGAGAGAACAAACTTCCCAGGAACCCTTTCTTTCTCTCTTTTCCTTCAGGATTTTATTGCCTTTTTCCCCATCTTCTTTTTCTCTTCAAACATCTACTCAAGAAACTTGATAATACTTGAGCAGTTATGTGTTCTCAAGTCATAACTTGAGAAAGCTACATTCTTTCTCTTATAAGTGGGGCTTACCAAAGTTGTCTGTGAGAATGAATGTCATAAATACTCATTGAAAAGTTCATAGGGAAGTGAGACTCACCCTTTGCCAGAGGTAGACGCGACCACAGGGAACCTCTGGTTTCATTCACTCATTGTACCAAAGGGGAAATTGAGACCTGGAGAGGGAAGAGCCTTGTCCAAAGTCACATTGTCCACAGCCCAATAGTCCAGGCAGTCAAGGTACAATTCCTGATTGCGAGGGACACAATACAAAGCTGTTCAAAGAGAACATGGAAGTTGCTGACCTTGAATTTCAATGCAGATGGTGGATATATCTTACATGTCTTTTGCCTTCTCCACATATCTGTTTGAGGTCTACATGACATACCACTTTTCTGCTTTTTTTTCAAATATACGCTTTGCATAAACTATGCAGAAACTACATTACTCTGTCCCTGTCAGACCTTATTTTGTTGTTCAAGATCATTGGACAAGGGTCCAGCCCAGTTACTAAACAAACATCTGCTCATATCTCTCCTCTTCTTGAAATGGCTCCATCTGTTCTGAGGAAGGAGTCACTGTCCTGGACCAGAGCACGTATTTTTTCTACATACATCAGAAGCCCAAATTAACTCCAGGACTCTGGGACAAAGTTTCCCAGACCTAGGACACTTGCACATTGCTTTTCTTGTCTTTAAACTTGTATGTCTATCTTTTTTTTTTTTTCAAATAGATTAAAGAAAATGAAATAAGAATTCAGGGAACTTAAAGGAGAAGAAACTAGCTCACCTTTTCACCTACAGTTGAACTTCCCTAAAAAAAAAGAGAGAGAGAGAGAGAGAGAGAGAGAGAGAGAGAGAGAGAGAGAGAGAGAGAGAGAGAGAGAAAATAAAAAGCTACCACATAGTGGAAGCATTATATTATTACAAACATCTTCTACTCTTTGGCCAGTATACTTTTATAATGGAATCATTGAGGGACAGAGTGGAAGCATTTTCCCCAAAAGTACATATTATTAAAGTCAAGGCAGAGGAAGAAACAGGCTGGGACCTTGGGACCCTCCAGCCCACAATACATTTCTCTGAAGCACGGAATTTCACTGCTGTACCACTCACTCATTCACTGTCATCCTTGAACCACTCTCTTTTCCTTTCTTTCACCTCAGTTTCCTTCTTTGCAAACTGTAGAGTCTAATTACCTAGTATCTGAGATCCTTTTCAGCTGTAAGAGGGCTGTGTTTGTATGTATGTGTTTGTGTCCTTTTCATAATACAACAGTATTCTGACATTAAATATGCGCCTTTTTGTCCATCCATTCATCTTTCTATCCATCCATCCATCCATCCATCCATCCATCCATCCATCCATCCATATTCATCCTTCCATTCAGATTGTATTATCTAGTAACTGTTAGGCTCCATCTCAAGAATAAAGATATTCAAGACAGAGTCTCAGCTCTCATGAAACTTAAACTCCAGTTGGCATCTTAGAACCCCCCAAATTAGGGTAACCTTAACAAGCTCAACAGGCAAAAACACCTAAAAATTATTTCTTGTAAATCTGGTGAAAAAGTAGTCTTGCCAAAAGTATCATATTTGTAACATGGAAACACCTTCACATACAGTCTTAAATGGTTGTAATAATATCCCTTGTGAAGTCAACAATATTGGAGAGAGTTTATCCCATTTTACTGGTGAGGACACCAAGTTCTAAAAGGTTGAAGTTATTTTCCTTAGGTTCCCTCAGGCAATTAAATCTTTGCAAAGGAGGCTTAAACATAAATTGCCAGGTGTTTTATCTAGGATCTGATGATGAGATGAGGAGGAGGAGACTTTTAGTGTGTTGCCAAGCTTTGGGGCCAGGACTATGCACTAGGATTCTACCTGCATCTCTTGCCATTGGGAGGCTCTTCTGAGTCATAGTATCAGCCTTTGATCACACTGCAAGGACCTGGCTGTACCTGGGACAGAAGTGGTTTGGGTGAGCCAGAAGATTTCATCTCTGGACAGGGTCCCATCTCTTTCCCTCTCAGGTCCTGTATCTGCATAATGGTGGTGATGCTTTTCTGCTTATTTCCCAGAGATATTGAGTGTCCAGTGAGACAAAACAGGTTCTTTGAGCATGGCCCCCTATGTAAGGCGGCATGTCCCACCATACCTGGTACTGTGGGTAATCAGTATCATTTGCTGAGTGTGGGTCAGGAATTAGGCAAAGGACGGGTGAAGGGGAAGGATGTGAAAATGCTCCTGTGTCCTAGGAATCATACTGGGAGTTTTTTACATATTTTTAACTTTTACCCTGTCATCACCCAGTGAGGTGGGTGCTTCCATCGCCTGATTACAGGTGAAGGGACTGCAGATCAGAGAGGTTAAGTAACTCTTCACCTCGCTCAGTGGGGATAGCCCAGACCTGGAATCAGAGTCCACATCTGTGCTCTCCCTTTGCTTCTTGCATCTTCATCAATGACCGAAAGTCTGTTTGGGCATATTTCTCTCCTATAGCCAGGGATGCAGCTTGAATGATGAACAGTATATGCAGTGGTTGGTCTTGGAAAGCCTTGAGATAAGAAGGCAAGCCATTAATCCTGGCTTTTTCTGTCTTTATCTGTATAAGTTGCTCATTAGATATTCTCTCCTCACATTTTCAATTAAAGCTCCTTTCTGATTCCCTCTTATTTGTCTCTCCATTTTGTTATAATTTTTCTTTTTCCAATTTTCTCTCTGAAATTCTAAATAGATTCTGTTGGTTTCCTGTCGTAGTCTCCCTCATCATTGCTTTGCCTATTTGCCTGCTTCCAGATGTACTTTTGACTGGTAAATCTGAGCTGGTTATTTTTCTGTTGAAAACCCCTCACAATATAGAATCCATGTACCTTCACTTACTCCAGAAGTTCCTTCAGGATCAGGTCCAAACAAGTGCTCCAGGGTCAGTGTCCACCATCTGTCTATTCCAGCCGCTTGCAGCTCTGCAGAGATCCCCTGCCATGTGGTAACCATTGCTTTGCTGCCTGCTCACCTCACTCCTCAGCCACCAGCCCAGCACCTTACACATACTAGATGCTCACTAAATATTTAGTGAATCTAGTGAAGAAATGTATTAGACACCCCACATTCTCCCTTACCTCTGTCCTCTTCCCCAGGATTTAGAGATTGGAAATTTGAGTCTTATGTCTATGGTCTATAGATATCAGCCTACCAGCAGGAAACTATTGAAGTGACACTTTCATAGCACTTTACAGATCACAAGCCATTTTATACACATTAACTCTGTTTGATTCTCACAACAACCTATGAGCTCAATGGTGGAGGTTTTCATTCCATTCCACAGAAGAGGATACAGAGACACAAAGGGGCTGTGAGACTTGTCTGGAGCCACATAACTCATGGATCATGGTGCCAGGATTTACATCCTGTGCGATTTCTGGGGCTCTGGACCTTGGTTTCTCCCCTAATGAACACACTGCATCTTAATTACAACAAAAGAGGAAGGGAAAAGCCAGGGTAATTATTGGTGACACATTAAGCAAGTGTGAAGCTCTTGGAAGAATTGAAATGCTTTTTTTTCCATATTATCAAGGACTTTTTCATTACTCCTAATTCCTTATATTTGTACATCAATTTAGATGTTTGCAGAGTGATTTTGTTTTTTAATCTCGGTTCCATTTGCCTTGTACTCGATTCAGTGGTATGGGCAAACAAGGCTTTAGGAAATACATTTTTATTTTTCCTCCCCGCCATGTCCGTGGGAAGCACCAAGGATATAATTGTGAGCAGTCAGACTTGGCCTCTGCCATCCTGGAGCTTAGAGTTTAATAGAATAATAAATAACAGTTATAATAGAGTACAACGATTATTAAGATGCCAGAAACATAGGGTTCTGTGTAACACAGAGAGCCGAGGACAAAGGGGTGACTGGCAGAGGTTTTCCAAAAGAGACAGAGATCTAAAGAATAGAAAGAAGTTAACTAGAAAAAGAGTAGTGGAAAAGAATGTGTGAGGCAGAGGGACTACATGCAAATACCAGGAAGCAGGAATAAGAGTGGTTCAAGGTTAAAAAAGCACTGTGTATGATAGCCAAGATATGGAAACGACCTGAATGTCCACTGACAGATGAATGAACATACACAATGCAATGCTATTTGGCCTTAAAAATGAAGGAAATCCTACCATATGCAATATCATGAATGAACCTGGAGGATATTATGCCAAGTGAAATAAGCCAGACAAAGAAGAATAAATACTGCATGATTTCACTTATATACAACCTTGAAACAGTTATACTCACAGAAGCAAAAAAAGAAAAAAAAAGTGGAATAGTGGTTGCCAGTAGCTAGGGAAAGGAAAATGGTGAGTTACTATTTGACTGGTATAAATTTTTCATTATGCAAGATGAATAAGTATCAGGGATTTGATGCACAACACAGTGCCTGTCATTAACAACATTGTATTGTACACTTAAAAACTTAATAGGGTAGTTCTTGTGGTAAGTGTTCTTACCTCAATTGAAAAAAAAAGGATAATTGTGAGTAATACAAATGAGTAAACTGAAAGCTATGGAGAGGAATAGACTGGATTCAGGGTAGACTGAAAACCACAGCAGAAACCTCCCACCTCCCAGCCTGTGTCCAGCCTCCTTGGCCTCATTGCAGGTCTCCACCTATCAGGGTGCAGAAAGGTGAGGAAGAGCGTGGGTCCAAAACAGAGGCAATGACTATACCCAGCAGGCTTCAGATGCCCAGACCCCAGAGCCCCTGAGGGGTATCCCACTGCCACACTGCAAACGAGGCCTCTCACCACTTGAAGATGAGTCACAGATGCTGCAAACACATCTGTGATATTGTGTCAAAAAAAAAAAAAGAGAGAGAGACGTGCATTGGCATTCAGATAGCAAGCTTATTAGCCTGTTATTATCCATTCACCCAGTATTCTGACTAATCAGCCTTCAGATGGGCAGGATTAATTGGTTACAATCCTAGCACTGGGCACATCTAATTGAAACGGATGCATTTGGCTTTCAGAACGGACAGCTTATCCATTGCCATTACACAAAGAGCACGCCCTGGCCCTTAGATTTTGCTGTCAAGGCCATTCTGGTGCAGGCCATGGAAGGATAAATGGAGCCCTTTTCTCACCTTTGTCGGGGGCTGTTGCCACCCTGTATCATGGTTATCAGTTTGCGGCATATCTGTCTTCCCTATGCACTGTGAGTTTCCTGATGGCAGAGCTGTATCAATTAACATCAGGTCTGACTACATGTAATAAGAAAGGCAAAATAATGTGCCTTAAACAAGATGAAAATTTTTTTTTCTCTCATACAAAACAAGTCTGATGATAAGAGAGCCAGGGTTGGCATAGCAGCTCTGTGATGTCTTCAGGGATTTAGCTCTTCCTTCCCTCCTTCCTTCCTTTCTCCTTCCCACCCTCCCTCTTTTCCTCCCTTTCTTCTTTCCTTCTTTTTCTTTCTTTTTTCCAACATCCCAAGGTGTGACATCTCTCCTCATGGTCCAAGATGACTGCAGGAAAGTCAGACATCATATTTGAGTCCCAAGCAGCAGGAAGGGAGCAAAAAAGAATAGAAATGGAAGCACACCTCTTCGCTGAAGCAGCTGCCTTTAAGGAGCCTTTTGGGAAATCCCGCACAACATTAATGCTTACAGCTCATTGGCCAGTACCTAGTCACCTGACTCAGATGCAGTTGTTAGCTGGAAGTATACTTGTTTAAATAAAATCAGATTTGTTTAAATAAAGTCAGACTCTGTTACTGAGGAAGAAAAAGACAATACATATTGGGCAGGCACCTTGACATATTTGATTTTGTCTGGGTCTGATTCAGCTTTAGTATCCCTCACAAGGCCTTCCTTGTGCATCATGGGAAGGGTTAAATATTTGGGTTAAGAGTTTGAGTGGGGGGGGTGTGACTCCATAGTGTAGTGGTTAGAACATCTGCTTTACATGCATAAGGTCCTGGGCTCGTGTCCCAGGTGGAGCCACGGACCATACCCCGGGTGACCCAGGGTACATGCCATGAGCATGTGGGAGGAGATGCCCTGCTTTCAGATATCCGGTTCTTAAGGAGAAACAGCAATATCCATAGGTCAGGGGTGGAAGTGGAGGTGGGGAAGAATCAAAGAGGGGGAAAAAATAGAATTTGGGCCTGACCCAATGCTGCCTCTGCCATCTATTAGCAGTGTTGTTTAGGTAAACTTTGTTTAATTTTTTTTAGCTCAGTTTCTTTATTGTGATAACTGTCATGCAGACTTTATAAAGTGGTTATGAGGATTAAAAGAATGAATTCTATTAAAGTGTTTGGCGGGGCTTCTGGTATATAGTGAGGAATTAATAATTTCTATTGATAATTTCCAGGATTTTTGATGTTTGTTATTATCATTAAAGGAACACAGAAGTGGGTATTATATCCTATTATATAAAGAATTCTGGGTTTAGAGTGAGAAGACCTATGATTGAGACCCAGGTAATAGCTGTGTGGCCTCAGGCAAGTCACTCAACTTGTCTGAGACTCAATCTCATTTCTGGAAGATGAAGATAATTGATCTACTCTCAGTTATGAGACTTGAAGAATTACTTTCCAACACACAACAAAATGCTATCCTATTATTAAGGTAGTGTTTTGTAGTGAGAAAATTACAAGCTCCGGGGTCAGACAACTTAGTTTCACAGCCCAGCCCTACCAGTTCTTAGATTGGCGAATTTGGCCATATCACATAACCTCACTGAGCCTTGGGTTCTTTATTAGTAAAAAGGAATAGCAATAGTTTTGCATATTTCTTGGACAGATTGAAGGAAATTATCTATACAAATATAAAGTGTCTAAAAGATAGAAAGCTAAAGAAATGACAGTGATGGTTATGGTGATGATGATGAGGAGGAGAATGAGGATAAATAACTCAGCATGAATGAATGAATAAGTAAAAGAATGAATGAGTCAGTGAGCACATAGAAGCCTGGAGTTATTGTCCCCCCTCTGCCAAGCCACACAGAAGGGGACACAGAAGAGTAAGGTCCCTGTGGGATTCCAACACCAGCTTTTGCTCTGGGCAGCCTTAGCCTTGTGAGGCAGATTCCACACACCAGCAGAGACAGCAGAGGCTCCTTTAGGGAAGTCCTATATGCCTTGGGGAGAGCAGGCTCCCCTACCAAAGATCTCTTGCAGTCATCCTTAGGCCCACTTGCCTCTGACTGCAAATCAACTTCTAGCAGTGGCTGAGGCTTCATCCATGTCTCCAGGCCACTGGTTATGTATGTAGCTGAGCAGGGTACCATAAAGCGTTTATTACACAGAGGGTGAGATTATCACATTACTTATGCTTTTCTCTTCTAACAAGAGATGATAAAACTTTTATGATACCTCTAGTTTTCATATCCCTGTTCCATTTCCATGTTATTCTTCCTTTCCCAGACTCCTCCTGACTTTCCTGAATTAGGGATATAAAGTACTAAAAACTCAGAGCTCATTTGGTACAGAGAGAAACTCAATTATATTCAGCAGCAGAGTGTAAAAGGAATTGAGGTTGGGAGATATATTCATAGGTTATAGCCTCTAGGTGGAAACCTGCCAATTTTCAGCCCAGCGGTCTATTGGGATGCTTAGGAGACTGTCAGCTAAGTCTGGGGAGCCGTTCCAAGTGGGAGACACTCTCCAAGAGGATTTATAGTAATGTGAATGTCAAAGTAAGCTCCAAATTAAAAGACACTGATTGAATTCTGTAGAACAGAGTTTGTAAACTGGGACTCCAAGATCATATCGAGGCCACAGGTGAGTCTCGTTTTGTCTATCGTTGGACCACCCAGTTTTTGTTTTTCAGTTGGTTGCCTCAAATTTGGAAATCAGATTTCAAGTGAAAATACAGATTGTGTGTGTGTGTGAGGGTGTGAAAAAGTTGCATGGTCTGTCTTCAACAGGACCATATTTCTGATGACAATTAGCTGGATTTCTGTAGCAGATGCTCCCTTTTAGAAAGATCACATATGCTCGAGTTTGCCACAGTTCCTACCACTCCGTATTGTCCCTTTTTTTATATCCCACTCATTTTCCTATTTATGTTCTCTGAAGATATTTGTGTTTAGGCCCCTCCTTCATAAGATACTCACTGATCAAAGTGATACAAATGTCAAAACGACCTGTAGCTTGAGTGAAACCAGATGGATCCTTTAGAAGGCACTCCTGGCTTATAGGAATGCAGTTGTCAAAGTTTCTTTCAGCTGAAAACATACCCGGACTAATCTATTAGAAAGAATTCATGAGTCATGTAGACTCTGAGGAGCTACTACATCAACCCTGAAAAGCATCAAAAGGACAGATTCACCTCAGTGGAGTTTTGTTTGTTGGGCTCAGTTTATGTCAGAGCTGACAGTCCCACTGGCTTTGAATGGCCTCAGGCTCAGAAACAGCAGTGGCATAGAGAGACTTGTCCTTTCGTCCCTCTCATCTTGGGTGGACAAAAGGGAAGCCCAGAAGGGCTCAGGTGGAAAGGAGAATTGTAACTGGGACTCAGGCAGTTGGAGAACAAATGTGAGCCTTATGCCAAAGCCTTGTAATGTGCAGAAAATGCTGGCAGGGAGGACGTGGTGTGGAGAACTGACAAGTGTGTGCCTGGGAGGCAGAGAGCCTGGGTTGGATCCTGTCAAGCCCCCAATGTATTCAGTAAGTTTGGGCAAAACCTTTCCTTTTCTGGGCTTTAGATCCATCCCTATTTGAAAAATGGGGATTGGACTAGATATGCTCTAGAAACCCTTGCAAAAATCTTTATTCTAGAAGAAGAACTGGCACACACAGCTGAAGAAATATGAGGACCGAAGGGCAACTCTGTAAAAAGGTTTACCTAAGGGAACTCCACTGAGGTGAATCTGTCCTACTGCTCTGAATTTACAGCAGCTGCACTAAATTATTCTCACTGCCTGGTCTCTTGGCTCTCTGCTATTTTCTCCAGGGTATGTCCTCAACCTCATCTCTTTCTCCCTCCCCTCCTTCACTCTGCTCCAGACATAGCAACCTCCTGTTTCGGGAACATGCCATGCGAAAGCCACAGAGGGTATTGCTTCAATCTGTAATGCCCTTTTTGTTATCCTGGCAGAATCCTACTTTTCAAGGCTCAGTTCTGCCTCCTCAAAAATGTCCCTGTCCCCTTCCAGACCCAAAAGTGACTGACTTTGGGATTCTAATCTAAGCCCTGCAACTTACAAAGAGTGTCATCCAGTCTGTAAGGAAGGCAGGACCAGAAACCCAATGTCTCAATTCTTCCCCCAAGACATTGTAACTCCCATTCGCCAGTCACCCAGCTCCATCACTGCCACTGATGTGACCACAAGCAGGTTACCTGACCTCTCTGGACCTCTCTGAGTCCCAATTTCTGCATCCAGAAAGGATGATAAAAATAATTCTTATCTCAAGTTGAGAGAATTAATGAGGTGCCTGGTACCTAGTACGCACACGTCAAATGTTTTAAGTGTAGCGATAGGGCTGCATTTATTTTTCTACTTGCTTACAGCCCTTGCTGAACTCTACGTGTAGAATGAGCAGTAGTCTAGGAGTCATGTGACTATGTTTGGGCCCTCGCTTGCTCCCTTATTAGCTCTGTGATTTGGGGTGGGAAGAAGAAGCATAATTTCTGTGAGCTTTGAAACAGAAACAGAAAAGGTTCTACCTGGCTTTCAGATAGCTGCCATCTGCATCCTTCACTGGGGCTAATGAATGGGAGTGAGATGGGGTGGGGATGTCTCTTGAAACAGGAGACAACACTCTACAAATGTGAGCTCTTTATTATTATTCCTAACACAACAGCTCCTTTTCTCCAGCAGAAGACCAGAGCTGCTTGCTGGCCTGACAACAGTGGCCCAGATGTTGCCAACATCTGTCTGTTTCTTCCCTGGGCCTTTTACAGAGAGAGGGGAAACAAAGGCGTGAAGAAGGATCATATTCTAAAAACCTTTGGACAGGTTTTGCTAACTCCTCCTGCTGCCTCTCCTCCACTGAGAATCCCCTGAGCAGAAGAGGACACTTTTCATTCATTTAATTGGTTCATGTGCCCGGCCCAGGGCTTGGTTTTAATTAAAGAGAAGTTTAGGAAACTCTGGATACTTTCATTGGTTGTAGAAACTCAGAGCTGCCTTTTGCTTCTGGGGTGATGCTGCCATCCAGGGATGGCAGAGCCTCTCAGTTACCCAAGTAGAGATACGACAAGCTCACAATTCAGGAATCCTGATTCTCCTGCTGCTTTGTTATATCATCTTGGGCAAGGCTGATACAGTCTCTGGACCTCAGTTTTTATATTGATTAAATGATGAATCTCAGGTTCTACAGAGAATTCCCTGTCTGACTGATCCTCGAGTGTCATTATGGAATGTCTCATAGCTGGGAAAGACTGGAGAAAGTTAATATCTGCATGTGAATAGAGCATCATTTTCTTTTTTCTTTTTGTTTTTATTTGGAAGAGTGGCAGCTTGGCAACTTGGAGAATAATACCCTGTGTTTTTTGAGCTGCTGCTGAGAGCCAGGAACTTTGCTCACATGAGCTCATTTAATCTTTGCAACAATCCTCAGTGGAATGCACCAGCATCCCTGGTGATTAATCCCTAATGATTAAACTGAGAATTAGAGAAAGAATTCACTCTCTCAAGTCGCTCAGCCAGCAAGAGGAAGAGTCATTTAAAACTCCTTCCAGGGTGCTATGCCACCAAGAAGTTGTGGAAGGGAGTCGTGGAATAGATTCAGCCACAGGCTGGGCCAGAGCCAGAACCAGAGATGCTGGCAGTGGCTTTATTAGTTCACAGTCCTGGGAGGACCCTTACAGATCACCTGGTACAATCCCTTTTTTATAATGAGGAAATAGAGGCTCTGAGCGGGACAAGGAGTTGACAGTGTCACTCATACACCTCCTGGAGTCAGGCTGACCTGGGTTTGAATTCTGCCTCTGTCCCCTACATCCTGGGCATCCACTGTCCTCCAGTAAGTGCCTGCAGAGGGAGTTCCTGTTCCATGTTCCACGGCCATAGACACGCATAGCTGGGTCAAGGGACCTGAGGGAATACCGGGGAGCAGTGGGGCCTCTGATCAGAGCCTCCCCTCCTTTCCATGCTGGATGGGAATGGAGTTTATTAAAACACCCTCTCCCCTCCTTTTATGGAGTGGGGTTGTAATCATAGCTCTGTGAGATGGTGGGATTTTACTCTGTCACCTTCCCTTAGCCATGACTAGTGGCAGCCCCTGCTCCAGGCTCTTTGGGAAACATAACCGTGTGTCTCCAGGGGGACTAGCTAGTTTCTGTCCACCAAGCATTGGGTAGAGGAGGCCCCTGGTACCAGCATCTCCACTCTTACCTCTCCATTCCAGATGGATGTACGCTCCCACAGAGAAGTGGAATGAGGTGGGACCAAGGCAGAACACCTTCAGAACTATCTGGCTTCTTGATCAGCCCTTCTCCTAACAACCTTGAGCAAGTGACCTAATCTCTCAGGGTCTCAATGTCTTTATCTGTGAAAAGGAGATAATAATAGAATCTGTTTCTCAAACATGTAACGATTAATTCAAATAACATGACTAAAGTGGTAAGTCAGGGACTGGTGGATGGAAGGTGCCAAGCCAATGGTTGTCTTACTCCCTCCATGGTTCCAGGCATTGTTGCACATTCTGTAATCGAAAGTCAGCAGTTGGGCCTGAACCAATGTCGGGCACAAAGAAGGAGAGATCAAAGATCTGTTTTGTTTGTGTTTCTGGGCTACAATTCCTTATCGTTCCTTAGCCTAATCACAGCTAACATTTACAAAGAACTTACTAGGCGATGCCAGACACTGGACCTAGGGCCTCATGTGCACCAACTCACCTTATTCTCACAGCATGCCTATGAGGTACATTGTATTCATTTTACATGAGAGGACACTGAGGCAGAGAGAGGTCGCCCTTTGCATGGGGCCAGAGTTGGGAGTCAGACCCATGAGCCAGGACTTCCTATACTCTGTAGAATCTTTAAGTGAATGTCCTTCATCCATCTATGATCCAGCCTTTACTATGTGTGAAACATTGTTTCAGACACTGGAGATGCACATCTGTGAACAGACAACACCGTTGTCATCATGCTGCTTACAGTTCAGACTAGAATGAGACTCACATGTCAGAACCAGGCCCTGGGGTTCCACTTCCTACCCTGAGCTACTTCTTTGTTCATGACATTTTTTTTTTTTTTTGCATAAGTCTCCAACCTAAGTTCCTTCTACTGCCTACCTACTGCCAACTTCACTCCCTCTAGCCCTGGACTGGAGCCCTTGCTGTCTGCATCTCACTCACTGTTTTCACATATTATTAGGAAAGACCATAACCCTTGCATTTTGGTAATGATGGAAGGCGATATGGAGTTTATCACCACGCTTTACCTCACAGTAGTCATGGGTTCTTGGACAACTCCTTTGACTATGCTGGGCCTCAGTTAATGGGACTCAGCTCTATACCCAGCGTCGTCACACTATATCACTGGGTTCCAAGGATTGGGAGGCCCAGAGCTGGATAAGACAAGCTCCAGGCCTACAGTCAGAAGGACCTGCCTATAGTTTCCTGGAAATGTTATTTAATGTTCTGAGACTCACTTTGCTCACCTGAAAAACTGAAACAATAATACATTTTCTCCCTCTGCAGACTTCATGGCCAGAGCTTGCGTGAAGAAATGTGTGCCTCATGCATAGTTGCAAAACAAAACAAAACATGAAAAGCAAGACTGCATTGATTTTGATTTCTAAAATATTCTGTTAAACTATTATTTATCTTGAGTACTGAGAATTTTGGTATCCCTTTATATTTTGCATGTAAGATGTGTCCTCACCGGCCTAACCCTGGTTCCAGCCTTGTAATACACAGCTGCTCAAATGAGATATGACAGTGGGGAAAACCCTTTAAACCTAAGTGCTATGAAAATGATTCTGGTTTGTTGCTGTTTTGTTGTGGTGGGGCAGTGGTTTGTTTTATATCAATTTTGCTTGTAGGTGCAGTGATTCATTTTTAGATGGGAGGAGAGTTTTCTGGAGAGCAGAGTTTCATAGATCTGGGTTCTAATGACAGGTCTGCTGCAGATGAGTTCTGTGATAGGGAACAAACTATTTAAGCTCTTTGAATTTTCTTATCAGTAAAATGGGGTGTATTAATACCACCAGCCTCACAGATTACCTGCGAAGATTGATTTAGTTAGAAAATGCAATTTATTTGTTTCAGTTCATCTATTATGGATTATAACAGTAGAATAGTATCACCTCCAAAATTCATGTTACCCTGGACCCTCAGAATGTAGACTTACTTAAAATTAAGGTCTTTGTAGATATAATTAGTTAAGAATTTCAAGATAACATCATCCCAGATCTTAAATGTGATAACTGGTGTCCTTATAAGAAGAATAGATAGCACAGAGAGATACAGGAGAAAAGCAGATGATATGGTGACTTAGGTAGAGATTGTAATGATGCTTCCTCAAGCCAGGAAGTTCCAGGAGCCATCAGAAGCTGGAGGAAACATGAAAGGGTCATCTTTAGAGGGAACATGGCCCTGCCAACACCTTGATTTCAGACTTCTGGCCTCGTGAACTGAGAGAGAATAAATTTCTGTAGTGTTAAGCCACACAGTTTGTGGTGATTTTTATGGAAGCCTAGGAAACTAATATATACAGCTTTCTTGGTGGATGAGGATCGAGATGAAATTCTGAAACAGGGACTTCTTCTGGGGAAGCTCCTATCCTACCTCCACCTGTTCTTCCAGGTCATTCTTATTTGTTCAAATGCACAGGACCTGGAAGTGGCCAGGAGCCCAGGCTAGTCATTCTTGTACGACCTCAGACCCCTCACCAACATGGGAAGGAGGTGGCTTTATGCCATGGGCATTTAACGTCAACTGCATCTAATCTGTCTGTACTTTACACTGTTCCTGGGCTCTCTCAAACCTCGTCTTTTCAACCTAAGGCTCTAGTAGCCCCCCACAGGTGATATGTCTTCTTAGATGGCTAATTTTGGAGAACTATCACTGATCCCTTTAGGGTGTGATATGCTAGGGCTTTGGTTTTCTGTATTTCACACTGGACTGAGCTAATGGCAATGCACAGTCTTGGAAGCCCAGCTGGGGCCAGATCTGAGGGTGAACCTTGAGGGATATAGATGCAGAATCTTACGGAGGGAGGGTAAGCAGGACTTGGAGAACTAGCTTTTGACAACAGGTTGCAGAAAACAGATTTTGAGGTGTTTATCATTTGTGGTGGGGACAGGGGAGGCTATCAGTGTTACAAATGGATGTTTCTTGAACAAGGAATAAAAGCATTGCCTGTCAGCTTCCCTGAAGTCTATGCCTCGTGGTTGCCTGCCATGTTGGCTAGGGTAGAGGGCATCTCAGGGATAAGAGGGTTACTAAGGGTAAGGCAGGAGGAGGCTGGGTACTTCTCCCTTAACTCAGGGTACTCAGGAAGTGCTAAATTCTTTTTTAAAAACTCAAGAGACGTGGAGCAGGAAGGTGAAGAGGAAAGGGTGAAATCCTATTGAGAGTCTTGGAAGGTGTGATAGGGACACTGAGCAGCCTTTGCTTCCTGCTCCAGTCTTAGCATACACCAACCTGCAGTCAAGGCCCCTCTCTTTTCCCTTCTTTCTGCTTGTCATTTTGTGATTGACTTTTTGCCCATAGTAACTAACTTTCCTGGGGTTTTCCTGATCAGGCCCAGTAGGAAAGATCCCAAAGACATCGCAGACTGCCTTCAAGACAATTGGCAGCTCTATTACCAGGTTTCCCCACCCCCACCCCCCTGGGAAATGGGAGCAAAATGGTGTCTTTAAAAGATCCCTATTATGTGTCTGATAAGAGGTTTTGAGGAAGCTTGATGGATGGATGAGAGAGGCATGGAAAGTACTGGAAGTGCTAGAAAGCCTCTGGATTTATAGCTTTGCTATTTGTGATATCAGTAAGTCTCTGCCCCAGTTACCTCTTGTGTTTGGTTTCTTCCTTTTTCAAAACTTCTTTTGCTAAACACTCATGTGTGTAAATCACTTTGCAACATATACAGTCCTTTTATAAACATGATTCTCAATGAGGTTTTTATAGCAAGGGGAAAAGTTACCTGCTATCACAACTAGAGAAAATGAAGCCTGGAACATCTAGTGGCTAGCTCAAGCCTGTACAGTGAATCAGTGACAGCCAAGATTTAAACCCAGATCCAGTGCTCCTTGAGTATATCATGGATGCCCCATTTTACTGAAAGTCCTATTATTTCCATCCAGATATAAGAATAAGAATGGCAAAAAGCTAGAGCTAGCTATGTAGAAGGTGGTTGGCATGCATTGCATAGTCAGGACGGACATCACCTCACCCCTTTGCTTTCCATTTCAGTGTCTTCTGAGTTAATGGGTAAATAAATCACTAAACAAGTTTGGAATTTAGACCACCTTTTCTCATTTGCCCCCAAAGCAAGGAGAAATAACCAGACAGTTGTCATATTTGCCTCTTAATTGCCCCTTTAATCAGTCCTGCTTTCTAGCCCCAGAAGGGAACTAATAACCATGTATTTTTGTTTGTTCATTTGTTTAATTCATTAAGGATCTTCCAGTGTTTAGCCTTAGAACAGTACTCAAAGAGGATTCAGACCCAGCCCTTGCTCATTAGGGGATACAAGGTCATTTGGGAGAGATATATTTTCTCATCTATCCATCCATCCATCCATCCATCCATCCATCCATAGACTATTCAGTAAGCACCAACAAAGCACAAAGTCTTTTTGCTGACAGTAGAGCAATAAACAAAAGAAAGATCCCATCTTACAGAAGTTCTGTTCCATTAGCGGCATAAACAGAGTTAGCATATCCATATAAAATATAACATCAGGGAGGTAAGTGCTATAAAGAACGTTGAAGTGAGGAAAGGAGATAGGGGTTCTGTGGAGGAGACATGGGGATGGGGACACTGTCCCAAAGGGGCCGAGGGAAGTCTTCACTGATGGGGCTATATCTTGGTGGTAGACCAGCACTCCCTGGCATGCTCCACACCACACTTCCTTTCCCTACCTGTGATATCTAAAGAAGCCAGCTCACTTGGGAAGCTCCCTGCCAGTATGGGAGTTATTTTGCCTGTATTCAGTATTGGCTCTCAATGGCCTCTAGCTTCCTCTTGAATATTAGCCTCCCTTCTATCTCAGAAGACTGAGTTGTGGGCACAATGGTTGACAGTTAGCACAGTATATTAGGGATCTTTCCATGGACCCTGTGCGTCTGCAGCACGTTCACAGACAAAGATCCCCTGAGCAAAGAACACAGGCTCTGTATTCTGCCAACTGTTATGACAAAGAGTCTCAGGATTGTTACAGCAGCCTACACCAGGCAGACTTTGGGTTCTAGAATCAAATGTGCGCCTTGACCCTAATTGACTCTGCAACCTTAGGCAGGATCACCTCTTAGAGGGTCACTTTTCTTGTCTGTTAAGTGTAGAACACCTTGCTCGGTGGTTCCTTATGGCCACCTTCTTTAAAAAAATGCACATAAGGACCTGTGAGTCTTCTGCAAACTTTTTTTACCTTATAAGGAGGCCAAGGCTAGGAGATAAATTTCATTTCTTTCTTTCTCAATGTGCTTTTCCTCTGCCAGAATTTATTAGACCACTATTTACTGACCACTGGCTGTTTCTAGACACCATCTTGACTCTCTTTGTGCATTCATTCATTTAATGCTCATAGTAGCCTCATTCTATGAAGACCACTGCTTCCAATTTGCCACTGAAAAAGGAGGGGCTCAGTAAAATGCAGTGACCCACCTAAGGAGTCATCATTGACAGTGTTGACACTGAAGCCAGGGCTGTTAACTCCAGACACTGCATTGTTAACTGTTACACTGTTTAACTGGTTGTCCAGTCTTTCTGTCATATTTTGGGTGGAAGTATGCTTGATTGGATAGGCCAGCCCACTGCCCTATCTTTGAACTCACCCATAATTGAAATTGTAAGGAAGTCGTTTTATTTCCATTTGCACTATGGGTTGCGTTTAGAAGCTATAAGAAACCCTTTGCTCTTTCTGTTTTCCCCTCCAGCATAGATAGAGCTTATCAAACTATGCATTATAGTAATTATCTACTCACTTATCTATTTCTGCAAACCAACTGTGAGTTCTTGCAAACCATATCATGTGTGTCCTTAAATTCAGGCAGAAGATTTGGCATAGGGTCCAGGCATAACAATAATAGTAGGAGCAATTAAGCCAATAATTACCCTGCATTGAATGTTTTCTGTAGATGAGGGCTGCATGGTTTATGTTACATACATCAGCTTATCTAATCCTCACAGCAGCCTTTTTGGGTGAATGGTGCCATTCCCACATTAGAGCTATGAAAACTGCACCTCACAGGGAAGATTTTCTAAGGACACACCTCTGGATAGTGAAAAAGAACTTGAACTTGGGTCTGTTTGATTCTAGGCATGCTCTTAACCTGGCAAAATAACAAATCAATGAATTTCCACTAGGTTCATCTGTTTATCTTCATGACTCAAAGAATAAGAAGAAAATCAATCCTCTCAAAGTTGCTTTCTCCTACCTTCTCCATTCCTCCATCCTTCAGAATGGGATTTCAGGCAGAACTTGAGAGGCCACCTGAGGATATGGAGTAGGATACTTATTTGTGTTAAATGGTTCATGTGAATTATCTTCAGCCTTTTCTCACACATAAATGGAGAATTGCCAAACAGAAGTAGGTATATTTCAGTCACCTGCCCTCAGAGAGGCATTCATAATGGATTCATTCATTAGTTCTTCAACAAGTAATTGAAGATCTACTATGCACCATGTACTATTCAAGTACATTCAGGAATAAATATAACCCTGCCCTTCACTTCACTGTCTCGCAGAGTAGAAATGCAATAAATGCATAATGAAGACTATCATAGTCAGACTCTAGGCTAGGTCTTAGGTACACAGAATTGGTTAAGGATGTCCTCCAGGAGTACTCAGGGTGATGGGAGGGTAGTTGGCAGACAGAAGCATGAATCACTAAGGGGACAGGTGAATACTTAACCCAGCTAGAGAGAGAGGGTTTCAGAAAGGCTTGTTAAGAATTCATGACCCAGCAACTGAGGCTTAAAAGACTAGACAAAGAAGTGTGAGGAGGGCATTTCAGGCAGAGTGAGCAGCCTGAGCAAAAGCACAGATGCATGAGATGGTGCGAGAAACACAGGGCATTTAACTTCCATAAGTACATGCATATACAGCTGTAATACCAGGCAGGATGTCATAAGAATATATTTCATCTGTTCAAAACACTTTTTTTACATTTGCCTTTGCCTTTCTCATCTATAATACTGACTCTTAAAAACCATCTAATCTCCTCTACTCACACTAGAGAGGAAGGGACATGATCAAAATCACATACAGCTTGTAACCTATAGGAGGACAACAGGGGTGAAAGTGGGAATGAAGCTGAGAAACTGCACATAGAATATCTCGTACTGTAGTGGAGGGGGGTAGGTGGCCTCACTACATATCATATCTGATTATTCAGGAAACAAGGTCCTACATCAATAAGGCTGCTAATATTTCCTGAGATCGACTACTTGTAAGCCACTGTGCTAAATGTGTTCTGTAATACAGTCTCATTTAATCTGCCCCAAACCCTCTCAGTTTGGTATCAATGTCCCAATTTATAGATGCGAAAACTGAGGAAACTCAGGTGACATACCCAAAGACACACAACTGAAACGTAGCACAGCCATGACCCTAATCGATGTCTGTCCAACTCATGGACAAGCACTGGTATCCCAGTGTTCATCACTTTTCCCCTTGAGAAATCAGTCTAGGATTGAGAATGATCTCCCATGATTTCACCCCCATTCTGGTCTGATCTAAAGATGATTAAGGACGATTGATCTGGGTGGGCAATGATTATGTTCCAGAAACTGCTGCGTTTTCACTTTATTTCCTTGGATTATCTTGGGAAATAAAATAATGTCTCTAATAGATACATTACAAGTAGATGATTAGTTTAAAAGGAAAACGTTTCATTTTCTGTACTTAAATAGGTCACCCTATATCTGTCTAGAGGCAAAGAGATAACTATAGATAAAAATAGCTGAGGATAGACGTATAAAGATAGGTGTGAGTGTATTTTTATATACATGAATATATATACATATATTATATACATATATGTGAATCTTTATCTGCTATACATTTATCTTCTAATTGTTCACATATGTAAATTTAACTCTTCATTTGATGATGTGCAGGGATCTTTAGAACCTTCTGGGAGCTCACCCAGGAAAGAAATTAGCAAAGAGGTAGATTTCTTTTGAATCCAGTGACAGAATCTACAACTCATTGTCATTGTTGGCACCTTCTTTCTTCCCCTTGCCGGCCAGTCACATACCAAGTCTTCTCATCCTGTGACGTATATTTTATTTGTCTTGAATTAGTTAGCTACCTACTTCAACTGCCCTAATTTTAAATCTCATTGTCTCTTTCTTAGATCAGGATTCCTCAATCTCCATACTATTGACTTTTAGGCCCAGATAATTCTTTGTCGTATATGTCTGTCCTGTGTATCTAGGATGCTTACAGTTTCCTTGGCCTTTATTCACTAACTGCCAGTAGCACCCTAACCCCACTTTGACAGCCAAAAATATCTGCATTACTAAATGTCTTCTGAGGGACAGAATTGTCTTCCATCAAGAACTGCTGTCCCATACTCTTACCAGCTACCTGAATGGGCTCCCTGTCCCTGGTCCCTCCACCACACATATCCAGTATGATCTTAACACCCAATTGCTTAAGAAAATGTTTGGATCCTTAATGCCTAAAGACCAGTCATGACTTTTGCAGTATGTCTCTGACCTGTGTCATCTTATTCTCCTGCAGTTCCTTTGGGGCACAGTGGACATTTCTAGTCCCTGAGAGAGTGAGCTTGCAGTTTCCTAGAGACTCCCCAGGCTATGAGGCCTTATCACTTGTATTTGCCACCTTGTTATATGTTTTCAAGCAAGTTCACCTTCTGAGCCTCAACTTTTTCATCTGTGCAATGGGTGCAATAATCTAAACAATAGAGGAGCTAAGTAATGGGCAGCTATAGCTCTTTTACAGGGTAGAAAATGCTAAAATTCCTTAAGTGGGGGTTAAAAGAAATCTCCGTGGGAGTTCAGAGAATAAAGACCTTCCTTATGGCTGAGCCTGGAGAGGGGAGATCCCAGAAGCCTTCACCACAGAGGCTGTGCCTCATGAAGTTAACTGTGAAGTATTTAGACTTGTAGATGTGGGGATGAGGAATAACAGTGAGGGCAGCATTCCAGCCAGAGGAAATGTCTTGAGCAAAAATCTCAGGACATGCACATGTTACAGTGAGTTCCAGTGTAATTAATTAGATATTTAACACTGCCTCCTTTTTTGTAGGTGCTCAATAAGGTTGGTGGCATGGATGTCTGAAGCATACATTTTGAGAAGGGTGTCTTAAAGCATGTGTTTTGAGACTAGGTTATCCACAAAGGTGAAAGCCTGATTGACAAGAACCTGAATTGTCAAACTGCTGTCTGCCTTAATCAACGGAAAGGGGCTCTGTTTCCAGCTGTGCCTCAGTTATGGTAGGGAAGGTGACTGAGGGTATTGGGGGAGGAGAGACAAAGCCTGGGAGGTTATTCAGAGTGTATTAGAATTATCATGATGAAAGGCAGTGGTGACTGGGTCTTGGGACATCAAAACATGGAGAGAAAGGGAAGGTGGTGGATTTCTTAGCAGCTTTGGTGGGTACTGGCTACATAGTCTGCCTCTAATACCATTTTAGGGTGTTCTATAAAATCAGTCAAATCACTTCTCTCTGAACCTCAGTTTCCTTGTCTGTGTCAACACCAAGAATTTGGATTATTTTCTAATAATCCCTCCATCTTAAACATAGACCAAAGCCTGAAAGGAGACTTCTAGAGAACTTAGCAGTCCAATCCCCTTTCCTACTAGCTCTGTCACTCTGCAGATGGCTGAAGGAACACCCAGTGGCTCATCAGTCCTCGGTTATCCTGGCACTAGCTGTCGGGACCAGACACAAGTGACGAGATGAGAAGGACATTACTTGGGAGAATATGCATGTTCACAGCTCTGAGGATTAAAGGCCCATGTTCTTATCACTGCTGAACAGAGTATTATAAATCCAGTCTTAGAATACCAAATCCCCTTGCAGCTTGGCCGTTGTGAGGGAATATTAAAAAGGCCAGAGACAGAAATAATCAGTTTCCAAATGACACATTGTCAAATAAAGCATTTCTCACATTATCCCTTTCTTTCCTTTCTCTGGCTCCTTCTCTGGTGCCTCAATATTTTACCAGGAAAAATAGATTAAAATGAGTCCAGGCTGAATGCAGTTCTAAGTTTGACTTATCAGAAGGCTCTCTCAATGGGGTAGTTTGGGGATGCTCTTATTTTTCACCTTTATATATTTTCAGCACATGATACTGTGTATGTAAGCAAACAGCTGGAGCACTAACAACGGGATAAAGGCAGAGCAGCAAAGAGTGGCCATGATCAGGTGCCCTGTGGATGCTGGGGTCAGAGCTGATACAGGGACTATAAGATTTACAGTCCTTTAGCATGTCTAGTCAGGATTTTGGGCTTCTGGATGTTTATTAAGCACCTTCTCTGGGCCAAGCACTGCATCTGAGGCTGGGTAAATGGTATGGTAAGTGGCATCTCAGGACCTAGCATGGGAAATTGGTCAACCAGATGATCAGATTGAGGCAGTTCAGACAGATAAACTGACACTCATGGGAGTTGTGAGAGGAGAACACAGCCCCACCTCAACTCCAAGAAACAAAGGCATCCCTGAGGAAGTCATCTGCAAACTGAGATGGCTGGGGGAGTTGAGATGAGCAGGTAAGAAGGAGGAGCTTAATGGTTTCTAGGAGTATCATAACAAATTACCGCAAACCGAGGATCTTAAGACGATTGGAATTTGTAGTCTCATGATTCAGCAGGCCTGAAGCCCAAAGTCAAGATGTCAGTCAGGTTTGCTCATTTTGGACGCTCTGAGGGACAATCTGTTTCATGCCTCTGATGCTCGCCAGCAGGCCTTGGTGTCCCTTAAACTGTAGATGCTTACTCCAATCTTTGTTTCCATCTTTACGGGACCTCCTTCTCTCTGTATGCTTGTGTCTCTGCATCCTTTCTTCTTCTAAGGACACCACTCACTGGATGTAGGGCCCACCCAATCCAGAATGACCTCATTTTAACCAGTGACAACTGCAAATACCCTGCTTCCCAATAAGATCACATTCTGAGGTTCTGGGTGGACACATACGTTTGGGAGTCATTATTTAAACAACTGCAGGGAGTGAGAGAGAGAGGGCTTTGTCCTGAGCGATCAGCCAATGTGGAAGAGCTTAGAGCAGAATTTGGTTTGAGATGGAGGGATAGAGAGGCTGAACGAATGAGGCGGGTATTTGTTGTTTTTTTGTGGTGCCGGATCTTTTATTGTCTTGTTTAATCCTTAGCATAACTCATCACTTTGGGGAATGATCAGCACATTTTATAGGTGAGCCTTTAGCAATCCAAGGAGGTAAAATGTCTGCACAGCCAACAAGAGGCAAGGAAGCAGAAATTCCCATGCTTGCCTCTGTGACCCCAGACTCCTGGTTTCCCCATCACACCACTCTGCCCCTGATATCTCTCTCATATCCTCTTCACTGGGGGATCTGAGACTCACTGTCAGAAACAGGACAAGAGGAGTGGGCTGATCCTGCTCTTCTAGAAGGTAAGTTTCCAGAAAGGATGGTGACACACATTTCTTTTCTCATCTCTTTCTGCCTGCAGTTTAGACTTAAAAGAAGAAGGAAGCACTAACCACCCTGAGACCTGTGCTACTTGCAGTCTCAGAAACTGACCCCTAACTCACAGACTGGCATTTTTATTTCTGGAACTTGCTGCCACTTCTCCAACCTCATTTGTCTTGGGCTGCCTTATAGTGAACACAGTCCAAATAGAATTTGGCATCAGTTTGTCCCTGAGACCATCAGGGCCTCAGCTTGTCACCCCTGGAGCCTTGGCCTCTTCTTAACTTGCTTTCTAAAAATTCACAGCCCTCTCCCTACATCTGTTTCTCTCCCCTTCACTCCCTGCTTGCCCCACAGCATTTTTTCCACCGCCAGGGACTGTGTTTGCTTCCTACAGGTGGACCAAGTGGCTGGACAGTCTGGTCCTGCTCACCTTTCCAGCGGCAGCTTCTGTTCTTTGTTTGCTTGCCCTGGATGAAGGAATCCCACCCAGAAGTGGGGGTACAGCTCTGCAGGAGTGGAACAGTATAGCAGCCTGGACCAGTCCCAGAGAATAAAGATGACAGTTCCATTCCCATCCTGAGTTACTCATCTACTTTCTCAGGGTGCATTGTCCCACTAGGACAGGGGTGGTCAAATGCTTCTCTTTGGCTCCTTTGCTTGTGCACAGCACCCTTTAATTTGTAAGGGCCATCACAGCAATGTTCAGATTTGATTTGCACATCAACCCTGCCGGGTAGCATGGATGAGAGTTCATTGCCAGTTTACTGTGTCCCAGGTGCTGAAAACAGCCCTACACATCTATGATCTTACATCTGACTTCCCTCTATATAGATGTTTTTGACCCAATTTTATGGATAAAATATAGTGATTTAGAAAGATTTGGTCCATCGTCCAAGGTTACCCAGCTTGTATGTGGCAATGTGAGATGTTAAAGAAGTCTCTCAGACCCCCAGGCTTTACTCCTGACTGTGTTTTATGCTTTACCAAGTATTGTCAAGTCCAATTTATAGATGCACATTCTGAGAATCCATAGAGGATCTGGGAAATTTGAGGTAACACAGTGATTAAACTTGAATTCAGGACCCTTTCCCTGCATGCACTGGGCCTGTTCCCAGTTCCCCATACTCCACTACTTTTTCAGGGTCTGGGAATGTAGGGCTGGTCGGCGGTGTGGGTAATATTACCCCAACTTCTCCTATGTCTTGGTCAAAGCCCCTGAGCTCTTTAGGAGCCCAAGTGGGGACATCTATTCCAGTAAGTCAGTGGTGCAGTGAGCCTTTGAACACTGGGCTTCTCCTTTGGCACAGTTTTCAGAATGAGATGCCCGTCTGTAATGGAAGCCACATGGCTGAGGCTGGTGGTAGTTAAGGTCTGGGCTGGCTGAGGTGTGAGGGCGGGGAGCCTGTGTCCCCACAGGAAGGCTAGAGCCACTAGCCCGTGCTCATATTACATGAATCAGCAGATCATTAAGCTAAAGGGACCCTCAAGATTAGCCTCTGCCAAAGCAGGGTGGGGAGGGGAAGGTCCCTTTGCTCTTCCTTCTGGAAGTTTTTCATGCTAGGAAATCTATGCCTGAAATTGCCTAGGTAATTTGAGGAGGGAGAAGGGAGGCCAGGCAGGGGTGAATTAGGCCTTTGGCGCTCCTCTTCCTTGTCTCCAAGGGGAATTGTGAAGCCAGGCTGAACTTATCTTGCATCTCAGCTGCACAACCTTGGCTAATTGCCCTCCTGTCTCTGTGCTTCATTTTCCTCACTTGACACCAGACAGTGATGCCCAACACGGATAGTTGTAAGGGTAAATGAAGTGTTTGGTCCAGATTGAGAAGGATTTTGGCACTCAAGACATG
Source organism: Cynopterus sphinx (assembly GCA_030015415.1). Classification (NCBI taxonomy): domain Eukaryota; kingdom Metazoa; phylum Chordata; class Mammalia; order Chiroptera; family Pteropodidae; genus Cynopterus; species Cynopterus sphinx. The sequence continues at coordinate 117,294,797 of CM057385.1, read as the reverse complement.
TTTTACAGAATAAGCATTATGGGACAGAAGGTCGAGTCACTCATTTACTCATTCCTTTGTTTATGCATTCAACATTAAATATACACTTGCTGAATGCTTTTGATAATAGCAATAATTAACAATCTGTAAGCAATTACCAGGTACCCCACATCACCCTAAATACTCTATACACATCTGACTTAGCCTCACAATGACCCAATGAGGTGACCCTGTAATGCTGCTTTTATTTAACCAATGGTACAACAAAGACTCTGAAAGGTAAAGTGACCTAGTCAAGGTCCCACAGGCTTTAAGTAGTAGAACCTGGACTAAAACCATGTAACTTTGAGGCTAGTTCTTAGCCACCCTGCCAAGTACTGCTGAAGGGCTCTGGTGGCAGAGAATTGGGCTTCCTGCCTTCTATAAGTTCCCAGTATGGACTTACGAACTGATATAGGACTACAGGGATGACCAGAGAGGGTTGACAGGATACAGTGGGGATGGGGAGGGCTGTGGTCACAGGTGGATGGTTTGGTTAGGCCTTGTTTTTCCCAGGTCATTGTTGGTCCTGAAATCTAACCATAGGTTAAACATTTATAATTGGGCAGAAGGGACTTGGGGGTGAAGGGCTCTAGATGAAGCAGGGCCTGACCCTCATAACGAGTGAAACCCCCAAAGGTGAGAAGATAGAGGGCTGAGTCAGGCAGGGCAATTTCTCCAAGGGCATCAGTGAACCAAAATTAAAAGCTTCCCTGAAGAGGCAGCAACAAGGTATACCCATTGCATCTTGAATTTGAAAATAATGTTTTCTCCTTTTCCCTTGGCAGGATTTAGAGCTAAAAAAACAAAACTAAACAAAATCATCACACACAAAAAAATGAAGCACAGAGCTCCCTCTGCTACTCACCATCTGAGTTTCTGAGTCTTGATTTCTTTGTCCCCCTCCCCCACACAAGGAGAGTGATCCGTCCCCACTCTAGTTTCTAGACTCAACAAAGCGGCCTTTGCTCTCCCAAACATAAAGCACAGCATATAATGAAGAAAAGCAAGATTACTGAGAGTGTGTATCCCTGTTCATGAGAGGTGTTTCTGGCACAGAGTGAATGAGGAGAGGCCAGGAGGGTGCTAACCTTCCACCTTGAGCCCTCAATGGGTGCTGCAGTGAATCCAGACATGTTTTGCAAACAGCCCTGTCCTTAAGGAGCTCACAGAACAGGGCATTTCATGAATCTCATGAATCACATAAAGATATGTTCATGAACACTTTAGCATATTTCGATTTAATGTGTACTATACAGACTCAATGAAACATTTACCAGTTGGATGTATGAAAGAAAAATCAATTCACTTTGCCTTAAAGTTCTGATTAAAGGTACATTTTTTCATTCATTTAACAAATATTTATGAAGTTTTACTTTGTCCAAGGCCCCTTATTAGAAATCAAACATTAAAAGATAGTATTTCTGATAATGAAGGAAATAGAAACTATGCAGAAATTTTGTATGAATTAATAATGCTCTTACATTTGCATCAGGATGGAAAAAAAGGCTATCTCCTGAGCCCTCAGTGGACTCAGTCTAGAAATGAGAAAGCAAGGCCGAGAGGGCTTGAGCAAATGTCCTGGGGCCATTCAGCTAGTTGGAGGCAGAGTCAGGGCTCAGACATCCACTTGTATGAAGCCCCAGCCCTGACTCCTCCCAACATTTAGCAGTCTGCATTGCTCTGGCATGACCATTATCCACCCCATTTGCTCCTATGGAAACTTTATGAAGAAAGAAAGGCAGGGATTTTTACTCATCCATACACATGTGAAAAGCAAGGCTCAGAGGAGTCAAGTCGTTTGTCTGAGGTCACAGTTTGTTGTTGAGGAAGCCAGGGTGGGAAACAGCATTTCTCTGGCTACAAGGCCAAGGCTGGTGGTTCCTGAGACTTTACAAGCCAAACCCAGGGATTTGGGCTGAGTGCCGTGGACCGGAAAATCCCCTCTGGCACTCTAGACTAAAGGACTGTGGCCCATTTGCTTGTCCTTTTTCCCTTCCTGCTCCAGGGTGGCCTCATTGCTCTGCTGCTGCTGCTGCTGGTGTTCACTGTGGCGCTGTATGCCCAGAGGCGTTGGCAGAAGCGTCGCCGCATCCCCCACAAGAGTGCAAGCACAGAAGCCACTCATGAGATCCACTACATCCCTTCGGTGCTGCTGGGTCCCCAGGCCCGAGAGAGCTTCCGCTCGTCCCGGCTGCAGGCCCACAATTCCGTCATCGGCGTGCCCATTCGGGAGACCCCCATCCTGGATGACTATGACTATGAAGAGGATGAGGACCCACCCCGGCGGGCCAATCACGTGTCTCGTGAAGATGAGTTTGGCAGCCAGGTGACCCACACCCTGGACAGCCTGGGCCGGCCAGGGGAAGAGAAAGGGGACTTCGAGAAAAAAGGTGAGTTCTCCTTGTTGCATCCCACCTTCCAGGGGGCATTTTGAGGAGCTGGGGAGATACACAGGAACTGGGCAGTTGGGGACACTGATGATGTTGTCTGGGCATAGCCATTTTGGACTTGGGCCCAACGTCAGTTTGTCTTCTCTGATTCTTTAATAGTGATGGGTGGAAAAAAAAGTGTCAGTGTTATTAGAATTGGAATTTTGAGGAACGTCAGAAGTTACGTTGTCCAGCACTTCTTCAGTGTTTCTTGACTGCCTCCTTTGATGGCCTTCTCAGTACTCAGAAGAATGCTCATCTCATTTCCAGACACTATTATTAGAATGTTTTTTTATTTTTAAATTTTATTTTCTTATATTGAGTTGAAATTTTCTCTCTGGACCTCTCTGTCCACAAATAAATCTGATCTTCCTCCAAGGCAACTCTTGGGAGATTTGACAACAGACAAATAATCACCCTATAACTTCTAGAAATTAACCTAACTACACAATCCCAGTTTCTTTAGCTGGTCTCAGGTGATGCACTTTTCAGACATTTTATCATTCTGAACACTGACCTCTAGATGAAGATTCCAATTTTTTGTTTCCTGGAGTTCAGCACCAGAACGGGCATGCCTCTTCCCCAAGGCGGGAATGCTCCTGAGCTGAGCAAATGAGGCCTTCACCTTCCTTTTGTCAGCCACTGTGCTTCTGTTGATGTGGCTGGAAATCACATTTCTATTTTGTAGCTGTTGCTAGCTCATACTGGACTTCTTTGATGATGAAAACCTCTCACTCTTTTTTTTATGTCTGCTATTGCAAAGACACATTCCCTTACTCATCTGGAAGATCATTGATGATTTAGACATATAGACAAGGTGTGTTTAGCTTTGTCTTTGGTTCTAGCTGGTTTATAGATGGAATTTGGCGATTTTCTTTTAGATAAACACCACAGTGGTGCCATTCTGCTTTTTCTCCACACTGTCTTTGTGATGCTGGTGAGAGCGATGGGCTCAGGGTCTGGCCTGGGAATCTCAGTTCTGACACTGGCCCACTCTTCTTCATGAGCTGAGAGGGATCCTCACTGCTTGGCCCAGCCCTGGAGCCCTGAACTCTACATTCTTCTCTCCTCCTAAGGTCTTTTCTCTCAATCTCATCTTTTTATGACCCCTTACACACACACACACACACACACACACACACACACACACACACACACACACACACACACACACACACACACACACACCACCCACACACCACCCCTCTACAAGCTCCAGGTGGAGAATAGCAAATGTTTTCAAAGTAGGGAAGCAGGTGAGCGAGCCCGCTGCCCATTATCTTGTTAGACTTTCCTTCCTTTCTTCTTTCCTTCCTTCCTTCCTTCCTTCCTTCCTTCCTTCCTTCCTTCCTTCCTTCTTTCCTTCCTTCCTCCCTTCTCCCCTCCCTCCCTCCCCACTCCCTCCCTACCTCTCTTTCTTCCTTCCCCAAACTGGAAGGCAGTACCATATGGTGATAAAGAATCTGCATTCAAGAGGTAGAATGATACAGGAATTAAGTGTACCATCCAGCATTAATAGCTCTGTGACCATGGACATGTCACATGTGTCTCTTCCTGTAGAGAGACATGATACTAGCATTCTACCCTGCATTGGATTGGGAAACTTAAATGAGATGATGTACAAAGTATCTGGGACACAGTAAACTCAATACACATCTCTGTTGTTATTCAATACCATCAGTCTTCAAAGTTGTGACTCTGTGCCAGACACCATGATAAACCTGGAATAAACGTGAGGAAGGCAGACCTCTGTCCTTCACATTGCAGTAATCTTCCTGAGAGAAAAATGGGGGTGGGGGTTAGGAAGCCAAAGCCGAAGCTTGAATAGTCCTGGATCTCTGTGCTACACTGCAAGGATGTGGCAGAGCTGAGGTAAAAACCCAGGTCCCTAACTCCAAGCCCCAGCCTCCAGCCAGAACCTTTGCTGTAGGTCACTGCTGTGCCAACACAGCATCATGGCGATGGCCTAATTCACTGTGAGTTGGGCTTGTCCAGGTCTTGTGCTCCTTAAGGTGAACATACAGTCTTGCCATTTCAGCTGCTGTACGTTTTAGCTGCCTGCAAACTCGAATGAGTTACTCTCATGGTTGGGGCGGGACAGGTCGGGAGGTTAGGTACCTGACTCTTATATGGTGGAGACAGCACAGGAAACAGAATTGTGCTGGATCCAGAGGGTACACAAGGTGAAATCCAAGCAGTAGGGCGAGGCGCTCTCGGCCCTGTCTCCCCCATGGGGCTCTCTAGAGCCCGCACACTTTCCGATCTACCATCACATTGAGGCTTAAAGATGACTCTGTCCCTTGTGTTTCCTTTCAAGCAGAGTTCTACTCAAACAGTAACAAAGCCAGGCCCTTATATTCTGAAATCTTTAGCATGGAGAAACACAAAAAAGAAATCCAAAGGGAATGAGTGGTAGATGCCTAGGAAATAATACACAATCCTCCTTGCAAGGCAGCCTGGTGGAGTGAGCAGATTTGACTTGAACTGTCTTCTTCAGTTCACTGGCTGTATGATCTTGGGCAAAACTCTCAGCTACTCTGCAAATCCATGCCTGCGTCTCCCCCGTTTTTGTCTGAGCACAGTTATTTTTTTGAAATGTTCCTCTAAGTTGTCTTTAAAACAAAGTATAGTTTGAAATAAAACAAAGCAGTTCTTTAAATACTATATCTCAGCCGCTTTTCGGTTCAATAAGGATGGGAGAGGAAGGAATTTAGGGAAGATGAAAGCAGAGAACACACTTTTCCTGACTCCAGGCTTTTCCTGACTCAAATTGGTTACCCTAACCATGGGGAGGTGGGTGCTAGCAGCAATTCTTGGACCGTATGGTACCCAAGTCCCTGGTCCTCCTTGACTGGACAGATGAGGGATGATTCTGCCAGTGGTTTGAAGAATATCTAACAGCAGCAACTCAAACCAGATCTCTGTTTCGTTGTCTCAGGTGGCTCTTGGGAGAGAACCATGAGACTCTTTCTTTTATGGGATGACCTGGGCGCAGCCATGCATTTTCTCAAGGGTGGCAGGTATTCAGAATCTGCGCACGTCATGCAAAAATAATCCCAAAGCCCTTTGAAATTACCTTGCCCAAGGCTAATCCCACCTGTGCATTTTACACTTAGGATTTGCCTATAAATTCAAATTGCTTCATTGCACTTGAGCTCTGCTCGCCTGCTTTTGAGCTTGGACCTGCAAAGAATAGAGGGGCCACCAGGAGAGCAGAGGGAGAAAGATTCATTACCAAGTGACAATTGCTTGGGTTCTTAGAACCTAAGAGAGTTATCCTGAGCAGGTTTAACATTGTGATGATGCACAGCTGTGTGGCTGTACCCTTTGTTAAATATTAAGGTTATTCTGTGCCAGTTGGAAAGTAGCTCACAGCCTGAAGCCGCCTCTCCCCTAACCTGCTCAATGCCCTCCTGCTGCCTGGCAGTCCCAACTCCTCCCCAAGGACCCTCTGACATCCTTGCTGTCCAGGAATAGGGCAGCTGTAGAATGCTAGTCCAATATTATGGCTTCCATCTCGCTAATTAGTGCCTGTGCTTTAGAAGTTCTCAGGTACTGTAACTTTCCCCCCTGATGTCACCTTAGAAATAGAATTAAATCATGTCAATGTGTGAGTGCTCAGCACTATGTTCGATACTAGCAGAAAACTGAAACGTTTTAATTCCAATTGTTTCTTATCCATCTTTAAATATATATTTCCCTTCCCTGAATGTTTTGCATGGAAGCTCAAGGAAATTATAATAACAGATTTTTACTTTATCATGGGATAGATTAGTTGATGGCTGAATGGATATTGGATTTTTTAAAATTTTGTTTTATTATTGTGAAATAAATGCATGCTCTTTTAATTGAATGAAGGAAAGGAAGAAAAAAGGGAGGAAGGGAGGGGGAGAAGAAAGGAAAGGAAAGGAAAGGAAAGGAAGGAAGGAAGGAAGGAAGGAAGGAAGGAAGGAAGGAAGGAAGGAAGGAAAAAAAGAAGGAAGGAAGAAGGAAATAAAGAAGGAAAGAGAAAGAGAAGGAGAAAGAGAAAGAGGAAAAGAAAAAAAAGAAAGAAGTCTGAGTTGTGTAAAGTAATAACTAAAAGTCCTACCTTTTTTTCCATCCTATCCCACTGACAGGACCCCAAGGCTAATCCTTTGTAATAGTTTGATTTACATTCTTCTAGCATTTTCCAGTGTACACATTTGTGAACTGTGTGCACATGTTATGTATATTCGAACCTCAATATACACTAATAGGGGCATCTTAGCCACGTTTATCATTCTGCAGCAATCTGATAGTTTGCCAAACAATGTACAGAAAGCATCTTTCCATGTCAGCCCTGCACATCTATCTCATTCTTTTTGAAAGCTGCATAGGATCTCAGAATATGAACATACAAAACTCAACAACATTACTTTACTACCCCCTGTTTTTGATCATTATCTCAATTTTCTGCATTTATAAGAAGTCAGTAAACATCCTTGTACAGACACACACATGTATATAACTTGCGAGGTGTGGGCCTGTATCTGTATGACAGATGGTTAAAAGCATAATCACTGCCTCAAAGGGCACACATTACACATTTGTGATTACAAATTATACATTTGTAAAATTGGTAAGTACTGCCATATTTATGCATTTAAAAAAATTGTCTTATACTGTTGAGGGTGGAGATGGCCACGTATACTCTCCCACACCGATCTGCACAAACAACTCTCTACCCTTCACATCAGCTATTCATTCATATGCTATTGTGGACCCTTCTGGTGTTCATCTGTATACTTACCATCATTTTATATGTGCAGTTTTCTCTTTTGATTTTTTCTAAGTAACATTGATCCCAGTTCTTTTCTTTGTGAAAAGTCAGTCCTCCTAGTTACCCTGAGCTGGGATTCTTTTGGTGAAATGATGGAGGATAAAAGCTTGTCTTTGCTCCCCTGCTTTAGTTCAGGACCTAGAGTAGAAGAAGGAAAGAGAAATGGCATTGTACACCAGCAGTGGCCCGCAGTGACAGATAGGGAGGGGTCACAGTCTTTCAGACAGGGGGCCTATAGGGCTAAATCTTCTTGTTGCTTAGGACCGCAGGCCAGAATGTCTCTGGGTGAAAGGATGGGAAGGAAGGGACTGTCCCTCTAAAAGCCCAACTGCTACCCTATACATTCCCTATTGAGCCACTTGTAATTAACCCTGAACAGGGAGGTGGACAGGAAGGCTGGCTAGGAAACCAGTGCTGCTGCTGATGACGACAGCTGACCTCTACTGAGTGATAACCACTGTTCTGGAGACTTTCCATGAATTATGTCATTTACACCTCACAATAACCCTATGGATTATACACTAATATTGCCCCCACTCTACAGAGCAGGAGACTGAAACAAAGAAGGCTTAAATAGCTGGTCCAAAGTCACGCAGCTGGAAAGTGGCAGAGCCAAGTTCAAACTCTAGCATGAGCGCTCTCACGGTAAGGGGCCGAGCTCGGCTGTGAGCACACTACACCACACCACACTGATTTCACGATCCTCGGGAAGGCACCCAGCTCCTCAATTCCATGGATAGCTAAAGCTCAGCGACCATGAGCTTACTTCACCCATGAATCTGGAAAGAAAAAGAGGTAATTAACATCTGTTCTCCAAGGCAGGAAGCTGCTATACAGTAATTCTAAGCTAAATTGGCAGAAGGGACTTTTGCAACAGGGAGATCCTAGTTTTTCAGAGCGTTTCGAGTGGTCCCCAAGGGTACAGGGAACTCATGTTTGGTGTCAATAAAGCACTCTAGGGTGACAGAGAACTGAGGAGCTGTTTATTAACTTACCCTTCTGACAGTCCCTGTGAATGCCATGTAATGTCATCCTTGGGCATTGCTCTCTAAAATGTCAAAGCTCTTTCACAGTCAATAGCTCATTCAATGCCTTATCTTGGTATTCAGACAGAGGCTCTCGCCTGAGTTTCTAGCCCCTCACCACCTGCCCGTCCATCCCTTCTTCAGGCCACATCAGTCTTCCTGACCTTCCCAAACACCCCATCCTCACATACCTTCCTGCTTGTGTGTATCAGCTCTTCATTTACTCTGTACACAGCAGCCTCTCTGTGATGATACCTCTGGTTAGACAGTGTCATGCTTAAAGTTTTTTCTAGACTTCTCAGTGCTCCTGACCCTCACCCTCTATGCTCCAGCCACAACGGAGCTGTTCTTCTTTCTGTTTTTTAAACTTGCCAACTTCCACCACATGCCCTTTGCATATGTCGTGATTATCTGTGCTTGGACGAATTCTTCTCTTTCCTCCATCTGTCGTGGCTGACTCCTTCCATCATTTTGGTCTTAGCATAAATCTTACCTTGGCAGACAAAGCTCTTTTCTCTCTGAGTTCTCCTCTTTTGTCTTCTAGCAACTCTCCTATTTGTTTCTGTAATACTACCTTTTATTATTTAAATTTATTTATTATATATTTTAATTTCCTTACTGGACTCAGAGTTCCATAAGATTGTGTACCAGGTCTATTGTTCTGTGCTAATAGAGTGACTGGCACATAACGTGTGATGGGTCAGTAGATGGAAGAATGGTTAAATGAATGGATGGATTTATAGGTATTTTAGAGCTTTTTCATAGGCCGATAACCTCTGCGTGGACTCCTTCCCCTTTTTCTGTATTGTGTAAGCCTTGTTTAGTATCTTTAAATCAATGGTTTGTCATCCATTTTATAAGTAAAAAACCTTTATAAAAATTTAGAGACCATCTCAGAGTTATACAGCTAAAGTAATGGAACCATAACTTGAATGCAGCTTTGCCTGATTCCTAAACCCAAGCATGTTCTGAAGATAACACAACATGAGTTAATCCTGTTTGTTTATTTGATCAGGAGAAGTAAGACATGGGCTTAGAAGCTAGCTGACTAAGTCTCTTAGAGCTGATTTTATCAAAAATGTTGAACACCAATCACAGTGAGAAATATATTTTTCAGTGGCTCCACATATATGCATAGAAATATGTGTGTGTGTCTCTAAAATAAGTTTTGCAAAAGAATACTTAACCTTGTTACATATGGCATGCTCTGGCATTTTCTATTCTTTTTTATGTTATTTCTTAAATGTTGGTATGAGCCATTGAATTGATTTTACAGTTTGTGAATAGGTCATAACCTGAATTTCAAAGACTCATCAAGCCTTAGAGAGGCTATATTGTGCTAGGAGGTCCTCAGGGGACAGATCCTTGATCACTGGGTCTGTGATAGCTTCCTAGATGTACTCCTTGCCCAGAGATCTGAAGGATGAGTAAAACCCAAGAGACTCAATGGTTGATGGAGGAACTAAGAGTGGCGCCGTATGATGGCTTTATGTCTTATTCACACTGTCCCTGTGGCCAACTCATTGATGTCTTTTACCCAGCCCTCTGGCCCACTGGTCCATCATCTTCATACTTTTTTTTTTTTTTGAAACTGCTCACCCTGACCTTCCTAGGGACCCTTTGTGTCTTCTCTATCTTCTTTTTTTGGACACTCTCTCTACCCTCTACCTCCTGTTGCCTCTGCACCTTCGTCCGCTGTTTGTCCAGAGAGACGTGCTGGCATTTTAGTTCCTACATCTCCTCTTTGGGTCTACTACTCAATCATTTATCCACTCATGCACTTCCTTATTTAACAGATGTTTACTGAGCACCTACTATGTGCAAGAACTGTGTTTAATGCTGAAGATACAAAGCAAAATGGGAAATCATTTGCTCTTAGAAGCTCAGTTTAGAGAGGGAGTAAAACAGTTAATAGCCACTTTATTGTATATAGCCCTTTAATATTTATAGAATGGCTTCATAAACATTAAATGATAAGCTCTGTGTGCTGTTGAACCTTTTTGAGAGACAAGGAGTCTCACTTAGGCTCAGAGAAATTAAACTGCTCCCCCCACAACACAGTGACTGTGGTAGTGAGGCTCTACTTAAACCAACATTTCATGAGTTCAAGTTCACTACTCTCTTTGTTTTGCCACGTTGTATTTATCCTGTAGCATCCTGAATATCATTTTGCAAAGAATTTGTCATGTCCACATTGCCCTCTTCCTCTTAATTTTAAAGATTGGAAACCCCTCATCTTTGGAAGTATTCAAATAGGACTAGGTAGCCATTTGTCAAGGATGGTGTAGCCAGGTTGGACACCGTTTAAGTAATCCCTTCTAATTCTTAGATTGTAAAATTTGAATTTAATCTTTTTCCACTCCATTTTTCTCTTAGTACTTCTCAGAAAACAAAAGGGGACAAAAATCTGTGGTTGAAAAAATAAATTCCTTAAAACTAGCCAGCTTGGAAAATCTTCAGAATTAAGAATTGTTTCTTTTAACTCTGACTGATCACTTGTAGAATGATAAAAAGTGCATTTTTGCTCTGATTAAATATACCATGTAATAGAAAACCAGAACCCAATGCTGCAGCAAAGCTTTATGGCTTTGCTCCCCAGGCCTCTTTCTTCCTGGACGTTGGCCCTGGTACCTAAATGCCCAGGCTTGGCAAAGCCAGATGGAGCACTGCCTCCAACAGACAGGAGCCAGTCATCTCCAGACAGCCATCCTCTGAGCTGTCTCCACACTCTCTAAAATAAGATATAGACAGAGATTTGTCATGCAATCACAAACAGGAATGTCACCAAAACTGTCACCAGAGCCCCTTAAAAATGTCACTTCTCAGCATTAATTGCCACGATAGCAAAACAAACGGGTATTCTCTGAACATTTGCTCTTCCCTGTCTTCCCTCATGATCCTCTCCTTATCTCCCTGTCTCCCCTTCCTCCTTGCTCCCATAGAGCACCCCCTCCTTTTTGTCTCTGGGGACCCTCAGGGCATTCTGACTAGATTAGACTGTGCCCAGCAAGGCAGCCTCACCACACACTGACAGATGAGGGTAAAGGAGATTTGATAAATGTCACGGGCTAAAGAGACTGTTTTCCTGATGGATCAGAGCTGGGGCAATTTCCCAGCAGTCAGGGGACTCTGTACTGCCAGTCCTAGCCTCCCTTGAAATGGCTGGAAATCATCCAGTGGGGGGACCTGACTGTGACACAGAGAATCCTGGCAGCTTAGCCTCAGGTCTCCCATGGGACCCAGCTTGCTCTGGCTTCTATATCCTCACCCACCTCAGGCATGCAACAAATCTCCATCCTTACCCACACTTATGATGGGTCCTTATTCATCCTAATACTTTCTAATTATAAACTTATATGTGCTCATTGTAGAGAGCTTAAAAAATAAAGTATAAATTAGTATTTTTCAAAAAGAATATCTCATCAATTAGTCACAGTAACTTTTTTTAACCAATTTTTCAATTTTATCTTCTTTTACATATTGAAAGTGGAAATTCATATTATTTTATAGCTTACATTTTTATTGAATATTCCATAAGTATTTCAACATAATCATCATTCTTAACTACTTCATAAATTATTGATGTGCATTTTAATTGCCCCCCCTTTTTTAATATTTTGTTTTTATTAGCTGCAAACATTTTTGGCTTATATTTGTTTTTCATCATTTTGTATTATTTCCTCAGGATATATTCCCAGGAGTGGAATTATTGGGTCAAATGGTCTGAATGTTTTATAGTTCTTGATATATGTTTAGCTCAACATCCCTAATATATACCATAAGATATATGTTAGCTCAGTAAACATTTATTAAATAAACATTTATTTTTTTTATTTTTTTAATTCATTAATTTAACGAGCTTTAATTAAGTGCCTGCTACTTGTCATAGACTATTTAGGGCACTGAGGATAAAGCAATGAATAAAATATTTATGAGCCTATTTCTATTGAGTTTACTTGCTAGTATGGAAAGATTGTAAAATTATATAAAATATATAATTAAATACAAATATAAATATCTTATACATATATATTATAAGAATTAACAATATGTAATTACATTTTATATCTATAAAGTTATACAGATATAACATCAAATCACAATTATTGTAATGGGGGAAAAACAGAGGAAGTAAGGAATTAGGACTCTCAGGGAAGGCCTCACTGATAAGGTGATATTTGAGGACCAATCTGTAGTAATGAAAAAATTAGATATTTGGATATTTGAAGAAAAAGCTTTTCCAGCAGAGGAAACAGCAAATGCAAAGGCCTTGGGGTATCAGTGTGTTGAGAGTGTTTATGGAATAGGGAGAGGCAGTGTGAGGAAGAGAGCCCTGGAATACATTGGGTCACAGAGACATTGAAAAAAGGTCACATAGGGCCTGATAAGTAACTATATTTGCTTTTTCTGTGAGTGAGATGAGAAACCATTGGAAAAGAGGGAAGTCATTTTTTTTTTTTTTACAAAGATAGTGGGCAATTAGGACGAAATGAGAAGGGGTGATTTAGGTATAGAGCTGACATTGGGAAGGGAAGATGCCAGGGAGACCATAGAAAACAGGTTATAGACTAGAATCTCGTGGGTAGAAGTTAGCCCCCAGTTATGTTTGTATTGTTCTGTTTTGTCTGCATAGGACATTTTACATTTTTCAGTTAAGCTGTCAATATTTATAAATTAGGAAATTTCACACCTCACTCCACATTTCTGTCTTACTTGATTATTGGAGGGTTCCCGAGCACTTGGCAGGAACTGAGGAGGCTACCTTCTTCAGAAAGCTCTCCCCTCCATTTCAACACAGACACCACCTACACTTTTTAAACCTAAGTTTTCTCTGGTCCCTGCGGGCTCTCGAATGCAAGTGTTATCACAGAGCAAAGAGGAATTGAGATGGCCCTTGCTCTCTGAGCAGTCGGAACAGAGAAGCCCAGAGGAACAATAAATTCACCTATTTTGTATCAAGATGAGAGGACATTAGTATCTGTAGGACTTCCAGAACACATGTGTATCCACTCCCATTGGTTTAAAGAGAAAGGATGCCCAGATTGGTGGCAGGAGAGGACATCATTCTCTCTTCCAAACTCCTTGACTTGTGGGTTTCCTGCCAGACAGAGGCTGGCAGCAAATCAGAGGCCAAGAGACCTTTGAGAACTTTGGCAGCACATAAAAAGTAGTGAAGAAGGCCAGCTCTCAAATCAGACACGCCAGGGTCAAGTTTCACTTCTGTAGTTTACGAAGTGTAAAATCCAGAACAAGTCACTAATGTACCTGAGACCCGGTCTCCTCATCTCTAAAATGGGATTATTTTTTGCAGAATTCTTATGAGAACTAAAGGAGATTATTATGTGTAAAATATTTAGCGCAGCATTTTGACTTAATAAACAAAAGCTATTATTGTTATGTCATGTAAAAATGCTCACTGTACTCAGCAAAAAGAGGCCCAGAGAGGGGAGACAGCTTATCTGTGGTTGCATAGCAAATTAATACTAGGTACATGTCTGTACTGGGAGGTGGAGGTGGTGGATATGTTTGCTCTAATACAGTCTGTCTAACTTTCCAGCCACGGTCATCTTAACATTTCTACCATATCCCTTCTGAAGGGGTGCTTTTTTCTATCCAAATCCTGGATGTGGACCATTGTCCTGACACATTGTACATCTGAGGTTACTAAAATTTATAAAATGCATGCATGCATGAATGAATCAATGAATCAATGAATAACTGAATGAATTCCTGACCAAAGGGACCATTTGCTCCTCAAGAGTCAGATGGACAGCATCTCTGCTGAGCCAGCTCTGCCAACACCATCCCCTGGGCACTGTCAAAGCCTTTTCTTTTCTTTTTTCTTTCTTTTTTTTTTTTACTGCCTCTTGTTTGTAGTCTCCTCTGTCAGATATTGCCCAGGAGGTGGAGGGTACATATCTGAGGGGCACAGGATGTCTGGTGGGCAGTCTCAGATGTGGAGCAAAGGAGACACAGGGGTTATGAGCCCTGAGGGCTAGCTCTGAGGCTCCAGGAATATTCACAAATGCAAATGCAATGCCACCCACTGAACATAGCTAGAGGGGCCACAGACCTGCGTGAAAACAATCCCCACCAGCTTCCTGGCTCCCGTTCCACTCTGAAGATGTAGGCTCTGGAGTTGACAGCCCTGGGTTCCAGTGTCAACACTGTCATTGACCTCTTTGTGTTGTGGTGAATATTCCTTGTAGGACAAGAGTCTAAAGGTTTCTAAAGAGTTCTTGGCCGCTAAGTTTTCTGGGTATCCAGCAATGGGGCAATGGACCTCTCCTTTCTTTGGCTTAACTGCTCTATATTGGGGGAGAGACCAGTGATCAGCAAAATGGAGAAGACGCCCACTGTGCCTCTTCAGCCCTACTCCCCCCACCCAATACACTACATAGCACCCCGACAGTATCACAATGTATAAGCCGACTTTAAAAAACTCTGCATGATGTAGATGGGGTGGTAGTCTAAACCTCTTTGACTAGAAGATCTGGGTCAGTATCTAACCATATATGTCCACTGATTTTGATATCTTGGCCTAGTCATTTTATTTCCTCTCAGCCACTGATTCCCAACCAGGGGTAATGTTATCATCCTCCTCACCTTACTGGAGACAATTTTGTTTGTCATGAATAGGAAGTGGTGGGAAGTGCCGGAGGGCAGGGAGGGTGCCAAACAACCTACAGTGCATGGGACAGCTCCTCCCAGCAAAGGATCACTCAACTGCAAACATCAGTGTTGCCAAGGATGAGAAAACCCTGCTCCAAGCTGAAGTGGTCACATTGATAAAATGGAGATGCCAGTTTCACAAGAATGTGGGAGAACCCAACAATTCCAGAGGTCAATGCTTTTTGAAAATTAGTGTGCAACACAAGCGTAGGATGTTGCTGTTGCATTGTTATTTTTAAATGAGGATCTGTTTAGACAGAGACACCTCAGGGCGTTTGCATCACTGTTCTCTCCCTGAGCAGTTCTTTTCCCCATACCTGCATGAACCATTCCCTCTCTCCCTCTTGATCTTTCCTCAGAAGTCACCTTGCGATTGAGGTCATTCTTGGTCTCCCCAAATAAAATAGAATATATATAATCATATGCACAGACATCACACTCTCTTTTTTTAACCCTCTGCTCTTTTTCTTTATAGCCTATATCACCATTTAACCCTTTATACATATCTGTGTATCTATTGTCCCTTTCTCTATATGTATTTGTCTGTTTTGTTCAATACTGCATGCTTGTTGTTTAGAATATTTCCTGTCACAGAGTAGACAGCAAATAAATAATTCTTAAATGAATGAACGAATGAATGAATAAGCCACATGAGTAAATGACCCAGTGGGTGACTGATATCGAGTGTTTTCATTCAGCTTGTTCAGATTTCAAAGGATAGACTGGTTCAGCTAATGAGGATTTATTCTTACTTGCAACAGGATTGACATTGGCTAGGCTGTATGGACCAAGTTCTGTGATTAGCTCTTAAAAAAAAATGTACACATTTAATCCTCTAAAAAATAGTGTGATCAATACCTCTAATTGCCCCTTTTTGCAAGTAAGGAAACCAGAGGGGGAGAGCTCAGGTAGCATGCCCAGGATCAGGTACATTTATTGTGTTAAATCCGGGATTTGTACTTGGGTCTGTTAGAAAACACAGAGACCAGGATTGATCATAGAACAGTTTCAGGTTCCTGGAGAAAAAGCATTGTTAGGATTTGACATGAATCGGTAACTTGATCCTTCCTCAGGGGGCTCCGCTAAATTCAAGAATTCCTTCCCTCTCTCCGCTCCTCTTTTGCCTTACCTGGAAGTAACCTCTCTTTGTTGTCTAACCTGTGCATGCCCATGGCCTCTGCTGACTCACAGCTTCTGCTGCTGTCTGACTGTCTTCTAGTGTCTTCCATGCAAACACCCCATGAGAAAATTTGTCCTATTCAGTATCGAATGTCCTAATGGGCAAATCCTCACACCAGGCCATGCCACCATCCGTTAGCTAATCTGGCGCTGTCCCCCTCTACTCAGACTTGGAGCTCCGGTCCTTTTAGTGCTGCCAGGATGGTGGAGTCTCAGAGTAAGTACCCAGCAAGGCACCCTCTTGGCGATGAAATACCTGCAGCTGCTTCCCTAAAGCAGGCATCTGTGGGTATGACAAACCCTCAAAACATCATATCCTGTCCAGAAAAGTGGGGAGTCCATCTGCTCAGAGCCGGACTGATGTGCCGTGCTTCAGAAGAACCTGGCTTATGAATAGCTTGGTTTAGCGAAGAGATAAATCAGGGAGTGACAGATTATTTTCCTAAATGTTTCTTTATGATACAAAAGCTTTTACAGTAGAATTCCTTTCAATATCAAGCACCCAGCCAGTACTTGTAAAAGAGGGTGGGATTTAACCAACTTTTAACTTACAAAAATTGTTAAAGGAACACTAGTTTAGAAACCTAATTAAACCATTAATAGCAGGGCTTTCCGGGATATGGCCAGCTATAGGATGATGGGTTTAGAATGGGGAAAACTTGGATATGAATCCTGTACCCATGTAGCATTTCAATCCTGGTCAAATTAACTAATCTCTTTAAATCTCTGAATCCTCATTCATGAAACTGGTTTAATGATAGTGTCAGACTCCGAGGGTTGGTTTGAGAATGAAATTTAGTAATATATGAATAGCCTGGTGCAGAGGTCACTCACCATAAGTATTAACAATCTTGGGAAAATCATATGCCCTTCCTGAGCCTCAGTCTTCCCATCTATGTAATGGTCAGCTTGGACCTTTGTGGGTCTACACTACTAGTTTCTTTCGTTTCTAACCCTTTCACCAGAATTCTGGTCTGTGGATACTCATATGGCCTGGGATCAGTGGAAGTAGAGCCCATACTCAGTGCCATATGCCTAGCTGGCATGACTGATGGTATACTTGTAGGGGAAGAAGATCTAAAAAAACCAGGAGATCTTAATAGGAAGAGAGGAAGAACTTTACTCTTGCAAACCCTTGTCTCCCCATACCTCCTTGTACAGAAACTGTGCAGAAGGGACAAGGACACCAGCAACCAGCATTCTAACCAGGCTAATGCATTTCAGAAACCAGTCTCGAGCCTCTTTTTATAGCCTCCTGGCTCCACAACTGTTCTGTAAATGTCTCAAGGAGGTCATCAGAGAAAAAAAACACTTCCTCATCATGTCCCTTGTGAATGAAGCCTTGGGAGGCCAGCTGTAGCCACTTCATTATAATTATGTTAAGTACCGCCTGATTGGTGCTGTTCATCACCCCAGGAAAGCAGCCTTGCCCAGTGGACACAGAGGCAGCACAGCACAGCACCGTCCTGCCCAGCTGTGCCCTTGGCAGTGACTGTGTGTTGTACCTACGGCCCTTCTAGGGGAAGAGAAAGCAGTGGGAGACAAAGAGAAGGGTGCTGAGTGGGAATGAAGAAGCCCGGACTCCTTCTTCAGTGTACCATGTGGCTTGGGTTGAGTCTCCTTCCTCCCTGGTCCTCAGCCTGACTTTTTATGCATGATCAGGTGCACTGTGACATCTCTACACCTTTCAGTTGTTGGTGTCTCGGGAGGAAGGTGAAATTGGTATTCTAAGAGGGGAGGGTACTCCCGGGTGCGTGTTGGTTTGGTCCTGGGGTCTGATTGTCTCCCTGTAAGACCATACAGAAGAATGCAATTTCGGTACTGTGAGGAATATCCCCTTTAGTAGCAGAAACTTTCCTCCCATCCTAAGAAAATGAAGTTTGCCCCTTCTAAAAAGGGCCAGAGAGTGGTAGAGATGATTCTAATCTCAAGGGCTACATTGTGTCACCTTAACTGTCCACACATGGGTTTGGGGAAGGGAGTACATGGTTTTCCAGAAGTAGGAGAGTGGGGCTGGCATATCAGGAAAGACTTTGTGGGGGGAGGGAGCCTTCGACCAGGGTATTTAAGGCTCAGAAAGCTCTGAGAGGGAAGATGTAGGATAAAATTAAAATCCCTCTATAGCATGTTGATTAGGCTGTCCCGGTTAACTCCTGATATTTACTATTGGTGTGTAACCTTGGACAAATGAGTAAATGCTCCTGTCTTTTGTACCTTTATCTCTAAAATGAGGGAAATCAGCATGTGCATCCCTGAGTTGCTGATGGACTCAATAAGTTAAGACCTGTCACAGGGCTCAGAAGAGTGCTTTTTACAAAGAAAAGACTCCACTGTTGAGAGTCCTCTGGAAACAGATCAGGTACTTTCTATGCTACTTTATCTAATTCTCACATTCATTTACCAGAAACTCATTAGGGCAGAGCAGTGGAAATGACCGGCGAGGCTCCTGCCTTCACAGATGTCACCCTCTAATGAGAAGGCAGACTTGAACCCCTAACCCAGTTCTCACACAATTACTAATTTAAAACAAAGCTTCCAGGAAGGAAATGTCTTGAATGTTCTGGGAGAGAAAATGGGGTGCTTGGCTGTGCAGGGAGACCCTTCCGAGGAAGGGAGCTTTAAGCTGAAGCCAGAAAGGCATGTGACGTTAGGCCAAAGGAAGAGCTGAAGAACCGAGGAACTGACTTTTGCAAAGAAAAACCTTGGCCGATTTGATGACTGAGGAGACTAGCGTGACTAGCAAACAGTGAGGGAGATTGGATCAGTGATAGATGGGGAAACTGAGGCACGGCAAGCTGAAGTGGCTTCTAGAGGTTCCATGTGTGTGATGGAAGGGTTAGGTTGTGCCTGAGATGAGGGCATTTCTTCCAGCCTCTCTGGTTTGCTTAGGGAGGAGAGAGGCCCTGTGTCTGAGCAGAGGGATGGCATGGGTAGAGAGCAGTGACTCAGGAGGTGGTGGGGCAAACCTCTCATGCCAGCTGAATTTGGGCCTTATCCGTTCTAATCCCCCCTAGGGTTACAGGGTGGAACTGGAAGAATTTTGCGATAACCCCATCCATGCTTCAGGGTTTAGTATATTTTGTGTTCCCTGAGTAATCCTTGGTATGAGAATGCTGTGCTCAGATAAGTGGTATAGTATTTCAGTGTTTCATATTTCTGTGTGTGTGTGTGTGTGTGTGTGTGAGAGAGAGAGAGAGAGAGAGAGAGAGAGAGAGAGAGAGAGAGAGAGACAGACAGACAGACAGACAGACAGACAGACAAACAGAGATTTTCTTCCCTGAAGCCTGTTGAGTTCATGGAGGGAAAGGCACGGGACTTGGGTGAAATCTTATTTATTTTTTTTGGAAGGCATGCAGTACAAAATCATTTCTGTCTCTGCATAAATATGCATGAGGCTGGCTAGCTCGCTCCTCCTCACGAAGCATTATGGTGGGAGGAGGTGAGAGAGCCCGCGTGACTGGTGTCAGGGCCCTGCCCATGGTTGGTGGCACCATATTAATCGGGGGTGGGGGGGTAGCAGTCTCACGAACTGTGAAATTGGCAGTCCCTTGACAGCTCTGGGGCCCAGTCGAGCAGGTACTCTATTTCACAGCTGGAAGGTGTCTGCATGGAGTGGGGGGAGGGGGTGGTGGGCTTAGTGGGCCAGAGCAGCCTTGCTCCCCTCTCAGTCTTCAGACCCCAGCGGAGTCTTGCTGAGAGGACATGCCTCTTGATTAAGGTGAGACATGCATGAGAAGAGAGAGAGAACTGGCAAGAGAAGGAACATGTGGAGTGATAACGACCATCATAACAAATACTTAATGAGTATCTGCTATCTATTGAATTCCATGCACTCTTTATGCATTTTTTTATTACTCATGGTTTTCCTATATGGTGTCATCATGAACACCATTGTACAGACCAGTATAAATGGGATCAGGCCCTAAGTTGTGCTAAGAGCAAAGACCCGGACCTGTGTCTGTGTCTGTCTCACTCGAGTCTGTGTTTTTAGCCACTACACCTTGCAGCTATCTAGCATGGCATTAAAAGCTTTTAAAAAGCAAGAGAGATGCATCTCATTCATTCCGTACCATCTACAAACTGCACATCCATGCAGGGACTTGAGTCACTGTGCTAAGTACTTGGGTTTGGGGGTATCACCGTCTCTCACAAGTTCATGGTGTAGGGAGAGATTTGGGTAAACAGGTAATCACAACAGTGATTCAGGACAGGACAAATTTCCCTGAATTGGTGGGGGGAAAGCAAACTCTGCACCAAGAAGAGGATCCTTTGGCAGAGAGTGTGGAAAGAATTCAACACACACGCCAAAGTTAGAGTCAAAAGAAAATTTTATTAGAAAAGGGATAACACTCCACAGACAGAGTGTGGTCTTCTCTCATGGCAGACAGGGAGAGAGTCAGTGAGAAGCAGTGAAGGCAGTGAGGGACCTAGAGGAACAGAGACAGTAGAGATGAGGACAGTGAGAGAAACAAGGGTAAAGGCACTGCGTGTTCGGAGAATTTAGTTTATATGTCATTTGGAGTACTCATTTCCTTTGACATGGACTTACAGTGAGGAAGGGGAAGAATATATAGCATTGAAAGGTGAGAATATGTAGAGTGAAAGGCCTGCTGCCAGTTGCCAACCTTTCATCCACAGGTTCCTAATGGTTTTAGCCACAGAATATGACTCTTGGTTCATTTTCTCCTTCACGGGTGTGGGGAATGGGCTGTTAGCAATCCCAGTAGCAATCTTCCTTTGTTCTGAAGGTGTCCTCCTGGCCTGGCTGGAGGGCTGATCAGCACTTTGCAGTCTCTGTGGCTTGATTCACATTTTAATTCTCTTGCTTCCCTCTCTACATTAGCAGGATGACATATATTTGAGAGTGTGGCCAGCATACAACCTTAGTTCTTATATTCTCCAGCTCTGTAGCCTGAGCCTCTTTGCGCTTCAGTTTCCCCATCTCTGAAATTGGAAGGTGAGCATGCCCAGGTTAAAAATCGCTGTGGAGATTGAGATATTCCATGTGAGGTGTTTAGAGCAGTGTTCAGTGTGTAGCGAGCGAGAGGTCCACATATTATTGCTGGGAAGGTGCTGGAATGGGTGTATGAATAGGTTTTATGGGACACACAGAAAAGAGTATTTAAATGTGCTGAGGATGCCTGGAAGCTTCCTCCAGGGGGTGACATGTGAGCTGAATCTTGAAGATAAGAATTTGGTCAGTTTGCCTAGGGGTAGGGGGAGGAAAAGCACAAAGGCCCCTAGGCAGGCACGAAAGAATGGGACATTCTAGGAACTGCAAGAAATCCAGAGTGGGACATTCTAGGAACTGCAAGAAATCCAGAGTGGCTAGAGAAAGGGGACCTGCAGAGGAACAACAGGCAGGAGAGGAAGCTAGGGGCCAGCTCACAGAGGCCTTGGACTTTATTTGGAGGGCACTGGACTGGGACTGAAACTTTTAAGTAGGGATTTCCATGTCCAGATATTTTTCTTCCCAGAAAGATTATTAAGGTGGCAGCATAAGCAGGCCAGCCTCATGCATATTTATGCAGGGAGAGAAATGATTTTGTACTGTATGCCTTCCAAAAAAATAAGTAGATTACACTAAGGGCAGGGAGATCAATGAAAGACCACCTCTATGATCCAAATGAGAGATGAGGTAGTATGCTCCCGTAGACACCACAGTGTTTATCAGGGAATGGCCCTCTCTGTCATTTAATTTGGCTTAGGCACTCTGCTGTGGACCTCAGTTTCTCCATCTGTCCCAAGAGACCCAAAGATCTCTGGGGAAACATTCACCTCCTGTATCCTATGTCCTTAGGATGAAGGGTAAAGAGGAAGGAAGTGATTGAGGTAAGGAGACAGCAAAATAGATGGGGGGAGTGGTAAGAGAAGTTCCTAAACACCGATTTTCAACAGATCTATGAATGACAGATCTTTAGGGAGTCTGGATGAGAGACCTGGGGTTGGTAACGGAGAGAGTAAGGCAGTCTGGCCCTGCAGTGGCCCCGGCCCAGCAAGCCTGGAAGCTGCAAGCAGCGGGTGGGGGCCATCTCTGAGAGCCTTATGTTTCACCTTGATTCATTGAGGGAAAGGGAGAGAGGGCAAGGGAAACGGAAAGAGGGGAGGCATCTGAGAAGAGGAAGATGAGAGATATCCTTTTATGAGCAATGAGAATATCCCAGGTCTCTTTACAGACCATGGGGTCTGCTATTAGAATGGCATCTCATGTGGTATATAGTCCCTTGTACCCACCTTTTGGAGACTCTGTTCCATCATGTGGGAGATGGAAATGGTGATATGCCGGCTCACTCATCTCTCTCACTCACTCACCACACACATATATATATGTATATATAATATATAGTTGACCCTTGAACAACACAGTATGAACTGTGCAGGTCCACTTGTATGTGGATTTTATAATAATTAATATAAATGTATTTTCTCGTCTGTA
Organism: Cynopterus sphinx; assembly: GCA_030015415.1. NCBI lineage: Eukaryota > Metazoa > Chordata > Mammalia > Chiroptera > Pteropodidae > Cynopterus > Cynopterus sphinx. Next base: position 117,272,234 of record CM057385.1, on the reverse strand, counting down.
TAATTTCTTAATATTTTTCTTTCTTTAGTGTTATTGTGAAAATGCAGTATATAATATATCAAACAAAATATGTGTTAATTGGTGATGTTATTGGTAAGGCTTCTGGTTAACAATAGGCTATTAGTAGGTTCATTATGGGGGAATCAAAAGTTATGTGCAGATTTTCGACTGTGTAGGGGCTTAACCCTAACCCCTGCATTGTTCAAGGATCAATTATATATATACTTTATACACACACATACGTACACACATGCATATGTGTATATGTATATACATATAGAGCATTGCCTCTTCTGAAGTAGAAATAAGCTCCACAAGAGTTGGGATTTGAGATCTGTTCACACACACTGTCTCCAACACTTAGAATACTTCCTGGTACACAGTAGGTCCTCAATACATATTGGTTGAATTAGCAAAAGCAATGAGCTAATGGTGTGGAATGTAGACGGTACAAGGTTGTGCACAGGGAAGTTATCTGTTACTATTCTTGTGGGGGAATATCTGTCTTTACCTTGCTTACAAAAGAATTAGGAAGAAAGAGAAGGAAAAAGAAAGGACTGTGAGAGGCAGCTCAGTCCATATCCTCCATCGTCAGGCTCCCACAGAGGCAGCCCTCTCTGTGGGCAGTGGGCCCAGGAGCACCCCGGCTGCAGCGATGTGTGTCTAATAATTTAATTAAGGCCCATGTAGCTTGGTGCAGCCCAGCTGGGCCCTGCCCTCTCCCACTGCAGATGCTGTTTTGCAGCTTGGCGCTTTGATTCCCTTGTCTGCTCTTTCTCTGGGGCCTCGATAATTAGATTGAAGTGCCAGGGGTCTGGTGCCAGGCTGGGCGGGACCGGAGGAGCCCTTATCCGGCCAGCAGGGACTGAGAACTTCACCCTTTTGGTTTCATTCTTTCCATGGCATAAGTCTTGTCACTTCTCAGCCTGCCCCTGAGCAGTTAGTGAGGGCCATTGGGGAAATTGCTGCCACTTTCTGTCTACGATGTCGCCTGGTGTTGGACACACATCTTTTCTTGTCCTTAATTGCTGGGGATGAAGCCAATCTTCTCTATGATGCTGTCAAGCCTGGGCACATGGATGTGTTTAAAACAGTGTCCAGAAGTCATAATGACCAAAATCAACTAATTTCTCTCCCTCCCTTCTTTCCCTCTCTTCACCGACAACTTTTGAGCACCTGCTGTGTGCCAGGACATTTCAGGAGTTAGGGACAAAGCAATGATGTAAATAAATAAGTCTTTGTCCTCAAGGAGCTTACATTCTAGTGAGGTGGTGGAGGGAAAAAAAGACATTAATCACAGCAACCCTTTCATAAGAACTTTAATGCAGGGCAGTGATGAGTGGATGCTGAGGGGAGGAGTAAAGAGTGAGAAGGGGTGTTACACTGCTATTACAGAGAGGACAGCCCTTCAGAGAGTGTAACTTCCTAGGCTTTGAGAGGGGTTCCAACAACAAGAAACACAGAGGGGATAAAGCAGAGTGAGAAGAGGGGAGAATTGTAGGCGATGATGTTGGCGACCTCACACAATCCCAGATCACACTGGGTCTTAGACGTGATGGTGAAGAGCTGTGGTTTTGTTCTAGATATGACTTGCAGCCATTGGAGGGTATAAAGCTAAGGGTGGCACGTTCAGGTTTATCTTATGAAAGGGTCCCTCCTACTGCTAAGGGGGGCATAGAGAATGTAGAGAACGAGCGCAGAAGCTGGGAGAACGGTTAGGAAATTGCTGTGTATAACAATAATCACTACTATAAACAACTCTTCCTCACCGTGCCCTCTGTGTGAATTACACTCATAGTCCTCCCAAATTCAGGTTACCCAGCGGTGAGGATTTATATCCGTGATTCAGTGACTGAGAATATATAATTTGTTCTCTCCAGTCTAGGGGGATTTCTTGGTGTAGGCGGGGCTCATGGTTGAATTTTCCCTTAAACCACTTGCAAAGTTGGTCGTGTCTCCAGCTGCTTGCCCATGGGACCCATAGCTCTGTCATTCGATCCGTAAGTTCCCAGGTATCAGCTAGAGTAATGAACACAGGTTTAGTTGATCTGGAACTACAGTTACTGGAAAAGTCAGACATTCAGACAGCTGCACACCGGACCGTTGTACTTGGAGATCATGACACTACTTCTCTGTAACTGGCGTTGCTCTCATGACATTAATACATGATAATGGGTAGCTAGGCTGTTTCAGTTCTATTCCAGGCCTTTCCGCTTCGTAGCAGTAGGATCGAGGTAAAGCTGTTTATCTCCTTTTCCTCAATTTCCTTATACACAAAATGGGGATTAGAAAATAAAGCTAGTTGTAGGTATTACATAAGTTATAAAACATAAAACTGTTTGGAACAGTGAGTGGCGTGGTCTATATAGATACTATTTTTATTATTAGCCCTTGTTGAAGTTCCTTCTAATTTCTGAGAGGGTCTAGTTGAGAATATTGTTTAATACTTGACACAGGGCACAAAGTACGAACATCAACCCCAGGAATCAGTACCAAGATTACTGTGTTCTCTGGCCAGATGGATATTTTAATTTTATGGAAATCTGGATCTTATAACCAGTTTCCCCTCTTGGTGCTGTCTGCTGAGATACCCAGAATCTAATTTGAGACTGAAAGTCTAGGAACTCTACTGGACTTTATAAGTGTTAATTTTGAGTACTGCCGTTCTCCTTGGCTTCATCTTTATATCCTTATATCTATTGCTCTTTCTCATGAATTGTTTCTTTTTAAAAAATCATCCTAAAATTTATTTTATTTTAAATTATGAGGTACTTTAACCACACAATAAACATAATGATAAAATATACACATACTCTTTTCAAATTAAATTCAACATATTTTGTGGTATACATCAGATATTTTTTTATAAATATAATGTTGACTAGCAAAACTAAATTATCTCCCACCAATTCCGTTCCTCCCTGCCCTAAAATTGGTGTTTCGTTCTTTTTGAATGTTTATACTTTTACTTCATATATAGTATCCACAATCATAACTCAGACTGTCCTCTTTGTTTTAAATGTAAGACTCTTTTCCCAAATTCTCTACAACTTATTATCAGATAATTTAAATTTTGCCCATCTGTAGGATATAAAATTATAACCTCAATGCTAGTTTTATCTGTGTGCCAAAGATTACTAATGAGGTTAAACATCTATTCTTATACTGTTTTCTTCTTCTGTCAACCTTCTGATTATATCTGCAGCACATTTTTCTAATTTTTTTCCTTATTGATTATAATCAAATTAAAAAAATAAGTAGGCTCTTGCCATTTGAAAATTTCTTCTTCCAATGTATGACTTCATTTATTTTGCTAAGAGAACCATTTCCTCATTTTTAAGTTTTTCATTTTAGTGCTACAAAATTAATTTTCCATTTTAGTTTATACGTCTTGTAATTTATAGAGGAAATTTCTCTCTCTCTTAATGTCTTAGTGATGCTCCTGTATTTTCTTCTGAATTCTTAAGATTTTACTTGTTATATTTAGGTCTTTAGTTATGAATTTCTTTCTATATGGTATGATATAGAAATCTGATCTTACTTTTTTATATGGAGAGCTACTTGTTCTGTCTACTCTCTAAAGAGTTCATCTTTACTGTATTGACTTATAATACTGTGGTCATCAACAACAGGTTACTACATATGTTCAGGTCAGCATCTGAGCTCTGACTTTCTTTTCATTGGTCTATTTATTGATCCCTGCTCCAGTAACACACTGCTTTTAAGTATTATAGTTTCATAATATCTTGGTATCAGATAGGGCAAGACCCTGTCATTGTTCTTGTTTAAATGTCTTGGTTATTCTTTTTCCTCTTCCATTCAAATTTTAAAATAAACTTATGCTATCTTAGGAAAAGTACTGCTGTGATGGGGATTGAGATTACAGTGAATTTACAGATAGATTTGCAAAATTCGCAAAACTCAGACTTTCCATTTATGAAATAATATATCTCTTTATGTAGGCTTTTTATGTTTTTAAAAAGAGTTGTAAATTTTTCTCTGTTCATATCACATCCCTTTTATTATATCTACTTTCTGGGAGCATTGCCACTTCTGTAACTATTGCAAATTATATCTTTTCATTTTTATTATATTGTTGTCTTCTTATATACAGAAGTACTAGTTTTTCATCGATTTTTAATCCAGAATATGTGATTCTTTATTTTGTTACTCTTTCCCTCTAGATTTTTCTTAATGTCCATGTAAAAACATTATATAATTTACTATTAACAATTATTTTGCAAATTTGTATATTTTGTATTTGTTTTTCCATTGTCCTATTGCTCATATAGGCTCCAATTTAGTACTGCATAAAAATGATAGAGCATGTTATTTTAAGGGAAGAATTTAAAAAGCCTATCATGTATTATGTTTCTGTAGATTTTGATAGATAACTGAATAATAAAGTTTAGGAAGCTTTTGAAAGTAAAGAAATTCCTCTTCTATTCTTAGCAATTAAGAATTTTAAAAATCCTGATTAGGAGATAAATTTTATTAAATTTCATCCCAGAGATGACTATGTTTGCTTTTTTAACCTGATTGAATAGTGTATAGTGTTTTACTAATATATATTCTATTAGTAAAACATCCTGACATTTTCTAATATCTTTGACAAGTTTAAATATCAAAATTATCCTAGTTACATAAAATATGAGTTTACCTAGCCTTCCTTTTTATACTATCATGCTATTATGTAAAACTATTTGTATATAACTATTGTATGATACAGTGGATAGATATCTCATAGTTTATTACAATTTATGCTTAAATCTACCTGCCTGATATTTTTGTCTATTCGTTAGATGGTCATTTCTGCCTACCCAATTCAATTATTTGGCTATTTCTGTTGTCTATTTCTTCTTAACTTAATTTTGATATTGGATGCTTTCTCTTGGAATCACTGATTTTTGTCTAAATTGTTCTATTTATGGACATAAGGTTTTGTGTTTTTAATATTATTTTTTAAATATTTAGCAAATAGTATTATATATGAATTTGTATATGTGTGTGATATTTTAAAAATTTTTGAATTAAAAGTCTAGCTTATTAATTTTTAAACTTTCTTTTTTACTGATATTTGTATTAAGCATTTGACTTTCTTCTAACTGCTGTTTTATCTCTAGATATCAAATTTTGCTCTGTAGTGTGCATGTTGTTTTTTAGTTCTAAATATTTTTCAAATTTATCGTTTCTTATTTGAACAATTATATCAAACACTTGTTTAAAATTTTAAACATACTTTTATCAAAATTTATTATCATTGATATTAATTTTATTTTATTTCATCAGAGAATATGATCTGTATACTATTTCATCCTTAGTTATTTGTTAAAGTTTATTTAATTCCCCTGGACATGGCTCCTTTTTGTAAATTGTTTCTGTGTGTTTGAGAAACATCATGTATTTTCTAATTATTAGACCAAAGATTTCATGTATAACCATTAGATTCTACTTGTTAATTTTATTAATCAAAATTTCTACATCTAAAGTTTTTTATGCTGGGATGTTTCTGTTTGTTTTTCTTTTGTTGCTTTTTGTTTGTTTCAGAGACAGATGTGCTAAAATCTTTCATTCAAAATCTAGACTATTCAATTTCACTTATTTCTTACAATTTTGATTTTTATATTTTAGGGCTACATTGCTAAGTGAATAATGTTTTAGATTTTTATTTATTTATTTTTTTAGAGAATTGATCTTTTACCATTAAGTAATTAATATCTTTATTGCTAATAACGTTTTTTGCTTTGGTTTCCTTTTAGTTAGTAATTTTTAGTACATCCCTTATCTTATAAATGGAAGAGCTAGGTCTGAGAAAAACAAGTAGGCTAGTTGGCTCAAAAAAGAATCAGGATTCAAACCTGTTTACCTGATACATGCTTAGTTGAGTCTGATTTCATACCATATGGTCCATGTCACCTCAGGTAAGGGACTCTGAAATGGCTGCAAAACAATGAGATATGCAAAGATGTCGCCAGCTCCATGAAAGATGGGACTTTCCCCTGCGTTGTCCTCTGTTCCATTTCAACCACCTAGAACTCTGCCTGGCACTTAGCAGGGGCTCAAAAAAAAAAAAAAAACATGTATTAAGTGACTGAATTATTGAATGGAATCCTCACAGGAGGTCGTTTTGTGTTGCCCTTTTCCCATTCATTAGATGGGTGTTGGATGGATTTGCTACCCACCCTGCCATTTATTTAAAACTACGTGACCACTCTCAAATCACAGCCACTTCTCTAAGCCTCAGTTTAGCCACTGAAGAAATGGACACAATAGGGATTGTCCTCCCAACATTGCCTTGAGCTTGTGAGGACCATAAGAGGTAATATGGGCAAATTAATCATTCTAGCTAACTTTTGAAGAATAATGCATATACAATAAAGTCTATAACTTGCACAAAACTTAAGCATATTTTTGGTTTTAAAAAAATAATATATATGCTCATGTTACCTTCATCCAGGCTGAGAATAACACCTGTGCCTCATAATACAGTGGCCACTAGCCACATGTAGCTATTTAAACTTAATTAATTTACCTTAAAAATTCAGTCTTTTGGTCATACCAATCACATTTCAAATACTCAGTGGTCATATACATGTGCTTTTGTAATATGCACTGCCTTCTATATTACACAGCACAGAATATAAACAATTCTAACATCGTAGAAAGTTCAAGTGAGAGGCTTTATAATAGAATGCTTCAAGCATCCCTAAAGTTACGTTTCTGTACCTTTCTGGACAATACCCACCTCTCAAAAGTGCTTTTACCTTTAGTTGTTTTTCCTAGTCTTTATGTAGATGGGCTCCTATAGTGTGTGCTTTTTTCTGTCTAACTTCTTTTTGCAAATCTTTGTGAGAGTCATCCATGTTGTTACAGGTACACGTAATTCATTCTCTTTTATTGTTCTAAAGTTTCTATTCTACAAATTTACTAAAGTGTATATATTCATTCTCACAAACACTAATTTTTATGTCATTTACTCCAAGCTAGGTACAGCACTAAACATTTCTCTGAATTAACTCACTTTACCATAATGTGAGTCCTTTGAGATAAGTACGATTATCATTTCCATTTCATATGTATAGAAATTCATCACAGAGAGGTTAGGCATCCTTTCCCAAGTCACACAGGTAGGCCAGAAACCCAGACAGGCAGGTTTCCCCTGGTGCCTTTACTCTTTGTACGTGACATTCACCCTTTCTCTTATACTTTGGCAAACACTGAATACCAGTGAGCATTTCAATTAATTGGACTAAAAGAACCATTTCTATTCCACATCTCCTCCTTGTTTTTCTTTTTCTAGTTTTACTGTACTTATTTTGAATTTTATCACAAGACTCTAATGTTATCAGAGATTATTCTCAAATCTATGCTCTTGGATGTTGCTGAGAGCGTATGTCCTTGTAATGTTCAGGGCCTGACAGTGGTGTGGCTGGTAGTGATAGTGCAGTCACCCTCTCCTTTGAGGCAAGCCCAGAGCCACACTCTGTCCTCATGTGTACCCAGGGGCAGAGCACACAGCCAGATTTCTTTCTCTTCATAAATGTATTTGTGGAATCTAATGCAAGCACTGGATAAATATACCTGGGCTGGAACACATTGCTTATATTAGCATGTGGAAAAAGAGTGTTTTTGCAAAATCAGATTGCTCTGCCTATTCTTTCCTTTGAAAAAGCCAAAGTGAAAGATGGTCTTAGGCCAAGCATGCCCCCAACTCAGGGCACTGTCACCAGCTATTCCCTCTGCTGGAATTCTCTTTCTCTAGACAACCCCCTGGCTGCTTAGGACCTTTTTGGGTCTCTGCACAGATGTTACTTCCTTCTTTAGCCTCCCCAGGCCTGTGGGTTTTAAATAGCATCCCCTTCCTCAGCAATTCTCATTTCTCTTCCAGGTCTTATTTTCTTTCATTACTGTTAGAACCATCTGACACAGCCTAAATTTTACCTATTGATGTATCCCTTGCCATCTTTTTCCCATGAAGTAAGGATGTGGTCTCTCTTCTTCTTTGAATCCCAAGTGCCTGCACCAGTGTTGTCCTATAGCAGGTGCTCAGTCAATATTAAGGAACAGCATGTACTGAATCAATAAATTAATGGACAGTTTCCGAACTAGACTGTGTCTGGGGTGGAGTAAGGAAGATACACTTACTGGAGAAGAGAAGATCTCAGTGATATACAAGCATGTTGCAGTTGCAGTGATTAGAGATAGGTACAATTTGGACTCAATACTCTCAAGCGAGGGGAAGGAGGAAGGGAAGTATTATTTATTTAGCTACTATGTGCTACACGTGTGCCCATATTATTATTATTAAATATTTACTCTTTAATGAGTGCTCCCTGTATGTCTAGTGATTCATAAGTATTTTTAGACTTCATCAGAATGACTTTTGCCAGGGGCTTGTTACTACAGCTGATCACAGGTTAGATGACTGCACCCTGCCCACAATTACAGAGCCAGGATTGACTGGAGCAGGAATTCGAACCTAACATGTGCTGTCCCAAAGTTGTCCTTCCCCCAGAGCAAGCTGCCTTTCATGCAGAGGCACGTGTGCCCTTCTGTTGCAGTTTGATGCTTACATGCCTCCTCCATTCTTGGCTGGAGGCTCCCTCTCTTTACCAGGAGATGAGTTATAAATGGTCTAATTCATCTTTGACATCTTTGACTGCCCTCCTACCCCCACCATGACTGTCGCAGCTCCCAAGCATCACATAGTAGGCACCCACAGAATGTTTGTTAAAATGAGTTTTGCCAAGGAATTGGTTCTGCGGGAAAGCATATGCTGGCAATCCTAAGCCCTTCTTTCTGGTGGCCCCTTCTGTTGCATCATCCTGTCATTGTTTGGGGGAGCAGCATGGGCTATTTTTTCCTGGTCTGTGTTTTAATAATTAATACCTTCTGCTTGGAAGTGAAGTTCATCCAAGAACAATCACCAGCAAATGAAAGCTAAACTGTGAAATTGTGGTGGAGAGGGAAAACAGGGAGTCACTATAAATAAACCCTAAGCCCACGTACCTTTTATTATTTTTTTGACTCTCACACACAACTATAAATGTTTGATGAAACATTTTACTTATTTATAAATCCTGTCACAGCAAACAGAGGCATTTGGACCTAGTTCTCTTCCAACAACAAATAGCTACATTTGGAAGATAGAAAGACCCCCTGGGTAGAAAGTGAATGAGATTTTCCCCCTTTTTCTTTTTTCCCCCCCTCAGGCAGCAGGGATTCAGCATGCTCTAAATCATCCATTAGCAGCCTCTGTTTATCACTACCATTTATTGAACAGCTATTCTGTGCCAGGAAATCTAGTAGTGATTTCTCAAGCTATTACCTTAATTCTGTCAACTGTAAAGTAGGCATTATTATCCCCATTTCACAGTTGAGAAAATTGAGGCTCAGAGAGGATGTTTATTGTCCAAGATCATATCAGCAATTAATTGACAGGCAAGTATGCTTGTCATTCTTTACACAGTGTTTTTCAAACTGCAAGTTAGATTTAGTTCATTGAATCATAGTCAACATTCAAAAACATGAAGAAAAACACTGCAATAAATAAGATAGAAGACAATAGAGTAGGAGAGAATAGAAAACATTGTAATGTATTACATTAGTATTGCTTCATGCAACTTTTGCTCACTTGGGTAGCAATATAAAATGCATATTTTATGATGAGTTCCAGTCTGACAAGTTAGAAAGGTGCTACTGTGATGCCTTGAATACATTCTGCTACCCTGAACTTCTCTATTTGAGGTCTATGGATGACATTATGGTGCAGGTGCCTAGAAACTAGTGAGGCTTGCAGACTGTTGTCTTGCACTAAGCGTTTTTCAAAGGAAAGAACTCTCCTGTGAAAATCTCAAGGATGTTGAGCTCCCACCTCCAAGTACAAGTTTAGGACCCCTATACTTCATCAGGTCGCCCCTGAGAGACTGTGCCCTTACACTACTCATGTCTTTGTGGAAGAGAAGATATTGATGAAGCAACTTTTATTCCCATTAATTTAAGTGCACAGCGTTTTCAGGTTGCGAAGTATTTGCATACTCATAATTCTCTTAGCTACTTCACCCCCTCTTAGATCCTCCAGCAGCCCTTTAACTCCTCCACCGTCCTCAGAGCTCTTCCTACTTTCATTTAGCCTCTCCTACCACCTTTTCAGCCCCTACCATTGTCTTCTCAGTTCCTTCCAGCAACTTTTCAACAGAGGTAGAAGGATTGTAACCCCTATTACAGAAATGAGGAAACCGAAAATTGAAGCAGATGACTTAGTGGTCACTGTCAGTGGTCTCCACCCTGCCACACTAACCACTGCCTATGGTCCTTTCTCCTAAAAGCCCATCAGATAGTATTTATAAAATGCAGATAAGTTCTTATTACTCTCATGACTAAAAACTATTGTTTTAGGATAAAGGTACAGTGGGATGCCAGCACAAATATTCTTTCTTCAGGATAAAGTTTGCTGGCCTCCCAGATTGCATCAGATTTCCACGTTCCATGCTCAAAGAGCCTCCATATTGTTCATAGAATAATTTGAGTTGATTTCTGTCTCTTTTTCTAGTGTATAAGTCCCATAAGAATAGAGTCAATGTATTCCTTGTTCACAGACTAGTATATAGTAGGTACTTAATACTTACTGAGTGGATGATTTTGTTATTTTCTAAATCACAGTCTGTTCTGTCCCCCTCACTCAGGTTCAAGAGAGAGAATAATATATTCGACCAAATTTTCAAACTCCCAATAGGTCATTTTTTGTTTATGAGTTCATGTCTCCACATTATTTTAGCATTTACTATAATATGATTTGGGGCAGTGCTTCTTTCCTCAGCATGGCATTCTATTTGGAAAGGTGGTTAAAATTAAGGAAGAAAAACACAGTGGTTTTAGGGAATTTGTTTAAATCACTCCCAAATCTCCTGGGCATTAAAATGTATTGCTAAATCAGATTTTGATGATTTACTTGCAGATGACTCAGAACTGTATGGATTTCATGTCTCCTTAAACTCACAAGAATTTAGCAACTAAGGGAAGATGTTTTCAAAAAAAAAAGAAATCAGGATTAATACAATATAAGATGATGGAGAGAGAAAGGGAGAGAGAGAGAGAGAGAGAGAGAGAGAGAGAGAGAGAAACAGATATGAAATTTGGAGATTTTTCAGGGTCCAACTGATGATATTTTTCCCTATTTGTCAATTATTCCTTTCAAAATCTTCAGTTATGTTTTCATTCACTTTACATTTGCCTTTTTAATGTTATTTTAAAAAAAGAACAAGATTTGTTATGTAGACAGTGGTTGAACATTAAAATATCACTCTCATATAGATCCTTTTATCTTCCCACCAACCCAGTGTAGCAGGAAGAATGGATGTTTTCAACATCATTTGGCCTTTGAGAAAACTGAGACAGAGTGAGGGAAGGAGTCAAACTTCACATTATATACTTAGCATTGGGCTGGACTCTTAGACATAGGCTATCTTGGAACTGGGGGATTTTGAAATCTGCAGAGAAGATTTTGAACAATAATCATATATTAAAAAGTAGAATTGGTTGGTGCTATGGGCCATTTTACAGGGGATTCACATTGTCCAGAGGGTCAGTGAGGGTTTTTCTGGGTCGTAGAGAGCTGATTGGAGATCTGAAGGGTGAGCAGCATTTGGCTAGGGGAAAACAGGAGACTCAAAGATGTTGCAATAGGTTTGGCTTGGCTGAGTCTAGATCACTAAGGAATGGATAGTGGCAGATTATAGACCAAGTTATAAAGGGATTTTCTTTGAACCATGAGCAAGCTTTTGATTTTGTCCTAAGGTCAGTGAGAAGCCATTTAAGGTTTTTAAATTGGTGAATCAAAAGATCTCATTTACATTTTTGGAAGATCAAATGGACTATAATGGGGATAATGGGTTAGAGAGGTGAGACTGAAGAGGGAAGAGACAGTAGAACCAAGCCAGAGGAATTGCAGGGTAAGAGAAAACACCCCAAATGTCTGGAACTTTCCTCCTGACGACCCCTCAGACTCAATATCTGCATCTTTGGGTTTCATCTCCTTCTTTCTATCCTGCTCTTACTAACTGAGCACACTCTAAAGTTAGAGTGTATGCACATGCTTGATATTATCATCATCATTATTATTTTTATTCATAAGACCTAGTGCCTGTGTATTGATTTGGTAATCAGTTAAGTAATTTAAAAACTTTCTATTATAAGAATTATAAGTGCTAAAGAGATGCTTTTTTACTCCAGGGTTATGTTCCAGAGGTCTATAAACCTCAGATAATCAGGCCATTGCTTCAAGTACAGATGTTTCTATGATAATAACTTTTTGTTTTTACTGGACACTTACTTTGTGTTGCGCATTATACTAGATGTTTAGCATCTAGTTTCTTATTTCACATTCCAAACAGTTTTATTAGGAGGTGGTATCATCCTATTCTGATAGACATGGAGAGAGGAGCACACAAAGCACAAAGTGACTTGCTCAGCCACTCATAGCTGAATATATGGAGAAGAGGGATGAGGTTTTATATTTGCCACTGGAATTTTAGATATCTGTAGTGAGCAGAGTCGAGGGCTCATGGGGAATAAAGAGTGAATTCCATGGCTCTTGCTTTTAGGAACCCACAGTCTTTTCACATAGTTAGTTCATTAGCATGAGTAACTATTGAGCATCCATGCTAGGCACTGCGGCATTTCATGAGAAAGAAGAAGGGAAAGAGAAATGGCAGTTGAGAGGTGAGGGACTCTCTTGTTGCCAGGAGAGCCAGGCAGAGTTATACTGGGGTTCTTGGGAAGGAGCCCAACCTCCCACTCACTATCTCAGCCTTGCTTCTTGCTGCCAAGGCTAAGTTATTCCATCTGCCTGAACCTCTGTTTGCTCCTCTGGGAGTTGGAGGTAGTGATTCCCACTTTGCAGAGGTTGAAGTAAAGTGTCGAGTGTAATGTACTTAAATCATACAAGGCATGTGGTGAGTGTTCAGCAAATTATACACACTCTCTGCACACGAGTGCATATGCATATGGCCTGAGAGGCATGGGAGGGGCAGGGAAGCAGATGCGAGGCATCTGAAGTGGGGGTTCATGGCTTTTCTAAGCTGTTGCATGGCCACCATGTGGGCAGTGGGAGTCATGAAGCTTGGTGGATATCAGTGTGGACTCTGAAATCAGACTGTGGCTTCCAGCAATTCCTCTACCCTGACCTAGCCCTGTGAACTTGTGGGAGTTGGTGAACCTTTCTGAGCTGCAGTTTCTTCACCTGTAAAATGGCCATAATGAGAAGCTATTTAACTCATAGGATTTGGGGGGGAAATAAACGACAATCCGAATATATGCTGAGCACAGTGCCAACAGAGGGAAGGCGCTGAGTCAACCTTGACCATCATCTTTTGTCCCCCTGCATACCTGCTGAGAATAAGATGCCCAGCTTGGGAGTGGAGAAGCTCCCAGCAGAGTTCATACAAGAGGGCTGAGGCATGTGCCAGGATAATTTTACCAAAGCCTGACACACCTTGTGGCAAAGTCAGAAGTCCCTGTGTGTTGTTATTGGAACCTCGACTGCTTTGGCTCAAACTCATGCCTTCTGAAAGATGTTTTATTCACAGCCTTAAATCCACCCATGAATAATACACTCAGGGCCCACTGGCTGCCTAGAGAGAGTGGGGGTGGCGGTCTAGGGAACCAGCAGCCGAAGATCTGTTTTGACTTGATGGTTATTGATCTTTCTCCAAACTTCATGCAACATTAGTCTGAGATTCTGCCATGTGTTCATTAATACCTGAGTGGAGACTTTCTTTAGGCTTTGTTCACTTTTCATTTGCACCCAGTGGCAGTCTCACCAGGGGAAGTCCTGGAGTGTGAATCAATAAAAACAATGAGTTAGGCAGGGCCAAAGTGTTCTTGAGCCAGCTCAGAGCAGCACAAAGAGCACTAGACAAAGAGGTGAGCCTTGTCCTGACCCTGCCTTGGATGACATTCCTACTTTCTGGGACTCAGTTCCGCCATCTGTAAACGATGGTATGAAAGGTTTGATATCCTTCACAAAGGCGGTAACTTCCACAACTGATTTTAAAAACTAGTGGAAGTGATATTTTAGTTGGGGATGTAGTTTAAGACATAACATTACCTATTGTTTACAAACAAAAATAATCACTTCACCCACAAAGATGGGTGCTTTGAAACTCAAAAGTTAAATTGATGAGTCCCTGTTGATTGATATGTATATTCATTCCTTTACCTGTCACATACAGATTGCCTGCATTGCACCAGGCACTATGCACTGAAGAAAGACTGGAGAAACAGCAGTGAATTATGCATAGTCTTTGCCAATGTGAAACTCATTTTCAATTGGGGAAAGTAGCAATTGCACATCATTGCAACTATGAGAAGTTACAGGAGTAAGGATTCCATAGTACAATAGGAGCATATAGAAAAAGTACCTAACTCAGTGGGAAAAGAGACATAATGGTCAATCATTAAAATCAGAAATTGTACATTTATATCGATGGAATCTTGGTATGGATATGGCTTATGAGTTGGGAGATACAAACTTGTTAAATTCTGCCACTTCCCTGCTAAGTAATTTTTATCTGGATATATTGTGGCGATTCTATTAAAAACCAAAAGGAAGCAATACATGGAATGAAAAAAGCTATATTAATGTAATATAATAATTAATGTAACAAAAGTAGTATTAGAAAGTTAGAACCTAGGATGTTGTCCAAGAATGGCTCACAGGATACAACCATAAAGCATCTTTTTTTAGTTTTGTTTCCTGTTACCTCTTTCTATCTGTTGAGTAGTAATATGGTATTAGTTTCCCCTCTGCTCCTGCATAAAAACAGAATGACTTTTCTGATGCACATTAGGTAATGTAAAGTCCAACATTTACTTAATGCAGCAAGACCCAATCTCAATTCAGGGATGCCCAATGTCATGTACTAACCAACCCTTTTAGTCTCTTAAAGAGTTTTCTTTCTGTCCCCCCAGCTAGGGCTGTCCTGATCTCTGCAGCTCAGAAAGGTAGGTGAAACTTGCTTGCTTTCTTTTTCTCTCATACCTACAGTCCCATATTTTAGCTATTGTTTTTAACCCCTCTGGAGCTGGGGTGTGGATAAGAAGAGGGGATAAGCAAGAGGATCAGAAAGGTCCTACCTGATTGGCATTGCTATAACTTGACTGTGACTTCAGTGAACCTCGTAGAGTTACAGCTGGCTCTCTGTCTGAAGGCACTTTCATGTGACCAGCCTGGTTCCTAATGACCCTCCTCTGAAATCTGTTAATGTTGTTGAATGCATCTCTGTCCCTTGTGTTCCTTCACTCATTCTCTGGCTCTATTAATTTCTCCAGCCTCTCTCTGGTGTAGTCTATTTACCCTTCCAGGCAACCATATTCCTCAAAACTTAAGAGAATTTTGGTAGCTGACATTTGTATGGCACCTACAATGTGCTAAATATTTTACCTACGTTTACTCATTTAACCCTCACAGCACCCTGTGTCAGTATGATTGTTACTCTTAATTTTGTAGATACAGAAACCGAGGGAACTGGCCCAAGAGCTCACAGCTAGAATGTGGAGGGTCCAAGACTGAGCTTTGAGAGCTTCTTTTTACGGCTTTTTTGTATTTCAACCCCTTACTGGTTTTCTCTGACTCATCATCCTACCTGGGCCATAGAGAACACTCTGGGGGTGAGGGGTGTAGGGGAGCTGACTAGCCCATCTCTCCTGCTTTACATTTCACTGTTGGGAACTGGATATCAGCTCAGTGGACAGGGACCACACACAACGCTCTGCAAGTAGTCCTGTGAGAGCCCCTCTTACTAGGCTTCATGAGAGGGAAGTCATCCCCCACCTCTCATGGAAGGAGGAGGAAGGGCTCACAGTAATATTACTGCCCAAGAAACTGTCTATGTAATCTTTCTTTAAAAGTCGTTTGTCATTCCCCTGATAGGATTGAGGGCTTTAATAGTTCTCTCACTTGGAACTTGGTTCTTAGCTGCCTGTTTTTCATGTGATCTACTGAGGTGATCTAGCTCTAACTCATTTTGATGTCTGATATGTGTCACTTTAGGGTATCAGCTAAAATTTCTATTTCTCATCAAGTTGCAAAGCTAAATTATGCACTATCTGTGAGCCTCTTTCTTTGTCTATACATAGGGATGTTAACTCTACTATATATTATACATAGTTACTGTAAGGATCAACTTATATAATAAATCTAGATAAACTAAAAAAAATCTTTTAAAAAGTGAAAATTTTTCAGAAATTTGTAACTGTGACCTGGGCCCTTGTCTTCCTTTGGAAATTTTCATGTTTTGTTTCCCTTTTCTGGGGTCTTGCTCTCCCATCTCTCTGTATATCAATCATATGTGGTCTTTAAAAGTAAGTTCAAAAGCCTCTCACTCCATGAAGCTTTCTCCAACTTTTAACCTCCAGCCCGTTGCTGTACCTGTTATGAGCTTTAATTATGCCAGCTTTTATAAGAGCTATCTTTATATATACCTTTCGTAAGAAAAATTACAAGTATAGAGAATCATCATCATCATCATCATCATCGTTATCAATCATCATCCTAGGAGGTACTTATTTTGTGTCAGACACTTTAATAGATTAAAGAGACTTGAGATATTTTAGCAAAGTCTATATACTTAAACTAATTACATAGGTGAGATCACTGAGGATTGCAGAGGTTAAGAGACCTTCACAAGCTGCACAGCTGGAAAGGTATGGGACTGAGTCATCAGTATTTTTTATTCCAAGTCCAGTGATTTTTAAATATATACTAACAAATATATAAAATTATGCATATATAGTTTTTCACTATAGTACCCATGTCAAACCACCAGCACTATCCGTCATCATTGTCATCATCACCGCCATCCCACTGCAGCTTTGAAAAACCTTGTCTCCTCTTCAGGACTAAAGACAGTACATAGATTGGTGCAGGTTGAGGTTCTGTGTTGCATGCACACAGTATTTATAAGCTGTGCTTTGCATATCTCACATTTCATTTTTTAAAGAACCTTCATTGCATGTCTAATACATTCCAGTCAGTTTTCTAGGTGCTGGCAATGTAACAATTAATAAGATAGACACTGTCTTTTCATTTACTTAACTTGAATTTGGAAGGATTGAGAAGGGCAAATGATAAAATAAACACATAATACAATGCTAAGAGTGATATGTTTAAGGAAAAAATGTAAAATAGAATAAGGCTATAGGACATGGGCTTTAAAACACTGTTATAGGCATATCAGTCACCTTGCAAAGCCTTCTGAGGAAGGCTGGGCTAGTATTATTGCCATTTATACAGATGAAAAAAGCTCCAGGTCATATAACTCACTAGTACTTCTGTGTCGCCATTGCTACCTCCCTTTGACCTGACCCCCTATACTCTAACGACTTGGATTCTAAGTGGTATGGTTTTTATGGTATAGTGAAAACTTGAAAGATTTATAGATGTGATAGCTTAGATTATTGTTTGGCAGATATTCACTTGCCATCTGCCACTGTGACCAAGGCATACTTTCCTACCCCACTGATACTGGACTTGGCCATCTGACTGACTTTGATCATGGGCGTGTTAGCAGGTGTGACACAGCAAAAGCTTGAAATGTGCTTGTGCAGTCGAGTTTCCTTCTCATGCCTTCTTACATCTCAGTGGGAAGATGGCCCAGATAACCTGCTGGTCCAAAGAGGATGAAGTAGACCTGAACCCATCCTGCAGCTTGCAGCATGCAAAGCCCAGTCTGAGCAATCTGACCCTCACTGACCCACAGACACATGGATGAGTACAGTCTTGAATGAAAAAAATCTGGAGTGGTATTTAATGGCAGTAACTAGCTAATACTAGAATCAAGGATTGAATAAGTCTCAGCTTGCTCAATGTAGCTCTTCACTCCAGCCAACTTCCTTAACTTTTTAGACTGTTTCTTCATTTTTAAAATGGTAATAAAAAACAAACTTTATCCATTTGCCTTGATGAAGAAGTCAGATGATTTATATGGAGTACCTGGCACACAGTAGATGCTCAATAAATTTTTTCTCACTATCCAAAAGCTTTGAGCATTCTTTCTGGTTTCTTCTGGTTTCTTCCTAGAAATATACAAACAAGCACAGGTTCTTAGACATGAACTCTGACCAGTTCTGGACTGCTGTGGCTTTTTCCTTGCTGACTTTACCCATCTTAATTCTTCTCTCTCAGTAGTGACTCCAACACTTTTTTTTTTTTTTTGCTTGAGAAATTTCAATAAGCATGTAGAACTAGTTGGATAGTCCCTGCTGGCATTTGAGTTTCTAATATGTGTTTATAATTATGCTGCGTTATTTAATTACAGTGATGTGAGGAAGGACGCAGGCTGGAAGATGGGGGGAAATTTAAAAAGAAAACTTCAGAAAAATGTTTCATGAAAAATTACTCACAGTTAGTGGATGACAGGCCTGCGATTGTGTTTATAATTGGAAATGGTGCTATTAATACAATACTTATTCATTATATATAATAAAAAAAATGAATGTGCTTTTTGCAATTACCCAATTCCAAATGAAATTAACATTCCATGACATTTCCCATAAATGGTTGGTTTGCACACATGGATGGAGACAATTAGCTTGGAAGTGAATGAGGGCTTTGGCTGGAGAATGGATGAGATAGGGAGGGTCAGGCACATTCAAAAGCACAAGGGTGGGAAAATGGATTTAGACTTTGCTGAAGATAGAAAAACAATGAAAATCAGAGCAAGCAATATGTCTTGTCCAGGAAGAGAAGTGAAACTTTAAGGATTGGTCTCACAGAGCAAAGCTATGGAGATATTCATAATCTTATTGACCTTGTGAGTGGGAATATTTGTATGAGTCGTGTTTACTTTCATTTTAAGTTCAGTCATCCATGAACTATCCTATTAATTAAACCAGTTCCCTCCTGGGCTATCTGTCTGAACTCTGGTTCTGCCCAAATCACGGAGTCTGAATCTTAGCTTTGCCCAACAACCTCTGCCCTACTGGCAATCACTCAGTGAGGTTGATGGTAAGAGGAAGAAAGTTTTCCATGCCATAACTTTTTTCCTTTCTGTAATAAAGGTTTTGAAAAGCTTTTTAGGCAAGTTGATCATAGTAAGAAAATCATCACTAGAAAGTCATCTTTTTATAATTGAAAATGGGAATATTCAGATAACTTTTGAATATATTGGGTTATAGTTAATTCTCAAACTATATAGTTATATGACATTCCCTGAAGAAAACCTAAGATGTATTCTTTACTTTTCTCTGTCTCCTCCAATTTTGATCTAATTTCTATCATTCTCCTTGAATAAATGCGTAGTTACCAGAATTGATACTGTGTTAGTATCTTGAATTTAACAATAATTAATTTGGGATCCTGAACACAATTTGAATTCTAAGCTTAAATTCTTTTTCTACAAAAATCAATTTATTTAAGTGCCTACCTCATAGGGTTGTAGTGGGTATTAAATTAGAAAATTCAGGTAAAATGCTTAACACAGTTATAGGCACATGCTGATTGGCTCAATATATTTCGGCTCATTTTGTCATGATTGTCACTATCTATTCTTTTCCTTAAGATCCTTCTTCCACACTGCCAATCACATTGATCTCTCCTAGTTACAACTCTGACAGTGCCACTTGTCTGATAAAAATCTCTCTATATGTACATATATCTTATAATAAATTACATATAATCTTCCTTATTATACAGACTAAAGTTCATGTGCTTAGCTTGGCATTGAAGTCTCTTCCTGACATGGTCACAACCTCTTTCTCATCTCATTTGCAACAACATCCCTTAGGAACACTGAGCTCCAGCCATACAAAATGACTTGGCATTTTTTGAACTGAAGATGACTTCAGACTTCTGCATCTTTATATATGCCACGTAGGAAAACCCCTTTTTCTTGTATATGCCACACCCAGCATTAAAGTGTTGCTTCAGTCCCTCTGCTTTGCAGTATATGCTAATGTCACCCAGATGGATAGACTTCTCTCTGCACCTGGCTTGCTGGATATGGTACTCTGCATTCTCCTCTTGTCCATATTTTAGTGCTTCAATCACCAACTAATTGGAGGATTATTTTTCCTGTCCATTCCAACTCAATCTAGTCCTTAAATTTAACTTCATTTTGGTATAATTCATTGCATCATCAGCCTTTGTTGGGAACTGACTCTGAAATGCCACCTAGATGATTGGCTTCCAGCAGATTTCCTATTGCCTTGGACCCATGTGTTTTGTTTTGTTTTGTTTTGTTTTGTTTTGTTTTGTTTTATTCCAGTCTCTAATTACTAGAGATATACATGTTTTCCCTCCACTTTCCTCCTCTGTGTTCACATGTGGCTCAGAAGGTAGATGCTCTGGCCATTAAAAGAGGCAGGTGGACGGTTGTGGTCCATCTTGTCAATGTCTTCCTTCTCAGATATCATTAACTTACTACACACCTGTGGAAGACTGCTGATTTTCCACACAGCTGATGACTCGCTATTCTCTCTTACCTTTCTTCTGCCTAAAATCAGATAATGAATTGATTGTTTCTGAATTCATATGAATGGACAAGAGGGTTTGTGTGTGTGTATGCATGTGCATGTGTATGTACATGTATGTGTGTTAGAGGAATGAAGAAAGGGAGTTGGAAATGTTACTTTTCTAATCTTATACATGTAAGAGCAAGGTGAATTTCTTTGGGTTTCTGTTAAGAAGACAATCCAAATTAAGATCTTTTTTTCTTCCATTTGAAAGATACTTAGAATAAAAATTAGAACCTTATGTCTTAAATTCACAGAATAAAGGACTTTTAAGGTTATCACTGGTCTTCCCTATCTTCTAGTCCACCTTTATTTAATATTTAAAGCTCTTCTATGTTATTTTTTGAATCTGACATCTCTGCCTGATTACTTCCCATTTCAGAGGACTTACCAACTCCACAAGCTCTTCTTTCCATAATTAGAAAGCTCTGTTATATAGTAGGCTCATAAAATAACAAATGTTACTGTGATATCTGTTATTGATATTGTTTTTAAGATCATGGATCTTAGTACCAGATAGATCTGAGTTTTAATCAAAGCCTCCACCCCCACACTTACCACTTAGGTTAACTTAGTCCAGTGATTCTCAGGACGAACTTTGCCCCTTAAGGTTTTGGGGACAATATCTAAAGACACTTTTGATCATCATAACTCAAGGAGGGGACTTTTAGCATCCAAATGGCAGAGGTCAGGATTGCTGTTAAACATCTTATAATACAAAGGACAGTCCCCACAACAAATCATTGTCTGGCCCCAAACATCAATAATGCTAAGACTGCAAAATCCTGTCTTAGCCAAAAGCCTGAACTGTCTCAGGGTCATTTTTCCCATAAGTAAAGGGGAGCTATAAATAGAGTTTGCTTCATAGCATCATTGAGAATTACATGAAACTATATCTACAAAACACTTTAGTTTTTAATTAAAAAATTTAATTACAGCTGGCATGCAATCTCATATTAGTTTCACATGTACAACATAGCGATTAGACATTTATGTAACTTGCGAAGTGATTGCCCTGATAAGTCCAGTACCCATCTGACACCATACATAGGTGTCACTATATTATTGATTATCTTTCCTATGCCATACTTTATATCTGTGCAACTGTTTCTATGACTGACAGTTGTACATTTTAATTCCTTCCCTTTTTACACCCACTTTAGCAGGTGTCTGGTCCAGTGTAAACACAAAAAATTTAGCTCTCGGTAATTATCGTGTATATAATGTATGCATCATGGCGCATGGAACATAGCTGCAGTAATAAGAATGTTAAACATTAGTGTTAGAACTACAGCCATTCACATAATTGAAGATAGCTAACATTGTCCTTCACAGTGTCTTATTTGTTCCTCATGATAGTATACAAGCCTTCATATCAGACTAGCTTCTAATGTCTGGACCTGCTCTATTTTGCTAATAATATAGCCCTCTAAGTGTAGTCTAGGCAATGCATAGTAGAGATGTCCCCTTCTTGGTTTTAAGACTTCATGCTTTTATTAATGTAGCCTAAGAATATATATTACTTTCTCAGTGGTCCCTTTACTCACATTGAGATCTCTGGTGCCCAAATTGTTGAATGAAAATGACATAGTAAGGGGAGGAAAAAAGAATATCACACCAAATGTGTGTTTATTACATTATTGGTGAGGACTCCAGAAAAATTTAGTTGGGCACTCATAAGTAATCCAGGCATGAAGAGTTCAACTTCTGGAGATTTAAATCAGGAGGCGACTAATAAGAGATAAAGAGTGGAAATAAAAGGGAGTCACTCTGAAGAAGGAGTGGGAGTGTTTTGTATCCTGGAACACTCCTATCAATGACCAACAGCTGGAGAGGGAGCCTCCTCCCAGGGCTATCAGGATCTCCAGTGTTGCTACCACGCTAGTTTGGTTTGGAGGATGTATCAGTGTTTGTCTGTCTGTCTGTCTCTCTTTCTACTCCTTATTCCCCCTTTCCTCTCTCCCTCTCTCTCTCTCTTTTACCTTCTCCCACCCTCTTTACCTCTCCCCCTTCTCCCTTTCCTCCCTACCTCTTTCTTTCATCACATCTCTCTACCTCATTGTGCCCATCTGGCAGAATGAGAGCATTCCTCAATACCCACCTGCCCGTGCATGCAGGCTCCCTGTACACGTGCCTCCCTAGGATGACTCTCTATTATTTTTCTCTCTCTCTCTCTCTCTCTCTCTCTCTCTCTCTCTCTCTCTCTCTCTCTCACACACACACACACACAGAGGAATTTGTTCTGCTCCACTGAAGACATGATTTCCTGTCCTCTCTACTGCCTTAACTTATTTTGTTCGCTTCTCCCTGGGAAAAGGATAGAGAAAAAAGGAGGTATTCATAATACTTAGCTGAGTCAGTTTAAACCAGAGCTAAATAAGGAAGGAAGAAGATAATTCAGGGTTATCTAGCCATGGAATAAAATTAATTCCTGAGATGCATTTGTGGTCCCATATACACATGGCAGCCCTCCATGAGTGCTTAGGACAGCCCCACCATTCCAAGAGCTGATTCCTTTCCTCCTCCCTCCATATCCTTTTGTTCCTTCTCCTATCTGCATCATTTCTGCAGTGGTTAACATTATAGGTATCAGCTCAGCTTGGGCTCCAGGTCAAGCTCTGTCGTCCCCATTTGGGGATACTAATATCATCCACTTCCCGGCTTATGGTGAGTGGCATATGAGGTCATGGTGCCTTATATAAACAGCCAACAAGTTATTAAATAAGACTTATTGGTGTCACTAGTGTGCTTGCTTACATCTTTCTTGTATGTGTCCTTATCTCCATTTGGTGAATGAAGAACAACTGAAGACCAGAGAGGCAGTGTCTTTGTACTCCAGGGTGGAGCAGATGCTATGAGGCAGATCCACAATTTGGACCTCAACTTAGTAATAAAATAGTTTTGCACCATGTTTTTACTATGTTGTTTTGTCTCACCTCTTTGTATGTACACTGTCTATTCGATTAAGGATGTGAACAGGAGAATTTAAAACCCTGGTCTTTACTAGTAAGAGTAAAATGGCAATATTGCAAATTTTATAATGGCTCAGCTAATTAAATATTTTAACATGCATCTCATAGAAAATTTTATTTCCCAAGGTTCAGAGAGACTTGGTGAAATGTCCGAAGTCACACAGCAGCTGAGCTGCGACTGAAGACCTGGTCTTCTTCCTCTAGATCTGCTGGTTTTCCAATTCAGGATTTTCTTCTATCCCCTTTCCCAATGTTGAGCTCTAAGTCTCTGCTTGCGTTTATGTGTAGTGGTGGCATGCAATCACGAATAATAAAGCAAGCCTGCTCTAGCTGTCATGTAGAAATGGGAAATTGAAATTATAAGTCACTAAATGAAAAATCCTGAGCCTTATAGTAATGCCAGCAGAACCTCAATTCATTATTGTCTATATATTTAGCCAGTCTATTTTTAAGAGTTTAATATTGAGAAATAGGGCATACTTATAATGCAGCTGCATTAATTTCACTCCCAAATCCCTGCCATTTGCTATAGTTGACGTACATGTGTTTAAATTTATAACCACCCTTTTGCACTAGGGAGATTTGCCCTTAGTTTAAAAGAATGTGGGTGGAAAATCTGACAGTTGAAATAGAGAGAATTGCACAAATTTCATATTCTGTTGTCTGGCCAACCCTCTCCTCCACCATAGCAAGGGTCAGTAATGACCTATGTATATTTTTCATATTCCTCATTCAGTGTCATTTATATATACTCTATGACAATTGATCATTCATTCAGCAAGCATGGTCCAACCCTGGAAGCTCTGAATAAATATGTTAACTGTCTTTATGCCACTGAAGAGGGACACCTTAAGTTTCAGATGGCTGTTATTTCTGGGACCATCCTCATAATTATCAATAACATGGTCTAAAGGGAAGCTGGATGAGAAGGTTTCTTCTGCAAGGTGAAAGTCAGTTCATTAAACCATGTTTGTTGGTCCTACTCCAAAATAAGCCACACAGTAGTGTTTGAAGATATTTGTCCAGCTCTGCTATTTATAGGCTATATGACCCTTGACAAATTAATTAACCTTGGTGTGCCATTTGTAAGATGGATATAATAATGTGTATCTTGGAAAGTTGTGTATTAATCATTGTCACAGAATGCTATATAACAAATAACTACAAAGTCTCAGTGACATCCAGTAATAAATATGGATTTGTCATGTTCTAAGGATCAGTGGAGTGTTCTATTCATCTCAGATGGGTTTGCTTTTTCTCTACAGGCTGGCTGGGGTCAGTGACTTGCGCTGTAGGAGTCAGGTGACTCTGTTCTATGCTGCAGGGCTGTTAATCTCTTATGTGTTGTTCTCCTTCCTTGGGCCAGTAGGCTAGCTGGGACAGGTCCTCTTCATAGCAGTGGCAGGTGTAAACATTTGAGCAGAAAAATGTGATGACTCTTGAAGCCCGGGACATTACTGGCACATGCTGACTTCCACCTACATACCATTGGCCAAAACAAGTCACACAGCTAGGCTTAAGTCAAAGGGCAATGAAGTGTATACCATCTACAATAAGGCTATAGCAAGTGTATGTGTCCAGTGAGGGGTGAAGAAACAAGGCTAATAGTTCCATGTACCATAGTCAATTATGAGGAATACATTTAAATGATGCCTGTATTTGCCTTAAAACAATACCTGTCACATCATAAAATTGCATAAATAGTAAATGTTATTATTGTTGTGATAGTGATTATAATGTGATGATCTTGGCAAATTGGAATAGTGTGTTTAGATGAACTTTGCTAACAGGTCAACCGGAAAAATTCAAGCTAATTCTTTGGGAGAAGTGAAATCAAAAGGAGGTTAAATTTCTGGGGAGAAAGTAAATGGGGTAAAAGGATGGGATTCTCCTCTTCCTGCCAACCAGCAGCCAGAAAAACAACTTCTCCTGGTTCAGAATGGTGGAGCCAGACCTTCATCAGCCACAGATTTATATCTTCTCAAATGTTTGCCACAATAAAGCTAAAACTTGGTACCTGGTTATCTCTTAGAGGTAAAAGCACAAACTTGATGAGCATGACACAGCAAGGTATTAAGTAAACATAGGTCCGTGAGCAAAAGCTGCATTTCTAGGATTTATGTCACAGCCATTTCCAGGTCACAGGTTATGGCTAGATTCAAGATGGGGATAGGCTGACGTAGAGCACAGATAGAGCCCCTGAGTAATACAGGGGCCAGGGATGATATTAAAATTTATACATGAGAGGACAATGGGGAGATAAGGCCTAAAGTCTTTAGTCAAAGGCCACGAGTTACCCAAAAGGGAAATGGAGAATTTAGCATGTATTAAACTTTGACTTGGTGCAAGGCCTCTTCTACAAGCTTATCTCACTTAAGCTGGATAACAATAATGACAATAAAGGCTCTACTTTATTAAGCACATAATCCGTTTTGGGTACTGTGCTAAACACTTTGCATATATTATTACATTGAATTAAATGCAAAAAGAGAACTCACAAAACTCGCAATTCTTGAAGGAGATTTATGCTCAAGATTTTGCAGATGAAAAACAGAGGCTTAGAGAAATTAAAAAACATACCCAATATCCAAAGTCACATGATGACTAAGTGATAAAATGAAGGTTTAAATCCAAGTCTGTTGAGTTCCTACACTGCATGCACTGATTACACCCAGTGTATCTGACATAACAAGAACAGACAAAGGAAAGGGCAATGGAGCTGGAGAGCAGGACTCTCAAAATAGTTGAGCTATTTGAGCTAAGATCTGGGAAAGAGTCCATCTCCTTCTTAGCTCAAAGATGGGTTTTCCTGGTAATAAAATTCTCTCGTTTTAAGCTCTGGAAGAACCATACTGCATAGGATATTCTCACAGTTCTTCACCTTCAACTGCTGATGCTACTCTTTATATCTGCCTCTTTACCTGGTTCTGTATTCTTTAAGGCTCAGAGAAGTTGGCGTCAACTCTGAGAAATTTCCAAAGCCTTTTTGCTCACAGAAGGAATTAACGGGACACTTTTTTAGTGTTTTCATGATATGTGTCTATCTGGACATTTAGTACAATATATTTACATTATCTTTACCTGTTTATTCCACTAAACAGTGTCATGTTTTCAGAAAGGAACAATGTTGAGCTCATCACCATGTCCCTAGTGTCTGCCTCTGATATAAAACCCAATAAGAGTGGTAGATGAAGAATTCCCAAGGTGCTAGGGAGTGCTGAGCCTTCAAAAATCTCCTTTGCTCTGGTTCCATAAAGTGGTGGGTTGTACAGAAAGCGTTAGTTGGAAATAGTTGAAATAGTTAGTTGGAAGTGCTTTGCAAACTGAAGAGTGCAGTTTCTGTGGTCATTGCATTCGTCTTATTGAGAACATTTTTCATTTACGTTTAGAGCTATGCAACCATTGAGCTGGAAAGAATCTTAGAGATTATCTGTGTCCTGGTTAGTGACTATGGAAGTAGCTCCATTGAACCTGGAAGGTATTTCTTTTAACAGAAAATATCAGGAAGATATCACTAAATTCAACCTATCATTCATTCAATACCATTTTCCAGCAGATATTATGACCACCCTAGCAGTCTACAGTAGTCACTAATAGGACCAAGATCATATGTATAATTAAAGGCTATTTCCACATTTACCAATTTATATTTGTTGCTGTTTATTCATGTGTCTTGTCTGTAAGCACTTGCTTTAAGATAAGCTGTACCAGGCTTCAAACGTTTAAGAAAAAATTACGAAGTGAGAAAATCCTATCCATGAACCTTTAATTCCTGAAAATGGGAAGAGGTGGTCATTTTAAAAAATACATATGTAGCTTTTAAATTTGTGCTACTGGTAGAGTGTTCTCATCTGGCTAAGGAACAGTAACTGTTTTCTTCTTTTAATTTTTTCTTTTCATGAAGCCGTGACTCCTATATGAGATTGAACATTGGTTTCATTTACTGGATTCTCACAACTTCCAAATTTAATGATTCTTTGTATTTATATCAGGCCTTCCCAGCTGACATGTACTTGGGTTTCTCCTCCTATTTTCTTTCCTCCAATTCTGGCATTTGAGAGTGCCTGGTCCACAGCCTGGGGATGCAAACTGAGTTCTGTATTAGTCAGGAGTCTCCAGAGAAACAATAGGAGATATATAGATATAGACATAGACATAGACATAGACAGACATAGATACAGACTAATTATGTATGTCCTATCTTTCTTTACAGAGTTACCACTTGAACAATGCAGGGGTTCAGAGTGCAGACCCCCTTAAAGTCAAAAATCTGTGTATAACTTTTGATTCCATGTATTTATCTGCATGTCAGTGGAGCTGCACATTTTGAACCGTGTTGCTTAAGTGTCAAATATATCTATATATCTATGTATCTATGTACTTATATATCTATATAACTATATATCTATATAACTATCTATATATTTATATCTATGTCATCTATATATGTCAAGAGAGAGAGAGAATGATTGATTTTAAAGGATTGATTCATGTTGACTGTGGAGGACAAGTCCAAAATCTTTAAGGTGGAATGGTACACTGGAGACCCACGGAAGAGTTGACACTGTAGCTTGAGTCTGAAGGTACTCTGCTGGCAGAATTCCTTTTTTTTGAGGGAAGGATAGTCTTTTTTAAACTGTTATGGGTCTCAACTAATTGGCTCAAGTACACAAACATTATGAAGGGTAGTCAGCCCAATCAGAGTCTACTAATTTAAACGTTAATCTCAACTAAAAAATACCTTCACAGAATGGTCTAGGATAATGTTTGACCCAATGCCTGGTTTCCATGGCCTAGATAAGTTGACAAGGAGGTTAAGCATCACAAGATCTGAGGTTAAAGCTATCCTAGAGTTCAGAGAAGCAGGGAAGGGTAGTGGAAAGAAGAGACCTGGGTGCTGGAACTTGGTCTGCCGCTTACTTTTATCATGATTTTGTCTCATGGTGCCTCTGTTTTCAAATCTGAATAAAAGGGGTAATATATACTCACTAAAAGAATTTCCAAAGTCGATATTTTATAATGTAGATGACTTTCAGAATCAGTGAACAAATGAATGAATGATTGACTTGATTGGCCAATCATGACGCTGAAGTGTTAAGTGGGAGAAGGTTGGGTAATGACTTTTTGTGAGTACTTACTATGTTCTCGAAGCTCTGTTGGACAATTAATGTACATAATTACATTCAGTCCTCCTAATGACCCTGCAGACATATACATAGGAGCAAACTGACGGTTGTAAAAGAGAAGGGAGCGACTCAAGGTCACACACAGTGGCAGAGTTGACAGTAAAACCCTTTTTTACTTGTGCTAGGCAATATGACCAACTAATGCCTACCCATGGCTTGGTTCTCTGACATAGTTATGTAATGAGACAGGACTGGAAAAATGGGGAATGAGCCATCTTTCCAGGATGAACAGACAGTCTTGACTATCAACTTCGAGC
The DNA here is from genome assembly GCA_030015415.1 of Cynopterus sphinx. Classification (NCBI taxonomy): domain Eukaryota; kingdom Metazoa; phylum Chordata; class Mammalia; order Chiroptera; family Pteropodidae; genus Cynopterus; species Cynopterus sphinx. The sequence goes on along the minus strand of CM057385.1, from coordinate 117,243,308 downwards.
AAGGTCCTTCTGGCATAGCTGGCCAGCCTCCAATCAAGTTGAGCCCCTGACTCCAGTCAGGGCCAGGTTACCTAGGATTCCTTACCCAGATGATTTAAGAAGGTCTTGGCTGTCAGGGTCACTTTCCAGACCCAGATAAGTCACATCCCAACTCCAAGACTGGAATATTCATCCCCATCCAACAGGCAGGCCAGAAAAATGATGTGTAGGGTGATACAGTGGATGAAGCCAGGTCATTAGAGTCACTATAACCTGGGTCTAAGTTGTGTAACCCTAGGGGATAATTTACTTTTCTGAGTCTCTGTTTTCTCATTTCTAAAAAGCAACTAATGATACTTTTCAAACTAGGAAGAATAAATTTAAAGAAGAAGAAGAAGAAAAACAAGGAAAGCCAGACTCCTTGCTTCAGAGTTGATATTCAAGAATTGTGGATTTTCTTTCTACACAGGCTAGACGAATCTAAAGAAATTAAAGAGGATGACAGAGGTGATACAGTAACCTGAACCTAAACCTATGCCAGTTTGTGTTAAAACATCTCCGGCTGCGTGGGTGGGGAGAGAACAGCAGGTGAAGGTTTGAATGCAGAATCGTTGAGTGTCAGTGTGGCACAGCGTGCAGTGCCTGTTCTGCAGGGTGGAGTATCAGGCAGAAGCTTGCCTGGTATCTGAAAACTAACATACCCCTCATGCCTTTGCATAAACACTCAGGGCCCACCCTCTTTTCCTCCTTTTCCTTTCCCTTCTAGTTTCCTCTCCTATCCTTCATCTCCTTTTCCTTCATTCTTTTCCTGTCCCCTTTCCCCTTTCCATTCTTTACTTCTTTCTTTCCTGTCTCTGCCTTTCATAATTGAGCACTGTTTTCCTTTCCATTTTTGTTTTCTCTTCCTCTTCTCTGTCTCTTTTTTTTCCCTCTTCTCTCTCTATCTTAGCTTGGGGACCAGGGCTCCTGTCCTCAGGCCCCAGTGGTACATTCTCATTAAACTCGACAATCTCTCATATGTCAATTAGAGAGATGCAGATTCCCCCCTCCCCATCATTCCCTCCTGCCCTTTCTGGGGTCTGCCACAATGCTCAGATCAAGCACCATCTGTTGCATTCAGCCAGGCAATGGGTGAGCATTTTGCTGCTTTGGGGAGGCTGAGCTCAGTGGGTACCAGGAGGTAATGTGGCTTGTTTGGACAACTTGATATATTGATATTGATAGAGCTGTAGGATGAGATTGGGAGGGATGAGATGGGGAGGAGAGTGGTGTGCAAGATGAAATAGGCCATAGAGGGGTTCACACAAGCATTTCTCTATCTAAGCCTGCCTGGGCTCTTGGCGCTGTCACTGAGACAAGAACCGCCAAACAGATGGAAGGGATTTACTGCAGTCAGGATCAGAAATCCTGCAGCTCAGGGGAGCAAAACGCCCCTTTCTGTGCATCTTCATCTCCTCCTAGCCAGTCAGGTCTGCATCAGCTTAGGAGAAAGTAAAGTGGAAATAACAGGATGAGGGAAGCTGGGTTTTAGGAATTTCTGAATGTCAGAGCCATGGTGAAAAGGGATGATATATCAGTCAATGTTCTAGATGGACAAAGAAGGCATCCTCAAATGCCATTTTTTAGGGGACATTCAATGGTGTGGCTATTTATAGAGGTGTATGCAGAGTGCAGATAATCAACATGGGGGTATGAGGAACCAGGGAGAAGAAATATAAGGAAACTACTACCAACCCCTAGAATGGAGGTGGTGGGGAGAGGAAATGGTTTTACTAGAGCCTGTGAGAACTGGGTTAATGGAAAAGGGGTCTGGCAGAAGCTATAAATGTCCAGGGTCCCCAGTTTCTACCAGAAATATGGTACAAAAACAAAAAAGGGCAAAGGAAAACATAGCTTCACATCTCCTTCCACATCCTGACAGAACATCCCACTGGGCAAACCTAACCAGTAGCCAGATAATAAGGAGCCATGAAGCAGCCCAAAGAGGATCTGCCTTCAGGGTATACAGTAGGGCAGAATGGACCATGAGGTAGAGCATGGATGTAGGGATGCAATAGAGGGTAGGCATGAATGTGTCAGGAATGAATATGTTCTGTTAACGGATACTGTGCCACGAGCTCACATTGTGAGCCACGGCACACACTCCCTCTCTACCTTTTCCGAGGAATGCATTTATAGAGTCTCCAGAGAGTCCATTTCTCTTGGACTCTGTGGAGTGTGAGACCTAATAACTTATTGTCTACTCAACAGCTCCACTTAGACCTCTGGAAGACAGCACAAAATTTTCATATGTAAAACATGCTTTCCTCCATGGTTCCTCCTCAAATTGAGAGGCACCGTCAGTCAGCCTCTGTGGATGCCAGAAGACCAGGAGTCATCTCCATACTTTGATCATTTTTATCCACCCTTTCTAATCAGTCACCATGTTTGGAAGGAGTTGTACCTAGAAAATAATTTTCAAATTTTCCCACTACTCTATCTCTAATGATCTACTATTGTCTCTACTCTCTCTGCTACTCTACCATGTCCCTGTCTTTCACTCTACTGCCCTAACCAGGCTACCATCTTTTCATATGTGAGCTTCTGCATCATCTTCCTAGTTATCTTCTCACTTCAACTTCTGTCCTTCACCAATGACTACTTCTCTCTGCTGCTAGAGGGATCTTCACTAAATGAAAATCTAACCAGGTCAGTCTCCCATATAAAACCTTCAGCATGTTGATTCTTGAGAAGACTCAGGATGGTTAGGTTTAAGTTTAGGGTTAGGGTTAGGGTTAGGGCTCCTTCCTCTCTAACATTATTTCAGGCCTCTTGCTTTCAGTATTTCAGGCCCAGTGGCTATTGCAGCCACTTTGATCTTCCTGCTCCAGGATGTCTTTGTTCATACTCTTCCATCTGCCTCTTTTGCTCTTTACCTCCCTCCCCCTTCCCTACCACTTCCTTCTCACCTGATTAACTCAACTCTTTCAGACCTTCTCACTTCCTTTCAGACACTGCTCATTTCCTTAAAAGAAGTTTCCATGACTATCCTAGACCAAGTCACATCCCTGTAATGGAGCCTCTTATATCATCTCTCACTTCTCCTTCATAGTATATATCACTTGTCAATTTTACACATATCAATAATTCATTAATATTGGTCTTCCTGTCTATGTGGCAGGCATCATGAGGGGGTTTTGTTGGTTTGTTTTTTCATCATCGTACCTTATTATGAACTGCATGTTTGTTTCCCCCACAAATTTATTTGTTGAAGCCTTCACTTTCAGTGTGACTAGGTGTTAGTCTACTTGGGCTGCCATAACCAAATGCCATAAATTGTGTGGCATGAACAAAAAAAAGTTTCTTACAGATCCAGAGGCTAGAAGTCCAAGGTCAGGTTGCCAGCATGGTTGGGTTCTAGCTTTTAGATGGCTTCCTTCTCACTGTGTGCTCACGTGGTCTTTCCTTGGAGGGTACACATGGAGTCTTTCATCTTCTTTTTCTATGAAGACACCACTTCTATTGGATTAGGACCCCATCCTTATGACCTCATTTAACTTTAGTTATCTACTAAAAGCCCTGTCTCCAAATACAGTCACATTGGCACTTAAGGCTTCAACATAAGGTATTTGGGGACATACAGTGTATTTCACAGCAGGCTGTATACTAAATAAGTTGCTCTGGATTTTGACCACAATATAATACAACTCTTAGAATTTGAGGTAAATAACCATCTTCTTTGGGTTTGAAGCATCAGGATTGGTAATTTCAGTGTTTTTCAGAATTGGATTGTAACTATTTGTTGGAGGGCTTTGCATCACAGGCTTGGAGTAGGGGGTCCATGTTTGAAATATTTTTGGCTTGCCTTTAAGTAGACCTAATTGATATATCTGGAGAGAGAGAGAGAGACAGCAAGACAGGCAGGTGAGGAAGTTATAATATCTCTACATGGTTTGTATTGTCAGTTGTCTTTTTCATAGCAAACATAGATTTTCTACTATATCCCCAAGGATGGGATATAGCCCAGTGCCCAAAACAGCCTTCGGGGTATGAGCTACCCTGCAAACACATCTGTCCATACTGATAAGCTTTCCTGTGAAAACAAAAGCTCCTTAGAAAATGGTGTTGGCATGTTTAGAAGCCTTCTTTGCCCAGTCTAGCAAAACCCCTTCAAAGAAACAGGAACCTTTGGCACGTCCGTTCTCTTGGCATCAGACAGCAGGTAGTTCAAACTGAAGAAATATCCTAGCCTCTAAAGACATAGATAGGGGGAGGGCTGAGCTTGAAGTTTTAAAGTTGGGTTTCTCTTTGGGAATTTCTCAGAACAAAGGCACTGAGGCCATTCAGCCATGTTTCTTTTCTTCTTTCTGCTTGGCTCTCCTTGCCTTTTATGTGGTCTCTCTCCTTCGATCTCAAGCTTTTCGGATTTTTTTCTTTTATCTTTCAACTTTTTCTCTCTGCCCTACTGACTTTACTCTCTGCATTCTGTGGAACTTTCTATTATTTTCTGTTTTGGAATTTCACGGAAATCTATCTGCTAATAAACCATTGGATGGTATCGATACAAATGGAACATTGGACTTGGAGTTAGAAGGTTTGACTTTTCCACTTGCTAGCTTAGAGGAAGTTGTCTGCCTTTTTTGGTGGGGGGGCACCTAGATTTCTTTAAGTAAATTTACTAAAGTAAAATAGAGATATTGCACCAAGTGATTTATGTATCACAGTCCTGTAGCTTTGTCTCCTAAAATTTTGTCTGACTCACATACTTCCCTGACACTGTTCTGATTCAAGCCACCATTGCCTCTGGCTGGCTACTGAAAAAGTCCCTGTACTGGCCTACCTCTCCAACTCTGCTTGGGTTCTCCATACTCTAGTTAGTAATTGTTATAAAAAAAACTTAACCTGAATATGCCAGTTTTCTGTTTAAAACCTTTCAGTGATTAACTCTACCCTTAGGATATAGTCCAGGCTCCTCAATATGATTTACAAGGTGATCGATCTGACCCTCCAACCTCATCTCCTGTCCGTGTGTGCTCTGTTGCAGCCACACAGAACTCCTTTTAGGTGCTCAAGCACCATGCTCTTTCTGGCTTCAGATCTTTTCACATGTATTCTTTTCTACCCAGAGCACTCTTATCCCAAATCTCTATAGTCACCCCACCATGATTCTATCATCTCTGCTCATTTCTACTCATTCTTAAAGTCTCAGTGAAGATAGTGCCTCCTCCAGGAAACCTTCCTTGACAATCAGGATGGGAGAGATGACCTTTCTTGGTGCTCCTCTGTACTTTGTATGCTCCTATCACACAAGTATTGCAGGATGTTGGAAATGCTTAGAGAGGTGTCCTACCGAGCTATAAATTCCTAGAATCATAGGTTGTATCTCACTTTTCACCATCATATCTCAGGGGCTTAGGACAGTGCTTGGAACAAAATAGGTATTCAATAAATAAGTGCATAAACCAACACACACATCTGTACTGACACCCGTGGCTTCTTTATCATCACTGGGTCAGGGAGGGAGCCCCAGAGGCTCAAGTGGCCAGGTTCAGGCCTCCAGGGACTGGGGGTGGATCAAGCCCTAACCTCAGCCCCATTGCCCAACTTGTAGGGGCAGCTGAGGCGACGCAGGAGACAGTGGAGTCTCTGATGCAGAAGTTCAAGGAGAGTTTCCGTGCTAACACGCCCATCGAGATCGGTCAGCTGCAGCCAGCACCGCGCCGGGCCTCAACAGGAAAACGGAAGCGGAGGAGCAAATCTCGAGGTAGGCCCTCCCAGCACCTCCTGCCAGGGTGTCAGTGCGTGGTCCCAGGTCCTGAACACGCCAGAAAGAGCTGTGCCCTCTTCCTTTACCTCTCTCTGTTCATACAACTCGTGCTGCTGTCTCCCTGATGAATCATCTCAGCCGAGGCCTGGGAGACAGCAGATCTGTGTGCCCCTGGGTGTCGAGCTAAGGTCTCTGAGCCCCAGCTGCCTCATCTGAGAATGCAAAGGCATAATCCATCTTTATAGAGGTTGAGAAGATTAGAAACAATTTATAAAAAGCACCTAGCCCAGGACCTGAACATAGTAGATGCTCTTTAAATGGTAGCTGGCATCATTTTGAAGAATGCAAGGAAAGCAGACCATTCTTGTGGAAGTATCCTCAAGCTTGGATCTCAGAGCAGGGTTCTGGCTCATTCTTTAATAGCCTGAATAATGTGGCACTCAAAAGTAGCAGCATTGTAGACGGGACAGAACTGGATTCAGATTTCTGTTAAATCTGAATTTGAATTTCTGTTCAAATTCAAATTCCAAATTCACTATGTCACCTTAGGCAGGTCACTCTGCTTCTTTAAGTCACTCCCATCTCACTACATTGTTAAAATATGTCAGCATAATACCTATCCCACCATGCAATAAAAAGTAGATTTTTCTGTCATTCTTCTTTCTTCCTCTCCCCCTTCTCTCCTCCACATCATCATCAACATCATTTTCTCCTTGTCCTCCTTGTTCTTCTTCCTCTGACCTTCTGTGTAACTTTGTATATTGGACAAACCCCCTTATCATTGCTAGATTTCCAAATCCCATTGCATTTCTCTCAGTCTACTCAGTAGTCTCCAGTTGGTCACTCACCTTTTTGCCTCTTGCTTCTACAGTTTCTACTAACTTGCTTCTGATTATGTCACTCCTCTCCTCTCAGTTTTTGTGGTTGTCCAGTGCCTTCAGAACTACTTGGGCATGTGAAGGTGATGTTAAAGGCCACCACAGAGTTCTGAACTCTCTTCTGTCTCCTCTGAATCCATGTTTTCCACTTTCATGTTCTTTTTCATACTATTCTCTTTGCCTAAATCTCTGAGCTGGACCTTGTGAATAATCGTTGTCATTTATTGGCACTTATTCCAGGCAACAGACTAAATACAATAACTATCTTACTTCAGCAACCTTAAGAAGGGGGTACAATGAAAATTTCCATTTTATGGATAAAATCACTAATGTACAGATTGCTGCAGTAACCTGCTCAAAGGGACACCCTAGCGAGTACTAGAGGCAGGAATAACTAAGAAGTCTGAGTGCCAGACTTCTTAACTAAACCACTGTGCTCTGTACTAATGAAATCCTACTTGCCTTTGCAAGTTTAACTTGAATGACACATTTCCATGAAGACATCACTGATTGTCACAGTCACAGTTCACTCTGAATTCTCCCATGGGTAAATTCTCCCACATCTTTATACATGTGTTAAACACTGATTTCATTTTTGTGTAATGTAATTTGCTTTTGTCTGGCACTCTCCTTAGGTAGACATAGAGTTCTTTGAAGGTGGGAATTGTCTTATTGTTGGAAGTATCTTCGCATTTCTGAGTCTATATTGGTACCTGCACACATGGTAGACACTGGCTATTTGTTGAGAGAATGAATGTCTATGTCTCAGTCCTGGGAAATGCTATACCCATTGAAAAACCAAGATCTACTCATTGAGCTGAGGTCACAAATTGAGGCAGAAGTTTATGAAGTTCCTTCTTGGAACTCATGCAGCAAAACCTAGGCTGAACTGTGAGTGATAAAGAACAGTTGCTGTGAGGTCAGGAATGTGAGGTGCTATTCCCAGCCCAGTCAGTTTCAACTGATTTGGCTTTGAAAGAGTCATCAGATGTCTCTGGGCCTCAGTTTCCTCTTCTGTAAAATGGGGATGCCAATCCCTACGTCAGAGGACTGATGTAAGGATCTGATAAAATGATGGCATGCTCAGCTGATGTTTGTCAGCAACTGAATAAGTGCTATCTTATGTTTGTTTTGGGTTGGACATTTAGGGTCACTGGTAATTTTTCTCAGCCATACCTATCCGTCTTTATTCCTCCACCATTCACCAAGAATCATCTTCCTCTATTCCTACCAATACAGCTCTCATAAGTACAATTGATTCTAAGTCCATAACCTCCCCTCTCTTTACTACCAGCCTGAATTCATTTCCTTAGTGTTATATCCTAAATATTTTTATGTCACTGAATTCTTCCCTCAAATGTTCCTTTTCATGTACCGCAACTGTCCTAACAAGGCCCCTATTGTTAGCTTTTTGGGCTGTTTCTTTTATTTTACCATTGAAAACAGTGCCACTTGGCACTTTTTTTTTTTTTTTTTTTTTTTTTGCAGAAAACTTGGCCCTCACCTTGGAATCTGTTTCCTTCTCAGAGCAATTTCAGAATTGGATTATTAAAGGAAATTGGATGTTTGAATTAGACACTGATTGGATATCAGGTTATTTTAATTTATAAATTAAATGGGGCCTACGAAAACAAAAGCATAAAGAAATTCAGTCTTTCCTTTAAATGTATGTCAAATCTGTCCTCCTTTTCCCTGTCACCATTATGACCACTTCTACCATTCAAATCCCACTTGAAACTATACCTTTCTTGAGATTCATTCTCCCCAAAGCAGCCGGTCATTTTTTCAGAAACATAAACCAGATAAGGTTATTCTTTTTCTTAAAACCATTCAGTGACTTTCTGTTATCCTTAGAATGCAATTCAAACTCCTTTTCATGCCTTATAGATTCTCTTCCTTCTGGATCTGTCTTCTGCCCCCTTCACTCACTTGTCATTTTCTTGGGCTACAGCCACACTGGCTTCCTTCGTGTGGCACAGGCACATCAAGTGGAATCCTGCTTTAGAGTCCGAGAACTTCCTGTTCCTTCTACTTGACATTCCTGTTCTCTCCCTGGTTTATCTCCTGGCTGGCCCCTTAATACCTTTCAACTCTCGATTCCAATGTCAGATCCTCAGAACTATCTTCCATGATGACCCATTCTAACCTTTATCCCTTTCTATCCCAACCCACTACTATCTATCCCATCACCCTTTTTAGTTCTTCCATAATATTATGGTCTAAAATTCTTTTTATTAGTTTTCTCATTTTTTATCTCTCAAAAATATGTTTTATATTCTTAAACCTAATATACAAAAAGTATTTAATAAATATTTGTTGACTAAATGAGCATATTAATCTGAAAGATCATTGGAAAGTGGCCCAATTTTATAAATTTCAAATTGGTGGTCTAAGAGGGATCCTGGTACAGACCTCTAGGGAATGCAGTTTCCCCTAGAGATTGACTCATTGATTCATAGCATATTAAATGTGCTTAAGTAGATGCTGTAAAATAATTTATAAAATGGCTTAATAACATTGTACTCATGATTTTACTGCCACCATTGGATAAGGTTTTTGCAAGAGAGAATAAGGACAGTGTGCATCAGGCTTGTACTTCCCAACTCACACACTTGCCACCACAGGTCTTTAAGATTTTTCTTGGACAAAAGAACTTCATGGTTAATAAAAGTTTGGGGAATTCTGCACACTCCCTCTTCCTACTGGAAATTCCTGACTGTGTCTTAGACTATTAAAGACCCTGGGAAGGCCTGCACTACAGAAAGGTGGATTGGTTTGTTTAGCTTAATGTCTATGAAACAGTCTTGACCACAGACTCAACCCCCTACCCCTGGAACATTTGTAAACTTCTGGAGGAACAGATGCAACCATAGAAACACAATTTTCTGTTAGCTTACACTCATCATCAAAAATCCCAAATACTATTGTCTAACTCTTTAGTCTGTCACTGTCTCTCTCCTCTTCCCACCACTTAAGTGGCTGTGGGGCTTCTGGCCCGGAGCGGAAGCACCTGTCCCCTCTCTCCTTCATTAGGCTTCATGCCCAGCCCATGGTGCCCAGAGATATGCAGAAGAATGGGTAACAGAAGGCCATTGTTATGGAACTGAGCACATGGTTAGAAGCAGCCCCACGTGTTTGTGTAGCTATGGCTACTCCGGAGAGGGCTGGTGGATGCTGAAGTACATCGTCTTTAGGCAGACAGGAAGGCAACGGAGGACTTGACTGCTGCTCTCATGTCTGTGGAAGGGGTTTATGGGGCAGCTGTTGGGTAGTCACTTCTCCAAGTGCATAGGCAGTGTAAAGGAGACTCTGACATTCACAGAAAGCCGGGCAAGATTTCCTTCAGGGTGAGAAAAAACTTCTCTGAAGCTCATGCAGTATGGCAGTGGTCTTTAAAAGTAGGACTTTGTATTTGAAATGCAACCATTCGCCAACTGAGTGACCTTAAGGAAATGAAGGATCCATGTGTAGCCTCAGCTTTCTCATCTGTAAAACACCAAAATCACATGTAGGTTGTGAGGTAGTGCCTGCAATATGTGCAGCCCATGTCTGTCATGTGGTTGACCATCGATACAGTGTGGCTAGTGTTATTGTTGTCTTCAGGGTCTTTCTCATTTGCCCTCTAGAGGGTCACACATCCATCCCCTCGCTCTAAGCCATTGCCTCTGACTTGGCTGAGGTATCGTTATCCCTCATCCAGATTCTTGCAGCAACTTCTTCATCCACCAATTCATCTTGGACCCTGAAAGCTGGAGTGATCTTTTGAAAACACACTAAATCTGGCCATATCACTCTCCTGCCCAGAACGTTTTCCTGATAATCTGTCACTTTCATTAGGGGCTTCTCAAGCTTTTGCTGTAACATCTTCCTAAAGGCAGATGAGAATCCACCTACCCCCCAAAGGGTCTATAGCTGTGCTTGAAAGAAATCAGTCATAAACCCTAAATTCCATGTTTCATCTTTAAAAAAATCCGTTATATTCTATTTCATAACATGTACATGTTTATTTTAGTTTTAAGTATATTACGTTATTTGTCAGATTATTTAACATTTCTCAAGTCTTTAGGTCATATTCATGTCCCAGGAAAAAACAACCATGTGTATGAGGATTACACTGGGATGATAACGTACCATCTTCAAAGGGTTTCATAGGATCAAATGAGATAACACCTGTAAAGGCACTGAGCATGGAGCCAGATAAAAGGTCCACACTGAGACTGTATACTCTGTCATTTTATTAGTACTATTTTTACTACTACTAGTTTATTATTATTCTTAACTTTTGTCAGTATCATTACCTATTAAGGATACATTTACCCTATTTTAGGAGCAAGAATCTATAAGATAAAGAACATAATGTTTAATCGGCTTAAGAAATAGCCATAGCCTGCTACACAAGGCACCTTCCTAGCCTGGATTCCAGCCTACCTCCAACCATCTCCAAGCCCCAAGCCACTGTATTCAGTGGTCTCAAGCACACTATTTTCTCCTTCCCCCAAAACACCTCAGTTTCTGAGTGTTTGGACTGATCATATTCTGCCAGAAAGATCCTCTTCTTCTTCCCTCTCTTTCCTCCAGGCAACAAGCTAATAATACTGCTTTTTCAAAATTCAGTGTCCAAGGACCCAACCCCAGTCTGCCCTTGGCCCCAGTTTAGCTGAGTGAGCCACTCCTTTGGGCACTTGAAGTCCTATGCTGTTTTCTGTCACAACCCTTATCAGTTCATCATAAATACGTGGGGACACATCTGTCTCCCTCCTTAACTCTGACAGTCCTATGATGGAAAGGGCAATGATTTATGTCTCTCTGTAGCACAAATGCCTAACACAGAACTGGTGTAGAATAAGTGCCGGCTGAATGGAAGAATATATGGATGGATGGATGCATGGACAGATGGACAGATGGATGGATGTATGGATGGATGTATGGATAAAGGAAATAGTCGGGGATCCTCACAGAATACAAAGGATTAACCAGTGTGGTGCAACTAATATCTGTTGAGCATTTAGTATGTTCTAAATACTTTGTTCATCACATATTGTCTCACTTAAAAGCATCCCCCAATTCCAAAAGGTAAGGATTAGAATTATCCCCATTCTACAAAAGAAGAAATTCAAGTTTACACAAGTTTGTTCAGTGACTTCTAAGTGAATTTGGACCCCTGACAAGGCCACCTTCCAGTTCCCAGATGACTTGAGTTTTAGTCTTTATCCTGGCTAAGACCTTGAATCTTTAGCTTGGCTGAGATCTTCAAACTGTGAAATTGTACAAGGCTAATGTAAATACTGGAAAGGAGTTGTTGTAGCTTCTCTTGCACTGACAGGTGTTTCTGTATCATTGGTGATGCAGAGTTCCCTAAAGCGAGGCATTGCTCTCTCTGAGGAAACAGAAAGTTGGGACTGCCCCCTGCAGACTCTTTATGGCCCCAGAGAGCCAATACCATGTCCTCAGAAGCAGCATCCTCAGGAGTTAAGTCATTGTCAAGTGCTCTGTGATTTTTAAGGCACTCAAACCACTTTTTTTTGGTATGTCATACATGTATAAGATATGCCACCCAGATCTCTGCTTACCAGCACATCATCATTTAATGAAGGAATCAGGAGATTGGACATTTGCACACCATAGTAGGATACATGGGAGGGTGATGTGGGCTGGCCTGGGGTGTTTACTAGGCAAGGAGAATAATTCAGGAAGGCTTCACAGAGGAGGTGGCCTTTGAAGAATGCATTGGCATTAAACAGAGAGGTTGGGAGAAGAAAGAAAATATGCAAAGAAACATGGCTGTCAGGCTGTGCAGGACATTATGGGAATATTTGGGGAAGACTGAATAAAGCAGATGCTGGTAAGATGGGAAAACACCAGACCCACCACCATAGCCACGAGCTGGAATCCACTCCTGCTATTCTCAGCCATGCCCCACACTGGGAGGACAAGCACATTCTGGATTCCTGATAGATAAGCCCTAACATGCTCTTTTATTGTGAGACACTCTCCTCAGAATGCAGGCTAATGTTCATATATATTTTTTCCTGTTCATTAGTAACTGGCTATAAATTATTCAGTTAGTTGAAAAAATATTCAGAAACATTAATGGGTTTAAATCATTTGACTTATCGGGTGGTTGCTCTGCTTAAATATTGAACAGGCAGCCAACGGGATCTATGTTTATTCCTTTGATTCCCATCTCAGTTTCTCCCAAACCCCCTTTCCCCTTGGCAGGAAGTTCAACTTGAAACCATGAAATGGTCACAAGGATAGAGAGAAGATGGGAGAAACCCCAGGTACTGAGAGTATCGCCTTAAGTCTATGATGAAATAAGCCTTTTTTCCTGCTCCTGGGCCATCTCTTTAGCTTGATTTTCCTCCTCCTCTTGCCATTGTTACATGTCAAAAGCCTCCTCTTCCTTCAAAATAAAGCCTTAAAGCTACCTTCTCCATGAAGTCTTTCCAAATTTTTCCCAAATGAAAGTCATGCATACTTCCTCCAAACTTGATAATCTCTCCACTGTCTTCCTTATGATAGTTGCCATTTATTACTTTTTTTTTAGAGTAATTTATGGTTGCTTCTCTTCTCCCTTAATTAATCTCCCCAAGTATAGTGACTACGTCTAGGTCATGCCTGTGCTTCCATTGACCAGCCTAGTTCCTGACAAATAGCAGATGCTCGATTAATGCTTGATGAATTAATGGCCAATTAACCAAACGAGCGGCCTGATCTTAGATAAGACCAAACTTCGGTGTCTCCACCTAAGATGTCCTGTGGCTTTCTGGAAATGAGCTCAGTTTCTGGGGTCAGAGCAACGTGGACTCATATCCAAGCTCTGCCTCTGCCTCTCTCGACTTTGGGAAATGACTGATTTGAGCTACATTGCTGTTATCCAATCTGCCAATTGTACAGTCAGCCTCCTCATAAAGAGGCTGGAAGGATTGGAATTAATGCAGAGAAAGTGCTCAGCCTGCCGCACCAAACATAATAAGTACCTAATAAATCTTCATTGTTAATTTGGAAAGCAAAGGTGAAGGGGTAGATAATTTCCACAGATCAACTCCAGTTCGAATGGTCTTTGACTTTAAATTTGATCGAAAGCATTGCTGTCTCATGAAAAGTCTAGTATTGGAGTCAGAGAACGCTAATTTGAACTCTTCTCTTAGTCCAGTGAGTCCTCAAAGAAACAGCTAAATTTTCTTGGGCTTCCATCCCCAGCATCTGGGGATATGATAATACCTGCCATTCTCATTTCTCAGGGCTGCTGTGAGCATGTGCTGGAATGCTGATGGAAATACTTCTTTAAAGCACTCTATAGATTAGCTCTGCATCCTGGAATCAGAGCCCTGGCATCTTCAAAGATAGGGAATGACATGCGTATTTGATCTGGGAGCCTTTTTCTGGGGACTCTGGCTTTCCTTTTCTTGATCACAAGCCCGTCCTAAGAGATGCTGCCAGGGCCGGTACCACCACCACCCAGCCATCCCCAGGTCGTGTAAGAAGGACTGAGGCATGGGAGAGCTGATTTGTAGTCAGAGCACACAGCTGCTTCTATAAATCTTCCCCGATGTGTCTTTCAGAGAAGTTTGCGTTCCTGAAAGTATCTGTCTCCAGGCGGTTTTCCTTGTTCGTCTGAAATATGTCAGGTGGCTCTCAGTTAACTCTGTCTGGCCAAGCTGGATGGAGGGGGCAACTGCAAGCTTCCTTAACAGATGGTTCTGGACCAGATTCTGGTGGGGTCTGGGGATGCAACTTTGAGATATTTCCTTCATCAGAGTGGTGCAATACTATGTCCATGAGAGTTGTGGCATAATAATCACCCTGAAACTTTGGGAGTTAATACAGCAACCATTTATTTGGCTCTTAATTTAAGTCAGGTATTTGGACTGAGCTCAACTGGGCAGTTCTGGTCAGGATGGGAGAGCCTCAGTTGACCTGTCACGTACCTGTGGTCAGCCAGCTGTCTGAGGCTGAGTCACATGCAGAGGGGACCAGAAACAGCAAGGAAAGGCACCACAAAGCCTTTGAGGCTTCAGCTTAAAACATACACATTATCTTTTGTGCTTTATTCTGTTGCTCAAAGAAAGTCATGAGGCCATTTCAGAATCAAAGAGTGAAGAAATAGAGTTTGTCTTTTGAAAGTGGAAGGGGGGAAAGTACTGGAATGAATTTTGAGGCCTACAAGTATTGATGTTCTATGAAGCTTCTACTTTATGTTAAAACCTGGACTTATCCGCACAACTCCATGAGGTAAGAATAATCCCATTTTGCTGATGGAAAAACTGAGGCTTAACTTTATGAAAAATCTATAATGTGGTACAGCTGGTCAAAGGAGGACCCGATCGCTGATTCTAATACTTTTATAGATGATCTAAAGACTGCAGGCATATTTCCTTTTATTGCTCATTGCTTTATTGAGCTTCACAGGTGTTGTGTTTTTTACAAATGGGAGGCAAGACCCTGCACCGGCAAAAAAAAAAAAAATTACAACTTTCTTTTTTATGATACTTGCTTTATTGCCGTGGTCTGGAACTGAACCTGCGCTATCTCAAGTATGTCTATCTGTATACTTCTTTATACCTCTGCGACCTTGTCTCTTATTAACAGTGCTAAAGAGGTTTGGATCTCAGGCCACTGTTAGTTAGATACAGCCTGGCTTGTGGCATATAGAAGGATAGTAGGTTTGGATTCTGGTCCTATCCTTATAAGGGCATATGGTTTCGTTTAGGATCAGAACATTTTTTGTAAAGGGCCAGATAGAAAACATTTGCTCCCTTGCAGACCAAGAAGCAAACCTGAGTCTAGTATGTAGGCACTTATACAATGGAAGACAATTTTCTGCCAATTTTTACTGATAAAATTCAATATATAATTATAAGTACCATTTTTTTGTGCCAAAGTTCCACTAATGAGAACAGAATGTATTTATGACACTAACATGTGAATTTCATATAATTTTCACATCTTCACTTGATCTTAGCCAAAAGGCCGAGAAGCGATTCATTTTCACATCTTAATGTATTTTTCTTTTGATTTGTTTTAACCACTTAAAGATGTAAAAACCATCCTTAGTTCATAGGCTGGACAGAAATAGACGGTGAACCAGATTTGGCCCATAATGCCTGGTGTTAGGCAGCGTCTCAGTTTTGATTTCATAGAATCCTAGATCTAACCCCACCTGACTATCTACTCATGTATGACTTTAGGCAAAGATTTAACGTCTCAGAGTCATTGTTGCCTAAGGCTCCTAAGCACATAATAACAATTTCTGATGTTCTCTTAGTCAATCGGAATTGGAAATGAATTTCAGGGTCATCTAATCCAACCTGCTGTAGATACAGATATCTAAAGTAGTCAAGGGAGACCTCATCCATGCCGCAGAGAGAAACTAACAGACCTAGGAATGGAAGTCCCCTGATTTACGAAATTGCCCTGTTTTCATGTCATTTGAACGTGGAAAAACATGTAGCTCATATTACCTACACTAGGACTCACTGTTGGGATAAAACACATTGTTAGAAGCTGACAGCTTGGGCTGTCTTCTAATTCAACTGTAATCAAACGGATAAATCACTTAGAAGATTACACAGAGAAGACCATGCCTTTTCTTGCATTTGAGGTAGAGATGTGAGGATATGGGGTAGAGGCAGCAGCCATTAGCAGGAATTTTCATGCTGTGCTCCAGATAGGCACTTGGGAAAAAAGGGGTTGAAGTGTGTCGCTGAGTGGGTGAGGCTCTTCCATCCAGCTCCCATTCTATATTTATATATTGGGCTACAATATTTCTGGGGAGCAGTTCTAATTCTAGAATAGAAGGTTTTAAGTACACAAGTGCTTGTGTTTGTAATGAAAGCTTTTATTCCTACATGGAAAGGAAACTGGCAAATGGTTGTGTACACTTTCAACAGCATGACACACAAAGCTGATAGGGACCTTTATCCTGGTACATACACACACACACACACACACACACACACACACACATACACACATGCACACACAAATGCTGGATGAAATATAATTTTTTAAATATGAATATATGCTTATTTCAAACATGAAGAAAACAAACAATGTAAGGAGTAAGGAGGAAGTGGAAGCATGAGCTCTGAGATTAGAAGCTGATATTATGGTGACTCGACGTGGGCGGTGAGGTGGGCTTGCATAAAAGTAAAGGGAAAGTGCAAGGAAGAACAAAATGAAAGGTAATATTGTAGTGATAAGCCCAGAGCATTATCCATCACAGTAAATACAATTTACATATTAAAGTTTAGAGATAGAGCATATTATACAAAACCAGCTATATGCTATTTAAAGATTTTCCTAAAACATAAGACAGGAAAGTGACAGAGAAGGGAAAAGAAAACTATATACTAGGCAAATACAAATCAAATGAAAGCCTAGTTAGAGTCTAAGTGTATGGCAAACTTCTTCTGTGAAAAATGCCATTGAAATTGTGATTGGAATTGCATTGAATCTATAAATGGCTTTGGGCATGTTAACAATTTTAATTCTTCCAGTCCTTGAAAACAAGATACCTTTCTATTTAACTGAGTCTTCTTCGATTTCTTTTATTAGTGTCTTGTAGTATTCAGTGTAGTCATCGTTCACCTCTTTGGTTAAATTTATTCCTGATTATTTTATTGTTTTTGATGAGACTATAAATAGGATTGGTGTCTTTATTTCCTTTTCAAATAATCTGTTGTTAAGGTATAAAAATGCTACTGATTTTTGTGCACTAATTTTGTATTCTGCAACTTTACTGAATATGATTAGATCTAAGTTTTTTTGTGGGTAAGATGGACTCTGAGGATTGTATATACATAGAAAACTATGGAATCTCAAAATAAAGAACAACAAGAGACCAAAAAACACTTTAAAAATAAGTTGGTCATTAATTAATCACAAAAATAATGGTTTACCAGGATACAGTTGAAATCTGGGAACAACATAGCTTCAAGATTTGTAAAGAAAAAAAATTGAGAGAAGTGCAATGATGACTTCATGAGTATATAATCAAAGTGAGAGATATTACAGAAATCTTCCTATTAGATCAAGTAGGCAGAATAATAATAATATAGATAAATTGAACTGTTCTATTAAAAATATAATCACATAGACATGTATACAATTCTGTTCCCATGAATCAGAGTTTAAAGATTTTTCTCAAGAAGTTAGAAGTTCTCTTTATAGGTGTTGACACCTTCTGACTTCAGTTTTCTGGCTTTGGTATAATTTCCTGAAATTTTATTTTCAGTGATGACTTTTTGCAACATTTATAACTACATGTGGTTTAATTTTTATTCCTCCAAAAGACATTTTTTTTTTCAGTCAGGGGTGGGAGTGGGAAGAAGCAATCTGTGGGCACTGATTTTATTTTGGTTTTGCTTTTTGGGCGGGGGGAATGGAGTTGTGAATGGGGGTGTGACTGAAAGAGAATATTTCCAGAAAAACAGTCACTATCAAGACAAAGTGGTAGTGTTTAGTTTCAATTGGTGTTCTTCATATTTCTCCTCCAGGCCATAGCAATAGTCCATTTTGTTAGGATAGATTCTGGAAATAGAAAGGCCCAATGGGTAGTCTAGTTGGGAAGGTTTTTTCGTCAGCCTGGTTACCTTGCCAAAGATGTTGGCTTAGAAGGGCTAGTGTGATCTCTTCAGCAGAATGTTGTGACATTAGAGCAAGAGGGGGAAGGGTCTTGAAGAAGGATTACATGGAAATAATTCAGCAAGATCTTGAGAACTCACAACTAGATTGTTACACAGAATGCCTGAGATCTCTGATAGACTTTCTGGCCTCATTCTGACCCTCAGCGTCTGTGATCCCAACACATCCTCAGCTGTAAAGTGAGTCTTTCCTAACTTCTCTAGTGCTGCTGCTGTTACTGCTGCTGCTATTACTGCTGCTGAGTTTCTTTTTCTTTATTTGGATTCTGGCCTCTCTTACTATGTCCCTGCTCAGGGCTTCCAACCTGACTTTCATTCATTCTTTCAGCTGAGTATTTACTGGGTATGAGACACCATGCCATATCTTAAGATGGCAATGAAAAACCAGATGCATAATGACCCCATCCCTATGGGCTTAAGGTATGGAGAAGGAAACAGCCAGGCAATCAATCAAGCAAGGAAGCATTCAAATGCAGTGATTACAAATTGTTGTAAGTGCATTGGAGGAAATGACCTTGGTGTGGACCGCTTAAGTCATCCACCAGGCCTGCAGTGAAACCAGCCAGGCTTTCTCTTCCTTGCCTTGGCTGGAAACCATCACTGCCCATGACCCCCCTCAGCCAAGATGAAATTACAGAAGGAAAAAATCCTGAAGCTGGTGCTGTGGTTGTTTTTATTCTATTTTCTACTTTGGAACATATATCTGATAGGAAACAACAGCAATAATTGGCCACTTATTTTGTACCAGTCACTGTTTCAGGTGCTTTGAAATGTATTATTGCAGCCACTCTTCTATAACTCTATTAGGTCTCTATTATGTAAAAGAAACTGATGTACATAGATATGAAGTAAGTTGCCCAATCTCACTTGGTCAGTTGATGGTGAAGCCTGGTTGTAAATTTAGATCTATCAGCTTCCAATGCTGCTGTCTTTTCTCCGACATTGTAGCTGTGCCTATATGCAGTGCCCGTCTCCACAACTTGCAGTCACATCACCTGTGTGGGGTCTCTGCACATACACAGGCTTTATAGGTTAGACTGAAGTTTGGCAGAAATAAAGGCAGCCACACAAAAGGACTCTTTCTTGAATCCCCTAATTATCCTAGTAGGATTTGCATTCATTTTTTGTTTGCCTAATTATTATTAAGAATATGCCATCTATGTAAATTCAGTTCTATGATTTTGTTGTAAACTTTTGTGCAATTTACTTAAAAAATTCTAACCTTTATCTCATTTCATGATGGAAAGCGTTGGTTTGATGTGTAAGGTCTAATTGTTCCCACCACGTGTTAGGAATCCAAAAGTAACTAAACATTCAGGTTAAATGATGATATCACAACTTACTCAGTTTGCATTTTACATCCAATTGAAAACACAAACCCCTCGCCTCATTAATCCTTTGCAATCCAATTTTTCCCCCCCTTAATGAAATGATCCTTTTGGGACACATTTATATCCTTTTAACAGCCGCTTGACAGTTCTGCTGATGGAGTTTGTATCCAACTTTGCTCCTGGATAGTGACAACTTGCCCTGACGGATATGTGTACCTAATTATTCTCTCACAGTTAGATTTAATTAATGCTTACCCTCATCATGATCTTGCAGCTAGCAAGCGCTCGCTGCAGGAGCAGTTAATGGCAAAAGGATTTCTGATTTAGCCAAGAGAGACTCCAAAAGGCTTTGCAGAAGTCTTATACGTTTTTAAGAGAAAAAAAAATCCACCCAAGCCTGTTTCATTTCTTCCCTCCCCACATTAGTGCCACATGTGAATGGATATGAGGCCACATATCGGGATGGGGTTGTTAAACCTAATTTCAGACTAAATATTGCTATTATGAGCAGCTTCGACAGACCCACAAGGAAGATGTATATTTTTTAATATCTTAGCTTAGAATTGAGGTTCCCTTGCTTCATTTTGTTTATGTCTCTGTGCAAAATATGTATCTGTGTATTATTCTAACTAGCCATCTCCCCAAATGCCACCCAGAGTTCAGTAATAAATAGCTATGTGAGAGAGGAGATATTAAGAAGAAATGACAGGGGAGACAGAGTTTGAAGATAAGATTTGGAAAGAGATTATTAGGAAAATTATAATAAGAAGGGGGAGTATGTACTTATAAAACCCCAGTAAATGGGAATACTTTGCAAATAATGTGCCCCAGTACATGCTTGTGAAATATTCATGTGCCATTTGCTTTTGATTATCATAACGGTAATGCCTTGTGTTTGCAAAGAGCTTAACAGTTTACAACAGATTTTCACATTCATTATCTGAGGTGATCTTTGCAGCAGCTCTGGGAGGTGAGCAGAGAGGCATTCACAGATGAGGAGACTGAGGCCCAGAAAGGTTGAGTCACTTGCCCACAGTCACACAACTAGAAAGTAAAAAACCTGGCACTGAAGCCACAGCCCCTAAAGCCAAGTCCAATGCTGTCTTCACTACCTTATGCCACCTCCCTTTAGGTTTGAGAATGCATGCAGGGAAGATTTAAGTGAGTGACTCAAATAGCAATCCCTCTTTGCCTTCATTTGTCTGGCTAAAACTTCAGCAGACTCTCAGCTAAAAGATACCATCTGAGTTAAGAGTAATATGATGCCTGTTACCTTAACGATCACATGCAATATTAATGATCATTATTACTGTGTGTTATTATTGGAGAGTTCATCCAGTAAGATCTGAGAGGCCTCCAGTAAAATGTGGTCACTGTTTCAATGCCTTGACCTTGAACCCCAAAGAAGCCTAAAATAAAATATTCTAGAAATTCAGGACCATAGAATAGAAAATGAGTACTTAGAAATCACCCCATAACACAGGTGAGAAAACTGAGGCAAAGAGAGGGGGAGTGACTTCTCCGTCGTGACTTAGTAGCATATCTGCACCCCCAGTCCTGGTTTACTGACTCCCAGTTCACGTCTCTGTCCACTGCACTGTAGCTATAACATTACCCTGGAAGAGGCTTAAGAATCTCCTTTTTGACAATGAGAAACTGAGGCCTTGAATACACATAAATGGACTCAAGTTCACACACTGACTCAGAGGCAATCATCAGCCCCAAATTCTGTCTCTTTAATTTATGTAAATTCAGTTCACTTCAACAAATATTGCTTGTGCAAGTGTTATGTGCCAGGCATTGTGTTAACTACTGTGGTTACATCTGCCTACAAAAGCACAGACAGCATGTTATAGGGATGGAAACGAAGAATGTGGCAACTCATGCTTGTTTGGGACTGTAAGAAGAATGAGAAACTATTTCCCAGGGAAGTCTAAGTCCAAATTTAAACAAGATGACCTTGGAGAAGAGGGCTGAGGAGAGGAGAGTGGAGGTGGGTATAGAGGAGTGAGGAAAAGGGAGTTTCCACCCTCATTACAAAATCTCTTTTCTTGTCTCTTAATGTTCTTCCCTCTCTGTGTCCCAAAAAATAAAAATCTGAATTGAAGAATAAAGGCTAAATGCCAGTAGAATGAAATCTACATTTGGCCAGCATTTTGCAGTTTACGAAATATTAACATCGCTATCATTATTGCATTCTCATTCACCAAGGACTTACCATGTATCAAGCACCATGCCCATTTTTTCAGCATGTCTAATTAAATCTTTATAACATTCCTCTAAGGTTGGCATTACTGTAACTCCCATTTTAGAGATAAGAAAATCAAGGCTCACAGATGAGGTTCTCTTGCCAAAAGTCATATAGCTCGTCAGTGGCAGAGTCAGGATTTGAACCCAGATCAGTTGCATCCCAAAGCCCTCTTAACGGCATCACATATGGCCTCAGTTTTTGAAGCTGGCTGCTGGAGCACAGCGTGTTGGAGCTAGGAGTGTCACCCATGAGGTCTGCCTCTCAGTCTCTTTTGCTCCAGGACAGTAGATCTCAGAAGGTGGTCCCTGAATGAGCCTCCATCTTTGAGAACTTGATTGAAATTCAAATTTTCGGACCCTGCCCCTCTGCAGTGGAGCCCCGCAATCCAGTGTACCCACTTTCCAGGTGGTTCGAATGCATGCTTAAGTGAGGAGCCACCACACTAGGACGACATTCTCATCCTGGGCTCCTGTATCTTGGAACCACAGAGCCAATGGGACTCTGCACATCACTAAGTCAAGCCCATTGGGAACTTCATACTGTTCATCTGGTCTGTTTTTTTTTTTTAGTGCTATTCTATTTTACATGGTGGTCAAAGCC
Source organism: Cynopterus sphinx (assembly GCA_030015415.1). NCBI lineage: Eukaryota > Metazoa > Chordata > Mammalia > Chiroptera > Pteropodidae > Cynopterus > Cynopterus sphinx. The sequence continues at coordinate 117,220,875 of CM057385.1, read as the reverse complement.
AGCTTAAATTAGGTTGAGGGCTGAAAACTTTGTAAAGAATATTTTGTGTGGAGCATTGAGCTGTGGCATGCATTTGAACTGTTAGAAGTGAGGGGACAAGTTCCATAGTCACCTCTGTTTGCCTTCTCCTCAATAAACCCACACAGTTGATAAACCCAGCCAGAGAGGTCTCGCTGACTTCTTAAGGCTTTTATTTTATTTGTCATTGAGCAAGCAAGGAGAAGAGATATTCCTTTCTTTCTCTGCCAGGGCCCCTGTCTAGCCAATCAAATCCAGAATCCATTTATGTCTCACCTTGAACTGCTCCTCCTTTCCCAGAAAGTGGATGGCTGGTTCACCCCTTGAAGTTTTTCCCATTGAGCAGAGGTGGTCTGTTTTGAGCATGTATCCATTGATGGGGCCAATACCTCCACTGTGATATCAGCCTGGCCTTCCAGATCTCCCACCCCCTGTAGCAGGTGTCCATAAGTGTAAGTCGAGTAAAAGGTGTCAGTTGTGGATGACATGGGATATGGGCCATCTACTTGTGTAGTTTACCTCTGCCCTCTGACTCTGCTTGGTTCTGATCCTGGATGTGCCAGTTGTCATCCCTCCCATGTGACTTGGTGTATCTGACAGAATTCTGCTCTTGATAGGCAGCTCTGGCTTTCTAGTCTCCTAACTGGACTCAGTAGCATACCAGGAACTTTCCCCTGCAAATGCATAGTTTTCTCCTACAGATGGCATGGACTTATTCCAGAAACTTGGGGGTCTACATTATGAGTCTTCTAATTGGCACTTGCAATAAATTCCTCACAGTATTCATTTTCACCAGTGACTCTTATACTACAGGGTCCACCGGATCATATGGTGCAAATGGCAGGGTTTGCATCCTAGCCTGACCTACTGCAGAGTCTTTTCCTCTGTGATTCACTCGGAGCTGGCAACCTTCCATACCCCAGGGAAAATAGGTCAGGGCAATATCCCCAAGTGCTTAACATGCTGCCTTCAGAACCCAAAGAGGCCTACCAAATGCTCTGCTTCCTTCCTGGAGGTGTGAATTATAAGATGCGAGGATTTCTAATTTGTTTAGGAACAGTTGCTTGGCATGCCATATACCACAGAAACCTACAATCTTCTCTGATGTGATGAACCCCAATTCTTCATTAGGTTTCTTATACCTTCTGGAACACATATATCTTACCAAGCTCTTAAATGTACTTTCTCTTTCTTGTTCATCTTATCATAATGCACCAGCATAGTGTACCAATGTGATATTCTGCAAAATGTCCTTTGTTCCTTTGAATTGGTATGAGAGTTAATACAGCTCTGGGGCAAGACTGTGAATTTGTAGTGCTGCCCACCTGCTGTCACCCCTTGTGAATGGAAACTGCTTCTGATTCTCCTTCCGGGTAGGGATGGAAGAAAAACTTATTTTCCAGATCAATAGCCACAGACTGGGTACCCGAGGCTGTGTTAATTGGCTGTGGCAGAGGCACCACATCTGACAGTTGCAAATGAGCCTCCCATTTGTGTGCATTTGTGGTAGCCCATTGCCATCCTGCTGGACCCCTCTGAGTTTTCAAGAAACCAGGTTGGTGATTTTAATGAAGACATAATGGAGACCACCCCCCCCCCACACACACACACACCTTTAAGGTCTTTAAGAGTATCGCTCATCACATCTATTATCCTTAGGATGCGATACTGGTTTCAGTTTCTTCTCTTGGCTGGGGATGGGACTGCCTCTACTTGCCTTCCCCACTATGATAGTTTATCGTAGAGACCGAGGGAACAAGATGAAGAGATCCCACCAAGTATTACATTATCCATGTAAATTATATGCTTGGGGTTTGGGTAAGCGATCATCTCTCTTTGAAACAGACCTAGGTGAGTACTCCATCCAGTTACCTGGCAGGATATTTATCCCCTGCTCTGTGCGTTTGCTCTCTGAGTACCAATGTCAATGTGTATTCAACTGTGTTTGAAAAATCTGGATATTCCTCTTACCAGAGTGTATGGCCACCCACATGAATGCTTGTAAGTCTCTCCGATGAAGGCCTGTAGGAACCATCACTATGTATACTTGCTATGGTATTACACCCTTCCTCTGGGGGACCCAGGCTCTCCTTCAGTCTGTGGGTTCATATCTAGAAATGCAGCATCTAGTAGAGGCTTAGCAAATATTTGCCATCATAGCACAATGACTCATTTTGCCAGAAGTGTTCAGAATGTGTGTGGGAAGGTAGAGTTTTCAGTCATTCACAAACAGAAGTGAGAAAAATTTCCTAGGAGCCACCATCTTTTTTTATTTCAGGGTTTTAGATCCCTCCTCCATACCCAATAGAAGCCAAAATATTTTGTAACTGTTTAGCATTTAACAATTATATAATCTTTGAATGCAAATTATTCCCTTTGATTTGAAGCAATAGCTGTGTAGTGTTATGGAATTACCTTTTCATGTTCCAGAGCTACTTAGCTGTTCGCTTCCTCCCAGCAAAATCTACCCACAGAAGAGCTTCTCAAGTCGGGCTCCATCAACTTCTGGGGAAATCCAGGGTGACAGACATGTCACAATGGGGTCTTCTAATTTGTGTTGCTCACAAATACTTTATCTCAGGGATGAGGTAGTGAGGCAGGAATCAGGGTCTCAATTTTTTTATATTACAAAAAATTAATTAAAAGAGAGTCAAAAAGGTTAAGTAATTTTCTCAAACTCACACAGCAAGGAAGAGGCTGAGCTCAGATCTAACTTCCCTCTTCCCTGTCATGTTTTTGTTCTTGCTCTCATTAGGGTAGGCTTTATTATTAACTGTGGAGTGAGAAAAACTCGGTTTAATGCACAAAGGAGTGTGGAAAGGGGGGCATTGGAGGGGAATCCTGGAGGCCACACCCTTGTCTACCTTCCCCCCAGAACCCAAGGCCACTGGTTCTCTACAGGGGCCTTCCTGTCCTGGCTGCATCAAGCCTTGGCATTATCAGTCCCTAAGACTGAAGCCATATCCTGGGAAATCCCATTTGAAAAATAACACAGCAAGCTGAAAAACACGGAATTCATTTCATTTATTTCATTCATTTTGTTAGAGAGTTCCTTGCATAACCAAATAGGTGAGTTCCTGAAACATATATGGTCACATCCCTCAGTATTCATCGGGAATTGGTTCCAGGGTCTCTTCAGGCCCAAATCTGCCTATGCTTGATTCCCTTATTTGAAATGGCATAGTATTTGCATATAACCTATACAGTCATCCCTCTGTGTCTGTGGGTTTCACATCCACAGATTCAAACAGCTGCAGAGCAAAAATATTTGGGGAAAAAAATACCAGGAAGTTCCAAAAAGCAAAATTTGAATTTGCCACACGCCAAGTACTACACTGAATCTACACAAATGAACTGCCGTGTAGGCGTACCCTGCTGTAGCCTATATGCAAATATAGGTTAAATGCAAATCCTATGCCATTTTATAGAAGGGACTTGAACTTCCATGGATTTTGCTATCCAAGGGGTAGGAGGTTTGCCCTGGAACTTAGGGACAACCGTATTTGCATAAGCTACGGCAGGATGTTGCCTACGCATCACATTCATGTGGATTCAGGGTAGTGCTTGGCACGTGGCAAATTCAAATTTTGCTTTTTGGAACTTTCTGAGATTTTTCTTTCCAAATATTTTCTATCTACAGTTGTTTGAATCTGAGGATATGAAACCTGCAGATATGGAAGGCCGATTGCATGTGTTTGTAAGAGATTTCCAAACCTACGTTGTAAACCCTTTTCTCTTTGGGGTGGGCAGGCAGAGCTGGTCATGTGTAATCTTCACATCACCTGTGCAGCTTTGAATTTTTCCACTAATTTTCACATGTATTATCTATTCATTCATTCCACAAATAGTTATTGAGTGCCTACTGTATTCCAGGAACACAACTAAGTGTAGAGTATAGTGATGGAAAGACAGAGATTCTAACCTTCTGATCCTTCTATTCCGATGGAAGACAGAGGCAACAAAGATATGGCATCTTCTCAGACAGGAATACGTGTCACGAGGAAAAATAAAGCAGAATATAGAGTTATGGGAGTGGAGGAGGGAGTATTTTATATAAGGCAGTCATGGAAGGCTTTCTGAGGAGGTGACAGTTGAGCAGAGGCCTGCATGAACTGGAGAAAGAATATTCCAGGCAAGGGAAGAGCAATGTCATGTCCCTCAGGCAAGAGCAGGGTCAGTGTGTTCAACAACTGACAAAAAGGCCGGGACAAATGGAGTCCTATGAATAAGAAGGTGAACGGAAAGAAAGAAGTTTGGATTGGCTGTGCTCAGGGAGAGAAAGAAAGGGACCATTGATAGCTGCCATGTTTTGGCTTCAGTAAGGACATGACTGTAGATCACTTTTTTAGGATGAGGGAGATTGGCCATGTTGCAGGTTTAAGAGGGGTCATCAAGAATTATGACCTGGTCCATGAGAATTTTTCAACTGAACTGAATGGTAGCTTTCTAAAATATATGGGGAAGATAGATTTATATTTCTTATAAGAAAACAGGGAAGTTTCATGACTTACCTGAAGCCACATGGTAACATTGAAAGAAACAGGATGAGGACTCAGGAATCTTAAATCTTAGTTAAAGGGTCCATATAACTAGCTGGTGTATCCCATTTTGAATGACAAATTGCCTGGAATTTTTGCCCTTGGAGTGGGTGGGGAAAGGGTGGAAAAGATGTTTGTGTTTTGTTTTTGTTTTTGTTTTTTTGCATAAGAGCATTTTAAAATATATATCTCTCCTGTATTCTACGCTGCTGTCATAAGGTGCAGGACTCTTTGGGTGCAATCATAAATCCGGAGAATGCAAAATTCACCATGAGAGTGCTGTGACACCATGCTAGAAAATGCAGTATGGTGTCTGCTTTGAAAAGATGCTGTTTTCTACTGGGATGGAATGTGGGAGAACTGAGGGGAAAGTGGTAGTGAGGGCAAAGGAAAACGCAAACTCTCCTCTCCACACAAGGTAGAGTATTTCTATTTGAGATTAGGAGGCTAATAACTCAGCAAACAGGATTAGACTGGAGAGCATCTCTTCAAAGCATTTGCCACACCACAGCATGGAGGATGCTGGTGAGAACAACCTGTACTGCTTCATTCTTTCTGGCCAAGACTTGTTAGTACCTACTGTGTTCCAGGTGCCACACCCAGAGAGGGCAAAAGCCCCTATCCATATTTTGAGACAGTGTGGGAAAACTCTTTCTGCCTCCAGCAAAGTCTCCCACTCTTCCCTAAAACAGTATCTGCACAACTTTGGGTATTAGAGTGGGTTTGTTTTTCTTTTTCCATCATTTTTTAAAAAATGTATTTACTTTTTTCCCATCCCCCTAAGCTCTTTAAAACCCTAAACTTGTCTAAGGAAGAAAAGAAAGAGTGCAAATAGCAAATTGAAGTTAGTTCATTTCATTTGAATCTGAGCTAATTAAATTTGGCATTTGTTTAGAGTCCTTTGTGTGTAGGCCACAGAGTCTAACGGACCTTTCCAAATGAAGGGGACACTGAGGTTCCTCATCTCAGATAGAGTGTCCTTTGTCTCTTCTTCACCTAACTGAGGCCTCGATTTCTCTGAAAACCTCACTGATCATCAGCAATATTTAACTGTCACACTGTCCACAAGAGGTATAGAGGAAGAGCATTAGATATATTCAAGAGTTGATTGTGAGTCAAGTCTTTTATTGTCATCTCCTATACATGTGACCTTACACATCAGTTATGTGACATTCTACTTAATTTTTTGTATATTGTGATGGTGGCAAATGGACCTACTTAAATAATGAATAGAAAAGTGCTCTTTTTTTCTGATCACACACACACGCACACACACACACACACACACACACTTAAAACATATTCTTTGTGAGAATAATCATGGTCATCTGACAACCTACAACTATGAGGACAACTATGAGGCCATGGAAGGCAGCAGATCTCTGTGTCAGCCTGAGTTAGAAAGGGGGATTTGGGAAAGCTTTTTTGGCCCAGCTCCCTCTGATGCCTCCCAATATCACCATTCTCTACCAATGCATTGAGCAGAATGAGACGTTTCTGAAGAAATCGTGTACCTTAGCCTTGTCTCTTGCTATGATGGTCCAAAATGACAAAGATATTTAAGTCTGTTGTTTTTGATTATTTGTTTGCCTATTGAATTTTTTTATTCTTATGTGGCCAAAAAGGTGCATGGAAGCTAGACACTAGTACTTGCATTATACCTCACAAGAATCTGTTTTCACAATCTGCATAGGTCCACAGAGCCTGCATTCCCTTTTTAGTTTTGACTCACTTACTACAGAGTTAGGCCAGATGCTCTGTTTTTCTTATGCAATGATCTTACCTCCAGTCTCATGCCTCCCCCCACCTGCACATGTCTAATCTAGAATTCTGACCATTCTCTCTGCTCCCAAGAGAGTCAGAGTTAGCCCCTACTTGTGTGGCCACAGCTACTGCATTGACCTTTGGTGGTGGTCTTATCACAATTCATTCTGTCACCTTATTTATTAACTCCTTCCACTATCCAAATGTGAGTTCCTTGATGGGAGGGATTATATTTTATTAATGGTTGTACCCCGAATTTACTGGACAGGGTTGACATGTGGTAAGCATTCAATGAAAGTGTTGAGTAAGCATATAAATAAATGAATAAAATAAAAATATAAGTATTTGCTCAATACTCTAATGTTTATGGCATTTATAGTAGACATATAAGACTTAAGAGTTTAAAGAGGTCAAGTGACTCACCCACGATCACAGTTAGTTATTATTGTTGTATAATTAATGATCCCAAGATTGTGACTCAAAAAAACTGTTTTATTTTGACTACAATTTTATGAGTTAGAAATTCAAGTAGAGCTCAGCTGGGCAGTTCTTGCTTGGAGTGTCTTGGAATGTCACACAACTGATATGGTTTCAATCAAATATCAGACAGGGCCACGGTCAACTGACGACTGCATCCTGATGGCCCACTGGCATGGCTGGCATTTGATACTAGTTGTTTCTAGGAGCTCTGCTAGGGCAATTGACCGGTGCTTCTACAAGTGACCACTCCAACAGGATAGTCTCTGGCCAGTCAGGCTTCTAGGATGGTGGTGACTGGCTTCACTCGGTGCAGCCCTCCCCAGAGAACTAGGTGAAGCTACTTGGCCTCTTCTGACCAAGCCTTGAAAGATAATATAGCTTCACACCTGCCATTCTGTTTATCAAAGCAGTGAAAAGCCCATCCAGATTCAAGAATAGGAGACTTCATCTCTCAGCGGGAGGTATGCCAAAAAGTTTAGGGGCTATGTTTAAAAACAGCAAAGTAACAGAATTAAAGAACCAAACTCCAAATCTAATCTTTTTTTTTTTGCTATTTTATGATAATATGTATAATGAATTTTGAATACACAAAATAATTCAGAGCTAGTGAAATATATCAATGAGTGCCTCAGTTCTCCAGATTGCTACAGAAAGAATTATTCTGGTAACATCACAACTTATAATAAATTGTTGAATTATCTTTGTTCCAATGTCATGCCTGAAATGTAGAGAAGGGAGAGAACTTATCTGCCTGGGATGACCTCTTTGCCCTTAAATATGACCAATAAGAAGAGGACTGTTTGGAAACAATATGTCTTAGACAAAAGTACACATCTTAGTTATACATTTAACCAAGAACAGGGTGCTGGCCAAAATCTAATAAATGCTATAGACTGTTTTACATTTTAAAAAATAAAATGATTCATATTTAGTAAAAAAAAGTTTGTAAAATTCCTAATAATGCAACCAGAAAAATACAAAATTTCTTTAATGCCATCATTCAAATACTACCAACAGTAGTATTTATTTCTTTCTAAGCATGTTTTATATTTTTATATGCAATTGAAAAATTAACTTGACTAAGCTGTATTTTATGTACAATAAACTGTATCCATGTAGAGTATACAATTCAATGGATTTTGGAAGATGTATACTCCAGTGAACATTTCTATCATCTCCAAAAGATTCTTTGTGACTTTTGTAGCACATTATTCTTTTCACCCGCATCAAGCAACAATGGATCTGCTTTTTCTCATTATCACTTGGATTTTCCTTTTCTGGGTTGCATGTAAATGAAATTATATAGCATGTGTTTTTTGTGTGTCTAGTGTCTTTTCACTCAGCTTAATGATTTTTGAGGTCCATCTGTATTGTTGCACATGTCAGAAGTTCCTTTTAATGTTGAATAGAATTCCATTATATGGATAGGCTTTATTTTATGTATTCACCTGTTAATGGACATTTGGGTTGATTCTAAATTTTTGCTCTTGGGGATAAACCTGCTATGAACTTTTATGTACAAGTCTTCATGTGGACATGTTTTTATTCCTTTTTAGTAAATAACTAAGAATGGAGTATCTGGGTCATACTGTTGTTACAGTTTTAACTTTTTGAGAAACAATATTTTTCAGAATACGTGCATGATGTGCATTCTCATCAGCAGTGTATAAGAGTTTACCTACTCCAAATCTTGCCAAAATTGATAAGACTATTTTGATCCATTTCCAAAATTTAGTCATGCAAATAGTTGTGTCCTTGTATTTCACTGTCATTTCATTTTCATTTTTTTGTTGTTGTTGACTAAAGAGGTTGATCATCTTTTCATGTGCTTATTGCCATTTGTTTGTTAAAATATTTCTTCAAATGGTTTTCCAATCTTTTTTTGGTGGGTCTTTTTTGTTCTTTTTGTAGAATTACCAGGAGTCTATATATTCTGGATAGAATCTTTTGTTAGATAAATGTATTACAGATATTTTCTCCTATTCTGTGGCAAGCTTTTGCTTTTCTTTTCTTTATTTTTACTTTAACTTTTCTTTCATTTTTATATAGTTTTATAAACACACACATATATATTTTTTCTTTTATGGTTCATGCATTTGATTTCCCATCTAAAATTTTTGCCTACTCCAAGATCACAAAGAATTTTCTTCTGTTTTCTTCTACAGGTTTTATAGTGTTAGCCTTTACATTTTTCTGTGATCCATTTTGAATTACTATGTGTACACAGTATGAACTAAAAATTCATTTTGAAATTTTATTTCCCAATTGTTTGCTGCCTATATAATTCACTTTTGTATATTAATCTTTTATCTTTCAACCATACAAAGGTCTCTCATTTTGGCATATGGCTTTTCAGTTGTTCCAGTACTGTTTGTTGAAAAGAATTTCCTTTGATAAATATCAAAAATCAGTTGTATCTATTTATGAACTCTCTATTCTGTTTCATTGATTTATATGTCTGTCTTTTAGCCGATAATATACTATCTTGGTTACTATAGTTTTATAGTAAGTCTTGGAAACAGGTAGCAAATTCCTCCAATTTTCTTCTGTTTTAAAATTGCTTGGCTATTTTCCCTTGGGAATAAATTGAAGTTATTTGTACTTCCATATAAATTTTAGAATCGTCTTGTAAATTCTCACAAAAAAATGCCTACTGGAATTATAACTAGGACTGCATTAACCTATAGGTAAATGTGATGGGGGGAAATTATATCTCCACAATATTGAGTCTTAAATCCACAAATATTGTATATATATCACTAAATTTAGTTAGTTTTTTTTTATTTTCTTTAACAGTTTTCAGATGTTTTCATGGAAGAGACCTTGCATGGCTTTTATTAAACATGTTATAAAATATTGCACTGTTATAAGTGAAATTTGTTTTGAAATTTTATTTTCCAATTGTTTGCTGTCTCTCTATAAAAATATAATTAAATTGGTATATTAATCTTTTATCTTTCAACCTTGCTAAAGTCACTTTAAAAACCATTTTGTAGATTCCTTGTGATTTATTGAAACGATTATGTTATCTGATAACAAATATAGTTTCATGCCTTCCTTTCTAATCTTTATTCTTAAAAGCATGACTTTTTCCATATTGAAATGGTTACAGCAACGATGTCTCTATATGTTTGATTTGCAGCAGTTTAATTATAAGCAAAGGTTCCCGTCCCCACCACATACTCATTCCATGTTTTTCCTGTTTGCTGTCCCTGAGTTTTGTGAATTTGCAAGTGTATATTTTACACTAAAATTAATTAATTTCAATCATTATTTCTTTAGATTTTTTTTAACTCTCTCCATCCCCTCATCTTCTGAGACTCCAATTGTCTACATTTAGAACTTTTGATGTTGTCCCCTGATTCTCTTAGACACTGCTTAACCTTTTTTTTTTTTTCAATCTTTCTTTTCTCTCTTCTTCAGATTAGGGAATTTCTGTTAATCTATCTGCAAGGCCAATGATTATTTTCTGTTATCTCCATTCTGTTTAAATCCATCTATTTTTTAAAACTCATATATCTGTTTCATTTTTTCAGTTTTAAAATCACTTGCTATACACACACATACACATATATAATTTTTCTTCTAATAACTTTTATATTTTATATTTATTATCATCTTTTTCTTACTTAATTGAATATACCTATGCTAGTGTGTTAAAATCCTTGTGCATCTAGATTATCTTAGGTTGGCTTTGCTTATTGTCTTTGCTTATTGTCTTTTCCCTTGGGAATAGATGAAATGTTCCTGATTCATCATGTGTTGGATAATTTTGTATTGAATCTGGAAATTGTGAATTTATTGTATGAAGATTTTTTGATTCCATTTCTTCAAAAAATATTGATGTTTTGTTTTTGCAGGCAGTTAACTTAGACTCCAGCTGTCTTACCTGTGGTGAGCAGCATCCCAAATCTCACTTGTTTTATTTTCTTTATCTGGCCTGGCTGGAGTCTGCCTTACACATGGGTGGTTCAGAGGCTGGCAAAAATATGGGTAGAGATTACACACAGATTGTGGGCTTCGCATTTCCTGGGTTCTTCTCTCATTCCCTGGTGGCCTTGGTTGATCTAGGATTAGTCCACTGGGTCCTCAGCCCAGAAAAACAGTATATTTTTCTCTTTTTATCTTGGTGTTTCAGTTGCTCTGAGACATATTGAAACTGTGAACTTCAGGACTCAGCTTGAGTCATTGGAAATTCACCCTATGTTGCCTGCTTTCTCCAAGTTTCATCTTTTTTCTAAAACGCACCTGCTTTATTTACTTTCCAGAGCCCTTAAATAGTGGGGTGTTTTTTTTTTTGTATTTTGTCCAGGTTTTATTGTTGTTATCAGAAGGAAGATAGGTCCATTAAAATCTTACTCCTCTATGTAATAAGCAGAACCTTTGCTGTATTCAATAGTATTCATTTTACAATATAGATTCTATGTTTTTGACACTTTTTTTACATTTAAAAAATTAAGTTTATTGGGGTAACATTGGTTAATACAATTATATAATTTTCAGATGTACATTATAATTTGACATCTGTATATTATATTGTGTGTTTACCACTCAAAGTCCAGTTTACCCTGTTGCTTAAAATTAGTATTGAACTTGGATATTTTCTATAATATTATGATCAAGGCCCACTTAATATTTCAACATAATTAACCATTTCCCTCCAGCTATTCATTAAAATTATTTTACATTTTCTTATATTAATAAATAACATCTCAGTGAGTATGTTGCTACATCAATTCCTTTTTGTATTTAGGATGGTGTCTTTAATGTGAATTCCCAGAAGTGGTTCAAGAAGGATGGACATTTTTAAGGCTTTTTTTTATATTGCCAAATTGCTTCCCAAAAGGGCTGTACAAATTTTGCACTGCTTGCAGCAATTTAGGAAAATAATTATTTCATAAAACCCCTTCCAGCACTGGATATTATTAAATGAAGAACTAACATTTCTATTTCAAAAGATGAAAAATTATAACCAAGGATTTACGAAGACATATATATTTAATGGCATAACAGTTTAATGCCAGAGGATAGTTTTTTTAGTTTTATGATTGGAGACTCTAAGATGAAATAGATGTATTGAGAGAGGAAGTCTCTGAAAAAATGAAGCTCTGAACAAATAATCAAAGGGAATTACAATGAAAGAAGAATTAGTGAAGCGTAGAGGAAGATATATTTGCACAGAAAACTAAAAGATAGAAAAAAGGCCAAAAATGTGTAACAGTTTAGTTCAAGCTTATGAAAATACTCCCAGAAAGGCTGAGACTTCAAATCTGTCAAAGTATAGTGGGCAAATTTAAAAGAAAACAAACACAAATTTTTTAAAATAAACTTTTAAAATTGCTTTTGTAACAATAAGAACAAGAAAATGATTGTCCCGTTGCATGAAACAACTGAAACCTTATTATCAGATGAAAGTATAAACAAAATTCATTATGAATCTGTCAGATCTGTCACTTACATCAAGAAAAAAAATTGAAAACTAGGAAAGGAGAATGAAGATGTATCATAGGAATGGAATGCTAACACACAGAGGAGGTTCTAAGTATTTACTTTGAAGTGTCTGTCTCAATTTCAGTCTGTAGACTGAAGCAAATTACTTCTCCGTGGCTAAAATAATTTGAAAATATGTTTTCAGAACTGCAGTATTAGTTATACTCATGGAAGAATCAAGGTTTTAGGTAGTGAATCATCCAAAATTCTGAAGAAGGACAAATCTTACTCTGCTTTCAAATAGGTCATGAAGCACCTTTGGAAACTTTATTTTGATTCTCAGGAAAAATAAGGTCAGTTTACATAGTTAACTTGTGAGAAGAGAAGTTGGGAATATTAGAAGCCACCATAGGTTCACTAAGAATAAATCATGACAGGCAAACTGCATTTCTACTTTGGATAGTTTTGTTACACAAGTAGATCAGGGAAATACCGCAGACACAGGGTATCTGAGTCTCAGCAAGATATTTGACAGAACTTCTCATAAGTGTATTAATTTTTGCATGTATTCATCTGAATATTCATTGTATGTCCCCAATTAGTACAGACTCTACAATGGCAAGGAATATTCCTCTTTTCCTCCCCAGTGCATCTTCACTTCCCGGTGTATAGACTACTAACAGATAGTTACTGAATGAAGAATACGCTTTTATTTTCTAACGGGAAAACTATAGACTGCTTGGTAGCATAGTCAGGTGGTTTGTATTTAGCCAATTCCATATTCTCAAGGAATTTTTTTGTTAAGAGGCTGCTGTCAAGCTGATGAGAGTCTCTAGCCATGAGCTGTCAAGTTCAGTTCTCCATCCAGTTCTCTTCAACATTAATGCCCTTGCCTTAGATAAAGGAAGACCTGGCTTGGGATAGTGGGAATAGCAAGGACCACAGTTGAACTTTTCAACCCATCCCTCTCCTCACTGACTGTTTAGTCTTATCCAAGACAAACAATCCCTACAAACATCAGCTTCTTAATATTTAAAACAAGGATATCAGCATCAACCTAATTTTACTCTTATATGTACTCAATGATTTTCAAAATTTCTAGCCTGCAGCTTGACGTGTTGTAAACACTCATTAACTATTTGTTCCTTGTCTTCTGCTTCTTTTCTTATTTAGCCAGATCATAGAGGGCATGTAGTCAGGGAATAGGGGAAATATGAGATCATAAGATTAGGACCAAAAAATAGCTTGAGACACTAGAAGAAAGGGCCAAAATATACAGATACAATTTGGTAATACAAAATGTTTTTTACCTTGATTTAGAAAAATCAATTCTACAAACACAGGATGGGAAAGACCAGACATTTGCAGTGCATGTGAACAAAGAACTGAGGGTATATTGAATACCAGTTAGCTGCCAGTAAAGCAGAAGCAGTCCTGGGCTGCATATTATTAAGTCTAATGTTCACAGAAAGGAAGATGATAGTCCATTTCTGATCTGTCTGAGTCAGATCACATCTGAATTATTGTGCCTCATTCTGGACATCAAAACACCAAAGGACTTGAGAATATTGGAATATAGTGAAAAAAAGTTGACAAAATAAATTTAAAATATAGGATGCATATCAAAATCACTAAGATTGGAAAACAGTATAATACCAAGTGTTGTAGTGAAATAATCACTTCTATATACAACTGATTAGAATGAAATTGATATAACTTCTCTGGAGGACATCTTGACAATATGGATCAAAAACTTTAAATATGTCAATATCCTTTGACCCAGCAATTTGTCTTTTTACTCTTGAAAAAATTCTGTACGTGGATGCGCAGGGATGTGTAGAAAGATTTATCTTTAGGAACATGCAATACAATACTATAGTGAAAAATTGGAAACAATATAAAATTTAAACAATAGAAAATTGATTAAATAAATGATGATACATTGATACAGTGGGTTGAATACATGGTATACTTAATGACATGAGATAAAGCATTTGATATATTTTGTTTAGCTTAATTTTATGAATGATCTCAGTTCATTTCCAAAAGAAAAAGAGAAAGGTAAACAAAAAAAAGAGAATCTCAGTATTCAGAGAAAATCACTATTAAGATGTTAGTGGATATAGGTATAGATGTAAGTGTAGATGAAGACGTTGATATACATATAAATTTAGATATAGATCTAGATGTGTGCATATATACACATATGTGATGTATGTAATTTATGTAATAGCAAATGTGCCAAGCATATAGTCAGATCCTAATATATATATTTCTGATATACATGAATGAATAAATATATGCTCAGATATTTTAAACAAAACTTATAAGATGTGCTCACATTACAAGACAATAAAATCCTGTTGTAAAATCATATGCATATAAATGCCATGCTTAAAAACTGAAAATAAGGGATATCAGTTGGAAATGATAATATTTGACTTTATTATTATTTTCTTCTTTGTGCTTTTTTTATTTTTTCTAATTTTCTACAATAAATATGCATTGACTTTGTAATCCAAAATGGTCATAATTTTTACAAAGCATATGGTATAAGGAATGTTGTGGGAATACTTAGTTTGGATGGAAAGATTCTAATGGGTGCATGAGCAATCTTCAGAGAGCAGAAGGAACATTGTACAAGGTTATGAAACAGCCTGAGCATGTCATTTCAAAAGGCTGGACAGAATCTAGAAGGTGGAAATTACAGGTACTTGATTCTTAGCCAGCATCACAGACCCAAATCTGCTCTTTGGTGCTATTGTAACTTGTAGATCTGCCTCTGCCATTTATGAGCTATATGTGACTTTGAGCATATAATTTGGAGTGTGTTCAATCCTCACTGCCCTCGTCCTTGAAATGAGGATACAATATTTACCTCATATAATTATTATGAGGGTCAAATGAGTTGCTATCTTTGGGATGAAAGTAAAGGTATGTTAAATATTACATAATATTTTCTAGATGTTAATATCAGTTTCAGTCTTCTAGTACATTAGTAACAGGATGACTTAGGATTTGGGTCTCTGGAAACCTAGTTTATCTTTCCATTGCACAGTACTGATGTATGGTGACAGGTTGGAAGGAATGTGGATATTTTTGTAGGATTAAACAAGGAGTATATTCTTGTTGTCTACTGCCTCATAATACACGATCCCAAACTTAGCACCTTAAGACAATAACAATCTTATTATGCTTATGGATTCTGGGAATTGGAAATTGATAAATGCAAAAGGGAAAATAGGTTATTTAAGCTTCACAATGACAAGAACTCAGCTGGAAATACTCAAGCATCTATAAGTGGCTCAGATAGCTAGGGGCTGGAATCAACTAGAAATTTATTCTATCACATTTTGCTACCCGGACTGGGTTGTCTTGAGAGCTGAGCTCACTTGGGACCATTGACTGAACCACTTACACTTGGCCTCTCCATGTGCCTTAGACATTTCACAGCACAGTGGCAGGTTTCCAAAGAGGGAGTGAGCATCTACAGTCTGCCTTTCAAGAGAGCCAGGAAGTAGCTGCATCACCCTTATGACCCAGGCCTAGATGTTATGCAGAGTTACTTCCTTTGCAGTCTCTTTAGTAAAAGCACACCCCTAAGACAGCCCAGATCCAGGGGGAGGGAAATAATCTCCACCTTTGATGGGGGAGCAAAGGTTAAATTGAAGAAGAAAATGTGAGATGGAAAATTTTACTTTCACCAATTTGGGGAATATAACCTTCCACGGGGAGCAGTGGGATATTCCACAGGACGAAGCTTCACTTTCATGAGATTGTGAGTTAAGCTTGATTGGAAAACATCTCCTCCATACATATAGTTCTTTGGGCCAAAATTTGAAGATACCTTCTTTTTTGAGTAGATAATCATCTCTGAGATGGTCATGTTACAGGTCAAGTGAGGGTTGAGTTTAAACTGCAGCAATAAAGACAATCTATTTTTAAAATTAAACATAACTTTTATTAAGTGTTCATTTTATTACTAAGCATTAAATGTTCACTGAAAGAAAATTATAAAATGCAGATGAGCAACAATATGGAAAAATTTTAAATACTCCAAATCTTACTACTCAAAGAATAACCAATGGAGCACCTTATCTTTGTTTCAGTATATTATATGTGTGTATGCATGCATATATTTACATACATTATGTGTGTATTTTTCAAAGGAGAATGGGATTGTTTGCACTTAAGTTTTTCAATGTGCTTTAAAAAAAATTCATTGGGGTGACATTGGTTAATAAAATCATACAGGTGTACAGTTTGATTACATATCTTATGTATATTGCATTGTGTGTTCACCACCCAAAGTTAATTTCTTTCCATCACATATTTGACCCCTTTCACCTTTATCTATCTTTCCCTGACTTTCCTTCTGGTAATTTCTAAACTGTGGTCTGCATCGATGAGTTTTTGTTTGTTTATCTTGCTTATTTATTGCTTTCAGTTCCATATCCCACATATGAGTGAAGTCATGTGGTTCTCAGCTTTTTCTGTCTGACTTATTTCGCTTAGCATGATAATCTCAAGATCCATCCATGTTGTTGCAAATGGCAGTATTTTATCTTTTCTTACAGCTGAGTAATATTTTATTGTGCATATGTACCACATCTTTTTTATCTAGTCATCTATCAAAGTGCACTTCAGTTGTTTCCATGTCTTGGCCACCATGAAAAATGCTGCAGTCAACATCAGGATGCATGTATCTTTATGGATAAATGTTTTCAAATTTTTTGAGTAGATACCCTGAAGAGAGATTACTGAGTCATATGGTAATTCTATTCTTAATTATTTGAGGAAGCTCCATGCCATTTTCCGGAGTGGCTGTACCGATTTGCAGTCCCACCAGCAGTGTATGAGGGTTTCTTTTCCTCCACATCTTCTCCAGCACTTGTTACTACTTTTCTTGTTCACGACCGATATGCTTTTTAAAACTTGGTTTTAAAAACTTACCTTAGATTTGAACGTCTCGGAATAGCTATTATTTTTCTTTATTTTTTTGAATTAAGATATATTTGTTTTTTGTTACACATGCTCAGCATTCCCATGCTATGTTTTCACACCAAATATCAGCAAATGTGTATAAATTTCATTAGTGGAATTACTCTTTGCATTCTTCTCTGTATTCTTTTACTCTCAACAACTTATTATGGAGAGGTTTTACATGTCAGTAAATATAGATTTGTGTTCCTATATTTATGGTCTCATCAAAGTCTATTTTAGAGATGTGCTATCTTTTTATAAAATCAGTTCTCCATAATTGGGCCTCTATCATTTCTTTTTTTTTTCCTGAAATTATATGTTTAATTATATTTTACCACAAATACTTTTTAACCATAAAGATCAATTTCTAAAAATTCACCATGAATCTCAAGAATACTGCAGAATCTTTTTTTCCTGGGGAATCAGATAAACCAGGGTTTGAATCCAGGTCCTGCCACTTATAGGCTGCCTGATGGTAGATAAGTACATCTGCCTCTCTCAACCTGTTTCCACATTTGGAGGAATAGTAACATGTGCCACCTTTGGCTAAAGTGCTAGGCACTGTGTCTGGCATATAGTGATGCCTGATGGCAGGTAGTAGTTGTGGCCAGTGTATCTCCAAGTGGTGTATGTATATGAACATCTGTAGTTTTAGCCCCAGTGCTCAGAACAGTAGTGAGTTGTGTGGTTTAGGGAGGTGTGGAAAGTTTTAACCACTTTTGTCCTCTTTTCATGACTCACACCGTTTGTATCCTCTGGATAAGGTTTGGGGTCAGATAGGTTTTTGCATTCCCAAGCTACATATTTCTCTATCTGGTGCACTTCTGGGCAATCTAAAAATGCAATATCGCTGTCACCAGCTCTAGGAAGACACAGAGCCTGAATAATTTAACATGTCACCACCATCCATCATGATACCCAGTGTGTGGGAGATGGAGTGTGGAGGGGTAGGCCTACCAGAGCAGGTTTGTGGACAGGGCAGCTCAGTCAGAGGAGGCAGACTTGCAAAGAAGAGCAATGAGTTAATTGTTACAGGCCCGGGAAAGACCATGTATCTTAGCTCCTGCTCCAGCCTTTCCCATAATACGACTTTCAAGTAGTTCAGATGTCTCGATTTGCTCTAGAGCAAATATAAGCTCAAGTTCCTAATTCGCCACAAAATATCTGTGTCACCTTGGAGAAGCCTCTAAATACCTCTGAATATCTCAGTTAATCTATCAGCAAAATTGAGATAATTCCTAAGAATTATTCTGTTCAAATTTGGAGCTTTGCCATTAGGGTTTAGCGTCATGCTGGGAAAATATTAATTGCTTCCTTGCTAAAAAGGAAGCCCCAGGAGGTCAGGAAGTTTTTGTCTGTTTTATTTACTGCATCATTCTCAATGCCTAGGACAGTGTTCAGTACAGAATAGACAGTTGATAATTATTAAATAATGAATAAACTAATGAGTGAGTGTTGTGATTTTTTTTGAGGTGACCAGTGAGAGGGTCCAGGACAGGCTGAATTGTCACCCTCTGCATCCTCAAACACGACAACTGGACTCAGGATGCTCGAGCTTGCACTTTTCAATGTGGCTCTGTAATGCATCCCCTCCATGTCTCAACTTCCTCGCTCCCTTTCTGAATGTCACAGTTCGCACATTCCCCCATTCGACATTTCTGTCTTCAGTCAGTCAAGTGATGTCACAAAGAGAACAGAAGGTCTATTTTTTAAAAAACAACATTGTATTTATCAAGGTAATATTTATATAACAGAACATTAACCATGAACTCTTTTGAAGTGTATAATTCGTTGCCATTTAGTACTTTCACAAGACTGGGCAACTATCACCTGTATCTAATTCTGAGACATTTCCATCACACCGGAAGGAAATTCTATACTCAGACATTTACTCTCTCTGTCTCTTCTCCCTCTGCCCTGCCTTGGCAACCACTGCTTTCTGTCTCTATGGGTTTACTTCTTGGGGATTTTTAAAATATAAACAGAATCATATAATATATGACTATTTATGACTGACTTCTTTCACTTGGCAGAATGTTTGCAAGATTCATCCACATTGTAACATGTCAGCATTCCCTTTTGTGGCTGGATAATATTCCATTGTTTGTACATACCCCATTTTGTTTATCTCTTTATCAGTTGATGGATATTTTGTATTTTTCCACCTTTTTGCTATTGTAAACAGTGCTCCTGTGAACATTCATGTACACATATTTTTTTGAATACTCTATCTTCACTTCTTCAGGGATATCCTTAGGGGCAGAATTGCTAGATCATGTGGTAGGTTTGTGTTTGATTTCTTGAGGTACTGTCAAATAATTTTCCACAATGGTTGTGCCATTTTGCATTTTCACCAGCAATATCTGATAGTTCCAATTTCTCTATATTCACTTCAACTCTTGTTATTTTTTCAATATTTTGATTATGGTCAACCAAGTGCATATGAAGCGGTGTCTCACTGTGGCTTTGATTTGCATTTCCCTGATGACTCATCCTTTCATGAGAACAGAGGATTTTGGATGAGAAAAAAGCCAGGTTCAAACTTGGGGGTCTGCCATTAGTAATTTGTATGATCTTGGATAAGCAACATTGAGATTCTGAATCCTGCTTTGCCTTCAGTAAAATTGGGATGATTCTTACCTCTCAGACCCTTTATGAAGCATAGATGGGATATTGCACATAAAGTGCCTAGAGCAGTGCATATCACACTGTGATGTATGCTTAGCCGATCTTCTTCATGGCACCATCCCTGTCCATTCAGAACCAAAAGAACCAGGGGCTCATGGAACAAGGGCAAAGGACCTGATGGTTCCTCTCCTTTTCTCTTGCCAGTCTCTGATCATTCTCATTTTCTCTCAGCTCCTAAATGGAACTACTTGAGCATCCCTGAATAATTAATGGCTGTACTTTAGTTCACTAAATCAACGATTTCATATTAAAATCCTAGTAGAAGGGTTCCTTTTCTATCTATCTGAATCATCTCCAAGTCAGTCTGTAATTGGCCTGTGGCCCTTTCAGAATATGTGGACACTCAGAAGCTATATGCCTTGGGTTGGCTGCCACCTCTCTAGGATATCACAAAAGGCAGAGTCACCACTCCCACCTAGCAGTGCTTCCTTTTCTTCTATTAAACTCTAAGACCCTGATTTCTTTCTACAGAAGTGCATTACCTGTCATGGCTCATGGATTAAGCCAATGTAGAAACCTGCTAGACTCCAAATGCCTTAGGGCAGAGACAATGGCTATTGTCTTTTAATGG
This sequence comes from Cynopterus sphinx, assembly GCA_030015415.1. Taxonomy (NCBI): domain Eukaryota; kingdom Metazoa; phylum Chordata; class Mammalia; order Chiroptera; family Pteropodidae; genus Cynopterus; species Cynopterus sphinx. Next base: position 117,200,403 of record CM057385.1, on the reverse strand, counting down.
AATCTGAGCTATACCATTTTTCATCCAAGTCTCATTAAAAAATGATTCAACACCTTAGTGGGGCTTGTGGCTTAGTCATCTCTCTGCTGTGCCCAGATTCTGATCCTTAATTATACTTAGTAATAATGGTCGTGTAAGTATCTCCAAAACTGTGTTCTCCAATATGGTGGGCACTTGAAATGTAGCCAGTCTATATTGTGCTGTCCCTCAAGCTTAAAATATACACTGGATTTTGAGAACTTGTTGTGCAAAATATATAAAATATTTCAGCATGATAGTTTTAGCTAATTACATGTTAAAGTGACAGTATTTTGAATCTATTCAGTTAAATACAATATATTGTGAAAATTAGTTTTACCTGTTTATGGCTGCTAGGACATTTAAAATTGCATGTGTGGCTTGTAACAAATCTTATCTGCCATGTTCACCATGGCAGGACCATAATAGGTCGTTTTTTTGAGAGAGGAAGAAAGAAGAGAAAGCAGGAAAGAGGATAGGAGGGAGGGAGGAATTAGCTGGAACATTTTAAAGTACTCGGGTGGCCTTAAAGGGGCTATGGGAAGGGCCTGGTACAGACTGCAGATAGGCGTGGATCCCTCTCTTTTTCTCTGGCACCCAAAGCACAGCAGGGATTACGGCAGATGCTTCCTGTATATGTGGCAACTATTTTATCAGATGCCTTTATTTCCCCTTGGCCAAGAATTATGTGTAGTTGAGCAAAAATCCTCCTTTCCTCCCTCCTTTTATTTCTCTTTCTTCCTTCTATCCTCCCTTTCTCCCTTGCTTTCTTCTTTCCTTCCTTTTTTTGTAACAGCGAAATATGTTAATGACAATTTAAAATGCCCTCCTGGCCTCTATAGAGGCTTTTCACTGCTTCCAGAATCCCCTTGGGACCCTTGCCAACTCCATTTTGAATGGGGAATCGTGTCTGGCATAATCTGGATAGTTACCTGGTATCTCCAGGCCCAACTCTTAGTTACTAGGGATTGGGGAGGTTTGCACTAAGGGGCAGGGACAGACCATGACCAAAGACACATCTAGGAACAAAGATAAGAAATTTTTGTTTCTTGCATTCTCATCCATTTCCGCATACTATCTCAAAGGAGGGGCAGGGCAGGTATCAATTTTTTTTCCATTTTACAGATAATTAACTTGAGAGACAGTATCACAAGTAGTTAAACATTTGAGTTTGGCTGTCAGTCACATTTGGGTACCAAGTCTGACTTCACTGATTATCAGCAAATCACTTTCCTTTTCTGAACCTTGGTTGCTTCATCTGTAAAGTGGGCATCATGAAACCTCCCCTCATGCATTGGGAATGACTTGACACCTCAATGTGTAAAGGATAATCTGCCCTAGGATCCCATTTGTCACCTTGACTAGAGTATGACCCCCTAGTTGAAAAGGATGGGATTGTGTCTTTGTATGTCTCATGCCTGGCTCTGGGCCTGCCATATACAGTAAGCACCTGAGTAAAATGTGTGTGTGAAATTAAGTTGCTTGGAGTATTTTTTTAGAAGCAGGCTCATCGCACTAAGCAACGATATGGCGATCAATTATTTAATAGTCATCAGGGACCAGGCATTTCACATATCATATCTCCTTTAATATTTTAATTAAGCAACTTCACAAGGTTAATAGTTTATTGTTCCTATTTTAGGAAGAAAGAACACAGAGCTCAGAAAGGTGAGGCATTTCCCCAAGGTCACACAGCCCTAGCCTGCAGAGCCTTTGCACCTGGGAGTCACAGAAAGGAGTCTGGGGACCCGGTGGCTGATCTTTGGAACAGATGAGGGGTTGAATGAGCTTCTGGAGGCCGGAGATGACTGATGGAGTGCACTTCTTCACAGGGGGCATCAGCTTTGGGAGGACCAAGGGGACATCAGGTTCAGAGGCCGACGATGAGACGCAGCTGACCTTCTACACTGAGCAGTATCGTAGCCGCCGCCGCAGCAAAGGTAAGTCCTTGAGAAGGTTCCAGAACCGGAGTTTGTAAGCAGATTTTGTGCTTAATGACAGACTCTAAGTCTTCTTCAACCTTGTCCCTGTCCAGTTAACCCTGAGCTTGGCACCTGAAACCCTAGCTGGGTGAGGGATCAGTATTACAGACTCTCCCCTCCAGTCTTCACTTGTTTTCTGTCCTTCTTCATTCCTTAAAGGATTTATGGATGATTTTCTTTTTAAATTTATGCATTTTTTTTCTAAATTCAATACAGGAATTGAAATAACTAAGACAATGATATTGAAAGGAAAATAGGAATAAGACAACTCTTCATACTCAGGTTAGATCAATACAGTGTAATCTGTACCATACTGTGTAGTGTAGTTCTTAGAAGGACTGGGCAGTTGATCCTTAGATCCTTAGTGACCGAAGTATAAAGGGAAACATGATACTCAGCAGTAAAATGCGCAGGGTTCTATGGGACAGAACCAGTATTTATTCAAGAAATTCTGTGTACCTGACACCAAGACCAGAGAGAACGTGCTCTAGTCAGTCCCTATAAACACAACACCATGTGACCAGATAGTGTCTTTCAAGAGATGAAACTAGTATCTCTGGATAATTGCTTCTCACAATGACATCCAGTGTAAGGAGATGTGACCACACTGAAGCAGGGCTCCATCAAGGGCTGAGGTCCACAGTTCCCTGCGATGACATGCCCTGGAGGGAAAATTGTACATCCGGCAATCATCTTCATCCCTGGGTGTTTTATGAGGATGGGAAATTAGCAAGTTCAAGACTGCATTTTGGAAGAGAATTTAGGGTGTGAAGATGTATTTTGTGCCAGTGATTAAGGACAGATCCATGGGTTTAGACCAGGCCCTGGAAGCCAGGGTCCTCTGGCAAACATGAAGGCAGCCCAGCAAGGTCTGTGGCCACCTGTGGCCCTCCTGCCTCTCCATAGAAATGGGCTGGGGAAGGACCTGTGCTCCAGAAGAGAAGAATCTTTTCAACAAAATTATTCCGCACGTGTTCCATCTAAGCATGATGATGTTCAAAGAGCAGAAATCACATAGCTTCTCTGGGCTCCTTTTCCTCGTAAGCAACTCATCTTTCTTCCCCATAACTCAGTTTTTTTCCATTTGTAAAATGGGTCTTATAACTGCCTCACGTAGACTTGAAGTTGGATTTTGGTTATGATATATAAAAAATTATCATGATTCCTGGTACATAATAAGAGTAAATAAAGTTGACGTTATTAATGTCAGTCAGGTTCTTGTTTTTTGTATCTCCTACCCCTGGTGCAGGCCCCGTGTGGGGAGTGTCTGCCTTGGCACCTCACCGGGCAAGGTTTGGCAGCCTCTGCAGCCATTAGCATAATGGGGTCTTCCCCTCTCTTCTCCCCATGTTGCCTTTCTGGCATCTGCTGCCATGGAGATTTACAAGTTGATGATAGATGATCCTTGATCTGTCTTATCCCTGTCCCCAGAACAGCTGCAGAATTTAGACTGAGGTGGGTAGTGGGTCTCTTCTGTAGAACTGGGCTGTTTACAACTAATTAGAAAAATATTTGTCATTGAGCATGGCCTTCATAAATCGGAGCTAAACTTGAAAAAATAAGAAAAGCAAAAGCAAGCCTCGGGACTTGAGGCAAATGATACAGCCCAGTACCTCCATACCCTCCAGAAGGCCAGGCTGTTTTTCCAGGGTGGTGAGAAAGCCGGGGCTGTGATGCACCCCCTCTGCACACACACACACACACCTTCCTTCTTGGTCCTCCTGCCAGCAGAATGCCAAAGCCACTTGCTTTATGTGTCTCCTCCACTTACCATCCGCTATTGGCAAATCTCTCCCCTTCCACCTCTGGTTCCCGCCACATCTTTTGCTTCTTCCTCAGTATCCTGGGTTTGTCTGCTTGCTTGTTTGTTTGAATTTCTCTTTTTTCTCCTCTCCTTGTCACTGCTTTCTTCTCTTCATAGTTCTGTCCTTCCTTTTTTCCTCTGTATGTTCTTTCTCTTCTTTTCTCTCTCCCTTTCCCCCTTTCCCATCACTCTTTGTTCTTTTTACAGCTATTTTGAGTGAATCCTTCCTTTCTTTTTTCCTATTTTCTTCTTCCCTTTCCCCTCCCTCCCTTCCATACATACTTGAAATACTTGTTAAGCACCAACTGTGTGTATGATAATATTGAGGCATTGGGAACACAAACCGAGTAACAATTTTTACAAAGCCCTACCCTGTGGAGCTCGCACAATATCAAATATAAATATAGTAGATGGTGACAAATGCTAAGGAAAAAAAATACAGCAAGAAAGGGAATTAAGAGAATAGGGGAGGAATCACAAGTATAGATGCCCGGAGCCCAAGTTACTCTGTCCGTTTTAGAGAATCACAGGAAAGACAGTCCTGACACCGGTTCATGTTGCCAAGGTTATTGCTGCTGCTACTGCTGCTGTGTGCTTGTTTGCTGAGCATAGAGGGTGAACTTGGTCCTGTCAAAGCCTCTGCTCTGGCCAAGTAAACTTAGAGCCCAGTGCCCAGTTCTGCAGCTCCTGCCTGGAAGGGCTGTGACCCCTCTTTGTTGTTGCCCAGGAGTCTAGCCATCTTCAGGGTTCACTGCCCTGATTGAAGAAATGCACAGTACAAAGGTGAGCCGGGAAGGTTTGGGAATCCTCGGAGATGACAGAATAATGGAACAGAGTATTAACAGCATGGAGTGGCTTCTGTCATCCGTTTCGCTGTGCCTTCACCCCCATGCCTGACTTCATGTCCTCCCAGCCCAGTCCCTGACCTCTGCCACCAGAATCTCAGCTCTCCTTTAGCAAATGCATTGAGTCAGCGGTTCCTGTGGTCTACCCAGGGCCATGCAAGCCAGCCCTGGCTATCACTCAGAGGAGACTATAATGTGAGATGATGTGGGGGAAGAAAGAGATAAAAATACCAGGAAAGGCAATCCCTAAGTTGGTTGAAAACAGTCATCTCCTAGCTTTTAAGTCCATATTAATTCACTCTACCTCATTCAGTTCCATCTGAAAATAGGATCTAGGCTGTTCTAGGGGCATGTGGGCTTGGATCAAGATATTCAGCTGTTGCTATTTTTGAAGTGCTCAGAAGGAAGTTGGGACCCTGGCGTCATCCATTAGTGACAGGCACAGTGGTTTTTAGCCACTGACTCACCACCAGTTTTCTATGTCACATTAGCCAGGTCACTGCCTGTCTCTGAATCTCACTTTTCCATTTGATAAGTAGAGGTTGAAAAGGGATGCTCAGATACAAGTCAGCAAATGCTGGCAGGGTCTTCCCATAGGCCCTGCACTGGGCCGAGTGGGCTGTGGATGTTAGAAGATGTTGAAAGACAAAGTGTAACCAGATGTTATCTGGGTGGTTCACACTGTCCCAGCTTTGAGAGAGAGAGAGAGAGAGAGAGAGAGAGAGAGAGAGAGAGAGAGAGAGAGAGAGAGATATCAGAGAAATGTGGGAGGGCTTCCTAGAAGAGTTGAAGCTGGAAAGTGACTTGGGCCTTTGGGCACAGGCATGGCTCAGTCACTGTTCACCCACATGACATTTGTGCCAGTAGTCTCAATATTTTGTCTTCAAAATGGAGTAGCAATACCTCATTCTCAGAGTAATTGTGAAGATTAAATGGTAACATAAGCTTCTCTTTGTAACAACAATCCCTAGCACTGAACTTTCCCTTTTTCCATCACACCATCCATCTTAGTTTCTGTCACCTATATCCTTCACTTAAAAACTGCAAAAATCACCTTCTCAATGGTCTCACTTACCATATTTCAACCCATCCTCAACTATGCAGCCAGAGTGATCATTTAAAAAATGAAAACAGGGATCATGTTGCTTCTCTGCGTAGAGGCTTCATCCTTCCTTTTGCATCGAGGATGGGACATGAACTTCTTACCACCTGCCCATCTCCCCAGGGCTCTGACCACTCCTGCCTCCCAGGCCTCTCTTCTGCAGCACTCCCATGTCCTTCCTGTAAGAACCTTCACAAGTGTTCTCTCCTGGAATACTTTCCTCTGCCCTTTGACACACTTCTGCACACTCTGACATCTCCGCTTAAATGGCATGTTTTCAGCTAAGCTATCCCACACCTAATTTCACTATTTTATTCTATACCAGCTCCTGTGTTCTTCTCTTTCTGTAGATTTTATTGTTGGTATAATTTTACATGAATCTTTATATTCTCTGGGCAATGTCTGTGCCCTCCATAAACTGGGAGCTTCTCCAAGGTGGATACATTGTCCTCTGTGCCCAGTTTCCCATACCCAGCCCTAAACACAGGCAGGCCTGAATGAATGAAAGAAATCTCTGGCCCAGCGTCTAGACTATTATACATGATCAGGATGGATACTGCTTTTCTATCACATCCTCTTGTTTCCTCTCACTCCATTCTCATTTCCTTTCCTTCTTTCTCCTTTCCTGGTGAGCATAACTGAGACCTCATTCTTCCACTTCAGGGTCACCAGGGAAGAACATGCCTGATAGTGGGAAGAGAGTCTGAGTACTGATGTTGAAAATCCATTCTGCCTGGGTTCTTTGAGCATGTCAAATGTGTGAAATGTGAAGGGATGTGATAAGTGCAGAAGTTTCTCTGGTGGAGAAGACTATACCAAGGGCCAATGTCAGGAAAAGGACATGGAATGAGAGGAGAAAGGAAACATGGAACAGGTTTTTCTCACCTAGTTCTCTCTCTTTAGCACATCCCATGAAAGAAAGAGAAGTGGCCTTAGATCCAGCCAACCTGGCTGTGAATCCTGACTTCACCTCATCCCCTTTGTGTGGCCATCCATGGCTGGGCTTTTAACATCAGGGTGCTTCCCTCTGTATAAAACAGGGCTGTTGACCTCTGTCTTGTAGAGTGAGCAAGTCTAGAGATGGAAGATTCTAGGATTCAACCAAAGATGCTCAAGAAATTATGTTCTTTCCTCCTGAAATTACCCTTGTCTTAAAAACATTCTGGACCCCAAATTAAATCAGCTAAAATTTTATTATTGTCAATAGGAACTATTGGAAAAGAGATTTATGATATAGTCTGAGAATGAACCCTAGCTTCCCTGAGTCTCAGGTTCTTTGTAAAGGAGATGGGACTTATTCAAAGGTGCCTGTACAGCCGAGTGGAAACTTGTACCAAAGAAAAGAACTGTGAATGGGTGTGGTAAGTAGTCAACGAAGAGAGAAAAGGACTGAGAAACAGACAGAGAAACCAAGATTTGTGAGTCTGGTTGGAGTTCCCAAATCAAGAGTCAGCAAATTTTTTCTGTAAGTGGGCAATTTGTAAACATTTTTGGCTTTTTGGGTCGTATAGTCACTGTTGGAATTATCAGTCCTCTATTATACATTGAAAGCTGCCATAGACAACAACAACAACAACAAAATGAATGAATATGAAAGTGCCCTAATGAAATTTGTTTTCTAAACAAAGAAAGAAACAAAAGAAACCAGTTTGCTGACCACCTGACCCATGCCCTAAACCATCCATGTCATTCCTCACCTGTACGACTGAAGCTTGTCCAGGAAGCTTGTTCCTTGGTCCAGGAAGCTTCAGTGAAATCTCACAATGTTTTGTGACATGAATTGATCTGGTATCACACATGACATTGATGCCTAAATAAGTCCATGTGTTCTATGTTTGGTTAAGTAAATAACCATTTAACCAGTTGGTAAGTTTGAGGCTTACCAATTCTGACATTCTACAAAACCAAATAATTAAGTAACTGGACATGGTAGGCTCCCACTGGGTGGAATTTCACTTTTATTATCCAGAGATAACACTGCATGCAGCAAAGGATACTGAACCCCAGGTTAGGAGAGATGTGTGTTGGAGTCTGTACCCCCACCAACTCACTTAGTGACCCTTGGCAAGCATGTACGTGCCGCTTTGCAGCCTCAGTTTTTCTGTCAGACGAGGATACTTAATGTCATCAAGTATGAAGCTTATTCTAGTGTAACTTGTATTTAAGGAATAACCAACCTTACTAAGCCTGATTCTAGGCAGTGTGGGAAGTAGGGCTGGGGGCCCTAGCCTCAAGGTGGTTAGAACCTCCTTGGGGGAGATGCAGCTCATACAGATAAGCAGTATTTGTCAGGATAAGCTCGTGTGTAATCGAAAGTCCAGATCAAAAGTGCAGATGGCATGGCCAGCCCCGGGCAAAGGATGAAGAGGAGTCAGAGCAGACACAGCTGCTAGATGGGTCCAGCAGTGCAAGCACCCAGCATGGGCCTGCAGGCTCAGTTCTGCTGGTGGCTGCGTGGCCTTGGGCCTCCCTCTCTGGCCCTCATTCTTCTCGTCTGCTGGCTGCTGAGCCAGTTCTAAAAACCCAGGTTTTCTGATTCCTAATCCTGTGTACATTCTTCGAAGCTTTGCTAATTGTGATTAGTTCCCCAGCCAAGAGGACCAGAGCATGAGTATTTTTGATTTTGCTTATTTCTTTGTTTTAGTTGCTTGTTTTAATTTTGCAATTCCTAGGCTGAGGTTTTCTGTAGCAATAAGAACTCTTGAATTTTAAACAAAACTTTGTACTAATCTGTAACGATGTGTAAATTTTTTCTTTTTTATTTTACACACACACACACACACACACACACACAGAGAGAGAGAGAGAGAGAGAGAGAGAGAGAGAGAGAGAGACAGAATTTAATCCTGTATTAGAAGAAAAGAACAGGTGAGGATATGTTCAAGGCATATCTACAGAAAAGGAAACCTTTGGAGATCGAGGGTAGGAGACTTTTCTCAAATATAAGCTGAGAATGTGAAGATGGAGCTGAGACTCCAGGAGCCAGGAATGAGGTGGGTGACAGCTGAGCACTGACAAAACAGTACCTGCCACATAGGAGGAAAGAGGGTACGTGGTACCCTGAGGGTGGGCTTGAGGGATGCCAGAAACTTAAGTCCAAGTCTGTGGCTTTGGGAATAATGGCAGATGGGCAGGAGAAACAGACAGGAACCATGCCTTGACCACTTGGGTATCCACCCCATCCTTTATCCATTGCTTGTCATCAAACCACGTGTTTTTTTTTTTTTTTCAGACCTAAAGATAATTCTTCCAATCTTCCATTTTATGTTCATAAAAATCAAGGCTAAGAGAAGGGAAACATTTTTTCCAAGGTTAAAATTTTGCCTTAGCTTTATTGCCAGTCAATAAATGTGTCATAAAAGTAAAAAAAAAAAAAAAAAAAAAGAAGAAGAAGAAAAAAAGTTGCTTTTTCAAATGACAAAGCAAATGGGGCAAAATGTTTACAATATGTGAATCTGAACAAAGAACAATATATGGATGTTCTTTGTATTCTTTCCAGACTAAAACATTAAGTCAACAACAGGCTGAACATAGGCTTCAGAATGAGCAGAGAGGTCCAGATCCTTGCTCTGCTCTTTCCTAGCTGTGTAGCTTAGGGCAAGGCTCTTTCTTTCTCTGAGCTCAGTTTCTCCTGAGTAAGGGAAGATTAGCCTGGTATCTTCCTTCTACTCTTCCTTAGCCTTGTTGTGAGATTAGAGGAGATAATGTATACAAAGGACACGCTTAGTGAGTGTGCCTGCCCTGTGAATAGTATTCACTAAATAACCAGTTAAGCACAGCAAACCAGTGTCCGAGGCAGGCATGGCTACGTGGCCTTTTTCTGATATTCTGCCTACAAATTGATTTTATTTCTAGGAAAGAAAAAAAAACTAAAACATCTTCAGGAAGAATATGAATTTGGTGGAATGGGCCTCTTGAGGATATTGTGAAATGGTTTTTCCCTTCACCATCCTTGTGCCTTGTCTGAGGAGAGGCTCTTTCTCAGGCACATCTGCAGGATACCCTCTGTCCCCTAGGCAACTCAGAAGAGGAAACACTGACAACAGATCGATTGATATTTAATTATTTTCTAAGCATTGTAGCTAGAATGATCTGGAAAGTGTGACCCAAATTCAAGGTTGTGGAGGGAGGAAATTGTGCCAGGGATGTGGGGCAGGCGGTTCTGGTTTGGGGGGATTCAGGACAGAAGCAAGGCCCTTGATCCTTTTAACCTTGTTTCTCCTGCTAACCTGCTTCTCCCTACCCAGGAGAGATTTCTTCTGAGGTCAGCATAACTGGAGCTCAAGATGAAGCATTAGCTGGGGCCCCAGAAGTGAACGCATGGGTGTCTTCAGAGGTGGGCTTATCAGGTGTGGACATGGGCATAGGGAAAGCGGGAGTAGGTTAAAACAGAGTGGAAAGCCAGTGAGAGGGAGTGGTGGGTGAGCTTTCAGAGAAGGTGGGAAACAGGGACAGAGGAAGGAAGGGCCAAGTAAGAGTATTGTGAAGGCCTAAGGCTTGGGTTCCAACAGAGGGTGCACCTCAGTTTGGTTATGAGAATTGAGCAACATTTTGGGCCTCCATTTCCTATTTATCAGCAAACAAGGGAGAAGTTGACACTTACTATGTTCTTCTTGGTAATTCTGAGATTTTATGATAGAAACATAACAGGGGAGAAAAAAGGAAAAGCACAGAAAAAAAAACCACATCTGATGTATTGAACTCTCTTTCCACTTGTCTGTGCTCTTTATGTGCATCATCTTGTAGAATTCTAAACAACACCACGAGAAGGGATTGTTCTGCTCTCTATTTACAGATAAGGAAACTGAGGCTTAGAGAGGTCACTTACCTGAGGTACTGTGATGTAAGGGGAACTGGGATTTGAATGTAAGCTATTTGGTTTCAAAGTCTGGTCAGACCATTTTATGACTGAGAATGCAGTGAGGGAGCCAGACAACTTCAAACGTTCCTGTTCCTATTCTGACATGGGGTTCCCATGGGGTGCGCCCCCCCTTTCCCAGGCCACAAACTTGAATAACAATAATCGGAGGAATAACTAGAGCAACTCTTCATTGAGTGTCAATTTTTGCCAGGTCCATTGCATACTTACTGATCTTCCTATGTGATAAGTTATTATCCTTCTCTCTATCTGTCAAAGAATGAAACTAACACCAGGCTGAGTAACTTCTCCAAGGTCATAGAATCAATAAGATGTGGGACTGAGACTTGAGCCCTATTCCAATTGGCTCCAAAATCTATTGTCACAACACTGTAGGGCTGTCCCCAGGAGAATGTCATAGATTTTTCACTTTTCCCTCTTATCAAAATTCCTAACTTGGTAGTTGAGTGTTTGCGATTTGCCTTATGTGAATACTTTCCTCCAGAATGTTCCAGTAGCCCATGCTGGCTTTTTGGAGAGATTCTATTTTCCCTCATGGGAAGATGAGACTGGAGTTTGGATTTCTCTGAGTAAAAGAGCAATAAAATGCAGAAACCGAGCTTATATCTATGCCTGCATTTGGCCCTGTTTAACAAGATATTAGAGAAGAGACAATTATGTAGTCAGAAATTGTAATGGGCTAAAAAAAGCTTCTGTCTGACATCTCTCTTTTCTTCCTTTAAACCTCGGGAGGAAATAGACATTGGTTTTTGTTGTTGTTATTGTTGTTGTGTGTGTTTTTTTTTTCTCTCTTAAAGATCCCTCTCAGACTCTCTTCCCAACCTGCAAAAACATCAAGCAGTCTTGGCAGGTGAGGGTTCCTTGAATGCAGTGAGAGAGCCAGACAACTTCAAAAACTCCCTCCCCACGCCTATTAATGGTCCCTGAAATACTGTTTAAATTGTTCCCAGTTCTCCTCCTCCTTTGCAATGCCAACCAGCTCAGCACCTGACAGCCGGCATTGAAGGGAGGGAGATGGCTGTCAGGAATCAAATGGGAGACCAAAGGCGATAAAGCAAACATGTCGTTTTTAGTTGCTTACACTAGCGAGAAGGAATAATCAGTCTTTCTTGCTTTCTTGTTTTTCAACTAGGCTCAGCAGGATTTCTCCCCCTTTCCTTACACTGAGAGATCATGACTCTGTGCTTCCCACCCTGAGCGTGAACACCCTGTCATCCCCTTTCTTTGCAATCCTGTGTGATGGCCGGATGCTCTTACCTTGCAGAAAGTTGCCCCAAAAAGAGGAGAAAAAAACTGAGTATGATCACCTGCAGTGTGCCAAGTACTGTGCAGGGTATTTGTATACATGACCTTATTTTGTCCTGACTCTTTTAGCTTATTTGGGTGGTCTTGGTCAAGTCACTTTACTTTTCAGGCCTTAATTTTCCCCTCCCAAGAATGGAAGTGATAATCCTACTTTACAGGATTAATGTGGTAACTAAACACAATCATGTGTCACTAGAGTACAAGGTGTGTGAAGGAAGACGATGAGAGAAAAGTCTGAAAAGGGGGATCAGGAAAGGCATTGAATGTCCAGTTCATTTATTTAATCAACTTATGTTTACTAAATAATTCTCTTGAGACTCTATGCTAAGGACTAGGTACCTAGTGGAAAGAAGACCCATAATGCGACTGCCCACATGTAGCTTAGAGTCTGTCCAGGCAGAAAGAGAAGGAAGAGAGCTTCACAAATAAATTCATAAACTAATGTATCATTTCACATTGTTAGTAGTGTCTCTGAAGACACTACTTAGAGGGACTAAGTCGTGAAAGGCATCTTTGAGAAACAAATATTAAAGCTTAAATCTGAAGGCTGAATAGGAGGTGGCCAGGTATTAAACAAAAGTATTTCCATGTGAACGGAACAGAGCTTGCACTTGGACCTATGTGAAATGGGGAGTCCAGGACCATTTTGAAGAAGAGTGATTCATCATTCTGTTTATGTTTTAAGAAGATCACTCTTTCTATAGTGGAGGAATAACAGAAAAGGAGAGACACTGAAGGCAGGAGGCCAGTTAGGGTGCTATTTAGGTATATTGACAGCACTCTGGAGAGCACGAAGGGGTGGCTCTCAGGGACATACTAACATGGCATCAGCAGAACCTGATGACTGACTGGCTCTAAGAAGGTGAGTCGATGAACAGGGCTGAAGATGAGCATTTGATTCTGGCAGAGGAGCTGGAGACAACCACAGCGCTAGGGAAGGGAGTAACAGAAGATCTTTAGGAGACAAAGGGATGAGCTGTTTTAGAAAAAGTTTTAGAGCTGTTGCCTTTGGAGTATCTGTAGGAGTTCCCGATGGGGACACCACCTACCTGATCTGAGCTCAGGGGGTGGGGGTCAGACCGGGAAGAGAGGGTAGGAATCGGTACTCTCTGGCTGTGTATTAACTTTCCATTTCACAAACTTAACATTTCGAAACTACCTACCTACCTACCTACCTACCTACCTACCTACCTACCTATCCAACTATCATCTATCATCTATCTATCTATCTATCTATCTATCTATCTATCTATCTATCATCTGTCTATCTATTCATTATGTCAAAAGCCCAGTCATGCCACATCTGAATTCTATGCTCAGGGTCTCAAAGCCGTTGGCTGGAGCTTTCCTCTCAACTGAGGTTTTGGGCCCCCACTTTAAAGTGCACATGGCCATTGGCAGAATTCATTTTCTCATAATTGCAAGACCGACATGCCTGATTTCCTACTGCTGTCACCCAGGGACCATCCCTAGCCCTTACAGGCCACTCTCCAATGCTTGCTCATGGCCCCCTCCTCAGATAGTTCAAACGATGGCTGCTGGCTTCTTCAAGGCCAGCAGGAGAGCATCTTTTACACTTCAGCTCTCTTCCTTCAAGGCCCTAATCTCTTTGAAGGGCTCACTGGATTTTGTCAGAAGTTTCCATATAAATTTCTTTATGACTAACTCATAGTGAACTGATTTGGAACCTTAATTACAGCTAAAAAACAAATCCCTTTATTGTTGTCATATAACAGCTTAATCACCGAGTGATATCCTATCATGTTTACAGACCTACCCACTTTCAAGAGGACAGGAATATGCAGAGTTGTGTGCAGGGGACGGGAATCTTGGGGGCCATTTTAGAACTCAGTCTCCCACAGGATGGTAAGTAGATACATGAGAGGAAGGTACTAGTCTAAGGAAAGGAGAAGACCAGAAACTGAAGAGGCTCCTCAATCATGGATTCTAGATTGAAAATGTTCTTCTCTTAATGTCTTAGGTACAATCAAATCACTTGGTGCTGTAGCAGATGCCACAGCTCAGAAGCATTTGTCATGAGAACAGCTTAGGGGACATAGGGATTCAGGAAAGGTTGTTACTAACTCAACAAGTAGGACAATATACACTATCCCAAATCACTGACCCAAACCCCTTCTCTGTCAGACTGATGGAGGAATTTTTTTTTTCATCTGCCCCATTGAGCAAATTTACTAACCAACTGCCTCTTATAATTAGAGTAGATTTTAGAAAAAGTGGCGTCAACTCTGGCTTTTGCACTCACATGCTAGATAAGGAGCCTGGGGCAAGACTATTTGGCTTTTCATTTATTCAACTATGATGTAGTTTTGGAAAACATTATATCCAAGGTCCCATCAAACTCTGGTATTTAACACACACTGTAGATTCTAGGAACAGTGTGGCTCTCTGAGGAATCAGGGGTTAATAAGACGTGGAGCCAGCCTTTGAGAAATTCCTTCTCTGATTGCTGTCTGTGGGAGAAGTCCATACCACTGACTTGTAAGGTCATCTGTCCACCCTCAGGACATTCAGAGAACTGAGACATTTCAGCTGCTTTAGGGGTGACATGCATATTGTTTTTTACCATTTTTTTCACCAATATAAAATAATGCAATAATTCCACTAGAGGAAAATAGATAAAAAGGAACAAGAACCCTCTAGACCAAAGAACTCATTTTTTTCATATACACACACATGCACGCACACACACACACACATATTCTTTTTCATCATTGTAACTGTCATCAACACATTTGCATTTTGTTTATTTTCACTCAACATTATGTCACAACCATATTTTTCCTCGATACTACCATTTTTCACAACATTCTAAACCTGAAGATAGTCATTATAGCATAATCTGTAATACTTAAAAATTAAATTTGCTTAAATGTCCAAAAACAAAAGAATGACTAAATTACAATACATCAGCACAATGGAATATTATGCAGCCAAATAATTATGGAGAATGATTTTTTTAAAGAAGGATTGAACTTATAAAACCACAGTGATTCCTTTTGAAGACAACCAGAGCAATTTTTTTAAACAGCATATATAGGTGAATCACAATATATTCCATATATATGTATTTATTTATTTATGTTTCTGTTTATCATCTATACTCTGCTTATTCCTGAAAGGGTCATAAGATGAGTGGAGTTGCTGGAGATAGCCCAGTGTACAGTCTTTAATTCCTGGTCTTTGGAGCCAAACACGGCTAGTTATGAGTCTTGGCAGAGTGCTCTTGGGAAGACCACTCTAATTCACTGGCTTCTGCTTCTCTTGGCTGTGTAATGACATAGTCATAATTCCCTCTTCTACGAGAGGTTTTGAGGTTGAAATAAAATAATACAAGTACAGCATTTAGCACAGTCCTGAAAGGCAGTAAGTGATGAATAAATGGTAGCATCTAGTCTGCTCTTTTCACTTTATACACAAGGAGATTGTGTCTCAGGAGCTAGGTCAGATGATCTTAAAGGTCTATTATCTTTACATTGATTTGAAATTTTGAAAAACATTGTCCATTCCTCTTCCATTGTTTGTTTAAGCCATTTCATGTCTGATCCCAGGAGGCATGAAAGCATTTCATTTTTACCTAATGTGGGAAAAATCAAAGAAATGATGAAAAAGGATCAAAACTAAATATCCAGGGGAAAGGGTCTTGTGCTGTGGGAATGTTCATATACTCTGTCCTTGAATGATGTTTTGAGTAAAGATTACTTTATACTTTAGCCCATTGACATGGTTCCCAATGCTACGTATATAGTAAACAAGGAGTAGAATGGCCCCTTCAGTCTTTGGAAGAGATCTGTAGTAGGTGTCCCACCATTTAAGTTTGAGGTAATTTCTGCTCACAAGACTTACTGGATGAATGAAGCACAGTCTCTGGTGGGGGGACAGGAAGGGAGACAATCAAATGGGCAACTATAATAGAGTGTGAAAAGAGGTGTGATAAAGGGTGGTCGTGAATCCCATTCTGGCACAGAGGAAGGAGACTTAAACTGCTTTGTGGACTCAGTAGTAGGCATGCTGGCATGAGAAATATCTAGGCTGAATTTTGAAGAACAAGACAATATTGTTGAAGGGAAGAAGGTAGAAGATTATTCTAGACAGAGGGGCCTGTGAATAGAGTGAGATTAAGCAAAATGTCTGGAGTATTGTAGGCCCTCAGACTAATTCCTGCTGACAAAGGATGGAAGGGAGAGGTGGAGGGAGAGAGAGAGAGGGAAGGAGATGTCTAGTTCATGGCATTAGATATGAAGTTTGAGGAGCGGAGAGCTAGAAGTGATGCTTGGCTAACTTGTGGATTTTATTATGATGACAATGAGTAGCCATCCAAGAGTTTCACAAAGAAGTGATGTTTTCAGATTTATATGGTAGAAAGGTCACTCTAGCTTTCATGGAAGCTGGGTTGGAGGGAGACAAGAGTAGGGTGAGGAAACCAGTTAGAAGGCGATTGCAATGATTCAGGTGAAAAATAATACCATCTGGCCTAAGACAGGGACAGTGCGGATAAAGAGCACCATCTTTTATTGCAGGATATAGTTATAAGCCACACTCACCTACCTGCATCATGTGGTCCAGCCAGATCACCACGGCAACAGCCTCTTTAACGTCCCTGGCCAGAGAGAGTGATAACAACTCTCACATCTTTTCCTGGAGGTCCTGCCTCTCTCTATATATATTTTTTTTCTTTTTCCTTTTTTCCCCCTTTTTATCCCTTTGATTGTATCTGATCCAGCCTCACTGGGTAATTGAGTGTTTGAGAGTGAAAAATTATCTCAGCAGCTTGGCCCTTATCTTGACAGCGAAGCAGCACTTTTAATTTAATTTTGTTCAGAGACGCATGGGTAACAAATTTCACTAATCGCCCGGCTGTCGCCTTCCGCATGGTAACAAGCCGTTTGTTACCAGGCAGCCCAGCGTAAATACATGTGGGGGGGCAGGGGGGGACAGAGACAGGGGTTGGGGAGGAAGGAAGGGACAGCTGCAATCAATATGAGCAAGGCTGGGGCTCTGCCATCAGGTGTAGAATGGGAGATGGGAGGCCAGCTGTGTAATAATGCAAGGAAAGGGCCTTAACAACTCCTGTCCTGTCTGGGTGCAACCATGAGCAAGCAACTTAACTCTCTGAATCTCGAGTTTCCCATCTGTAAGGTGGGCATGTTAATACCCCTTACCTTACTGGGGTGTGAGAGTGAAATAAGAAACCCCATAGTGAGTTAATAACACCCCTAAGCAGTATGCCATGATATTTTCAGCATTGGTAAGGATCTTAAAGGGAACACTTTGGCACCCCATGCAATGTTTAAATTTCTTCCAGAACATCCATCCCAGACCATTGTCCAGTTTTTGCTAGTTTTCCTCCAGAGATGGGGAGCTCATTCACTATTGTGGCAGCCAACTACTCTGACTCTCAGAATTGCCTTGTTACACCGGCATAAAATATGCATTCCTGAAAACTTTTATCTTCTCTTAGCCCCAGCCCTGCCTTCTGGAATCCTGCAAAAAAGTACATTTGCAATCCCCTTCCAAAGTCACCTCCCTCCCCACCCAATCTCAGATGTGGATATGGAAATAATATTGTTTCTCCCCACACCCAAGCCATCCTGTGTCAGCTACAAATAACCAGAGGAAATCAGTTCTAGGAAAGTTCTCATAAGTCATGTAGCATGACTTGGTGTTTTACATATGGGAAAACTAAGACCCAGAAGGAGGAAAAGAGATTTTAAAATAACTGTTATTTATTGATTGTCCATTACAAGTCAAACACTTTATCTATGTTATCTCATTTAGTCATTGCAATATGACCTCTTATGCTGACTTAATAGATGAGAAAACTAAGGCACAAAAAGGAAAAGCAACTTGCCCAAGCCACAGTTTTAGTGAGGATCATAGAATAAAGATGGAAGCTCATGTCTAACTGGAGAGCCTGCAAGCTTTTGTGTTGTATTTTTGCCTCGAATTGCATAGCAACTTGGTAGCAGAGGCGAAAGTGGAAATGAGGTCCCGTGACTTCTGGTCATATAGCCATGCTAGAAACGGGTATCCGGAGGGATTCCTGAGTAAAAGGTGGTACAGATTCCCACCCTCTCTGTAGTATGTGGACCAGAAAGCAAGGGAGACCATGAAAAAGAGATCAACAGTCTGCCCTTCCCCCTCTCCCCAGTCTCCCTCCCCTCTCGCACTACTGCCAGACTCCAGTCGATGAAGCCTTGGTTCTGGGATTTATGAGCCTTCTTAGTGTCTCTTCTTCTTTCCATCTGAGGGGGCTTGACTCTTCCCTCTCTCAGCTAATTAAAAAGCCCAGCCTGGGCCGCCAGCCTTGGACCACAGACTGCTGGGCAGAGGCACTGATGCAGCTCGGATAAATCACCTCCTGAGCCAGGGGGAGGCTGGAGCATTTGTCAGAGGAGCTGGGGTCATCCTGTGCCCCTCTGAGAGACTTGGGGCTGCTACAAATGGAGCAGTCCCTCTCTACTCACCCCAGAAGGGGCTTCATTAGGAACAGGAAGATAGAAATTAGCAAAAGCTAGTAGGGCACAAGTGACACCAGCATCATCTTCTGATAGCAATTGTTAGTGTTCTTCCCTCAGATACCTTCGATGGTTTTCCTTTGTCCGTCTTGCTAAATTCTCCGCTTTTTAGCCTGACATTGGGTGAGGTGTACCACAGCTTTTGAAAGCGTCTTTGACGATGGACAGATTTAAGCATGGATCCTGGCTTCAGAGTTTACTTACCTCGGACACATTACTTAACCTCCCTGTGTTTCTTCACTTATACAATGGAAATAAGAAAGACGTGTTGATAGATATGCACATACGTGTGTCTGTATACACGTACGTGTGTATGTATATGTGTGTAGACAGATATTTCAGACTCAGTGAGGCATCGGGTACACAGCCCTTGGCATAGTTCTTGGCTCTCTGCTCTATCAGGGCCGCTTGCGTTGTGGCCCCTACAGCTGCAGCCATTTCCACCTGCCATGTCCCCATTTTCCCTTTGATATTACCTGTAGTTAATATGAGCCAAACCTGCCTCTCTAGCCTTAATGACCCTTCCCTTTTCTGCTCAAACACCCATGAATACACCCTTCACACCTTCACCTGCGAGTGTTTGCTGGTGCTGTTCCATCAGCCTAGAGCGCTGGCTATCCGCCTAGATCTGGTGGGGATAAATGTCACCAGCTTTCTGAGGCTGTCCCCCATCCCTCCAGACAAAATGTCACCGTTGCATGTTACCTGTATCCATTTATCATTTTGTCTTTAACTCTTTTTTAAAATCATGGTTAGTCGTTTATGTCTCTACTCCCCTCTAGAGAAGTGGCGACTGGTGGCGGTGACTTGCTCCCAACTGTATTACTGTTATCTGAAATCATGTTTGACATGGTAGGGAGGCAATAAATGTTGCCAGTTAGACTAAGAATAACCTCACTTCTTGTATTATTAAGGTATTTTTTTTTTCCCTAATAGATCAGAACCCTTTACTGCTCATTCAGCCTGCTATTCCTGGCAGGTGAGGACAGGCGATAACAAGGGCCATCACCTGGACTCCTGTGAGTGGAATGAACTGTTGCCCTTTGCTGGTTAGTGGCTTCCCCAGGCCACAGAGCAAACCAGTTCCAGAGACCAGAGTTCAATTCTTCTGACTTTCATTTTACTCTTTAATCCACCAGGGCAGGCTTTGTTCCATTCTCATCTTCGCCTGGTGACATCTGGAAGGATCTCTCCATTTTCGAGTTACTCTTGCCTCCCCTGTTTTGTGGAGGTATTTGGTAGAGAGAATTTCTACTCTCTCTGCTGCCCCAGGGTCTCTTGCTGACGTTACCCAAGAGCACCGCCCAGTGGTTGTTGGCATAATTTTTCACTCCTGTGAGAGGAGGAGCAGTTTGTTCAGTCATACGTTGGTCAGTCACGCATTGGATGTGTAAAACGTGTTTTCCACTGTGGTAGATGCTGGAGATGTAACATGAATCAAGCCTATGTCATCGCTCTGGAGAATTTACAGTCCACTGATGCAAGGAGGGTAACATTAAATCAGATATTTAAAGTCCATCTTGATAAATAATACGATGGGGGTTTATAGGGTGTCCTTAGAATGCAGAGGAGAGTCTTCCAAACCTGTCTGGAATGGAAGTTGACAACGGGAGTGGGGAAGGGTCTCCTGAAGGAGTGGAGGTCTTAAAGGATGAGGTGAAATGAGCCTAGCAGTACCCAGGAGTGGAGTGGAGAGAGACCACAGTCCAGGCAGAAGGTGCTCCTGGAGGCAGAAAGCTGGCCTGGGAAGTGGTGGCAAAGGTCGGCCAGGCACAGCTCACAGAGGCTGGTGACCTGGGCAAGGAGTGAGGACTTTGTGGACATCAGCAGTTGGGATGTGTTAAAGCATCTTCTTTAGACAGTGACTGAGCAGTTACCTAACACAATACTTTTATTTCTGTAGCCCCTCTTTTGTTTGATTTTTTTTGCTGCATTTTATTGTTTTTGGTTGCCTTGTTTTCTCACACCTTCTCTGCTCCTATCTTCCTGTTCCCTCTCTTCTCCTTTCTAGATGTCCTCTGGCCCTGCTTCCATCTCTCTCATCTTTTATCATTTTATTTTCCCTCTTTTAAGTCTTAATTCTGTTTTGCCTTCCCTGCAAAATTCCTTTTGTTCACACCTCCAGTTTGTTTTTATTTTTGAGACCCCAAACCCCCTGTATGTTATAGAGCACCAGATTAGAAGTCAGAGTTTCTGGTTCAGCCATTACCTTGCTGACTGATTGGAGAAGCCACTTACCTCTTTGTGCCTTAGTTCCATCACTGACAAAATAAATGAATGCATGAATGAATGAATGAATGAATAAAATAATAATAATAATAATAATAATAATAATAATAATAATAATAAAAGTTGGACTGTATCTGTGTCACCATATTCCATAACTCCAGGATTTGCTTTCAGTTCCTTGGATAACTGAACTAGATGAGCTCTAAGCCTCTGCTTATGTCGATGATCCCATTGTCTTTCCCCTTCTCCTCTCCCTGTCTCATTCTCCCCTGCCCCCGATTGCCTTCCCTCTCCATGCCCCCTCTCTATTCTCCTCAGCTCTGAGTAGCGCCAGACTGCAGGATGTCTGTATCCAAAGGGAAGTGCTTCCAAATAGAGAGAATGATCTGTAATTGAAAGACGGTGGTTTGGGCAGAAGGCATTTGTTTTCATACTCCCAGCATTACGATTCACAGTGTCTCAAACCAGCTGAGACTATTTAGATACAGATTTAGAGGATTCCCAAGGAGCCTGAGGACTGAACAAGATAAATTCAAGGATGTGTGCTATTCTGGAGACGCTTCATTCTTGGAAACAATAGAATGATTTTTTTTTTTTTATCACCCAGCAAAGGGGCCAGGGGAATCTTGTTGGGGTGGTAGAGAGACCTGGGGTTCTGTGTAGTGTATTCTACAAGAGCATGGACTTGAATTAGTCCTAAGTTTAAGCCTACAATGGCGCTTACTTCCTGTGCTACCCAGAATGATTCACTTCTCTTGAATTCAAGGTCTTAATCTGTAAAATGGGTATGACAGTGTTATTGTCTAAAAGGATTTATTGTTCAGATTAATTGCATTAATTCACTTAGTGTTTCACTTACATTTTAAAGATGAGAATTCTGAAGTTGAGAGGTTCAGTTACTTACTAAAAAGCGATATGAATCGGGGCTTACACCTAGGTATGTTTAACCCCAAAGCTGGCCTTGTATGACCTCATCCTGCCTCATGTCTGGGCCTGAAAATCTCTAAATTTATGTTTTAATAGGCTTCAAATTAGGGGTGGAGATGCAGTGGGTATGGGTTTTTATAATTGGGAAGGAAGGAAGAGAACAAGGATTAAGTCATTCATTTATGTTCACGTTAATTCTACAGGCATTTCCTGAACACTTGTATTAGTGTGATTGGTTCTAGGGGCCAAAAATGAATCAGATGTGGTCTCCATTCTAGATGAACCCAGAATCTGATAGGGAAGAAGGATGAGTAACTAGAATAGTGAGTAACAGACGCTGAGATGAACTTCATGGGTATATGCACATAGAGACACCAGGGAAGGTGGAATCGATACTAGTTGGAGGTTTGGTGAGAAAGGCTCACACGTAGGCTGGCAGTAATATTGAAAATTAGTCTTAAAATAAAAATACATTCACACCATGTAGGAAAAGTGAAGAAGGGCATTCTGCAAAGAGGTGGGTATTAGTCTCCTGTGGTTGCTGTTACAAGTTACCTTAAACTTGATGGCTTTAAACAACAGAAATTTATTCTCCTACAGTTCTGGAGGCCGGAAGTCCAACATAAAGGTGTTGGGCAGAGCAGAATTTTTCTGGAAGCTCTGATAGAGAATCTGTTCCATGTCTGTCTCCTAGCTTCTGGTGGCTGGTGGCTGATGGCAATCCTTGGCATTTCTTACCTTGTGGATGCATCACTCCAATCTCTGTCTCCATCTTCACATGAGCTTCACCTGTGATGTTTTAAAATATCCCTCTGTCTTTCTTTTATAAGGATCATTGGATTTAGGGCCTATTCTAAATCAAGAATGCTCTCATCTTGAGATCTTAAACTTAAATACATCTGCAAATATTATTTTTCCCAAATAAAATCATATTCTGAGTTTTCAGGTGCACATATCTTTGGAGGACTATCAACTATAAGGGGAAAGCAGAGAAAATGTTCACAGATGTTGGATAAGCAGCCAGATGGGGTCCTGTGTGGATGAAAAGGGGGGCTCTTGGGAACATCTCCAGGATCAGAAATTATTGGTATTGGGTGACACTGGATCACCCCTTCTCTCTAGACCTCAGGTTCTCTATTTGAAACAACAGGGCTTAGCTGGGATGATCTCTAGCATCTTTCCAGTGTTGATATTCTGGAATCTTGGGACTCAGGCAAATTTTGTTTTGCCCAGTACTATCTGAAAATAGTAATCTGGACAGGAGATGGGCCACAACAGTTTGGAGGAAGTACCAGCCGTCCCTGTGGCCCTGGCTGGACTGTGATAACAGCTCTCTGACACTGCCGTTAATCTTTAATTGGAATTTGATTTTATTTAACATGATCTTCTGCTTGTAAAACACCTTGAGATGTTTCTGTGTTGCAAACGCATCTTGGAGACGCCAGTTTATTGTATTAACAAGTCTCGGCCTGAACATAAAGGAAGATAATTAGCAACAGCAAAGTCCCTTGACACACTCAGGGCAGCCAAAAAGCTCTCGGGAAAACAATCCTTTCAGCTGCTTTCATGTATTCAAAAGAGAAAGCTGTTGGAGCAGCCCCAGAGGATAAAAAAGCTTGTTAGGGTCACTTGGCACACTATTTTTAGCCCCCAGCTCATCCTGCCTTTATCTAGCTCTTGTGAGCCTGTGGCTCACAACACCCTACAACCTAGGATCCCACTGGGTTGCCAGAGATTTGTTTTTAAGACCGTTTGGCACACAAAATGTGCTTCCTCATAAAAACAAAGAGGTAAACAGGGCCAAAGTTCCCAGGCTTGCCTTCAAAAATTGACCTACCTCACAGTGGAGCAAAAACGTTACTGTACTACAGAGATGCTCACCAGGTGTCCAGGTGGGCCCCAAATGGTTCTTTAAACTGAAGAAATATACCTTAATGGTGGAAAGTTATAAACTGTAGTCATCTTCTAAGAATAGCTCTCTTTGGCACTTTACCGTGTGATGTGTTTGAATTAAAACTATGCCCAACATAGCAAGTGTATAACAAAAATCTGCATAAACTAATGTGGTTGGGCGCCAAGGCTTTTCTTAACAATTGTGCTTATGGGGAATGCACGTGAAGTAAGAGAATACAACAGGGTTGCTTAGCTTCTGAGACTGAACACAGCGTGCTACTTAATCCCTACTCTGGCATGCCTGAGGTACAGCAATAGTAAAAGTGATAGTTTGGAGCCAAGGCTAGCCCCTCAAAAAGTCTTCTGGATCCATGATCTTCCTGCAAATTGATAGGATTCTGAACAAGAATTAAGTCCAGTATTATCTTCAAGCTTAATTAACCTGTTTTATATGAGAACCATGAACAGTATTACATTCATTACACAGAAATACCCTTTATGAAGTTAATTTTAAAGAAATACATCTTCAGCATTTCTGAACAGTGTGCTAGAATAGCACACTCATGCGTACAAACATGAGTGTTCGCATGCGCACGTGCGTGCACACACACACACACACACACACCATCACCACTGCTCTGAAGGCACCAGCATCTATGGGCACCCAAGAGTATGACTTGGGGCTTGAGAATAGATTTCATTCAATATATAGCTCATATATATGTGGTTTTAAATAACCTTCCCTGATTTCCCATCTGTAGGAACAATGGTTAACAATTCGGAGGGAAAGAGGAGTTTAAAAATCAGATTTCTTAGCCCTACCCCCAGAGAGTCTGGCTAAGTAGCTCTTATGCAGGGCCCAGACACTTCATTTTTAATCAAACCCCATAGAGGATTCTGGGCCAAGGGAGCAAGCAAAGCTGTATCTGCTCAGTTGGGTGAAGGTGCAATTGAGAGCTCCCTACAGATACTAGGTATTGTTGAGTGGTTCAAGAGTGACTGTCTAGAGCTAGTGATGGCCCTCTTCTCATTCAAGGTGAGCAGATACTTAAATGGTGACTGGACAGCAGGTGGGCAGAGCTAGAGGACACTTTGGTAAATAATGGGTATGGCCTTAGGGATAGGCTTGGCCCCTCAGCAGCCTCACTGTTGAGCCAGTCCTGCTGGAGGGGGCCCAAAATAGGGCCAACTCCTTTTTGTGCAGAGTTCAGTGTGCTGCACATGAGAGGGCTCATCCTTTGAACTCAAACCTGGCTTGAATGCCGACTCTACCACTTACCAGCTACCTGGCCTTGGATAGGTAACACAGCTTCCTTGGGCCCTTTGTCTTTTTCTTAGAAGTACCAACAGTATTGGGATAAGGTTTAAACAAAATAACATGGGTAAAGACTCTATTTAAACAATTAAATAATTTCTTCAATTAAAAATAAATAAAGGAAAAGGAAAAAAAGAAAAAGGATTTTCTAATAAGAATTTCTGTTACATTTTCTATCAGTATTAATAACAATAATAACAAATATCATGCAATGAATTAATAAAGATATTAGTTAAAAAGTTCTATAAAAAGGCTCTATTATACTGTGGGGCACATAGTAGGTTTCCAAAAGTTTCTTTCTCTTTTTCTTCTGAAGACTGAATTGGGGACCTTCTCTCCCTCTTTATTCTCCCACTGAAAGTTCAAGGATGACAGTATTTGCTTCCTTGTTCAGAGAATGTAAACAAGCCATAGCCCCAACCAGCATTAATAATTTATACAACAAATCACATAATGTGCGTTTGTAATACACAATTTAGAGCTTCCTACTCACTGCAGGATTTACCCACTTAACTCCCTTCTGCATGTCAAGGGCTGAAGCTGGGCAGTTAAAATGCTTTTAAATCATCTGCATGCAAAGACACCGCCTAGAAACAGACAGGCAGCCTCTCCCCAATGAGTCTATGTAAATGTTTGAAATCATAAAACTAAACTACAAATCAGCAAAGCAGATTTTGAGGGTCTATCTTTCTATAAAGACAAAAGAAGAATAAATGGAATTGGAACTGGACTGAATTTGAGTAAGCAAGAATTATGCTTTGTGAGGGGGAGGGTGAGCAGGGTGGGAAGGGAGTAATACACATGAGAACAGACTAGTGGTTGGCGGAGGGTTGGGGAGCAGGGGACAGGATGGGGGAGGTAGCCAAGGTAAAGGGCAAAGGGGGTCAAATATGTGGTGACAGAAAGAAATCTAACTATGGGAGGTGAACACACAGGGTAAACTTATATATGCCTTACTGTTAAAGTGTACAGCTGAAACTTATTAGATTTCATTAACCAATGTCACCATTAAAAATTAATTAATTAATTAATTAATTGAAAACAAAAACAAAAACAAAAAACAAGAAAGAAAACGGGCTTTTCTAATCCCCCACCCCTCTGGGGACTTAAGAGAAGTCACATTTATTTATTTTCAAGCCAGTAATTTGCTGAACCCCTGCCACATACCATTCCCTGTATCAGGGGATTATACTTGCTCCTTCATGTCTTTCTCCTATCCACCTGCGAGGTAGGTGCAGCTCTTAGGCCTCCTTTTTCAGGCAAGGACCTAGGAGAAGTAGGCTCCAAGGGTAAGCTGCAATGACTCTGAGTTTGACACCCTGATAACTCTTTTTTATGCGCAGAACACATGCTTTTTTTGGACAGTTGGCATCTTGAACTTCAGTGTCTTCCCTTTGAAAATGGCATCTACCACTATTGTACTTTGCCAAACATGGCTGGTGTGTCCAGTCTTGTTTCCTATTCATTTTTATGCTCCTAGTGCTTACCACAAAAGTATCGCAGGGACTCTCAGAAACAACGTTACCTTCTCTGTATCATTGTTAGCTTATATTTATTAGATGCTATTCAAAGCCTGGAGAGCATATTAATTAATTTAATCTTTGACAACAACCTACACAGCACAAATATACAAGAGAGAAAATTAAGTCAGAGAGGCTACATAAGTTGCCTGAATTTGCACAGCTAGTAAATGTTGAGCTGGAATTGAAGCCTGCGTCTCCTATTTTCAGAGCCAGTGGTCTCCTCTTACACGTCCCTCAGTAAACCCAATTTATATTGCATCACTGATTGTTTTGGTCTCTGTCTATGGTGCAACTGGAATAATTTAATGTGAACATAGCAAATAATTGCAGTGCATGTCATTAGATAAATGAAGAGTATCAGTAGAAATTATTCTGTTTTCTGGTGAAGAAAGGTCTTTCTTATACCCAGAGCTGACTAGAGATGGAGTGGGTTGCATTGGGAGTTGTGAGATCCGTGTTCAAGGAGGTATATAAGTGAAGAATGATGCTACTAAGGATAATCAAAAGTGAAATGGGGTGAGAGAGTAGACTAGAAAATAATAGAAGAAAGAAGAGCAATATTAAAAATGAGTATTATTTTCGAGTGGGTATTGAGTACTAAGCTATGTGCAAAGCACAAGCATCATCGTGTGTAGACATTATTTCCATTTTAATGCAGGGGAATGAGGGTCAGAGTAGTGAAGCGAATTATCTGATTTGGATCATCAGCAAGTGCTGGCAGCAGGATACAAACCCAGGTCTGTCTGACTCTAAAGTCTGCCATTTGGCCCTGAAATTCCTAGAATTCTTGAAAAAATTCGTGTGTAGTTGTAACTGTGACCGAAGTTTCTGCACGTATTTCTAACTTCTTAGACTTGGAAGAGAAACCATTAGACTGTCAGCCCCACTGAGGCAACCTGATCCATCCCAGTGGTATACTGCAAGCTAGCTCTCTGAAAATTTTTTTTAAAAAAAGTAAAAAGCCTTGTTTGTAGCATTTTGCAATTTCACTGATGTAAATTCTCCTACCATATTCAATTTCAAGCCACTGGGTTTGACAACTACCATGCAGCGTCCTTGAATATTTAACAATTAGCTCTTGTCTTCTCTGTATCTCCAGTGCCTCATACAGTTTGGCCCATACAGGAGTTACAGGAATTTGGTAAATGTATGTTGATTAAATAATAAATAAACAGGTGATAAATGAATCATCAAAACTGGAGAGGAAGGTGGGGAATCTCTTCAGCCCTGAACTAAAATAGGACACAACATCCTCCTAGAAGGAAATATTGTGTGCTTACCTACACTTTTTGTGGCAGTGAGATGTCCTGCTGAGCAAGTTCTGCCTGGAAATAGAGATTGAGTGTAAATCTTGAAACACTTCTTTTCCTCTCCCCTTTCCACTTCCAGAAGATCTGATCCAAGACAAACCAGCCACTTCACTGCCTCCAGATGTACCTTGCGTTTGATGACTTTTCTTCGTCCTCAGTGTTGCCGCCATAATCAAGCTGTGTCACCCTGCACCCCCCCCAACACTCTGGTCCTGATGCCATTTCTCTCCATAGCCAGCTTGAACATCATGTCGCTTTGTCATTCCACCTCCTTTTCTGCACCCTTTCATGGTTCCCCTGCTCTCTTATGGTTAAGAAAAATCTCCTTAACTCAGCTTCCAAGGCCTTTTGAGCCGCTGTCCACCTCTCCAGCTTCATCTCACATTACCCATCCCTTTTTATTCCCACTGTATCCACCCTAAAATATCCATCCTGCTGCTTGGAACACCCTTCCTGTCCACCATTAGGATTGGGCTTAACTGCCCCTGTGCGAAAGAGGCCCTTCTGGTAGATTTTTTTTCATTTCATCCTGTTCTCCATCCTCGCATGAATCTGAGTATAAATGATACATTCACATCTGCAAACTTCCAGCCCCACTCGTCTGACAGATGCCTGAGGGTGGCGCTACATCTGTTTCTGTTCCAGTTCCTTCTGCTTTGCAGTTTGGGAGAATTAGCTATGTTGGGGGGTGTGGGTCTCTTGTCCCAGGCCAGAAGGCTGTCACCTAAGAAGCAGTGTGGCGGTTTCACAGGCTGCACTCTGGTGTCACCCACTTTTGAGTTCAAAGTTTATTAGTTCTGTGATTGTAGGCGGGCAGTTTCATTGGTATAGACTCAGTTTTCTCCTCTGTAAAATAGGTATAATCAAAGTAACTCCATCATAGGGTGTTATAAGGATTAGAGGAGATTGTTTATGTAAAATATGGTCCAGAGAAAGTTTTTAACCATGATAGCTAGCGTTATTTTCATTGTGAGACACAGTGATACCTCAGCTGAAAGTCGCACTTTACTGCATTCTCTTCACTAAAGATTTATGGCTGGATTGTGTTTCCTCCTTCTCTGAAAAGATCGCAGGAAGCTCCTTCTCTCCAAAATAAATGATTGGCTAGAGACACAGTCCAGTAATTAATTAATTAATTTATTAATTAAACGGGCATTGATTTAGCTGCCACACGGTATTCGTTCCTGTGCTGGAGAAGATGAGGCAGGGGTTCATGCCTTTGAGGAAAATGGATTCACATGGGGTGAGGGTGGTAGTTTCCACATTCCTTCTTAGTTATAGGATTTTACTAAATAAGCTTTGCAAACAATCATTTGGGAGACTGGTCTATGAAACCAAGAACTTTGACATATCGTGTCATTTATAGTTTGAAATAGGAAATAAGGAGGGAGTATCTCTCTCCCACACAAGACTTAGATAGGTCCCAGGTATTATTATGTGCATTTTATCAGTAGAGGAACCTGATCATACCAAAACAGAAATGAGTGGTTCAAGGTCATGTAGCCAGAAACTGGTGAAACTGGTGAATCTGGGCATGGGAACTCTGCTGATTTTTACTTTTTTTTTTTTCCTATTCTTTGAGCTGCCGACTATTGGAAAACCAAGAAGGAAGCAGCATTGCTAACGCTAGTCCTGGTAGATGATTGAAATAGAGTAAGAAATTCATAGTTGTGATTCCCAGGGCTGCTGTTACTTCTACTCTAAGCATACCTACATCCTAATCTCAATTCTTATGCACTTGCATATGCGTACATTCTCGTCCTCACATATATACTTAGGTTCCTACAAAATTTAGTAGAGCTTCTCTTTTAGGCCTTCAAGCTGTTCAGATGTGGGCATTTTATAAATAAATATGTGCTAATGCTGTTACTGTTATTGCTGTTCCATAAATTTAACAGCACATGCAAGAAGCTCCAGGTGTGTGTAGCACCTGAATTATAGTAACTTAGGGAACTACGGCTAGCATGTCCCTGCCATCTCTACCTGACTGATGCCTCAGCACAGCTGCTACTGCAGAAATGATCAGTGCCCCTTCATCCCAGCACAAGGAGCCAAGTGTTCCCAGGGGTGGGGTTGGGAGCATTTTTACAAATACACGAGGATACGTGACTTGGATGCCTTATGCTGCCTACTCCTTAGTCTAGGATGAAATGTGACTATTCACTGGGTTTAAAGCCTCTGCTGATAATAATAATAAGTATAGAAGTGAACATTTGGTGAACACTCAGTGTGTACCAAGCAAAGTGCGAAGAGAAGTTAAGTAACTTTCTAAGCAATAGTAGCTAACAGTTACTGAGTCTTTTGTATTATCAGCCACGGTGCTAAAAACTTCTTGCTTTAAGCTCATCTTGTGAAGTAGGTGTTTTAATTATTCCTGTTTTACAAATGGGGATACTGAGACTTAGAAAAATTAGATTATTTGTACCAGCATCCTCAACTAGATGTGGACAGTGCTGGTGCATGATTATAGCTTCGTGGGAACCTGAGGCCCACGCTCTTAGATCTTCCTTCTTATTGATTTTCCAAGTTCGCAGCGTTGAGAAATTATTGAGTTGGGTTTCGAGCTTAATTTGTCTGATTGCAGAGCTCACAAGCCTTCTGTTTCACAAATGTAGCTTTCAGGATTGATGTGTAAACATAGAGTCTTCCAGAAAGAGATGAAGGGGAACTTCCTGCTCTGTGAAGCCTGCCCTGATTTTGTCAAGCACACTTAGGTGGCTCCTTTCTCTCAGCTCTTACCAGGTTATGAAGTAAGTCATCGATAAAACAAGCTGGCTGTTATCCCGGCACAGTGAAATCATGTCTAGCTGACCTTGCCTACCTGACTGTGGTTCCTCTGGGTTTGGGCTGTGCCTGACTCCTGGACAAATCCTGTGACTTGCCCAGGGTGTAGTCTTGCCCAGGATGTAGCACACTCCAAATGCTTTTATTTATTTTTTTTTTAATAAATGGAGGTCTCTTCTAAATCAGAAGATCTCTGAATCTTTTGCTAGGGATAAGGACTTTTCAGCTTCTCTCAATTATTCATTTAAG
This sequence comes from Cynopterus sphinx, assembly GCA_030015415.1. Classification (NCBI taxonomy): domain Eukaryota; kingdom Metazoa; phylum Chordata; class Mammalia; order Chiroptera; family Pteropodidae; genus Cynopterus; species Cynopterus sphinx. Next base: position 117,169,702 of record CM057385.1, on the reverse strand, counting down.
TTGGTCCTAGTATTAGTTATCTACAGCTATGTAACAAATTATCCTGAAAATTGTAGCTTAGAACAACAAACATGTATGATCTCAACTAACATTTCTTCTGTGGTCTGAGGGGTCCAGATATTACCTCAGTGGACCCTCACCACGAGCCTGCATGAGGTCGTCAATATGAAGTTGCTACCCAGATCCTTCATGTGGCTGTTGTCCGGAATCATTTCCATGTTGGTTGTACCCAGGTGCCACCCTTCAGTCCTTGTCTGGTGGGCCTCTCTGAAGAATAACTCACAACACAGCATCTGGCTTCACCAGGGCAAGAAAGTGAGAAGAAACAGAGAGAGTGTGTGAGCAAAGTATAAGTCTCAGTCTTTTGTATTCCAGTTTTAGAAGTGATATTCCATACTTTTGCTGTATTCTATTTGACAGAATGAAATTATTAAAGGAGGGAACTATACACTGGTGTCAATACATGGAAGGCAAGGACCATTGGGAGCCTCGGTCCCCTTTGTCATCTTTTTCTCCAAACCAGATCTATCTATCATTTCAGCTGCCTCACGATTACCATGTCATAGACTCAAAAAAAAAAAAAATGACTTATCAACAAGCTTCAGGCCCTCAAATTCTATCCAGGACATTGTTCAGCCTCCTCTGGTGTAATAATCATTATATGCCTATAGATCATCTTTGCAGAATAAGATTCCTGCCTCTAACCCAAGTACCTTCTCCTTGTCCTCCACTTTAGAGGCATAGTTGTAGCTCCTTTGTCACCAGGTCTTTAGATCTCAGTCCTTGGATTGATGATGTCCCTGCAGTATTCCTAGCATCCAACAGTGTCTGACACTTAGTAGGTACACCATCTTTGTTGCCAAAGTGAATGAATGAGGATGTGTTTCAGGTTTGTACAATGCCAGGAAGGCTGGCCTGAAAAGACTGGCGACATCATCCAGGCTAAGCCCCACTCTCCTTCCAGTGGACCATGACTTCCTGTGTGAGTTTCTTACCTACCTAGCTGGCCTTTTTATGCCAATATTGTATTATGCCAAACAGTTACTCCTGTCACTTTAGTTTATGTACTTTTTTTTACCTGTGCTATTCCCTTCTCCTGGACCACAAGTCATGTTTTTCTGCTCTGCTGACTGTTACATTACAAGCCTCAGCTCTCAGGAATGGTCCTCTGGCCTGCAAACCTGGACTAGGAGTCCCCTTCTCTGCACTGGCCTCTGCCTCCATGACAGTCCCTTTGCATTACATTTTTGTGGTTGTTCAGGTGCCTGCTGTCTCTCTGGACACAGACCCTTGATGACTCAAATCTCTGTATCCCCAGATCACAGCACAGAGCTCAGTGCAGGGTGGGCCCTCAATAACTATTTGTTGAATGATTACATTCCCTCCTGTTATAGATGGAGAGACAGAAATCCTAAGAGGGTAGGGGTTTGCTCGGGGTTGTGTAGTGAGTGATGGCAGAGCCAGTGTTCAAGTTTGGTTTATAGATTTCCAGAAGTGAGCTCTTGGCAACCCCAACCCTGCGCAGCCCCTTGCATTCTCTTGCCACTAAAGGACAAGACAGTATGTGGGTCTGGCTTGTCTCTTAGTTTAAGACCACTGCATTGTTCTTTTGGAGGTGGCATATTTAAATCAGCAGACTTTAAAGGTTTAGGCCCAGAATGTCAGCCTGAAATTGGTAGAGGCCTCTGTGTGGAAATGTATTTCCACAGGAAATGCTTCACAGGAACATTGTTTTCCTTGTTTACTTTTTTCTTCTTTTATCCTCTTTTATATTCCATCCTCAGAGGTCTAAAGGCAAAGCTATTTATCTCCAGATGGCTGTTTAAACACAATGCAAACGTGGTTTTGCTGAAATGCTAGTGGTCTGAAGAAGAGGCAATAGATTGGCAACCAGGGGAAAAACACACCTCCCCCTCTTTTAAAGAGCTGGAGACAGGCATGCTTATTCTAATAAAATCCCCAGGTACTTAGCTGAACTGTTAGGCCCAGGAAAAGACAGAGATCTCTGTTCCCCTTGGGCCTTCCTTTAAAAGTCTGAGGATTTGGATCTTAAGCAAGACTCTTGGTCTTGGAATATACTTCCTCAGGGCAAAGCTCCTTCTTGTTTCTCAGAATTACAAGGGCCCCTGATGGTAAACAAGCCCTAATATGAAGCTTGAACACAGATGTTTCCGAATCAAGCAGTCTTGGTGGAATCCCAGTTCTGCATCTGACGGCAACTTGACACACATGTCTGATTTCTTTGAACTTCATTCTCCTCACTTATTAAATGGAGACCAGGGTACTTAGACGGTGTTTTAAAGACTAATTGAAATAATGCATGTCAATCACCTAGGCCAGTGCCTTGATTCATAATGGTTACTCAGTGGGAGATGTTTCTTTCCCTTTTTCATTCCTATCAAGAGGCCCCTCTGTCTGGACTTCTTTGTTTCAAGGCTAACTGCCCCATAACCTCCATCTGGTATTCTCTCCTGACATAATCAGCACTCCATCCCTGGCTACTCTCTTTAGAACATGGACCACTTGTCTATGCCTTATTTACAGCATCACATAAACCTGGGCTATATTACTAGTTCCGCAGCTTACCAGGTGTCTGACCTTAAACAAATCATTTCTCTACCCTGAGCTCTGCTTTCCTGATCCATAAAATGGAGATCCAAGGGTTGTCATGAGAACAAACTGAATAAAGAATGCAAAGGATCTAGCAGAGGCTTAGAATGTAGTGGGTGTCCTGCATGTATCGAACCTCTCCTAGTGGAAACTCAGTATCCTTCTGGCCACATGTTTTTTCTCCCACTTCTGACCCATATTGAATTTCTGCAGGTGGTTTCCTGAATACAAAGGTCAGTGTTTACATTTATTGGTCTTACATTTGATGATGATGATGATGATGATAGTGATGATGATGATGGTGGTGATGATGATGATGTTGATGGTAGTGGAGGCAGTGGTGAGGATGATGATGAAAGCTACTATATGCTGTGTATTTTCCTATTTGACCTTTCTAATAACCCTGTGGAAATGATGTCATTCACATTTTACAGATTAGAATAATGAGATTTGTTGAAGGTCAACCAGAAAATGACACCTGAGATTTGAACCTAAGTTTATCTACCTCCAAAGTCCATGTTCTTCTGATCACCTTAATCTATTGTGATTTAGAATTTACACCAGTCGTTGGAGGTTGCTTTGTGGGAATTGTCTGGGTATTGTTCATTTTGGTTGTATGCTGGCATTTACCAAATTATCCTACTTGGACTTATATAACATACAGTCATGTATAGGATACTATGGCCAGTCCCACAGGGAACACAAGAGGTGTAAGATGTGCTATCTTTGTTCCAGAAGATTTTGGTTAGGATAGGAAAATATGACAACTATCTCAGGTGGTAAACTGAGCCACACTGTTGTGGGAGCTGGACAGATGGGATCTAGGTCTGGCTCTGGGCAGACTGACTTTGGGAAAGGCCGCTTTCCTGACCTAACCTTCAGCACAATGTATCAGACTAACGGATCTAAAGTAACTCCCTCAGCTCTGCTTTTCTAGCTCATGATTATTTTCTGCATGCAGGAATCAAATAACAGAATCTATATTTAGAACAAAAGAAGGATAGGGGACCTATTTTTCAATTGCAGAACAGAAGTGCTGCCTTGGCGAGGAGAGATGGAGACAAGTTTGTGGAACTCTTGAGGGCAGGAGCACGTTAAGCATGCTATTGCTCTAGGGGTAGATTTTCATTTCACACTGACATAATTCTCGTGCTGAAGGGAAATTGTGAAGGGAAACTACATGGTACTGTTAAGAGCTTTGGGATGTAGATCAGAATTTGAATCCTGGTTTTGCTGCTTGACAACCTTCCCAGCTTTGACGTAGTTTCCTTATTCGTAAAATGAGGCACTAACAAAATTTTATGAGTGATCGAGTAAAATAATATCTTTAAAATATTTAGCACAATGTGTCATAAATAGTAAGTGCTCCTCAAGAAGCTATCATCATCATCCTCACCATCTTTATCATCACCATCATCACCACCACCATCATCATCATCATCATCATCAATAACATTGGTTTTCTTTTGAACTAATCAGTTCCCAATTTAGCTAATGTTCAAGCACAGATGGGGTGACCGGGGTGACCATGAGGAGGAGAATTACAGGGAACTACCTGTATTGTATAATATGTTGGGTCATAGTTACTTCAGCCTCATAATTCTAAGATTCTGTGATTCAAATTAAAACTGATGATACTTGTGACAGGAGTTAAGAGAAATCTCAGGATCTTCTGAGTTACGATGGCCAGAGCAGATTTCCAGGAAATGAGAATTCTCTGGTCTTGAAAAGTTGGTCTACCTTAGATATGTCGAATAAAGTAGGAAGGACAATAAATAAGAGTGGGGCATTCATACAGCCTGTCACAAAGAAAGGGACAGGCAAATCTAACTGCAGTAGAGGGTTTATGGAGCATCAGGCAGAACCTCATTTTTTATCATTTCTTAGGTCTGAGAATCAGCAGAAAGAGCTGAGGAGGAAGGAGTATGGAGATTTGAAGAAGCGCCCTTACTTTAATTACAGTATGATATAATGAAACAAATGTTGAGGTTGAATTTACTACATCTTGCTTCATATTCCATCTCTGTCCCTTACTGGTTTTGAGCCTGTGAGGAAGACAATAATACTCTCTGAATTTATATTTCCTCCAATGTCAAATAATGGCATCATTGCCTAGAGTTGACAATGGACATATGGAATAAAAAAAAAATCTATAGGTAAAGGGCACCACAGCAGGCATAATAAATATTAGATACACAATAAACTTTATTTCTCTCCTCCTGCTTTCACAAACCTTGCACCAGAGTCTAGTAATATCATCTAAGAGAATGGAAATGTGATTTAGAAAGCTGAAGAAAAGAAGCTAGAAATATGCCTTTCATGGAGATGGGAGATCATTGACCCTGGTAGCCCTGCCCTTTGCTCTGTCCCTTTGTGCCCGCTACTTGGTCCCAGCTTTTCTTTTCTATACTCCTTTTGATTGGTGGTGTGGGCTGAAATTGGTTATGTAGCTAAACAATATATAGTCTAAGAGGGTGAGTACAGGTTTCGACACCCATGCCGTAAAAATATTGCAAGTCAATACCAGCTGATGATTACCCGTGAATCCGAAACCCAAGTGCCACCTTTCTTTCTTCTTTCCCATTTACTTTTGAGCCTTTTTAGATCCTTAGCTCTTTTTAATCATCCTCTCCAATGGCTTTTTATCTGTGCATTGCAATTTCACCTTTTGAGTTCAGCATCTTTATCCTTCCCCTAATGATGATGGAATCATCAACCTGCTCTGTATCAGTTGAATAGTCTTTATCCTCTTGAACTGGCCTCTGGTACCTGCCTCTTTTCCTTTCTTGCACATATTTTTCTGTGACTCTAAAACTCTCTCTCTCTCTCTTTTTTTGACATTTGGGAACCAGAAGGGTGCAGACATTGGAGTTAGACAAAACTGACCATGTAACTATTCTCTTGCTTCCTTGTGGTTAAGTCTTGGTTCTCTCATTTTTAGGTAGAGGCAGTATTCCTTGTCTTGAAAGGCTGTTGAGGAGTTTTAATAACTAAATGTACATCAAATTTTTTAACACAGTGACTGGCACAGGGGCAAGAGTTAATTATTGGGAGCTGCTGATATTACTTACAACAACCTTTGCAAAATTAATTATTGTTAGCTCATTGTTTTCCCTTCTTCTTCCCAAGAATAATGGTTCTGCAATATATTAATAATTTTAAGAAACATCAGTTTAAAGTCTGCTAAAGAGAATTCAATGCAGACCTTTTTTAGAGATTTTAATACCAGATATATTCTCTAGCCCTTCAAGAGATGAATATAAAATGTAGCATGTCCCAGAATTTTTTGAAAATGGAAAAGTTTTCTTTCTATTTCATTTTGTTGGAAATACTGCAGTGGCCTTTTGGGGCATTTGGACACACTTGTGTGGTCAGTGGGTCAGAAGGTAGGGGGCACAGATGCTAACCCTACATTCAAACCTTGCCAGTGAGACCAATGTATAGTATCATGGAAAGAGCACTAGGCTGTGGGTCTGGAGATGTGGCTCCCAGGCCCAGATATTCCTCTGCTTTCTAAATATGAGCTCACCCTTAAGTTTCTGTTTCCTCATTTGTATACTGGAGATAATAGGAATACCTACCACATGGGATTTTGGTGAAAAGTGAATGAGATATTTGAGAATAATTGATAAACTAATAAGAACTGACAAAAGTATGTTGCTGTCTATGCCATTTTTACCACCAGTACCATTGCCACTATCATTATTGTCATCACCTTAAAGTTACAGTCATACTTCCAGACTCAGCTATTTGTAACTTTCATAGAGAAATTCAGGAGCCAGTTTCTGTAGCCCCATTTAGCGTGTACTGTCAGTGTCATTAGCTTCACCAGGGTGCCATAATCCAAGCTGGTACTACAGAAACTCTTTAGTGTTGGAGATGAACTGTCCAAAGGTGTTCACCAGAGCTTCACAGATAATGCTTTGGTCCCACATAGCATGTTGAACTAGTTGAGGCCATGTAGTATTTTATGGAATCAGAGAAAAAAAGAAATAGCTATTTAGCTTTCTCTTCTCACCTTCTACCCCCCTTCAGTAATGTGGAGAGGTTCCTTTGATAACCTGAGGTCCACATCAGGTAGGATGGTGAAGCTACTACAAGTTTGCCCATAGTCACCACAGGACCACAGGACCACAGGGCAAGCTGAGATTTATAAGCAGCTTGACAGTTATGATTGATTCTTCTCTGCCCAGGCTACATCTAGCATGCTGATAGAGAAGTTACGGAGGATAAAGTTTAAGAGCTTGAACTGTGAAACTAAATGGTTTTCCATTGCAGCCCTGTTACCTTCGGGCTAAGCAGTGGCCTCAGTTTCCTCATGTGTAAATGTGGGTGATAATATCATCTCATGAAGTTTCTGTGAAGATTAAGCAAGATGCTGCATGTGAAACTTTAGTCATATTGTCTGGCACACACGTTTTTATGAATGTTGGCAGTGGTGGTGATGATGATGATGACGACAATGACATATGCTTCACTAGAAAAGCTATTGGAAAAAAGCAAATCTGTATAAAGTATAATAAAGAGAGTTAACATAACTTTAGAAAAGTAAAATAAAGCTACCATTGTTTGGTATGGAAGAAAGAAGGCTCAAGGCAACCTAATTGCCACCTTTAATTGTGTAGTTGCCCTGAAGAGGGGATATTAGATGCATTCTATTTGACACTGGAAGCTGAAGCTGGGTCATAGAGTAAGATCCTAGGACTGTTTAGTACAACTGTCAGCATTGAATTGTTGTTTGGTATGGGTTGAATTTGTTGTCTCTGCAAGTAAACAAAAATTGAATGAGCACTTGCACAGATCCTAACATGGAAAATCCTTGGAAGATGGGAGATTGGGGAAACTATAAATGATTTAAAGGACACTGTGGATTTGAGAGTGCCAAGGTCAGAGAGCTAAAGAACACAAGAAACTAGTTTATGGCAGAGAGCGGGGTAGGGGGAGATGAAGTGGGACTTAGCCTCAGGTGGGCAAGATGGAGGAAAGGATGTCACATATTGACACATCACCCCTAAGTAGTGTATGAAGAATCCAAACATAAGTTAGGCTGAGGAGAGGGGACTACTTTTCTCAGAGTTCTGAGAAAGCCCCAGTTTCAAATATTCTGCTGCTTCCAGCGTGACAGTTACAGTTGTCAGACGATGCGTCCCAATTTTAGTTTCCAGAAATAAGCAGAGAAGCACTGAGGTACTGGAGCTCAGGTGTGGCAGGAATCCCATGAGGCGCTTAGTGAGGTTAATGGGGCACCCTAGCAATCTATAGTGGTCACCCTGATGATTGGTGACTTCTCAAGGGATTCTTGTATGATTTCTCACTGGGCAGGGGCCAATCTTTGCTGAAGAAAGTGAGTGAAGACATTTGTCTAGAAAAGAACTAATGGCAATATTCTGATACTGGCACCTCTTGGTAGAATGGGGAACAACATTTCAGCATTCATTCATTCATTCCCTCATGTTTATTGAGCCCTAATATATTCAGACATACTTATAAACACTGGCATAGGAGGGCACAAAATGTGAGGTCTGGCACATAGTAGATGCAAATTAAGTACTTATTAAATCAATTAGTTCTTGGATAAGGACATTAAAGCTTAGAGGAGTAAGGTAACATATATCCATGGAAGTCAACAGCTAAGTGTAAATGTCAACATTCCAGCTTAAGCCAAAGGACCACATGTCCTGCTGATACCCATGCAGATGCCAAATGTGGGCCAATGAAGTTCTGAGGAATCAAGAAGAAAAGAGATGCCAACAGCTTATGGGGTCCCAAGTGTGTTTGCTTAGTGTTGTGATTATGAACCTACCCACCTTCTCTACCAGTTAGAGATTACCATTGCCATTTTATAGATTAGAGCACTGAGACTCCGCGAGCATGTGGGTAATTGCCAAAAATTAGACAGTTGTTAAATGGAAGAGTCTGGATATCTATTTATGTGCTTAGAACCAAGTCCCAGCCTATTCCTCCTGGGCTCTTTCCCCCTAATGTCCTGGCCTCCCAGAACCCCTGACCCTCATCCCAACCCCATGTGCCATTTTAAGAAAAAAAAAATGACTTCTTGGCTCCGGACCTGTTCTCTTGTGCCTGGGAGTATCAGGAGGAAGGAAACAGTAAGCATATGGCAGCTTTAAGTTTTCCACACACAGTGGTCTGATGGGGTTAGATCTATTTTCTTCATTGTAGAATGTGATTGATTTAATTCCAAATTTAAGTTAAATTTGATTTTCTTCTCTCAACCTGGCATTTCCGAACAGAGAATCAATCAAACCTCAAATAATAGGCAGCGTGTGGATCAACAATGCTGAATTATTTCCTGTTGAATTTCTCAAGTCATGCATTTTATTGAGGCTTCTTCTGCCATGAGAGGACTTGGGGTGGGGGGGGTAAGGGGGAGGAGAAATGAAAGGAAAATTAGGTTATTAACTTTCTCCAGTTCCAGTAATTGATGTGCTCTGATGAAATTCTATTTCTATAGCACAGCTCTCTCCCCTGAAAGTGATAGGGGAGGGAACTGCAATCTGGGGTGTAAACCAGGGGTAACTGTGGCCCTAGACATCTGGAGGTGCTCATGCCATGATCTGTAACTATCATTTATCAAGCTCTTTTTGGGGGGTGGGGGCAATTACATGTGTCATTTTGTCCTCACATCAACTCTGAAAGAAGATGTCTATTCCCATTTTTTTTTAGATGGAGACATTTTTGTCTTATTAGGGTTAGATCAATTGGCAATTGTCACATGGAGATTTGTGGTTAAGCCAGGATTTGAACATAGGCATGTCTGCCTCCAAAAGCCATCCTCTTTCTGCAACTACATGATGCACCCCTGGGACCCTTATTCTGTGGTGATGTAGGAGGTAGTATGATGTGGGGCAGAGGATGGAAAGAATTGGTTGTAATTTTATCTCTCCCACATACAAGTTGGGTGACCTTAGACAAGTCATTTCATTGCTCTGCTTTTCTGTTTGTATATAAAATGCGGATAGAGGTAACAGTCACTTAAGAATTAAATGAGATAATTCACCACTAAACTGTAAGCTTCGAGGACTTTGTTTTGTACCCCTGTACCTAGAACAGTGCAGGGAAAATGTTGATGTTTCATAAATATTGTTTGGATGGATGGGTGGATGGGTGGATTAGTGGGTAGATGGATGGATGGATGGGTGGGTAGGTGGGTGGGTGAGTAGATGGATGGATGAGTAGGTGAGTGGGTGGATGGATGAATAGATAAATGGATAGATAGATATAAGTGCTAGAGATAATACCTAGATCATAGTAAGTACTTAATTAATAGAGTTTCTCTTTCCTGTCCCTACTTCCCACAATGCAGTGCAGAGCCTAGAAGAAGAGAGGATGGTGATTACTAAGGGCATAATTTTCCACCTTGCTCCTGTCTACAGCTCCTACTCAGAACTAAGTGCTGATGCTCAGTTCTCTGGGCCAGGAACACTTAAAAAGTCACCTTTCTTTGAGTCCCACTGTGAAGTTCCAGCCAGGTCCAGTTACCATGGAAACTCCCCAAGCCCCGTGGCTGCTCTGTTGGCATCTGGCCTGAGTACAGACTTCACCTGCATGCTTTCTTCTTCTTGAACTTCAGAGACGCCTATAGTGATTTAGGCATTTACTGAGTAAATGTCTGCCCCGGCATGCTGTTCATTCTCATTCTGTCTTCTCCCTTCCTCTTCTTATGACACTTCCTTCACTACCTACTCTTTTGGCCTTCAGTTTCTTTAAGGAATAATTCAATCCATAACGTATTTTGGTATTCTGATAATGTGTTAGACAAACAGATAAACAAAGCCCAGTTTCTACTATCAGTGATGAGATAAATGCTGACACCTGGCTTGGAAATGATTATTTACCAAGGGCCTACCATGTGCCAGAAACTGTGCCAGGCATTTGACATTTGCTATCTCTTTTAGTTCTTACCATACTCTTGAAGGATACATCATTTTATTTCTATTTTCTAGATTAGAAAACTTAAGGTCAATAGCTAATGTGACTTTCCTTCCCACCATTGACCCATAAAGACCCTGGATTACTGTGAAGGTTTAAATGACAAAGGGGAGACAATTAGCCCAGCACAAGTCCAGGATACAGTATGAGCAATTTCACTCCTGCCCCTCAGCCCTTTCTCCCCATTTCAGAAAGCCCTGTTGAGCCTGGGTGGTATTTCTGGTAGTTGGTTAATTAGTGAAAGAAATGTCTTGATCACATCTGTTTCTGCTGCTATAGGGGCCAGGTCTGAGAGATGTCTAATCAAAGACCCTCAGGGTGCTGTTATCCATCCAAGGCATCTGCCTCCCCAGTGCCAGGAGCCTCTAACTACCTTTCACATCTCACTCTGTGAACCTGGTTTACTTTCCCATGAATGTGTTCATGCTGGACTCGTGCATACTGCTCTTCCCCTGAAAATAGAGTCCATGGAATCTAGAGTAGAAACTCAATGCTGCTGTTGATGCTATTATTTGGGGGTTTTATTCAATAACTTGGCTCAAGGTAGTATGTTGATGTTTTAAGGAAAGACCTGTGCAAGGCACCAACCTCTAGTCCCTACTCTTTCCAGTAGAAAACATTGATGTTAGATTTTTGTGCTATCTGGTTACCAAAATGTTTATATTACCAGAGTTTGAAATAGCTTCTTGTAGCTCCCAAATAAGAGATGAAATTTGTTCCTTTTTTTCTGTTGTCATATGAGTTTAGGGATTCTTCATCTCCTGAACCAGAACTACCTCTTTTTATTTTATCTGCTCTTCTGTTTAACAGATATAACATGCACAAATATAATAGTGTCTACCATAAGTTGCATCATCCTAGGACTTGAAATAAAGATAAGGATCCTATTGTTAAATTAAGCAACTTCTAGGTCTCAGGCTGTGAGCTTAGAATGAGAGACATAAAGAAGGTGAAGCAGCTGTTTATTAAGAAAAAAATAGATACCCATGCGAAAAATCATGAAGTGGGCGGTCATATGGGCTTTTATTTTGTTAGGATCCATTACTCTGGCAATGTTGATTGTTTATTGTTGACATACTTTCTTTTTCTTTAGTGTTCTCATGTTTTATTTTTATTTTTTTAATGAATTAATTTACTTTTTTATGGTGTCATTGGTTAATGAAATCTGATGTTTCAGTTGTACATTTTAACAGTAAATACACACACACACACACACACACACATATGTGTGTGTGTGTGTATTTACACTGTTTATTCACCTCCCATAGTTATATTTCTTTCTTTCTGTCACCACATATTTGACCCCCTTTACCCCATCTACTTCTCCTCTTCCCCCTCACCCCTCCACTCTGGTAACAACTAGTCTATTGTCCATGTCCATGAGTGTCTGTTTGTTTGTCTTATTCGTTTTTTGCTTTTAGGTTTATATCCCACATATAAGTGATATCATGTGATTTTCAACTTTTTCTCTCTGGCTTATTTCACTTAGCATGATTATCTCAAGGTCCATCCATGTTGTCGCAAATGGCAGTATTTCATCTCTTCTTATAGTTGAGTTATATTCCATTGTATATATGTACCACAGCTTCTTTACCCCAGTCATCTTCTGTAGGACACTGGTTGCTTCCATGTCCTCCTGGTCACTGTAAATAATGCTGCTATGAACATCACTGTGCAAATATCTTTTGGGATATGGGTTTTCAAGTCTTTGGGGTAAATATCCAGTAGAGGAATTGCTGGGATCATATGGTAGATCAATTCTTAGTTATTTGAGGAACTTCCATACTGTTTTTCATAGTGGCTGTACTGATTTGTAGTCCCACCAGCAGTGTATGAGGGTTGCTTTTTCTCAACATCCACCCCAACATTTGTTATTATGTGTCCTTGTGATTATAGCTTTTCTAACAGGTATGAGATGGTATCACATTGTGGTTTTAATCTGCATTTCCCTAATAGCTAGCAATGTTGAACATCTTTTCATATATTTGTTGGCTATTTGTATGTTGACATGATTTCTGATTGGTCAGCACCTTTAGTCTGGTTACTAATGTTGTTACTGTCACCCCCTGGAAGTTATGATACATTTACTGAGATTTTATCATGTGCCAGACTCTGTGTTGGGCATTTGGATACAATAGTAAGCAAAAGACACAGTGCCTGCCCTTAAGGGGTTTACTATCTAGTTATTGGACTCTAGTGTTTGAATAAGATATTTTGAAAAACACAATATAGGCAGTTTGTTTGCCCAGAGGCAGGGGAATTTATATTTATTATTAATCTCAGTGAGTGAAAGGGGAAAAAGAAACTAGTGAATTTTCTGCAAAAGAAATAATACCTATGCTAATATTAACATGATGGAGAGTGTTGATTGTGGTGACAGCACAATAATGCAACCCTGCCAGCATCTGGACCACGTAGGGGAGAACAACAGGAGGTATGAGTATAAGGACATGTCATGACAGGTTGCAGATGCCAGGCTAATGAGCATGGGTCACATGCCGAAACCAGATGCTATAAAACAGCTCTAAGGTTTCCAGCAGGGAATGTGATGGGAAGATGTACCCATACCTGCCTCATCCCACAAACAAGCAGACAGTAGAAGATATGAGGGGACAGAGGTGAAAATACAAAGGACAGAATAAATAGGACTACATTAATTGTTTAGATGAAACAAAGGAAGAAGATGGGAGACTGAAAGATGACATCCGTGTTCTTGACCAGTTTAAATAGTGGTACTTTCAATAAGTCGGGGGTCTCAGAAGAAAGAGAGAAGGAGAAAAGATAATGTGTCCAGCTTTGAATGTGTTCTTTTTGTTATGTTCATGGGGTATTTATAAAGAGATGTCCAGGAGGTTTAAGCATAAAGGTTTGCTCAAAAGAAGAGCCCAGTAGGTAATGGAAATTTGGGAGACATTGCTCTAAAAATGGGAATCTAAACCTGGAAAATAAATGTGAGTATAAAAGCCTAAAGAATGAGGCACAATGGGGGCTCGGGACATAGTCCATGGATTTTCTTTGCTGGCCCAGTGGTCTCTTTGCCACGCAGGTCTAATCTACTCATTCGACCGCATATGTGCAATTGTCTTTAGTGTTCCTGGACAAAAGTCCCCTTCCATCCTATGCCTTGTCTACTAGCTCTTAATACAATTTGCCTTGGATTCCAATTAGCTGTGGATAAGTGTGACTTTGTCCCCTAACTGCTAAGTTCCTGAAGAGCAGGAACTATTCTTATACTGCTCTTTGTGTTTTGCACAACATAAGTGGTCAGTAAAGGCTTGTGATATTGATTGGAACTGATCAGCCTCTAAAAGTTTCTGAAAGTAAAACGCTTTTAGATGATAGACATCACATGTACATTATGGTATGTAATCATCACAACCGTGTGAGCTGTTATTATCCTCATCATACACATAAGAAAGCTGAGATTCAGAGAATGAAGCCGGTTGGACCCAGGATTGTCATACTTCAAAGCCCACGCTCATTGCACTAGACCTTATGAATTCAACAGTACACTGTCCTTGCACTTGCTTCTAAAGACAGTGGGCAATTTACCACAAGCTAATTATTATCAAGAGTAACCAGTTTTATTGGTATGGGAGGAGTAAGATGTCATGACTTTCAGGAAGCTTGTTCTTTTTTTTTTTTTTTTTTTTTGGTCTTTACCAAAAAGAATGATAAACCCATTTTTCAGGGAGTTAAAACGACCCAACAAGGGGCCACAGACATCTCATTGCAAGCACAGAGGCTGGAAAATATGATTCCTTTTTTCAGCTTCTCAATTGAGAATATAACATGATTCTCAAACTCAATGCTATCTCTATCTCTTCACCTCCTAGACTTATGTGTCTCTGTGTGTCCCTGTGTTGTTAGGTTTGCTGAAAAGCCCAGTGAACAAGACAGCCCTGACACTGATTGCTGTGAGCTCCTGCATCCTGGCCATGGTGTGTGGCAGTCAGATGTCCTGTCCGCTCACCGTGAAGGTGACTCTGCATGTGCCTGAGCACTTCATTGCAGACGGTAAGAACTGAGCATCAGAGATGCTCCATACCTACTATGCACTTTGCACCCTTAGCTGGTCAGATGTCCTCCATGTATGTCCTCCAGCCTCACAGTTAAATGACAGGGAAAAAAGCAGCATTCTGGAAGAGGCCCTTATCATTTAGAGTCTTGAGTTTTGAATGAAACTAAAAACTGCTTTTATTCCACGGGCAAGGATATGGTTTATTAAATAAAGGAAGAATTCAAGTGTGAATGCAGAAAAATTAAGCTATATCAGAGAACCTACGGTTTCTTTCCATGTTTGTGGATCCTTTTCCAAACTACAAATGCTATTTAATAATTTTATATTTAGTAATTTAAAAAATATGTGACAAAGAAGATTGTATAAGCTTTGTTGAAATTTCCTGAATGTCCTGAAGAATACTAATGTCACATTCCCTGTAAATGTACTTTACAAGTATCTTATAGCCTACCATTTACTCTTCACACAATTAATTTGAACTAATGGGACACCGTAGTCACAATAATTCACAAAGCATGGTCCAAGAAACTGATTAAGGTTCTTCATGTCTATTGCTAAAGTGCCCTCCAGAAACTTGTTCCAGTTTACATACTTCAGCAGGATGTGGTGGGTGCGTTTCCCCAAAGCCTTGTTCTCACTTGGCATTACGATTTTCAGCTGTATTGAAGTTTATAATAAATACAGTGAAGAAGGCATATCTCAAGTATGCAGCTTAAGGGATGTTTACGTGGGACTCCACCCAGTTCAGACCATAAAACATTTGTAGCTCCTCAGCTTCTTTTAGCCCCTTCCCAATTAATGCCTTCCCAGAGGTAACCACCTTTCTGACTTCTATCATCATATTAGTACCATTATTTTCTTAATTTTTCCCCATTATATATATATTGAGTGTTTTTGAAATTCTAACTCTATTTTTGTCAGCCTTACCTCAATGTAACTCAATTTTATCTCCAAATTTTGTTACAGAGTACAGAACTTAGTATCGATTTCTTCCATATTTTCTCTTCATAGTGGAACTTTCACCTTCTTTCCCTGAAACACCCAGACTTCTATTAATACACCCTATGATTGCTCCCTATTGTGAATGAGCCCCAACTTGTTTTTCACTTGAACTGCAAATAAGTTCAGTATTTTTCATATTATACATAGAGTGAATTTATTTTCTGATGTAAAGACAAGGCTTTTGGTTCTTACCTATCAAATCACATGTGAACATAAGAGGCAAAATTGTGAGCATGAGTTGGCAGAGGAATGAGAAAAAATATTTACAGGAACAGCTACACAAGTAGGTCTCATGGAGCTTAGTTAGGGTTGGAAGAATCACCAGAACCTGGGTATGCTGAAATATGGGGACATGAGAGTAAAAATGTTGAACAATAATGTTGGAAAATGAATAGGTCAATTTTCGACCACTGTCCTCACCCATCAGTACTCAATAATTGTAGAAGATTAGGCCTTTGGAGACATTTAATTTTTTCATATTTATTTTTATGCATGTACAAATGAAGGTCTTAAGAGGTTAAGTAACACAAGGTCATGGTTAAAAAAAAAATAGTTTAATGACAAAGGGCAGAGACTATGGAATAATACAAACATGAATTCAAATACTAGTTCTGTTGTCTATCACTTCTATAGCCAAGTAGCCAAGTAAATTATTTACTTCTCTGAGATGGACCATGACCAAGGCAGATTTCACCTTTCTCATTTTCCTCCATGATCCTTAAGCTGCTAAGGGGCCAGCCCTTTCTGAGTAAAGAGAGCTCTCAGCCAGCCTTGTGTGTTGGGCTGTCCACGGTGCTGAAGTATTGGAGTGGGCTAAGTAATAGGTCCCGTCCTCAGGAAGAAAATGAATCTTGCCCTTGTGTTACGACATAGTTATACTTGATGCTTACTGCCCATTATAGGGAAAGGTCAGCACAATATAGCACTTGTCCCGAGCCCAGCTGGCAAAGCAATAAATACTGACACAGCCCCAATCCAAGCCCTTGGCAAATATCACCCCTTCCTTTGTCTGAGCCTTCTCAAGCCCACGAGTGGCTTTTTGCCCTGCTAAGCACATGCTGAAGAGACAGACTGGGTTTGTGTCCAAACTTAGTGAATTTTGCACTGTTTTTTCCAGCTGTGGTCTATAAATCATCTGCATTTGGGTCATCTGATTGGACCCCCAGAAGTAGTGAATCATATTCTCTAGCAGTGGAGCCCAAGTATTAATATTTTAAAAGTGAACTCTAGATGATCCCTTAACAGAAGTTTGAGAGCTACATTAATATCTCTGTATTACTTTCCTTCTATCTAACAGATGCAATAACTCCTTGAGACCCCTTGCAGGCCTGATAAGGGGCTTTGCTTTCTTCCATCTTTGATTTTATCAATGTCATATTAATGGAGCTGCTTCATGGCACAACTCCAATGGTTCCCCATAGCACTGAATACAATGTGAATGGTCTGTTATGAGTTTTATAATAGAGCAGCCCGCATCACGTGGATTTGGATTTCATCCAAATTGTCATGCAGGTAGCATTATTAATTAATGGTTGTTATTGGTCAATATTAAAAACTCATGTTAACTGAAATATTAGTTGACACATCCCTTGAGGCTCCCAGTGCAAGTCAGGATATAGTTACCCAATATTCTGGCCCTATGGTAAGCCAGTAGAAGAAATTAATTTTAAAGGAGTAAGTTATTTAAGTGAGTAAGACAGTTTCACTCTAGTGTAGACAGATCACACTATACCTAGAGTTCTCTGTTCTATTCTTTTCAATTCTGTTCTGCTCTGGGAGCTGTGCTTTGAAAAAGTAAAGAGAGAGGATTTGTAGTCAAGATATTGGAAAAACATTGTAGATACCTAATGACCTCTTAAGGAAACAGTGGAGGAGAATTACTCTATAAGAGTTAAAAGAACCTGGACAAAAAAGTGAACTTAATATTATTTAGTATGTCTGTTATAAATATTTCAGTGTTTAAAATGCTTTATAGAAAGTTACTTATTCAGTTCTCATAGCAGACATTCGAGGCTGGATTTAGCATCTTCATTTTGCATACATGGAAAGTGGATCCCAAAAATGTTAATGATTGGCCAAATTAACACACAGAAGTAGAGCAATGTATGAAAGCCCAAGTTTACCTGCATCCCTGATCCAAAGTCCTTCCACACCCCATACTTTCACGAAAATGACCATGAAGATTACTGTCTTGAAAAGGGGCAGGATTGTTCTGGAAATCCCCAGGAAGCAAAATTAGAACTATGTAGGTAAAGGGGGTGGTCATAGATGGGAGAAGATTGAGCCTTACTCTGAAAATGTCTTTATTTTCTAAGCTTTAGCCTCATTACCTATCAGGTAGGGGTAATAGCAGTACTTATTTCATAGAGTTATTGTGATGAATAAATGAAATAATGCTCATAAAGCTTTTAGCTCAGTACCTGAGACCTAGTAATGGCTCGATAAATTACATAAATGTTAGTAGTTGTGATAATATTTTTTTAATATTGGAAGAGGGTCATTGCAAGGTAATGAGTTCCCCATCATAGGGAATTGCTTGAGAATAGATGACCCCATTTCTATGAAGCTATAGAAGAAAAGTGAAGGAATGTATTTGGCTTGCATATATGGTATTTGATTCAGAGCCATTTTATCTGAATATAAACTTTAAAAACACTTAATTTTTTTTTAGGATTTTCATGCTATGTTTGTTTATTCTTTACTACCTCATTCTTGAGCATCACACATTCTTTGACTAAGCTCAGAAATGGAGTGAGACTCAGGAATGGGTAAAGGCCATTGATATCTCTTGAATATATTATTTAGCTAATCCTCTCACACATATTCGCCCACATAACTTTTGTGTGTTTGTTTTTTTATGTTGATTATTCTCATTGCATCAAAATATACATGGCTAAATGTCTTTTTTTTAAGGTCAAATTAAATTGTTAGCATCATGTTTTGAGTTTTACTAAGGTGGTTCTCCAGTTTTCTCTGTTTCCTGATTCAGGAATTTGGGGTGGGGGTTTCTTGCCCCTAAGAAATTGTCAAGTGGAAATATTCATCATTTGAATGGCCTGGTTTATTAGTATGCCACATGTGTAGCTGCTTTTGAACACAAAATTGTATACAATGAATCTTGGTCTACATTTATTTGCTTCCACCCCTAATTCATGTCTTTCAGCCCAGAAAAGTGAGCTAATCTATGGCTTTGTGCTTTTAATGAGGAATGAGGTTCATAATTGACTTCAGAGCTAGTTTGCAGTGATTTGGATACATGGGAGGAGTATTTTTAGCTCTTAGAGGGGAAAATTACACCACACGGAAGGTGGCTGTCTGGACACAAACTGCCAGAAAACTTATCTAAGAAAAGTAGTTCTTTGGACATTATGCCCCTGCAATCATCTGGGGCTTTGTTTTGAAATGTTCAGTTTTGATTGCAGAACTTTGAGTACCAAGGACCATGTTCATGTGTAAAAGTGTTCTACAGTATGACCTCTGCATTTTTTGTTTTTAACTCATTCGCACATACTTAATGCTACCTAGAAAAATAGGTCATCTTGCCTTGTGTCTGCCTCCCTGTGTACAGTTGCTTAAACCTGGCTCTCCACCAGGAGGAGTTCCCTTCCTCATCTCCATGCATTGCAACCCTATCCATTTCTAAAGCCAAGTTAATTTTATCTTAACTATAGATTTTTTTTAAACAAAAACCAAACCTTCTTTAAAGAAAATTCCAGTTAGAAGGAAATTACACAGAATTTATTTGTACCTTTCTAATGACCCCACAGTCTACCTTCCATCATTGTTATTGTTATGTGTGTGTCGTTGGAACAGCTGTCTTTGTCCTAAGAACTGGCCTTCACTTCAAATCTAGCTCCCTACCAATATTTTTTCAACATTACAAAAAAAGTGGTCTTTTAAAATAAAAAATCTCAGCATGTTGCATCTTCCCGTAAAACTGTTCAAGTGCTTCTTATTGTACTTTTATAAATACTGAACTTTTTAACATGGCCTTTACGTCTCTGCATGATCAGGCTCCCGCCTGCCTCTCAGGCCTCACCTCTCTCTACACTGGTTCCTTAAATATGCCTGGCTGCTTCCTGTCATAGGGCCTTTGCACATATTAATCTGACTGGGTGAAAAATTTCTCCCCACCTCTCCTATCCAGTTTCTCTTGGACAAATTCCACTTACTCTAAAATGATGACCTTTTTTACACATCCTAGGGTCTAACAGGTTCCTTATTAACCATTTCCTTCGAGCCCTGCTCTATTCCTTGATTGCATTTATTTCAATTTGTAATTATGTACTTATCTAGTTAGCATTGGGCTTCCACCAGGTTGTAAGCTCCATAAAAAGAGAGATTATATTTGTTTGTTTTGTACATTATATTTAGTACCTGGGACAGTGTTCAAATAGAGTTAGGGCCTGTAAGGAGCTATTAGTTGAACAGGAAAAAAGAAGAAGAAGAAAGAAAAAGAAAGAAATGATTTCAATAGCTAGACTTAAATTTCCTCAAGGGCAGGGGTCAAAGCTTATTCGTGTCCTAACCTACTGTGATACTGAAGAGAGGTTCTGACTAAGTAGATATGTAATAAATTATGTCTGTGAAATAAACAAAGTGAGGGGAGGCAGGCAGGTGGACCCAGAAGCCCTAAGATATATCCTGGGAAATGACAGTGCAAGATATCGGAGGCTGCTTCCTCGTCTATGATTGACTCCATTCCCCCAGGTTTTTTTTTTCCCATTCCCAAAGATAAGAAACTCCAATCAAATAAGTATTTTCTCCCAAATAGCAAAATGAAACAAGCTTCATTCCAGAGCCCAGAAGAGGGGAAAATTTAAATTGAGCTGAGGTTCAGAACACCCAGGTGGGAGGTGGCAGTGAAATACAATAAACCATATTAATATGCTAAAATCAGGAAGAATAGGTTGAACTCCAACCCAGACTTAATAACTATTTGTGAGAGAGTGCAGGGAGAAGGCAAGGGTAGGTTTCAGTCAGAATTAAAATGAGATCTGCAATGAAATTGGTAATATAATTATAAATTACAAAAACATTTTTTCCTCTCCTTCTTGTCCTTGATAGACAACTTGCTCAGTAATGACCTGAGGCTGATGATGGAATCTGTGAATACGCCCTAGAATGAAATAATTGTTTGTTTGTTTGTTTGTTTGTTTGTTTTTCTTAAACATCTTCATTAGGAAAGTCTAAATGCAAAAAATTATGAAAGGAAAAAATGCTTCAAGCCATTTCTTCCTAAGATAGTAATGGATCCCAGGTTAAAAGTGACAAGAGCTTGAAAGACAACAAACCCTGGAAATCCACTCAATTTAAGCAGCTGAATATGCTCAAGCTTTAAAAGATATCACAACGGCCCATTGGCTTGGGATTTTTAATGACACTCTGTGCTAAGATGTCAGCTTGGCTTCCAACCAGGATAAATTGCTCTTAATTTCCTTTCTTAACAAAAGGAATAACTGAGTTTGACGTCCAAAATTGGAGACTAATTTCTGTGTTTTGATAGCAGATAGAGTCCAAAAATATGTTCCTAGGAACTGGGGATAGATGATAGTTGAAAGAGGTAGGGAAATTTAATTTTATCTCATTAATAATTCCACTTTGCTGTTGTGAGGGGAAGGCTCCTTTGACTTTTAGAATGAGACAAGAGAATGATGGGTGGGAGCTTTGATGAGCTGGATCTTGGTTTTAGAGTTGGATGTTTCACTGGCTTGGTGTTTGCAAAGTGGGGTAGGGTTGAGTCAGAGGTACAGCACTGGGAGAGAGAGAGAAAGTAACATGGTACAGGAGTTAAGTGCATCGATCTGTGACCCAAGAGATGTGAGTACTACTTTCCATTTTTGTGATTTTGGGTATCTTAATTGACCCTCCCCTACACCCAAGCCCCAGTTTCTTCGTTCAAAAGCCCTGTTAAGACTCCTTGCCTCAAACAAGTGTTGGTGGACTAATGAGTGTGGAAGACCTTGGCCAACTGTGAGAGTAGGTATAATTATGACAGTGTTGTGCTTTTCCCTTTCTGTTTTTTCATAACTTTATTATTTATGAAGACAGTAAAAGGGTTAAAAAAGAAACCTTAGTGAGTATGGCCAACTAAGTAAAAGGTGCTATTTCAGGGAGGCTTAACTTGGCCAGAGGAAAGCTTAAGAGTTAAAAATTTCTCAGTAATAGTGCTAATTCTTTCTCATAGATAGTGCTTGTTTTTTTTCCTTCTTTCTTTCCTTTCTCCCTGTGGTGAACAAATAAAGTCACATGCAACATAATGATGTTTCAGTCAACGATGGAGCACACATACAATGGTGGCATGCTGTATAGCTTAGGTGCGTAGAAGACTATACAATCTGAGATTGGGTACGTGCACTCTATGATGTTTGCAAAATGATGAATCACCTAATAAGGTGATTTTCAGTTGTTAAGCGACACGTAACAGGTGTTATGGATGCAGAGATGGGTAAGACACAATCTCTCGCCTCCCCCAGTTTGGTGGTAGTGAGATATACCAGGCAGATGATATGTGAAGTGCAGTGTGATCGGAGTCATCATGGGGACTGCACCAGGTGCTGTGGGTACATAGAGGAGGGGCAGGCAGCTAAGTGCCCCAGGCTGCGAGAAGAGGATGTCTTAAGGAGATGTTACCTGAGCGGGATCTTAGAGTCTTCAACATTTGCGTGGAGGTGGGTGATGGATGACAGCAGGCTTCCTAGAGGAGACATGGACACTTTCACTGCATTCACACAAACCCTGCGGTTCCAGCCTCCTGATGACTGTGATAATAACAACCCTAATAACTGGTAACATTTATAGAACATTGCTAAGTGACAGACCCTGTGCTAAGTGCCTTGCCAGATATTACCTCATTTAATTCTAGTACCTCATGGAGCAGATCTACGCATTACCCCATTTTAAATTTAAGGGGAACTCACACCCAGGAGTTATGTGGCCACCTCAGTGTCACATGGGCAAGAAGGGGTTGAGCAGAATTATTTTTCAAAGTAGGGGCTCTAGAATGTCGTAGACAGAGGATTTGAAGACTAAGATTATGTTCTAGCTTGACTATAAATTCCCCGTGACTTTTGTCACATCTCTATTTCCCCAGCTCTTGGTTTCTCTATTGTAAAATGTGGGAGGGAATCAAGATGAGAACTTTGTTAAAGTTTCTCCATGCCCTAGCATTCTGAAAGTAGAATGAGAAATGTTGGGGTTCAAAGTCCCCCTTTACTCATCCCATTAGGCACATGACCTCTGAGGTCTTTATGTGACCATCCCACTAGTATCCCCATTCTCTATTCCCACTCTTGTGGGCACCAGTGTATGGCCATGCAGCCCCTTGAGCAAGGATTTCGGGAACAGAGGCAGCTAAGCAAACATTTACAGCCCACAAGTTGCCATTTGAAGAAAGCTTACAAGGATCACAGCCAAGCTGTGCAGGGACTGTAGGCTCCCGAGGCTGCCGAAAAAAGGAGGAAGTGGCGGGTAGCTGGGCAGTGGTAAGAATGATCCTCTTCATCTCTAGCTCCCAGCATCAGCTGCCGAGGGACCTTGAACATCTCAGATGCCAGGAAGAATATGGGAGGGGGAGTGTGCATCCTATTCAAGAGGGAAATGATAAGATGGGAGGAATAATTAAAACCTGCACATCTCTTCTGCCTCTCCACCCTCTTCCTGCACATCCTTCCCACCTCCCTGCCCACCCCACATTCTCATCTAGGCCCTAGTGCCCAGCAGAGCCTTGCTGTTTGGCTTTCTTCCCCAGCCACTCGTCTGGATTATCTAAGCCAAATATATCTGCAGCTGCACAGCCCTGGGCCTTTTGGCAACTGTCAGAAACTTTCTGAACCTCTTCCTGAGGCATGGGCATCTCACTCTCAGCTGGAATCATTCCTGAACCCTGTTGTGCTTCTGAACCTTCCACGTATCACCTCCTCTGCTTTCACTCGGATTCCATTTGAGATTCTATCGGTGACTCCATACGTTAAGACTTTCCACTGACTCTTGCTGAGTACCTCCTCAGGACCAGGACTCATATTCTGGGACAAACTCAGACACAGTCATCCCTAAAGCAGTGTGAGGTAGGGGGAAAACACAAGATTTAGAAGCATAAAATCTCAAGTTCAGAGCTATATTCCTCCACTTACTATGAATCTTAGATGAGTCACCTCACTTCTCTGAACCATCAGTTTCACCATCTATAAAAAAGTAGAGCTCTTAGCCTTTGCTTCTCAGGGTGCTGATAAGGAGGAAATTGAGAGTGATATGAAAATATCTCATAACAGGTGCTCAGTAAATGCTAATCATGCCCTCAAAAGGATCACACATGTAATTTAAAATGAGAGAGTAGCTAGTAAAGCAAAAGGCTACAGTGGAAGGCAGTTCATAATCTGGGCCATATAGAGCATATAGACAAGAGTCAGCAGGGTTACCAGAGGAGCCTAGAGTGTTTTCCACTAGACAAATTATGGTAAAGTGCTTTTGAGGAACAAAAGGATTTGTCCCATTGGAGGAAGCCAGAGGGCAGGAATTGGAAGTGAGCGTATTTGCTCTGTTGGAGGTGGTGGGAGAGTGAGGACAAGAGGGGTGATCTTCCAGGCAAAGGGAACAGCACAAGCAAAGGTGTGGCAGGAACAGATAGCATTCGAAGCATCTGGGGCTCCATGCGGGATGAATGGGACTTGGGAGATGCAGATGGGAAGCGCAGGGGTCTTGGTGTTGGGCTTTCATCATGGAGGTGTTTGGGGATCTTAAAATCACTGGAGGATTTTACACTAGGGAGCGTAGGGGTCACAGTTGCTTGGACAAAAGCAAAGCAAGATGTTAATTAAGAGATCAGGCTGTAGAGGCAGACACATCTGGGCTCAAATGCTGGCCCTGTGAACGCTCAGCTATGCGACATTCTGAATGTTCCTTAACTCTTCTGGCTTGTTTCTTAATCTGTAGAGTGAGGGCAGTAATAATAATAATAGGAAAATTAAATGAGGTGATATCTGTCAAGTTGTTAGCAGAGTGTTTGGCAAACAGGAAGCAATCGGTAACATTAGTGTTTTTTGGCATCATCATCACCATCACCTTCGTAGTCTAAGTCAGGTCTCCCTGTTAAATGGTCCTGAATGTTTCTCTTTTGCACTCAGCACCGTTATAATTGCGTATTCGATGTCTAGGAGTCAGGGCTGTAGAATCACACTCTCTGGGTTCAATACCTGGCTCTGATATTTCCTACCTGTGTAGCATTGAGCTAATTATTTCTTCTCTAAGCCTCTGTTTTCTCATCTGTGAAATAGTCATGATGACAATAAACCACCTCAAAGGGCAATCAAATGTCTGCATAGGAAGCTGTTGGCCAGAGCTTGCCACATAGTCGATACTCAGTAGCCAATAGCCCCTGCTGATGCTACTTGAAATCATTAAGGGCAGACATTGTAGCTTTCTTGTTCCTGTGAAATCTCCAGTACACATGCGGTGTTCAATAAGGATTTGTGAACTCACTGAGCACAGTGTGGGTGAGTTTGAGGAACCAAGACTGAAGGCAAGGAGCCTGGGAGGGGCTGTTACATTTAGTCTATATGATAACATCTGAACAAGGGCATTAAACATGACCATGAAGATAAATTGGTATCTGTAGAGCTAGAATCGAGGAAATAAAGCAACTAATTGTAAAGAAGTGCCGAGAAGGCTGAGGACTCAGAGACCACTTGGCTTCTGCCTCCCTGAGAGCTTGGTGATGACAAACATCAAAGTAAGAAAACTTTTGACAAGTGGGGAAGTGTGGCGGTTAAGAGTACAAACACCAATGACAAAGCAACCTGGGTTCAAATCCTAACTCCACCTTCCCTATGAGGCGGCTTCATCTTCTGAAAAACAAGAATGCTAGGGTACTGGGTATCAGACTGATTTTGAAGATTAAATTGTTGTCAAAGGCAAAAGCCTGGCCCATGGTAAACATGCTCAGGGACTAGCTAGTATTACTATTCTGTTCATGCTTCAGCTTTCTTCTGTGAGATCGAGAATCAGATGCCCACCTCGTGGCTTCTTTTTTAGAAGAAAAAGAGGGGAAAATACAAGCAACACTGAAGAACACACAGTATTAGGACCTTTATAAATCCTGCTTAAATGAAAATTGTTGATAAGGCTGCCACTGTGTTCATCTCTTAAAATTGTCATGCCAGATCTCTTAAGGCTGCTCTTCTGGAGGTCTGAATCATTCGAATAATGTTTCAGATGATGTCTCCCTGCAGTATTTAGGCCAGGACAGAAGATGGGGAAAGTGATTAGTCCTGGTCCCCATACAGGTGCCACTGTGACCTGTGGTCATGAAGACTACGGGAGTGGCCATTTCCTGCAAAGACTCCAAAGCAGCATTAACAGGATGGGCACAGGGCCTGTCATGGAAGTAGGGGACTGAAGGGAGGTCCCGAGGCCTGGTGATCAGAGTTATTGTCACATTTGAAATATGGGATCAAAGAAAAATGGCAGCTTCTGCACCTCCAGAGGGAGAATGTGGGCACAGGGGTGAGGGTGCACTGTAGGCGTGTTGCACAGTAGCCAGGTTAGCGATGTTCTACATTGTACAATGTGAGAATGAGAAAAATATTTCCAGCCTTATCTTTGCCCATTCCCCATCTTATTTGCACTCTAGCCAAATGAAACGGCTGTTTCCCCAAGGCCAGGTTCTCTTTTTGTTCCTTCACAAACGTTTTTTTTCTTTTACCGAAATCCTTATTTCCCTCCACTCCATCCAGCTGCTGCCTTCCGGTGCCGCCACAATCAGCCTAGATGTGCCTGCTCTGTCATCACAGCCTGATGGTGCTCTGTGATACCTGTCTGTCTAGTTAAACCTCAGCTAAATCATGCAATGCTTTCAGGCAGGCGCTCTCTTCTCGCACCATAACCTCCAACAAAATGGGAACCCAGCCTATTTATATGTTTTCGATTCAAGACCAAAAAAAAAAAAAAAAAAAACTCCTCAAAAAACTGATATGAGACCTTTAAAATTATTACTGTGATTATGATCTTTATTGCAATTTTATTGTGAAATCCAAAATCAGTTCACATGATCTGAAAATGAGTGGGACTCTTTACTACCAATCTCCAGCCCAGAGTCATGAGCTGCATTGTTCCCAAAGCTACATCAGAAACAGAATGGGAGCTGGTGATGACTCTCATTAAGGCAGACCTCAAAGGATTCTTGGAGAAAGTAGGGGTCAAGTTGAGCATTAAATATAAATTAGGCTTGGACAAATGTCATTCACCTCAAAGAATTTGTGTGAGGGTCGGTTGAAACTGGTTTGTGCAAAAAGGAATTGGTCTCAGCTTCTCTCTTTTCCCTCATCATGCTGCTGAGTCAGCCATCAGCAGCACCCAGTCCCATCCCCTCCCCATCCTCACACTGCAATAAGAAGTATCTACACAATAAGCACATACTTATTGCATATCAGCTGTTGCAAACACAATGTGGAAACATCAGGTTGGTATTTGAGCCCTCTGGTTGCCTTTTCATTCATCCTTCTGTCCTCCCCAGATCAAGATTTATTATAATCAAAATTAATGTAATGTTAGATGGTCATTAAAATATCAGCTAAAAGTCATTATGTGCTTCTGATGTGGCAGGAAGTATAGTAGGTGTTTTACCTACAATATCTTATTTAATCTTTACAGAACTTTACTCATTGAATAAATACTTATTTTGTGTTTCTTATGTGTCCTGAGGCAGTAGCAGTGCTGTCCTGAAAAATGTGTTGTGACAGTCCTCGCCTTATAGTGCTTTTTTGCTCAGCAGGAGACAGACCGAAAGTGAATTAGCAAAATAATGAAATAGGTTGTGGCAATGAAATAAGTGAGAGCTGCTGTGAAAATAATTAAGATGGTATAAAATAATTAAAACAAAGAGGAGAATTGGGGTGTCGTGCTCAGGTACGGCGGTCAGAGAAGACCTCTCTGAGGAGGTAACATTTAAACTGAGATGTGCAAGGTGCCCCATTGGAAAGTATCTCCCCAGAGGAGGGAACAGCAAATTCAAAGCCACTCGAGTGACAGAGAAGCCGAAACAGTCTCTTTGCAGTTTGTGAGGGAGAGGGCCGGGTGAGGTGGGGTTGCAGGAACCAGGTCTTCTGTAGAAAAAGCTTTCTTGTTGCTGTTCCACCAGGAGGGAAGCTCATGTTCAGTGAAGTTGGGCTCTGATGGATGTCCCTTTGTTCGACAGCATTTGCTGTCTGCCCCAACTTTCTAAGTTTACGTTCAGCTGGGCCATCCCACTTCTGGCCAGTTAACATGCATGAAAAGTTTCAGCATCCTAGCTCCGGTCACTTCTCCCCTGACTTCTCTTCACCCTTCACCTCTCATTTATCACCCCGAGTTCATTTCCTATATTTTGCTGGTTCTCAAGATAGTTTTTGCTTCTTCCCCTCTGCCTACTTCCATGCTGCCCTGAGGACTTGGGACAGATTGACCATTCTTTTAGACCTGCCTCTCTGCTCTACCTCAGACAAAACCCCACTGTCCACTCTGATTCCATCCATGGTGATGCCCCAGAAACCAGCTCATTTAATCATCCTAGCACGCATACCCCAGTACCCAGCAGGCACTTGATTATTATTTGAGGCCCATAATTGGTGGGGGATTAGAATTTACTTAGCCTGAGTATTTAAAATTTCAAAGGTAAGGTGGAATTTCAGGCAGTGAGTGAGGATTATTTCTTAAACAGAGTCTAACTTTCCACTCGTTTAAGTCTGGTTTTCAAAATCATTGTCCTCGGTTGCCATAGAAGACGCTACGTGAGAATCTCAGGGCACTTTCCCATAATGGAAATGAGAAAGTCAAAAAGAAACACACCAGCAAATAATGTTCCTTTTTGCCCTAGGATACTGTTCATGATTATTTCTCAGAAGCGATCTTTAATTGTTTCATCTGAAAAGTGTGCATCTTCGTTCCTCTGACTGTCTCTTCATAGAGAATTGGATCCAGCGATTAGCAGCATTTACTAATTTTCTCTGAGTCTTGCTGGCCAAAATATGGGACTTGGAACTACTTTTAATTTTGTTTTTAATTAAATTTCAGTTGTTTCAAATCACTCACTTTTAATGTCATTTCGTTGCAGCCCTCAGAAGCAACAGGAGCTGTGTGTTCTTATTTGTGTGCATACGCAATCTGATGTGTGTGTATCCGCGGCATGGCTAAAGACTGACTCCTGGCTGAGGTCCAGAGCTAGAGCAGGCAATTAAGAAAACAGAAATTAGTCACAGAATGAGCTTTTGTTTATACACTGTTGTATCCGAAGTGAATATTGTTTAAGCAGGAGTCTCGGTTATTGTGTTTCTTTTTGCCAAACTGTATTTGAACAAGACAACATGCCCTTGTATTTCATGATAGGATTCCCAAATATGTGTAGGTAGATAGAGTCTAAGAATAGCTAACACTTACTGAGCATTTATTATGTGCGAGGTACTGTTTTAAGTATATATGACCTCATTTACATTAAATGAGTAACTTGAAACAACAGAAATTTAATTTACGTACATCCCCTCCAACATTCCTATGAGATTATTATAGGGATAATAATAAAATCACAGTTTTATTGCTGAGAAACCAAAGCCCATTTAACTGGATCATTATCACTTCGTTAGTTTGTGACAGGGCCATGACGTCAATACTGTCCACTTGACTCCATATTTCTGCTCTTAAACATTGTACTAGACTCTCTCTATATAGAAAGACAAAAGTGCCTCATCAGCTAAATGAATTTAACAACAAAGCATGTAGAAAATTGATTAGTTCTGTGCAAAAGTGGAATTATGTTAGTTTACATTCGGGCGTTTATGAGCCCTCGGCTAATGCCCATTCCTATTGTGTAAACTGTGAAATTGTACCATCGGGTCTAGTTCGGCTTCACAAAATCATGGTCTGGGTATTTAGCTGTGCTCTTGCAGATACTCAGCACCCCAGAAATGACAATTAGGTTTGAAAGGTTTATGTTAAACGACCTATGTGTCCACCAGTTCAGCTAGCATCATGTGCTACATTGTTGATTTTAACTGAAAACAGAACCCGACATCTCTTCTGTCTCAGATACATCACATATATTACTTTCTTTGCAAGGAACACTATTTCACTGATACCTCCACCCTTTCTTCTGTACACCAACACACACACACACACACACACACACACACACACACACCCTGTTGGGTACTCACAGCAGCTTGTTTCTTTCTCTGGTGCACTCCTTATTTGTACTCATAAGTGTTGGTGCATTTATTTGTTTAATGCTCATCTCCTACCCGACATTATGCACTCTCTACAGCCAAGTGCTAGTGCGGTGTCTTTTTTGTTCACTCTTGAATACCCAGTTTTTAGAACCAGGGCTAACATAGGTACAGTGCTCAATAAACATTTGTTGGCTATGTGGATAAATACTTACAGACCTAAATGCAACCACCAGTCTGCAGAGAAATAAAGTGACAGTAGGCAAAGTACAAAACCCAGAGTCCAGGCATCTA
Source organism: Cynopterus sphinx (assembly GCA_030015415.1). Classification (NCBI taxonomy): domain Eukaryota; kingdom Metazoa; phylum Chordata; class Mammalia; order Chiroptera; family Pteropodidae; genus Cynopterus; species Cynopterus sphinx. The sequence continues at coordinate 117,139,636 of CM057385.1, read as the reverse complement.
GACTCTAGACCCGGGTTTGTAATTGGGCAAGATACATCTTTACTGCCCTCAACGTCTTCATTTGTGATGTGGGAATGATAATAACTTCACAGAACATGTATGCATGTACACAGAGAATAGTATAATTGAATGCCAACCATTCTGAAAAATATTTTACATTCATTAACTTCTTCCTGATAATAGCCTTAGAGGTAGCTACTGTTATTTTTCTCATTCTTTTTCTAATGAGGAAACTGAGTTCCAAAGAAAGTAATACTTTTGCTCAAGCTCACACAGCTGCTGAACAAGATCTGCTGGAATCCAGAACCTCTAATATCTCTTGATGTGAGGATCAAGTGAATAAAAAAAAGTATATTAAATTCTCAGTAAAAATTTCCTATTACTAAGGCTCATTGGTGATATTTGAAGCATGATTGGTGTGTGTGGGGAGAGAATTCTGTGATTTTCTCCTTTTGTTTCCATTTGATAACATCTGAGACAATGTTCTTCACGTAGTCAAAAAAAGTACCATTTGTCACTTCATCCATCCATCCATTCAAAATTTTTACTTACATGCATTAGTAGTGACACTGATGTAAGGGAAAAGGAGCACACACCAGGTCGGGGGCAGAAGAAAGACAGGCCACTTCCAGGTGAAAGGACCAGGGAAGGATGAGTTTGCCATTGGCTGGGCTTGGGAGGATAGCTACAGTGAGGAGGATGCTCCAGGATATGGGGACAACCAGAGCACAGGCAAGGTGTTGGCCTGGAGAGGACAACACTATGGGAAGGAGCAGCACTAGGTAGATAAGTACTGCCTTCCCCTACCATCTCATCTATTCCAAGAGAGAGAGGACATATTCTTTAGTGTCTAGGGACAAAAAAAAAAAAAAGGACATTTTGGTCACCTCTTATGTGTGTGACTCAATACAATAACTTTATGTTTATATTATATCCTTATTTCTCCCCACATCTTCTGAAGTTGTTGGACTTACACTACTAGTAGCAATAGTAGTAATAGCAGCAGCATCAGAACCCTTAATATAAAAGTAACCCAGGAGTGAATGAAGGAATTCAAAATATGCCCTTTTTCTTTCCTATTCCTGGTCTCAGTCTGTTGGTTTGATGACTTAGTGTAAATCCTTCCAGAATTTGTGCTACTACTACTACACGCTCACAAAAAAAAAAAAACCAAAAAAAAAAAAACCTGAATTTCTGTTCATTTGTTTTGATTCTGAGATAAGATTCTATATATTCTTGGGCAACTTGCTTTTCTTATCAACCACCTCAAGGTGCTCTATTCATGGGAGTATATGGTAGGTTTTGTTGTCCCTATTTTATAGAAGAGGAGCCCTCAGGATTGCACAGTCAGGGAATAGGCAAAAAGTCCATCATGGCAGGGTTGGGGTTCCAGCCAGTCCTGTCTGACTCCAAAGCCTGGCACCCTTAAGTTATACCTCACCAACTCCCTCTGGCTACAGAATGAACAAATTCATCATTCATGCATCATAGTGGAAACGTGGATCTCAGCCAACCTGTATCGTGTTTGAGCCTCGAGACCTTCATTTTTGGCACTGAAATAAAAATCGTATCCTTTCTCTTCTTACCTTTCCCAGATTTGTGGTAGGGTTTGGCTGGTGGAGATCTGATTGCTGCAAATGCCATGCTATGGCTAAACTACAGATCTCCTTTATTATGCTGCTCCAGGTACCAGTATTATATATTTAGGCAGCTGTTCTGATCTGTGCCAGGCAGTGAAATCTGTTCCATCAACGTGACTGTTGAAACCTCTGATTTTTGGAAGCTTTGCCTCATGAAGTCCTTGGTAGAATCATAAAACAATTAGATTTAGGCTTGGCATTAATTTGAATTATTGTTCAGTTTCCAGAAAATATCTCTGGAAATGTCATGAGGATGTATTACATGTCTTTGAAGACATTAAGTATTGAATTACATTATTATGTCACCTTCTTCCTGCCATTTCTCTCTCTCTGTGTCATATACTCGCAACATGGTCTGATTTATGTTTTAGCCACCACGAGAAGCTCAGTACTTAGAATAATAACCAGAGATGAATATTGACAGATGCCAAGCACACACACACACACACACACACACACACACACACACACACACACCCCTTAGTAGTGTGGATATGTTTTCCCTGAAGTGAGAAGAAAGGGAGGCAGCCTGGTGTTACAGACAGAGCTCTAGACTCAGAGACAAGCAGACTGAGTTTTAATTAGGAAACACCAACTTCCTGGCTTTCCAATTTTAAGACATAATGCCTTTGACCTCCTCGAGCTTTCTTTTCCTTGAAATGGTGATAAATGTAACACCTGCCCTCCAGAGTCATTTCTAGGATCAATTAGGTTAATAGCAGCAATAGTAGAAAAATTCCCCTTTTGATAAGTACATCCAATAAGTCAAGTATACACAGTCACATTCAAATTTCATGCAAATGATGCAAGGTATGTATTGTTCTTTCTCTTTTAAATGAGGGAGCTGAGAAAAGAAATATTAAGCGTTTCTCAAGGTCATTCAAATGATAAGTGGTAAGAACACTTTTGAATGACTTTTTGCTAATTCCAAGGTCTGTGTTTTTCCCACCAAATTCATTTCTAGACAAAAGAAGGGAATAGAAGGCAAGAGATCTAGAGAGAAAGGAACACATAGACGCATGCGCACACATGCCCACACACACACACTGACAGTGAGAAACACAAAATCAGACAGTGCCTGGGCTTAATTTGGTCAGTTGGCATTAAACCAACACTGTAGTAATGAAACAGATCCGAGAGGAATTGCTAATATGGTTATTCTTAGCGCTCACAGTTATGAGAGTCTTTGCCAAACAGCCCAATATTTGTGCAGATTTTTTGGAAAAGGTAAAAATAAGTGTTTTTTATAGAAGAAGGTAGGCCCTAAGAAGGGGAAACAGGGCAGAGAACACAGTCGACCTGGTGGATTTTGAAAGTCACACGGTGCATTCATTCGCTTGTTAACCCAGTCAGCCAGACCTGTCTTAGCCACACATTCTGTATTTTCATTACCCATTTATTGAACTTAATATGTGTCAAACATTTATGTAGGGCCTCACTCCTGCAACATATTTTAAAGTAGTATCCCTCCTTCTTGCTCCACCCAGCTCACCCACAATACAGTGAAAATCAGAGGAGATGTGAGGTAAGTCATGAGTCAGCATAGCGGAAACAAGCATACCAAGGTAGATAGGAGAAAGGTATTTTTTTTTTAATGAAGCTATTATCTAACTGTGTCCCAGGCAGGACTGCCATTTGCACAACTCCAGGACGCACCGTTCACATAGGTTACAATTATTCATGGAATTATCTGTGCTTACGTGTGTGTGCGTGTGTGTGTGTGTGTGTGTGTGGTGTATAAATAGATATATAGAAAGATATGTAAGCATATATACACAGACACATACAATTATACTAATATATATACTTATATGAAATAGACAATAATATCTATACATGTGTATGTGTGTATATACATATATAGCATATGTGGCTAGACATACAACTATGCATTGCATGCATTATTTCCTATGTAAATTTGGTCCCCTGGAATAGTGTCCCCTGGAACCCAGAGGCCTTAGCCAGCATGGTCCTGTCCTTAGACAATTTAAATACATTTTATTTCGTGGTCCTTGAATCTCTATGGAATATTCTCATTGTACAGATAAAAAAAAAATAGAGAAGAATTACCAAGATTAAGTGATCTGTTCCAAGATCTCACACCTGGGCTGGGATTTGATCTATGTCTGTTTAACTCAAGAATCCAGCCATTTGCCTCCTATCTAAGCCCATGTCTTACTGTGTAGCTGACAGAGAGGGATGTTTTTCAACATTAGTAAGTCAGAGCTAAAAGACCTTTGAGTTTTGGGAGCAGCTGTCCGTCGTGTTCATTCAAGAGGCACTGATCTTTGATCAAAAAGAAATCCAACATTGAGATTGGGTTTGATGCATAAGTTCTCAATGAAATAATGAAGAAAGTTTTTTTTTAAAAAAAGAAAGAAACAATAATTTTTTAAAAGTAAATAGATGCCTTCAATCTTTAACCATGATTCTTCTTTAAAAATTTAAATAAAAGAAAACGAGAAGAATTTTATGACTTTGTTCTTTCCTCCTGCTGCCTACCTTCATGCCTCATTGTTATATCCCTACAGAGAAAAATAATTTTGTTTTAAAATTTCAACACTTTAAACCTCTTTTGTCCAGACTCAAATACCCCTATCTCTGCTTTGAAGCAAGACCAGGGATACATAAAGGCACGTGGAATTCTGTGGCAGTCTGTTTTAGCCAGACTTTGATCACAATTCGAGGTAGGGAAGACAGAAAACGGTAGAAACACAACAATTGCCTGGAGCAAATGTGGGTCTGGCTCTTTAGGGAAACTTCCTTTTGGGGAGAGAAAGTGAGGCTTTGTTACAGCTTTTTTTGGATATCACTAGTTTTCTAACACGGCACACTCAGAATACCAGTGGCCTGTCCATCTCCATGCTTCTTTTTCGTGGGTATTTAGTAATGAGTTCCTCCCTGTTCTTCCAAGGGTATTATTTCACATTCCCAGTGAGGGAGATCTGGCCTCGTGACAATTCACAAACTGCCATGGGATCTATTCTTGATTGTCAGCCTGAAATCCGGAGACAGGCTCTGCGCTAGAAGTCACAGCGCTTGGGTTCTGGTCTAGCTCCCCAACACTTCCCAGGTCTGTTGCCTTGGGGAAGTCAGTTCACCTTTCTGATCTTCAGCCTCCCTCATAGTGCTAAGAGTTTGGGAGTCATACAGTCTAGGCTTTAGTTTTGATATTTCACTAATCCCAGTGGGATCTTGGACACATCATTCTCCTTCCTCAACCCCCATTTTATGTCTAACTACAGCATCCATTCTCAATGAGGACAATAATGCTTCCAAACATATGAAAATCGATTCTCATCAGGGGAGGGCATGCACAAAATCATACTCTTTTTATGTAAGGCAAAAGCACAGTACACAAACAGATGTGCAATATATCTGCGATATTCAAACTTCATGGTTGGCAGGTGATTGGGGAGAAAAAGTCTAAAAAGGCTGCTTAGTGGGTGATAATGAAAAAAGAAAAAATGGTTGAGAAACTCAGACTAGAGGAACTCAGATTTTTCTAACACTCTTTAAAATTAAATATATAACAGCATAAAATTTTGATCCATTCTTCAGAGCTTTAAAAAATAGTATTTCCATGTAATAAACAAAAAGAAAGAAGGTGACCCACTTTAAAATAGCCGCCGGAACTTTTCATTGTTCTCTTCCTTTTCTTCTTCTCTGTGTCGTTTGCATCTCATTCACACACTTTGGCAGGACTGCATATTCATTATAATCTTGCTGCACTCCCTCTGCCCATCCAGTAATGTTGGGCATGCTTAGAACCAGGTCAGGCAGCAGACTGGGCATCTGTGGAATGGATGAAAATAGCTTAGCTCAGACTAGGGTTTTTTTATCCTGGACTCCATGAACCCCCAAGGGCTCCATGCATAGAACTGGGTTTTACTTCTAGGTTTCCTTGGTGTGTTCATTTGAAAACTTTTCTCTGAGAAGTGATCCATAGGGATCCATGACACGAAAACAAGGTTAATAAATGGAGAAAGTAGCAGAACTAAGAGATAGCTGACAAACAGACAGAGGTCATATGTTAGGACTGCCACAGGCTCTGTGGCTTAAACAGCAAATTTCCTCGCAGGTCTGGAGGCTGGAAGTTCAAAATCAAGGTGTTGGCAGGGTTGGTTTCTACTGAGGGCCTCTCTCTTTGACATGTAGATGACCATCTCTACCCTTGTATTTTCGTTGTCTTTCCTCTGTGTGTGTCTGTGTCCTAATTTCCTTTTCTTATTAGGACACCAGTCATATTGGGTTAGGGCCCACCCTAATGAGTTCATTTAACTTTCTTTATATTATTAAAGACCCTGTCTCCGAATGCAGTCACATTCTGAGGTACTGGGGATTAAGACTTTAACATATAAATTTGGGGTTAGACACAAGTCAGCTTGTAACAGGTAGAGACAGTATAGGGGAAGAGGTTGATGTTGATCCAAGGAGAAGGGAAAGAATATATGGCAGAAGGGAAGAGAGCTGGAAAGAGATGATAAGGAGGTGAAGGTATAGAGATGAGTAAGAGAACCCACTCCACCTCACCCTAGAGAGTAGTTGCTCTCAGACACTGAGAGCTCCCTGCTCTCCAGGTTGTCTCTGCACACTCTCACATCCCCTCAAACTGTTGCTTTTAACCTTGCGTTTGCAGAGTTTGGTTGCTTACTCCTTAAATAGCTTTCAGTCATTGCCAGGTGGTAGAATGTATGCAAGCCTGACTTGGGGCTCTGTGGACTGGGGAGAGAGGTGGGAGTGGGTACATTCTCTTGGTGGGTCTACTGGGTGGAAGATAGATGGGCTTCTTATTTCTGCTTCATCACAGTTTGTTTTTATTCTATGTCCTAGAAGGATGTTTCTTCTAGGTATAAGACCCTGACAGATGGGATCTGGGGATACAAGATGTAACAGGAAGAAGGGAAATCTTTAATTATTTTTGCACACAAAGAAAGAGGGAAGAAACAGAGGGAAGTGAATACTTTTGGCCAGAAAAATTCCATGAGCTTCATTTGTGAAGACCACCTTTCAGCCACAAGATCTTTCATTTCTCTGCTCCCCATTCACCCCTGTATCAGAGCCTTCTTTTGGAACTTCCTGTCCATGGTTCTCAGGGGTCTGTCTCATGATTGAAGATGTAAGGAAAGAAATTTGCAGCTGCCGTCTGGCTCTCGGGAAATTTTCTCTGGTGATACCTCCTTCTGTGGTATTTTTAGTTCTCTATAGCTTTCTGTTTCTTTGGGGGCTGCTGTGTCTCTGGCTTTTCAGAGGACACTACAGAGCGGCCTGAGCTCCCCAGCTCACCCCTGATCTATGCTGTACAATTACAGAAGCAGGCTTATAATCAATGTAATTGAGGATCAGAGTTAATGAGGACCTCTGTGCCCGTGCAGTCCCCTGAGCAATGCCAAGCTTCAGACGCTAGATAAGGAAATGATTGGGCTGAACTGAAAATCCATTTGGCTAATTAGATGGTGTATATTCCCACAAGCCAGTGGGAGAAAAAAATATATATATATTTAAAAATAAGGAAACATGACATTTCGAAGTTGTGATTTTGGCAAAGGTTCTTTTCAGAGTCCTTATTCTCATGGGAAATCGATTTGAGCGCAAAGAACAGAGTACAGAAAAAAGAGGGTACTTTTGATTTAAAGCCAAGAAAATAAAACAGGGGTCCTTTGGAAAACTAAAGAAATATGAGAAACACAGAATAATGAATTTTTATTTCTTTCCTGTATATTCTTAAAGGAATCCTAGAATTTAGCTAGAGTTGTTTGCCTGCCACTCTTTGACCTTATTGAGCTAGCTTTCTCTTTCTTTTCTCTCTCTCTCTCTCTCTCTCTCTCTCTCTCTCTCTCTCTCTCTTTCCTCAATATCTTCTTAACTTCCACTACAACCTAAACAGTGTGGCAAATGCAGAGTTAAATAAGGCATGGTCTTTACCTTTTAAAGAAATGATAGTTTGGATGGGGAAATAAGAAAAGAGGAATTAAAAACACCCATGTTTTGCTTTAGGGTTAGCATCTGTATTTCTTTACTGAACTTTATGTTCTCAGTGAATAGACACTATATTTTACTCATCAGTAGCCTAGGCCATGGCATGACACATAGTAGGTGCTCTATTTGTTAAATGAATGAATGAATGAATGAATGAATCTATCACATGGCATAGATAGCTACTAGTTGAGTGGAATACTTTGTAAATATGAAAGAGGTTAAGAGGATTACGAGCTGGGTCTGAAAGTGGGCCTTAAGGAGCAAATGTCACCTCAACTTTTGCCTGTTTTGTTGTTTTCCTTCATAGCCTTCATGGTCTAGTTTAAAGGCCAATTTTACAATGATTCGTCTTTGGCACCCTTTCTCCTGCTCCTTATATCCAAAGACAAACCCATCCCTTTCAGGCAGTTCTTAACACACCCTAGGTTGTATCACAGCCATCTGTGTACACGTTCTATTCCCCTTGTTAGTCCATAATCGTCTCGAAAACTTCAGTCTTTTTCTCATTCTGTGTCTATTCTTATGCAATGAAACACTTAATAACAAATGTTGGTTAAATGTACACATGGATCACATCTCGGTGATTACATTTTGCACAGTTATATCCTTTCACTATCTGATGCATCATCTCTGTGCCTCGTATCCTTGCCTCTTCACACTGAGTCCCGCTAGCATGTCCACTTTAATCATCTACATCATAAGCCCATGGTGTGAACAAGAGCTCAGGATACATGATAGTGAAGTTCAAGTTTTAGTTTGGAACTAGGGAGACTCTGAAGGGCTAATTTTGTATTCTGGCTCTCACAGGATGAAACGAATTAAACTTTGGGATCAATGTGGAGGCACTCCCACTTCACAATCCCATGATGAAGTGAGTTGAACTTCCGTCTAGTCAAGCATGGGACTTTGATTTCATTAATTCTCTCCACAGACATTCACTAAACTCACGGTATGTGCCAGACATTTTACTGAGGGCTTGATTGATAAGGACTCATGAATAAGTCATGACCTCTTCCCAGTCGGAAATCACAGTCTATCACAGAAAGCAAAATCTCTCCAACACTATAGGATATGCACTGAAGGTGGGGTGCACAGACTATGAGAGGAGGAGAGGAAGGATCACAGAAGGTCTCAGAACCCAATCAAAGCCCTTGATTCTCAAAACAGCCTGGAATAATGGGCAAGTCCCAGCTTGGATGCTGAAAAACCTTGTTCAGTTTCCACTTTGGCCATTTACTCATTATACAAATTTGGCTAAATCAATTTCTTTCTAACTCTCATATTGTCTTTGGTAAATTGAAGAAGTACCTCTCCTGCAAGGCTCTTGTAAGAATTAGTAAGCAGGATGTATAGCACATTTATCCTACTGGAACAGAGAAGATGTTCAAAAGATAGTAATTCTCTTCTGCCATGAAAGCAACTATATACTTTGGTAGAGTATCTTTTTAAAGAACTTAGCCCTTCCCAGGAGACTCACATTTCTCATATTTGAGAGAGATCTGTTCACTGGTCTTGAATTCAGAGCTTCCAAGTTTTTAAGAAATCCAAATAGCTATTAAGATAGCTCCCGTGAATTAAGATTTCACAATGTGCCAGGAACTTCACCTATTGTGGTGAATATTATGTGGGGATTTTCTGTGTCCAGATCTCTTGCTATAATGTAGGGACTCACTTCCCCAGCTGCAAGGGATGTTGGTGATTGACCAGTCACTCCAAGTCTTTCTTGGAGAAATGTCCTCCCCCAGAAGGGACGACATAACCCAAGTCTGTCTTCCCCAGGGATAGCCCATGGGCTTTGACTGACTAATGTTGAGGTGCAATGGCCTGACACCCTTGTCGTGATTTGGAACAATGCTGAGGGGCCCTCACAGCTCAGAGATCCCTAGGAGAGGAGCTGAGGACTTTGCAGCAACTGTATGACAGTTCAACTTTTCTCTCTGTCTAATCCCACTTTGCTCATCCCTTTATGAGAGTACACCCCAAAACCTCCTGCATGCCAGTGTCCACCTTTAAGTCTGATATCTGGGGAATCTGACTTAAGACAAATGCATCGTTTCATTTTATCTTCATATTAACCTTGTGAATAGGGAGTTGGAATCTATGCTTTTCGTATGAGATAACTGAGGATTTGTTTTCTCTCCCAAGTTTACAGAGCTACTAAGTAGAAGAGTCATGATCTGAATATATGTCTTTCTGACTCTGTTCTCTTTATTACTGCACTGTGAGGCTTTCCTGAAGTAGTGGGATTAGCCAGACTCATCCCTGGGACACAATTCAATACCCATCCCTCAGTCTTCAGTGAGAATAAATACAAAAATTATCCATTTAAACAGCATGACTGTGCTTTTTAAAAGAAAAATCTGTAGTCGATACTGATGTTCAATGCCTTACACAAGGACCCATGTGACATATTTCTGTTTGGGCTTAGTTCCAGAGGGGAAAATATGGTTTTACAGAAAGATTTGCATATCTTTCCTTGCCAGAAATTTGAAATATGGAATCCAGCAGACATTCTGTTTTGTTTAGCTGCCAAATATTCTGAAGCCAACTTCAAATGTGGTCAATTTCTTACTCTGAGCCTGATGCTATCTACTCTTTTATCTTTTCACATGGACTCCTCTTTTATCCTCACCACATTGTCCACTGTGCTTTCACTTAGGAATTTATTCTATAGGATGATATAAATCAAATCATAACATATGTGCAAGATAGAGAAAATAACAGTGCCTGCCATGCCCTTTCGCTCTTCAGGGAATCTTAGATCCTCAGGGCAGCCAGGTAAGGTGCAATGTGATCCTGCCTCTCTGGCCATTGCCCAGTGCACCACAGCTTGGCACTAGAGCTAAGAGGAGCCCAACCATGCGTCAGCCAGCAGGGCCTGATGTGACCAGACAGAGAGGTTGCTGTCAAACCGAAATGATGCCTATTAACTGAGTTCTTTCCTTTGGAGGTTTGCAATGCATACATGGAGATTTTATTGGTGGGTAGTGAGGTAGAGAGAAGAAAATGCAGGGAGAGAAGCTGAGTCATGTTATTTATGAAGCAATTTAAGATCTCCTGTTGCTGAGGTCCCCAGATCTGCCATGAATCTAGAACAGCTCTTCATGTCCAGCTTTATTGATCCTATTGAAAACTTTTTTCCCTATAAAATTCTATCTTTGCTATATTGCTGTGTATATACACTCACCATTTATATCCAATATGCAACCATCCTGAATGGTTTTCTGTTCTTTGCCCTGCCAAAGAATATATGTGCATGCATATATATGTGTAATCCATATATGTATGTGTGTATATATACACACATACATATACATGTATACATGTTTGTATGTTACAGAGGAACATTTTAGAATATAAATTGCAAAGCTAGGGTCTTTTGATTGGCCTTTGCAAGCTTTAAAAAAAACTTTAAGCCATTATTTCAAAATTGCTTGATTACAATAAAAATATGAATTTTCAGGCTCTCCTAAAGAAAATCTGAGGATCTGGCACCACTGCCCTTTAGACTTATTCGGCAAGAGCTGGCTATCGTATGGTACAGCTGCTTCCTTTTGATAGAATCTGAGGTGCCCAGTTCACCCCTAACTCCATCTCCCCTAATTGTTTCTCAGCATTAAGGCATTTTCCATTGTATAAGTACAGCTTTGTTTTTTCCTTAGTGGTGCTAGAGATTTCTTTAACTCTTATAATATCTCTCTCTCTCTCTCTCTCTCTCTCTCTCTCTCTCTCTCTCAGAATTAAAACAAAAACAAACAAACAAAACAAGCTAAGCCAGGAGGGCAGGATGCCAAGCAATTTCTCTTCCACTCAGCCAGTCTTTCTTGTTAACTCACCCACCTGGCTCCTGTGGGCATCAGTAGCCCATGCTCCAGAGAAGATGTCTAGGTGACAAGGATATCAGCTTTCTTTTTAAAAAAAAATTAATATTGAATCATTCTTTACTAGGACAGGCCGGATACTGGCTATACACTTTATGTTAAATTTATTTCATTCTCACAGTAACGCTATGAGGTAGGTTCCATTAAAGTTCCCATTTACAAATGATGTAATGAAGACCCACAAGCACTGAGTGACCACCCAGTGTCAGTGGCTGGCAAGAGTAGATCTAGGATTTGAACCCAAGTCTGTCAGTTCTAAGGGCCTGACTCTTAATCATTAGGCTGAACTGTCTCTGTATCTGATTTGTATCTGTCTTTATTGGCTGCTGACACCATGAGTGACACATTGTAAATGCTCTGTAAATGTGTATAGACAAGTGAGAACAAGGGATTTTGGAATGAGGGTTGATTCATATGCACCTGTCTGTGTTCCTGACCTGTAGCACCAGTAGCGAGACTTCTGTACCCTAAAATCGGGGAGAAAGTAGCTGTCTTTCTCTTTGTTTGTCCACAGGAAGCAGCTTTGTGGTGAGTGAAGGGAGCTACCTGGATATCTCAGACTGGTTGAACCCGGCCAAGCTGTCACTGTATTACCAGATCAATGCCACCTCCCCCTGGGTGAGGGATCTCTGTGGACAGAGGACGACAGATGCCTGTGAGCAGCTCTGTGACCCAGAAACCGGTGAGCAGTGGGACAGGGCTGGGGACAGAGGGAGGGAGGGTAAAGGTTTAAAGATGGTATCCACTTCTCCTGCCTGAGGAATCATGGCTTTTGAGCAGTTGACAAGGGACGTTATGTAAAAGCTCATCAATCCAACTGGTGCTTAAACTATGTGTTACTATTGCCTGGCAAGGGAGAAAATTCTCATAAAATCACAGAATCTCAGAGTTAAGAAGGGCCACAGAGAGCATCTAGTCCAACTCAAGCAAAATGTCTGAATGGCCTCAGACATTTCTGAGCTCAGATCCTGTTGCTTCTTAGTAGCTGTGTGTGTTTTTTTTTAAATCATTTTTCCAGCTTTATTGAAATATAATTGACATATAAAATTATGCAAGTTTAAAGTGTACAATGTGATGATTTAATACATGTATATAGTATGAAATGACTACCACAATACTATTAGCTAACATCACCTCACCTTTTTAGTGAAGACATTTAAGATCTACTCTCTAAGTACCTTTCAGGTATATGATACTGTTCAGTACACTAGATCCCCAGAACAATTTCACCTTAAATGGGGAGATATTGGTCACAGGGTACAAACTCTCTGGGCATTCTTTAGCAAAAAAAGTCCTCTCTCCGAGTACCAGAGAATAAAAATAGCATCTATCCCACACATCTGTTGTTAGGATTAAATGAGATGATGCATAGAAAGCTCCTTGTGTATTTACATGTTCATCCATTCGACAGGTGTTATTGGGTAGCTGGGTACTTTTCTAAGCACAGGGGACACAGCAGTGAACAAAACAGGCAAAAATCTCTGCCCTAATTAAGCTTATATTTCTGGGAGTCATTAAATCTGCACTGTCGAACATGGTAACTATTAGCCACATGTGGCTATTTAAATTTAACTTAATTAAAATTAAAAAAAAAACGTAAGCTTTCATTTTCATAGTCACATTTGCCATATTTCAGGTTTTTCATAGCTACAAGTGGCCAGCAACTTCCTGTTGCACAGCTTAGACATTAGCCATTTCCATCATTGTAGAAAGTTCTGTTGGACAATACTGTAGTAGACAAACAGGTAAATATATACACTCTGTCAGGTGCTGATAAATGCAGAAGGGAGTACGTAAAGCATATGGACTGCTAAGCTTGGAGTGAGAGTAGAGTTTATTACATAGAGAGTGGTCAGGCATGGCTTCTCTGAGTCAGTGACGTTTAAGAAGGGGTTGTAGGAGGCCATGCCACTATCTGGGGGAAGAATATTCTAGGCAGGGGACCAGTAAGGGGGAGCAGAGCTCTGTGGCAGGAGCACAGGAACGTGCCATTGGTTCAGCACTAGCATGAGACCAGCACGGCTGGTGGAGAGTGAGAGAGGAGAGGAGCAGGAGACAAAATTGAAAAGAGGAAGTTTGTGGGGTCAGAGATTTAAGGGACCCTTTATAGAGTTATAAGCACTGGATTTTATTCTGAGATGAGAAGTTATTAGAGGATTCTGAGCAAATTTGCAAGATGATCTGAACTACATTTCAACTGGATTGTTTGGGCTGCTGTGTGGCCAGTTGACTTAGGGGGGATTCAAGGGCAGTGTTATTATTCTATTCTAGGCAAGAGTTGGTAGTAGCTTGGACCATATAGGCGGTAGGGGATGAGATGGTGAGAAATGATTCAATTTTGGATATATTTAGAGTATAGATTTGACAGAATTTTTTATTGGATATGAGAGGTGAGAGATAATGAAGAGTCAAAGATGATTCCAAATTGATCTGTCTGAGCAGTGGGACAAATGGATTTATGATTTACTGAGTGAGTCAGGGGGTGGGGTGTAGGAAGGTCAGGGTCAAGATGAGGGAGATCAAATATGAGTTCAAGATGACTAACAGACATTAGGTAGAGTTTTAAATGGGCTTTGGGATCAAAAAGTAGAATGCAAAGAAGAGTTCTTAGCTAGAGATAGAAATTTGTGAGTCAACAACATGAAGATGATATTTATACCGATGAGAAACTGTTTTATGTATAGTAAATGCTTAGTCAATGGATAATCCCTTATTCATAGTTGTTGCTCAATAAGGGGCAGTTGTTAAAGTCCACAAGTAGGGAAACGGGTTAGAGAGAAGAAGAGACTTGCCAAGATCACAAACAATTTAGAAATGAAGCTGGTATTAGAACTCTAATTCTCCTTTCTCCCAGTCCTGTGTTCCTTCCTGCAATTTGTGTTGGTATATTTTCTTCAGAAGCTCATTCCTCCTGCCATGAACAATAGTCTGACAATATTCCTAAAAAAAAAACTCATGGCACGGATGCCATGGGGAAGCCTCTGTGCAGAGCTAAGGGCCCAGTGGCCCAGTGGTCCTTCTATCCAAATTCTCTACCACTTCTCTATGGACACCAGCTTGAAGGTAAGGAGGGAGCTTCTCCAGACTAACCCTTGTATCTCTGCAGACCCAGGCCAGGATTTGGCTCCCTAACCACCATTCTCTTTTCCTTTAGTCAGTAGCCTGTTCAGATGCATTTTTGTAGCCTTTACATATGCCTATTGGGGAACCTATTTGGAAAATGCAATGCAACTCTAGTGTGCCATTTTACCAGTCAGTTGAATTTTTGTTCTTTTAATTAAGACATTTGGGCTTTAAGGCTTTTAGACACTGTCACCCTAAGCAGTACTCCTTTGCCCTCAACACACACACACACACAGAGACACACACACAGACACACACACAGACACACACACACATGCTCACGCATGCTCGCTCTCTCTCTCTCTCTCTCTCTCTCTCTCTCAATTATTCTCACTCAACAGCCAGGTAAACCTTTGTGTAATTATGTCCCTCTGGATCTAGTTCTGTTCTTCTTTTTTCTTTTTCTTTACCTTAGAAAGGAGGTAAGATTGTTGGTGCCTCTCCCCCACGAAGTTCCAGCTAGGCAGACTGGTGAGTTCTGAGGGTCTGACCTTGTTTCCCAGCTGATCTGCCTTCAGGTGCACATTTGTGGTTTCTAATGATCTTTTCCTTTAGCCACGGGCTTGAGGGCAGAGTTCCAAATAATGAGTCATCCAGGGAGTAGGATGTGTTAACCAGTTTGGAAATGATCAGCTCTTCTATCAGTCTCCCTTAGAATTATACACACACACACACACACACACACACACACACACACACACACGCCTTATAGCTGGAAATGTCACTAGAATCCACTGAGGTGGCTTTCTCAATTTAATTGCTGATGATATTATTGTCCAGAGAAGAAAGATGAGAGAACTAAAGCCATACCACCAACAGATGGCAGAGCCAGGATTCAAAATCAGGAACCAATGCTTCTCAAGGCTCAGTAGGTCTAGAGTGGAATCTAAGATTCTGAATGTCTAACTAGCTGTTGCTGATGCATCTGGCCTAAGGACCACCTCTGGTGTCGCAATGCTCTAAATACCCTTCCTTCCATATAATCCTCTCATGCTCTACACAAACTATAAGAAGCCCAGCCACCCTATCTGTTAATTTAGCTATGCTGATAAAACCATGCTCATTCCATCACCTCATCTTCTGTGTCTATTTGCCATGTATCCTGGGCTTCAGGTGTACCAGTGCTTATAGATCCCTAAAGACACCATGCTCTCTCACACTTACAGAGATTGTTTTTTTCCCTTGAAATGTCTTCTCCCTCCTTTTACTTGGAGAGTGGAGACTTCTTTTTATTTCTATTTTATTCAGCCCAAATATTCTTCCTGCTAGAGGCATTCCTATCTCTCCAGCCCTCACCAGAACAAGGGTCCCCCTCTCTGCTCTCATTGCCTGAATGCTCCCATATGTCAGTTATTAATCCTGTGTAGAGTTGTTGTCTTTTCCTTGTCTGGAGCTATCCGCAGACTTTAAGCTTTGTTTGGGACTTGGGAAGGAGGTGTTTAAAGCACGTGTCTTGCTCATCTCTGTGTATTTAAAACTTATCATAATGCTGACATATAACTAGTTCACAGAAAATAATGCAAGGAGGAAGTAACTTTCCCTCTCCATGCTCTTTGAAATAATTTTATACACCTTTATTTAGTTTCTTCTTTCATATCCACTTATCTATATACTCAGATTAAATATTATCCAGCTCTAGAGATATTGGATCACCAAGAAGTGTTCAGTAGATAATCATCTGACCTCTAGATGCTCTGGTCTCACCCTTCCTTTCAGCTACATCACCAAGAGTATTCCTCTACATTCTCCACTTTGCCCATAGTCACATTGTTCCCCACACACCCCATGCAAAGCCTTATCTTCTGACTGATATTCACTCCCTTCCCTCTACCTGAAATGTCTTCCACCCTTTAATTGTCTACTTTCCAAATTCTGTTCTCTTAACTATCTCTCATCTCTTCTCAGTAGAATGGATGACTTCTTCTACAGTATCATCAGAGTTCTCTGTTGACTAAAAATCTGATTAAAACTTGAATTACTGTTTGGAAACTTGTCCAGACTTCTAAAATGTAACCTTCTTAAAGCTAGGGACTGTATGTAATTTATCCCTGTATCTTTCCCACCTCATGTTCAGCATAACACCTTACTCTTACAAGTCACACGGAGCATAAATGTATGGACTATCTACAGGTAAGGAGTGGAAATGGGAACATAAGATCCCTGTGTATATTTTTATGGGGCTTGACTCAGACACACTTGACAAAATTTACTTCAATTCATTAGATTCAATTCAAACAAGATTTTCTTAATTCCACAACTCATAAGTCTGTGTGTTAAGTGCTATGGGAAATCACAGACAAATTGAACAATGTTCTTACCTTCATAGATTTCACATTTTCACAGGGATAAAAATGAATATGCTCATATACAGCTATTATAAAAGACACAATAGGGTATAAATCAAGAGCAGGCACTAATAAAGTACCTCATGCCTGGAGAACAGGGAGATATGTATTCTAGATGGAGATTTCAGGAGATACATCATAGAGAAGATGAAATTTTGCTGAGCCTTATATAATCAGTAGGGAGTATGAGTAGGAAGAATGTTTTAGCAGAGAGAACTTCATGATTGAAAAGAAGAGGAAGGAAGTTTGAAATGATTTCATAAACAAAGAGCAGCATAGTTATGCTGTAACCTAGAGAATGTGCTTCACATGAGTTGGAGGAAGAGAACTAGGGGAGTGGCAAGGATTGAAGTTGGAAAGATAAAATAAAAATTACTCATAGAAAGATAAGAATCTGAAAATTGTGAGAATCACCACAGGATGTAGTAAGACTCTGTAGGCCACTGAAACAGAGAAACTGCCCTTCACATCTGTCTGATCATTTAGGGGAGCATTCAAGCCCGAGGGAACAGCTGAGCCTCCCTTCTTTTGCTTTCCATCAGGAATTATCATTTGTGAGAAATTATGGAAAAACTAAATCCCCTAGCCCTGCACATATTGAAGCCTTAGATCTGTCAGGTGGCTTAGCTTTCTTTAAACATGCCTCCTCTGTGGGTGGGGGGTATAAGGCTAAAGAAAGTCATGGAGTCCAGGCTTTGCTCATCATGTCTTAAAGCTTTATTGAAAGTATCAATAAGAAGGATCATTTCTCACAACTGAGTGGTAAGAAGGAGGAAAGTGGGGAAGATACCACTATTAAAGAATACATAATTGTCATGATACATGGATGAACCTGGCCAGATTTTTCTGGCCCAACTCATGAGTGTTTCTCCAAGGACTTTAACAATTAGTACCAAGCACAGTGCTGATTATGGAATTGAATTCATGGTGTGCTAGAGCCGGCTTTTATGGACTCATGATAGCTGTTATCATCTTTTCTGAATGCTTTGTTCAGTTATGTCATGTAGATAGCTTGGAAATAGGCTGTGATGAGGGTATTTATAATAACAACATATTATGAACCATGGCTTATTTTCTTGGAGAAGCCAGTCATTAAACAGTTACTATCATAACAGTGGATGGGGTGAGAACAAACAAACCAAGGACCAAGACAAAGAAGTGCCTTAGTGAAGGCTTAAAGAAGGCTTGATAATGTTGACAGGGAGTGTCATTATGCTCCTTTCCAGAACAGACTACCATTACTCTTAATCTCTCTGAAGACAGAAAGTGAATATTCAAGGACTACTTGCTACAGTCCTTAAAATGTGGCACCAGACAGTTTAAAAGATAAGGCTTTGTCTCTTAAGAATGTCTTTGTGAATAAATCTTGCTATGAAACATCTATATTAAGGTTCTATACCTGTGTGGTATCATGCCAAGTTCTGTATACAAAATCTTTGACAATATGACTCAAACTGCATGACACAAGTAACAGCAGAACATAAATTCGTTTGGTCTCTAATCTATTTACCTGTTTATTTCTTTATTCCAACATTTAGTGAAGCAGAATTGAAGTAGAATATTCTTTGTAGTAAGACAAACCAAGTTCAAATGGTTGCTTCTCTTTTTACTGGTTGTAAGGCTTTAGACAAGTCATTTAATGTATTTGAGGCTCACATTTTTATGTATAAATTATGAGGTAATTCCCATTATGCAGGGTTGTTGTGAGAATGAAATAAAAAATATTTAAATGCACTTGTGTCTAATATATAGCAGACATTCAAAACATAGTATCTAATGTCATTTTTATAATCAGTTATTTAGTCATGTGTGTCTTCACTTAATTAATTCAATAAATACTTCAAATAATTTAATTTTGTATGAGCTACCTTTAATCCAGAATTGCACAGCTGAGTTAGATTATGTAAGAGGAAAATTAGATACAGTTCCTGCCCTCTAGGACCTGACTACCTAATAGCAAAATTTACAATAACCTTCATATCTGCTGGCTTTTTATTTAGTCCTTGTGTGACTTTTAAACTTGTGCAATGAAAAAAGTCACAGACTCTCAATCCTAGTGTCAGCTTTGCCACAGATTGACCATTGACCTTGGGTGTGTCACATATTCTTTCTCTTCGACAAAGAACTTAGTGGACACATACTTTTAATGCAAGAAAGGTCTGAGAGATCATCTAATCTGATTTAATGAGGAGACTGAGGGCTACTATAGCTAAGTAAGTTGGCCAGTGTCACTCAGAAAATTAGTGGCAAGATACAAATTACAACCCTGAATAATTTCTAAGATATTTCTCAGCTCAAAATTTGTGTTTCTATGACCTTTTAAGCACTAATAACTTGGAACATAAGTATGATTGAAACAATTTGTAAATGGCATTTAAAGAAGATTGAATTTTCTTTTCAAATTGATATGAACTTCAGTCATGTTCACCATCAGATTCAGTTTATTTTTATGTCTTTAGCAGCCACTTTCCATATGCAGTCAGGAGGAAATGAAAATACATTGTGTAATTTTGTAATACATATGTCTTATGCTAAATATTTCTAATATTCATAGAATGTTTCTAGTTTGCTGAGCCCTGTATTATTAAAATTTAAAGGGGCACAATAACTTTATGAAGTCCAAGAATTCACAGAAATAGAAAACATTTCTGCCTTGAAGGAGATTGTAACATAAGGGATATCTAGGTGATACAAGCAGATGTGTAGGGATTAAGTAGGGTAGTGCATAGATGAGATGTTCAGTTAAATAATCAGGAGAGAGCCAACTTATGTCAGACCAGAGAGGGGAGATTTGTGTATGAGAACATAAATTTTAAAAAACTTGGCTTTTGCTCATTTTGTTTGTTGCTGTATCTCAGGGATTGAAACAGTTCCTGCATCAATGCATTTTTCTTGAATATTTGCATGCAAGTATGCTTGCATATGTGTATGAATGAATGAATGAATGAATGAACTAATGAAATAAATAAATGAGGATCAACTTTCGGTTGCTGGAAATCTCAAGGCTTGGTCAGTGGGTTAAGTGCAGTGTTCTGGTGTCAGCACCATGGATAGCTCTTTGGGTTCTAGCAATGTCTTTTGGGCTAAGTGCGTTTTTGCTAAAGGCTTGTCTGGTACAGCTAATTCTCTTCTGAGAGTTACCTTCCCTCTTGAGCTGGGTACCACTAGTCTTTCTTGAACTCAGTTAAAGCAAGCTCTGTCTTTTAACTCTTCAGGATTGGTTTATGTCCAACTATACTGTTACTCCAGTGGGGATCAAGTGGGGAAATCGATTCTCCATGAAATAAGTCACGCTGATCCTCAGAATTCATCATGCTTCTACCTCACCATTCCTTGGTCCTGAACTTTACTAAAACCTGAACTAAACAAAACTCACCTAAACCAAGGGTCAGTTAATGAACCCTGTGCCGCCTTATTCAGGCATGCAAGATAATAAAATCAAACTTTTCAAAATTATTTTTAACAAAAGCCATTTAAACAATAACAAACCAAGGTGTATCTGCCTAAAATCCTTGAAATGAATATTAATTATAAAAGTCAATTTATTGCATTAGATTGATCAGTCTATGCAGGTTCATTATCTTCATATAATAGATGGAAGTGTTAGACAATGGCCAGGGAGGGCTTATAGTTAAGAGAATCATCTTTGAGTTTTGGTGACATATCAAGAGGTGCATGAATAACAGCACCTATAATTTATTACACAATTATTATATAGGAAGCATCATGCTGAGACTTTATATAACTCACTTGGTCTTTATAATAGTACTTCTAAATAGTTATCATTGTTTCCAATTTCCATAAAATAAGTGATGTTTTAAAGTAGTTGATTGACATTTCCAAGGTCATATATTTACTATCACAACTGAGATTTGGACCCAGACTGAGTGACATGCTTCTATATTCAGGAGTCAGTGTGTGGGAGAGTTTGCTTAGCAAAGAGAAAGGCATTCTGGCATCCTCCCTTTGATAGGTATTTGCAGAGAATTCTCAGAGGCAAGTATGAATCTTTTGGACAAAGAATTTTCAAAATAAGTTGACTTAAAAAAAAATAAAGAACCCAATAGGATGGGGGATAAGGGGAAAATGAAGAACTGAGAGGTGGAACTGTGACAGCATTTGTGGGTTGCAGGGAAAACATTTTATATTTGCTTGGGAGCTTTGCTATATTTGGTTTAAATATGCTATAAAATGTTATTTTGTAGAAATAGGGTTGAGGTCCTTTGAAAAATGACAGTCTGTGTCAAAGATGAGGACGTAAAACTTCAGAGAGCCTACAGCAGCAGGCAACAGGACTGACTGCTCAAACATTGGGAAAGACAAGAAGGTTAGAATGGACTACAAAAGAGACTTTGGAAACTTTTCCTTACTGGGAACTTGCCAGTCCCACTGAAGGTTCACGGCAACCTTTGCTTCTGAACTTGAAAGAAAAAACATTGTGAGAGGTCTAAAATCGCATATTGTACAGTTGCATATAGGAAGTGAACTTGACATGTCTCTGATGATTACCTCTGGGGTTTTGAACCAAAAATGATGGAGATTCTCAACTTCTAAGACTAGAATTTATCATAAAAAAAAATGTATCTACTGGTATTGAAATTAGATTATATTTTTAAATTTTTTTTAACAAGTGTGTTACAGGATTATAGGGAGACCTCCAAAATGGTGTACATCCTACAATCAAAAAGAAAAATCTATGAAACTTCTAAATATATTTTTAATACATTATGACCAATGAGTTATCAGCAAAAAAAAAAAAAGAATGGAAAAAGAAGATGGTGGTAAAAGTCTAGGTTGGAGTTGGGAGTATTATTAGGATACAAAATCCATGTCAGCAAGTGTCCCACACCTGTTAATGGTCACTCGTTTCCAGTAGCCAATGAGATAGGGTCTCTGCAGGTACTGTTCTCTGTGCAAGTACTAGTCTGCTGTTCGTATACCCCGATTTCTTATAGCCCCTTTTTTTACTTTCTTCATTCCTCCTTATCCTTCAAGTTTCAGCTTAAATGTCACTTTCTCAAGGTTTTTTCTGTCCTTCTAGACACAGTTATTCTTACCCCATGTTTTATGCTCCACTAATGCACTCTATTTTTCATTTATAATAAATAATAATAATAACATATATAGTGCAAACTACGTATCAGGGTCTCTTCTAAGCATTTCACATGTATTGCCTCATTTAATCCTCTCAATAACTGTGCAGTAGACAGATTTTAACTAAACTGAGACACAACCAGATATATATCCCAATATTTTATATACCACTAAGAAAAAATGCTGCCAAATAATAACCATGGAATACTAATGATTACCAGACAAGTGTTCATTTCAGCAACATTATAATGTGAAAATTGTATCTTAGAATTAATGTAATGCCTTATTATCACCATTTGCAGTTGAGGAAATGAAATTACAAGGGATGAGTGCATTTTTTCAAAGTCACAGACCTAGGAAATGATGAAGTTCAGATTGGAATCCTAGAAGTCTTCCTTCTAGAGTTTAACCTTTTAACCTCTAGCCTATGCTGTCAATACATAATTACAACAGAATAGAAAAAAATCAGTGCCATCATGGAGCCCACATTCTAGTAGGGGGATAAGACATACAGGATAGATATAATGAGACATAAATGAGTTGTGTTGTCTTAGAAGATGATGTATTAAAAAAGAGGGAGGCAAGCAGAGAGGGCTGCAAATGTGGAGATGAGTAGTTGCTAATTTAATTAGACTGTTTAAGGTGGGGGTAAAAAGCATGATTTGTGAATGACTGGGGAAAGCATAGTTTAGTCAGAGGGGACAGCCAGCACAAACAGTCTGAGGGCCAGAGCCTATGGGGCCTTGTAGCACCTTATGAGAACATTGGCCTTCAACTTGAATCCAATGGTAAGACACAGAGCATCTGAGATGAGGACTGATGTCATCAAACTTATATTTTAAGAGGATTGCTCTGGCCATTCTACTGAGAAATATAGATAGGGACAGAGGCAAGAGTGATAGAAGGGAAGCCACTTAGAACACTGACTGGCAAATCTAGCCCAGAACTCATAGAGACCGGGGCCAGGGTGCTAGCCATGAAGGTGAAAAGTAGTGGTTGGGATCCAGATATTGCATTTCATTCATTGCAGTTACTTAATGAATGCTAATTACATTCTAGGCCTTGTGCCCTTTATTGGAGATGGTGAGCAAAAGAAGCTGCCCTCTCTGTCCCATAGAGGTTTCTGTGTAATGAGTTGATTTCATGCTTTGACATCAGCGATGAAAACATTCATTGCTGTGTCCTTTCTATGTGTAGGAGCATCGGAGTAGTTTTCACACCATCTCTACAAAAGGACCCAGGAAAAGATGATGCTCTTAATCTACTCAGGTTGTCACAACAAAATATCATAGTCTGGGTAACTTGAAGAACAAAACTTATATCTCATAGTTTTGGGGGGTAGGAAGTCCAAGAAAAAAATGCCACAGAATTGGTTCCTGGTGAGAGTTCTCTTCCTGGCTTGCAAACAGCCAACTTCTCAACTTCTCATTATGTCCTCACAAGGCACTTTTTCTCAGTGTGTGTGTGGAGGAAAGAGAGAAATAGAGAGAGAGAGACAAAGACAGAGACAGAGAGACAGAGATTTTCTCTGTTCCACTTTTTCTAAGAACACTAATCCCACCATGAGTCCCCACCCTCATGACCTCATATAACTCAATCACCTCCCAAAGGCTCCATCTCCAAATACCATAGCATCGGGGATTAGGTCTGAAATACATAAAATTTGCAAGGACACAAACATTCGGTCTATAACAGACACCAATGACGTAGGTAGGGAGAAGGGAACCAGTGAAACAAAAGAATGTGATGCAAGTGAGGGCTGAAAAGAGGTTTGCAGAACACTATGCCAAGAAGGGCTGGGACTACAGTGAGGTTAGTAAGGAGTCTCCAGCTAAAAGTCTAAGGATGCACTGGTTCCTGAGTGTCAGCCCCACGCTTGCACAACCCTGAGTTTCCCCTAAAACTTGAGGAGGAAGAGGTATTAGTTCATCACAGTGACTTCTCCAACACTTTTCCCGAGAAGCCTTTAAAGATTCTTCTGCAGAGACAAGCTTGGGGTGGGGGTGAGGGTCAAAGAACACAGAGGTCCAGGCTGAGAGGAATTGTGCAAACCACTTAATCCAACCCCTTTCTTCTATAGCTGACATGTGCGAGGTTCAGAGGTGGTCAGGTCCTTGCCCAGGTCACTCAATAAGTTCACGGCATAGTGGAGGTCTTCAGACTATCATGTTGATGTTTTATTTCTCTACCTCTTGAGAACATCTTAGGCAGTCAAAATATTTTATCTTTGAGATGTAAGCCCCCAGCTGCAACTTGAGCCAATGTCTTCAGGAGCCTTTTACAACATGGGAAAGTAGTGTTTACTTCTGGCAGAGCTTTTCAAGGCTTGCCTTGCAGGCTTATGATCAGATCTACTCGCTTATGCAAAAAGTGCTTCAGTGAAGGTCATCTGGGACATGGCTAGTTCCTCATCAGCTTCATTAATGTCTTTCTTTCACAAACATTGAGCCCCAACATTGAGTCAGTCACAAGGAGGGAAGCAGACAAGACACAGCCACTGCTCTACACTGCTCAAAATCAAGCTGCCCTTATGGTAAGCTCTGTTTTGTTTCTGCAAAGGCAGTCAGCATAGAATTGAGGCATTAAATTCAGGAAGATCTAGGGTGAAATCTTGGTTCCGCCTTAACTATTGGTATGGTTTTAAGCAAACTGCTTAATTTCCCCAACCCTCTATTTCCTGCCCTTTTTCATCAGAAAAAAAAAAAACTTGCTAGGTTATTGTGACAATTATAATCAATACAAAATACCTGCTACATTATATGGCAAACATATGTGTTCAACAAATGGGAATTATTGAATCAAGGGTGAAAAGAACTCTCTGTGTTGGCAATGCTTAACCCACAAAAGACTTAATCATTATGAATTGGAAGGCGTGATGGCAGACTTCTGAGTAGAAAAGGCCTGAACAAAACCATCGAAAACACAGCACTTAGCAAGAGCTGTAGCCTTTTCTGGTTATTTGATACTGTCTGTAGGGAGACAGCCCGTTACACCATACTGTCCTTTCACCTCTCTTGATGGAAGGCTGCTTTCATTTCAACATAGATGGTTAAATGCCTCTGAATAGGAGGGTGTGTGTGTGTGTGTGTGTGTGTGTGTGTGTGTGTGTGTTTGTGTGTGTGTGTGTATTTCCATCCAGCCTCCTGATTTCAGTATTACATATCTCTTAATTAAAAATTCACTAAATGAGTTTCTACCAAACCACAGCGGGTGGGGGAAACATCTGAATTTTATGCTGACGCATCAAGATTGTCTCTTGGACATTTAGGAGTTTAAGCTTCTCCACTCAAGTCAAAGTGATGTCAGGTGATTTCTCCCTGGATGGTGTGGTCTCCCAAATGACCAAAAATGGACATAAAAGTGAATCCTGACTCTTTGGTGAAGGCTGGTGCAGGCCACTTGGACATATACTGCTTAATTTTAATGGTTCCCAGTGATTTTCCATCATATACCAGTAAGTGTGGAGTAAAAATGTTTTGTTAAGAGACAGCGATAGGAACTTTGGCTGTTCTGAAATTAAATCATTACCAGAAAGCAGGGATTACCTGGGGTGGGGGTGGGGCCTATGGTGTATGAACATGCTTATGAACAATGGGGCAAAGAGAGAGGGATGGATGGGAAGTGAAAGAGAAGAAGGGCAGAAAGAAGGGAAAGATAAGAATAGGAGAAATCAAGAAAAAAAGGAAGAAATGAAGGGGGTGGAATGAACAGAAAATTAATATGTTCTTTTTTCCAGGCACCTTTACATACACATTTTATCTAATTTTCAGATTAACCCTTGTAGCAGACAGACTGTCTTTTCTTTTGACTTCTTTTGTGGCTGAGGAAATTAAGGTGGGTCTGGGGATTTAACTTAGGCTTCTGAATCAAACTTTTTGCTTCTGTTTTTTGTTTTTTACTGAGAATGCTATAAAAGAAAGCAAAACAGAGAAAAACAGGTAGTAAGGTATATAGAGACACAAACAGGGAAAGACAAAGACAGAGAAACAGAGACCATGGAGAGAAACTGAAGCAGCTACAAAAACACAAAGATTAAGAAATAAAGAGAAACAGAGTTCACAGTACAGGGAACCATAAAATAGAAGAGAGACACAGAGGAGAGAGGGGAAAAAGAACAGGAGTATGAATATAATCAGGAGTGTGATTAGAAATATGAAAATTAGCTGGGTTCAGCTGAATGTACGTATTATGTAAAATGGCATAATATTCCAGATGGAAGGAACTAGAAATGACAATTCTCCAGTTTCCCTGGAAGCTAGCTATGACCATGACCATCTGCCTATAGCTGAAGCTGAGGTCATTCTGAAGACAAGACCCTCTAAAACAGAGGTCAGAAGTCACATGCTGTACATGGATCTCTTTGTTTTCCCCCTATTCCCGACTGGATAAAGGCAAAGCTCCCATCCTATGGGCGTCTGGTCTCCCTTGCCATATAGCATGGATAGCATGGGCAGGTAGAATACACGGGGCCCATTGTACTCAGTGCACATCTGGAAATGTGTTACTCTTTTTGCTTTAAATGAAATTTGATTTTTAAACTCACAAAGATAGCTGATGCTTGAAAAAACCATCAGTGCATCTCTTTTGTAAAGAACTCTTTTGCAAAATGAATAATTACCCTTTGCTTAATTTATTTTGCAATATTCACTTTGCTTTTTCAGGTTTTGTTCAAGCAGAGAACAACTGCATTATTAATTATGTGTTCTGAATAGAATAAGTGTATGTTTTATCCTCACTGCTTCCTTACCAATGGGAGAGCACAGAGCTAAGGTGAAAAGAATGAGCCTCAAGATGAAGGGGCTTGAGCAAGGCCACTGGATCAGCTGGTGGGGAAACAGCTGCAGGGTCCTGTGGCATTGACAATCACATGGCCTTTACTCATCTGCACCCCTGTAACTCTGACAGAGGTGTGGTAGATGGCCAGGTAGAGCAACCAAGGTGGAATATTTTCAGTGAGACACAGGGTCATGCTGAAGTCTGGTATAGTGTGAGGAGCTGCCTCCAAAGTGGACCTAGGTTCAATCCTGACCCTGTTGTTTTCTTCCTGAGTATACTGGGGGTCAGTTACTTAATTTTGGGGGGCTTCAGTTTTCTCACTGTAACATCAGAACCATATTAGCAGCTGCTTCAGAGTGGTTGGGTGGATTGAAGGTGAAAAGATGGATCAAACATATCATGTGTAACAAAATTCATAAATGTCTTTTAGCCTTTTCCTTTTCCAGAATATATCTGAGGGGTCCAGGATAGAGCTGCAGTTGGGAATGGACATTAAGACAACCAGCTCCCTAATAATAATCATGGCATATTAGGTTATGCCTATGAATAGAACGTTCTTGATGTTGTTTAGTGAGAGAGTCAGGGCTGATTAACCTCATTGTAGAATTAGGGAAACTGAGTCTTGGCTAGATTTAGGAAATTGTGCAAAGTCACAGAACCACTGGTAACAGATGTAGAATATAAATCCTGTTCTGACTCTAGTGCCTTCCTTCTGTGCTTTAAATTGCCTCTTTCTATGAACAATGCTTGGACTCAGCATTTAGGAAGGACTGTTTTCATACAGGGGTTTTGGGGGAAGGGTTCTTAGTGGCTATTTCTCCACACCTATAACTTAGGGCAGGATTCCTTAGTGCCAGTCAAGCCCTCTGCTCTGCTGATCCATATGAACCATTGTGTCCTTATGATTCAGGAAAGCAAAAGGTCTCACAATTCCCCATTTACACTGTGAACTACCTTTGCACCTGTCCTTCCTTCTATCTAGAAAACTCTTACTTCCCCTGGAGAGAGAGGCAGTACAGCCTGGATTCCAGTTCTGGCTCTGGCACTCTTAGCATTTTGACTTTCAACAAGCAAGTTACATAAGCCCCCTGGGCCTTAGTCTCCTCATCTGTAAGATAAGGTTGAAAATAGAATCTATTTCATAGGCTCATCATTAAGGGTCACAAGAGTTAATATAAATAACTTCCAACAGTGCTTGGCAGTTAGGAATCCCTGCGTCTCATCACTGTTATTGCCCTTGTTTGTTACCAATGTGTCCTGACCTAGCGGCAGAGTTTGACACTCTTTCTTCTGGATCCCATGGCACTTTTTGCACATACTGCCCCTCCAGCCTGAACCACATCTTGCCATAGAGACATACTTCCATCTCAGTCCTCGTACTCCTGTGTCACCTGCTTGAAGGCAGAGAATGAGATGGATCTGCACGCTGCCCTGATCCCACCTGTGCCAGCACAGGGGAATGGTACAGAGAATGAAAAATAGTCTGAAGAAGTAATGCATGAACTAAAGAGAAGGCAATAAGCATGTGGGGAGGAAAAAGGGAGGGATATAATAAAGCAGGAAACCTGGGCAAAGTCAGCAAATCAGAGATGAAGTAATGGCCTGGGGGAGCCCAGCCTGGACAGCAGCAATGATAATGACAAAAATATTGGCAGTAATAGTAATCATCACCATCATCGTCATGGTCATCATTGTCATCATCGTTGTCATCGTCGTCATCTTCATCATCATCAACACTTCCACTTGCTGACTGCTGCTTACATAGCTGGTGATATGGTAATTATTTCTAACATATCTCCAATCCTTGTGAAATTTTTTAAATTGAACTTAAGATGTCCATTTTCTGGTGAAGAAATGGGGGCCCAGAGAAGTGCAATGGTTTATCCAGTAATAGAAAATTCAGCCTCAATTCCTTTTGATTCCCAGGCCAACGCTATTTCCCCCTTTACCAGGGTGTGTCTCATAGCCCCCTGACCCCTTTCATGTTCACCTAACATCTTGGATAATGAGGGCTCCGGCATGAAGTCTGAGGAGTGATACGGAGAGGGCGACCCCTCTCCCAGTGGGCCCAGCTCTCTGCCTTTGTGTCATGAACCCCAGGTTGGTCTACTGGAATCATATCCTTTCTGGTTGTCAGAGAAGTCTGCATCTGTACCCACTCCAGGCTCTTAGTGAGATTTCTTTAGTCCTCTCCAACCTCAATCAGCTATAATTTTGAGGGAGTCTCCTACCCACATGCTTTTCTCCCCAACACTAATTTGTAGATAATTGTATGAGTGCTGCACTCAAGGATGGATGAGGCCAGAAAGAGAAGAAATGAAGCCAGCAAAAAAGGGTCAGCTTGGCTGAGACCCTCAAGTGGGGGCCCTGACTAGCAGCCTCTCAGAGCACGGGCCACCCAACAAGGCTGCCTGCATGAGCTGGATCAATGTCAGTTAGTTTCCATGTAGCCTCAGTTAAGGACTATGATCCCCCTCAGACCCGATCACCAGTCTGTGCCACCAGAACCATTTGGCTACATATTTTTTTCCTTCTTGCTCTTAGAAGCATAATGATAAATGACAATGAGGGGCCATCAGCTGAAATGCTGGCGTCCAAGTTTTCTCAAATGCTTTGGGAAGAACAAGGCTGAAATATCTCATTCCAGCAGCATGAGAAAAAAAAAAGGACATCAGAGATGCCCACAAGAGATTGCTAAGATTTCATCAAGACTACTAACCTCCTTCCTGTATAGACTGAGAAACTGAGTCCCATAGAGGGAGGGGACCTACCCCAGGACACACAGCACTTTTGACTTCATAGACTTCTAAGAAGGCATCTTTGCTTCCTCAGTTTCTTAATTATATGTTCCTGTTACTTCACTCCAGCCATGTGTCTCTGCCTCCCATGTCTCTATTCTCCAAACTTCTAGCCCTCCTCACACATCCGTTGCCCCCACTGACTTCAAGAGACAATACCACAGCATGTTAAAAGAAGAATCAAGGACTGGAATTTGAACAAGGTTTGGGAGCACATTTGGGAATCTCTGAGTACTAGCTACCTCTTTCACAGCTGGTAAGACTGAGGCCAAGAAAAGTAAAATGATTTGTTCAAGGTTACAGAGGAATCAGCATTATAAAATGCATTCCATGATGGATACTGCTTACATTCGAAACTGCCCAGATGATCTCACCCCATTACTAAATAATCATCGAGCCACTTCATTTGCCCCCCACCTTTTAACTCCCTCTCCACCCATGGTCTCTCCTCTGTTGAACCTGTCTCTGTTCAATACTCAGACCCTGCTTTTCTCAGGACAGACCTGCTCTAGCAGGGCCTGCTCTGCAGGTAGGTCTCATATGGCTCTTCTGATGGATAAACCCAAAGGCAGTTAGCATAAAAGGTACAAGGGAGGGAGAGTAATTTGTAAGATAGGGAAGATCAGCTGAGGCCTTAATGGAGGGCTTTGAATGTTAGGCTAGGGGGTGTGAGCTCTGCCCTGAAAGCAATGGGAAGCTGCTGAGAGTTTTTGGGATGAGCTATGAGTACAGTTGATCTTTGAAAAGATAACTGGCTATCAATCAATTTAGATGGGGGACACTGAAAACAGGTCACCAGTGACAAGACTTTTTTCATAGTACACATGGACAATGTTGAGATCCTCCACTAGGGCAGGGGCAATGCGGAGAGGTGCCAGGGAATGGGTCTGAGTGACCACAAAGAGATAAATCTGGGGGATTTAGGTACCATTGGGATGTTGACAGTAAATAAATAAATAAAAAGTCTAGTCGGAGATTTTTCTAAGATTTCTAATTTGAGGTGAATCAGCAGCTTTTGCTACACCATTGCTGCATAACAAACAACCATGCCACTTTCATTGCCAGCATGATAAGCATTTTTTCCCCTTTGTTACACATCTGGGTAGACTGATCTAACTAGAACTCAACTGTCCTTGTCTCCAAGCTCAGGTTGTGTCCAGCTCTGTTCCACGTATCATTTATTCTTCTTGAACAAGCCACCACTTGGAGCATGGTCTGCTCATAGCAAGAGATGGGAATGCAAGAGAGCAAGCCCAGCTTCACAGCACATTTCAAATCTTAGTTCACACCCCATCTGCTACATCCCATTAGCAAAGCAACTTATATGCCAAGGCTGAAGACGAAGGGTAGGGAAGAAATTTCTGTCTTTCTACAATCAGCCATGACAAGGCTTTGTAATGCATAATGCTACTATAGAGAAATGAGGATTTGATACCAGTTTTGCTTAAACCCCCTGATTTCCCATTCCTGTGCCCCTTTCCACATTTCCATGAGCCATTTCTCTCAGAGATGCATCACACAGCTGAGGAAGGAAGAATCAGAAAGATGCTGGGCTGGGATGTTTACTCTTCCCTTCACAGTCTTGGGCAGCATATGCAACCTCTCCAAGCCTCAACTTCATGTTATTTAAAATGGAGCCAATAAATCTTCCTCCCAGTATTGTCATGAACATCAGAAATTATGTGGGTAAGGTCAGCGCATCCTAGATACTCAAATAGCAGTACCCGTGATGTTACCCCTGCTCATGACCCCTGCTAGCAGGAAATCAATCCAGGACCCTTCGTTTCATAGGTATTATGAATTCATTACACTCCTCACATAAAGTATTTACATTTGAACAGGGGACATTTAGAAGAGTGATTCTTAACCTTTAGTTTTAGTGGATTTTTAGAAACCAACAGGATGCTAATTATATTGTGAGTTGATTGGAATTTCCTTTCTTCTCTAATCCTTGTTGTCTAGCAGATGATAATTGTCAAATTAAAGGCAGCTCTCTTTGCTCTTGCCCTTGGGGTTCTGTTTATTGTTTTGGTGTTTGGAACTGGGTGAAAGAACATAAATTTTGAAGACCTGACTTTATGACCTTGCACACGTGACCAGACAAGTCTGAGCTTTAGTTTTCTCATTTTACACTGTGGACACTAGTACCTTCCTCCTCATACTAGTCATGGGTGTGACCTGCGAGATGACATATGATGACTTATTGCAAGTGTCTTCCATTACTCCCAGCTCAAAGCAGGCCCCAGTAATGTTATATCTAGCCCATGTCTCCCTCATCACATGTCTGGCCTTAAACTGGGCTGCAGTGACTCAGAAGTGAAGGGGCTCAAGGTGGCCCACTCAGAGTCAGAAAAGAGAAGGATGCCATGCACACTTACTACTCTAAGGGCCCGGGGAGATGTATTTCCAAGCCATAGTGATAAGAAGAATAAATAGAGCAGCCAGTGTTCCTGGCCTGTGATGATAAGTGGTGACTGAGTTGGAAGAAAGTGAAAATGGAATCATAAGAGGATGACAGGGTGGGAGGAAGAGAGCCAGACAGCCGGGAGGGCTTGGGGGAAAAGGCTTTGCACTTATCTAGCACTCTCAAGGGCAGCCGATGAGCTCCTCTGAGCTGTGGGAGGTGGAGGAGGCAGCACCCTCTGGCCCGTGCCCTCATCATTCTGTGCCTGTGTCTTTCAGTAGGAGGAGCCATAAACAAAGGCAACAGGTACTACTGGTTCTGGGAACACGGAGGCAGCCTTGGAGATTACCTCATTCAAGCTACCCAAATTTTGTAGACAAAGAAACTGAGTCCCTATGGCTTTGCAAAGGGCATACATTGAAATCAAGGCCATCCTTCATCTAGAGAGCACTTTCCCATTTCAAAACAAGATGATCAATTGGCCTCTCCTATCCAGGGATAATAATAACGGAAACTCAAACATCTGTGATGTGTTCAGCAAGAAGAAATGTGCCAAAGAGTGCACTGAAGACTTCTCAGATGCATCACTGATTTTTTCAGAAAATAGGTGATGGCACTCATTACAGATTAGGAAACAAACTCAGAGAGGTAAAATGACTTGATAGAGTTTATACAAATACAAAGCAGCAGATCCAGGATTTAAATCCAAAACAAGATGATTCCAGGGCCCAGGTCTGAACCATTTCATCAGCCTGCCAGCCTTACATGATTAACATGAAGGAACTGTCTATTTCGAAGTGGTCTAGGAGAGCACTGTACAAGATAATCTCAGTTTGTTCATAATTGAGGGATTCTGTGTTTTTACCCAAGCATTTATGGAGTGAAAATGCATGTAACAAAAAATGAGAATTCAATGAGTGGAACCTAAGAGACATAAAAGAGTAAACATTTTTAAACCACAGCAACTCATCTATAGCTGATAATACAGAGTTCTAGTAATTAGCACGATGAAAATCTACTTAATTGAATCCCTTATGGGAACCAATTTAATGAAGAGATTAAACTCTTTTCTTAAGGTATGCATGATCAATCACATAAAAATGTATGTTTTTACTCTGTTAAGAATATTTTGAACTTATTATATTTTTAAAACTAACTCCTATTTATAAATGCAATACATTCTCATTATAGGAAACTCAGAAATATCAGAAGAGTACGAAGGAAAAAAGGGTCCCTATGAAATGTGGCCAGGTATCATGTTGAAGTTTTGAGACCACCAAGGAAATAGAAAGGATACTGAAGTCACAACCAAGAGCCCTGGGTTCTAGTCCTGACTGGCCCAGAAGCAAGTCCA
The DNA here is from genome assembly GCA_030015415.1 of Cynopterus sphinx. Taxonomy (NCBI): domain Eukaryota; kingdom Metazoa; phylum Chordata; class Mammalia; order Chiroptera; family Pteropodidae; genus Cynopterus; species Cynopterus sphinx. The sequence goes on along the minus strand of CM057385.1, from coordinate 117,106,242 downwards.
GTGATTTGTCCAAATGTCTTTCCTCCATAAGCTTATGTTTCTTCTTCTGGAAAATAAAGCTGAGAAGATTTAAACTAGATGATCTTTAAGAGCTTTTTCTGCTCTGATGTAAAGTAGAATTCTATTTTAGACATTTCAGCAGCACGCATGTTTACACTTTCCCTTGCTTTGGCAAATACCTGTCTTGGATCTAAGAGTTTCTTTCAGTCTTCAGCAGAACCATCATTATTCTAAATGAACTCAGCCTGAATTCTTGAAAATTACAATATATTTATGTATTCACTAATTCATCCATCCATTCATTCATTCATTTAACAAATGAGTTGCTTATCCTTCATCAGGCACTACACTAATTATGAAGATATGGAGATGAATCAGAAAAGCTTTCTGCAATCAAAAAACTCTAGGTTAGTAGGGAAAACAGGCAAATAGAAAAAAAAATGTTTTTCTATCCTGTCAGCATAGGCATTACTATGTGAAATGTAACCCCCTCACTTATTTATGTACCAGGCGGTGCAGCAGGTGCTGGATGCAGTGGTGAGTGAGAGGGGTGCAATCCCTTCCTCTAGAAGCTTCTGTAGTGACAGGAGAAAGGGAGCATGAACATTAACAGTATGTGAAAACCTTGTAAACCTGTGTCCCTGGAGCTGTTCTTTGGCAGCCTAGCTACCCTGGGTAGAGGCAGGGTTGAGGAAAGGACCCACTCAAGAAAAGGTTTAATCTTCACCTCTGGCTGTCAGAGGCTTGCATCTTGCAAGAAGAAAATGCTTGGTTGCAAATAGTAGACAGTTGGCTGAGCCAGCAAAATGGGAAACAGAAGTCGATAAAGCTGATAGCCATGGCATTGATGGAAATCTTGCTGGAGACACCTGGCTCAACTGCTAAGAGAGATCATAGCTAAGGTTAAAGCAAAAAGTGTCTAGAAAGCAGAGGTTAGGCATTTGGAAAAGCAACGCAAACAACTGAGTCTTGTTGGTATTCAGAACTAATGAACATCCACTCCAATTTTTCATTTTGCAGATGGGGAAACTGAGGCCTAGCGTGGAACAAATTACTTATCTAATGTCCCTAGAGTTAATATGTCAGCATATATCAGAACTCAGTGGCCATCTCAGAATGAAAGGAAAGAGGAGGAACTATTAAGCACCTACTCATGGTCTACCTGACTCATGAACTTTTATCCTTCACTAATTCAGTTTACTTTTACATCAGCTCTGTGAAATTGACATCACTATCATTCCTATTCTATAAATAAGAAAACGGCGACTCAGAAAGGTAAGGTAGATTCCCCAAGGCCACATCTAGGGAGAGAGAAAGCGAGGATTGAAACCTGGGACTGTCTGCTGCCTGCACTCATGTTCTTTTCTCTTTTTCTCTATGTCTCGCTTCCTGTTCTCCAGGCAACCTTATGGGGAACCTCAAGGGTGGATGCCTCTCATTTGCAGAATACATATTTGTTGTGTAATGAGCATCAGTAATTAATGATCCATTCCAAGGCAGGGGAAACTTGCCTAGTAAGCACATGGAAAGAAAGAGATTTTTTATACACTAATATTCCCAAAAGGAAAGAACATGACCTGTGCCTTGCAGAGCTGATAGGACACAGGTGCCTCAGTCACTGTCCTTTCCATAAGGAAAAAAGCGCCCCCTTTCCCACAGGCCCTTCTTGCCCACCCCAACCTGACTTCCTGTCCCTTTGCCAGAAGTAACCATTTTACCTCTCCTGTTATGAATCATGAGAACTGCAGCTTGTGACAGATCATAAATCAGTCCTGGGAGTCTCGAGGACAAATCCCAGCACTTTTAATCTTTAATATTAGATGTGTTTAAAGTGGTGAATATTTCATGAAGAGACTGTTGCATTTTAACACATCATTAGTGACTCCTCCCCCCTTGCTTTGGTAAATTATTCACATCCAGATCTCAAGGATTTCAGCCTTCTCCCTCCATTTATCTTTCCTCTAGTAACAATCAATTCATTAGGTCACACATACAGCACACACATTCAGTGGAAGACCCCAAGCATTATGCTGGAGAGGAGAGTCACAGAGAACATTCCTGCTTGCAAGAAGCCCCCCTCCTAGTTTGCTAGGTATCCAGAGAAAGGGAAAGGTAGCTCTGGCTCTTTCCTCATCTCTCCTTCTCTCTTTAAATAATCTTATTCTTAATATTTTGAATAATACCTCCCACCCATTCTCCACCCCGTATTCTGTCTTACTCCCTTGTTAATTCAACCAACATTTTAGTAAGCCAGATACTTGCTAATGCTAAAAGTAAAAAAAAAAAAAAAAAAAAAAAAAAGGCAGCATTGTAACATATAAAACAAGGTGGAGTGTTTGTTTGTTTTTTTAACACAGAATGTTTTGCATAAGTCCAAATGCACAACATTTAGAGTGTGTCAATGAAAACAATGGTTATTTGATGAATGTAAACATTTTGAAGTAAGGAGTTATGGGTGATGGTCGTACGACCTGTGTTACCCTAGCATCATAGTCACTGCTATGTTTTGGTTGAGTTGCACAAGGGTTAGAAAATCCTGATTCATAAAACATGTAGTTGTAAATAGCACGAGCTCGTTGGCACCTCAATTCATAATCTCAGGAGCCTCCTCAATGAAACAAAGATGACAGAAGGTTTTTGTTGTGTTGTTATTATTGTTTCTGTTTTTAATGAGGCCTGCATAAAATAAGTTTATCTGGCAAATAGAGTTAATGTGAAGATGCTCTCCAGTGTCCTAAATTGTAGCATGTAACAGCTGAGTGATTAGCCTTTATTTTTTACTATTAAAGAAATTTTAAAACAATTTTTTAAAGAAAATTAAGAAATGAAATTTGTCAATTCCCTAAATCTCCTCCATTGAACTATATAAGTTCCATGAAGCATGATTTGAAAATGCTCAGATCAGACCAATCGGAATGACTGTAAGATTGAAGAATTGCAAGTTCACCTGAGGGTGTGCATGAGTGTGAACAACAGAAGATGGAAAAGAAGTCAACCTGACAGCAATAGTCTGGAAATTTATCAGAGCCATAACATAATTATTTATTCGACTCACAGTGTTGAACATCTACTCTGTTCTTGGCAGTGAGCTAAGCCAGGGCAATTCCTACCAGCATTTTCCAAGATGTGTGCCACCGAATACTAATCCTGTGACTTGTTCCACCATCAAGCTTCCCAAGGTAAAATGAGTTGAGGGGAAACTATATGTATCAACCTTATGCAGAATCGCACTCTACTGGCTCTAAGAAATGGTACAAGTGCTTCCCAAACATTTTTTTTTTAGAGAATCTATTTTTGGCAAAGCATCTGTGAACATTCTGAAAATATACCTTAAGAAGAACTAATAAGTAATTGGCTCAAAACACATTCCCTAACCTTAAAGAGTGTACAGTGGAGCAGGACTGGTAAATAGCAAGGAGGGTAGGACAGAAAGCTTCTGAAAACCCTTGCAGAATTCTAAACTCAGTATATACTAGAAAATGAGACATGTGCTGTCCACCTTAAATAAGCTTTACCAATGGGACAATACATTTAAGGCAGTGAGGGATGCTAGCAGACACTTGTGCAATTAGGCATAAGACATGGCCAAAAAAAAATGATGCATGGATACATGGATGGATGGATGGATGGGTGGATGGATGGATAGATGGATTGGTAGATGGGTAAAGGAAATGGAACGAGAGGGAAAAGAAAGGGAAGGGAGGGAAGAAGAGAAAAACCAATTAAAACAAGCAACAAAAATAAAATCTGGAGAGGATAAATGAAAATAATGTTTCCCAAAGAAGAAATCAAAGGTATTTGAAGGAGGTGGCATTTGATTTGGGGATTATAAATGCTTGTGGATTGTTATATTCAGGCATAGGAAATTCAACTTTTTTGTTTACGCTTTTAGTACAAATGTACTTTACCATAATTTAAATATTTAATAATAAGACCTTCATTTGTAGGCACCAGGTCGTGTCTGTTCCCCTCATTAAGTTGTGAGCTTTTTCAGCATCTGAGTCGTACTTTGATCTCTGTAACCCAGTGCCAAGAAGAGAGCCTGGCAAGAAGCTGTGGTCAGGAATTATTGAATAAATAAGTAGGTGAATGAAAAAAAAATGAGTAAACTATTAATCACAGTGATACATAGACCAGAACACCTGTTTTTCGTGGGGCTTTTCTACAACTAGGCAGCTCACTTTATTTTCTAGGGGAAAAAACCAGTAAAGAAGATTTATTTGGGCAGGCAGTATTTCACAAGCTTGTTTTCTCTTTTTGCTTACAGGAGAGTGCAGCTGTCATGAAGGCTATGCCCCAGACCCGGTTCACAGACACCTGTGTGTGCGCAGTGACTGGGGACAGAGTGAAGGGTGAGTGGCAAAGGACATCAGGGCAGAGACAGTGAGGACCATTGCCTCTTCCTCTCTTCCCTTACTAAATGCCCAACACTGCTGCTCAAAGAGGAGTCTTTCTCTGCAACAGTTATATTTCTGCAAAACTCAACAGAAAGTGACTCCTGTTTCCCACTGAATCACATTTTAGTATTAATGTACATGATGAATCTTCTAGAGAACACATGCTGAAGTTGAACTCATCCCCCCAAACCATAAGTAATTGAAAATACTTCCTTAAGTGGACTGATAAAGAGAATCAGAATTTTTATACAACTTTAACATAGACAAAGTAGATTTTAAAAGGCTGGGTCCTTCTAGAAATTAAAGACATTCTTTTATAATATACTCTTACCCAAAAATTACTTCTGAAAAATTTAATTGTGTGTAAATCTATTCTTAAGTAATGTACACATATGAATCCTACCTACTCTTGACTAATATTATCTCCTATCCCCTTTTCTTTCCCTCCCTCTATTCTTCCCACAGACCTTGGCCTTATACAACACTCGAGAGGGGCTATGATTTGGTGACGGGGGAGCAAGCCCCTGAAAAGATTCTCAGGTGAGTTGACAGTCTTTTTGGGGTATGATTGATGCTGGGGAGTGGAGAAGGGTCTGATAGGGAGGCATAGTCATGCTTAGATCAAACCTGTGTTCTTCTGGGCTGTAGTGAGGACAGAGGAACTCTCACTGGCAAAGATGCACCAGGGTACTATTAGCTTCTAATCCCCATCTGTCTGGAATCTATACTTACAGACTCAGATACTTGAACTGGAAGAGACATACTGATTATCTAGTCCAGTGGCTTAAAAATATCCTATAACTATAGAACCTGTTCCTCCTTGAAATCTTACTTGAAACTTCAATACTTAAGCAGATAAGCAAATTAAATGGCAGAACTGGGAATCAGATTTTGGTTCAAACCAATTCAGAGTTCATGCTCTTAACCTTCGTGTAGACTACCCCTTGTGACTTAGCAGTCACTTCTGGAACACTGCTAGATCCTAGGACTGCTTCAGAAGGCACAGCTGAAACAGTCTCTGTCCTCACAGAGCCCACTATTTATTTGGAGTCTGGAAAAAAAAAGAAATAAAACTAGCAACGAAAGTGACACATGGGTTAAATGATTAATACATTTATGAAATGTCCATCCAACTCAAAGTTGGCCAAAATTGTGCCTTGGAGAACGCAGGGGACTTAGTTGGGTGGGTGAGTGAGAAATGATCTTGGAAGGGATGGGAGGCAGAGCCCCTTTTTTTCTCTTTTCACTCTGCTTCCTGGGGAGTTCCCCAATGGAAACTCTTACATTGCAGGTCTACTTTCAGCTTGGGCCAAGGACTCTGGCTTCCTGTCAGCAAAAGCTTCGTGGTTCCTCCCGTGGAGCTGTCCATCAACCCACTGGCCAGTTGCAAGACTGATGTGCTCGTCACCGAAGACCCTGCTGATGTCAGGTAGGGAAGTCATCTCCAGTATCTGTAGCAAGGACTTCTTAGAGCACTGAGACACATCTCTTTCAGGATCATGGGAACTCCTGTGATGAAGTGCTCTTCATGTTGCTGAAGTAGGCAGCTGCTTCACAGATAACCTAAAGAACACCCATAAATATGCAATGCTTCATCCTCCTAAAAGTGCCCTCCTTTGGTGGACCTCAACGCCTTGTATTTCAACATCATTACTCTCATTTGGGGCTTCTATAAGATATGAACAGAGGCTAACACATTATCTGGTCCATCATGGGATCATTAATAGTCTTATAAAAGACCATTAATAGTATATTGGACAGTCGTGATGGTGAAAGATTGGAGAATGAGATGCTTTCTAGTGTGACTCTGGTACTGGGAACAGACTTTGGGCTAATCCATAGGTCCTAAATGTCCCGGTCAAATTTATTTATTCTTTATTCAGGAAAGGATAGAGTCTACATCTTTCCTTAACATGTTTTATACCTTACAGTCAACTTTATAATAATAGACTTACTCTGCCATCTTCTAATTAGTTGCTTATATTTCATTCTGTTCCATGATGTGGTGTATCTCTCAAGGTCAAAGAAAATAACGTATTTAGCTTTTTAATCCCCAGTTTCTAGAACATGTTGGATATCTACTAAATGTTTATTGATTTAATTAAACCAGTGGTCTTACTTCTGATCCTAGCACTATTTTGGAGCTCACTAGTGAAGCTTTCTTTCTTTTTTTTTTTTCTCCCAATTTGATTATAAAAGGCATTTTAGAAATTTAAATGTTATCACAAGTGGACTCTGGTTATACTTTTAGAACTGGCTTGTCACACTTTTTGGCTCCTGACTTGCAACTTGGAATCATGGAACTTTATACACCATTGGTTGTTATCCTACCACTGCATAGCTCCTTTTGGGCCATTGTGAATCAAGATGTTATCATATGTCCATGGCATCTTCATAGGAAGCTCCTACAACCCAACTCTCCTGCTTTACAATTTATTTATTCTAACTTTCTCAAACTTTCATGGAGGGATGACAGATCATTTCCGTTTTTAATTGAACTGAAGCAAATGAGACCAGTAAAGCATGCACTAAGATTTCTTCGCATTACATATTTTAAAGTTGTAGCACAGACCAGCCGATTAAAGGACAGTTCTCAAAGAGATCCAATGACTTTGTCTGAAACCAACTGAAAGATGGTTTCTACCAATTTTCCTCAGAGTTCTGTTCTGCCAACACTGAATTTATGATTTCAATGAAGCTACAGATGTCAGAATGGCTGATGGTAACACTCACTCTGATGTTGAACAGGTTTGGGTTGGAATCTTATCTCTGCCATGTGATGAGCTGTGTGATCCTGTGTGGTCACATTCACCTTGCTAAGTTTCTGTTTCTGTGAGAAATGGGGATAGTACAGTGCCTTGCCCATAGAGTGTAATAACTCATATCCATTGGTCATTTCCTATGTGTCAAACACTTTATTAACATTTCATTATGTCATTACATCAACACCATGAAATGATGCTATTGTTTTCATTTTACAAAGTAATTATATATATATATATATCTGAGATATAAAGGTAATTCCTTTACTAGTAGGTGATGAAGCCAAGATTCAACCCATTATCCCTCTGGCTCCAGAACCCACATTCTTAATATTTTATTAAAACATCTCCCAAAAGTTATAATTATTAAATTATATGTTAATGCTGGCACGTAATATACTCCCAAAGTTATATGACACCAACTTTAGATGAATTGAATTCCCACTACGGTAAAATTCAAGTAAAAACATGATGGCGGGGAAGAAGGCTGAGTAGGGAAGGCTGTGTCCTCTGAAAAAGACCACGGATCTACAAAATGATTCAGTGGCTTTTCCACTCCTATTTGAATTATATTGATAGCAAGTTAGCTATGAGGGGCCCAGAATATTAACATTCAGGGACTGTAAAACAGCTTTGGAAATGTAAAAAAAAAATGGGAGAAGTATTAAGTAATAGAATACATTTCAGGGGGAGGATTGGATGTAGTTGGAAGGGTTACTGTAATAAGTTGAAAGGGGTGAGAGCTTCAGGGACCATGATTCGATAACAATTAGATGCTTTTGAACTCTGTGTCTGGTCACACGGAGGTTGTGCTTTGATCAAGTTGGGGCCAGAGCAGAGTTGTTCAGGTGGGCAAAGGGGTTGATAATCTTCTTCTCATCCCTTTCTCCACAAACCAGTAAGCTCCTCCTTTAAAGAAAAGTTGTACAGATATTTGAAGAATATTGATTTGATTATGGCATTAAGTTATTTTCCTGCTTGAGGTGCCTATATGCCTTCATCTGGGCTTGAATCAATCACAGACAGCTTTTTAAGTTTTTCTTCATTTTACCTCTCACATGCCCATTGATTTCACTGCATGGGTGGGGAGAAAAAAAGATTGTGATCATCACCATTCAAAAGAATTTGTGCTGTGTAGGTTGAGTTTTCCAAGCTGCATGTATAAACCTTGTTTGACATGATATTGCCCAGGCAAGCATATCATGGGTGTCTAAAAAATTAATAAGTTCTAGTCCGATGATATGTAAGAAATTAATAAATAATAGATCATAATTATAGATAGCCAATAATATGCAACAGAGATTAGTGGAAAGGCTGTGGAAAAGCAGAGTCAGAAAGAAAAAGATAAGCACCCCTGTCAGATTGGAAAACTTAAAGGTGCTTTGCTAGCTGTTTTTTGTTTGTTTGCTTCTTAGTCTATGACAGAATATTATGAAAGTATAAGATCTCCTACTATGGGAGGCAGAGCAATTTAAAAGTCAAATGTACAATCTGGATGGCTAAATTTAAAACAACTGATGGTAACAGATGTTGATGAGATATGGAACAACTAGAACTCTTAGACATTTTCAGTGGGGATGTAAGTTGGCATGACCGCTTTGTGAACCTGTTGGGCAATATTTCCTTACGTTGATTGACCACATATTCTATAACCCATTGATTTCATTACTAATAATATGCCTAAAAGAGATATGTATAATACATTTAAGAAAACTAATTGTAGTATGTATGTCTACTGCCAAAAAGTTGGGGGAAAATCCACAAATTGACAAAAGGTAGACATATAAATTATGGAATACCCATACAATGGAATACAATTAATGATGAATATGAAAGTGCATGACAACCACACCCATCACCATTGATGAATCTCACAAATATAATATTGAATTGGAGAAGCCAAGCACAAGAGAATATACTTAAGTTTTGGGGAAGTCAAAAGTTTTATGCAGATTTACTGGAGGAGGTTGGTTTTCCAGCCTCTGAATTATTCAAGGGTCAACTGTATATATTTTATTTATATAAAGGTTAAAATCAGTGAAAGTTAATCAATGATAATAGAAGAAAGGATAGGGATGATTCAGGGGTGATAAAGGGGACAATGACATGGGGGAAGCATGACAAAGGTATGAGATGCTGATAACTGAATTCCTATTCCAGGTAGTAGTTGCATGGGTGTTTTTCAATCTCTAAAAATGCATCAAGCTCTACAGATGTGATATGTCCTCTTTATGTATGTTATATTTTGATTAAATATATAGTTATTATGGGACATACTTTGTTGTTTAAAAGGCATAGGCTTGGAAGTTCAGCTGGCTGAGTTCAGATCCCAGCTCTACCACTTGTGTACTGCATGAGCTCTTCTGCAGCTGTGTTTGCCCTTGAGGACAATGTGGGCAGTATCTACACCATGTAGGGGAATGGTGAAAATTAAAGGACAGTACTTTCTAAAACACTGAGTTCGGCACATGCTAAACTCTCTAGGAGCATTAGTTACTATGTTTGCTGTTATTATAGCACAGTGTAGCCCTTTTTGGTTCTCCTCCATTTCCTAGTTCTTTTCTGTTTCTCTTGCTGAAAGGCTATGTCTAATCTATGGTAAATTTTAGAATCAATAGTTTCTTAATATTGAGAGTTCACATTAATTTCTTTGTCATGGGATTTGGGGAGAATGGAATGAATACACAAAGTCTAGTACAGTGTGGTAAGTCTGGTGGCTTTATGTGCATGAAAATATTTGCAGAATGAAGGAAGAGGCATATGTTCGGTACACACGGAATTCCTTGAGGGGTTGAGAAAAGAAAAAATCCTAACCAAAGGAATTAGGAGTGTTTGCAGGAGAGAAAACATTAGCAATTAACCTTGGAATCCAGATAGCATTTGCTGTGTGGCATCTCAGGCAAGAAGGAAGGCTTTCAAGTCTGAGGGATTGAAGGGCCAAAGAAAACTCTCCCCCGGGCAGCACCCACTCTCCAGCCTGTCCTAGCAGGAAGCTGCTAGGAATGAGATTTTTAACATTTGAGACACTAATGATGTCAGCTACATAGGTAGAGGAACTGAGCGAGCTCTAGTTAAGTTGCATACAGATTCCATTCCATTTTGAAAACCTTAGCTGGGCCCCTCCTGTGTGCCAGGCACTGTGCCAGGTACTGTAGGAATATAGAGATTAATAAAGGCCCACCTCTGCTCTCTAGAATCTCGTGGTATAACAAGGAGCATGGAACAAGAGACTGGCCTGAGAGATTAAATACAATATACTTGTGGAGAAGGAACATGGCAAACAACAGTGCTACACACTGGGCCTTCTTTACCATTTCATCTGGAGCTGGGTCTTCTTGTAAGAGAGATGTGATAATAGCTATTATAGTTTAAATAATAATCATCCACAAAATCCTGCTTTCGAAGCCCATCAGTGATTTTTCTATGATCTCAAATCAATGAAAATGAAATAGTAAGATACTATTAATCTCTATACAATGTGGAAAGAATAACAGGATATCAGAATGAAAGTTAGCATTGATCAATTGATGACAGTTTTCACACTGAGTTAGTTCTAAATAGAATTAAGAATTGTTCCTTGTTCTTTTGGCCTTCCAATTCCAAGCACTAAGAATGTATTGAACACTCCTATGTGGCAGGCTAAGTAAACATGTTAAGACAAACACATCAGTGCATTGAATGAGATAAAATTGCAAACAAAAGGATGTCATACTTAATGACAGGATAGATGGAAGGTGAGAGGCAGAGAAAAGACACAGGGAGGTGACTAAATGCACCTGGAAATTAAAGGGGATACTTTGCAGAGGAGAAGACTTCTGTGCCAAGTTGTGAACTATTAGCAGGAAGTCACTAGGTCACTGGTTCTCAAATTGTGGACCCTAGACTAGTAGCATCATCATCACCTGATAATGACCCCAAAAGATATTTGACCCCATTCTTTGGAAATATAATGTGATTAAGCTAAGAGTCTTAAGATAGGTTCATTATCCTGGATAATCTGGGTGAACTTAAAGTACCATAAGTGCCATTATGACAGAGTATTGTTCTAAGTACTGAAGTGAGCTTATTTCATTTTCACCCATTATTAGTTCGTTTAATGCAAGAGGAAACTGAGGCACAAAAAGGTTATATAACTTGTCCAAAGTCACACAGCCAGTAAGCAGTGAAACCAGGATTTAAATCTGTGAATCTGACTCCTTACTCAGTGCTCTTCATCTCTAGGCTATGATGCTTTTGTTTGGCCTATTTGAGGACTTTCGTCAGTATCCCAAATCAATATCTTAAGGGGGAAAATGCTATAATTAGCCAGACCTATGTCACCAACTCACCCTTGTAACTAGCAAGGTCAGAAGGACCTTTACCTTGTGAACTGAGATTGAAAGTAGGGTAGTTCCCCTGAGGGAAATCAGGAGAAGCAGTGAATGCATACGTGCATGCACACACATAGACACACACACACACATTCTCTCCGTGGAATAGGGATAGATAAGGTCTTGCATCTCCAAGTGGCATGCCTGACGAGGTACTTCCAGTTCAGCATGTCTAGAGTGCCAAGCACCGCATGGCAATGGGGGCGGTGAGAAAAGGGTAGGAAACAGAATGTAAATGGTGTTTTCCACCTCTTCCCTCTTTTTTCTCAGCTGTGGGCCACCTGGTCTAGTGGAGTTAGCAGAACTCTGAGGGCACTTGAGGACAGTGTATTCACCACTCCAGGGCCCCCAGCAGATGCACCTGTGTGAATGCTCCAGCTACCAGAATCTGCCTCTTTTTGAGGAATCACCTCTAGTCGGATACAGTTTGTTCAGGAAACATGGACGGTCGGTCTTAAAATGAAATCCTCCACAGAATCACCCTGAGACCATCCCTGTGAGATGGACATGGTTGCTGGCTCTATAAATACAAAGATCAGAAAGGGAAGGAGTAAGGAAGAGAGTGTAGTCTTGGAATCCTACAGACCTAGATGGGAATCCTGCCACCACAATTTGCCACCTGAAGTTCTTAGGCCAAGTCAGTTCACTTCTCCGAAGTTCCATTTCCAAACTTGCAGAATGAAGATCATGGTGCTTCCCTCAGATGGTTGTTGTTAAGTTGCATAATGTGTATAGAATACCTAGCAGGGCACCTTGCATGTAACTGATGTTCGATGAGTGAGGCATTTTCGAAGTTTAAGTCGACATTGCAGTACAAATAAGGAAGCAGCTATATGATGCAGTGGGGTCAGGTGATAAAAGGTTGAGCTTGCAGTACAGTAAAGGGATGTGTGCATCCTTGCTCTTGATCTCTAGGCATCAATGGCAAAGGCAAGGGAGGGAAAGAACAGCAGGCCATTAGGACAAGTGGGGTAGGCAGGAGTGAGGCCAGACCAAGGCAGGTGATACATTATACTGGGGCACCTGGAGGGGAAGGCCCCAGGAAGCAGAGCCTGGCCTGGCAAGAAGAATCTTGTCAGAGACCTTGTTTAGTTTAATTCTAAAGATGCCTTTCTTCTACTGGAGGTAAGTAGTGCTCAGCAGATTTTGTTAATGTGTGTGTGGGGTGTGTGTGTGTGTGTGTATGTGTACACTCATGGCAAGCAACCTAGATGTGCACTTCCCTTTCCAGTAGGGATGTTGGGATGGAGTGGGATGCTTCAGTCCACGTTAGAGTTTCAACCACATCATGTTGCCCTCAGTTTCTCCTCCTCACCAACTATGCATACAGGTCCTTCCCCAAAGGGCAAGAGAACTTTGATAGGCAGCCCACTTGCCTGCTTGAAACACAGAAGAGAGGAGTATTGGACAAAGGAAATAGTGAGGGATCAGGAGCCGGACTGCTGGAGTTCAAATCCCAGCCCTACGACTTACTAGCTGACCTTGGGTAAGTGACTTAAACTTTCTGAGCCTCCGTTTCCTATCTGTAAAGAAATAGTAATTGCTCTTATATCCTTGGACGTTTTTGAGAATTGAATGAGATAATGTTTAAACTCTTAGCACTGTAGTTACAAATAATAATGACTAACATGTATTGAACACTTACTTTGTGTCAGACCATTAGCACTTTCTATATATCAGTTCTGCCTTCACACAACTCAGTGATGAATTTACTACTATTTACAGATGAGGAAACTGAGGCACAAAAAGGTTTGAGTTATTTGTCCAACCGTATTACAGGCAGTGAGTGGCAAAATCAGGATTTGAACTCAGATTGTTTGATGAGCTGTCAGTAAGTGTTGATTACTATTGAGGCAGGAGTCTCTGTACAGTTAAGGGATAGGCTCAATGGACTTTCTGTCTTCATCTTTGTGGATCGTTTAGTCTACTGTGCATATAGAAGTTCATTCCATGCTAGTGGAAAATGAACTTTTCAATGGGGAAAGGGGGTGTCTGTGGGTAAAAGAAGGAGTCTGTCTGGACTTACAGCTGGGTTCGTGAATTTGGGGCTTTAGAATTTGCCCCCCCCGACCATCCCTCTCTTCTTTTAGGAGAATGAAGCCCCTCTGAGAAGCATGACTGACTATACAGGTTTCCACATGCCCTATCATTGGATCTGCTGTATGCCCACATCTCTCCACAGCCTCACTGCCTGTCACTCAGCCAGTGGGCCTGAAGACACATATATTTCCCCCCATTTTAGTTTAGCGATCATAATAAAAGTGAATATTAGGATGAGTTTCTGCCCAGACTCAGTAAATCTCTTCAAACACTGTTCAGTGCCAGATTTCTGTTAGTCTTTGCCACTGGGGAGGCTGTAGAATGCACCGACTGTCAGCTCCAGTGAAAGGCCCACGGCACAGGCTCTGCTAAATGAAACTCAGATGGAATCTTTGGAATATAAATATTGAAGTGACCCAGGTTAGATACAGGGAAACCGGTTAGCCAAGCTCCTCTCTTACATGCAGGAGATGCTAAATTATTAAAACTTTAATAAATGTAATGATAAATATTTGATGTTGAATTATAGAAGGCTTTGCAGATACAGTGAAACTGAGAAATGACTTGTTATATCTGCATTAGAAGTTAAACACTTTTTAAATGGGATTTTGGATATTGAAATGGGACTGCAGATCTTTCGATGAAGAGAGAGAGAGAGAGAGAGGGGGGCAGGGGGAGAGGGGAGAGGCATGACAGTATGATTCTTTGGCAAGCAGGCTGAGCTGGGAGTCAGGATACCTGGGTTGCCGTCCTGAATCTGTACTGAAGATAGCAGTAAGTGGCATTTGGGGCATGCCTTACTGGACAGAGGCCTTCCACACAGCTTCCCATATGTGGTCCTTACAGCTGTCTTACCAGGTCAATGCTATTTTTATCCCTTCCCCTTTCCACAGGTGAGGAAGCTGACATTCTAGGACCTTAAACAGCACAGCTGGTGAGAAGACAAGTTGGAATTTGAATGCAAGTTTCTGATCTTTACACCCGAATCCCTTCATCACCCCACCATGCCTCCCTCCCTTGTTATGTGGAAACCCTTTCTGTTCTCTATTAGTCAGGATGTGTTTCGTTTCAGGGAACAGAAACCCAATTCAAGTTAGCTTAAAGACAACTGTTTTGGAAGGGCACTGCGATCATGATTGGGCGGATAAGAGGTCAGCTTCGCCACAGGCATGAGGCAAGTTGAGGAAATTACATGATGTGAGGACTTTGTCTTTTTTCTGTGCATCATTCCATTGTGGCTACATTCTCCACTAGCACCACAGCCTTTCTCCCCACTCCCACCCTCCTGGTAGGGGAGTGGTAATCATGACATCCAACATTCCCTGTTCTTACCACCGAAGAGTGAATGCTTCTCTTCCTTGAGTTGCAGTTTGAAAAATCCTAGAGAAGGATTTGTATTGACCTGGCATGGATGAGGAGTGCACCTGTAGATCATTCATTTATGATTAGGGGGCAGGATCACAAAATACAGACACAGCCATGGAAGAAAGTGAGGGTACCGTGAGCTAAACATCTCCTCCAGCCCGTGTCTTCACAAACCTCCCTAGGCTTATGTTTACTCATCTGCCTTATGCGCCAGCTCAGATAAATAGGTTAGGGCTGCCTAGGATATTATGTTGGAAAGGTTTCTGAGGCTATAGAGAGACTCAGCTGGAAAAAAGTATCATGATCAACTCATGATGCCTTCAGTATCAGATGAGAGTTATGAAAAAAAGGCCATTTCTAAACTTGGTGATATTTAGAGGTCCTTCCGGTTTTGCATCTGATGACTTGATGATTGTGTTCGCCTAGAAAATAGAGATTTTTGGTTGCTGAGATGCAGGAGGAAGATAGTCATCTCGATGCAGATATTAAACATGAATTAGAAATGGAGCTGTCTTACTCCATCTATCTGTTTTTATCCACCTATCTGTTCTCCCAGGGTATATTTGGATAATCTCATCTTGATGCCAATAAGTTTCCTGAAATAAATTTCTGGCTTGAGGCAGAGCTGAAGCCTCCATATAGGTGCTTCCTAGATGCTGTCTGGCACTATCATTGTCACTGGTATTAAAAATGGAACACTGTAATTTAAGCTGTAAACAAACCACCCAAATTATAGGGGACTTGAACTACACCTTCGAGTTCCAAAGGCATGGTTCAACAATTACAAGCTCACAGACTAGAAATGACCTGCTGCCATCACATGGATGGTCCTAAGTTGATTGAATCCCTTCTGCCCGTGGGTATCTCACAGCCTCCTGCTATGTTGCCTGCCATTGTCTCACAATGCTCTCTTAGAAATCCTCACTCTGGTTTCAGTTAGACAGGCTGACCTTTAGATTATGCAAGAAACAATTCTTGGACAAGTGGTCATCGAGATAACCTAAAATGAGCAATCAATTTGCCTTCCAAGACCCACCCTTTGGGACTGGGTAGGACCATCCATTTCCTTTAGAGTATTTTGCTTTGCCAGATAAGTATGAATCCCCTTCGTACCCAACACACACACACACACACACACACACACACACACACACACACACAGAGACAGACAGACAGACAGAGACAGAAACAGAGAGACAGAGACAGAGAGACAGAGGCCAGTGCAGTCTCATCAGAAAGATGATTTGGGTATTTTAGTGAATCATAAATTGGTCAGGTTGTTAGGCTTTAGCCTTTTCCCTCTCACTACCAAGGAAATCAGTATCAAAGAGGATTCCCAGCAAGATGCAGGTAACAAGCTCAAGATGGGAGAGGTTTAGAAGGGGGCCAGTCACAAAGTTGGGGAAAAGTTCTAGAAAAGCAACAAAAGATATTCAGTACACTGTGGCTAGTGTCAGTGAGTAAAGGTGAGGGTGAAGTTACAGTGCTGCCTGATGGGAGCTGTGACCATCAGTCAAGAAAGAAGCCAGGGAAATAAATATGCCAACTTCACTCAGCCACCTCCTGCCAGACCTGTTGGTGTCCCCATTGGTTGACCCAACAGGAACTCACGCAAGAGAGCTCACTGAGGCAGTCCATGAAAGTCACCCTGCTGAGGCACGAAACAGGTAGGGAAGAGTTGAGAGTGGATATGGAGGAGCAGATGGGAGAGATCCAGTGTATACTCCAAGCCTTTTCATCCTGTTTTTAAAATATCCTCAGAATCGCCATGCCTCTCCATCTTCCCGACACTGCCAGCTCAGACCCTCCTAGAGTCTCCGCCCCACCCCCATGCACATGCCCATTCCCAGCTTCTGCATAGATTGGGCCCTGCCTTTCTTCTGCTACACCCATTTAGAGCCCTAACCCTGTCCTGTCCTGGTCCCGCACGATCTCAGAATAAAAATTGTAACCTTCTCACCTGACATGCATTAGCACTTCAGAATCTGGCCATTATCCCCTACGTGATCTCATTTCCCACCATGTCCCCATTTGCCATTTCCTCAAAAGGCCATATGCTTTCCTATCTCCTTGTCTTTGCCAGTGCTGTCCGTCCCTCTGCCTAAAGTGTCCTAGCACTCACACACTCCTCCATATGCCTGGCACGCTGCACCTCATCCATCACAGCCTTGCAGGAGTGCCACTTTCTCTGAGCAGCCTTTATGGATCATGTTCTCCTTCCATTCACTGGAATTGGAACTCCCTCATCACTCTATTGATGCTGCTAGAACACCTCTCTCAATTATAGGCTAGCATATCGCCCTGTGTTTAGTTAGTTAGTTGTGGGTGAGTACCCCCCTTCTACCCCCTCCTGGTAATCTATATGTTCTGGAAGTCAAGGAATGAATCTTAACCATCTTTGCATTCCCAATTCTAGGCACCATAAATGACTCAGAGAAGGGGTACAGGATATTTTGATCACCCTCGTTTGATGTGACTATGTTGGCATGGTCACGAGGATATTTTGAATTACCAGTAAATTGCTCAACAAATATCTTTACACGGTTTCTGAGTAAAACCCAATCCTCTTACATGTAAATTACCCGTAGCATCAAACAGCCCCCTCAGAACTTCCTTCCTCACAGTGTTTATTGTATTATATTTTAAAATGCCATATTGTCTCAGAGTGGTCCAAATAATCTTATTATTTTGAGGCCGGTAACTGTGACAAAATAAATAAAAAAAAGAGGGTTCCCTAATTTGAAAGGTTTGAGAAATCCTGTTATAAATGAAGTTGCTGCATTGATTTCCTTGGTGGCAGCTTTCCCAAGGACATTAATATGGTAATGAATGTCATGAATCTTTAGGAAGTGAAGTCTGCACACTACACTCTCCCCAGTACTATTTATCTAGGAACAGGCTCAGAACTGACATTCCTTGAGACCCACTTCAATAACATGCTAGTCCACTAAGGACATGAGACTCCACAAATTAAACCAAATGTAAGAGAAGGAGGGATTTGGTTCCCAAGGGACCTCTTTCAAAGCACACACACATTCATTGGGAAGTAGTGGGGGCAGAGAGCTGACCTCTTTCCTGTTGGCTTATTAGTGGGGGCAGAGGCCACTGAGTTCCATATCCTGTCTGCTTGACTCTGAAGAAGGCACAGGGCCCTCATGAGGAAGTATGCAGGGTCTGAATAGGATCGGCATGCTTGCATATACAAGAGAGGAAACAAATCCTGGGTGAGCAGAGCTGTGAGGTCACCTAGAATTGGCAGAGAGGGAAAAAGGAGAGAGAAAGTAGTAGAAAGAAGACAATCTACATAGCAGCCCAGCCTTTTAAAACACTTAAGAGTCACATTGCCTATTTGTTAGCAGCACAGGTTCTAGTGCTAGATGACCCAACTAAAATCCTAGCTCTGCCACTCACTATCTTGGTAAGGATGGGCAAGTTACTTTACCTCCCTCGGCCTCAGTTTTCATGTTTGCAAAAACAGAGAAACTACATCTGCCTCATAGGATTGCTGTTGAGAATCAAGTGAATTGATACATGATGTGTCCGGCACCAAAATACGGCTATGATTATTATTGTTACAATATTACAGTGATTTAACCCAGATTTAATCCAGTGCCGGAATTCTCATTAGGCTCTTTTAAAACCTTGCCTTTTCAGAAGGAACTGCCATTTATGCTTTTTGTGTACTCTGCTTTCTCAGGGCTTTGCATTCAGTAAGTACTCAGTAAGTGCATGATAATTGAGTTATTGGAGTGTGGCTCAAGGATGGTTCAGAAAAGAGATTCATAGCAGCATTACTCAAAATGGCTAAAATGTGGAAGCAACTCAAGTGTCCATCAAAGTCTGTATGGGTAAACAAAATGTGCTACATTCATACAGTTGAGTATTACTCAGCCTTAAAGGGAAAGAGAATTCTGACACAAGCTACAACATAGCTGAACCTTGAGGACATTATGCTAAGGAAAATAAGCCATCACACAAAAGAACAAATACTGTATGATTCCACTTCTATGAGGTACTTAGAATAATTGAAAATCACGGAGGGAGAAAGCAAAATGATAGTTTCCAAAAGTTGAGGGGAAGTGGGGATGAGATTATTGTTTAATGGGGTTTTCGTTGGACGAGATGAAAAAGTTTTGGAGATGGAGGGTAGTGATGGTTGCACAACAGTGTGAATGTACTTAATGTGACTGCTGCACTGTCATTGAAAAATGGTTAAGATAGTGAAGTGTATGTTATTTATGTTTTCACAAAATATTTTTTTTAAAAACAGGAAAAAAAAGAATAAGAAAATGAGTGAGAATAGTTTTGGAGGAAAGCATGCATGGCTGCCCCAGCTAGTCCTAGCAAGCCATGCCAGACATGTCAACGACATCCTACGTATAGAGTTTCTAGAGCAAAGAATATGGCTCCATAGTGCATCCCTCCTTCTAGGGCATCTTATAGCTCTGCCAGCATCTTCCTGTACACAACGAGATAGGGTTAACCACACTGAAATGGAACTGCCTGAGAAGGCATGTAACATGGATCTAGATTTGCACACTTGGGCTGCACAGGTGCTGGAGGATGGTTGGGTCAGCTCTGAGGGTGTCTAATCTAGCGGGGTGAACATAGCATCTGGAAGGCATGATGGAATATAGTCAGGGAAGTCCGTGGTTCCATATACCCAGGTCTTTGGGGAAAGATTTTGGTTGACCATGAAAGACGAGGTACTATAGTTCAAAGAGAGCAGGCTCATTTCCCTCATCTGAAAAACTAGGCTTTAAAGGTATGATTTTGTCCTTAGGGGACATTTGGCCATCTCAGGGAACTTTTTTTGGTCGCCACAATTGGGAAGATGCTATTGGCATCTAGTAGATAGAAGCCCCAATATTGTCAAACAGCCTATAATGCCCAGTGTGCCCCCTCCAGCAAAGAATTATCCAATCCCACATTTCAGTAACACCAAGGTCGAGCATCCCTACCTTAGAGGAAGGTATGTTAGCTCTGTTGAAGAGATGAGGAAATTAAGGCTCAGGAGGCATGATCTCAAATTCTCATTAGTTCAGTTGTACCCTTCTAGAGATCCAGTTCTAAAGGGGTTAAGGTATGGTGCAGGTTTTTAAGCCAGAAACAAACACGAACAGAAACGTTGGCATGCACAGACTTAGCCTGGAAGACAGGAGGAAGATTTGGTCTCAGAAATAAGGCCCAGGAGTGAGCATCAGCCTCGGGCTTTTGGAAACGTTCTCGCCAGGTCCCAAGAGTGCTCTACAGAGCCTGGCAAGACTGCATGGGTCCAGCACCCTGGCCATGGTGCATGACAGGCATCGCAGGCAGGTCTGACAGTAACTGCTCCTCCAAAGGGAGTCAGAAACACCCCACCCTCCTTTACTGTGACAGATTTCGAACATTAAAAAAAAGTTTACAAGCCCAGCCAGGCAGGCATAAATCACAGTGCCTCTGTGCAGCAGCAGCAGACATGACTTATGGCCCCATCGCCATGGCAACGGGAGCGCAGAGGGCACACGCACAAAAGCTCTGCTCGTGCCTGGCAGGCCTGTGTGGGGCCCTGATGGAGAGGCAAGCGTGGTGGAGAAAGGATGTATTCTCCAGAACTCACTGCCCATCTGTCTTCATTCTGTACCGGAGCAAGCCCCTGGCTCCTGCTCCCCTCCCCACCCTCGCATGCCCAGCCAACAGGTTGTTTTTTCTCCCTGCCTTCTGCGTGGCAAGGTGATTTCTTCGTTTAACCTGCCTCCCCACCCCCTAAGGAGCTGAACACAGACCCCAGTTAGAGCCCAAGGAGACCCTGATGGGCCTGCCTGGCTGTCCTCCCTTGGTTGTGAGTTATAATGAAAGCTTCCATGCATTCAGCACCAATCTGTGTGGGCACCATGCAGATATTTCTTCCACAGCGTTCACAAACGAGCCTCTTAGGTTTTCTTCCTGCCTCCCTAACCCCTGCCCTCCGAGTCATCCTCTGCCTGCAGCCAGGAGAGCATTCCTCAAGATTGCAAACCTGCTTTCCAGCATCCCTCTTGCCTGCTGCCAGGAAGATAAAGCCCAAACTTCTCAGTGTGATACCCAGCCATTGGGGTCTGGCCCCATTTCTCTCTCCAGTCACATCCCCACATCCCTCCTAGAGGCTCCAACCTTCCTGAGTGCATTTAGTTCCCTGTGCTGCTTGTTCTGTCACCTTCCTGGTCATCTGAACGCCTTCTCCTTCTCCATCAGGGCTCAGAATATGCCACCTCCTCTCCAGGAAGCCTTAGCTGATCTCTGAAGTGCAGAGTAGAAGCGCTGTCTCTGTGCATGTCCACAGCATGTGACATCTCACCACTGCCACACTCTCTCTCACCACACAGTGCCACTGTGTATCCGGGACGTTAAGTTCTACGGTCACCACTTCCACTCTAGGCACTGCTGCCACTTTCTCACTGTACTTCCTGACTTCACTGTTGCCACCCTCAAATCGATGCCACAGATTGTAGTCAAGGGGATATTTTCTTCCAACAGAAAAACCCAGTTATGTCACTCCTGACGAACCCATTCCACAGTCTCTCCTTGCTCTTATAAGAAGTCCAAACTCCTTGCATGACCCCTGCTGCATTTTTTTTCTACATTGTACTCTGTGCCCGGCCCACTGGTAATGGCTCATTTCTAGGTGTCTTATACTATTTCTTGTCACCAGGCCCATTTTGAATGCACAACTTCTGCCCCACCACCACCAGTTTCCAATGAGTAGAGTCATTCCTACACATCCTTAGGTCTCACTATAAATGTCTCTTCTTCTAGGAGGCCAGGTCTTACTTTCTTAGATTAGGATAGGTGTGTGGCTCTCAAACCTGGCTACATGTGTCTCACGTGGTAGGCTTTTAATACTCACAGATGTGAGCTGGAATTTGTGGGTGAAAGCTTGAAGCAGAGCAGACTATTCTTGTAGTCTCAGTTCCTCTCTCCACAAGTAATCTCCTGGGATGAGGCATTCAGAAGGCCACAGCACCACTTTTGGGAGATCCCTGCCAGGAATACATAACCCAAATCACATAAGGAGAGAACAAGAGACAGACCCAGGCTGAGGGGCATTCTACAAAATAGCTGACCTATATCTTTAAGAATGGCAAGGTCACAAAAGTCGAAGCCAGCTGAGGAGCTATCCAGATTAAAGGAGTCCAAAGAGACTGTGACAAGGAGAGCAGCATATGAGCTGCTTTTTTTCTAGCTTGACTGAGATATAGTTGAAAATAAAATTGTAATATATCTAAAGCATACGATGTGATGATCTGATATGTGTACACATTGTGAAAGGATTCCCACCAAGCTAGGGTTTTCTTTTGCTATGAAGAACATTAGTAGGATGCTTGAAGAAGTGTGTGGATTAGATGTTTGTACTGTGTCACTGATAAGATCCTGATGGCAATTACCGTATTATAGTTATAAACAATAATATCTTTGTTTTTAGAAAATGTACACTGACACGTTTAAAATTAAAGGGGCATCATGCCTTTTTCTCACTCAAACAGTGCCAATAAAAAGATGTGAGTATATATACTATGCAAACACATAGAACACACACATTCACGACTACACACACACACAATGTTTCAGGCAGTGGGATTTTTAAAAACTCCCGGTTGGTTAAGTGTGTGTGTACAGAGAGAAAATGAGATAAAGAAAAAGAAAACAGAAGAAAAATTAGAACATGTGAGTCCTCTAATTCTGTCCTCCTTCAAGATTCTTTTGACAATTCTGGGTTCTTTGTATTCTCATTATGAATTCTAGGATGTGCTTGTCAATTTCTGGGAGAAAATAAAAGGTGGGACTTTGATAGGGACTACATTGAACCTACAGATCAGTCTGGGGAATATAGCTGTCTTAACAATATTAAATCTTTTAATCCATGAACACAGGATACTTTTCCATGTATTTAGATCTTTAATTTCTTTCAGCATTGTTTTAGTTTTCAATGTATCAGTCTTGCATTTCTTTGTATTTTTAAGTATTTTATTTTTCCTGATGTTATTATAAATGGAATCATTTTCTTAATTTCATTTTCAAATTGTTCATTGCTAGTGTAGAGAAATACAGCTGATTTTTAGACATTGACTTTGTATCATGAAGCCTTGCTAAATTCATTGGTGTGTGTGAATGTGAGTGTGTGTGTGAGTGTGTGTGTGTGTGTGTGTGTGTGTGTGTGTATTCCTTAGAATGTTTTATATCCCAAATCATGTCATCTGTGAATAGAGATAGTACAAGATTAAGAGAAATAGCAAGAGTTTATACTTATTCTTACTGCTGTTCTGTAAGTCTGATATTGTGCTATAAATAAGAAGTTTTAAAAAATACTGAATGCGCAACCTTCCAGAATCCTGATTCGGTTGGTCTGGGATGGCATTCAGCGGCATTTTTTTAAAAGCTCGCAGTTGGTTCTAGTGTACAGCCAGGGTCGAGAGCTCTGAATCAACTCTCTGAAGAGCATCCTTTGTCCTTCCATCACAGACACCACACAGTGCTGAGAACTGAGCACAGGGTCTGGTACTCAGGAGATGCTCAATACAGGGCACCAAACAGTGTTGTTAAGGAAAAAAGAAAGAAAGAGAAACATCCTTGAGGACAATGCAAAGCCTCTCAGCATTCTTGTTGGCCAGCTGCCTGACTCCATAACTTAAGTCCTAACCAGGGGCTTGAAAATTCAAAGTGGAAACATGGGAATGCAAAAATTACTGTCTCACCCAGGGCTTCTCTGGGCCTCCCTGCCTTCTTCAGAGCAGGCATCGGGCCCTAGCAGCATCTGGTATCTGCAGAACTATCAGGAAATTGGCTTGGTCAGAGTGTCTCGATGGTCTGCTCTCTATTTAGAATCAGTCCCAATAGAAAAAACAAGAGTAACAAGAGTTTTGAGTCAAGCAGATTGCGATTCAATTTTTACTCCAGTACAAACTTTCTGTGTGGCTTTGGGCGCCTCATTTAGCCTTGCTAGGCCTCCATTACCTTACGAGTAAAACATGATAATTATACCTTCTTTTCAGCTATGAAAAGTCAATCTTTTAGCTAATTCACTGATGCCAAACAATCAGCAGTTGATAAATGCTCTTGTTTCCTTAGTGAATGGGAAGAGTTAAAATCACCATCTGTTCTTCCAGTAACAGGTATTCGTGGAGGAGCTACTGTGTCGGAGATGGAGATCTGAGAGAGAGTCTCTTCCATTCCTTTTAGAACAGAGAAGCTGAGGCACAGAGATGACATGGGGCTGGCCCCCTGTTATATTGTGGGACAGGGGAACATGCCACCTGGGTTCTTAGCAAGGGAGTTTTCACAATTTATAGGCTATATCTCCATGGCTCAGATCAGCACAATGTCCTTTTTTACATAGTCACCAGTGGATGAGCAGGAATTGGGCCCCTCATCAGAGTTTGTAATCAAAAGCAGCCTTGAGACTTGGGGAAGCGGCTCCAAAGGCTGTTGCTCAGCGGCTGAAGCAGAGGCTTGAGGCCAATCTCAGCGGCCCTGGGCTCCTGACAGCAGGTGTGGATGATGAATGGGCAGCTTAACGTGATGGAGCAAATTGATCATTGCATCACCAACCACAACTTATTCATTTCTGCAAAGAGGGCAATTCATTATCCTGCATGTCACACTGCCCATGTCATCGCTAGAGATAAAAGCCCGAGGCCCCACAGTCTGCGCCTCTCATCACATCTCACCTCTTCTTAATGGGAGAGCAAGGATGCTGAAATAGAGTGCTGGATGCTCAAGGCTGCTCCAGTGTTTTTCTTAGCCTAGTCAGACACTGGGGGCCATTTCTTCTTCACCAGGAAATGAATAGGAACAAGTCAAGAGCTTTTAAGCCAATCAACAAAGCAAATAAGTTGCATCTTTCAGTCCAGTCTAATACTCTCTGGAGCACCATGTTAAGAAGGATTCCGAAGATGCATGTGAGCCCAGTAAGAATGAAAGCCAGAATCGATGAGTGATGGCTGCAGCAAGTCTAGAAAAACTAGGCACACATCATGTAGAATCCTGTATTCAGTGGTGGTGGTGGTCAGACTATTTCATACAACTCTCAGGTTCTATCGAATGCTAAACAGCATTAAGAATAAACTAAAAGGCAGTAAAAATAGAACAAGCATGCAGTTATAGACAGTTAATGAACACTAACATTTTCTTGCTATTTCGGTCAATGCAGTAGCTCTCAACTACCAGCGCTGTAGCACCAGAACAGGTCTATCCAGATAAGCTTTGGGGTAAATTGCAAAGAATATACAGAAAGTCACATTACTCTGGTTTGTAATTTTTGAAAATGTAGGGTCTCCACCCAGCATTTAGATAAGTTGCAAGAAATATAATAGTTAAATTATTTAGTCAAATCACTCATTTGAAAATATTTTCTTTCTTGGAAGATTTTTTTTTAATACAGTGGATTCAAAGTTATAAGTAAAATAGGAGCCGTTGTTTGAATTCTGGAATGCTTTCTTGAGTATAAGAGAAGAAAAGTGTCATCATAGAAAATTTTCTGGTGATAACTTGTACACTCACACATCCCCACTGACTGATGCTGTGGTAACTCCCCAAACTTCTGCCACCAACTAAACAACTAGATTTCACTTCCATTGACCTGTCTCCCACTAATCTCCTGGATATGACCCTGGCTTTCTCCTTTTGAAGGAAAACTTTTCTGAACTCTGGATCTCATGAACTTCAGTTTATTGAAGGACCTCACTCTATTGATCATACTCCCCATCTCCTTTATTGTTGCAACGGAAACCAGACCATCTTCATAATCAGTGACAAAAACCAACACTAACCAGCTTAACTGTAGATGGGAAACTCATGGTTGTCATGACGAGATGAATGTGATGAGCTCACATATGTGGTATCTAGTAAAACAGGGCTCTATCTTTCTTTCTCTCTTCCTCCCCATCTGTCTCAGCTCCTGTATCTGTGTTGACCACATTATTTCCATGTCCTCCATAAGGTATAGAGCATGGTCACCAGAAAGTCTGGAGACATATTATATCTTGAAATAAAGGACATAGAAGGCATATTTTTTCCTCCACATGTTGTATAAAATGCCAGGGAAGGATTTGTATTGGCCCAGCCATGTGCATATGCTCTTCTCTGGGACAAATACTGATAAAGGAGATCAGATACTATGACTGGTCAGGTCTGGCATATGCTGTGGCCAGGATGCCAGAGTGCTTTCATATTGTCCCCTTCTCCAAGAGCTATCTCCTTCATTCCTAACTGTCCTGCACATTCTTTTGTAGGCCTTCCCCAGATACCATGCAAACTTTCACTGATGCTGAAATAACAACCACTACCAAATGAAAAAAAAAAACAAAGAAAACTAACCTGCCATATTTTTAGCATTTACCACATGCCAGGCAATGGGCTATTTCATGCAGATGCCATATCTCTTTCTCACAAAAATATTACAAGACAGGTACTATTATTGTATTTAAAGTCACACATCCTTCTCTTAGGGCAAACTGAGATTCAAAATAAAATCTATCTGTTCCAGAGGTTGTGCCTTTAACCACTAAGCACTGAAGGCTCCATAACCCCTGGAACCCTCACTGTGTCCCCAGGAAGCTCTCAGGGTAGGCTTCATCATTCCCCCTCCTAAGACTCTCTCAGTAGATGTCAACACATTCCAGAAAGTGGACATGCCTTGACCCCCCAGCATTCCCCAGGCTCTAGCACCTACAATGGTTCTGGAACAGTCTCAGCTCACCATCTTTCCTTTCTCCCTTGAAGGAGAAGAATATCTCACCACACTGTGAAGGAGGGATCTATGGAAAGGGGTGGGGAAAAGGGAATCAGTATTTCTCTAGCATATTTTCAGACAGCGATGACAAATACATTGTAGATACTCAAGTAAAACTTTCAAAATATATCAGTTGGTATCATTTAGAAGCAATAAATAATTCTAGCATGGAGATAGACATATTATAAATAGATGCTGCATTCTACATAGCCTTTTGGTTAGTCACCAAACATGGGACCATATTCCAGCCTTAAGAAGCCCAGTGTTTCCTAAACTCAATTGACCATGGATCTCTTTTCTCACACTTTATTTAGTAACAGCGTATGAGAATATAGTTTGAGAAATGCTGATCTAGTAAGTATTGTTAAAGTACAAAAATAAACCAATGTACACCTCTCTCTCTCTCTCTCTCTCTCTCTCTCTCTCTCTCCCCATCTCTCCTTAACCCCTTCTCTCCCTCCCCCTCTTTCTCTCCACTTGCTCGGGTGCACACATGTAAAACTTTCTACTGAAGGTGAAGGGCTTGGGAGCAGCAACACTCCCCCTCTCAATACACACACACAATAGCAATGAGGATACATATACTGTCTAGATCTTGGCTTCTAAATACCATGTTCAATAAAAGGAATCTGAACTCTTTGAAGAAATGTCGATTTCAGGTCTAGGACAGGAAAATTAAACATTTTGTCACAGAGATAGTCAGAAGATAGAGGCATGTCAAAGGATCCAGGAGTCAAATGTGGTTCAATATAAGTATCAAAATAAATATAACAACATATTATAACCCAGTCAATAAAGTAGGAAACTGCCTTTCAATACTAATATACTGAATAAACGAACACATGAATGTTTGATGATGAAAGAGATTTTTATATATTTTCAAAGTACTTCCCCATCCCCCACCCCTGCAAAAAAATACAGATGGGTAAAGAGTTAATTTACAGTAGAGAAGCCCGGCAGAGAAAACCTTAATTGAATGAATAAAGTGAAATTATTCTAAATGGAGTAAATTAAGACCATGTGCCACATGATAGGGTGCTCTAACAAAGAAATGTGACTTCTGTGATATTCTTTTCCAAAGATTCATTACCTGAATCTGATAATGAAGAAACATTAGACAAACCCAAATTGAAAGAGGATGGTATACAAAAGCTTCAAGATTACGGAAGATAGTAAACTGAGGACACATTCTAGACCAAATGACATGACAAATAAAGGCAACACACAATTCTGACCTAGATGCTTTTCTCTAAAGGATATTTTGGGACATTTGGCAAAACATGAATGGGACTTGAAGATTCTATAGTAGTAATATGTCAGTGTTAATTTCCTGATTTTGATGATTATGTTGTCATTATGCATGTGACTGTTTTTGTTCACAGAAAATACTGCTTAAGTGTTTGAACTAATGAGGAATCTTGTCTGCAACTTACTCTCCAATGGTTCATAGGAAAAGATTCTTTGGTCTGGCCAGGAATATAAAAATATTCCTTGAATCAAAATGGTATTCTCTGGGAATGAGTCTATTTCTCTGCCGACCAAATTTGGATCAAATAAATCTCCTTCTGGATATCTTAAAGAGAAACAAAAAGATATAGCCTGTTACCCCCTCCCCCTTCATTTAGAAGAGTCTAGAGATATGGGATACCCAGAGGCACAGAAGAGAGAGAAAGTCGTTGAGATGGAAAATCGAAGTTGTTTACGTGTTAACTATTCAGTGAGATCTGCTCTGTGGTCCCTTTGGGAAGCCAGAAGTATCTTCCCAGAAGAAATAACAACCTCATCAACTTAACTGGGATGTCTCTAGGAGACTTCCACATTCATTATCTCATTTGTTCCTCAAACAACCCATACAGACAGAATGCACAGAGAATATGAATCTTATTCCACACAACAAGAAAGTAAGTCCCCCGGAAGTTAAGTGACTTTCCAGCACCACACATCTGACAGATAATTGTTTGGTAGTCAAGCCTAGAACTATCTGATTCCAAAGACCCTTTCAGGTTTACCTACTGCCTTCCAAGGTATATGTCAGATACAGACTTCCTCCAATAAATAGCAATGGTTAGTCTGTACTTACTGGCATCATTCCTCTCCTCTCCCCATATCCTTCATTAGCTTAATACATGTTGGAGATCTTTGTCCTTCTTCTTATCTTGAAACTAAAAGCAATCTCATTTTTGGCAAACTGCATATTTGTGGCTGATCACTCAGGCTAATTGAAGCCTGTGATTCTAATTTCAGGTATGGAGGTAGAAAGTGAGACAAAGGTGATACATTAATTCTCTGGGTCTGTATAGGTCCTGACCATTCCTGTTCTCATATACCCCACTCTCTTCCTACTCTGCATCCCTCCCACCTCAAGATCTTGAGATGATGACAACCTTCTCCCTTCCTTAAAGGCTCGACTCCCTGGTCTTATTGAACAACAGTTCAAAGTAAACAGGTTTGACCCTCCCACCCCCACCCCTTACATTGCCTTCCTCTCTTTTCCTCCTTCTGTTTTATTATCTTCATCCTTCATCCCAGTGCTAACAGTCAAAGATCATTATTAGATTTCAAGAAAGTTGTGTGGCTGAGGAATTTATTAATTTTACCCTTTGGCTACAGAAAACCAATAATAGTTATCAGAGAATTTTAAAAGAGAGTGAAAGGAGAGAGCGGTTTAAGTTGGGGGTAGGGAGAATAAACAGACACTCTCTAGTCTGAGATGCTTTTAATGTCCAAATACTCCCATTTTCTCACACCGGGTTCCACATGAATTGGCAAGCAGCCTCAGGGAATTGGTAAAAATCTGTTGATAAAAAGAAGAGATCCCTGGGGGGCTGGAGTGTTCATAGAAGGCTTCATGCAGGCAGAAGTAGGATGGAGTGAGTTGGAGGGAGACAGATTTATGTTCATAAAAAATACAAGAAGAAACTGTGTGTGTTTGTTGCTCAGAACTATGATTTTAGCACTCAGAATAATTGTAAACCTCAGTAGATCTGTGTCCAATAGAAGGAAAATGGAAAATAGGGAATGAAGGAGGGAAGGAGGGAGAGAAGGAGAGAGGGGAAATGAATGTAAGCTAGAGTGGTAAAAGGCAATGCGAGTACAAATTGAAGGTTGTTTGTAAAAATCAGTTTGGTTGTATCTTAACTTTGAGTGCCTTGCTCTTTCCCGCCACCTCCCACCATCACCTTCATGAAAAAGATTAAGTTTTTCTCTCAGAAATACTGCAGCCTACTTGGCATTCACTTGCCCTTTCTTTGTTCACAAACCTGGGTGTGGTGCAGATATCTACAGAGTGGCTCAGGGAAAGGTGAGCCTCTTCTCTTTCTACATCTTGATTTGTCTAAACCTATATGGTGAGTTCTCCCTGCCAGTGATTGGTCAGGATTGGTATGTGAAACTCAGCTGTAGCCAATAAGACATAAGAGGGAGGGTCTTCTGGACAATTTTTCCTTGTTTTTAAGAAGGAAACAACAAAAGGGCTGCTTGCTTTCTGATTTTGGACTTCGCCATGTCTGGCTAGGAAGCCTGAAAATGTTCTGCCTTCTTGAGACAAATAAGTGAGTCATCTCTAGAAATAAACCAACGATGGGCATGCCAGAGTGGAGAGATGGAAAGCCCGGGTACTTGATAACACAGTTGAGCAATAAATGGAATCACTTTGGCCACTCTATGTCCTTACAATTAAGCCAGTTTCCTCCTTGGCTTAATGAGGTAAAAGCATTCTAACATATCACCTCACCCTGATGTAACCAGTCCCTCATAACCTCATCCCTAACCAACACTTCTGCCCTTCTCTACATTTCAGCCACACCAAGTTGTTTATGATTCCCCCAAATACACCAAATACACTGTATACATTCACATCTTTGCACCTGCTTTTCATTCTGTTTCCCCTCCCATGGGCCTGGAGGGCACATTACCTCTCTTCTTCCAAAGCTAACTGAGACGTCAGCTCCTCAGGAAACCTTTCTACCTCCAATCTGTATGTCCTTAGTATGGAGATGAAAAGCATGGACTCAGGAGCCAGGATGCCTGGATTTGAGATCCAGCTCTGCCACCTACTAGCTTTGTGACCTTGAGCATTTTACTTAATCCTTTTCTGCTTTAGTTACTTCCTTTGTATAATGGAAATAATGCTAGCACCTCCTGTATAGAATAGTTATAAAAATGAGATAAGCTCATATATATAAAAGCGCTGAAAACAATGCCCAGCAGATAGTAAGCACTGCATAAGTGTTCTCTATTATGATCCTTTTGTCTCTTTTTTCTATCTGTCTTCACAATGAACAGTTGAGTCTGTGAACTCCTGGGGATCAGAGATTTGTTTTCTTCATTTTTTTTTTATCTTCAGCACCTATCATAGAGCCACACGTGGCTAAAGTTAAATGCTTAAAGCAAAACAAGCAAACAGAATCTTGTGGGATGGGATGATAGGGAATGAAGTGGGGAAAGAAAGGAATGCACCAGAATGAAATGGGACATGCAGGGCACATGGGAGGCCAGCACATTTGAAGCAAAAGACTGTAAAGAGCTGAGCTTTACTGCTTATAGTATTTTGAAAGTCAGGCCAGATAGGTATTGGTTTTATTTTGAAGAAATTAGGGAAGCATTGATGATCTTGATCTGCAGAACTGTGCAATCACAAGTGTATCCAGAAAATTAATCTGCCTTTTTTTAAAGAGCTTTTGTTGAGATACAGTTTACATCTTATAACATTCACCCAGTTTAAGTGTATATTTCAAGTTTTTATAAATTTGTAGAGTTGTATAACCACCACAAAAATCCAGTTTTAGACATTTGAATCTGGCTTTCCCAGCAGTGTAGATTGAATTGTAGACAGTCTTACATGGGCAAGACACTTGGGGGCTCATTCTTGTAGATTAAGCCGGAAATGAAGGTGGTGGCAGCAGGAATGAATATCTGTCTCTCTTTACACCAGGAGCCTGATTCCTGGAAAGTGTGGACCCTAACCTCTGCATCCCTAACACACTGGTGTGCCATGAGTCCAATTTATTACATACCTTCCTTCTCGTCGGTGAGCTCCTTGATGTTTAGGATCATGGCTGATTGAACATTTTTCCCCACAGCAGGAGCTGGCACACAGTAGGTAGAGGATTAAGATGGTTAAACAACTCAAGCATGTCATTACTTATAATTCTGGCTTTAACTCTATTATGGAAATGGGCTGACATTCCTGTAGTGCATACCCATTCGGATAGTGTGTGGAAATGAGACAGTGAACAGGAGAGTTACGAACATAAAGGCTTTGGGTCAAGTGTATCAGCCCCTAGTCTTCTGTAATTGTTGCCTCTGCGCTAAGGCCACCTGAGCTATTTTGGTTTGTGTTAGACTACATTGACCCCTCATTGTTTTAATCTTCTTCACTCTGTAAGGAATCTAAAAATATTCTCTAAAAGTCATACAACTTGTCTTTTGCAGCTTCTTCAGAGCAGAAAAGAGGCCTGTTCAGGGAAGCCCTCATAAGCTTTCTCTGACAGGTGGACTGTGTGTGTGCATGCATGCATATGAGCAGTAAATCAGTCAGTGTCTTAGCTTGTGCAAGGAACATAAAACATTCATTGCAAGTATGTGGTCCTAAAAGAAAATGATAGTGGGATAATCATTTTGAAGCTAGAGGCAGGGCAGGGGTAGGGTCACGGACCTCACAATACTATCTGGGTCTACTGCCCAAGAGGTTCAGGACCAAGGACCAATTCATGAAAACTCTCAGGGAGGATGGGAAGCTATAGACCCCAACAGGAGGTTAGAAGGTCAAGTATCAGAAAAAAGAGGCAGTTCAGACAGAAGGCCCAGCCATGGGGTATTAGAGAGATGAATTCAGAGGATTTCAAGGTGAGCTGAGGGTGTATTTAGCTCTGGCTAGAGAAGAGTCAATACTGAGACTGAACTTACCAGCACTGAGTGGTAGTCATCTTACTCCACTTGGCACACTCTACTATATAAGGAAAGGATCTCAGGGAAGCAAGACCGCATCAGGTCTGTGTGTGTGTGTGCGTGTGTGTGTGTATGTGTTACATGGGCATGTATGTGTATAAAATGGTCTCCTTATATTTCTATAGATTTACAGATTTTTAGAGCTCAAAAGGACTATTTTGGCTTATCTAGTTAGATTTTTCTTTAATGAAGAATCAGGAAGATGATGCAATTTGCACAAGACCTACAGCCTTTTAGTAACAAAGCTAGAATTGGAATCCAAGTATTTCATCTAATGAGCCAGTGTTCTTCCTACCATTCTGTTCATGTTGCGTGGCCTCTGTTTTGATAGTGCAAATCCAATAGCCCCAACTTGAGTGCCTAACTATGATATCACTTGTTTATGCATAGAGGCTATTTCAATAAAAAGACAATTGACACCTAAATAGTGTCCGCAGTCTGTTAATAGTACCATTTCAATACCAATTTCTTAGTTTTGATAAGTGTACTATGGTACATGATGGTTAATTTTATGTCTCAACTTGTCTGGGTGACAGGATATACAAGTATTTGGTCAAACATTATTCTGGGTGTTTCTATGATGGTGTTTTGGGATGAGATTGACATTTAAATCAGTAGGCAGCATAAAGTAGGTTGGTTTACCTAGCGTGGGTGGTCCTTATGCAATCTGTTGAAGAACTGAATAGAACAAAAGGCTGACCCTTCATGAGGAAGGGAATTCTCCTGCTTGATGGCCTTCAAGCTGAGGCAGCTGTTCTTCCCAGTTTTAAAGCAGTCTGCCAGCCTTTGAACTCAAACTGGGACATTGGCTTTGTATATTTTGGACTTGCAGCTTCTATAATCACATGAGCCACATTGAATATTTACTATATGCTAGCTACTAAATAGTGTTTTCTATATAACATCTCAGGTCATCCTTAAATAGGGCATAAGAAATAGGGCATACTACATAAGAAAATAGACACTCTGAGGTTAGCTCACTGGCCTAAGGATGTGATGCTAGCTAATGGCAGAACTGAGATTTGAATTCATGGCCCACCAGCAAACCTGAGCTTTTTACTGTTGGGCTATACAATCTTTCTAAATTACAGCTACTTTTTCATACATCTATCATTTTTTTTAATAAAGTGGGTACCCTAGGAGGAAGGGTCTCAACTTTATTTATTTTTGTTCCTTTAAATCTTTACACAGGCTAGGAATACAATAAACAAAGTAAGTGCTTGTTGACTCAAGGAAATAAAGGATCAAGAAACAATGAGGGCAGAAGGAATACCTTCCTGGGAATATTTTTTTTTTCATTTTTTTTAAAAGCAAGAACTTTATCTCAGAGAGATGATCAATTCTCTTCTTGAATTATCCCCCTGTGTACTCAGAAGCAATGAATTGCTATCAGTCTGAAGAAAACAGTATTGTGATAATATATTGAGGCCTAGGTAATGAGCTGTGGTTTGGGCCAATGGGCTTTCCTCAAACGGGGAGTGACCATGGGTCTCCATGGTCCTTTTCTATATCAGTTGAAAAGGGAACAGTGGATAAAGGCTTTAATATAAAGCTAACGATGTGAGCAGTGCTGAGGGACAAGGTGGATTTCTGAGGACCACCAGTCCCTGTAAAACTGCCACCATCAGCTTTAGGGAAATGCCATGGATCTACCATGAAATAGAAACATCAGTGTTTCTTGTATACAAGAGGAATAAAATGTCTGGTTTGGAGAGGCATGATTTTGGAGGATATTTTTGTAAAGTGACAGAGAAAAAGCCCCATCATCAAGAAACCTGGATTCTGTTTCTATTTGTATTAATATATGACCTGAGAATTTGTCACCTGGCTTTCAGGGGTCTCAGTTTTCCTATCTGGAAATTAAGGATTGTAATAGTGTCCTTTTCTGCATCATAAATAGTGCTTTATGAGACTGAAACAAGGTAATATGCATAAAAATGACAGCAAATGTACAAAGTGCTATTCAAGTGTATTAACAGCACTATGGAGTGCGAACTAGGTAGTATGGTAAAAAAGAGTACAGGTGTTAAGGACTGTCAGTGCATATTTCTATTACTCTATTGCATAACGGAACAAAGGAAAGTCACCTACTTAAATCTCCCTGAACTTCAGTTTTCTCATCTGTAAAAATAAAACTAATGCCTATCTTTTAGATTGCAGAGAAAATTATAAACAGTGTATGAAAAGAGCATGGCACAGGGTATGTTCTCAAACTGCTGATGTGTATTTTGTGTTTCTTTTTGGTGTTCCTGTCCTTTTCCCCATTAGACCATGAGCTAGCTCTCTGGGCCCAGAAATATATATTTATCTTTGCAGCTGAGTCTAGCACATTGCTCGACAATCCAGCAAAAACAAACATTATAAAATGAATTAAGTATAGTACTTGGATCAACTAAGAATCAGAGAAAAACATATTTTTTTGAAGTTTCAATTTCATTTGCACCTTTATCTTTTCCTTAATCTGAACTATATTTGTTTCAACCCATCCTCCAAAAGTGAGGTGCCTGTTTATTTTTAGAAATGCTCATTTATTTACATATTTAACCAATAAATATTTATAAAAGACCCATCCACTGAGTGCCAGACTCTGAGTTAGGTGGTAGAAAACAACTTGCAGTCCTGGCCATATTGGAGAGATTATAGATTGTACTGATAGATAAGGGAGTACAGTATAGATAGTCTGAATTGTCCAGACTGGCTTCTCAGAGAAAAGTAGAGCCCCAGCTGGAATCTGAAGGAAAAGTTGGAGACAGAAGAAAGCAAAGGGTAAATAATAGTTATATCAGGGAAATGCAAGTTGTTCTGGATGATTGGAGTAAAAGCTAACGGCAAGGAGTGAGGAAGGATGGAAAAAAGTGAAGAGACAGTGGTTTGTCCAGGGGCCAACCATGAGGAGCATCGTAGATTGTACTCCGGGATCCTGTCTTTTCTTCCTGAGGGCAATTGGACACATGAAAGGAGTTTAAGGAGGAGAAAGAATTACTGTGTTTTCATTCAGGAACCATTACTCCAGCTTAGTATAAAAGATGGATAGAGAGAGAAAGCAAGGTCACTGTCTTAGAATTGGGAAACCCCAACCTTCTTCTGAGAGATAATAGGCATATGTTTATAAAATTAAACCAAATTATAAATCTTATACATGCAATCCAAACAACTATGGTCATTCACACCTTCTCTTATATTCAAGGTCTCTAGAGTCTCATGAATGTGTTCTCATATCCAAAGACTTGCCCAGCCCTTAAGGAGATGGACAGGGCTCAACTACCCAATTTCACTGATCATTCTTCTTTTCCAAAATCATAAACAAGTTTCCAGGGCATGGGCAGGTCTATACTAAATGAGAGCAAAGTGGAGATGCATATGTATCCATTTGTTATCTGAAGCCACCAGATTCATCCTTCAAATTAGACAGGGGGAAAAGATTGATACCAAAGTGCTTCAAGGCTGTCAGAAAATCCAACCTTTACAGACTGAAAATTCCTAGATGAGGGAAATGTGTTTTTGAGAATGTCAGCTATGTGCCTGGTGATGTGCATGTTGAGTTCCCAGTTTCAATAGTCTCAAAAAAAAAGTGCCTAATGGGCTTAGGGGCCAGATACACCTAAACCAAGTGCAAGTACTGACACTGGCTAACCATGTGTCCTTAGGAAGTCATTTAACTGACCCTGTGGGGTTGTTGTGAGAGTGAAATGAGGCCACGCATATAAAGTGTTATGCACCTGATCAGCACACAACAAATGTGGTTGTGGTGATGGTTGCAGTTGTTGTGATTGTAGGGGTGGGGATCCTGGCGGCCCACAGCTTGGCGATTAAGAGCACCAATCCCGAAGCCAGAATATATTGGAATCAAATCCCATGTCTGCCTTTCACTAACCATGTGATCTTGGGCAAGTTGCCCAATATCTCTCACTCAGTTTCTCATCTAGAAAACAGAGATGACAGTAGCGCTTACCTCAAAGGG
This sequence comes from Cynopterus sphinx, assembly GCA_030015415.1. Taxonomy (NCBI): domain Eukaryota; kingdom Metazoa; phylum Chordata; class Mammalia; order Chiroptera; family Pteropodidae; genus Cynopterus; species Cynopterus sphinx. The sequence continues at coordinate 117,069,652 of CM057385.1, read as the reverse complement.
TGGGTATGAAGAAGAAATTTAATGAATTGCAGTCGTAAAGTGTGAAGACAGTTCCTGGAATATGCTATGCATAAATAAGCCTTAAATATATAAGGTAATTAATGCTCAAAACAATAAAGTGGAACATGCATAACCCCAAATAGACGAAGAAATGCTTCCTTATCTTGTAGAGGAGGAAACTGAAACAGAAATAACATAGCTTGTGTCTGTCACATAGCCAGGAAAACGTGGAAATGGAATTTGAATCCTTTTCTGCAAGATGGCTACACTAGTGCTTTAGACAGTGTGGTTGGAAGCCGTATTCTTTTCCTGGCTCATCTCAAAGACCAGTTGTGAGCCGAGGAAGAACATGCTTCTGAAATAACAAGAGTCTCTTAAAAATCCTCACATTTAGTGAGCGTCTTCTATTTGCTAGGCCCACACATTCTCTTATTTAATTCTCACAATAATCTTATGAGTAAGGCAGTATTATTTCTATGTAAAAGGTGAAAACAATGAGGCTCAGAGAGGTTCAGTTACTTGCCCAATATCACACAGCTACTGTAAAGCATTAGGGACAAGACCCAAATTTGGGTCTATAAAACTCTAAAACCTATTTTCTTGAGTACTGGGCTCTGTCAGCCTTAATCCCCCAACTATTGTACGGCGATGAGATGACCTTGTTTTATTTAAAGTGTGAGACCTAAAAGTGTATGTTCAACCAGCACAGACATAAAGATTGCTAAGGGAATAGCTATTGATGAGAACCTTTTGTAATTACTCTTAACAACAACCTGTAGGGTGAGTATTATTCCCCGAACCTCTTTACAGATGAGGAAAAAAAGGCTCAGAGAATTTAAGTAACTTCCCCAAGTGTGCACAGCTAAAAAAGGAATAGAGCTGACTTGTGCATTCATAACTCAAGTCTAGAAAACTAAACCTATTTCTCCAACAGCCACCATAATCAGGGGTGCATAGAATCATCAATAGAAAATAATGGAACAGCCATCATTTCTCTGCACTGTGCATCAGCCTGCAGAGCTAAATGGATTCCAAAGCCATTTTTAACAATGCCATCACTTAGGTGTTTTCCAGCCTGACTGACTTCATTATGCTATGAGGCTTATTGGGGGTATTGCCATCCTGGTAAGGATGTCTTAATGGCACTCTCAGCTTTGTTAATTGCAGAGTGTTTTCTGTGCATTAGCTGTAGCTGGCATTGCTCTTGATGGGTACTCCAGGGGACTTGGAAGAAAACTTGTAAAACATTGGCACCTCTGAGGCAGTTGAGAAAAGAAACAGCTTCTTTGATCCAAAGCATCAAGGCACCTCTTTGGAACAATAGCTTCTCATTTGTGGAAGCAGGGCTGATAGTCAGCGGGTACATGACGGCACACTGGCGACCGTTAAAATATTGAAGTACATGTTGACTGGTTCTTAAATAGCTGTTTCTTGAGCCCCTGATGGTCCCTAGCCACCGCAACCCCTCTGCTAGGACTCCCCAGGTATCCCATTGATCCAGAAAATAAATGACCGGCAATTGACACAACAGAGGACCTCATCATATTCGGATTGGTTGATTGGTAGTACATCCTACGTACCCATTGTTCAGTTTGTCAATTGTTTCCTCTGTCTGAAGACATTATTTAGCTAGAAGACAGAGCAGTCCAGAACAGCCATATGGACAACCCATATCACCCTCTCAACATTACTTTTTGCCTTGTGTAACATCTTGTACATATTTACATAGATTCAGCATAAGTGGCATGTTCTATCTATTGTGTTTAAATGGTAGTATTTTAGTCAATGCTGAATTTTTCTTTGCCTTTTTTATCCTTAAAATTTAGGAACAATCTTTGCCAATAAGTAATAGCTCCAAAGAGGTTGCCATCTCTGTTCTGTTTTCATCCGGTTTCCTTCCCACTTTGTGAAAGGAATGCTATGGTTTAATTGCTTAAGTGCTTTTGTTTCTAACCCGAATCATCTTGGCCTGCTCATCACAAAAACATTAGACAGAATCGCCAGATTTCTCTGTGGGAAGGGCTGCCTCACGTTCACCTTCATTCTGGCTGTTCTCCTGTTGGCTTGAGGTGGGCCAAAGGGGAGGGCCAGGAAGGAAAAACAAAATTATCCTGAGGTCCCAGAGAGAGAGCCATTCTCACCCATTCCTGCAGCACTGAGCTGGGAGAAATGGAGAGCAGATAATGAGAAGAAACTGGAGAGAAACTCAGAGTAAATTAGGCAATTTGTTTTCAAGGGGCTGGAATGTGTTCCTGTCTCTCACAAAGCCCACTAAAAAAAAAAAAAAACTCTGCCTCTTTTATTAGCACATGTAACTCTTAGGATTCATTTAGTCTTCAATGACAGAAACCCAAAATAACACTTGCTCCTCCATGAGCTGGAGGTGTATTTCTCTTGGGTAAAAATTCAGAGGTAAGAATCCCAGGCTAAAATGGTTGCTCTTTACTCCAGGAGTACTTAGAGAGTCAGTCTCTTGCCAGCTTTCTTCATTTACAAGGTCTGGGTCTCATCAGTGTGCTCCAAGATGGTACTGCAGCCATTACATTCATGCCTCAAGTGATAGGATGGTGGCAGAACAGAATATAAACCAGCTTTCTCTTAAAGAGGAACCCAGGAGCTGTGGTAGTTCATCTCTACATATATCCTATTAGCCACAAAGTAATCTCATGGCCAGATCTAGAAGGTTGAGAAATGTGATATTTATTCTGGGCAGAAACCAAACTAAAATGTCTATTACTTTAGAAGAAGGGAAGACCATCCATTGGGGTCCACTCTTAGTCAGTCTAAGGTGGTGACTGTATCTATTTCATTGTTGTGCACCCACCACCTAGCACTGGGTTTCTCCTAGCAGAAGTGCTCAATGAGAATCTTTAGAAAGCACTGCGTCCAGTTATGTCATTCCACAGCTTAAATCCTACAATGGTGTCTTTTTGACCTTGGCATCAAATCCAAGCTTATTACCCCTGCCTCTAAGGTTCCACCCCTCTAAATTCACATGTACTATACACCCACCCTTCATTATCACCATTCAGCCAAATGGTATTATTTCTGTTCTTGCAGTGTGCTAAGCTGTTTGTTTTTTTCATGCCCTTTGTGGGTGCTGTTACTTCTGCCTGGAAAGCTCTCCCTGACCCATGTTAATTTAGCTCATTTCTCTCCACTGAGCTCTTGACTCAAATCTACCTCTCAATATTTCCCTAACAATGCCTAACCCTACATACGCCTGTTCCACCATTATTCTTGGGTCTCACTATGCCATAAAAGATATGTATGGCCTTTATATTTCTTATCATTACCTGAAATCTTTATATTTCTGATCATTACCTGAAATATGTGTACATAGGTAGGTAGGTGTTGATTTACTTATTGGCTCTTTGCCTCCCAAATTTGAACATAAGCTTCTGGTGAGCAGTGATCTTGCCTGTCACTCATGGGATCCTAGATATATAAAACGGTGTTTAGTAATTTGTGGCTGTCAATAAGCATTTGTGGCATTAATCATAAGTTAGCAAAGTGGTACAATTATATCTTCAAAAGTTAAATTCCATTCTTTTTTTTATTTTTATAAATTATAATTTCACACAAATTTGCAAAGTAAAACCTATAAATCAGCCTTAACACCTCTGCATATTAACAGACTTCTTGCCCATTGCCCCTCTCATGGTAGGAATATGCCTTCATACCTCCTCCCATGAGATGAGAAGCAAATCTTCATTTTAGGAATCAACTCCTTACATATTGCCAAGATTCATAGCCTTTCCATGTCAACCTTCCCATCCCCATTTTGGGCCCATGTTGATGTCATCATAAAATGATCAGAGGGATAAGCATATGTACCTAAGAGCAAAGGTCAAATGTCAGTTGGAATGATAAGGCTTAAAGGAGAGTCACTCAGGAAGACAAAAAACACATGTGTTGACCAGATACCTTGCCAAGTATGTCAGCAAGTCAACACCCTATTTCAAGACAGTAAAACAAAAGTTCACAGGAGAGGCAGGGTGCCTGGCTTGTGTCTTCAAGGAGCGCAGTAAACCATCAGGAGTAGTAAGACATGAGGCCAAAGAGGTAACCACAGAGGAGGGTGGGAAAGTACAGACCCAGTAATTAAATTGTAGCAGTGACCCAGCGAGCAATGGACTAGGGAAGGAGAAATGGGTTTGGGGGAAAAAAATTAATCCCCAAGGCACTGGTGAAGGAGAATCAGAGCTTTAGGAAGCAATCTATAACAGAGGAACAGGAGGAAATAGAAGTAAAGGTCAAGGATGGTTCTTTGAAAATGTCTGTCCGAGGAGTTGGCACAGAGAACTTAAATCTTTGTCATGTATGTGAAGTGCTCAGTAAATATTTATTGACTCAAATTCAACTCCCGTCCCTTCTCTGCCCTTCTACTGAGCTTTTGCTTTGTCCCAGACTAAATATAGGGTTCTCTAATGCCCTATTTTGGATCACTTCCTGTCTGTCACTCCCAGTCTTCCTGAATGAAACCTGACATCTCTCTGGACCCAGAGCATGACCAATGCTGAAGTCAGGATTAAATCCCAAGACATCAGCCAGCATTGTAGCCTGACGTGGGGTCATTGTGAGCCAAGATCAGCAGTCTTAAGATGTGTACCTTCTCCTGACTGTTCAACAACCACTTCCTCACAGTTGGTGGCTTCCCAAAGCTCCAAACACAGTCTCACTTATAAGCTATCCAAAGCCAAGCCAGCAGTGATAAATGCTGAACCCTAACCCAATGGGCCATCCCAGTAGTGCCCAACTTATGTCATGAAGCTATCTATTTTAGCTGTCCTCACCTCTGTTTTACTGCCCACCCCTTTCTACACTCATTGCAAGTTCCCATTAGCTCTAGCAATGGGAAGTCACCAACCTTTCGTGTACAGCCAGCAAACTGGACGCCCTGGACCTCCAGCATGCGTTCTTCCCAGTACATCCCATTGGCTCCATTAATATTCGGAGACTGACAGCTAAGATTGACTGCCTCATTAGCAGGCGTCGTGTGGAACTCTGACAATAATTAACAACTCAACAGTCTCATTTGCTGGCCTATCAGAGAAGTATTCAATCAAAAATGTAATTTGCCCGATGCCTCCATTTAGCATAGGAAGACTATTCCTTCAAAGTTTTAAATAGTCTAATTAAGAGGGAAGAAATAGGAGGGAGAAATTATTAACAGTATAGGTTTAACATGAAATTGCTGGAGTGAATTAATAATGCAATAACCATCTTTAGCAGCTGTCTATCAGTTTGTGGGCCAGAGTAATTCAATTAGTCAGCAAAGGGCTGTTCAGATTATGCAGTGGGGAACAAGTGACATTTCATCTCTCAAGGTGCTGTGAACTTTATCTCCCTGGATTTGGAAGAGATCTCTACAAAACACTCCAAGATAAGAATTCTTACTTTACTGACTTCCTGTGAGGATGATGGTGACTGTTTGAAAAGCCCATGGTACATAATAGGTGCTTTAAAATGGTCATGATTGTCATCAGCACACTTACTACAGTGTAAGCTTACAGTAAATATTTTTTTTTACCCTTTATGACACATCTTTGTATTTCCATAAGTCTTTGTTTCTCTAAGAGTGTCCTCACAGTTAACTCTTTTAATATTGTGTTCTTTTTCTTTTCTTTCTTTTTATTTCTCATCAACCTGTGTCTTTGTAAACTCCTGAAGGATATGATTTATATTATACACACTTTCCACCCTGAGCAGTGCTTCTGCCTTGAATGTGGCAGACTTGAGTATCTGCTGCAGAGACTGGAAGTACATATAAAGGTGAGAGGGGGAAGATCATCTTACCATGAAGATGTGTGAGTAAATGCAATTTCAAGGGTGTGTGACTGTCCATTAGCGTTCAAATCTATATGTGCACTTTTCCTTGACTCTCTGAAGAATTTAATTAGTGTTTCTATATGAAGAAATAATATAGTGTAATGATTAAATGGCTGGACTTGGTGTCAGTCACAGCTGAATTTGCATTTCAGCTACATCTCTTAGGCTTATAAAGTTCTTTCTCTGAACCTCAGTTTTCTCATCTCTAAAGTAGGTAGTAACAGACCTACTTATTGGGCTGTTGTGAGGACCCAGTGAGGTTTATACATAAAATATCTGCCACATAGTAGTTATGTAGGTAAGTGGTAGCTGTGCTGAAGTATTATCTGAAAGAGAGAGGAAGTTAGGAGGCCAGGGATGGTGATAGGAAGGGAAGCTGAGATGGGCTGTGGAGTGTCATGGGAATGCTGAGCTACAGCAAGTTTAAAGGCAAGGAGGGGATACGGTGGGTTGTTGCACAAGCACGAAAGGGAGTATGGAGAGAACAGTGGCCAAAGCTAAATGGGGGTGTTCTCCAGGGAAGAAAACGCTCCGCAGGGGACTATTGGCACTGATAGCCAGTTGTATGTAACAACAGGGCAGTGCAAGAGTATTCTTAATCACTTATTCATTTATTCCAAGAACACTTCCTAAGCATCCGTCACAAGCATGATTTTGAGATAAGGGCTACAAGGAAATGAAGATGCTTCAGAAAAGACTCCATACCCTGAGATATATGTGTTCAGAGAGGAAGATGGCACTTAGGTAGACAAGGGGTTAGAGCCCAGTAGAGCCCAGTCACCATTCCTTGGAAGCCAGCAGGTATCAAGGGAATTGTCTGTCTTAAGTATATATTCACTGTGGCCAACATGATTCTAATAGATGGAGCCAATTTGTCGAAAGCATTGTGCTCTGTGAATACTCAAGAATGTGTTGTTACACAAGTGAGTTACCGGAGCTGGCTGAAGAAGGAAGCTGAACACCAGTGAAAGCCAGGAAAACAAAACCCACCAGCTTCCTTTAAAAACAATAAATAAAAAAATAAGAAGAAGCCCCATGACTGTAAGGCTTAACACAGCTCAGCATTTAGCCCTATGTGACTATGTGACAAGATCACAGGTTAAGGTTTCCACGTGACTCATGTCCTTTAACTGTATAAATCAGTCTTTTGGGAGATAAGAAGCTGTGCACCCTAGGGAGAGGTTCCCATGAGGGAAGTGGTGGAGACCTGTCCCAACAAAAAATAGAGATGCTGACAGAAGCAAATACCTTTGCCCCATGTGCTTCTCAGCTAACCCTCAAGGTTTTCTGAACCCTCATGGTCAGGTAGATTGTTCAAATGGTCCTCTTTGCTATATTCCAGCTAATTAGTTTACCTAAAACTTGTAAACCACAATTCACTGTTCTCAGTCTACCTGCTTAGATTGTTCTCTTTTCTACCCACTCTTTTATAAATTCTGTTTTGACTTTTATTTCTAAATAATGGCCTCATGGCAGTCTCCTTCTTACATAGTTAATGGCATGTAACTGAGTTATTCTCAGATGGGGAGCTTGGGCTTTGGCTTCACATGATTGTGAGAGTTGGTCAAACATTTTGTATAACTGCAATAAAAAATAATAGCAATGCCAAAGAATGTACACTTGTTTTCTGAAGGCAAAAGTGTTGAAATGAGACCTAACGACACTAAGGCAGGGGACAGAAAGAAGGGGGTAGCAGAGGTCCCTGCAAGAGCAGACGAAGCCACCAAAGCTCTAGGGAACACCAAAGAGAAACTTACAATTTAGAGGGTGGGAGGTGGTGGTAACAGTTCAGGCAGCTGCATAAATATTTGGGCTCAATATATGTTTTGAGACTTTTTTTAAAAAAATGATCCTAAGTGATCTGATGAGGGAGAGAGATAGAGATCATTTGCAGCAAGAGTCCTAGGGACCCCATGGCCGGTTTCATGGATGGTATGGTATTTGAATTCGGCCTTGGCAATTGGACAAGGAATGGCTGTCCAGCCCGTAAACAAAGGACAGTGCACCACTTTGGATGAAGCATGACAAAAGAGTGGAGAAAGTACATTTTAGATGAGGGGATGGGACTTAATCATGAAGAACATTATTTCCAGGCTAGGGTTTTTCAACCTGACGCCGTGGACAATGAGGGGACATTGGGTACTTTTGAATGTTCACGTTCATTCCTGAGTGTGTCCATCTATGTGTGTGTGCGTGCATACGTGCATACACATTTGTTTTTATGTGTGTGCATCCACATGTGTGTTTGTGTATGTGGTTCCTTTCATATGGAAGGAGAAAAGCAGATCATGCAAGGATAGAGAGGTACACATGATCTAAGTGGAGCATCAAGAAGCTTGGTTTTTCTTAATCATTAATCATGGCCTACAATATACAACAAAGGAAAAAGAAAAAGAGGAAGAGGAACAGCAGGGCCAGGCGTGGGTCTGCTTGGGAAACTCAGAGAAGTGCTCAGGGACTGTAGATAATTCTAAATGAGAACACAGTTCCTGGGGCCAGCCCCGAGTTCCTTTTGATGCATCTGTGTATTAGGGAGTCTGTATGAGGACGTGTGTGTTTGTATGCACACACATACATCTACATTTCCTTGTAGGCAAAGGAAAAGCAGCCTGGCTTTTCTATTGCTCTGAGACTATAAGCTTCAGATGATGAGATCTGGCAGGAAGAGGCACAACTTCTGCTTCTTCAAAAAGCTGCTTGAAAGATAACTGCCATGATAGGTGGGCATTTGTCCTCTCACTGGGAGATTCCTCATGCCTACACACAAGATTCCTGAGGAGCAGCTATTAATGTAAAACACTTAACAGAATGCCTAACATATAGTAGATACTCAGTATATAGTCACTGTGAGAATTAATAAACAGAAACCTCATTTAAGATGGAGTTAGGAGGCTAGAAGAACGAACTTTCATGCATATGTTACTCAGTACACACTACTGACCCCAATAGGAGGAAGCATGTCAAACCTGATCAATGAACACTGGGTCAAATCACAAAACAGGTTCTGTTTCCTATAGCTCTTTCCTACTTGATCACTGCTTCTCAAAAAAAAAAAAAATGCAGATGTGACCACTTTTTCATAGACAGAAGTCTGATTTTGCCAGGAAATCTCTCTATAAAGAAAAAAAGAGTGAAAGAAGCCATTAAGTGCTGACTTGGACCATCATGGAGTAAATGTCTCATTGTGGAAACAAGGTCAGCCCAGACCTGGGGACAATGAAGCAAAATGTAAAGCCTTATCTTCCAAAGAGTCACTTGGCTGGTTGAGGTGATAACCTCCATATGCGAGAAGCAATTAGAGGGAGATATAGCACAGGAAAGACTTGGCTGCTGACCTCCATCCAGCCAGGTGAGCAGGTCTGCATCCACAGAACTGACTTTGATGAAAATTTTAGTGTTATGCTTTTGAAAAGGACAGACTTGTGATTTGGACAGGCCATATTTGAGTCTAAACTTTAATTTCCTCATCAATAAAGTGGCATTGCTGATTCCTATCTCTTAGAGTTTGTTTTGAGGTGTAAGTGAGAAATATATACAAAGAATCTAACCCCATCTCTGGCAGATGATGAATACTCAATGAATACAAACCCTCTGGCACCACCTCTCCCCCTCTAAGAGCACTTCAAGTCTTCATGTCTTATATGTCTGTTAAGTCACTATTTTTTTTTAAATAAGCATTTTGCAGAGTAAAAAGGCAGAAATTGCTAATTCACCAAACTTAGAGTCTACCTCCAAAGTACCCACTGCTTAGCAATTTGATGTACACACTTGTAGGACTGTTGACATGCATTTACTTAGGTAAATTTTAAACCAAATGGAATCACACTGGAACTATCTTAGCTACTTAAAGATGTCATAATGTCAGTTCACATACATTTACAATATTCTTTTTTTATAGCTAAGTAATATTCTATAGTACAGATGTATCATGATATACTTAACTATCCTCCAAAATGGGCCTTTGAGTTACTTTATTTGTTTTACTATTATCAACAGTGCTCGATAGTAAACATCCTTGTGCATATATTTTTATGCCTATGTCTGAGTATTTTTAAGTTATTTCAAATGGAATTATATGGTAAAAGGAAAGTTACTTTAAATTTTGGTAGGCACTGCCACATTGCTCCCTGAGACTATGCTTTCAAGGGTTAAACTAGTCATTATTGAACATATATTGATTAAAAACCCACTACAAGTCAGGCATTCTGGCAATACACTAAAGAATCGGGCACAAAGCCTTCCTTGAGAAGTTTATAATTTTTTTGTGTGCTTTAAAATAAATAAATAAATGTATTTATCTAAATTAGTTTCAAGTATACAGTACATTGGTTAGTCATCTATAATGTTTATAAAACAATCCCCTTAATTGCTTGCTCCCTCCCTCCCCTGGCCCTTCACTTAGCCTTCATATCAATGCCAACTGCATTCCCTGTGCCATGTTTCCCATTCCCATGCCCAGCTATCAACTACTCATTTGTAGAAAAGTTTATAATTTGTGATGGGCTTATACTTTGTAAACAGTAACAACTCTAGTTATACTGTGTTCAGGCACAGTTCAGGGTAGATAAGAATGGGCCTTCTGGAAAGGTAAAGAACAGGAGAGAATGTGGGTTATGCTGTTCCGATGGGAGTCCCATTTTCCACAGAAGCAATCAAGGAAGACTTCCAGAACTAAGTGGTCCATGATATAAAAAGTGAAGGAGACTTGAAAAGGGAAGTAGTAGCAAAAACTGTCTATGGGCACAGAGTCTGAAATAAGACAGGCTTTGGGGGACCTGAATCCTGGGCCTACTTCTAGTAAGCTGTGCTACCCTGGACGAGTAATTTAACCTCCGAGAATTCCAGTTTGTGATCTGTAAAGTGGAAACAGTAACCCTGCTGGCGATGTCAGGGATTCATCTTCCATTTTATCACCAGATACTTACTGATCACATCCAAAGAGCCTGAACATTGTCCTAAAAAATGGGGGCACAAGTGAACAAACCATATAAACCCTCCTGCCCACATGGGGGGTGCAGGACATTCTAGTTGATGGTGAAATGAAGCAATATATGGCCAAGAGTTTAGCGCAGTATTTAGAACATAGTAAAGCGTGTTCTAAGGCAAGAAGGCATCATGAGCATGAAGGGTGCTTGCCAGAGACAGGTGGGATGTTGGCCCAGGATCTCTTTTAAGAGATCCTGAAAGTTGGTTGTTCCCATTTCTCCCTTTCTTTTTATCCTTCAGCCAGCTTCATTCATGTTCTTTCCTTGAAATTATTCCTTGTTAATGTTGCCTCTTACAGGAGCCAAAGAACAACTCTTCAGTTTAATGCCATTAAAATTATTTAGAGCTTCCGTGTAGAGCAAAGCCAGCTGGCCTGGCTCCTCTGAGCCTGATAGAGTGATCGGGAGTGGTGGGGGGACAGGGAGAGGGGCTGCTTCTGATATAGAGCCACATACTCAGGGAAAATGGCCTTCTTTATCACCGAGATTGCTGCTGTCATGAGGAGGAGACTCTTAGAGCTCTAAGACATTTCTGAGAGCATCTGATCCAGCCCCACCACCATTATACAGTGTTGAGAGGAATAGAAGACAGTATCTGAAACAAGACTTTTCAATTTCAAGAACTGAATTGCAAAAAGCAAGGAAGGATGTCCTTGCCAGCCACAAACCGGGGACTACCACACCTTAATTTGCACCATATCAAAATGACTTGAAAATAAATTGACACAGTCTAAGAAATTCCAAGAACTATTCTCTGGTCAGCAAGGGAGGAGAGGCCTTATAGTTCTTAGGGAGTAAATATGAGAACTCCTGCCCTTAGCAGAGTTAGGTCTTTATTTTTAGGTCAGCATACCTCAGAGAAAAAAGAAATTTGAAAAAGGCCGTTTGTCCAGTGGAATTTTTGGATCATTAAAGCATTCACAGTGTGAATTCCAGGGAAGTTGAGATACTGTCTTTTATACATGTGACAGAAAGATCTGTTGACCACGGAGGCTGTGTTCCTCTTCAACATTTTAGGAAACAAAAGCTCAGAGATGGGACAGGACTTAACCAAGGTCACACAAGCAGTTAGGAGCAAAACTGATTCTAAAGTTTAGGACTCATAAACAGGGACCTCCCGCCTCCAACCTCCATCCCTACCACATCAAACTTGTCTTCTTCTTTAATCCAAACCAGCACTGAACAGTAAGCTAGGAACTGATTACCAACAATAATAACTCTTATGGGTTTAGCTTTCACTCTTATACCAACCTCTGTGTCAAGCACTCAATGAATACACACTCAAAACACTCTGTTGTGGGAAGCACAACTTTTGGCCCTATTTTAACCAAGGCTTAGGGAAATTAACACACTTGCCCAAAAATGACATAGTAAATAAACAGCAAGATTTTTAACTTGTGATGTGTATTTTCCCATTTATAAAAGAAATCCTCAGTCATAAAAATATATATATAATAGAGAAATTTAAAAAATATATATTTTTAAGTCCCCATACAAACATAAACATTGATTGATACATTCTGGAGTTTTGCTTTTTTTGATTTTAAACTATACATTGTATATTTAATATTTATAAGACTATAATCCTGTGTCCCTATGTTCCTGTTATGACCTAAGTACGTTCCATGTTGTTACACAGTTTTTGAAAATACAGATTCAGGCATTTTAGCATCTGTACTTTAATGCATTCTTTCATCATTCATTCATTCATTCATTCAATAAATATTGACTGAGAATCTACTATGCTCTAAACACTGTGCCTGGAACTGAGAACTCAGTCATGACACAAGTAGACCCAAGTAGACCTTCTTAGACCTTATGGTGTAATTGGAGATGTTGGCGTTAATCCAATAGCTCACCAATTAATCAATACTTGCAAACTGAGCTACATGCCAGAGAAGAAAGTAATATAAAGCTATGAGAGTTAATTGAGATGGGGAGGTGACCTCACCAGGACAGCTTCTTCAAGAAAGTCACAGTTTATCTGAGATCCAAAGGATGGACAAGCTTAAATAGGGAAAGGGACAAGGGAAAAAGCATCTCAGGCAGAGGAAACAGCATGTGCAAAGACTGTAGGTAGCAAGAACATGATCAGTGTCACTGGGGTCTTTACAATCCAAAGGCCCCCACAAGAACTTTTTGTCCCTTAAAAAAAGATAACAAGAAAAAAATCTCCCTAGAGAAATTAGCAAATGGTTTTTAAAAATGACATTTCTTGTAATATTGAGAAAACTTGGCTGAGTAAGGTGAGGATGGAGGTGAGAGAGGAGAGGGCCATGTGTACTTTGTCCTAATAGAGGGAACACGTGGTATAACAAAAAAGGTGCAGGTTTTCGATGTGAGAAAGATGAAAGACCTGAATTCAGATCTGCTTCCATCACTTACCATTTATCTGAGGCAAGATATTTAAACCCTTGTAAACTTAGTTTCCTCATCTGTAAAATGGTGATAATTATACAATATCTATCTTGAAGGATGTGAATGAACATTTTTGAAGTAATTTATATAAAACAGCCACTCAATTTCTCCTCTTGCCTCCTTGCCTTCCAACCTCAGATACCCCAAAGCAATGTCTAAAGGGCCATTGGTGGTATGGGGAGACAACAGTGTGAAACCCCAATGTGTGGAAGAAATAAGGTGACCCTCTAAAGAGTAAATGGTGAAAAATAAACTTTTAAAGCTTGGTTTATGTGCTGATCTGCTGGTAAAAAACCTTTTTTCTAAGAAGAAGGCTGGTCACAGCCATGAGAACTGCTTTGCCTTCTAGCAAGTCTCAGGCTGCTGCTATAGACATTAAGATATCCTCTAGGTAGTCATTCACCTCGTAATAATGGTGTTGGCATGTCTGCAGGGAGAATGCTCCCCAGGGTAGGACAAGGCAGTCTGGAAGTTTGGATAAATGAGCATCCTTGAGAAAAAAAAATGCAAAGAACATGCCATACTTTAGAGGAAGGGGTTGTAAGCCCTCTAATCCTAGGCCAGAATTTGAGCACAGAAATATATCAAAGCAATGTCTGGAGCTTTGATACTAGGTTTATCGGAGGCCAAACTCAGCTATGTCATAGGCTGGTTTTATGACTGTGAGCTTTTGATTTCTCCTCAAAGAACCTTAGTTTACTTATTTATAAAATGGGGCTCCCAGGATCGAAATTGAAGGACAGTATAAAGAATTAAATTAGCCAATGGACATTCAACATGTCCACAATACTCCACCTTAGGTGGTGCCACTATTGCTGTGACAATGGGACTGGCGAGGAGAGGACAGCTGCTAATGAAGGCAGCCATGGCTCTTGGTCAAGCCACCTAGTGCTGGGCAACACATGCACATCGTCTTACCTCTCTGAGTCTTAGATGGCAGGGAGAGAGGGGGTGACCGCCTCTGCATGATGAGCTCCTGATGATGATGACCAAGACTGAAATATGTCACCAAAGTACTTTACACTGCCTGGAACAAAATAGGCCCTTAGAAAAAGGGTAATGGTATTATTTTACTATTTTTATTGTCATTATTAATCAATGATGGACTCTATAAGCTTAGTTTAGACTTGACCTCCATGGCCAGAATGGAAAAAGACTCAGAAATTCAGAGCTATTGTCCTATAAGCTACTGAAAATTTACTTGCATCATCTATTTTATCCCCATTTGACAGATTAAGAACTTAGGCTCTGGAAAGAAATGTGTCTTTCCAATGTTCACATAGCTAGTTAGTAGCCTAAACTGAACCTGACAGCCCAGTATTCTATCACCCCTTAGTGAATCTCGTTCAATAGCTTTTTTGGCATTTAAGCATCTCATCACCTCAGTCCCAGCCATATCCCCCACTCCTTTCCTGTCAAGAACTCTGCCCTAGCCAGACTTGTGTACTTAGTATTAATTGAAAGCATCCCATATTTCCCAACCTCTGCACCTTTGCCCATGCTACTCTTTCTATCCAGAATGCTCACCCCTCCCTCTGCCTAAGGAAGCACCTTCACTGAGCTGTACCTTTTCTTGGGGACCCTGGAGCTAGAGATACACCCATAGGGGTATGCTATGAGAGAATGTGAATCTTCACAGCTTAGCAAGGCGGCAGCTCCTTCCATAATTTCCATGAGAAATGGATGTAATGCAACTCAGTCCACGTGGCCCTACTCACCTTCTCATACACGCCCGAGAGTTACGAGCAGTATAGATTATTTTAATGATAGTATTACTTCCAACTGCGCCTCTCCCATCTGTTCTTCCCCAATTACGAATGCAGAAACCCAGCATGCATCTCCATTCTGGCAGTAGAGAATAAAATATAAGTGCTATAAAAGAAAGTATATTCTTTGAACAATACAGTTGGCACCTGTGAAGCTTGTCTTGTATTTCAGATGCTCCCGCATCTTCGAGAGGGAGCCAGAGCATCCTTTAAAAAAAAAGAAAAAATGCCACAGGGTGCCCCAATCGTCCTCTGCATTTCCCCAAACCCAAGGCTACTGAGAAAGGACACAGCCAGTGAGATTGTTCAAGAAAGAGTCTGGGGTTCTTGTAGAAATGGCCCAAACCACCATGAGAAGAAAACACAGTAAATGAGAAGTCTGTTTGCCACATCGAATGTCAGAGGTAGGGGTTGAATCCAGAGAGATTAGATAAAGCATCTTCCAAGGATATCAGCAGAATGTAAAAATCCAGAAGCATGGCAGGCAAAGTCAATGGAGACTGTTAACATTTCTGTTTTCATACGTGAGGGGAAAAAGGCTCAGAAAGGTTAGGCTCCCTCCATGAGCTCACGCAGCAAGAAAATAGCAGACTTAAGTTTAAACCCAGCTCTGATAAGGAAGTCGATGTTTATAAACACCACAGAGACGCTAATAAATTGAACACACCTCCAGAGCTCCGGCCACAGGTGAATCAACGTCCGGTTTGCACACTCAGACCTGCTGAGCTAAACCCGAGCTGGCATCTCTCACCCCTGCCGCAGGCAATAGACAGGATTAGACGCAGAAAGGAAAATACAGAAAGGGCAGCCAAGTCCTAGATTTCAGAAAACAAATCATTCTTCAGGCAAAATATACTTCAGGGGGAAAGAAATCCCTAAATGTTTTATTAGAGGAATTCAGCAACTACAAATATTAACAGCAAGGCTATGAATTATTTAAAATTCAACTACCTCAACCAGCCTATAAATTAAACATGCAAAGTTCTTGTCAGAAAGAAAGAGGCCGGGTTTGTTTCTGGTTCTTAGCTCTTAAGAGGAAAGAAGGCTGACCTCGTGTTTGCTGAGCACCTACTGTGTGCCGAGCACTATGCTTTTTATCTGCTTCCATTTGGAGTCTCACACAAAATCTAGGAGAGGAAGAGGGATAATCGGTTGCCTTTAATAGATGTAAGAAACCAAATATTTGAGCCAGAAAGTGATTTCTCCACACACACACGGTTAATAGGGGTACTGAAGCCGAACCATCATTTGTCTGGATTCAAAGCCGTCTCTCTCCACTGTCCCAGGCTGCCTCTCAGCTGAAAGACACACACATGTGTAAAAGCAGAGGCTTTAGACACATCACATGGAGTACAGGATCATCACATACGATCCCAGTGCCCTGAACATAGAAAAATAGCTCCTGGAGTTAGGGTGCCAGGGGTCAGTCGCACCATTGCCATTGCCACTGCCACTGCTACTGTTGCTTTTGTTGTTGTTTATAGGTAAGTTTTTATTTGAACTAATTTTAGGTTTACAAAAGAAAAAAAAAAGCAAAGGTAAGATTTTCTATAAGCACCTGTTTTCCTGTTACCATCTTACCTTACCATGACACGTTGGTCAGAACTAAGAAACCAATGTCGGTACATTATTATTTACTAAACTCCAGACTTTATGTGAATTTCACTAGTTTTTCCATTTACATCCTCTTTCTGGTCCAGAATCCAATCCAAGATATGGCAGTGCATTGAGTAATTATGTCTCCTCAGTCTGTGTCCTCTGGCCCAAGACGATTTCTCAGTCTTATTTTTTCATGACCTTGACAATAAGGAAGAGTGCTGGCCAGGCGTTTTATAGAATATTCCTCAGTTTAGGGCTGTGTGACAATGGAAAAATGACTTAAACTCCCTTACCTTGTTGTGAGGGTTAAATGAGATGAAACACAAAAGGCCCTCACCCAGGGCCAGTTCTCTCGACTTTCATACTGTAATTTTATGGGATTGGTCTTACTCTCTTGTGAGTGAAGGTTCTGTGGAGTAAGTCTGCATGGTATACTGTAGGCGTCAGGTGACTTTGCTATAAGAATCACTGACTCCCAGAACAAGAAGGATTAGTAGGCTCATTTGATCTCACCTGCCATTGCTATTTGAATACCTGTTCCAGGGAGGATAGCTCTAGCAATGAGGCATGCACTGTTTTCTAAGGCATCCATGTCATCCCCAAGCCACTAAGGCTGGTCTTCTTTCTCTACTTTACTTCTAATTTATTGTGAGTCTCGTTGGAATTCTAGTCCACTCACTCTTACTCTCTGGGATAACGAGCTCATTCTTTCTCTCCCTGCAAAACTCTAATACAACCTCCCACCAGCACCCTCCCAGTGGATGCCCTTGCGTTTCGTTGCCCTAAAAAACAAGTAATGAGAAGTTTCAAGTCTCCTAGTTTACAGGTATCTACTCCCTATTATATGCTACCTTCCCTTCCCTCATGATGGGTGTCCTCCCTGCTTCAGTCTAAGCGTAAGCACTCAACTTCAGTAGAGATGGATTTATCACAAACAGAAGAAATCTGAGCTTCAGAGACCTTCACTTGCTTGGCCCCTATCAATGTGGAGGTTTCTGGGGACTGTAGAGTGTTTGAGATGAGGATTGTAATCAGAAACATCTATTTGTAAGCATTGCAAGTAAATTTTTGAAAGTGTGGTTCTCAGTGTGGAGGTGGGCAATGCTTCAAGATGTTTTTATTTGTCACGATTGTGGGGAAGGAGGACTACTGGCATCTATTGGGTAGATGCCAGGGATTCTGTTGGAGGAAACATCCTATGATGCACAGGGTTGCCCCTCACAACAAAAAAATTATCTAGCCCAACATGTCAGTCTTGCAGAGACTGAGAAATTCTGGTCTGAAGAGATCCCAGAAAAACAGATCATGCATCTTAAAGTACTGTTGATTTGTGATAATTTCTTTTCTCATACTAAGTCTTCACTTCCATACCTAATTTTGAATTCATGAATTGGGATTCTTTCTCTCAAAGAAGATGCTCCCAGTTGCATCAGCTCAGCATACACCGCACGATCTGGACTGTCCTTGCACTGGGGCGAGGCTCCCTTTCTCCCATTACAAGCTTTGCTTTTGCAATCTCTCTCCTCTACTGCATCATGCCCTTCAATATACACATGCTTTAAGATCTCTCATCTGCCAAAACAAAATGCTTTCCTTGACGCCCCCCCCAAATGATTTGGCCTCCACTCCATTTACCTCCTACCTTTTATAGCATAACCCTTCCTAAGAGATACCCGTATCCACCACCTCTCACTCCTCAGATTTTTTCTCTCTTGATCCACTTCCACGAGGCTTTCAACCTCCTTCTTCTTTAGTGACACACTAAAATTTTATTGTCAATGTCCTGATGACCTTGTCTTATCAAATTCCAATGGCCATTTCTCAGTCTCGATTTGCTGGGCCCTTTGTCATGTGTAACATAGCCGGTCATTCCTCCCAGCTGGGAACATTTTCTTTATTTGGCTTCTGAGACAACACTGGCTCCTGGTTCTTTGCCTACCTCATAGGCAGCTCTTGCTCACTTGCCCCTGCTGGATTCTCCTTACTCCCTGACTTCTAAGTGTCAGAGGGCACCAAGGCACGATCCTTAGACCTCTCACTCCTACAGTGATTTCATTCAGTGTCATGGCTTTAAATACCAGAAAGCTCTAACCCCAACCTCATAAATGCCTCCATTTGAATAGCTAATGGGCATCTCAAACGGTCCATGTCTAAAACCAAACTTGTTATTCCCTCAACCCTGTCCTCCCACAGTCTATCCCAATGTGGAAAAGGCACTGCATCTTATTACTCAGCCCCAAACATCCTTGACTAGGTCTGCCTCTCACATCTGCATCCAAACTGTCAGCAAATCCTGTCTGCCCACCCCCCACCTTTTAAATGTATGTATTATTCGAAAATATCTCAACCCCCTCAATCAACATCCAGTTCTGCCAGCATCATCCCTCACCTGGGAGATGACAATGGTCTCAAGTCTGGTCTCTGCTTGCCCTCTTATGCATCCCCACCAAGTCCACTCTCCACATAACAGCTGGAATTATCATTTAAAATATAAATCAAAAAGCCTAAAATGGCTTTTCCAGTGTACTTAGAATGGATCTAATATGCTCTTCATTGCCTTGACCCTTTCAGACCTGGCTGCTACCTAGTTTGGTACCATATCCTACCACCCCTCATTCACTGAGCCCGGCCTATTTGGTGTCCTCCAAGCTCATTTCTGCTTCAAGGCGTTTGGCCTTACTGTTCCCTCTCCAGGGAATATATTTCTCCCAGATGTTTAAGTGGCTGTTTCCATCACTTCACTCAGGACTCTTGAATCCACTTCATACATGCCTATGTTATTCATGTATAATGTCTATATTAAACATTACATATCTACATTGTATTCAGTTCTATAAACCCAGACTCTAAGACAGTAAGCAGTGACTGGAACGAACAAAAAAGATGAGCCAAAGGTACGTGAGTTCTAGCCTCACTCTTTCCTCACCTCTTCACCACAGTTTATGCCTGTTGATCTCAGCTTCTCCCTGGGGCCACACAGAACAGAGCTCTCCTGCTTGTGAGGAACCATTAAAATAAAAAGAAAAACTTTCTTATCCAGGCTGAAGATGGTAATGATGGTGATGATGATATTTCTGATGGTGAGAAGTATGTAGATGGTAGCCTCGATTTACTGGATCAGTTGTGTACCAGGCTCTGTGCTAAGAACTTATAAATCATTATGTTCAGTTATCATCATAGCTCTATGACATGGGTATTCATTCCCATTTTACAGAGGAAGAGAAAGGCTGACTCAGAGAAGAACTGCTACTTGCCTGAGTTGATAGAGCATAGAAGTGGCAGAGCGGGTACCCCATCCTGTTTAACTCTGAAGTCTATTTCATTTGATACCAGGCCCTTTCATCTTTCTGTCATTTTTTGAAAATGCTGACCAAAATTTTATCAACTTACAGAAGCTGTAGGAACATGGGGGCCCAGGCCCATCTAGCTGTATAGCCTGTGTCTTTTCCATCCCATACTCAGCCTGCATCCTTTTGTGCTTCAGTTTTGAGATTCCACAGCCAGAGATCCCTGCCTTTCAAAATATGGGAGATGATGCCAACACCGCTTGGCCAAACACACAGTTTGGGGCTTTCTTGGAGGCCAATCTAATCTTATTGTTGGGCATGGTTGCCTCACAATGGTGCCTCCTCCAGCCTTTGGTACCTGAGCAAAAATAAGATCTACAAGGAGGTCAGCATCTGGTTGAGGGAAGACTGAGGCCCGGGGAGGGGTTCACTTGCCCCAGCCCTCTCTGTCAGTTAGTGGCAGAGCTGGCCCTTAGAACCCAGTCCTGTGGTTCCAAGGACCACGCTCATCCTGCAGCACAGCGTTCTCCTCCTGCAGGGCCTTCCTTCTGCACTTCTGTGATCTCCTTTTTTGCCTCCCTGCTCCCATTCTTCACCACTTCCACCACATTTATTTGTTGTTGTTGTTGTTTAGTTCAAATCATAATGATCTTGCTCTTACATAGCCCCTTTCTGCCAAATAGATCCCTGTGCACAGTACAGGTGTTGGTAACAGATATTACCTGCCATTCATCTTTCTTAATCACATTCTGCTCCTGAAATGCAGCCACTTCTAGGGTGAAATACGGCCCCCATTTAGCCATGTATAATGCCAATGGGAGAGCCCATGAAGGCAGGCCTGCTTTTATAGATGAAGGCGCAGCTCACACTGAAACAGAGGTTGGAAGATTTTTATGGGTCTGGGATATGGGTGAGCTGTCACTTATTGGAGCCTGCTCAGACACCTTTCTGTGGGGTTGCAGCTTACTCTCTGGTGGCCTTTGGGATCCAGACTGAAATTTGAGGTGTCTTGGCTTCAAAGAAAGCCTGGAACACAGCTAACCTCAATCTCTGGTCTTCTAAGCTGCAATGAGAGAAATGCATTACCCAGTTCTGTGACCACAGGCCAATGGGAAAGGGAACTGGCCCTCCAAATTACTGAATCCATCACCTACTCTTATGAAGCCATCAGTAAATACGTCTTGTGGGTCGTAAGGCACATTTTACCACTTCCTAGCTGAGTGATCTAGGGCAAGTCTCTTAGCCTCTCTGAGTTCTCGATTTTCTCATTCGTGTAAAGGAAATCACAGTCCTAGCCTAAAGGATTGTTCTGAGAGTTAGATGAAGAAATTCATGCAATACTCTTAATAGACTACAATGATAGTTGCACAATAAGTGTTAGTAATTGTTATTATAAGTCACTAAGAGAATTAATGGAGGAATGCTAAATAGATAAACCAATTCCAATTCTGGGATGGCATCTCTCCTTGAGTGGCCACCACTTTCCAGTCTCCACAGTGCAAAAAGGAACAAGGTCCAGGCTGCATCTCCCAGAAGCTGACCACCTATAGGGAGTGATGGGCACATGAGCAAATCATTCTCCCTCTAAATAAAGAACAAGAGTATTAAAAATGGGGCTGTCCAGACACCTGGCACTCTATCCTCTCTTCTGCTCAGGGGAGGGAGAAGGGAGGGAAGTGTCTGGAGATCTGGAGCTCCATGCCCTGCCCTACCCGCTTTCACCCAAAAGAGCAGCTCCACTTCATTCAGTTTCCTGTGTCCAGATCCCACATAAAACATGTTTAAATAGAAAGTTCTCCTGTTATTTTTTCTTCTAACATTGAAGAAAACAGTTCCTCTGCTTTCTTTCTGTGTCAATATCCAGGATTTGCTCCCCAGATGTGTTTGCTTTACATAGCACCCACCTTGATCCTTAACACCTGTGTTTTTTAGTGAGCTCACCTGAACCTGATTTCTTTTCTCCCCATATACACGGCCAGGGTCCATGTAGCCTCCCTTCTTTATTTCTGGCCTTCAGCACAGAGCCTGGCACATAGGAGGTCTCTCTCTCCCGAGACTTTGGCAGAAATATGAGGCTCAGCCAGTCAGCGAAGAACAGGGACCGGCTTCTTCTGTGTGGCCGTGAATGAAGGGCAGGCATGAAAAGGTAAAAAGGGCAAAAGAAAGCTCTAGAGACAGTTTTGAGTTTAAGGGCAGAAAACATTTTCTGTATGTCTCCTCATTAGGACCTGTGAATCCTAGGCTCTTAAAGGTTAAAAAAAAAAAAAAAAAAAAAAAAAAAAAAAAAAAAACAGGGTTGGGGGAGAAAGACAGAAAAAGAAAAGAAAAAAAAGGGAAAGAGAGAGACAATTCAGTTCCATGTTTTCCATGCCCATGCTTCTCGGGTGGGGGGGGGGGGCGCCCCAGGCCACCTATCCTTCTGAGAAAACCCAAGGAAGCAAAATCTGAGCCTCGCCTTCCAGGTTGTTATGAAGGGGCGCTGGTTGATTTGCTAGAACAAATCATATTTATTGGGTGTTTTACTTTAATGTAGAGCTTGTTAATACTTAGTCTTATATATCCGGGTTTCTATCTGTGTTTTTAGCCTGGACACTGTGAATGTTAGGGGCGGGCCTGTCTGCTTAAGGAGACAAAAGGCAAAGGCAGCCCAGATGGCAGACAGACCTGGCCTTGCACACCTGCATTCATTCAGACGCTCTCTTGGATACTGGAGTTGCTGGTGGCATCTTTGAGGGGATAAAGACTGTGTGTGGGGCTGTAGCGATGGGCCATCCTGCATTCAGGGCACGTTGCTTGCCTGGTGGATTCGTCTAGCCTCTAGCCTCCTTTTATATCCTGTGCATGTCTCAGTAAAGAGCTAAGTGTTTTGTGTATTACAGATGCCCCTTTTGTATCCCACCAACTCCTGCTGGTGGCTCCTTGCAGCCCACAATAGGTTGTACATTTATTTCCACTAGGACTTTTCAAAAGGAACACACGTTCTTCTGTACAGGAAAATCTGCCTCCCCCACCCTCCTGTGGTCCCCCTAGAAGTGAAGCCCAAGATTAGCTCCCTGGGCGTGTTTTTTTTTTTTTTCTTTTTTGTTTCCTGAAATAACCAGGACTCCAAGGAGGTGGTGGCATGAGGCATCCAAGGTGGGGAGGGTTTTGGAAAGCTGGGCTTGCTCCTCATTCTCTGCAGAGGACAGGGCCACAGAGGGGCTATTAGAGGGCTCGGGACTGTATTAGGGGCTGGAGTGGCCTGCAGGCATTTGGCCAGGGCCTCCCAGTCACCAACGGCAAATAGAGCTTTGACGTTATCACTAAAGGGTGTTCTGGAGCAGGCAGTCCCAGAAACGCACCAGAGGACCAAGAGACGTTCATCTCACATCCCCAGCTCAAGTTTATTTTTGTCATCTTTTTTGTCATGTGAATTTTTTTAAGCAACGTAAGTAGCCCAGGCCTTTCTGCTATAGAGAGCAGATAGATATCCTACTGAACAGACAGATTGATAGTAGACACTCTGTAGCACATAAACTTTGCCAAATGCTGTTCTTCATGCTTTACGCACCTTGATTCATTTAATCCCTGCAGTTCCAACCTTTTGGATGGGTGATGTCATTATTCCCATTTTACATGAGAGGCAACTGAGTCCCAGAGGGTTTAAGTACATTGTTGGAGATCCTACAGCTAGTGAGTGACAGCCAAGTTTGAAGAACACACAGCATGACTCCCAGGATGAGGTCTTAATCATAACACAGAGCGGTCTCTTGGGTGTGAGCAGCCTGACCTGGCTCTGATTAGAGCCCTTGCAGTCCTTACCTGTCACCTCATAGTTATACCCCGGACTATCTGGGTCCTAAGATGGAGCCATCATGCAGCCTTATGAAAGCACCTGGCCTGCGGCCTATGAGCCTCCCTACATCCTCAAGGCTTGCTGCTTCTGCATCTTGGAGAGGCACACGTTCCCCAGGGTACTCATGTCCATGTTATGCCAGGCACTGTGGTGGGCACTGCAGCTGCACCACATGCAAGCAAGTTCATGTTTCTGTTCACATCATAAATGAGAGGAGAATGAGAGAGACAGACAACACCCACATGCTGGTGTGGTGCTGGCCAGGATAATAGAGGTGCCCAAAGATGGAAGGCTGCCTGAGGCCTTTAGTTGTAAGTAATACGAATCTGAGACTCCATCAATTAGCAGGCATTAGTGAAACCAAAAGCAGAGGGAGAAAGGGAAATAAACAGTGTCCCTGGCAGAGACCTGGGGGCAAATGAGAGCTGGTCCCTTCCTGACCATCTGCTGTGCCAGTCCCTGTGGTTCCTGCCCAGTCCTAGAGGTAAAGAGACCTTTCCAGATGTGAGTTCTTTTGGGCTCTAGACCTCTGCATAGAAGGAAAAGACACCAAACTATAATCTCATGACTGTCATATACCACACCCTGACCTCTTTAACTGTACCATTTCATTTAATCCTTTTCAAAAGACAGGTAAGGCCCAAAGAGGGAATTTGTCCTGTATCCAGAATGAGGAGGAGATGGGCTTTGCACCAGGCTTGGGACCTTTCCAAGTCAGGGCCTCTCACGCCAGCACCCTGGTGTCTATTGGGAGGCGATTTGAGCACTGCCAGCGAAGCCCTGACCATAGAATTGCAGTTTAGGCCTGGCGATCTGCCTGAGGCAACACGGTTCTCCTGGGCATATATTTTGTTCATGAAGCTACAGTTGGGCAAGGTTTGGCAGGAGTGGTTCAGCAAGGGTAGTTCATCTAATATGGTTCTATGCTAGTCAGCTAGAGTGATTCACCAGGACTTAGAGGGTCAGCCTTCGAAGTGGCACACTCCAAATGGCTGGTTCTTCCATCAGCTAGGAGCTCAAGTGGGGCTGTGGGCTGAGGGCCCCAGTAACTTTCCACATGGGCCTCTCCATGGACTAGTTGTGCCCCCACACAGTATGGTGCCCAGGTTCCAAGAGAGCAAGGTAGATATGCTTGGTATTATTATGACCTGGGCTTGGAAGTCAGAGAGTCTCACTTCCACTGGACTATATTCACTTGTGCTTCCCCAACTCAGGAATCAAGTCTCCTTGATTATTCTTAGAGAGGAAGGAGTAGAAGTGGAAATAAAGGAAGGGAGGTCAGTTATGGGTGGACCTTACAAGGGTTTCTGGAATTGATACTATGCTATTGAGGCTTTAGTAACTTGGGCATAGTTTCCACAGAATCAAATTCTCCCGAATTAAATAGGAAGACAAACGAAGACTATATTGATTTTCTGCTCAAACTAATAAATAAGATAAGTTGACCAGAAGAGCTAAATACTGATCAGGGCAAACCAAACATCAACATTTACTAAGAGCAGAGAGAGGAAAAGCATATATATCAGAAAAATGGAGATGCCAATAAAGCATCAGGGCAGCTGCTTGGTTTCCAGGAAAGGTCTGTGTTTAAGGATTAATATTTTAGTTAGGTCTTAAAAGAGGGGAGGGGGCAGCGGAATTAAGTTATAACAATAAAACTTTATTGAGTCGCATCCTATTGATGGCTGGAAATATTGATTAAAAAAGAAAAAGAATGTCATTGAATTCAAATGTACCAATGTGCCATGGCAGAAAGAGCACTGCATTGGGACTCAGAGGACCTGGGCCACTGGCTAGTGCCTTCTTAAGAGCACAGGATCATGTGTTATTCATTTCTGTATCCCCTTTGCCTTGCAAGACCCTGACTGAGTTATGTAAAAAGCAGATCTTGAGTCAAGGATTTGGATACTGATTGTTGACTTGGGAGGTGATTCCCTTGATTTGGGAGGAGATTGCAGGAAGCAGGAGAGGAACTGAGAAATGAGGCAAGGAAGTGGGGAAAGCCAAGAGGCTGTTAGTGAAATGGGTACGTGGGAAACAGTGTTCACTCTTACTGGAGAGATGGAGTAGGATGAAACCAGAATCTTTTCACCAAGGGGCAAGAAACCTGGGTTATTTTTTTGTACCAATTCCTGCCCATCATTTGTTGATAATTGGGCTATAATTATTGAGGGTATTTTCTTTATGTCCCCTGCCCATTTGTTAAAACTCTAAGGTGGAGAAATTCAAGTGCAGCTTATTCCTGAAATTGTAGGTGACCACCACCAAGAGCCAAGTGGAGTCAGGAACCCAGCAAGCAATAATGTTAGCTGGGGACTAGGAGGATGAGCTCTGAGCACTGTGACCGGTCCCTTCCCATCTCTGCACATCAGAACCTAACTCTAAAATGTGAGGAGGATTGGACCTTCACCTCTAAGACTGAGTGTCAATAACTTTGAAAACCAGATGAGGTTAAGAGGCCCTTCAGGAACCAGCTTCACACAACTGAACATGCCAGGGTGAGCATCCTACTTGTTAGCTTTTAAGTGTCAGGTTTTCAAGTCCTCAGATATGCACACAGAGATATATATGTATATCAGGTGATCACTGAGGCATTGCTCATAATAACAAAACACTGCAAACAACCTAAGTATTCTTCAATCAGGGCATAGCTTGGTAAAACTGGTATGTTCATATGCTGGAATATTCTCCTGCAGTTGAAAGGAATGAGCTGAATGTATATGTGGTAACATGGGTAGAACTCGAAAAAAAGTCTCTGAGGGGAAAAAGCAAGATGCAGAATGTTATATATAGTATGACACCATTTAAGAATACACATACACATTATAGCTTTCTTGCAGATAGGTTACATATATGGAAACATATTTTAAAGGACTGAAAAGTGGCAACACAAACTCATTTAAAATTATTTTGGAAAGTCTTGGAAAGATTTAAACCACATTTACATCAGCGGCTACTTTTGGGGAAGGGAAAGCAGAGATAAGGGAAGGATAGGACTAGCAATGATGAACGCAAATGAAATAGAGAGATTTTAGCTCTAGTGATACTGTTCTAATTTATAAAAGCAGAATCGATTTGTGCATGTTTAAGTAAACTCAAAAAATAAGAAATGTTTAATACACAGCCTGGCCTAAAAGAAGATTTCACATGTGGAAAGAGTTCAGAAAGTGGATTGGATATACCAATCCTGGCAATCACTTCTCTGCTAAAAGCCTCTGACTCCTCAGCTTAAAAATATACACATGAGATACTCACTTTACAAAGCTAGGTGCCGGTAAAGTGACCTATAGTGTCTTCCTTCTGGGCCATAATTTTCATTCACCTCCTGTTTGTTTCCTGCTCTTTCAAAAGCAAGACCTGCATTTTCTTGCTGTGTTTTTTATACTTTATTTAAAAAATCATTCCTTTATTGAGTTGAAATGTAAAACTCCCACCTAATCTCTGAGGAATCAGGAATCTGGTTTAATGGACTCGGAGCTAACAAGGTTTTCAATGTTTTTGTCATTGTCATAGTGTAAATTGGCCTTGGAACAGAGCAAGGTTTCAGCTGAACGCGAATGTGCCCATTTGCTTTGCCTTGTGGATTATCCAGGAGTGTTAAGGAGGAGCCACACCACAGTGACAACACCAGGGGGTGGTGTTGAAGTCAAAGAGTCTCTTGATGGCCTTGAATTAGATTGCTGGGGTCAAGTCCCAACAAGAGAGGCAGTCATAGCAGAGGAGCATCATCTGTAGTAGCTCTCTAAGCTTTCGGGACCTTGTGTTCAGTAGGCTAGTCCTCCACCTGGATCATTTCTTCTCCCCCAGTGTCCACATGCCCCCATCCTATGTTCCTTTATGTCTCTTCTCCATTCCCCTTGGTAGATAATTACCACCCTCCATAGTAAGGGCTATAATAAAGGTCATGAAGATGGCAACAGTTTCCATTTACAGAGAGCAACACTGGTTACCAGGGAGCTGGGTTCTCATTTGTCCTCACAGCAGCCCTAAGAACTAAGCACCCACATGCCCATTTTAACGGTGAAGAAAGCAAGGCTCACTGAGTATGGAAACATTTGCTTTGAATGAGTAAGTCTCTGCTTTGGACACCTCCTCCTCGCCATGTTCATGGCTTCCTGGGATCTGTGGATTCTGTGTTATTTATGTGATTTATAGAGAGATACATAATTTTCAGAGATTTTTCTTGTCCATCGCTGTACTCCTTGGACCAAACCCTCAAAGTTTTAGAGTTAAAGCACAAGTCATAAAAAATAGATCCCTGTGAAGTGAACTAACATAAGATCCATCCTTCCAGCCAGGAGACCCTGAATGGACACAAGGCAGGCATCCCACCGCTATACCAGCTAATCCTACAAGAAGGATGAGCAGGAAGGCCTGACTTGTGGCCACCAACACAACACCTCGCAGCTACACAAAGCAGGGGAGGGCAGGAGCCTCCCTAGTTTCCAGAATAGTCTCTGTCACAAAATCCCAAGGGGCTCTTTCACTGACTGCCCTGTGGAGTTCTCCAGTAGGCAAGATCTTCCACTCCCAAAATCCTAACCTGCTTTCCCTCCCTTCCTCTCTCATCTCCTTCCTTTACTCCTCGCCCCCGCCTTACACAAATACCTCCTTTTGTTTCTCAGGCTCCATAGGAAATGTGTGGGAAGGGAAAATAAATTTACTTTGTGAGGGAACCAGAATCCGACTCTTTTCTATAGGGTTCCTTAGGTTTGCTCCTGACGTGCCAGGGGCTAAAACTCTTTACCACATCAAAGAATTTTTTTAACTATATTTCTTGAAAACCAAGATAGTGATGTGGAGAAATTTGTCCAAGGTCAAACATGGCCATGTTTGCAATTTGAAGTCAGCTCTGAACTGAACACCCCCTTCTGGCTGTGTGTGTGTGTTTAAAACTATGTTATTCTTACAGCTACTTTTACTTTAACTCCCCTAAGATGATGATGATTTATGTATGTGAATCACACTGAGAGCAGCCCCCAGCTCGGCTTCATCTCTTTATCTCCTAACATGCTCAGCATTATGCC
Source organism: Cynopterus sphinx (assembly GCA_030015415.1). Classification (NCBI taxonomy): domain Eukaryota; kingdom Metazoa; phylum Chordata; class Mammalia; order Chiroptera; family Pteropodidae; genus Cynopterus; species Cynopterus sphinx. The sequence continues at coordinate 117,040,903 of CM057385.1, read as the reverse complement.
AAGCCCAGAATAAGGGTCATTAGATGATTATGGAACAAACCAAAGAGCCAGGGACAGCCTCATTGTGCTGATTCCTGAGCTTTGCTTCACATGACATCTTGGTGTAGACAGCCAGGTGGGTGGGCCAGCATCATCCTGGTGAAGGGCAGCACCTGCAGGACCTTGAAGACATGGTGGACTATACATAGGAGGCCAGAAAGGCCAGGGCATCCTTTCCAAACAGTTTAGGGTATGTGGCTCCAAATCTTGTGGATAACTTGAGATGCAGCTGGTTTGATGATGAGCTCTGGAGGGAAAGTCACTGAAATCAGATTGGCCTTTCCTAAACTGTTCTCAGAAAATATGCTAGCATCAAAGTTCCTGGAGTTAAATATACTTGGGAAGTGCTGCGTGGAACTAAGTTAAGCAAGGTCTTTTATTTCAGGACTTTCCAGAGCAACTGCTCATTGTAAATACCCGAAAGAAAAAAATGAAGGCAGCGTTTTCCCCACTTACATAACCACAGAATCTGCAGTCCCAGAGCACTGTACAGGAAGTGGATAGGACAGTGAATCTGGTTACTTAAAGTATAAATCAGGATGGAGGGAGAATCCAATGAAATTGTCTTAAAGAATGAGTAAGAACCATTTGTCAAGGAACAAGGCCCAAGGCGAGCCATGACAAGACTCTGAAGTCTGGCCAGTTTCACAGGACAGGTGAGGGGGAGTTAGGAATTCACACCTAACACCTTTCTTTCTCTCTTTAAACTCTTGAAACTCTGAATGTCAAAATGCTTCCTGAATTTATCTCCTTCCCACCTCTACTGCCACCACCTTGATCCAAGCATCATCATCTCTCACCTGGATTACTGCAATATTCTTCTACCCTTGCTCACCTACAGTCTGTTCTCTGCAAAGCATCCAGCTTGTTCCATTTGAAACAGGTTGGATCATGTTTCTCTGTTTTTCATTGTCTTCCAATAGCCTCCCATTTCTTTCAGAGTAAAAACTAAAACTTTTTCATAATCTGGACACCTACTATTTCTTTAATGTTACCTCTTCTTGTTCTCCCCACGTCCCATCTTAGAAACACTGATCTCATTATCATTTAAACACCCCTGACTTGCTGTGCCTTGGGCCTTTGCACTGGTGCGTCCTTCTTCTTGGAAGCTTATTTTCCCAGATATACACAAACTCATTCTCTCCTTTTTCAGTTTCTTTTGCTCAAATGCCATATTCTCGGAGCAACCTGTCTTGATTATCTTATTTAAAACCGCCACCTTTACACCCCACTCAGCACTCCAGATTTATCTTGCTTTTTTTTTATAGCATTTTTCACCTCTAACTTACTAATAATTTACTTATTTATCACTTTATTGTCTGTTTCTCCCCCTAGAATGTAACCTCCATGCTGGCGAGGTCTTTATTTTATTTTCTGGAGTACACTTAGCACCTAGAGTGGTACCTATCACATTGTAGATATTTATAACAGGTTGTATTTTCTGAAGATCGCCACACTATCTCCCATTCCACATGCACTTCTTACGATGTGACCTTGGCACTCCTCTAATTGAGTGTTAGAGTCTCTGTCCCTCTCCCTTGAAACTGGCTTGATATGAATGACTGCTTCGACCATGAAAGTACAGATGCTCCTCAACTTAGGATGAGTTTACATCCCAATAAACCCGTCCTAAGTTGAAAATACCTTAAGTCAAAAATAATACACTTATACCTAACCCACCTAAGTTCATAGCTTAGCCTAGCCTACCTCAGACATGCTAACATTTACATTACCCTACAGTTGGGCACAATCACCTCACACAGTTGTTGACCCTCATGATCACATGGCTGACTGGGAGCTGTGCTTGCTGTCTGCCCAGCATCAGGAGAGAGCACCTTAATACATATCATTAGCCCAGAGAGAAAATCAAAAGTCAAAGTGTGGTTTGTAGCCCAGGCTGTGGACTGTACTGGTCCAGTGGCCTGTTAGGAACTGGGCTACACAGCAGGAGGTAAGTAAGCATGTGAAGCTTCATCAGTGTTTGCAGCCACTCCCCAGCGCTAGCATCACCACCTCAGCTCCACCCCAGATCATCAGACATTAGATTCTCATAGGAGCACCGGTCCCTGGTGCTAAAAGGTTGGGGACCACTGGTTTATACTGAATGAGTATCACTTTCATACCATCGTAAAGTCAAAAAATCATAAGTCAGACATTGTAAATCAGGGACCGTCTGTATTAAATTCAGAATGCACCGAGTCTCCAAGAGCTCTGCCCAAACACTCCCTCTCACAGGGCTACTTTCATAAATGCCCAGGGAGTAAAATGGCTTTGCCATAAATAAATAACATAACCAAGAACATGACTGAGAAAAAAAAAATAAAGCAGTAGCTTTTACATCCTAACTGCTGGGAATCCTTAAGTCAGTACTTGCTGAGGGAGTTTTCCTGTCAAACAGATGTTGGATTCTAAACCCAGCTCCTCTCAGATTAATTGAGACCTTGGAAAAATCACCTATTCTCTCCGAACTTCTGTTTGTTTACCCATAAAATGAGGATTCGGGATTGTTGTCAGAATGACAGCTGAAGCCAGTGAAACACACAGCAGGGCACCTTCTCCTGATGTTCTGTGTTTGCCACCATTTGGCTTTTTCCTTTCCTGTTGTATAGTGATTCTCCCTTATCCTCACCCCTGTGGATGTCTGTAACCACAGGTAGTACTCAACCCTATAGTTACTGTGTGTTTTCCTATATATCCATCCATACCTAGGATAAAGTTTAATTTCTAAATTGAGCACAGTAAGAGATTAACAACAATAGCTAAGAATAAAATGATTATAACAATGTACTGTAATAAACATTATGTAAATAGCTTTGTTCCATTTTTAAGAAGAATATCTTGAATACCAGCACTGTGATACGACCCCCAATAATTGATCTGATCGATGAGATGGCTACTAAGTAACTAACAAATGGGTAGCTCGTACAGCATGGATATTCTGAAAAAGGGATGATGATTCACTTCCTAAGCAGGATAGGGTTTAAAACATGAATCGTTAAATTCTAGAATTTTCCATTTAATGTTTTGAGACTGAAGTGACAGCAGGTAAAAAGCAAAACCATGGATAGGGGAAGACTGCTGTAATTGTGTCATTATACCTTTCTAAAAAGCTATTATAAGAGCTCTTGGCCCCCTTCAAATATAAATTATCGTTCACCCTGCGTTCCTATCTGCTATTTCCTTTTGAAGATCTAGAATAAAGCCCAATTTAGCCCCAGGTCCAGGGCAGAAAGGGGGCCCACATGCTTTCTGCCTATAACTAGCAGATAAATATCCCTTTGGTATTTGGGTCCCCTCAAGCCTGCCTCTGAGCAGGGCCAGCAAGGAAGGGCTCTCATTCAGTGTCTTCTGGGAGGGAAGCAGGAACACTTGCTTGGTTGTTGCTACCTAGGAGCTGAGAGTGAGAAGTGTGAATTCCCAGCAAATGATGAATAACTGCAATATTTGGGATATGGTTATACTAAAAAAGTATTTGCCGTTTATCCAAAATTCAAATTTAACTGGATACTGTATATTTATTTGCTAAATTGGGCAACCCTAATATTAGACAGTCATCCAGTGACATTGAGCAGGTGACATTTGAGCCACGAGGCTACCTGGGGAAAGCGCATTCACGCTTGGATCCAAAATAGCAAAATAGCAGCTGTAGCTCTCTCTAGGCAGTGGGATTAATGGCTTTGATTTTCTTTATACTTTTCAGTGTTGTCTAAATATCTTACGACAGCAATGTATGATTTCTTCAGTAAAAAAATTAAATTTAAAAGTCGGTGAACTGGATAGTGTCATGTGGTCTGACAAGGACTGACATTCAGCCTCATCTGTCTTCTCTCTCTCTTGCTTTTCTCCAAGCTTCCATCATGCCAGACTTTTAGCTCCCCTACCCAGTTTAACCATCCTGCTCTCCTTTGCCTCAGTAACAAATCATCCACCCTCCGACCACATAGCTGTAAATGTTTATATTAAGGGCAGCATTTACTTAGCAAACCCGCCCCCCACGCACACACACACAAACCCCGGAAAAGAAGCTGTCACCTTGAATGCGGCCTTCTCACACATTGAAGGTATTTTCTCAACTAATTTATTTTAAACAACTGCTTGGAGAAGATACATTAAACTAGATCAGAAATTATAGGTAAATAACTGGAATAAAATAGTTTTATTCAAACAAAAGAGTGGGCAAGAGCAGTATTTCTAAATTTATTAAGTGCGATAATGTGATTTTAAATAGGTATGGGTATCACTAAAGTAATAAATAAAATACTATAAGTAGATATTTGACTGGTTCATTTATATTTCTAAGCAAAGTTTATATATTTAGGCAAATGACTTAAGATCTCAGGAAAATGGGGTGAGCTGCCTTATATTTAGTAATACATGGCGGAAGGCCATGCTGGACACTCAGTACTGCAGGCTTTCTTGTCTTAGATGTTACAATACATAATGGCTAATGTATCTGGAATACAGTAGTTCCCCCTTATCCAAGACCCCCAGTGGATGCCTGAAATCGTGGACAGTACTGAACCCTAAGTGTACTAGGTTTTTCCTATGCGCGCATACCTATGATAAAATTTATAAATTGGGCACAGTAAGAGATGAACAATGATAACTAATAATAAAAAAGAATAATGATAATAATATAATGCAATACAAGTTATAGGAGTGCTGTCCCTTTTTTTCCCTTTCTGATTACTGATCTGATAACCAAGACAGCTACTACGTGACTAACTGGCAGAATGTATACAGTGTGGATAAGTTGGACAAATGGGATGATTCACATCCTGGGTGGGATTGAGTGGGATGGTGTGAGATTTCATCACGATACATCGCATGCCATTCAACTTAAAACATAAAACGATTTCTGGAATTTTCCATGTACTATTTTTGGACTTCAGTTGACCATTTAACTGAAACCAAAGAAAGTGAAACCAGGGATAAGGAGGGATTACTGTACTGAGAATGTAACCAGTTCTAAATGCTTCGTATTAATTTATTTTCATAGCAATGCCATGCCGATGGTGGCATTGTTACCCCTACTTCAAAGTTAAAACCTTAGACAGCTGGGCTCCAGTGTGTGTGTGTGTGTGTGTGTGTGTGTGTGTGTGTGTGTGTGTACACATGTGTGTGTGCACATACAAACATAATATATGTACATATATAAAATTGTCAACTGTATACAAAAGTAGAAAGAATAAAGCAGTGGATCCCCATGTTCTCATGTGCCCATCACCCAGTTCTAATAACTTCACCACATAACCCAGAGCCCAATGGTCAGTCACGTGACACTGTCTGGCTCATTACAGCCCGTTTTCCTAGGGTCTGCCCACATTCAAGTTCTAGATCCTCCACTCTCATGCTGTGGGGCACTGTACATGTGTCTGTGCTTCGCCCTGCCTCTGGTTCCTCACTTATAGAATGGGAGCAACACAGTTGCTACTTCATGGGTTTGTGGTAAGGTAGCAGGTGCTAAGTGCCAGGCTGACTCTTGGACAGGTGGTAAACAGGGCATTCTTGGATTCGTGTTCATCTTCCCTATTTTAATGGAAACTGCAAAAGAGCCATGCTGACTGATGCCATTGCACAGTAGATATTCAGTAAATGTCTCTGAGTAAATGAAAGAGAAATGTCTCGTGCCTCACCCTAAAAGCTCCTGCACTCATGGCTCATTGTCTTTCGACAGAGAAATTTGCCTGCCCAATTTAAGAGGTAGAACTACTCAAAACCTTTTCAGAACATAAACAAACTATAAGAGAAATGGTATTCTAATGCAAATGTCAAGGTACCTCTGGCTACTGTTAGCAAAATAAACTGAATGATGAATACATTAGCTACATCAAAGCCAGGCATTGGGGTTCTAACATCTGTGCTTTGATGACTGAGAGCCTGCAGAATTAATTTCAGGTGCACTGGACTCTCTTTGTTTATATATAAAGGCTAGCAGAGAGAACCAAGTACTTTCTATGTTAACCTCCACGCCACAGTCATCAGATGGAATTTTAGGCCAGGCACAGGAGTAAAATCACTAAGAAAAACAATGATAAATTGTCTGTGAGCAGCCTCAGGCAGAGCTGGGGTCATAGCACACCTTAGCTACTTACCAGCCTGGAAGAGGTCAGTTTCCTTCTTAGAGTCACTGCTTGCTTGTCTGTAGAGATAGCAACCATGAGATCTGTTGTGAGACTTAATGAGATAATATTACAAATTTTCTTCCTCTTAATGGAGCTTTGAACATGTTCACTTCTGTTACCTCATGTCTTCTTTATCAACAGTGCCATTCACGATGTAGCCACCCTTTTTAGGCAAGAAAACGGAAGCTCAGAGCGGTTAAGTGACTTACTCAGGGTCACACAGTTTTTGGAGGGTCTTTAAAGTTCTGCATGCCGACAGACTCTTTTATAGCTAAATGCTTGGCTGTTGTTTATTTAAAGGAGGTAGTTGGGGTAATGAATAAAATCCTCTTTGGTTATATGCACAGAATTGAGAGGCCTGAGATGACAGGAGAAGTGGGTTCTCTTGATTATATCATGCAGTCACTGGAAGATTTCCTTTAACTACCGTGTTGAGCTATTGCTAGCAATTTCAGATGTTTATGTGAGTCCCGAGCAGCCAATCATCTGGGTGGCAGGTGCAGTTAGAACCATGGAATAAGAAGGGAGTTTATTTATAAAGGGCCTGATGAATCCCCAAAATGAACTTGTCAGTCAGCCCAAGAAATGTAACTGAAGGAACAGGAAATTAATGATTGTCCCCTTGGCATAGACAGGCATTTCACCACCAGGCATATGATTTGCTGGCTGTCAGCACATTTCTCTCTCCCCCAGCCTGGTTGGTAGTTATTGCTGTCAATGGAAACTCAGTTCAATACCTCAGAAATGTTGATCAATAAACTCAGCACTTGCTGGTTGAAATGAACTTTAGCATTACCTGGAAAAGGAGAAGGAAAGAAGTGGATTTGTTTTCCTCCCTCCCTTCTCCTTTTCCTTTTTTTCTTCCTTTCTTTCTGCTGCAAACATGTATTACACTAGCCACATGTCAGACCCTGTGCTGCTCCCTGAGGATACAGAAATAAACATCGTGAGCAAACAAACAACCTACTCGTATGCCCTGCTATGTGCCTCAGTAGAAATGGATCTACAATCCAGGAAGGTGGACAGGCAGGTGACAGCAACTCAGCCCGAGTGATACGGCAAATGGAAGTCTCCAGCTTCACGAAGAAGACAATGGCTGAACTGGCCTATGGAAAGTAAATAGGAGTGTACCAGACAATCCTGTGGAAGGAAGGTCATACCTGCATAATCTAATAGAATGCATTCCATATCAAGTAATCATTTGAGTATACATACTGTGCTAATAAAACCCTCGGAAATTCTCTGAGGGCAAGAGGAAGTGGCTATCCCCTCTCTACATTGCTGTATCTAGCAGCCTACACATAGTAGGCATGTGATGGATATATTTATTGTAGAATGACTGTCAGACACTTTGCATATGTTATTGCTGATCTTTTGATACATCGAAGGTGAATGTTACCTACATGGCCAGAGTTACCATTATACTCCTTGCTCAAAACCCTCCAATGCCTTTATACATATAATAAAAAGCAAAAGCCCTTTTTTATTACCTCCAAGCTCCTCTGGCCCAGCTACTCTTTGCAGAGCCAACCCCACCCTGCCTCTGGGTCTTTGTACCCACTGTTCCCTCTGTTTATATCATGTTTTCCCAAGACTGGCTCTCTCTAGCACTTCCTTCTGCTTCTGCTAGAAGGTCATCTCCTCAGGCCTTGAAGGTCCTTTCCTCTCCTCTCAGGAATCTCTATCTCAAACCCTGCCTTTATTTCCTTACTTCACTTATCACTCTGACTTTGCATTATGTATTTATACGTTGGTTATGTCTGTCTCCTTGGAACATGTCTGGCTTCAATAATCACCTGTTGCATCTGGGTTGTAAAGTTGTATTTATATATTTCCAAATTTAATCAATCCAGCAACCCAGTGGCATAGGCATTAATGTCCCCATAGTCAGATAAGGAACTGAGAACTAATTAACAATAACAACATTCACAGCAATTTATTGAGCACCTGCCCTATACTAGATGCTGTGTTAATCACTCTGCATTCCTTATCCCATTCGATTATCTTGATGACCCTCCAGGCCTTCCCTGACTACCTTAACAAACCAGTACACCACCCTACAGCCCACCCCAACACTCCCCAGCTCCCTCTGCCACAGTAACTGTTTAACACTTAAGCTGTTTAATTGTTTAAGCCTTGCCCATTTATGTGAAGTTTTTCTCCCAACTATAATATAAAACATCAGGAGAGATGGATCCCTTTTTTATACGCCAGTCTTTGCTATACCTAGAACAATGCCTGACATGTCACAGATGCTCAATATGTATCTTTTCATGTATCTGAAATGTCAAATTCTTTCCCCCACCAAAATAGAAAAACCAATTTGCAGACGCGGGCAGTTCTCCCACGCTGCCTGTGCTGTCTGCATTTGAGCTGACTGTACGACTGGCCCATAAGCACTGTCTCCACCCACTTCCTCCCCCACACTCTTTCTTTTCCATCCCCCAAGCAGGCCAAATCGTGGTCTTGTCTACAACAAGACTGACAGAGAAGGTCTGTGGGTGGATAATTGCATATTCCCCTCTGTCGTGAGTCTCTCTGACAACAGGTCTGTGGCCAACACTAGACTGCTGCCTGTTGTTGTAGGTCTGCCCAGATCCCTAAGAAGAAGTGACAAGCAGGTAAGCCCAGAAGTGAGGAGTCCATGGCTCCCTCATCCTCTGTGGACAGTACCACAGAGAGCCTACCTACTTTTTTTATATAAAGAGAAAAGCAATATTTTTTACTTTCCTTTATAAGCTTAAACTAGCAGTAATTGATAGTTGTAGACATTCAATAGACATTTGTTAAATGAATGCATGAATGAATGTATGGGCATGCTGTCAAATGAATGAGTAAACAACCCTACTGAAAATAGGGCAACTGAGGCTCAGAAACGGAAGTGGCTGTCCAAGATCTCTCACATTAGCATCAGAGCAGGGAACTCAAACCCACTTCTTTTAGATTCCAAGCTCAATGTCTTTCTCCCAGACCCTGTGGCCTCCCAGGCAGCACAGGTTCTCAAGCTTAGACCCTAGGTTTGTAAGAGACAGGGCTTCTAGACAAAGCCCACCTGCCTGCATGACTAGATTTACCAAATATTTCTGTTAACTTTGACCTCAAAGTACATTCTCTGCTTTTTCTTCTTCCCTCCTGCTTGTTCCATGCGCTTCCTGGTGGGGACAGGGCCCTCTATGATGGAGGCCTTCCTCTCCTTGCCTCTTGCCGTCTTCTGGTCTCTCTTCAACAGCAGAAAATAGGCATCCTTTCTGGTCACAATGGCCTGAAACTCAACACCCTTCTTTAAAATCCCTCAATCTTTGTTGGACTTTCCTGTTAGCAAAACTCAGGACACGCCAAACCAAATCTAGAAGATCTGAACTGAAGAATCCTTTAGCTACTTATAGACACCACTCTATTTGAGTCATTCCCCTGCTCAGAAACTTCTAATGGCTGACCACTGCTTATGACAGGTCAGCAAGCCAAAGTAGACCTACCTCGTGGGCTCGCCTTGAAGAACTTCCAGAGTGTACATGAGCATGGGTAGTTTATGAGCAACTGAATTCTATATCATCAAACTTTATGAAATTCTGCTTAAAAAATAAAAGAATCAGGATGTGGTTCCATAGGGTAGCAGTTAGCACATCTGCTTTATTTGCAGAAGGTCCTGGGTTTGCAACCCAGTGGAGCCATGGTCCACGGTCTATGGCCATGCCACCCTAAACAAGCCTGACATCTAATCTCAGAACCTAAGCAGGGTCAGGCCTGGTTAGTACTTGGATGGGAGACCACCTAGGAAGACCAGGTGCTGTAAGCATAAATAATAAAAAATGAATGAATGAATGAATTAGATTCCCAGGAGGAAAGCTCCAGGTGACCTAGTTGTCAGTTCATGTGCTCACCTATAGTCCAGAGGAATGCGGGGCACCTTGACTGATAAATCTCAAGGTCATGTCCAATGTGTATGTGGGTATGGGAGAGCTCTTCAGACTTATACAAAGCTGAAGGGGGAGCTATTATCAGAAAACGAGGACACAGAGTCCTTATAAACAAGTATAAGGACTGTCTATGGCATAGTCTCAACCCCATCACCACACATTCAACCCAGTGAAATGCCACATCTTCTTTTGAGCCTTTTTATTGTCCTAGTATATATGTGTGTGCATTTGTATATATGTAATTTGTTTTTTACATTTTGGGGAGGAAATCTTAATATTATATTGTTTTTCCATATAATTAGCTATACCTAGAAATCCTAATTTTCAGTTTTCAAAACAGTAGTTTATCATATTTATGGACCATAATGTCCATTATCGTCACTATTGGATATTCAGATCATTTTCACTTTTATCCCCATCTAGATAATTCTGCGACGAACATTTTTAAATGTGCATCTTTATCTGCATTGCTCATTGCTACTTGAAAATGTACTACTGTGATCGCTCGGTCAAATTGTATGAACACTTCAAGAATTTTGATATACTTTGTCAAATTGATTTTCATAAATTCTGGCAATTCTTAACAGCACAGGTAGAATCAGAAAAAATATCGTTTCACTATGCCTTCATTAGCACCGAGAATTATCATCTGATAAAAATATTTGCCAACTTGATTGGTGGAAATGACTACATCTTGTCAAATAAATGCAAATTAAGACATAGGCAAGCTTCTGGGGGAATAGCTGACACTTAGGATTTTTATTCCTTCAACCCCACTTTCTTTGAATCGGGTCTTCTTATTTTTTTTCTCTTTTGCTTTAACGCTTGTGATACAAGCTCAACTATGATAAACTTTTCTTCCTCTTCCTCTTTTGCTCTCTTCCTCCAGTGTGATCATTGATCTTTTTTAAATAAAATATTTATTTCTGAATAAGCATATACATGCACACAGCTCAAAATTCCAAAGACAGTCAAAGTCTTTCTTGATCCACATACCGACTCCCACCTTGATTCCTAATTGGAAGGAACCTCCTCCCTTTCTGAAATCCCACACACCACTTTGTCATGTCTTCTCTGCTCTTCATGATTTTTGAGAGAGATACCACAGCTTAGTCTTTTCTGTACTTCCAACTCTTCACAGCATGGAGACAGGTGACAACAGGAGCTTAGTGTCTTTGTAATGGATGGATAGATGGAATGACAGGTAGGTGGTGGATGGATGGATGGATGGATGGATGGATGGATGGATGGATGGATGGATGAATCGATGGATTGATATTTATTTTGTTATTCCTAAATGAATTAGAAATCATCACTTCTGGTTTTGAGTATGTAATAGTATTGTAGTTATGGATGACCAGTGGGCAATTACCTTACACTTTTCACCACATGAAGAAAAAAGTTATAAACTGTGCTGCAGATAACCCTGATGCTTCAAAGTAGAAGTAGTTCTTTTCACCAAATGAATTAACTGGTGTTTAGTTACCATAACTCACCATCCTCCACTACATTTTTTTGCAAGTAGCTCATAGACTGGACACAGCCTTTTCTGCCTGGAATTTCCATTTTATAGAATAAAGTAATTGTTTGGAGGCAGATAGAGGCACCTTGTGTTCGACCTAAGCTGGAGTCTCTTGGGAAATCACATTTTCTTCTAACCTGCCGACACTGTGCAAGGACAGCAGACACCCCAGGTGCTGACCGAGAAATACAGTGAAAGGGAATTTACGATGGCTGGGCTTGCTCTGTTCTGGGCACTGTGTAGCCTGCTGCTGTATGTGGTTTACCTTATTTTGTTTCCATATCTATGCTGAGGTTGGCACTGTGATCTCCATTTGACACATAAAGAAGCGGAGGTCAGGGAGACTTAGTGACCCTCAAAGACCACACAGTGAGGTTGTCAGACAGACCTGGGATTCCAACTCAGATTTATGTCACTGGGATGCTCAATTTCTGATGTTCCAAACTGTCTTTTCACATTTCTTTCTTTCCTTTGCTCTAACACTTGGAATTGTGTCTCCTCCCTCCACCTGTATTATAGAATAGATTGCCCTGTGTTATGGGATAGAATTGCATTCTTCAAGATTGCTTTCCCTTGGCTGGCATACGGTCTCCTCTGCTCCCCACACAAGTTATGCCAGATGCACACTTTTCATCCTTCAGCCACATTTGGGTTTCTACACAAAACCACTCTCCTCCAGGACCTCCTTCCCTCACCCCAATCACTGAAGGCCCTGGACACTGCCCAAGAAACGAACGGATCTGATTTTAAGCCATTCTACCTCTCAGGGACTCAGTTTGTTCATCTATCAAATGCAAATAGCAAACCAGGGACAACTGTGACAGCTCAATAAGGTGATGTGTGTGGCATTGCTTTGAAAATGATGCAGCAGGACATAGAAGGTATCGTTAAAGCAACGAGTGCTATGCTGCTGACACTCATCTGGGAGCTCCTCACAGGCAGTTCTGCCATTAGTTCATTTCTTCTCATGTCTCGGTGTCTCTCCACTGAACTGCATGGTCTTTGAGGACAAGGGTCATCCGAACACACCTCCACAGGCCTCATACCATGCCTGGTGTACACTGGGTGCTCAACAAATATGATCTGAATGAGCATACAGCAAGGGTGGGGTCAGCTGAGCTGTGGGAAGGAGGTCTCTGCCTCCTGGTTACCCCCTTAGAAATCTTCCAGCTCCTGGTTCTGAGGTGACAGGAGTCTTCTATCAGCTTAGAGGAGTGTAACAATTCCCCCAGATGCTACAGAAATACAGGGTACCTGGCCATGATGGCCCCTGAGCCTCCTCACTCAGGAAGCTCTAGTGACTTCCGAAGCACTTCACAAGTGACAGGAATCTGAGGGAGCATGAGGTCCAGCCCTCTCTTTACTGACGGGGAAACCGAGACCCCGAGAGTAGAAGGGACTTTCCCATGATCACAAAGAGCAAATGGCAGAACCAGCCTGGAGCCCCTGTCTCCTCACTGTCAATCCAGTGATTTTACCACTAGTCCAGATCTTGGCCAGCTTGGTCAGGAAACTCTTAGGGATTTCACAGGCTTGTCTAGTTCCGAGACTCCACGTGGTGATTCCACATTTCCCACAAGGTTTCAGCCCACTCCCTTCCCGGATTTGATGAATTTGCCATTGTACCCCTCCCCTCCTCACTGAACCTGGCTGCATCCAGAGGCTCGGAGTACATAGGGCTGTGGCTATACACGTCAGGAGACAAGGTATGAGGCGTGGGACAAGGAAGTCACTTTAAAGGACATGTGAGGAGAGAGAATTTCCAGGCCTTTGACGGCTCAGATGAATGTCAATCCCAGGAAATATCATGCTCTTTTCAGTGGCTCCGGATTCCAACGGCTCATTTTATTTTTAACAGATGAACAGCTGTATTAGATATAACTGACATACAAAATAAAAAAAACTACATATATTTAATGTATATAATTAAATGAGTTTGTGCACATGCCCATGCCTATGAAAATGTCACCACGATCAAGGTGAATAGACTTGCCCATCACGGCCAACAGCTTCCTCCCGATCCTTTGCCTTTTTTGTTTGTTGGCTGATTGGTTGGTATTTGGTAAGAGGACTTAACAGGAGATTTTAAAGTGCTTGACATCATTTTGTTAACGATAGACTTCGTGTCTCACAGCAAATCTCCAGACGTCACTCATCTCACATAAGAAACTTTATACCCGCCCAACAACAGCTCCCCATTTCTCAGGGTCTTAGTGCACAGGGAGTTTCACCTCGACATTCATTTTAATCTTCTCATCTCCCCCCACCCCCAAACTGCATTATTGTAATCCCATGATGGAGGGCATCAAGGGTAAGGGGCCTCCCCTCTTAAAAGCTCAAATCCATTTAAAGGAGCATTTACTAAGGCATGGGGCCAGTGGTATTCACTCTTTCATTAATTCCACGATGAATTCTCTCAGTGTTTATTTACTCCTCCACCTGTTCATTTAAATCTTCGATAAATATGTGCCACCTACCTATTAAATGTCATTATGTTAGGCCCTGGAGGTGCAGAGATTCCTGCTTTAGAAATTCACAGTTCGGTGAAGAAAATGAAATCTGGCTCCCCTCCCTTCCCCTCTCTCCTCAAATCCTCCTTTCCATTTTCTTTCTCTGTTCAAACATCCACCCTACCCATCCAAGCCTTGGGCTGCCCATCAGGTTGCTCACAAAAGGGAGGGATAATAAACATCTCAGGAAATGGGTTGAAATCTGTGGTGGGGAGGCTTGGAAGTTAAAAATGCCTCCAGCTTTGAAGTCAGATAGAGCCAGGTCTGAATCCTGATTAGCTATGAGACCTGAACCAAATCTTGGTGCCTCCCTGAAGCCTCACTTTTTCCATCCGTACACTGGGTTTGCATAGGCATCCCTTATAGAATTACTATGAGTATCGCATGAGATAATGCAGATGGAAGACTCAGTATTTTCATTATCACCCTGTTCTTACTAATAATAAAATATAATCAGCATTCAGGAGACCTCAGAGAATGTGATTCATTTGGCCTCAATAAATCTTCAAAGACAGTGAGGATTTGTCAATAGAGTGAGTCTGACATATTCTGGCTAAGGAGAAGTTTATGAGGTGGGAAAACCAAGTCATTACCTACCACTATTCCTCCAAGCACTTTTCAGACCCTTCTTCTCACGTCTCAGCAATAGCCAGCAAGTCTTATGCACTAGGACTCCCTGCAGACCCCTGGCCAGTCCCTTGTGAGGGAGTCAGGAGCTGGCTCACCCCCTCCCTTCTACTGGCCCTGGGAAGTGGCAGAAGCTTCTGGCTGGGACAGGAGCCAGAAGCAGACAGCCCTGGCAGTGCAGGGTAAGGCAGCCAGGAGAGGAGAACCCAGGGCCCAACTCAGCCTGGCTGCTGGGTGACAGCTGTCTCGAGAGCAGGCCAGAGTCACTGTTTTCACCGCACGCTCTCTATGTTCATGATCACCCAGGCTGGTGGCTGGAACTGCCAGGATCTGAGAAAGAGGAGATGGGACATACAAGGCGAGGAACAGGAGATAATGGCTGTATTTGGGGAGGGGGTGCAGTGCTTGCCTGATGGCCGAAGTCCTGTTCCTAAAATTTTTGTTTCCTTCTCTGCCTCTGGGTGGGATTCCAGAGAGCACAGCCTTCTCCAAGTGATATCTGGTGCCGCGCTGCTGGAGGAGGTGGACTTTTGAGCACAACCGGATTCCTACTACGGCTCCCTTTTTAAGGAGCTATGGGATCGTACATGACTGACTTGACCATTCTGAGCCTCGGTTTTCTCATCTGTAAAATGGAATAATAAGATTTGCCTTACAGTGTTGAGCACATACCACAGAGCCTGGCGGGCTTCTTTGTCTCCTACCCACCTTTACCTTTATCATGGACTCACTTCTATTTCTGCAACACTCTTCCTCCCTCTCTTCCACTTTCTGTCTACTCTATGCTGCCCTCTAACACCTGTCTTGACTTTCTTCTCCTTTTCTCTTTCTTCTCTCCTTCTCTTCAACATCACTATCCTTTCTTCAAGAGCCAATATGTTTCTGACTCCTCTAGGAAGCTTTCTCCAACTAGTCCAAGAAGAATTTATGGCTTCTTCCTGGGGGAGCTCATGATATATTTTTATGCATCTGTGCTGTAAGTGTTCACTCTGCTCCATGTTATAAAACCTTTGTTTGTTGTCTCTGGATTCAGTTTGTGCACTTTGTGAGGGAAAGGACATTTTCTTGGCATTTCTGAGTGCTGAGTACCTAGCAGATGGCCTGGTACTCAGTAGGTGCTAAGGAATGTGGAAATGCATCCCACCATGGTACCTTGGGCAGCTCTAAGTGTGGGTGGCTACAATTAACTTGTCTCATCCTAGAAGGAGCAGAAGGGGGACAGAGAGGAGCTAGCATTCACATCTTTGTGCAAGGTGCATAACCACATTTGTTTCACCAAGTTTCCCAGCTACCCTGCAAGAAAACATTGCAATGATGCATTTACAGGTGAGGAAACTGAGGCTCAGAGAGGGAAGTCATTTGTGCAAGGGCACACCCTTGAGACTTTTTAAAAATTTTTTTTCTGAAGCCAAAGTCTGTAATCCTTTCACCACTCTACATGTGCCCCTTCGGGAAACAGTAATTTTGGTGTGACCATAGCTGAATTTTAATTTCCTGTCTCCCCTTATCTAGACCCAAGCTTCTTGATACAGTCATAGACCAACAGATATTCAGGGAAAGTTTTTCCATCAAAGCATTGGTCTGGGCAAGGGCTCTCAACCATGGGTCCATGCTGGAGGACCATGAAATTACATGGGAAAACAATACATGTTTACTTTGCCAACCTTTCATTGTAATTTAGTATTCCTTCTATTATAAGTGTGGGTGTGTTAGCAACACCTGTGACGTTGTCACAACAGAAATTACATTACATTATCTTTATTTTTTTTGTCGCAGATGTCTTAAAACATAGTTTATGCTAATTACTACTTCCAATTTATGGTTGTTATTACATGTGACTAGATCTTTAATGTATCAATAAAAAAACATACATATTATCATAGTATAATTGACTTTTTCAAAATGTTTTTATAACTGTTTCTTTTTGGAATGCGTTTTTTCATTTAATCTTATGCATTTAAAAACATTATTCTGAGATGTAGCCCATATGCTTCTCTAGGCTGGCAGAGGGGTCCTGGGTACCAAGGTGAGAACCTCTGTTCTCTGGGCTCAAGTAATTTTTAGGATTGATGAAAAGCAGGCTATTGGTAGTAATAACAACCATAAAAGCGAATACATTGTGGATCAATTCACATAACTTTGCTTTCATTTGCTCATTCATTCACTCTTTCATTCATTCATCCATCCATCCGATAAACATCTGGGTGCCTGTACAGCCTTCCAGGCACTGGGCTTCAGTGAGCATTACAGAACTCCTGCCTTCACAGAGCTCTTATCATTCATGCTTTCTCCGACACTCCTAAGGAAAGCTCTGGTGTGACAAACTTCATCAGGCCACTGGCTGGTTTGGCTTCAGGGCCTGACACTCTCCAGGGAATTCTGCTTCTCCCAATGCCTGACCCCTGCCCCCATTTTGTAGGTTAGATTGGCCCTTCTGCAATAAGCTCCCATAGTACCCTGTATTTTTTAACCATTTATCATGGTTTGTACAGATATATCTGTAGGGATAGATATAGGCATAAGCATAGGCATAGACAGAGACAAGGGCTTGCTGGGTGACTCTATCCCATTAACTAAACTCTAAGCCCCAGGAGAACAAAACCCATGTCTGTTTGCTCTTTTCCATAAACCTAACCTCCAGCCCCCATGATGAGTGCTGGGTAAATATTTATAAAATAAACAAATGGATTTCCAAAATATGCCAGGCCCTTGTTGAAGTCCCCGTTTAGTCCTGGTGATGATGAGGGGGTTTTACATCTTTTATCTCATTGTGTCCTGACCGTGACCCTGTCGGTTGAGTGTTAGTGTCCCCATTTCAAAGACAGACAATGAACACTCAGTCATTTTCTCTTTGTCCCCAAGACCACACCACTGCTGGGGCTCATTTGTCCCTCCCTCTTTTCATTCACTGCCTAGGCTTATTCAGTGAACAGCTGGAGCACGCTCAGAGATCTGGAGGGCTGTCAGCACACAGGAAGCTTGTGAGCATCTCAAAGGCACAGACACTCACAGGAAGCTCCGAGACCACTCTGCACAGCAATATATATTCTTGACCTAAATTAGTGCAAACCGTAATAGCGAGAGGATGGGGAATGATTAGTGTCAGCTGGAACGCTGCTCCCCGAATCTCCCAGTGGGAAGGACTGTCAAGGAAGAGGGCAGGGCATTGGAGTGAGACAGGCCAGAGCAGAGCCATGGCTCTACCACTACGACCCACTGTGTGACACAGGACAAGCCCCCTAAAGTCCTCAAGTGCCAGGTCCTGATGCGAGTGTGAGCATTTTTTTTAATCAACAGAATGGGGATAACAATAGCACCATCTGGTAGGACTATGGCAAAACAACGATGATAGAATCCACATTAAGTCAGTGTTCTCATGTTGTAGGTCTCGATAAATATTTGCCATCGTTGTGGTTCTTGTCACCCTGATGCTGTACAAACCTCCCCTGGAAGTTGATTCTCCCTGCAACCACCCCGGAAAATGGCCCTCCCTCCTCAGGTGGCATTCCTGCATGGCCAGCAACAGCAGGACCTTGGGATGGAGCAGTCCATTATTCAAAGCTTTGTCTTTACAAAAACCCAAATCTGCCTCCCGGGGGTTTGTGCCAGCTCACCCCTGTCCAGAAGGTTCTTACCAAGTAACATTCATAAAGCAGTTTCCATGCCCCAGACACTGTCCTAACACTGTACCTGCATTATCTTCATCTAGTCTCAAGACAGCTTCAGTCCTCAAAAATGGTACCCCGGGTTGTTGTTCTACAAAACGGGTGCAATTGTATCATTTCCATCATTGTATTTTTATGAGAATTAAGTAGGTCGACCAAGGTAATGCTTAAACCATGTTGTGGCATATTAGAAATGCTCAATACGCATTAACTATTGTTGCTGTTGTTCTTTCCATACTGATTTTTATAAAATACGAATCTATGCCATTAGTCTAAATAAAAGTCGGGTCTGCTTTTTAGAACTCTGGTCGCTGCCCATAGCTCACAAGTCCAGAATCCCCAAAGCCTGGCACACAAAACCTCGTCCAGCCTGGCTGCCAGTGGCTTGTGCGGCCCTATTCTTGCCACAGCCCCCCGCCTCCTCTTTCTCCAGCCTCCAGCTTCCTCGTGTTGCTTCAGGTTCGCCTGTTCAAGGTGAACCTTCTTCTCTCTCTGCCTGGAATGCGCTTGTCCCACACCACCCTCCTTCATTTGTCTCATCTTAATTCCTGCTCATCTTTTATGACTTAGGTTCAATACTACCTGAAGCCTTGTCTCACCTCCAACTTCCAAGGTCTGAGGTGTGGTGGTCCTTATAGTCCTGTGGTTTTAGTTATATTGCCAGGCTAAGTGTTTTGTTTTGTTTTTTATTTTGCCTCCCTAGCACGCAATGTCATATGTATTCCTATGTCCCCCAGGAACCAGCCAGGGCCCAAAACAAACTGTGCATCAAAGAAAAATTTTAAAAGAGTAAATGGACAATATGAGCCCAAGTTCACTTTCCTTTCTTCTAAATTAGGTTCCTTGCATTCTCAGGTCACAGACCTGGCAACTTTGAGAGACATCCAGATGGCATTAATTACTATTAGGCACTTCTTGTGTGCGAGACATTTTACGTATATTATCTGTTATTTCTCATGCTAACTGCCAGCTAGGTATTAAAATCCCCATATTTTTTCAGATGAAAAAATGGAGGCTTGGAGTTTAAGGGACTCGCCCAAGGTCTCACAACAGTGAGTGAAACTGGGAGACAAGCTGGCCACATCTCTACTGTTCTGCACTTTTTCTCATGCTGTGAGGGACTGAGAAAGCTCCTTGAACCCAAGGTGGGGTGCGGCAGGAAGGCAGCTTCATTTTTATCAAGTGCTATCCTAGGTTCCTCCCTCCCTGGGAACTCAGGAAGCAAGGCTGCCAATTGCCATCAAGAAATGATTAGTCTGCACCCCTGGGGGCCTTGTCACTGTCTGGGCCCCATGTCATCCACTCACACCTCTCTATGAGTGACGCAGATCTTCCCTGGTGTTTATTAACAGCAGGCCATGTCAGCATCTGTTCCCAGGCGCCCTGCCTAATGCTCACCCTGCATGGGGCTCAGCCGACTTGGCCAAATGGAGCCCAGGTAATGCATTTACACACTCCAGCAATCAGGTAGGGAGGAGATGACGGCCTCACTCAACCTGGTGAAGTCTGGCTGACTCAGTTCTAAAAACCAGTATTATTAGAAAAAAGGAATTAGGATGTCAGAGCTGCTTGTGAATATCAGATAGTATCTGGACTTTGCAGGTGCATCATAGAGAGGCCAAAGAGAGCCATAATCACCGTCAGCTAAGTACCTGGCATGCAGCAAGTGCTCAAATATTCAGTGAAAGAATGAACTAGGAGTGCATTTGCATCAGGTTTTAGAGTTGGAAAGACTTATTTCTATCTACCATGTCATTGCATTCTCACAAGAATCCTGCATGGTGGGGAGCTAGAAAGATGCTTCATAGATGAGAAGACTGAGGTTCGGAAGACTTCATGTAGGTGAAAGAATGCAGGTCTGCAGTCGGGCATACCTGGATTCAGATCCTAACTCCAACACTGACCTGCTGGTTTTCCTGTGTAAAACGGAAAATAGCAATCCAGCCTGCTGTATCTTTTTTGTAAACACAGTTTTATTGAAGCACAGCCATTCTCATTCATTACATTTTGCATATTGTCATTCATATTTTCTACAGCTGCGTCTGTGCTGTAAAAGCAGACTTGAGTAGTTGGGACAGAGACTGCGTGCGGTTTGCAAAAGCCTGAGATATTTACTGTGGATCCCGTATGGAAAAGCTTGCTGACCTTCGTTCCACTTGGCATATGTTAGGTACTTAATCAATGTGGGTCTTCTCTCGAATGAAGAAGTGGCTCCCTTGTGGTCCTTTTTCTAAGACTTTAAAGGCCTCGTAAATACCACACTGTAGCATGCCAAGTCTGGAGTCGGAAGCACTGACATGGTGTTAGGGGCACTGGAATAAGAACCAAGAACCAGATCTTCCAGTCTCGGCTCTGTCCTACTGTGTGAACATGGGAATGTCCTTCTGAGCTGAGTAGGGGGTTGAATATTGTCTCTGCAAAATTCCTGTCTGCCCAAAACCTCAGAATATGACCTTCTTTGGAAATAAGATCTTTGCAGATGTAATTAGGATAGGCCTTATTGGATTAGGGTGGGCGCTAACACCGATGGGTGGTGTCATTGTAAGAAGAGGAAATGGAGTGAGGAGGAAGGCCCTGTGACTATGGAGGCAGAGATTAGCGATGCAGCTACAAGCCAAAGGATGCCAAGGGGTGCCAGGAGCCATGGGAACCTCTGAAAAGGCAAGAAAGGTTTCTCCCCTGGAGCCTACAAAGGGAGCATAGCTCTGCTGACACCCTGATTTTGGACTTCCAACCTCCAGAACTGTGAAAGAATAAGTTTCCGTTGTTTTAAGAGGCCCGGTTTGTGATGCTTAGTATGGCAGCTCTCAGCAACTAATACACCACGTTGCCCCTCCTATTCCATCACGATTGAGGCTACTGTGGCACATTCACAGCCCAGGAGGCAGAGCTGGGTGGTAGGCAATGGTTGCACGGCTCTGCCCCTCCATCCAGTTCTTCCTCCTCTAAGACACAGAGGGTTTGGTCACAGGTTTCTATCAGCTTTGCTGTTTTGAGAGCTGGCTTGGAGAAAGCTCAGGACCTGACCTCACCACTTCATACCTGCATGAACCAAGACAAGTGGCATGACTCCCGAAGACTCAGTTTCTCCAGCAGCACAATGGGAGCAAAGATGTGTACCTCACCCCTATGGTGGAAGTCACAGGCAGAGGAAGGGCCTCGCATAGTTCTCTGCTCATAGTGGCACTTAGAAAATCTAGATGATGAAGATGATTTGGGGTATTTCTGGCAAAGCTGGGACTCTCACCCAGATCTCCCTGTCACCCCATCTGCTTCCACCCCCAGTGCTGTTCCCTTGACCCCTTTGCCCCTTGTCGTTCAATTGAGACAGCTCTACGCTCCAAAAGGTCCTAAATCCTGTGTTCAGCAGCCAGAATGAGAGATTGAGTGCTGAGTTAAGAAATTGCCAGTATCTGCTTGAGTTCTTTCTGTCACTCGTGCCCAGATTCTTCATTTTCCAAGCCTGACACAATCAATTCTCTAGACAGTAACAGCCCCTGTATCAAGTCTTCGTGTTTTAAATAATGTCCCCCTCATGTAACTGATGTTTATGCAGAATCAATCCTTTTAAAAGTTAACAGCCTCCGTATTTGTATAGCCTGAGCTGTCTCCCAATTCCACTGAAAGGTGACATTTTTTGCTTGTTTTTCTCTCTTTTTTTGCTTTGTTTCGCCCTGGCGTTCTCTGTCTCCAACTCCTTGTCTCTGTGTGTGTTCCTTTCCACTCACATGGTGTCTGTGTCTCCACTTTTATCCTCTGTCTGTCTCCTTTCCCCATTCCAACCCTTTCTCCTCCCCTTTCTTCCTTCCTTCTCCCTTCCTTTCTGCCTCTCCCTTTCCTCCACATAGGCGACATTTGTTCTACCTTCATGGTTTCTCCTTTTTGAATCTTTCTATTTTTTTCTCTTTTCCCTTCTTCATCCTTCTCCCAATCTACCTTTCATTTTTGTCTTTGTTGTCACACACTTTCTCTGTTTCCTCCTTCCTCTCTTTAAGCTCTCTCTATATGATACTCTTCTAGATGTGTTTCTCCTTCTCTCTTTGTCTCTCTGTTTATCTATTTGTCTATCCATCTCTCTCTCTCTCTCTCTCTCTCTCTCTTTTCTCTCTCTCTCTCTTCTTACCCACCTACCTACCTACCTATCTACCTATGTATCCATCCATCTAAATGCACAGCCATTTATCCATTCATTCATCTAAATATCCACTCATCCATCTTCATCTGGATGACTATGTTTCTGCCTCAGTTTCTTTTTTTTCCTTCTAGCAGTTTCTCTACATGTTTATTTCTTTTCTTGCTCTCATACTTCTCAGATTGTCTCTCCCTCTGTCTTTATCTCCTCCTCTCACTTCCCACCTATTCTTCTCCCTCTAAGGACATTAATATTTTAGCAGCCTTAATGTGGTCCCAGGATCCTCAACTCTTTCCATGATTCAAAAGTGACAAGTCTCCCAAGGGCTTCAGTTCAGGAACTGTTAATTCTCTGTCTCCATCCATTTGACACCCTCACACTATACAAAAATAGGAAGTGAGGGATAATCCGACAGCCTTCTCAGCATCTCCTTTGTCTCTACACTACAGCCCTGAGTCTGGAGGATTCTACTGGAGCCCAGAGGTTGGGGGTGGGCAGGGAGTGTCCTAGTTGAGAGACTCTTGGTAAAATTGCTGAATGGTAGAGATGGCATCCATGCCTTCTGGTGTTTTCTTTGCTATGTTTGAAAAATATTTTGTAGTACAAGTTCTTACCAGGCCTTGTGCTGTGGATTATGATCAATAAGATAATAGATTTAAACAATCTACTCAAAAGGAAAAGGAATTAATTCTGGTTGGGGGAAATAGAGAAGGTTTCACAAAGGAGGTCACCGTAAGCTCTGTGGGGGTAAGGACCTTGACCAATGTCACTGCTGTAACCCTAGTACCTAGAATAGTGCAGGTACATGGTAAGCACTCAATAAGCCTATGCAGCATATGAATGAATGAATGAATGAATATGAACAGTTTTGAGGGATTAGGAATTCATCAGGGAGAAAAGTTAGAGATGAGCATTTAGACAGAACGGCATGAATAAGGATTCAGAGAGGTGAAGGCACACGCCACTCTCAGACCCCTCCTTCAGGACCGACCCATCTATCCCCAGGGTCATAGCTGATGGCCCACAGCTGTGTCCCTTACTGGGCATTGCCTTCAGCCACAGGGAACTGCCTCTCTCAAGGGTACTCCTTTCCAGATGATAGCCCTAGGCCAATGACTGGCCGACATGGTGATGTGGAGGCCTGGATCCCTTGCCACCAGTAGGGATACCTCTAATAAGATGTCTCAGTTGCTCTAAAGCTCCCCTCAGGACCAGACAAGGCCTCAGATCTCTGCGGCATCAATCACATTCCAGGATAGCCTCTCCCTTGCCTGACTGTGCCTTGCTTACTTCTTCCAAGTATATCCCAAAAGGGTCCCTTTATGCAACCCTCTGTTTCAGAGTCTGTTTTGGGGGACCTGACCGAAGATTGTGCATCTAGGAAATGAGAAAAGGCCTTTGGATAGCAGATAGAGAATATGAGGATGGGGTAAATGTAGCTGGACAGGTAGGGAGGGACCACATTACAAAGGACTTTGAAAGCCAAGGAAACTAATTTAGATTTACTTCTATAAGTAATGGAGAGCTATTGATCAGTGGGACATCTAATTAGAGCTGGAACTTAACAAATTCACTGACAAGTCAGTATTAAAGAAGGCAATAAGACCGGTGACAGGAAATAAGCTAGGAGACCAAAACCTGGAGCCCCAGGCTCGAGGAGGGGAGATGAAGAGATGAAGGGGAGTCTAGAGTCAGCACCAGCAGTACTCACCAGCCTCTTCTCTCACTCCCTGTGCATATGCAGGCCTCTCCCCTCTTTGACGAATCTGCATTCCACAAGGCACATGTCACAGAGGAATACAGTGCCTCTTCTCACTGCCTGGGGTGCTTTTTCAGCATCTCCTGCAATCGTGGGCTTCTTAGATACTTCAATGCTAGGATATTCCTCTTATGGACCTTTCTTCAGAAAACAGCCTCCAGAAACTTCCATCTATATATCTCATCAAATAGAGTTTTAGAAGATCCATGAATTACAGTATCTAGTCCGATGTTGTCTCTCAGGAATCTCACCTGGGAAGAATCATTCATTGACCTGGATTACCGTGGCCTTTCTGACAGTTGTTTTCTGGTGTTGATGGTGTGACGTGTATGCAGTATTTAAGGTGTCAGGGTCAGACAGTCCTGTGTTAGCATCATGGCTCTTTGTACGCTGTGTAATTTGTTGTAAGTTCCACACCTTTCATTGTTTCAATTTATATCCACAAAGTCAGAATAATAGGGATGTGCTCATTTTGAAGAGTTGCTATGGGGAAGTCTGGAATCTGTGGAAACATAGACTGCAAGTTAAGAGTTGGGTAGTAGGAGGAGCCTTTTCTTTAGTCTCAGATGGAGCTCGGCACAGACTTCCACTTTGACACGTTACAAGCTGGGTGGCCTTCTGCAAGACATTTCACCTTTCTGAGCCACAGTTCCCTTATTGGTAAAATGGAAATTGGATACCTACCTTCCAAAATTAGGAAAACTAATGAAATAAAGGATATAGAGTTGCAAGTGTAATCTTGCTTATCACAACTAGACAAACATCATGATATGTGATGATAAGCTTATTGGATTTTTTTTTGTTTTTCTTCTTTTCTTTTTAACTATATTTTAATAACATTTTCTTGTTATAAATATAACAAATGATTATCTCAAATGTAATGAATACTAATTTAATTTTTTTTAAAAAACCTAATGAGCGATACTGGTGCTTCTGGCGTTTAACCGTCCCCTTTTTCTCCAAGGGAAGAAGCAATGCTGTCCACATACTTCGAAACCATCAATGACCTGCTGTCCTCCTTTGGGCCTGTCCGTGACTGCTCTCGGAACAACGGGGGCTGCACCCGAAATTTCAAATGCGTGTCTGATCGCCAGGTGGACTCTTCAGGATGTGTGGTAAGTGCCCGTTGACTTATTAACATGGTGCTGGCCCAAGGTGCCAAGGCTGCTCACTGGAGGCCCCTCGCCCTGAAGGGCAGCTGGTCAGGGAGGACGTTTCTGCTCGTTGCTCCTACCTCTGTGGCCTTTGGCATACCAGGCTGCCTTGGTTTTCTCATCTGTAAAGTGGGACAATTAAGTCTACTTCATAGAATTATTAGAACAATGAAATAAGATCTTAGAACTTTAGTTCCCGATATATAATGGTCCTTGAGAGCTCCTGGCTTCAGGAAGCCTGCAGCTCATTTGAGAATGGGGTAGGACATGGCATGTCTTATCTCTGTTAACACAGTGGGGGATGGGTGTGGGTATGTCAGTGAAATTTTCAGAAGGGAAGGTTTCAGCTGATACCTAAGGTTTATAGAAGGCTTCCTAGGGAAGTTGGTGTTGGAACTGGCTTTAAAAGATGGGTCACTTACATTGGGATAGGAGCAGGGATGGCTAAAGTGTGGAGGGAAGATGGAAAACTTGTTTGCGTGGAGCTTTGGTGTCTATTGTTGGATAAAGATACCGAAGAAGACGTGTGAGAATTTTTGTTGCCTATAGAGGTGTCAACCCACATAATTTGTTTTATAGGACCGACCTAGGGTGCTTGTTTAAATTGCAGGTTTAGGGTTCCACACCAGAAATTTTGATTCTATGAACCCTAATTTGTGAAAATCTCATGAGTGTGTACACATGTGGGAGAGGTGAAGGTGGAGGGGGTGTATTTGAAGCAGGCCTGGGAAACAGTGCCCTGCAGACGCAACTCCTTAGCCTGGCATTCGATGCCCTTCTTGATTTGGTCCCTTTCCAGCCTCTCCATCACACTACTTCATTTCACACTAGAGCCAAATGGAGCTAATCAGAGCTAGTCCTCTGAACATACTTGCCTGTTTAATGCCTCAGGGCCTTGGTTTATGCTCTTCTCTTGCCTAAAGTGAATTGCTCCCCAGCCCAGGTAGCAAACATGTGGACTTCTTTTCAGATTCATCTCCTTTATGAAGATTTCCATTCCCTGCTTGGAGAAATGATCCTGTTCTTTTAAGGACCATTACTATTTTCTGTACCTGCATCTATTGTATCACCTGTGATAATTTGTAGCACGCGCTGATTTTTTATAAGTTGATCTCACCCAGTAAGCTGAGGGAGAACCCATGGAATCTGTTGACTCACACTCCAACAATACCCATCTCAGTGAACAAGGAAGAAGGAAGGGCAGGAAGGAAGAAGTGAGACCAGGAATGGGAAGTCCTGCTCTGGACCAGGCTTTCGGGGAAAAATGCACAGTCAGCTCTTAAGGTGCCACCACAACAGCTAGGAAATGGGCAATGGCCCAGAGACTGATACAAAGAAGAAGCTTCTGAAGAACAAGATAATGCAATGAGCCTATATGTTAGATTCAAAGATGAACAGATCTTTAGGGGTGGATGAGCCATTAGAGTTTTTATTGATTAGAATGATCAGGGTTGTAAGTAACAGAAACTCAATTCAAACTAGTTTAGGTAAAAAGAGGAAATACACTGTCTCGAATGAGTCTAGCTAGGCACAATAGGATGGAGAGGCTCAAACAATGTCATTGGGATGCATCTCTTTCTCTCAGCTCTGCTTTCCTCAGCACCATGCCATTCTCTGGCCAGCCGTACCCACTCCACTCAGAAAGTCCTGCTAGACAAGAGCAACTCTTTCCTAGTTCATTCAACTAAAGTCACAGGATTTCATCTCATTGAGCCAACTTGATTGTCATGTTAATCTCTGTACCAATCACTGTGGTCAGGGGGAAGGACAGGGCTTATCCCAGAACCAGTCATACCTGGGGCTAGGGCTAAGTGGAATTTGCACCTAAATTTTTTGGTAGTGAATTGAAGGAAAGGAAAAGTAGGGTGCAAGCAACAGAAAAGGGGCCTGTGGATGCTAGGTACGTCACAGAACCGTAACCCAACCCTTCATTTTGCATATTGGAAAAGTGAGGGACAGTGAGAGAGAGCGGGGTTTTCCCAAGTCTTAGAGCTAGTCAGTGGACACGGAACTCAGAAGAATATTCCACATCATCAATGTCATCCGCAAAACATGAGGCTGATAATTCTGAAAGGATTAAGTTGTCCGTCTCTTTTTCCCTTTTCCATCAGTTCTCTTTCTTGAATTAATTAAGCTCCTTGAGGATAGATGTATGTCCCAGAAGACTGAAACCTCAGAATGCAGATGTGTGTGTGTGTGTGTGTGTGTGTGTGTGTGTGTGTGTGTAGGCAGGAATTGTCTCTCTTTCCTCTCATTAATATAAACTGGAAAAATGAAGAAAGAGAAAGAACATTTGGTCCCTGGAGGTTAAGAGAAAATTCAACAGCCTGATAAGGTTGTCAAAATCTTCCTCTCTAGATTAAGGATCTAATGTTAAAGTTGCAACTTTAGGGCTCAATGGATGTAGGGTAAGCCTGTTTTTGTGAGTGCAAAATAGACAGGTGAATATCAGCTCTTACACTGAAATTTAAAATCTCTTTTCATTTCTCTGTAGACTGTCCGTCACGCCTGCAAAGAGAAACTTTTTCTTATAGCCCCTCTTCTAGTGAACTCCATCTGGCAGAAAAGTAATAATTATGATACTTTATATTCTTAGAACACTTTTAGAGTTCTCAACGCGCATGTACATCTAATAACTCATCTTCACAACAAGCCTGGATAGCAGATTCCCTCACCTGTGTAGGAAATGGACTGACTTTCCAAGGTTTTACCACAAGGTGACAGGTTAGAAGCCAAAAACTTGTCTTCAATATCATTCTTAGTGCCAGAGCCACTTTGGGTTGTTTACCTGTGGAGCCAAGAGGACATGGCAGCAAAGGACATTGGATTGGAAAGAAGGATGATTCTGAGTTGGTCTTAAGCCCTGAGTTGGTTATTGGAGAGATTTAGAATCTTTGTTGACCTCATTAGCCTCAGTTTCTTAATCTTTCAAAAGGAAGCAATTGGACTTTCTGCAAAGTCCAAGAACATAACTGTAAATGATTTGGGATTTACCAAGTGTTATTTATTTGTGAGATTATGAGATCATAATTACTGATATTTTTTATGGAATGGATATGATATTTAGGGCCACAAAAATTTAGGAACACGATGTATTTAATTTTCTTTAATATTTCTACAACTAAATTTCCTTTCTGTTCTGCTACATTTATTGGTAGTGAAAAGTTAATACTCATCAGTTCAGGTTTTCTTCCTCCCACCTCTTCCTGAATATCTGAGTTCGAGGAGTTTGATATATGCCTAAGGCAGGGAGTGAGGGGATGATCTGTGATGGACCCATCACCTATCACGTCTAGTACCTGCTGCCCCATCTGGCCCTTGTCTGTCACTCTCTTTGCTTTCTGACATATGCCAGGACCTCTCTATTCCCATGTGATTTAGAGGTATGTGGTCCATTCTGGCATCTGTTCTCTTCACCCCAACCACAAGGTCATTTGAGTCCAGTTGGCTCTACCTATCAGATAGCTTCACTACCCCACCGAGGGCATGAGGACTGTCCACCAGCTCTTCCACACCACCCTCAGGTCACGAGGATCTTCAGGCAGCCCCCTTGGTCCAGACAGACCATGGAGGCAGGTACAAGTGGCAGGTGCAGGTGGCTGCTTCCATGCCAGGGAAGAGTGCTTGGCCACACTTGCTATCTGGCAAGTAAGGCACAGACCCCCTTTTCCTTGAGATCTTTCAAACCCAGCTAATTTTCTGTAACCCTTGTCCTCTTCTCCGTAGGAATAGAGCACAGGGTCTCTTTTAAGGATACTCACCAGTATTTGCAAAGTTATCTCCTTTGGCTTCCAACATTCCTTTCTTCCCCTTAGTTCAAGTGATTGTTATGCGTGAGAGAGAGGCCACTTCTCTAACTGATCACAGATTCTTTTGTCTATTATTGTTATTGTTATTTTACTTTCAAAGGAGCCATCAACTCTGAAACCCAAAATAAAAACAATCAAAAATAACTTGGTTTTCTGGTTCTGCTCTGGTAATCTTCCCCTGAGATAATCTGGTCGTCAGGTTTGTAGTTGCCCAAACTGGGGAGGCCCATAGGGTGTGTGGTTGGCAGGCTCCCCAAAAGATGTCCACATCTTAATCCCTGGAACCTGAGTATATGTCACCTTACATGACAAAGGGGAAATTAACGTATTATAAGCTAAATTAACATATGGATTAAAGGTTAATAATAAACTGATTTTAAAGAGAGAGATTATCCTGAATTACCAGCATAGGCCCCATTTAATCACAGAATCCTTAAATGTGAAAGAGGGAGGCAGCCAGGGAATGCAGAAGTATGCAATATTGCTAGCTTTGAAGGAGGAGAAAGGGGTTACAAACTAAGAAAAGCCTTTAGAAGTTAGAAAAGGCAGGGAAATGGATTTCTAGAGCCTCCAGAAAAGGAATGCAGCCCTGCTGACACTTTGATTTCAGCCCAGTGACACTTTCAACCTATAGAACTGCCAGCTAATAAACATGTGTTGTTTTAAACCACAAGTTTGTGAGAATTTGTTTGAACAGTAATAGAAAACTAATTCAAGGTGAATGATAATAGGGAAAGGTGATCCAGGAGATACTATATAAAGAATTACCCTGTTATTTTGAATTTCAGTTATTTCTGGGGAGACACCTCCTGACCAGGGATGGGGAAAGTAACAACGAATGAAACATCAAAAGAGGGAGGGACACTTGTGTTTTCTTTCAATGTGCAAAAGATTAAAAAATTGTTGTTTATTAGAAATGGTATAAATCCGACAAACGTAATTATGTTGGCAAGGCAGTTTGAAAAGTAAGCTATGTTTCCATTTATTCTGCATGGCAGTATAAACATTGCATAATTTTAATCAAGATAGAGGACAAAACCAAAGAAAACTGTCAGCACTTAATCATGATATTGTGTTGAGGGCACTGCCACCTCCTCTGTGTCACTGCTGCCCCCTGAAGCATTTCACTCAAGCTGTTCCTTTGTGTTATTCTGGTTTCCCCAGCTCAGGAAGGGGTCCTTTGATGGACTCGACCCCACACAATCAAGTGATTGAAATCTGTCCTTCTCAGCCCCTTTTGAAATATCAATTCATCTTCTTTATTGCAGTTATCTGTTGTTGTATAACATACTGCCACAAAACTCGGGGACTTAAAACTCACGAGTTTGTGGATCAGGGATATGGGCTCAGCCTGGTGATTTGCTTTTGATGCAGGACAAGCTGGATGTCTGGAACTGGAGGATTCCCTTCCAAGACAGCCCCTGCACTTACCTGTCTGGTACTAGGGCTGGAAGGGCCAGCAGTTGCTCCTCACTATGTTAGACTTAAACTGGGGCTGCAGACTAGAGCACTTGCCCAGGGCTTCTCCATTCGGTGTGGGCATCTCATATTGTGGAGGCTGGATCCGCAACAGAAACAACCCAAAATCAAGTGTTCTAAGGCAGAAGCTGCAATGCTTCTTAGCAGCCAGTCTCAGAAGTCCCAGACCATCATTTCTACCACATTCTGTTGGTCAACCAGGCCATTAAGTTCAGCTCAGATTCAAGAGGAGAGAACAAACTTTACCTGTCAGTAAGAGGAGTAGCCAAGAATGGGTGGCCGTCTTAATCTACCCGTTTACCTACAGCATGAGTTCACAGACCTGGGCTGCTGCAGCAGGAAGAGACCCTGGAGATCTAACCAGGCCAGAACCTCTTCCATTATACAGACAGAGAAATAAAAGCTCTAAAAGATGCATGAACTGTAGTGACTGTAGAATCAAGATTTGATCCTAAGGCTTTTTCCTCCCAGTGTCACCTTCCTACAATTACAGCATCAGCTTGGCCACTGTGGCAGTTGAAAGATGTATTTGGCGATACTCCTGTATTCAGCACTGTGGACGGAGCGGGAGCTACAAAAACCAGAGCCCCACCTTGTTTCATAAGCTAGTTCGCAAAACAAGATGCATTTCAGCAAGCCTGCAGTTGTGACCTTGAACAAATCACTTTGTATTTCTGCACAAAAATATCTAGCAGTTGACATGAGTCCTGGGGGAAGGGAGGTGGTGATAGGAAGGATCCAGCCACTGAGGGCCTACTGTGTGCCAGTTCACTTATGTCCATGGCCACGAATGCTTATCACTATACTCCTAGATAAGTGTCATTATATCCATTTTATAAAAGAGAAAAGTAATACGAGAGCAATCACCCATACCGTGACTCCACCAGACATGATTCCAAATGCATTGCTTATTTTAACCAATTTAACTCTCACCGTCAACCTAGGAGCTAGGTTTTATGACTGTCTCCACTTTACACAAGAAAAAAATGAAACTGTCTGGTAGAAAATGAGGGAATGTGAGAAAGCATAGAGGAAGGAGGAATGATGCAAGACAGTTGGGAGTCTTCATAGAAAGTTAGGTAGGTCAGAGAGAGGTACAGAGGTTTGCTTGCTCACTGGATTCTAGGGAGTGATGGTAGCTTTTGAGAGGTGTGTCTAGCCTTTCTTCTGAATTCCTGATTAATTCCACTCTGTTCCACCACCTACAAATCGTCCCGCCACATACTTACCTCCTCTTCTCTCCCACCTTTTTTAAAATTTTTCCATTTGACCTAAAATGCCATCCAGTCTCCTAGATATCAGGAAGGATCTTAGGACCCCTGATTGCCTTGAGATGCTAAGAGGTAACAAAAAGTGCTGCCTTTTAAAAAGTCAAGATGAATACATATAGGAATTTTCATTTATTATAGGTCAGGCACCTCTTGGCACCACTCAGCCGGAGGCAGGAACTGCAGTGTGGTTCAGTGCACGAGAGAGAGGCTGCTTCTTTCCATTCCTCAGCTTTTACCCCTTTAAGGACTCAATTGGATTGTAATTAAAGGAAACAAAACTCGAGAGGGGTGGGGAAGACATGCAAGGAGAGTCATCAGAGTGAGAAATCACTTTGGAGCACAGCCCGGGCGCCACTGACCAGGGGAATCCCAACCCTGTCTGCCTGGCATCCAGCCCTCATGGATGGGTGGAGCAAGGCTGAGCCTTGGTGGTTCTGGCCTCTTCCTCCCCAGAAATGGACTCCGGAGGCTTAGTGCATCCCTGCAGATCTGCCACAGGGTGTGTGATGGATTCATGGTACAACCAGCACAGGTTTTGCCAGAGTCCAAAATGAGGAAAGATGCCTGCCACATTTCCTTTTAAAAAGTCTTTAGAAATATACAAAATCAGGAGGCAAAGCATCTTTAGGGCAACTCGAAAACTCTTGGGTTGGGAAACAGTATTTAAAGGATTGAATATCTCCTCTACAGTATCCTCTGATCAGACAGGTCCATAGACAGAATTCTTTAAATGCACCTTCATCAGTAGCACTAATACTGATATTATTGATAGCATTAGTTAGTTGATGCTATTGATGAACAAATTAATGCTATCAATAATATCAGTATAGGTATTATTGATGGAGATACACATAAGGAGAGTTTGCAAATGCTGATTATATGCCAGCCCCTGGGATAAATGCTTGAAACACAGGCATCACCTTAAATCTTCACAGCTACCTTATGAAACAGGCAGAAGAAATGGATTGAAAAAGCATGAGAAATTTGCCGAAGTCCAACCAGCCAGGTAAAGGCAGAGCAGATATTCAAAGCTGCCTAACTCCAAAGCCCATTCTCTTTACTTGTCAGATGGCAACTTTTAGAGGCCGAGGATAGTTGCCTAAGGATTAAGTGAACATCCATCCCCAGGGTGAGGTAGCATAATGGGGGGCAGGCACTTTCTTCTCTCCAGGCTTCCTTCAGTGTCCAGGATTCCTTCTTTCTCTTCTATGTCCAAGAATTTGAAGAAAGATAAAAGAGCGTGCATCTTGGAATGGGGTGGGGATGGTCAGAAAAGCTGTACGTGTTGACTAGATGCCTGCACACAAGGCTCAGATTTGGGGTGGGGAAGGGGGAGGAATGGGGTCATCCCTCATTGGGAGCTCTGTGTTTGCATCTGTGCTTTGTGAACATCCAGTAAAGGCTTCTTCCCTTCTAGGTTGGGGTGGGGATGGGGGGCAGCTGTGGCGTTTCCAAGTTTATAATGTGTGGCATTCACATAAAGCCTATGCACCCTTTTATGACAGTCATATTTTATTCTTCCTGTGACATTTGAAGCCTTCTTTATTTCCCCGCTTCACCTTATTTCTTTGGGACTCAGATCTGCTGGGTCTGATGGTATTTCTGGTAAGCTGATTTTATTGTGTGGCAGAGTTGTTTTCTGTTAAAGTCAGCAAGCAGCCCCGCCCCCTCTCATCTGAAACGGTGGGTTTAACCCTTTGATTCCCAGAAGAATGGTGTGGAGGAAAGGAGCCCCACCCAGGAGACAGGAGTGGGAGCCACAGTCCTGGTTCCACCACCTGTTGGCTGCAAGCCCAGAATAAATTTCTTCAGGGAAAGATTCTGCCATTTGTTTACTCTGTACCCTGGAGCCTGGCCAAGGATTTGGGGACCATCCTGGAGAGTGGCTGATGAATTGCTAAAGTATCTTTCAATTCTCAAAATCTATGACCACCTGAATTTATATTCTCAAAGGGCAATGGTTTCTAATATCGGAAAGGCCTGAGGGCAGGAAAAGTATCATGGAGCTTACTCAACTCATTGCTTGGTAGAAAAGTAAATATTCAGGGGGAAAATCCCCATCGCTTTTGTAAGCATCTCTGGAGTGACATTGCCATTCTAGTGCCTCATGCCCCTACTTCAGACAACTTTCAGCTTTGGGGGGAGAGAGAGAGAAAGAGAGAGAGAGAGAGAGAGAGAGAGAGAGAGAGAGAGAGAGAGAGAGAGAGAGAGTGTGTGTGTGTGTGTGTGTGTGTGTGTGTGTGTGTGTTTCTTCCCCACCGGCACCTCCACCTCTAGGAGGTCAGTGTAGTATTTAAGAGCACAATTTCCAGCACCAGAGAAACCTGGGCCCAAAACTCACTCTGTCACGCACTAGCTGTGTGGCCTTGGGACAGATAGCTTAAGGCTTCTGAGTCTCAGGTTCCTATAGAGTAAAATGGGGATAATAATGCCTGACAAAGCTGCTTTAGGACTAACTGAGATAACACATATGTAATGGGCCAGCACCTGGCCCAGAGTAGGCATGAAACACAATTGCTATCATTATTATTATCAGATATTTCATGCAGGGATCATGATGGTGGCGGTGGTGGCCGTGAGAGCTGAAATTGCCTGAGTGCTTGTTATATCCCAAAGCCTCTGAGATGGGTCTCATTATTCTTTTTTCTTCCCGATGAGCAAACTGAGGCAGAGCGAACTTAAGTAGCTCACACAGGTTCACACAGCTCCTAAGTCCCAGAGCAGAGAATGTGAGGCTAGCAGCCTGATGCCGAAACCCTCCCCCTTAAATGAGGTGAATTCTTCATAAACATCGTTCTAGTGATTGTCTAACATCCCCTGGAGGGGAACATGCCATTGTTTACTTTGTCTTGTCGATGGACATTTTGAGTGTTTCCAACCTGAGTCTAGTATAAACAAGGTTGCTCTGAGCATCTTTGGGCACAAGGTTTTTTCTGAGCTTTGAGTTGTTTCTTTAGAATACATTCCCTGAAGTCTGTAAGGACAATTTTCAAATGTCCCATTTTCTATAATTTGGGAAAGGCATGGAGTGGAATTTTTTTTTTTTTTTCTTAAAGGAGCACCACTGCTTCGGGTTTTTGAGACTATGCCTGTTTTAGGGTGCTGGTGTTCTTTCAAGAAGTGCAAGGGCAGCTGGGGATGCTTGGCCAGGTGGGTTTGGGGCAGAGGAGTGATAAAATAAAAGTAGTATTTTGGGTAGCAGGGACTGGTGAGGTGTGCGAGATACGTGTAGGGGAGAGTCCAAATGCAGAGGCACAGCGCAGGAAGAGTGAATGGGGTTGTGGGCTGTCACCCCTTGGGGGTATGACAGGGTCAGAGGTAGAGCCTGCAAAGTTCTTAGTGGATGTGCTGGGTGCCTATGAAGAAAAATCCGTAGCCAGTGGCATGCTGGTAATTAGACACTTTTTGTTCTAGCTTTGAAATGAAAACCCAGAATAATTGTATTCATCTTTATTACATTAGAATTTTCACTTTTATAGGTATTTTCACTACCCAATCTTCAGTCTTCTTTTCTCTTAATTTTTTCTTCTTCTGCTGTTGTTGTTCAGTAGCTCAGGCTCATTGTAAAATAAAATAAAACCCTACTGAAATGTATACAGAAAAATAAAAAAACAAGGTCCTTTTTTTCTAGCACTCACTTTAGAAATAACTCTGCCACACTTTGGACTCTGTATCTATCTTTTTAATATATTTTCTCCCCCCACATATACAAATATAAATAAGAATTTATATATGTAAGTTTAAAAATAAAAGAATAAAAGGCACACAGTTGTAATTTTGGAAGGCAATTTTCTATGTCAGAACTCCATGTCTTTATGCATACTTTCTAAAAGCATTTCCCCTTTTTGTTCTTTTTAAGACAACTGGCTCCCTAACTTGGTCTTAACAATATTTAAACCTTATGTAAAAAATAAAGATGAGCAAATTGAGTCCAAAAGCATAAGAGTTATGTGTGGCTTGAAGCCAGGTGTCCTAAATTCTAGTCGAGGACTCTTTTTTTCCATACAGTGCAACATCCTTCTTTTGTCTTTTGTCATGGGTCTTGGAGATACATGTATGACAAATTATGGCATCTTCTTCCTCTTCTTCATTATTATTAATTTGAAATTCTAACCTCTTTCTTATATTGACCAGCTTCTCATGGACCCTGGCTTAATTAGTCTTTAACCACCACCCCAGATATTCTTGGAGACCAGAGAAGTTGTCCATGGGTGGGAAACAGTTTGGGGCTCAGGAAAAAGAATAACTGGACCCCCCACCATGGGCCTCAATCTCGGAAACTGTTAGCTTTGATGTAGCAAACGATGAAAAGTTTTCACAAAATACTTGATAGCTTTTCTTCTCACTGGATACAGTTATATACATTCCTAGGAAGGATGGCTAGATAATTAGAATTCTGGACCCGTGGGAAGAGCAGACTTGGCTGTAATACAGAATTGGGTTCAAACTCCATCCCTATCACTGGGAAGTTATGCGACTTTGGGCAAGTTGCTGAATATATCCGAGCCTCAGTTTTCTTATCCATAACCTGGGAATGATCCCTGCACCTTGTGATGTTCTTGGCTGAGCCCAGAGCACGCAACCGGCACCAGCTGGACCCACTTCTGTAAACTCCCTTTTCAGGGTGAGTTCCTATCAGATAGGAAGGAGCTTAGTGACTCGGGAATCATGGGATCCTGTTCTGGCTTTCACTGATCTTTAAGAATTTTCCTCATGACCATTGGAAGGAGAGGTGACTTCAGGGGCCTGCTATCATGGGGTGATCTAAACCTAAGTAAAAAATGACCCTGAGTTCTGTGAACTCAGAGAGTTGAACTTGATTCTCTCTGGGGCTCCTTTCTTCTCCCCGCCCCAACAGCCCACACATCAAAGCTGTGCTTGAGTCACTAGTTCCCTCTAGAGGGAAGATCCTGAAGATCAGCCTAAGTGGCAGCCAGGAGGACTGTACTCCCCACACCCCTTCCCCAGAGAGTTGTTTTTTCATGCAAAACCTTAGACAACACAGGGTCCTCCATATGGTGGAATTCAAGCAGGAGTATCTGTACCCAAACCTGTGTGGTTTTGTTGTTGCCTTGTTTAGATAATCAGGCATTTCATCTAAAAACTTACTTGTTTCAATTATAAACTTACTATACATATATATGAATGTCTAGACTTCAGAGAGAGAAGAATGTTGAGAAATACCACCTCCATTAACCACCATTAACATGTTGGTACTTCCTTTTAGTAGGTAGGTCTTCTAATTCATATTTTGTGATTTTAGAGTGAAATAGACACATAGAAAAATGTGTGAAACATGACATACAGTTTCATCAACAGTAAGTAAGTTAGTGATGCTTATCTAGCCATCACCCAAGTCGAGAACCAGGATGCCACCTGCCCCTCAGAAGCCCTTCTTCACCCAATGCACTCACTGCACCTCCATTTCCCATTGCCACCCCTTCTTCCTTCGTAGAAGTAGGCGCAACCCTGACTTGTATGCTGACCATGTCCCTTATTTTTTCTTTAAAGTGTCCTCACCTATGTCCACATAGAACAATTTTATTTATTTATTTTTGATTGTCAGTAGGGGGTCCTCAGCCTTCCATTTGTCTCACTAAGCTAGGAAAACAACTGATCTCCATTGATTGAAGCAAGGATTGGGTATCCACTTATCCACAGTGTTACTCAAATTTTAGCTGCATGCAGAATGCAACCCTAAGTATCTACTGTGTGCTGGACACTCAGCAAGGACCCAGAGTTATAGCCATCTATTGTGTCCTGGCTAGAAGGAGCTCACAGTCTTTTTACAGAATCAAAAAATGACTCTTCACATCCTATCACTGTGAACCACATGTGGGTGCCTCTTTTCCCCATATGCACAGGATGAACTTTCTCCATTTCTACTGATTCCCTCTGGTATAGATCCTGGCCTCAGCCACTGCTCTCTGTCCTTTGAATCTTTGGCGCCCATATGAGCATATTATTTTTTCTTTCCTTGCAGTCTTTTCCTAAGGCACATTTTAAAATGTTACATCCTGAGTTCATTCTGGGTGAGAGAGAAACCTTTAGGCAGGGGATGGGGGTAGAGAGAGAAAGAACAAATGTCTCTTGAGCTGCTGTTAAGTGTAACTTTGGATCTGGGAATCTGCGCAGCATCCAAACCAAATGGTATCGCCATCCCCATTTATGTGAATATGAAGGGAAGCAGTGTGCCCAGTGTCACTCATATAGGGACCGGCAGCATCAGAACCCAGCCCAAATCTGAGCGACTCTAGTAATCTTGATGTTCAGCATGTTGAGGGTACCAGTATAGGGGCGGGCTTTCTGGAGCACAGGGCCCTGTTGCAGTAATGGATAACACTGGGCAATAATGTGTCAGTGGCTCCTGTGCATGACAGCACTGAGACCTGGGGTGCCCGGAGAGCTAGTTTTTTTTTTTTTTTTTTTGGGGGGGGGGGCGCGGGGAGGAGGTGATGAGCACTTATCCCAGCATCTGGCTGATGTTTAGTACTCAGTAAATAGCAGTTAGAGGATGATGCCAAAAGGCCATTGGAAAGGCCTTAAAAATAAAGACTTGAAGCACCCTGCCCTGGATGGTTAATGCTTTGCTGTGGGTGCAGGAGGAGAGAGTGTCAGAGTAGGTGCTTAATTCTCAGTGCTTGTGAGTTTCCTTCCACCACCCACCTCTCTTCTCAAAACAATGGATTTAGGGAACCTCAGGGTCCAACATATGTGGCATCTGTCTCTAATCAGGGGTAGACTTTTTTCCTTCTTTTTCCTTCTCTTAAATTGCTCTCCGTGACAAAAAATAAATAAATAAAATATGCAAAACGCCTCAAATTACACTTACCATATGATGAATAAATATATACCCATAGAAACATATGTTCAACCGTTGCTGCTCCATGCTTTTCAAAGCTAGCAAGCTTATAAAATCATTTCTCAGGCAGAGTCCAGGGGATCAATGAGGAGGTGTGGAGTGAGGATGCAGCCTCAAGCTGCAAATGGAGTTTTTAGTTGCAAAGGATGGGAAAAGGAAACCAGGCAGTGACACCCAGCATGCATCGAAAAGTCCACATCATGAGGAGAATAGTAGCACCTGTGCCATCAGGCTGTATTTAATATTAGGAGTTAATATTCATAACACATTTAGAACAGTGCCTGGCACACGCTAAGCGCTGTTAAGTGTTAGCTATTATTGTTATTAATGAGCTATGCAAAGGCTATTTGTTATCGTCTCCAGACAGTTATTGAATAGATGTTCTTCAGGCCTCCTGGCAGATTTGCTTGGGGAAGCGTTCCTTGGCCTCGCTTCTCTCAGCCCTCGGTGCTTGTTTTCCATATAAGAAACTTTAAGGACTATAAGAACATGCATACTTATTTTTCTCCCCTTGCCCACCCCCTTCGAGGGCTATGGCTAAGACTTTGTGAGCTTGGTGACCTGGAGGACAGGTAGACTTTGAAAAGGCTATTACTAAACTGAACACCCACTCCATGCAGAGCCCTGGGGAGCTCCAGAGAGTTGCAGAAGGCTTGATGACTCCCAGCAGGATGACCAACCATTTGAAGAGGCTCTGGGAGTGACCTGTAAGCCATGTTCTCAGGTTGCTACCCCTAGTCCCCAGCTCAGGTGCCACCTACTACCAGAATCTACCGCCTGACCTCCCTTGGAATTTCTTTCCTCCTCTTGCAGAGAACCATAGAATGCACATGCTGTAAGGTCCTTAGTGACCAGCTATCAACTTTCTCATTGAACAGGTGAGAAGATGGAGGGCTAGAGAAAGGAAGAGAAGTGCCCAGAGCAGGAATTGTAACCTGTGTCTCCTAAAGCCCTGGGTTCTTCTAGAGCAGTGGTCCCCAACCTTTTTGGCACCAGGGACCAGTGTTCCTATGAGAATCCCATGCCTGATGATCTGAGGTGGAGCTGAGGCAGTGATGCTAGTGCTGGGGAGCGGCTGCAAATACAGATGAAATTTCGCTCCCTCGCCTACCACTCACCTCCTGCTTGCAGCCCAGTTTCTAACAGGCTACAGACCAGAACCAGTTTGTGGCCCAGGGATTGGGAGCCCCTGCCCTAATGGGAAAGACAGGCAGTCCTGTATTTAGATAGCTAGCCGTGATCAACACGTGCATGAGCAAACCCAGCCATGCGGCTCAGCACTTGCCATTTCAGCACTATTCCTGAGCATAAGCTATCTTGAACCATGACTAACTGGCCTCTTAGGCTTTTCTCCATTTCTCCAGTTGGTCTTCAATCTCCTATAACTCAAGGATACCATGCCTCCTACCTTTTTGTGTCTCCAGAGGGAAGATGCATGCTGGTGCAGTGGAGAGAGCATGGGTTTAGAGTCACATGCCATGTTTGTACCCTGGCTTCACCACTCAAAAGCAGAATGACGTGGGAAAGGCACTTCTGGCCTCAAAGCCTATTTCCTCTTCAAAACTGGAGTGATGATAGCAAGCTCACAGAATCCTGGGCCTTCACGAATAGAATAAGAAAGACATGTAGTTTGATGCCTGGTCCACTGCAGGTGCCCAGGGCATCTGAATTTCCTTTCTCACGTCTTCAGTGTGTGTCGCATGTGGCACAGATGGCTGGCACGGGGGGACAGTGGCTTGTTGGTATTTCACTGGAACTCCTGCTGTAACTAAACAACGCGACCAAACATTTTATTACATTCCAAAAATATTTACCAAGCATCAAATATTGAGTAATAATAATTGCAATAACTAAACTTTACTGACAATTGACAGTTAACCGTGTATTAGGTGCTATGCAAGGGACATCATCAAATTCTAAGTTTTTTTGGTTGTTTGTTTCCCCACAGCTATTCTACTGAGTAGGTATAATTAGGCTCATTTTACAATTAGAAAATTGAGGCTCTGTGGTTAATGAAGTGACTGGCTGAGATTATGTAGCTAGTAAGTGGCAAAGCCAGGTCAGATTCAAGCCCTGGTCTACCTGACCCCCAAAGGCCACACCAGGTGTCACCCTTCCATGTGCTGGACACTGGTATAGTCCTAAAGAGAGGAAGCTGTGTGTGTTGTACATTCCTCAAATATCCCACAGACCCATGGGAAGACAGACTATGAACCAGAAACCATCCCACCTGGCAGGACAAAGTTTGTGCCAGAGGGCAATTAACAGAGATGGGGGGAAAATGATTCTTTTAGACTCTGGGCATCAGAGGGAAGAACTTCCATGCAAAGGTTCTTTGTCCTTTGGCACTGAGTGTTCTCAGCAACCCCAGGAGGCAGTTTTATATTAGCAAATTCATTTTCAAATGGTGAAACCAAAATCAGAAAGGTGTAGTGACTTGCCCAAAGTCACACAGCTAGCAGCATCTGGATTCGACTTCATTTCTTTCTGTCTCCTCAGCATCTCTCAGCTTCTGGGGGTCAAGAAAGAACCCATGGAGTGGGGCTGGTTGAGCTATAACTTATAGGATATATATTAATCTTTTAGAAGAGGAAGATGGGCCTGGCTGAGGACAGAGCATGGACAGAGTTGGGCCCTGCACGGAACAGGTGCTGCTGAGTATTGGACTGGATGATTTCCAGACCCAGGTGGAGGGATAGGTGAGGTAGGCTGGCTTGGACTGTATGCCAGAGAGCTCCCCTCGGGTCTGGGGACAGGCTCTGCCTCCTCAACTTAAAATTCAAGGCCCCTTGGTGGTCCCTGCAGAGGCAGTCTTACATTACCTAGGATTATTGATCCTTGTAATCCTTTTTGCATGCCCACTCCTTCCATCCATGTCAGCCTCACAGCTAGTGCAAATTGAGGGGCAGCTGACTTGGCATGAGTTGATTAAAGCTCCTAGTAATAATGGGCTCTTCACTGGTCTGGTTGTCCAAATAAATGTTGCCAGTGACAGACAGGCTAGGTGGCCTTGTTGACAGATTGAGGCTGAGGAGGGAGAGGGAAGGGGGACTGAGAACTGGCAGGGCCTTCTCTGCTTCCCCCATTCCAGGAAGTGCTCCAGAGGCTTCCTGGGACAAGGAGAACCAGGCCAACTCAGTCTCTAATGAAAGGGATGGTGAAGAACTCAGCAGCCCTGAGCTTATATGATATCTTTAGTAAATTGCCTGCAAAACAGGTGTATCTTAGAGGTGCCTCTGAGCTTTGCTTTGGGGATTTGAAGAGATAGCATCTGGGAAAATACCCAGCACATGGTAGATGCCCAAGAAATATCTATTTCATTTCTATTCTTGCTTCCTTCCCTTCTATTCTTCCAGGATGCTATGTCTGATCTATACTGATCTGATCTGTACATCCAAGACTATGCTGCCAGCAACCTGAGTCCACTCATTACCCATCACAGTGACCTTCCCACAAAGTTTCAGAATTCTTGTGGAACCCTAGCCAGTCTGAACCACGTGCGACATCACAGGCAGGCCACCACCATGTGGATCAAAGGAAAGAATACCTCATGCAATCAGGGCACTTTAATCGTGGACACAGTGTCCCTCTTCCTTGCCATGTGACCTCAGGCAAGTCACTTGGTTACTTTGGGCTTTAATTTCTTCATCTGCAAGATGAAAAGGATGATACTGGTCCTATCTTAGCATTGTTGGAAAGAGCAAAAACAGCTTGTGGCAGTATTCCTCCTACCTTCTGCATGTATGGAGTCCCTCCCATTGCTCTTGGATGTATTTCCTCTTTAGGGGAATGTAAGAAGATATCCACAGCAGCAGTTATCGTTTTTTGAGCACCTGCACTGTGGCAGATGGGAGACAGGTTGGGGATCTGGTTTGATCCTCTCACAAACCCAGGGAGGTCAGAGTTCCTCTCTTCAGTATAGAGATGCAGAAACTGAGGTTCAGAGAAGCAAGGGTGCACAGGAGGGAAGTGGGTGGAAATCTCTTAGTTATGCAATCCTATGCAGCTGATAGTGTGCTGGGCCTTTCGTTCACCAGTGACATCACTGTTGTCTCATAGTCTCATTTAATCTTTACCATTATCTGATGA
The DNA here is from genome assembly GCA_030015415.1 of Cynopterus sphinx. Lineage (NCBI taxonomy): Eukaryota > Metazoa > Chordata > Mammalia > Chiroptera > Pteropodidae > Cynopterus > Cynopterus sphinx. The sequence continues at coordinate 116,997,943 of CM057385.1, read as the reverse complement.
GACAGTGCTAGGAGGTGGTACTGTTCTTGGGAGCTAGTGCTACCATTCCACTTGCACTGATGATGAGAGAGCAACCAAATGATCGTTGAGCTTGTGGAGGATGACAAGGCTTTATTTACCCATAGTTAGGCAGGTCTACAGGTATCCTTGCAAATTGTTAAAGTGTGCTCATTCAAAGGAAATTCAAAGCAAATTCTCCAATTTCTTCTGAAATACTTTAGAGCTACTTCTCCCCTTTTCACAAGTCATAGTTGCTTTGATGAATACCTAGCAGCTCAGGGGCGAAAGACTTCTCCAACTTCTTATTGTCCAATTCCTTCATTTTATAGTAGAAGAAACAGACTCAGAGAGTGGGGTGTGCTTACCTGTTTAAGGTGAGCGAGAGAAGTTTTAAAGGCAAGCCTTTATTGAGAGAGAGCTCCTGGGTGAGGTTCTCTGGTACAGAGAGGAGAGGGGCCAGGGAAGTAGTGTCCTGGGGCTGGAGGGCGCAGCTTTTATGCGGTTATGTGAGGGTAGGGGTATAGGGTGGTTAATGTTAATCAAATGTTAACTGAGCATCCGGATTAGGGTGGTGGTGCCTGGGGTTTTAGGGTGGGCCCTTGTCTGAGGGTCTGGATTCCTGTATCAAGCTGGGAAGTCTCCAGGCAGGCTTCTGGCTGGCCCTTCCCCCGCTGACCTAACAACCTGAAGCCACCCTGCCAGGTAGAGATGAGGCCAGGCAGAACAAACTCAGCAATTTGGAGACCATTCAGTTGCATTTACTGTGCAGGCTTCCTAAGATCTGCTTGCTCTCCATCATCCATTTTTATGCCACACCAACTTTAAGGATGGTTTTGTAATTATCACAGTTTTCCAGATGGAGGAATTGAGGCCCAGAGAAGCCTCATAACTAGCTTAATGTGACAACCAGTAAGAGGCTGGGTCCACACCTGGAGTTGTTCCCTTTATCCCATCCTGCCTCTCAGGCCAAGGTGCCAGAAAATGGCCTTACTAACTTCTCCCAGAGCCCTGGGTGAGAGCAGGGCTTTTTCTCCAGCAGGATCAGGAAATGTCTTGGGCTTATTTGCTGTAAGAGTCACTCAAGCCCAAGGGAAAGTTATTCTGTTTTGTAAGTTGGTCGTTCTTTCTTCTCAGAGCAGTTGGTCTGCCTTTTAGAACTGAGGGTGGGTTGAACAGCTTATTACAAATGTTGTACTTGGAGCAATTTGCATTTCATAATTAATGAACATTAAAATGTATAATTACAAACAGAAACAAATGGCTTGGTACTGAAGAAAAGTTGGGCTGGGAAGGAGGGAGAGCAGGCACAGGAGATGGAGAAAAAGGTTTGGAGGGAGCAGGGCAGGGCCAGCCAGGGATGGAAATATCCGGGAATCTTCCATATGTCTCCTCCCCAATTAGATCTTCAGGGCCTTAAGGCTCAAGGACCCAAGCTCTGGGTCTCCCTGTGGGCCTTCATCCGAGTGGACCAGAATGAGGACTGTGAAGTTCTGGAGCCTACTGATCTGGATTAGACCCCAGACCCTCAACTCTCTCACCTACTTACTATAAAACCTTAGGGCAAAGAAGCAGCCCTCCAATGAACAGGGTATTATGGGATAAACCTACCCCTTTCTTAAGCCCACTACTAGTCCCACAGAGCCTGCCTCCCAAGGCTCCTTTGATGAGCTTTAAGAAAGTACTTACAGATAATCGAATTCACTAACTTCAGTAATCGCTTTAAAGTACCAAATCAAATCACTTCACCCTCCTGCCAACAACCCTCCAATGCCTTCCAGTCGTTGTACTTAGAATAAACTCAAGATGCCTTCCATGGCTGAAGCTGGAGGATCAGCAACTTTTTCTGTATAAGGACCATGTAGTAAATAGTCACATGTGGTGTTTTTATTGTTTGTTTGTCTTATATCCTCGCTTAAAAAAAAAAAGACTTTAAAAATGTAAGAAAACATTCTTACTCTAGGGCTTTGCAAAAACAGGCTGTAGGGGAATAGAAGTCTTTTCACTATTCCTTCTATTGAATACAACAAAAAACCCTGTAGGGTACATATAAAACAAACATAGGACTGTGAAAAGTGGAGAGAAGAAGGCAGATCAGCTAGGGGACTGAAAGATATGGTCAGTGCCTTGGGGTTTTTTTTCCCCCTCATATTTTCCAACAAAAACAAACACAATTCCAAAAGCCTGCTCTCTTTAGCCAGAGTATCAGAGAAGGACAGCCTCAGAAGACAGAAAATTTTAGACAATTACTATTCTACTCCAATCATCACAGAAAACCCTGCCCCATTCTCCACCCATGCCAACAAAGACCAAGTAGGAGCTAGACTTCCATCCCTCCCAGGCTGTAATGAGACAATCAATAATACAGTCCTTCCCTCTCCCTGCTAGGGAGGTGTTGAAGAAGGCTAAGAGACAGGACTTTAATCCTCACTGAGAGATGATGATCAACCCCCACTCCCATCCCGAACTCGTCTAGTGTTATTAGAGATTACAGGAAGAGCCTGAACTGTCCACCCAACCTGAAGTAATGAGGCACCCTTCCCTTCTCTTTTGGGGGTACTGCCAGAGAAGGCTTAGTAAAAAGTCAGGATAATTGACCATTGAACAGTAGTAATGAAGCCTCCCCATCTCCCATTGTACCCCCTGCATGGTATCAATGGAGCCCCAGTGGGGAACAGTAACTAGGCACACCTGCCACTTCCACCCAGGGACATATTAGTGAAATCCTAGTAGGGAGTCAGATTCCCACCGCTTCTCATTATCGAGGAACCTTCTCTTGATTATCTATGGAGACTAATAGGGGAAATGGGTGTTCTACCTCCCTCTGGCAATAATGAGGTGCGCTTCCCCTTTTTCCTGTTGTAGCAGTGTCAGAGGAAGCCAGATAAAATAGAAGATTTAAAGAAGGTCCACAGTTAAAACATAATGCCCCAAATGTCCAGGCTTCCATCAAGATTTACTTATCATATCAAGAACCAGGGAGATCTCAAACAGAATTTTAAAAAAGGAAGGAAACCAATAATAACAGAAGTATTAGAATTAACTGACAAATATGTTTAAATAGCCATTGTAAAAATGCTTAAATGAATACAAAATGAAAAAAAATGAAGTTCTAACAAAGTAGATGAAATAAAGGAAAGACAAATGGAAATTATAGAACTGAAAAATACAATAGCTGAAATCTTTAAAGGCATACAGCGTATTGAATCAACAGTGGATGGGAAGTACAGAGGAAGTAAATAGTGAACTTAAAGAGAGAAAGATGGCAATTATTCACTCTAAAAATCAAGAGGCAATAGACTGAAAAAGAAAATAAACACGGTTTCAAGATCCCATGGAACTGTAAAAAAATAAAAATCTAACATCTGTGTTATTAGAGTCCCAAAAAGAGAGAAAAAAAAGGAGGACTCAAAAAGTACTCAAATAAATAATGACTAAAAACTTCTCCAATTTAACAAGACATATAATACAGGTTCAAAAAGTTGAATATATTCCAACCAGGATAAACACAAAGAAATTCACACCAACATATCATAGTCAGATTTCTGAAACTTCTCTAGTTTTTCAAGAAAAATAAAATAAAATAAAGCCTTGAAAGCAGAGAGGAATGGCATCTTATGTATAGGAGAAAGACAGTTTGAGTGACTATAGAATTATCATGAGAAACCATGAAAGTCAGAAAAAAGCAACACCCCATTTTTCAAGTGTGGAATAAAAGAGAACTGCCAACACAGAATCCTATGTCTAATGAAATCTTTTAGGAATGGAAAAAAAAAAAATCAAGACATTCTCATATGAAAGAAAAGCCAAAGAATTTATTGACAGCAAACCTACTCAAAAAAAAAAAAAAAAAAAAAAAAAAAGACTAACAAAAGTTTTCCAAACAGAAAGGAAATGATAAAAGAGGAAATCTTAGAATGTTGGAAAGGAAGAAGGAACACAGTTAGCAAAAATGTATAAATGCAATAGACCTTTCTTCTCCTCTTCAGCTTTCTATATTATGTTTATGTTTAAAGCAAAAATGTTTGCAATGTCTGATGTGGTTGTAAATGTATTTAGAGGAATATTTAAGAAAACTATATTATAAATGGGAGAGAATAAGGGACATTAGGAAAGTAAGGTTTCTGTATATCACTTCGACTGATAAAATGATACCAGTAGGCTGTGACAAACTATGCATGCTTAGAACCACTAAAAACTATATAAAGACATATACTCAAAAACACTATAATAAATTAAAATGGAATCTTAAAAATGTATAAGTAACCGACGGGAAGGCAAGAAAAATAAATCAAAGGAATGAAAACCAGAGATCAGAAAACAGAAAATAAACAGCAGACTTAAGCCCCAAAATATCAATAATCACATTAAATGTAAATGAACTAAGTACACAAATTAAAAGACAGAAATTGAGCAAGTAGACAGAAAATTAGCAATGTTATAGAATAACTCAATAATAATATCAACCAACCTTTTGGTTAACATTTATAGAACACACTGCCCAGCAACAACAGAACAGTCTTTTTAAGTGTATAAGGATTACGTACCAAGATAGACCATACCCTAGGCCATAAAAAAAAATCTCAACAAATTTAAAAATTCAAATCATACAGAGTATGTTCTTTAGCCATAATAGAATCAAACTAGAAAGCAATAACATATAACAGAAAAATCTCTAAGTACTTGGAAACTACACAACACACTATTAAATAATCAATGGGTCGAAGAGGAAGTCTCGAGGGAAATTAAAAAAAAAAATACACTGAACTGAATGAAATGAAAAATATCAAAATTCATGAGACACAGCTAGCATAGTGATGTATCCTTTTATTGTAGCTTATAAGGCAAGAAAACGAAATAGAAGACATATAGATCAGAAAGGAAGAAATAAAACTACCCCTATTGGCAGATCACATGATTATCTAAATAGAAAATGCCAAGGAATTTACATATAAACTTCTAGAAGTAATGAGCGAATTCAGCAAGGTCTCAGAACACAAGAAAAATATGCAGCATCAATTGTGTTTTTATATACCAGCAATGAACATGTGGACACTAAAATAAAAACTTAAGTACCATTTGCAATCTCTGAAAAATAATGAAATACTCAGATGTAAATCTAACAAAACATATGGGACCTGTATGCTAAACACTACATAATACTGATGAAATAAATCAGAAAAGATCCAAATAAATGGAGACACATATTGTATGGATTGGAAGAGTCGATATAGTATCTTCATTCTCCTCAAATTTATATAAAGGTTTAATATAATATCAAAACCTCAGCATGATTTTTTATAAATATAAACCAGATTTTTCTTTAAATTATATGGAAAGGCAAAGGAACTAGAATAAGCAGAACTTATTTTGAAAAAGAAAAAAGCAGAAGAAGTCAGTCGACCCCATTTCTAGACTTATATAATGACAGTAATCAAGACTGTGTGGTGTTAGTGGAAAGACAAACAAATAGATCTATGAAGCAGCGTAGAAAACCCAGGAATGACTGACACAAATCAGCTCAATTTTTTTTTCCACAAAGATCCCAAAAGCAATTTAATAGAAGAAACGGAGCCTTTTCAAAAAGAGTATGCTAGAACAAGTGCACAGTCATAGGCGCAAAAAAAAAAAAAAAAATCAAACCTCAATGTAAATCTTACACCTCATACAAAAATGAACTGGAAGTGTATCACAGAATTAAATATAAAACATAACACTATAATACTTCAAGAATGAACAACACACACACACACACACACACACACACACACACACACACACACACAAGAAAAATCAATAGGACTTGGGCTTGACTAAAAGTCCCTAGATTCCCAAGTCTGATCCATAGAGAGAGAAAATGGTAACTTCTATTTTATCAGAATTTAAAACAAAACAAAACAAAACATTTGCTCTGTGAAAGTTCATTTGAAGATAAGAAGACAAGTTACAGAGAGAGAAAATATTTGCGAACCACATGTCTGGCAAAAGTCTTGTGTCTAAAATATCTAAAGAACTTGCAAGACTTAATAGTAAAAAAAAAACAAAACCTCAAACGATCCAATTAGAAAATGAGAAAAAGACATCAAGAGACATTTCACTGCAAAGGATGTTCAGATGGAAAATAAACACAAAAGTTGTTCAGCATCATTAACTAGTAGAGAAATGTAAATTAAAACCACAGTGAAATATAACTAACACCTATTAGGGATGGCTAAAATAAAAAATATTGACAAATGCAAATACTGACGAGGATGTGGAGAAACTGGATTGCTTATGCATCGCTGGTGGGGACTTAAAATAATAGTACAGCCATCTTGGAAAGTTTGTAAAAACCAAACTTTGGAAGTTTGGCAACTTCCTAAAAAAAAATTAAGCATGCAACTACCATCTTTATTTGTTGAGTGCTTATTATGTGCTGGTTCTGAGCCAGCCTCTATAGATGGGTTTCTCATGGGCTCTCCAGAAATGCCTCCAAATGAGACGTCATTATTCCAGTGATGAGGAATCTGAGGCTCTTGGAGGTGAAGCACTTGCTAGATGCTCAGTGTCACAAAGCATGTGTGGAATTTAGGCTTGCTTTTAGTCCTTGTAGTCTCATTTCCAAGCTTCCCCCTCATGTAAAGAGAGTAAACTGTGATTCCAAGATTGCAAGACAGGTGAGTGTGGTGTCTGGGCAATGGTTCTGATCTTTCTGCCATACTAGGATGTCTCCCTGCTGCTCCAGTGACATGTCCTCTCGCTAAGAAGACCAAACCCTCCTTACTCCAGTATTCCCCAGTCACTCATGTTAGCAGAGTGTTCATTTTTCCTTTCAAATTATACTTTATTCCCTCCAGTTCTATCACCAGTTCTCTGTCTCACAGATGTATGCAGATTTCTTACCTCTCAGACTAGATCCTCAGTCCCATTCAAATTCCCATAACAGCAGCTACCATTTACTGAGAACTTTGTGAAACACTTGATAAGTTTCTCTCCCTGTATGAGCTCTCCGTTGCTGCGTAACAGACAGCCCCCAGAATCAAGCGGGAGCATCATCAGCCCATCACACTTACCTCATGGGTTTGCTGTAAGGATTAACTAAATAAAAACAGGTGAAATGTTTAGATTATGCCTCAGTTATAGGCCATACTTTTTTACAAAACAAAATATAGACTATTTTCATTAAAGCATGTCAATGCAATTGTGATGAAATGCCACCTGGAAGAGCAGGCCCAGGAATTCATAGAGGAAACCATCTTACAACCAATACTTTTTTACAGAATGCCAGTGCTAGGGAATCAATAGGTGATGGGAAGAACTGTGAGCAATGATCTCCTATTACACGGTGAGAAGGTCAGCTGTTTCTCCGAGCACGCATCCCTGCGTCTCTGCACACAGACAGACCCGGTGACAGCAAATGGCACCAAATGACCCCATGACCAGCTGCTCTCTTGTCTGGCAGTGAATGTTCCCAGACAAGCAGAGGCTTTCTCTGAGCTTGTATTAATATGTACAACATTTTGCTCACATGGAAAATTGATTTTTCTCTTTAAGCACAAAACGTAGCCGGTTTTATAACCTTTTTGCAGTTTGACAAAGGCCATTTATAACCTACTCTCTCCGTCACCCTTCCTGGCGCCACTCTCAAATGTCTCGAAGAACTTTGCTGTGCCTTTGTAATTATGAATTCTTCTGATGTGAAATCTAATTTCCAAGAGGGCCGACCTTTTGTTTGTTACCGTGTTTTTTGTAAATTAATTTTGTGTGTGTGTGTGTGTGTGTTGTTCCTAGTGGTGTTGAGAGGGAAGGGACTGGGGAGCTGGTTGGGAGGGGGAGCACGTTTTCATCAGCGATATCCGGTGATGGATGAGGAGGGCCGGGCTCCGAGTAATAATCTTTGTGGGCAGGAAATGCCAGAAGGGTGACTGAAATTAAAACCTAGTACCTCATTTTCTCTATGCAAACGCCGGAGATTTGGAACTGTTTTTCCATCTGCTGGATTGGAGACGAGCTCAGCCTCATCAAATGATGCAAAACTAAATTAAATCAATAGCCAGTTGTCCCTACAGTATACAGTCTTCCTTTCACAAAGCACTAAGCAGGTGCCAGGCACACTGACAAGAACATTCGATCAAGGTCACTCAAGGTCACAATCATTGGGGTTTCTTAGGGGCCAGAGGGCAGCTGTTTGGTTTCGTGTACATGGCTGCACAGAGGATTTGAAATGATCTGCAGAGGACCTTGGCTGTCTGCTTTAGGAAGATTCAAGTTATTGTTATTGTTGCTTACAATTAATTTACTTATTTAAGCTGGAGAGTGATGCTACTTAGATATATCACTCCAACGGCAATTAGGAGGATGGTGTAGATTGGGGTCCTCAACCTCCTGGTCACTGACAGGTGCTGGTCCAGGCCTGTTAGCAATGAAGCCGCACAGCAGGAGGTAAGTCACTGGCCAGGAAGAGAAGCTTCATCTGCATTTACGGCCACTCTCCAGCGCTAGCATCATCGACTCAGCTCCATCTCAGATTATCAGATGTTAAATTCTCAGAGGAGCACCAGTCCCTGGTGCCAAAAAGGTTGGGGACGCTGGTGTAGAGGAAACCAGCAAACTGGTTAGGACTCCTTTGTAGTCTGTGAAAGGACGCAGGAATCTCATTTAGGGCTCCAGGTACAAGTTTGGAGAAATGATGACAAATTCAAGACAGGAAGGAGAACTCACATTTGACGAGTCCAAAATTGGTGCCAAATTTTCCAGTAAGGTGCGCGCTTCCATGGTCCAACTTAAGCTTCATAGCGAATTAATCTGTGCCCATTTAACTGATAAGGAATTTGAGGCTCAGAGAGGGTATCTTGCCCTGGATCTGACAGGAAAAAGCGGAAGAATTTGAATTTAACCTCATATTGGGTAGGAGCTCTTTAAGATACATCTGGCTGCCTCTCTAAGGGACCTTTATCGCAGCAGACCTAATTCGACAATTACAATCAACACAACTGTGATGATGGTCCCAACAACATTCATAGCAACTAATATTTGCTATGTGGCTATCTCATGAGCCACAGCATTCGAAGCATTGTGCAGATGTTATCTCACAGCTCTATGCGGCAGGTAATGGCAAAAGTCCCATTTTACAGGTAGGCACACTGGGGTTCAGGGCAGGTAAAGGGACATATCCAAGGCCACGCTGATGTTAGTTGGGTACTCTTTGATACCCAGCTCATGCACCTATTCAGAAGGTGAGAAGAGATGGTGTGATGGGAACGTCCACCTCCTCAGCCATAACCATCCTGTCGCTTTCTCTCTGAGCAGTGTCCTGAGGAGTTGAAGCCCATGAAGGATGGCTCCGGCTGCTATGACCACTCCAAGGGCATCGACTGCTCTGACGGCTTCAACGGTGGTTGCGAGCAGCTGTGCCTTCAGCAGACACTGCCTTTGCCCTATGATGCCACCTCCAGCACCATCTTCATGTTCTGCGGGTGAGTGTCCCTGAAGTCCAGCCACTCCCTTCAGAGTGGTGAGGGGATGCAGAACAAAGATCAGGAACTACAGCTCAGCCAGGTTGGGTCCGACCTTCAAGTCAAATTGTCTTTCTGCTCCTGCTTTTTCAGACCAAGAGGCAAAAGACAAGAATATAACCTTCTGTTGGGTATTGGGAAGAATGGAAGAAGAATTGTGATAACTATAATCCATGCTCAGGCTGCATCCAGGGGTCAGGATAAGTCCCTGCTGGAGCCTCCTGCCCCTTCTACATCTCTTTGTAGACCTGGTCAGCGAGTTAGTAGACACATGCAGGCACCGTGTAGGTATCAGTAGGAAACCAGCAGGTATGCTAAGAACGCAGGCTTGGCCCAGGTTTTCAACTCTGTTTCTGCAGGAATTTAGCAGTGTGGAGTTCAGGGTTTCGCCTCTCTGCACCTTAATGCCCTTACATACAAGGGTAGTTAATTAGGGAAGGGGAGGTGGAAAGGAAATAATGCAGACAAGTGCTAAGGCTCAGTGGAGTAGTAAAATTTGTCTTCCTCTGAAAGAAGGGGCAGAGTCTAGTACCACCTTGCTGAGTGGCCTGGGACAAGTCCCTTTACCTCCCTGGGTCAGTTTGAAAGGATGTCTACCCTTTCTTCCAATTTATCTTTTTTCCCATATAGAGGACTCCGTGGTAGTTACCCCTTTCGTATATAACATCTGGCATAGTTTTGGTCCTCAGTAATCACTCTAAGAAAATGGTAGCATTTTTTCTTCTCCTCTGTATTTTCTTTCTAATGATGTGTTTATATTAGAAAATTTGCTCATCTTTTGACATTCTGTGACTCAGAAAAATAATCCTGAGCTCGCAGGAGAGTTAATCATTGAAATATATTCCTCAGTGCCTTAATAAGATAGAAAAGCAGTATAAGTCATTTAACAACCTTTCAGTATTATGAAAAAAAAGGGGTGGGGAAGTACGTATGGGTTTAATCTCAGTGTAACAGAAAATTAATTTTACCTGCATGGTTCTAATCTGCGGGGTCCAGTTTTTCTTGTTGGGGGGTCTATATCAAGGTCTTCCTTTCTGCCCCAGGTGTGCTTTTGAGCAGGTGTCAGAGCAACTCTAGATATGTATCAATAACATAAATAAGAAATAAATTAGTGTATGCAGACTGGAATTTATAGCAGCCTCTCCTCGGCCTAAGTGACTGCAGGGCAATGTTGAGTAAATTGTGTGTTGGTTTAGATCTGTGGCTTGAATACGGAATCAGCTGTATTCTTATCATTGTTATTTTTCTCCCTGCATATTTTGGGGGAGGTGTCCCTCTGTTGTAAATAACAGTAACAACACAGTGACAGCAGTAATGGGTTTTGATTTAGAAATGATCACTAACTTCCATCCATAGCACATGACTGCAGTCAAGGGGAATCAACAGACTTGGGGTCTAGTCCTAGCTCTCTACCCCCAACTAACTCTCTCTCAGACATTGGACCCTTGAACTTCAGTTTTCTCATCTCTAAAACTTTAATAATATATACTTCAATAAAATGATGGTTGCAAAGAGGGCAGAGTATTTGGGTTTAATCAAACTCCATTCAGGTTAAGTAAGTTGCCCAAGTTCATGTGGGTAGTGATGTAGGATACCACCTCCTCACTGTGTGACCTTGAGCCAGTTGTTAAATGTCTCTGCATCTCAGTTTCCTCATCTGCAAAGTAGGAAACATCAAAGTATCTCTCTGTAGAGTTGTTATGGGGACTACATGGACTGCATTAATTATATCACAATTTCCATTAACATTTGTAAAGTCGTTTAGACTGCTGCCCTGCCCAGAGTTAGCACTATATGTGTTTGTTAAATGAAATAAAATGAATCTGAGTAGTGACAGTAGCCCCCCTACTTGCTCAGTGACCCTAGGTGTTCAACCTTTTTGTTTTCGGTCTATGAGACAGGGGAGAACCAGCCTTCCTTACTGGGAAAGGTCTCTGAGAGTCTTAAATTAGGTTGAATGAGTGGGAATGTGCTGTGAGCTGTTGAAGCCCTTTCTAATGCTGATAAACAGGACAAAAAAGAAATGAAACCCAGGTCTCCTAAAACGAACTGCAGTGTCAACACGTTTCGAAAATTGTCTACTACAGATGCAAATGAGAATTACCCACACTTGTTAGAGGCACTATAAACAAAACAATGAAAGCTATTAGCCAGTGCTTGAGCAAAAGTTGATCTCAAGAAGTGGCGCACTGTTAAATTAAGCAAGAAAAAACAAATCCTCACTCAAAAGGACCTCAACTTGCTCAGAGCTCTGTGACCTCAGAGTTTCCTGGGTTAGCACAGATTTAACAAATCCCTTTGCAGCCAGGTAATAATAGCAGCTAATGGTTATGAAATGCTTCCCACTGCCATGTCTGTGCTAAGTGCATTGTGTACATTAGCTCATTTAATTCTCAGAACAACTCTCCATGAGAGGTATTATTATATGATCTCTTTTAATGTCTAGAAAACCAGGCACAGAGTAGCTCAGTGACTTGCCCAAGGTCACACAGCTGGTAAGTGGGAACAGCAAATTCAAACCCAAGCCTTGTGGCTCCAGTCCCAGTCAGGACAGATTTGATGTCACTGCTGGCCAGTGGCCACTTCTAGCCCTGTGGTCCTGAGCAATCACTTTCTGAGCCTCTTCTTTCAAATACAATCAGATGTGACTGACACCGTTGTGAGGATGAAATGAAATTGTACATGCACAAGGGCTGGCACACTTACAGCTCTCCAAAAATGGTAGTTATAATTAGTTTAATGAGTCTAAAGCCACCTCACTTAATCATTCAATGACTGAGTTAGGCACCTTGTTTACCTCTCGATCTCCACCACCTGGGACACCTAATAGGTGCTCAACTCAAAACTGTAAAATGAAGTTTCTCAATTAACATGGCTAGGGAAGCTGTCACCAGCCCAGCCTTTCCAGCTGTATTTCTAGCCACATTCCTCTTTAGATCTCTTGATTTCAGCTTCTAGAGTTTTGACATCGTTCCCTCTGCTTCTCACCTCCCCTCCCTTCCACACTCACCATGTGTCTGTGGCTCTTTAGCTTGGACAGCTCTGTTTCACCTTCAAGTCCCACTGCAGGCATTACCTTCTCCAGCACGACTTTTCTGAGCCCTATAAAGGTGCCAGAGCGAGAGGTGCAGTCTCCTGGAGATGGTAGTATAAGGCCTCATCCTTTCAAGTGGTTACCATTTAAATATTAAGTATTAATATTTAATACTTAGCAATAATTATTAAATATTAATTGGCTCAATAATGATTAAGTGGGGTTAGGGCATGCCAAGAAAGGACTTTTTATTGTCTTGTCTTCTTTTGGTTTTATTTTTTCATTTCTACCCATAAGACCCTCTTACAGGGAAAGGGCCATTTATACTTAGCCTTAAATTCTAATTTATCTCTGTGAAATCTTGACTTGTCTCATAGACTGGATCTCAGGCTCGCTGCCTGGGTTATTAGTCCCTAGTCAGGATACGTTCCCCAAAAGTGAGTAAAGAATTCTTTCTCTGGGGTCACTTACCCCTGCACCTCCACCTCGTACTTCTCCCTGTGATAGCCCCACTGCTCTGGTGATTTAGCTGCTTTACTGTCTGGTCCCTGTCACTCTGTGAACTCCTCATGAACAGAGACTGGTTCTTAGTCACCTATGTGTCCCCCTTGTCATTCGCCATTGCTTGGCCCAAAAGCTTCTTCAAAACAATAATTATTGAATTAAGGAATTCATTTGTCTAAGATGTGTTGTGCCTACTCTGTGCTCAGCCTTTTATGGGATGCTGAGAATGCGAAGAAGTATTAAGTATGAGCCCTTGCCCACCAGGGGAAAAGGTGGCCGAGCCTCACTTGGTCTTGATTGATGTCGAGAGCATAGGTACTAGTGTGGTAGAGAGAAGCAGGTGAATTTGAGATAAACTGAGGTCATTGAATACTAAACTGAAGCATTTACAATGAAATCTTATAGGTGAGAGACTATTACCTTCTCCTAAGACCTTGGCAAGTTACCTAGCAACCATCTTTGTTTCATTTGTGTGCATGTGTGTGTGTGTGTGTGGGTGTGTTTACAATGTATACTGTGCATTCTTTCAAGAGAACATAATATTATCCACATAAATCCAGCATGTAAAAAAAATGGATAATATTAAGATAGGACTGATCAGAGCCATTTGTAAGGAGAGCAAGGGTAAGGAAGAAAATGGTTTCAGGAGCCTGAAGTGGATGAGTGTCTCAACATTGAGATAAATTTAGCTCTGTGCATCTTGGCAACCAAAATAAACAGAAAAAAAAAAGTTGATTATATAGTTGTCCTTGCTTGAGGCAAGGAAGGTTGCAGTTTTTGTTTTTGTTTTTTTTTCTTTTTTTTCCCCCCAGAGTATACACCGTTCCCTGACATAATTCACTAAGAAAGATGTTTCTTGTATATTCCTGTGTCAGAAATGGTGAGCAATGTCATCCACATTTTTGAAGTTTCAGTATTTCTCAGATCAGTGAGAGGAGAAAACTGGGGCCGGGAGGGCCTCACAGCCAGTTATGAGGTGAAATTGTGATAGGAGATATCCTAAGCTTCTCTCTTCTAATTTAAATGTGTTTAACATATTTAAATGTAATTAAAAACATAACAAAACCACATTTTAAAATATGGGTTCAAAAGAGCACTTCCAGACTCAAATAGTCCTATCTGCTTAATGTAATTCTTAAGTGATTTTAGGAGGGAGAAGAGATAAATACATGTGTTTAATATTCATGGGTAACCTTATGCTGTTTATTTTCATCATCAAAGCTGAAGTCTGCTCTAACAGTAGAAAACACTGACCCAAAGAATAGACAGACACAGCTACTGTCATGTCAGTAGCTGTTTACACAGGTATGTCAGGGGTCAGGGAGGGTGAGGAACGTTCATTCAGGCACTTGTTTTGTTGTGGTTTCTAATTTTTAGGTTAGAACTGAGTCTCACCCTCTGACTTCTGACTGAAAGACATGGAATTTACCTCTCATAGTAAACATAGGACATCCACATGCCAAGGTCTTGTCAAACGTTACAACCTTGTGCTCTTCACCATTTGAAATAATTGTAAAAGTTCTGATGTAAGACTTATTCACAGACAATTGATAGAAGCACACAAAGTCCATCCAATTTTTTCAGATAGGTGTTTTCCAGTGTGAATTTTGTGGAACATTAGGTCTACGAGCTGCTTAAAAAATTGAAAGTTCAGTAGTTGAGGCCATGTGGGGAAGTCTGCACTCTATAACTGCCTCTTGAAGGTTCACAGTGCACCTGGGGACGGTAAAGGCTCTGACAAGTCCTGCAGTCATGGAGTATATATTTCATTGCTTCTAAAGTGCCCATATGTTCCACATTTTAATATCTCTGAAATTGGGATATATATTCCTATCAATAGTTTGGCATAGTTTAATCAGTGATTTATTTTTCCTTTCAGTGCTATCTGAAATATTAGTGACTTACAAGTGTTGGGGGTCTTAGAGTAGATATGTTATTTTTATATATATATATATATATATATATATATATATATATATATATATATATATATATTTATATTTATTTCAGAGTTCCCTATGAAATTATGTTTCCTACGTTTCCCTTCCCTTCTTTTCCCATCCCTTTCCTTTAATCTTTTCTAGAGAACACCCTTGAGTATATTACCTTCAAAATGGTTTTTCTAGAAACTCTTTTTTTCCCCCAATAACCGAAGCCTTCTATGGACCCCTCTCTGAGAACAGTTTCACTGAACTTCATTTTGGATATTGTTGGGACAATTGAGGACCTACATGAGGAAGACTCCAGTGACATTGGTTAGTGGGAGACTTAGCTACAAGGTCACAGAGGACCCTGGTCCTTATGACCCCAGAGTGGGATTTCTCATAGGTGGCAGGGTCAGTAAACCTAAAAAGCAGCTGTTTCTCACTTGCCTTGATATAAGGTAGTTAGATTCATCCCCCATGTTGGTCCATGTCTATATGATGTGCTGTCCCTTGACTTCTCCAGGCCTTCACTTTTCTCTATTCTTAACTTTTCTAGGACTTAGTTCCCTTCCCTATTAAAAAGATAGTTTGTAGTTTAGGCATTTCAACAAATGATTTTAGTGATTCCATAAGCTATTGAGGAATAAATGAATGAGTGAGAGAGTAATTACATGAATAAATAAATAATCTGCTTAGAGCATTTGTATAAACACTATTTTGCAAAACAAGCATATTGAAAAAAGTCACATGTGCGGAAGTGGAACAGGCACTAGTTTTAGAGTAAGAAGATCCAAATCAAGGCCCCAGCTTTTCTAAAGTGTCTGTGGGATCATGGTCAAAGAATTTAAAATGCCAAGCCTCGGGGAACTCAGTGGCAAGGTTGAAATGAAAGTACCCATCTCATGATGTTGCTAAAAGTATTAAATAAATCATGCTCTTAACTAAACACATAAAAGGCTTTATGGAGCAGTCTTCAAAAGTCCCATCTAGTTCTAGTATTCTCTATAATGTTATGGGTATGTTAAGGGTAACACATTTGTTAACTTCAGCTAAAATGCCCAGTTTGTATCTTTGTACTTATTTTATGTTTTTCATTTTGGCATATGTATAAATATAGTTTCATGCAGATCTTGGCAGGTTTCCTGTGAGCCAACACTCTGTAGAATTTCTGTAAGAAAATCTCCCAGACAACAGAGTGTTCTAAAAGAGCTCTATAATTATGTCTTTTGGTACAAAAATAATTTTTTTTTTAAAAAAAGGAAACCAACAACTAAACAGACCTTTGCATAAATTATCTTGTGCCCTGAGGTGGCTTTACGGAGAGAGTTGCTCACCTTTCAAAACTGAGAGGAACATTGGCCTTTATGAGTCCCTATTTTCTTTTTTTCCTATATTTCTCAGGGTTTTACTGAACTTCCCAATGCCTTTTATCTTTCTTCCATCTTCTTCCCCTGAGCCATAATCCTTTCCTACCCACAGGCAAAAGAAAATCACCCTGCCAAGAACCTATGGTTGTAATAAATATGGCTGTAAACACATGTTAACCCAGACACAGACACACACACACACATACACACACACACACGCACACTCACACTCACACTCACACACTCATATACACATGCCTTGAAATATGAACTCCTAGGTTAACTTCCTACTGTCACTATTAACATGATAATCTCCATGGAAAAATAGTTTGAATTCTCTCAACACCAGTTTTTTTATCTGAAAATGGGAGCAATTTCTTCCTGTGAGGGTTAGCATTAGTTTCCTAATGCTTCTACAATGAACATACCAAATTTAGAGGATTAAAACAACACAGATTTATTATTTTACAGTGTGACAGTTAGAATTTCTAAAACCTAGGTATTGGCAAGACTTTAAAGCCAGAGATACAGCCTAGTCTCAGCCTTCACCTTTTCTGCTTAAGGTTGTATCTTCTTCTCTGACTCTGACACTCTTGTCTACCTCTTATGTTCTTACAAGGTCCCTTATGATTACATTGAGCCCACCAAGATAATCCAGGATAATCGTCCCATCTCATAATTCTTAATCTCATCTGCAGAGTTCATTTTGTCATGTAAGGTAGCACATTCAGAGCTTCTGGGGGTTAGGACATTGACAATTTTGGGGGACCATTATTCTATCTGCTACAGGTTGTAATAAGGAGCAAATCAGGTCATATGTAGGAAAAAGAATTGTACTACACTGGAATCTTGAATGCGGGGCTGAACTTTGCATATATATCTGTGCATGCATACATACATATACACATACATTTTTGAATATACATATCTAATGTATATATTTACCTTATATGTAATAATAGCATGTATTATATGTTTACAATATATGTATATATGTATGACTTATTTTCAATGGATGGCACATAGATGTTCACACTTATACTATTTGAATAAAATTTTTTAAAAAGTAGAGACAAAGAGCAACTCTATTGAAACAATTCAGATCTAGAGAGAAGCCAGCAACTAGAATCTGAGAACCACCGAAAATAAATTTATATTTCTTGAGAAGTGTAAACAGGCTAATAGATCATATCACAATCATATGTGATACTAGTATAGTCATAATAACATATAATCATCACAATAGCTGGCATATTACTTGGCTACTACATGATAGTTACCACTTTATTTTTTGTGTAAATTATCTCTTATTCTCACACCAGCTCTGTGATAAGGATTAGTATTACCTCTTTTTAATAGATTATGACAGTGAGGCCCAGGGAAATTTACAGATTTGATCAGGGTCAAGTAGCTGGTAGGTGGTACAGCCTCTATTTGGACTCAGGTTTAATTAGATGCAAAATTCGAACTAGACACCTTGTGTCTTCCTCAATAAATTTACCAAAATAGAAATTATACAAGCTACATTCTCAGACTAGAATCCAATGATATTAGATGTTAACAATCTAGCTAGCAAGTGAATCTATCTACTTAGGAATTAACAAAAAGACAACCTTCTAAGTTACAGTTGTGTAAAAAGACAAAAAACAAAACAAAACAAAAACCCCTTCAAATCACCACTTAATCTTTAGAAGTGAGCAAGAAGGCCACATATCAAACTTGTACAATACATTCACAAAATAGTAGTCAGAAGCTCCTTGCCTTTAAGAAGCAAGAGAAACTGAAAATAAACAAATGAAGCCTTCAACTCAAGAAGGCAGAGGGGAAAAAAAAAGAATTATAAAACCAAGTCAAAGAAAACAGCAGGAAGGAATTAAAACAAATAAAATGAAATAAATGAAACAGGAAAAAATAAAAGGAGCCTCATCAATAAAATGCAAAAGCCTGTTCAAAGGAGAGAGAGAGAGAGAACACAAATAAGCACATTAGGAAAGAGCTAGGGACATAACCATAGGAGCAAAGAAGATAAAACAAATTTAATGAGAATACTGTGTCTAACTTTATACTGATAAATTTGAAAGTCTTGATAAAATGCATTATTTTCTTAGAAAAAAATAAATTACCAAGTTTGAGTCATGATGCTGTAGAAAATCTAAATAGACAGATAACAAAATAAACTGATAAGATAGTTAAATAGATACAATTGAAACAAAGACATCAAGCCAAGGGGATTGTAAGCAGGTCCTATCAAATCATCAAGGGATGGATCACCTTTATCTTACATAAAGCATTCCAGAGGAAGAAAATAAAAGGACAGTTTTCTAATAAATTTCAAATGTTAGCATAATCCTAATATTCAAATTGGGAAGACATGTACTCATTCATCTAGAAAAATCTGGTAGACATATTAAAACAAATGAGTTTCTTATGTGGTAGGATGAAAAATCAACTTATACACATCAGTAATAGCTTTCTTCAATATCAGCAATAACCAACTAGGAAATATAAGAGAAAACATAAGCAAAAAACGGATTCTATTCCTAAAGTGGAATAGACTATAATAATAGAAACTATCACTATACTATACGTTTTTTCACACTATATTCCAAACATAACTCATTTAATCCTAACAGTGGCACTGTGAAATGAGGACTTCTTTGTAGATAAACAAAGGAAGTCCAGAAAGGTTAAGCATTTTGTCTAAGATTATACAGTCAGTAAGTATAGAATCAGGTTGTGGACTCTGGTAGTCTGGTTCCAAAACACATACTTGTCACTTCATATTGTATCACATAAATACCTGTGAATAAGACCCCCACAAGATAAGTGCAAGACTTTTACAACCAAAAGTTTGAAACTTCAGTAAAGGGTTTATAAGAAAACTTGATAAATGGATATGTAAACTATGTTTTCTGAATTACAAGACTCACAGCTGTAAATATGCTATATCGATTGACTCAGATAAGACACATTGCTGTTACAAAACAAGCCTTCCAAACCATAAGCTTACATACCAGTTTATTTATGCAAGATACATTATGATGGAGGCAGCCAAGTCCTATCCTGCAGTATGCATCTGGGAAACCTAGTTTCCAAGCTGGCCGTAGCAAGGGAAGAGAGGGCTTGAGAAACACTCAGGACATTTGAAAGGGCTGCATATGACAGTGACTGATATTGTATCAGCACATATTTCATCCATCAGAATCTTGTCACTTGGTCCCTCTGGCTCAATTGCAAGGGAAGCTCAGAATCATCGTCTACAGTGCATGTCCAGGTAGAGGACCCAGTATGTAGAGCAAAGACCACAGTTGTTTGCAGTTCACAGTACAGAGTTGACTATCAATACATATTTCTTAGAGGAAAAAAGAATTAAACATTCCCCCAATTTAGTCTACAAATTAATGCTGTACTCCCCCAAAATTCCACTAGGGTTTTATATGGAACTTGACAAGCCAACTCCAACATTCATCTCAAGGGGAAATTGAGTGAGAACAGGGAAACTTTGAAACAAAATTAGTGTTCATGATGGAGAGCAGACTTACCTTACTATATCCAAACCTTACTATAAAGCTATAATAATTAAACTAGTATAGAATTACTGCAAGACTATACCGATAATTAAATAAAAAAGGCTTTCATCATATATACATGGTATACATAGGGATGTTGTATATGACAAAATAGCATTCCAAATTAATTAAAAAATTTACCCTTCAGGTAAATTATTTCTAATTATAAAATAATTAACTCAAAATAACCTCTTTTACCATGCACAAAATTTAATTCCACCTAGATTAAATGAAAACTATATAAATATTAGAAGATACACAGAAATACATTTTATCATCTTGTAGCTTCCTAAGCATTACACAAAATTCAGAAGCAATAAAGGACCATAATAGAGAGGTTGTAAGATACCAAAAGCAAGATTAAAATACAAGTGCAGACTGGAAAAAAATTTTAGTATGTATGGAAGGTGAAGGGTAACTATCCATAAAATAGGCAAAACATATACAAACCAGTAAGGAAAAAGACAAGTATTGCAAAATATAGAAAAAGATGTTTTGCAAGTATAGAAAAATGGTCAAAACACATGGTTTGAGCAATCTACAGAAAGAGAAATGCTCCTGAGCATGGCATGAAAAGATTGTGAACAGCACCAGTAACCAGGGAAATGCAAATCCAAACAAAATTGAGTTATTTTCCCCCATCCTAGATTGGCAATAATGAATATGAAAGATGTAGAATGAATTCTCTCACTCATCAATGATAGGCTTTTAAACTGGTAGAGCATCTACAGATGGTCATTTAGAAAATCAATCAAAAAATTTAAAATTCATAAAACATTGACCCAGCAATCCCTCTTCTAAGAATCTCTTTTATAGAAACACATACATGTGCAATGATATATGTACAAAGATCTTTATTATGGCACCGTTTGTAATAGCAAACAGCTATAAACAACCAAAATGCCCATCAATAAAGATTAGCTAAAAGCATTGTGGTACATTTGTGTTATGCAATGCCAAATAACCATTAAATAGATATATTTCTATGAATACTTACTTGAAAAGATCTGTGATAAATAGTATTAGGTACAAATGCATGCTATTTTATGTATGTATGTATCTGTGTGTGTATGTATGTATGTATATTGCATTGAGAAAAACTCTAGAGAAATACATGATAGTTGACAAATGATGACTGCTGAAATTGGAAGTAAGAATACCCGTGGAATGAGGAATAAAGACCCTCTACATTTTACTCCATAGACTTTGATAATGTTTAATCCCTTACAACAAAAGTGTAGTTATTCACACATGAATGTGAGCATGCTTGTGAAGAAAGGGAGGGAGAAAGGGAGTGCGAGAGTGAGCACTACACAGTAAACCATTTTTCATATTGGCTGGGAACCTCCTGGGATAAATGGATGGAACGAGCCTTTATTAAGCACTTGCCATATACTCTGCACATTCATATAACTCACTTCATCTGTACTACAACTTTATTAAAGGAGAGTTACTTACATTTAACATATTCGAAAAGGGAAAATCAAGTTGACCAAGGCCCCAGAATAGACCTTCAAGAACTTTCTGCTGCCTTCTGGGTAAGAGCATGCAAACATTAGAAAGACAATTAAGACACTGGGGGTAAGAGGGGAGCAAGAAAAAGAGTGACAGCTTGCTTTATGCAAGAGACATTTTTGATTTTTCAATGGTGTGATCTTGGGTCAAGTTTTCAGCTCCACTTTTTTATTTTTCCTCCTTCAGCTAGGTTCTGTCTCTTGCATCACCCTGGGAACATTTTCTTCCCAAACTCTTACAGAGTTTCTCCCTTCTTACAATATATGTTCCCGAGTCTCTTTGCAGTCAGATCCAGTAGATCTTGGTTAGTTCTACCTCACAGAAAAAAAGCAAATAAGAGACTACATACTTTCTACTGCCTCCAACCAAAATAGATTGACCAGGGTCATATCTTGCAAATAGGCACAACTAGATTTGGAACAAGAGTAGAAAAAGATGTCTTTGTTGCTATACAGACCTGAATTTGAATGCCAGCTTTGACACTTACTCATGGTGTGACATTCTTTTTCTCTTGACTCCTCATTTTGCTTCTCTGTAAAGCAGGAATGATGATACTACCTTTTTTATGATTAGAAAATAGATATACAAAGTTCCCAGTGGATATTACATGCTCAATATAGAAACGCCATCATTACTACTATTACCATAATTATGTTAAGTACCTTGTGATTCCTATTTTTTGCTGCCAATGTGTCATGGGATCTCATAGCAGCCTAGTAACTTAAGATAGGAGTGTCTACTCCATTTTACAGATGAGGGAACTGGAGATTGAAGAAGTTAAATGATTGCCAGGGTTCAGATAGGTCTAAAGGATCAAAGATTATATTAAACAGATCTTGCCAATTATGCAACCTATCCTCTTGTGTGTCTTATTTATTATGTGTATCCTATTTGCAGTGCCTACCCAAGGACCATGACTAGGTAGACTCTTAATATCATTTCTGAGTTGATTTTTTAGGGACTGAGTCTTCTGCTTTCTTCCCTCCTCCCTTGCCTCTACAAGAGATTCTTTTCCCACTGCAAATTCCCAAATTGCAAATATTATTTTTACATTCCATTCAGATGCCTATTTTGTTCATAGAGGAGCCTACCCTGCCTCAAAGGTATGTCAAGGGCCCTTCTGCTGTCAAGATTGGGTAGTTAGAG
The DNA here is from genome assembly GCA_030015415.1 of Cynopterus sphinx. Classification (NCBI taxonomy): domain Eukaryota; kingdom Metazoa; phylum Chordata; class Mammalia; order Chiroptera; family Pteropodidae; genus Cynopterus; species Cynopterus sphinx. Next base: position 116,975,392 of record CM057385.1, on the reverse strand, counting down.
GCCAACAGAGGCAGCTAACATTGCTTAATTGAACAGAAACAGCAGCTGCGGCTCTGTGTGTTGTCCATGGTCCTGGAAGGATCACCTCTGAGTTACAAGGGCAATAAAATCCTTGTTTTTGCAATAGTCTTCAACCTTGGTGGACAGATACACTGGGAATAGATTCCGAAACTAGTTGATAATTCCCTGCGAATTGGTCTGTCATGCTTTTTAAGGTCTGTGTGTTCATGGAAAATAGTTCTTTAAATTTGCTTTGTGCATGGATGTGCACTCTGGTGTTCGTTCCCCTGACTCCTCCAAAATGTCACAAATGACTTTCCTTGAATTTACCAATTTGCAGGATTAATGTGCTTCTCTCAAGACACCTGTGCCCTACATAGACTCCAGCCAGAAGAGCTGCCTTCATTCCTAAACTCTGACCTGTTTTTCAGGCAAAGGAGACCTTGATTTTTAGCTCCCCCCCAGAGGAGCATCCAACATGTGGAGCTAACTCTTGACTCTGTTTTATCATGCAGTTGTGTGGAGGAGTACAAGCTGGCTCCTGATGGGAAATCCTGCCTAATGCTCTCAGATGTCTGCGAGGGCCCCAAGTGCCTCAAGCCTGACTCCAAATTCAACGACACCCTATTTGGAGAGATGCTACATGGTTACAACAACAGGACCCAGCGTGTGAACCAAGGCCAAGTCTTCCAGATGACCTTTAGGTATGGGATAGACACTTAAACTTCACTAGTTAAATCACTGACCCAAAATATGGGATGGGCACCATGGAGTAGTCCTGTTATATTGGCCAGCATCTCCCCAAGCTCACTGGTGCCTATTCATGAAGTTCTAGAAGTCATTCCATGAGGGCTTTTCTCCACTGACCTATTCCTTATCTATCCCACCCTTCCAATTTTCTAACTATAGCCACATATTTTAAATTCAATTTTAAATCATCCTGTAAGTATAGTTAATGGATTTTTTAAAAATTTAAATTAATCTTTCAGTCTGTTACAAAATAAGTGACCTATGTATGCCAGTCAAGCAGTTCAAACATAAATACATTTAATGAAGTAGAAAATAAAATTGCTATCACCCAGAAATATGCAGAATTAACACTTTTTAAATATTTTTAAAATACTGCTCTCTCTTCTATAGGAGCACAACACACACACACACACACACACACACACACACACACACACACACACACACCAAATCTCAGTAAAGCTGTTTAGAAATTTATTTATTTATTTGCTCAACAATATGTGAAAGACCTCTTTCTCTGTCAACAAATACAGAGGTACATGAGAAATTAAAAGATAAGACTACTACCATGTAAGAGAGAACAGAATGGGGCCTGGGTTGGTCAAATTAAATGAAGTACACACATGCAGTCTAATTGTGAAAGGCTTCCTGGGAAAATTGAAGAAACTGGATCTGTTCAATCTGGAGAAGAGAGACCTTGGGTGGGGTGTATTCATGCCTCAAAATTGGATGAACCATAAGATGGTAGAGTGAAAAGGATCATTCCATTTATAAAACATGATTATCTTTACAAAAAAACTGTACTTTTAGACAGTTTTACATGAAAATGTGATAGGATATTATACAAAGCAGGATTTTCCCTACCATTTGAGATTGTCAACAAATGTCAGAACTAGTAAAAAACATCACCATTATAATCATTATCATCCTTATCCCATCATCTAATTTATAATAGTGATGATTGTAGTAAGAATGGTAATATTGGCTATTATTTATTAAAGATTACTAAATGATAATAATAATAATGATGATGACTAACATTAATTTTAGCACATGCTGAGAGCGTTCTAAGAACTTTTGACCCATTAATTTATGTAATCTTCACAGTGACCCTGTAAAGCAGAGATTGTTATTATTCTCTTTATACGTATGAGAAATGAAATGTCAAGTCACTTTCCCAAATCCCTCTTCTAGGAAGTGAGAGGGCCAGGAGAATGCCATTTTAACTTCGCTTTTAAAACCCTTTAAGGCACTGTGTCCTCCATTTTACAATGGAAAAATCAACACTAACGAGGTAAAATGATGTCTCCCAGGTCACCATCTAGTGAGAGAGAGTGAGGATTCAAGTGTAAGTCTGGTTGATTACAAAGCCTTGTCTGTGGCCTCTAATCCAACATGCACCATTATTTCCCATTTTATAGAACTAGAATAAAAATGTGAATTCCCTACAACTATTTACCTAGATAGTTAGTACATTTGAGGACCTAATATGTCCCAGGTAATATGCTGGTTACATAGGATACAATGGAAAATTAGATAAAAATGACCTTGCACTCTGTGGTGTTTAAGTAGTGCACGTGTGCATGCGTGTGTGTGTGTGTGTGTGTGTGTGTGATCTTATGCATTTACTTAATTTGTGGTAGGTATTATGAAGTGAAGATATAGGGTTCCAGGAAAAGAATTAAGAGTGGAATCTAATTTAGTTGGATTTAGTTTAGAGAGTGGTAGGAGCACACTTATTGGCTTAGGAAGCAGTAATGAGGTTTTCTACTTTGTCAGTGAAGTGCTATTTAACTAATACCTAGAAGATGAGTAGGAGTTAGCATTGGGAAAGGTTTCAAGCAGAGAAAGATATTTTAGAAGGAAAAACAAAAGTGGTTGGCTTCAGGAAACTAAGAAGTTTGGTAAGGTTGAATGTGAGTAAACGAGTGAAGACTTGCTGGAGGCAAAGCCAGAACAGTAAGCAGTGGCAGATTACGGGGTCTCACAGGTCTTATCTTTATTCTAATAATAGCAAATGGGAGAGATTTTAGAGTTAAAGGAAGGGAGCATATTGTGATTGCACTGTAATTTTTGATCTACATGGGAAGTAGATTGTGATGATGGTGGTGTGAGAAAGAGGGGAATGGTGGGGAGGTCAATTAGGTGTCTGTCATGGAAGCCATGCGAGATGGTTGGTGACGTCGACCAAGATGGTGGGAATAGCACTGAAGATAAAGGAGAACACAAGGATATAGTTGTGAGGGAGAATGGACAAGGTCCAGGGAGCAGTTGCAGGCAAAGTGTAAGGTCAAGGGAGGAGTCAAGGGTGATAGGAATGATTGGCAGCCACATGGCGATTTAGTGGCAGAGTCAAGTCCTCCAATTCCCAGAAGATTTTTTTCTGCTTCTGAGATGCTCAAGCAGAGGCCAGATGCTGCTCTGTTGGAAAAACTCTGAGAGAAATTTAAGGACAATCTGGATGAACCATCCAATACTATGATTCCACAGTGCTGACTTTCTGTAGTTTTAATAGTTTATGAAACTCCATCTTGATGCATCATGATAGATAGAATAATGCTGTGTGGAATCCAAAAAAAGAAAAAAAAGAAAATTAAAGAATTTGACCCTTGCCTTCAAGAAAGGAATTTACAAGCTTGCGAGGTGACACATGCAATTGAAAAAATATATATGAAAATTTAATTTGTTAAGTGGTTTCCAAAGAGTTTTCATTGAAGCCTTTTAGGAGGATTTATAAGGCATAATAAAGGGCTTCTCCGAGGATGAGGCTTGTGAACTGCTGTGTGAAGTGATAGCAAAGAATGATGCCTCTTGGAGGGATAAGAACCATAAGGGCATTTTCCTATCCAGTAAAGAGTCTGCAGAAGCCCAGCCACAGGGATAAGTGGGAGGAGGAGTCAGGAAAACAAATTTCCACAGCTGATTCTAAATCCTAGCCCCACCCATGACAAGCATAGTCCTACTGCCTACTCTCCCAAAAGGGATGTTTTACCAGATGCCAGCCACTGTGATATGTTTGACATAGTTTGATCTCTCATAGCAACTATCAGAGTGGCTGGCACATGATAAATGAGCAAATGTACTAGCTCCCATTCTCTTGTGTGAAGATGAACTTGATCCGAAAGAAGGATCCAAACTGGGTAGTAAGATGCTCGTTCCTGAAGGGGTTTCATGGGATCCCAGGATCTCATTTTACATATGGAGAAGAGGCTTGACTAAGGTCACAAAACAAGCCATTGCAGGACTAGTTTGTGATGTCAGATCTGATGGCCCAGAGTGCTTGCCTTCCCACTCCCAACAGACTGGTCGGTAAGAGAGAGCGTGATGCCTTAAAGGCTGGCCCAGGAGTCTCCATGCTCAGACAGTAATTTAGCCCCATCAGGAGTTTGTATTCTGCCCCAGACACTCTGTTCATTGTCCCCAACTGTTCAATTCCAGGTTGTTTCTGAATAGCCAGGGTTTGTGTCTGCCCCGATTTGCTCATGGAGGGGAGTTTAGTGAACAGACCACACCTTTTCTTTTGACAACAGTTTAAGATTTATGGAACTCCCCAGACTACCACTGTATTAGAGTAGCCCATTTCACTTAAGCTCTCTCATTCTTGGCTTCAGTTAAACTTTCTTTGCAATCATTTCTATATCCAGGCCATGTCACCTTTTGGAGCCACCTGCTAAGGCAGTTGTCTTTCCACAGAGAAAGGTGAACAGCTTCTGATAAATTTATCTCTTTCAAGTCTCCCTCCCTGAGACCCAGATAGGGCAAGCAGGGATTCTACATCTCCTTTGTCCTCCAAGTACTAGAAGACAGGACTGAAAACTTTTCAGCATCAAAAACAGTTATTTCTCACCTCCTTCTTCTCATTTTTTCCTCCCTCCTCTGAGTAATCTTCTGACCAGACCTCCAAAGTAGCCATCAGGCACTCAACCAGCCATCCTTCCATATGCTTCATTTCCTGACAACTGCCTCCCCTGGGATTTTAAACTCTCTACGAGCTAAGGAGTCTCCTGTGTGACAGCTATAACTCTCCTTTATTGTTCTCCCTGCCCCTGCCCAGATCCCCACACCTAGTAACTGCTTATAAGAAGACAGATATGCATTCTCATGTCCTCTCTTGAATCTCCAAAAGAGCAATCTTTACAAAACCTCACATACCAAGTCTCCAAACTTGACACACAGAGATTAACTGGTTCAGATCTAACCCCTTATGGAGAAACTGAGGCTCTGGAGAGGGTATGACTTGCCTAATGATCATTGTGGTTTGGGGCCTCTCTGAAAATGAAAGTTAGCATCAGTGACTCCCAGACCAGTGTTCTGGGTTTTGGTTCTATTGTAAGGATATGTGTGCAACTTCTGAATATCTCCTATTAGCATGTGGTGAGAAGAGCCACCTGTTTCATCCCTGCTTTCAGAAGAGAAGGAAGGCCCAGATGCTATAGGGAAATTCATAACTAACAAGGGATCTGAGGCAAGGCCACCCTCATGAGCATGATTGTGCATGAATTTGATCTCATTCCTAGCTACCTCTTCAGGTTGCCACATGTGGGCTGCAGCCTGTCTCTGGAAGTTGAGCACATGGAGATGTTTGGGAGCTCGACAAGTCCAGGAGTTATCAGCCATCCATTATGTGTGAAAATTAAGTGTGGTAGGGAGTAAGAGACCCCCACAGACAGATAGAGACAGGCAGGAGTAATAAAGAGAAGCAATCAGACAAAGCAGAGACATGGAGAGAGACACCAAGGTAGAGGAGATGTTAAGACATTAAGAGTATGAGTAACAGAATGAGGGAATGACAAGCACAAAAAAAATTAAAGTGATGTAGAGCAGGGACAAGGGTTGAAGAAATAAGGAGACAGGTTGTGAAAGGTTTGGAAAGGAGTGGAAGATGAAAGTGTTAAAGGAGAGACCAGAAGTGACAGAAAATTAAAAGACACAGAGTTCATATGAAAGTCAGAAGATAATTTATTCCCAGGAAGGAATAAAGGTTTTTCTAAGAGACTAGGTGCTGCTGGGAAAGGGCCCTGGATGAGCAATCAGGTTCAGATGGACATGGATGGATGTAAAATTCTGCAGTCAAGTTCCATGGAAACATGAAGAGTCAAAGATGTCTCTTCCAATTTGCCCCCATCCCAGTAAGTGATGCCAGGCTTTGCTGTTTCCAGTCCCTGTTAGTACATTGTGTTGGTCCGAATGACCCATGCAGGGTCGCTGTCAGAACCCCCTTCCCATAGCTCCTAGTCAGTATGAGAATGGCGAAGACTGTTGGAGTGCGATAAACTCATCCAAGGTTGGCGATATTTGATGTTTTGTTGTTTTGTTTGATTTTTACTTCCTCCCCACCCCCATCCTCAGCCATCCCCCCTCACTCCTATAAGAGAGAAAGGTCAGCTTTGGTTATAGATTGCATGGATTTAGAAAAACGTCAGCCAAGAACTATTATCGAGCCTGGAATCTCAGAAATTGCAGTGAAGAGAAGTTGTTTGGGAATGGGGGTGGGACGAATTACAGTGGTCGATTTTGCAAAAGCCTCATCAAAAAGAAGACAGTTCTGCCAGCAGCAGATATTTGCTCAGAAGCCTTTAAGAATGACCTACAAAGAGCAAGAGGAGCTCATGAAAGATTTGCTAGAAAGACACTTTTCAATCTGGTCTGCTTATCAGATGTGCATATTGCACAGTGTTAAGAGGACGATTTGGGGTACGATGTGGGATTTCAGGCTGAGCCACCACCAACCAACCCACGCCTGGGAAGACAGAAGGGCTCTCTTTACAAATGTGAGGATAGTTCACTTTTGAGTGGCACCTACTCATTCTCCAACGGGAGGTCCTGAGTCATATCTTAAGTGGCCTCCAAAACTTTGGTTTTTCTAGTGCGTTCCTAGGAGATAGTCTATTGTAAATATTGCTTCTGGATCCTTCCTTTCCCTCCCCCACCTTAGCCATGTGTGAATTTTTTTTTATGTGCCAGACCTTGTACCGTGTACTTTATGTATTTTCTCATTTAATCTTTCTGATATTGCAAAGTAGCCCTTAAGAATTTGGTTTTACAAAAATGGAAATGGACACTTCAACCCGGATGCATTAGATTGTCCCTGACAGTCAACAACTTTAATATCTCAGCAGCTTCATAGGAAAGTGTGTATGTGTAGCTGTACCACACACCCCACACAGAATTGGGAATCTGGACTTGTAGAAGTACCAGCTTCATGTGCTTCCATGAACATTGCAGTACTGGGAAGGAAACTTGGCTCTTACTACTTCCCCCTAGAGGTGGCATTCTGCTCATATTGCACTGGTTAAATCAAGTCCCATGGTCACAGCACCCCTCCAAATGTTGAGCAGCAACAATTCAATCATGTTATGTTCCACAAAGTAGAGAAATATGTGGGACATTCATACTATTTACTACACTGAAGCACAGAGATGTTAGACTAGCCTAACAGTCATACACCTGAGAGCAGGTGGGTCTAAGAATAAAGCCTGTGTCATAGTTTGCATCACTAACTCCCAGCATTTATCCACTTCATGCTGCCGCCATCTCTGAGAATTGTACTAAGACCTTCTTTGCTCAATTTAATGAAATTAAATTTCATTTAATTCCCAAAGAGCCATAGGCATTAGAGATGGAAGGACTTTGGAGAATAGTTTGTACAGCTCCTCCCTACCATCCATTTTTTAGATGAGATGCCTGAGACTCACAGTGTTTAAATGAATTACCTAAAATCACATAACTAGTAAATGAATCAGCCAGGATTCTAACCCTCCAGTCTGTGGGGGCTATACTATATCCACTCTGAAGGCTTAGAGATGTGGGAATCAACTCCCACGCTGTACAGATGGTAACACCAAGTCCAAGGTTCCATAAAGAAAACAGCAGAGCCAAGCCTGGAAGCTGTTTTTCTGTACTCTCAGGCCTGGGTGTTTTGTAATATACCACAATCTTTTTATAACAAGAGAAAACAAAGGAGGTGGGTGGTGGAGAGATTATTAATTAAAAATGTCATTAGCTTTTGATTTTCACGGCCATCCCCAAGCTTGTCTATGAGGTGACATTCCAGCTGTTGGCAAAATTCTCGACCTGCCACCTGGAGCCACAGCTGTATGCTTGCTACCTTTTTTTTTTTTTGCCGGGGGGTGGGGGGTGGACCACTGGTGAGATCTTAGAAGTAGAATGAGGACAGAAGTTGGAGGCTGGATCACAGGAATTAAAGGGTGATTTTCCCAGGGGTCCCCATTCTTGGGCTGACCACAGAAGAATCTCTCTTCTGTGTCTCCATCTTCCCAAGGTTTCCTGACATCCACAGAAGTCAAAGCTGATATGTCTGGTGTACCATAGGCCCTGGGTTCAAAAAGCTGAATTTCCATTCCTGTTTTGCCGCTTCTTGCTCCATCCTCCTTGGCCATTCTCCCTTTCTGGTTTCTGTTGCCTTTTCTGTAAATTAAGGTTTGGGCAGAACTTAGATGAAGACCAAGGGCTTCTGACCTAGAGTGCTCTTTCTACTCAGCCCCATGGCCAGGAGCTTAGTGAGGACTTTCTTAATCATAAGAATCACCTTGGGCGGCACCAAGACCTAACAATTATTTTTACCCGATGTAATGGACCTGGGAAATTGAATTTTCATTGCATTCCCAGGTGGTTCACATTATCCAGCAATTTGGGGAGATGCTGGCCTGTGTCAAAGATACCTGCCTCTAGAGTCTGAGTTCAAGTCTGAATTAAGAAAAATAACAGTAGCTTCCAATTCCTGGTGGTGTTGTAATGATTAAATGAAATTGACACCTGTTTCTTCCCTGAGTTTTGTAGACAGGGAGGACTCAGGTGCTACAGGAGGCTGCCAGATCAATAATTTAGGAACAATCCTAGGGAAAAGTCACCCCTCTTGCGCATGATTCTGCAGGAACTTGATCCCTTGCATGGTTGAGACCCAACTTGTCCTGATTCCTGCAAGGACAAGTAACAGGGGCCAAATTATACATCTGCCATCTCCTAGCTGTGTATCATTGTATAAATCTCTTCACTCTCGGAACCTTAAGATTTTCTGCCATAAAGTTGGGTTTTACTTCAAAATATCCTCAAAAGACTGTGGTGAAGATTTAACAGGCTGATAAACAAAGGTCCTAGACACAGTGGGTTCTCCGTAAACATTATTTACTTTCAATTAAATTCCTTTCCACCTAATTCCAGAATCAATAGCAGATGAAGACTTTTGTTGGTGGTGGTATTGTTGCATTTTGTTGGAGTGGACAGCTCTGTTAGCAGTATGGAATGGACAGCAGCCAGGGTTACCTTTGTGTGGATGTGTTTATTCCAGCCTTTGGAAAGACATGATCTCACTTATGCGTTGTATTACCTTTGTCCTAGAGCACTGGTCCCCAACCTTTTTGGCACCAGGGACCAGTGCTCCTGTGAGAATCTAATGCCTGATGATCTGAGGTGGAGCTGAGGCGGTGATGCTAGCACTGGGGAGTACCTGCATGTACAGATGAAGCTTCGCTCACTGGCCCTCCACTCACCTCCTCCCACATGGCCCATTTTCTAACAGGCCATGAAGCAGTACCAGTTAACTTCCTGGGGATTGGGAACCCAGTCCTAGAGGGCAGCACATTTGTTTCTGTTTATATGGCCTATGGTGGGAAACATCTAAAATTAGAAATGTGGGATTTTGATGCTTCTGTACCCTGTGTGGAATTTGACAACGGGCCTGGGCCCAGATCCACAAAGTCCAGAAGCATATTAATCTCTCACCTCTGCAATCGTATTTATCGATTAGCTTAGAAATGGTGTATCCAAATGGGCAAAATGAAGGTTAGCCAGTAAACCCTACTGGATTGACATCAGTCTTGCTCACCTCTCCCCTCTTTCCTGATTTCCTTCCTCTTTTATTAACTCATCATACCCTCTGGTGCATTTCTTAATATCCTTATGCATGGTTGATATTATAAAACTATTTTTTCTTTACTTTTCAAACCTTGTCTTTGAGGGCTATAGGCAGATGTTTTTTTTGTTTTTTGTTTGTTTGTTTGTTTGTTTTTTTATAACACATGTGAACAGAGCAGGTGGACTATCGTATATTTGACATGAGAAAACTGAAGCTCAGAGGGGTGAGGTGTAGCTTCCAAGGTCACAGCCAGTAAATAAGAAGCTGGATTCAAGACTCTCTACCACTCTACAGCCTCCAGATAACGTGTGCACACGTGTTTGCAGATGGTCTTAAACCCTGTGTTTCTCTAAGATCATGAAAGCAAATAATAGCTCGGAAATTATTATGCATAAAAACCTTATCTAAAGAGACATTTTTCATATGTCTGCTTATAGCTAGGTCTCAATACATGTGAAATACACCAGTGCTTCTCAAACTCTCACATGCACAGAAATTACCAAGGGGTCCCACTAAAATACAGCCTCTGGTTCAGTAGACTGTGGGTAAGGCCTGAGACAGCATTTCAAATGATCTCTGAGTCTGAGGACCAGATTTGAAAAAGAAGGTGTTTAAGTGAACTTTATGCTAGACGTGAGCCCCAGTTATGCCTAAGAACAAAGAGGGATTGTAGATCCTCCACTAGCCTCTTTGCAAGCAGGAACTGAGTCCTAAGGCTAATGGCATTAGAGGACCATGGAGTCCCAAAGGGTCCTCACCAGAGTGACCTAATGCAAAGACTATGTTTTTGATTTACAGCAACCAGAGTGGACAGTGCTATCCTGTAACCCGAGTGCATAATTTAGCTCATTAGTGCATAAATGGTATAATTTATTCTCTACATACATCTACCCATCTACTCTGCTCACTGATGGGTACAGAGATGCTCTGCTGTGAACCTCAGTGTCAATGGGGAAGGCACTTGTTCTGACTGCACTGTCCCGAAGCCATGGTTGGGTGCCCAGATCAGAGCCTCTCCTACATGCCCTCATGCAATTTCAGCCATCATTAGATGCAGCAGAAAGTACTTTCCAGTGGAGAGCTGGGATGCAGTCTGCTTCAGGTCAAAGGTGGAAGACAAACTCCTGGAAAAGTAATGAGAAATCCATTTGGGAAGGGACATTGGCACGGGTGAAGCTTTATAATTCTCAAATGCGAAGACAAAACTCTCATGCCATCAACACACGTTAATTTAATTGGGGACGATGAGAAAATAGTGAAATTAAGACTTAGTGAAAGATGCTTTTTATTTATGTGTGTGTTGGGGGGGAGGGCAGAGAATTACGATTTATTTGTAAACAAGGCCTCTCTCATCTCTCTCTCTATAATAAGAGAAGAAAGAAAAACAACTGCTGATTTTTTTAATTCCCAATGTTCACATCTTTATATATAACAAACATGGTCATTTTAAGAGGAAAACAATTTATATGTAGCATATTTTTGAATGTTCTCCAACTATCCAGAAAATTTGTCTTTAGTCTGCAAAAGGTACTAACACAACGAAAGCAAGCAGGTCCATTTCACTTCTCTTCCAAGTTCTCCTCCTCCTTCCTTTTTTGGTTTGGTTTTTAATTTTCTGACTTCAAAATCCTTCACTACATTTTTTTTTCTAGGAGGGGGAAACCTATCTGAATCATGGAGGCATCTGAAGCAGAGACAATTTTTAAAGAACCTCAATTTCATTATCCTCCAAGGCAGGCAGTAACTCAGGCTGGTCTAAGTGCTCGGAAGGCAAAGTCCGTGGGGAACCTAGGGAACAGATAAGGATAGATTGTAATTAGCACGGTAATTGTAATTAGCAGAGCAATTGTAATTAGCACAGTGATTGTTTGTTCATAATGGGTGCTTCCAAAGTGACTCCAGGCAGTTTGTTCTCCTAAGTATCTTCTGCCATTTCTCCTGGTGATCCTGTTTACACTGCTAAAGCACTAACGTGCTTACAATTTCTTTTATAAACATTCCAAAGGTACCAGCCAGCCCAGCCCCTGGCCAAGCATTTATGCATCCTTAATTTTAATGGAGTCCACAGCACTGAAATTTTACTATATTTGCATTATGCTAAGTCAGCACTGGTGTAGTGCTCTCTGAAGAAATCATACTTCACAAGTCATTTATTATTGTTATTGTTTTGTTACTTATAAAGGGTAATAGGATGATGCCAAAGGACTGCACTTATGGTCAGAGATTTCAGTCCTGGCTTCCACTACTTGTTCTCATTGTTTTTTTGTTTGTTTGTTTTTTGTTTTATCCAGTGCCTGTGGTGTATTAAGCACTGGGGATGAAAAGACAGGGAGATAGTCAAGGTCTCACTCTTATGCAGATAGAGCCCTGGCACAGCCTTGATATGGCTAAGAAACAGGGAAGACTTCCTGAAAGATGCTGGCTGACACCTGGAGTGTCTGCTTAACAGTTAGCTAGGTGAGAAAGTGCTCTATGCAAGTGAGCATACAGAGCATCTGCAGAGCTGAGCATCCAGGTAGACCATGAAGAAGGGGGAAGATGGGATGGTAGAGCTAGATCATGGTGGAGGATGGGCAGTCAACCAGGATGGGTTGCTTAAGGGTTGCAGTAATGGACCATTTTATGGCTATAAGACTGCACAGTCTTATAACCTTTCTGAGCCCTGTTTGTTCACTACTAAATCAGGGAACATTATAAAAGCAACCCCAGAGGAGAATTATCATGGGGAGGGAGAGGTGATGAGAAAAGTCAGGTTAAAATGCTTTGTAAAGTGTAAAAACGTGTGCAAATGTTAGTGACATTTTCCTAACATGAATCTGAGGATCTGTGAGATACCACTTACTTCGAAATTCTGTGCTGGAGTGCACATCCTAATGCATTTGAGATCATGTGGATGCAAATGAATCAACATTACTTTCTTTGTATTCCTTCCAGAGAAATGAAAAAGTAAGTCTATTCTAAGCTTCCATTAATCAGCCTACGCATGTGTATCAGTAAAATTAATTTTTAGGGAAATATTTCCATTTCACAGAGATGCCCTGAATAGAAATGTATTTAGTAACAATTCTAATGAAAGATATGATCACAGTTTATTGGATATAAATTAATACAAAAAGCTCCAAGGGCAGTGACTGGAGTTTTATGTAACATCACCACTGAATAATTACTATTAATGATAATCTAGTAGAACACCTCAAAGGTGGCTCTTAAGAATCCAACATGAGCATTTATTTTTATGTCTCATAAGATTCTCAGAGGAGCCCATTAAGTGTGCAGTTAATTAGCAGGCACAAATTAGGAGCCAAAGCCACAGGCATTTGGGTGGCCCAGTCCTGGTTAATTCAGTATATCCCTGACTACTCTGAAAGAACCTTAACCCTCAAATCAACCAGCTACCTCTCCATTCTCTGTGAGAGTCCTGGTGCTCATTGCCACAAGCTATTTCAGCTTGTTCCAGATGCTTTCTAGAGTAGGAGGACAGAAGTAGGATAAAAGGATTGGTCTTCCTTGTCATCTCATAGTGGGAGAACTGAAGTTTCATCAAGAGATACCCTTTCATGTTACTGTTAGTTCTCAAACTACCTCCAAAGAGTTAGTGAGGACCCAACTACTGAAAATATACGAGCCCAGAGGTCAAACAGGCATCTTGCATCTGTATTTGCAAAGGAGGTAGAAACCTAGATGGAAATTAAACTGAATTGAAATTAAATTGCCTTTTAGCCTTGTGATTCAGCCAACAAATATACATTGAGTCCTTATTATGTTTCAGGTTTTGGAGGTGCAAGATGAACAAGACTCACAGAGTCAAACATTGGTGTAAAGGGGGAAAGGACATCTTTCTTTCTAGGTATTATTAAAATCTGTTAGATTGCCATAGCCCTATTGCAATAGCCTTGACGAAAGTCTGTTACTCCGATTACCTTAGTTTTCGCCTAATGTTCTTTTTTTCTGGTCCAGGATTTTAGCTAGTTCTATGACTATCAATCAAAGCAAAAATTGCACTGGACAATGTCAAACAGGCAAGAAAGAGTTTATTCAAGGCTATTACAACTGGAGAAAGAAGTTTGAACTCAATTCTATTGAAATGAAGGACAGAGAGGTTTTTGAGGCTTGTGGCGAGCAAGTGGAAGAGTCCTGGAGGACTTTAGGGGGAGTTTGGCCAATGGGATCTAACCTGCACATTGCAGTTATTCCTGAATTTGCAAAGATTTCTTTCTGCTGTTTTCCTTGATGGTTACATTTCAAGAAAGTGGCTCCAAGATCTTTGAGAAAGATCTTGCTGGGTTGTAAAATGGCAAGAGATTTTCAAAAAGAGGTACATGTTAAAAGGAGCAGAGAAAGAATTCCTAGTGAGGCACTGCTGAAGGAAATGCTCTAAGAGAAGGGAAGGCAGCGACCTAGAGTCAGAAAGAAGCTGACTCTGAAGTCTGGTCAGGTTGAGAGAGCCTTAGCCACTACCTTGCCTTTATTTATCTGTCTTCTTGGGTTCCTTTGGGCTGTGACAATTTGGTAGGCTTATTTTTTAAAAAAGACATTAAATTTACAAAGTTGTAAAACAAAAATAGCATAAAAGACATCTAATGAGGAGTGTTACTCTTTTCTCTGACTCTTCCCTCCCTTTCCCTCACCTCTACCCACTTTCATTAGTTTCTTGGGTTGCTTTCTACTGTGTGTGTGTGTGTGTGTGTGTGTGTGTATAAATTCAACCAAATAAGATTAAATATTATCTTCCTGTTATTTCACAAAAGATACATTAAATATATTGTTTTTAACCCTCCCCTCCCCATTAGTGATATCTCTTAAAGATATTTCCATGGACAGTAAACTTTTTTATCAATGTACAGTTCCCATTGGTGTATACCATGCCTCTTTGGGAAAAGTAGGGGCCCCAGGGTGGTGGATGGATAAAGCTGGGTTTTAGAGATAGGTCATCCTGCCTCTTGGACTGTTGGACCTCACAGTGGTGATTTCACCCTTCTTAGCCAAGTCTCCGTATATATAAAACATGAATCCTTGCATCTTGTTGTGTCTCTGTAAGATGCCTAAGAATAATAGGTAAGGAGCTTAGTCCCAGTAAAAGTAACAGTAATGGTAGTAGTAGTGCTAATAATACTAGCAATGACATATGTACAGTATTTACCCTGCACCGTCACCACTATATCTTCATTTGATCAAAAACATTTACTGAGTACCTATTAAACAGCACTCACTGTTCTAGGAAATGGGGCATACAACAATAAACAAAACTCATGAAAACCCTGCCCTCATGAATTATATTCTAGTGTAGGAGACAATCAACAAGCAAATACATACTATGTCAAGTGTACACAGTATGGGGGCAAACAGAGTCAGGGGCCAGGGTGACTCTAATGTAGGCTTGAACAGGGAAGAGCTCTTTGATAAGATGACATTTAGACAAGGACCTTAACAGCTGAGTCAGTGAGTCTTACATGATATCGGGAAAGAACATCCAGGCTGAGGGCTCAGCAAGTTCACAGACTCTTGGCATGTTTCATGACCAAACAGGAGCCCAGATGGATGGAACATAGTGAAAGAGAGGGGGCGAGTAATAGGAGAAAACGTTCCAAAAGAAAACTAATGGATGTCGAGTGGGGCAGTGTGGCAATTTGTGTAGAGTCCTGTGAGTCACATGAGTAATGGCACTTCGGATTTTACACCGAGCGAGAAAAGAAAGAAGCCAGTGCATGGTTTGAGCAGAAGAGCGCTCTGAGCTCACTCATATTTTTAAAAGACCACTCCATCTGGGGTGTGAAGAATAGACATCAGTGGGCATGGCGGAAGCCGGGAAAGACATTCCAAGGCTTTTGCAGTGGTCCAGGTGAAAGACAATGGAGCATGGTCATAGGCAGCACCGCAGAGAAAGGTGGGCAGATTCCAGGTGTATTTTCAAGGCAGGCAACAGAATCTTCTGATGAGGGAGAGGAAGAGGGGAGGCAAGGGTGGCCCCTGCTTTTAGCCCTGAGCAGCTACACAGATGGAAGTGCCATTGATGGAGAAAGGAGATATGGGAGGAACAGACATAAGAGAGGCAAGTAGAAATACAAGTTCAGTTTTGACCATGTTAAAAAATGAACTCGTTTGTGAAAAATTCTGGTCATTTCTAAAAGTAGACATTAGTATAATAAAACCCCAGGTAGTCATCACCCTGCTTCTGGGTGGGTATATCCTACTGGCTCCCTGACATCTCCATGAGGATAGACATTAGACAGGAGCAGATGA
Source organism: Cynopterus sphinx (assembly GCA_030015415.1). Taxonomy (NCBI): domain Eukaryota; kingdom Metazoa; phylum Chordata; class Mammalia; order Chiroptera; family Pteropodidae; genus Cynopterus; species Cynopterus sphinx. The sequence continues at coordinate 116,959,527 of CM057385.1, read as the reverse complement.
TGGTGATGGAGGCAGATTATTTAGCATAATAGATGATATAAAAGAACCGAGAGGAGACAACTCACCACAGAGTAGATAGAAAAGGAGAGAGCCTAAGCCCTGAGCTCAGGGCTTATAGGTTGGCGATATGAAGATCCAGAAACAAAGGAGGGTGAGCACAAGCCCCCTGTTTTAGAAGAACCCAGGAAGTAATGTCACCTATTTAAAACCATTTAGTTCTTACAATGGTGTCATGTACATGGAGAGGTCTGACACCAATTTTCTCAACAACGTTCAGCTTGTAAATGCTCGAGCCAGAAAGGGAATCTAGTCTGTCTCCACACACATACTCAAATATCCATTCCTCCCCCTGTCCCCCCTTCTTCTATCACACAGTCACACATTTCACTCTATTCATATCTTTGTGCTAAGCTGGGGTACTTGAAGGTGGTGAAGAGGGGAGTGGGAGAATGTTACAAAAATATATTCTCATTAAAAGTTAACTAATAATACAGGACATTATGTGTGTGATGGACCACCAAATTACCTTCGTCGATAATTCAGCACTGCCTAATAATATTATAATGATAATAATTGCTGTTTACTGAGCATGTATCCATGGGTCAGGCACTCTGAAAAATGCTTCAAATGCTTTAATTCTCACAAGTTTATGGTGATGAGCCAATGTTATATCCATTCTGCAAATTAAGACGTTGAGGTTACAGAGCTTCGAAAGTGATGGTGAGGAATTTGCTCTGTTCCACTAATGGCTTTATGATCACATTGTTCAGAAAGGAAAAGGGTAGAGGAAGAGCAACATTGGCTTTGGGGTCAAGGAGATGTGGGTTCAAATCTTAGGTCTCTGCAATGTGACTTTGATCATTTACCCAACCATTCTCAGTTGTTTTTTTTTTTTTTCTATGAAAATAACAACAAAAAATCCTATTTTTGGTCCTCGTGCTGTTTTTCCTCTGAAATACTTATAAAACCTAAGTTAAATAAATATTTGTGTATTTTTTTTAATGTCTACCTTCCCTACTGACATGCTATCTGGGACCATCTGACTGTTCATTGAAAATCCCCAAGACCTAGCAAAGTGTCTCCACAACGAAGTTCTCAAGAATTAGGAGCTGTGAGTTAGCAGTTGTTTTTTTGTTGTTGTTGTTGTTGTTGTTTGTTTGTTTGTTTATATATAAAATGTATGAGATTTGTAGGTCTAGAAGCTTTTATACCAATCCACAGACTTGACCCCATCCCATCCCCAACCATCAGTCACAGCACTTTACACCACATACTACCTACCTTATATTTCTGTTTTCCTCTGGGGAGCTGAAGCAGTCAGCACAATTTGATAATGAGACCATGGCTTGGACTCAGGCAGACCTGGAATTTAATTCAACCTCTGCTGCTGTTAGTGTGACCTTGGTCAAGTCACCCGACCTCTCTGAATTTCATTGACCTCATTTGTACAATGTGAATATATTAACTACCTCATTGATCAGGTGACTAAATAATACAGTGTTTAAATCAACTGACCCAAAGAAGATGCCTAGTATATTCTACTTATTTTCTCTTTCCAACCTCTAGAAAGAAGCCACATCTATTTGTATGCCCACTGATGAAAATAAACAGAGGTTGAGGCATCAAAGGTGACTGTAAGTTGGAAAGCAGGAGGAAAGAAAAGGAAGGAAAGAAGGAAGATAGAAGAAATACAACTAGTCTTTAGGACTAGTTAAAGAAAAGAACCCTTTACATTCACTCATTGAACAAATATCCTACCCTTGATTAAATTTTGATCGCTGTACAGAGTGATGGAGATACAAAGCGAGCCAGACAATTGTAGAATTTAAAGGGTGACCATATATCCCAGTTTGACTAGGACAATCCTAGTTTATGCCTATTCTCCCAGAGTCCTATCTGGTTTAGCATTTATCTTCGATAAAAGTCACCTGTTGAGTCACTCTACCTGCCGAACTCAAAGGTAACAAAAGAAAGGTGCTTATTCAAGTGAGTTGTGCAGAGTGATGTGTGGAAGTGACAGCACTCTGGGAACATACCTCAAGGACTCCATTTAGGCATCCAGGAAAGTGCTTCTCAGGAAGTAATGTCTAAGCTGCGATGCGAAGGGTGAGTTTGAGCTTATTCAGTGAAGAGAATAAGCTGATAAGGGCTGGTACGCAGAACATAGGGCTCCAGATGTAAAGATTAAAAAAGACTCAAGTCATTGTTTAGAAAGCAGCAGATATGGGGTTTTTTTCTCGGTCTTCGTTTACTTAGAAGGTTTCTAAAGGGGAGAAGCATCTCTGACTCACTTTGCCATCCCTAGGGAGATAGAAGAAGAATGGAAGTTTATGAAATATGTACTCCTGGATTGGCCCAAAGAGACCTGTCAGAGAGGTGCCAAAAAGGCAGGGGGAAGAATACCTGTCGCCCCCAAAATAGCTTCTCTTGAAAAGACAGAGGGGAAGATTTTGTTCTGACAAAGTTATGTAAATGTTGTCGAGTTGGTGCACTGGGTCGCTGAACTGGTACTTGCGGACTGTCATAATATTGATGGGGAGTTTGGCAAGTTAATTTTAAATCTGTCATTTCACTCATCTACGACTCTTGCTCCTTAATAAATCTCCACAGTGATTGTGGGCTCAGCTGACAGCTGGAGAACGATCTTTGAGTTTGAAACTAGCAAGGAATGGTTCTTTCTCCTTGCCCTTTTCCTCATGTCCCCTTCTTCCTTCCTTCCCCAAATTCTAGGTTACCAACCTGAAGTCAGACATCTCCACTTTACAAAAGAGATCCCATTCTTGGAGGCAGCATGGGGTCCTAGAAAGGGTATAGGCTTTGCAGTTGAATCCACTGTGGTTTGAATGCTCATTCTGCTACTAACTAGCTATGTGACCTTGTTAAAAGCCACTTGAGGTATCTGATTCTCTGGCTCCTCTGGTTGTTGTGATATAAAATAATACATGTTAAAGCACCTGTTACAATTCCCACCTGCCAGATCCCTTTTTTCACTTCAACGATATGTGAGACATGAACTACAGGTATCTGGCCCTGGACTCAAATGACAGGTGAGCCAGAAGCTGTCCCTCCCTGCATATCTTTAACAGATTCAGTGCTCAGACAGCATCAGGAAACCCATGGAGGAATCAGAAGCAATACGATTATTTAAAAAAACATGCAACACTTTTGAGAGCCCCAAAGAGTTTCTAATGAGCTTTTTGCTCAACAGACTAATAACAGTTCTAATAAAACCCACCTCTCTGAAGCTAAAACATTCATTTTCCCCATACTCCAGAAGAATGTTTCCTCTGCTGAGGCTCCTGAATCAATGCAAGTTTCCAGGAAATTATGCAAACATACAAACAGCACAAGCATACAACATTTGTTCTTTGGGTCCATTTTCAAAGGCCAGTGTCCTGTCTAAGGTAATCCTACATATCTGCTCAAGTCCCCAACTGTGATCCTGCCCCCACTGCTTATGCATGAATTCACTTTCACCCTGGGCTTGTATCTATGCTTTTCTTATCAACTTTGACTTCACTTATCTTTCTGGCTATCATGTGGCATTCCCTGTGGATCACCAGCCTTCCAGGACCCAATTGGTTTTACTGGCTGCTTGATAGGCAGCCTGCTCAGTTGACCTACTCCTCCCTCCTCTCTAAAAAGAGAAATTTGGGGCAATATGTGAATTTATTGTATTGATGCCATAGATATTAATTTAGCAACTACTTCATGGCAGACTCTGTGTTAAGTCCTAGTATTTATAGAAATAAATAAAACAGCTCACAGCCATGGTGGGGGCAACAGAACTGAAGACAACTAAGGGGAGAGAATGGAAGAAACCTGCAATGACAGACATGCATGTCCTTACTCATGAGATTCTTCTGATGACCTATTCAGGACTCAGTCCTCAGCTCCTCTTCAGTTACAGCCTTCTCTCGCCTCCCTTGGAAGGACACGATCTTTAATAGAAACTGTAGTCTCCACTTCCTCACTTTCCAACTTCTCACATTTTTCTAATTTGATTTCTTCCACATCACTCTCCAGAAATGTTAGTCTAAACTAAGGTCACCGATGATATTACCAGTGAATAGAGCAGAGTGGTGAAGAGCTTGGGGAGTAGAAAGAGAATGCTTGGGCTCAGATCGTGAATGAGTCTATTTACTAAGTAAATTTGTTTTCATCATCTATTAAAAGGAAGAGAATCATTTAAATTAGATAAGGGGACTAGGGACATAGTAGGCATGAACCTATTATTGCTTACTTCCCTTTTTCACTTTATACCCTCCCCTGTTCCACCCTGTCTAAGCAGCAATTGCAGTTATGTTTGTTTCTCTGTCTTTTTGACTGGCTTGTGAATTTCTTAAGAGCAGAGGCCACATCTTTCATGAATCAGTATTTAAGCCAGATCCTGACTTAGAATCCAGTGAGCATTGTCAATGTTCAATGAATGAATGTGTGAATGATGTGAATGAAGAATGGAATTGACAATGAAGTGGATAAATATAATATGAATATATATATGAATATACATGAATGTATAATATTTAGATGAATATATAGGAGAATGAATGCATGAATGAGAGAACCTATATCTAGAACAGTGATGAATGAATGGTGGGATAGATGAGGTAATGGCTGAAGACAGGAATGTTATGAGAGAATAAAAAATATGACTGAATGAAAAAGTAATGAATAAGTAAATCAATTATTGACCCCGGGTGGACATGGGAGAAAAATGGACCTGATGTTGGCCAAGGAAAGCCCTGAAAGGCATCTGGCTTGTGGAGGGCAGGGGAGACTCTCTGAGAAAATGTTTTTGAAAAGCTGGAAGATAAGCAAAATGAGTGATATCTTTCATGGAGTTTGAGGAGTATTAAGAAATAAATCAATATTTAGAATTTGCTGTTGCACTCTGCACTGTGGTTGGAGAATGCTATAGAAAACACAAGAAGATGGGGAGGACACACAGATTATGGGGTGAACAGTAGGAATTAACTGAGGCTGGGAAATTGGGGTGGCATTCTATTTGTTACACAATTCTTGAAAAGTAAGTTTAAAATGTAACTGGCTTTTTAGTGGATCATAGTCATAACAATAATTAGCCATTTCATTCCTACTGTACTTAACAGTATAGAACAGTCCCTTTTTGATTTCTCTATTGAGCTTCCCAAATGCTCCAAGAGGAGGCTGGCAGATACCCAGACTCCATCCATGTACATTTGCTTCATCGGTAGTTTAGATTTAGGCCCTTTCTGTTCTCCTCAAGGACTTTAGGCAAGTAGCAATATATTGCATACACATAGCAAGATATTTAAAGCAGAGAGTACATTTTAAGTTTGAACTTTAATAAAATCACTATAAATGGGTCCAGGGAAAATTTCAACTATAAGAAGTATATTTGGTTCTGCATGCATGTGGCAGGAGGTGTGGCCAGTCATCAGAGGAGATTAGCCCTGCATTCTGAGAACAGTTTTATCCATGGCTCCCTGCACAAAAATATTGGGCAGTACCATGGAGCATGTCTTCAGCAATTGTTTTGAGAAGTCCCCAGATACTTTCTCTGTGTATTTTTTAAATTGACTGTCAAATATAATAAGTCATATATTAAAGAACATTAAATATAAGAAGTATTGCATACTTAGAAAATAAGCAAACTGATTCTTGAAGAAATTAAAGAAATTGCTTCCATCATTTATAGTGATCATAAAGCAAATAAAAGGAAAGCAAGGCCAAAGTTTGAACTCAGATCTTCCAAAATGTCCTTCCTGTATCTCATTTTTTTCTTTGTTCTAAAATCTGTTTCCTCTATTTTGGACTTTAGAGTAGTTGCTTAAATTGTGGTGCTGCTTCTCTAGGTTTCTCATTTCTCAGCATCATGGCATAGGTGTTTGCTGCTCGAGGTGTGGTAGCAAGCCAACAGCAAGGACGTCACCTGGGAACTTATTCAAAATGGAGAATTCCCTATTCCCCAAAATCAAAATCTGCATTTTAACAAAATCTCTAAGTGAGTTATATGAAAATTAATATACAAGAAAAATTGGAATACAACAGTGCTTCTCAAAGTGTGAGCCTTGGACTAGCAACATCAGCATCACCTGGAATTTGGTAGAAATGTATATTCTCAGGCTGGACTCCAGACCTACCAAATCAAACTCTGGGAGTGACACCCAGCAATGTGTGCTTCAACAACTTCCCCAACCCCATTCTTCACCCTGCCCCTGCCCCTTGTGATTCTAATGTACATAAGTTAGAGGATGACTGGACGTAGAGAAAAGTACACCAGTCATGGGAATAGACACACCTGGATTGGAGCCCAGGGGCCTCCACTTCCTATCTATGTCGTCAGCCACTTCCTCACTGATGTTCAGTTCCTTATAAGCAAACTGATGATGAGGAAGATGCTGATGATAATGATACCTACCCCATAGGGAAGCTAGGATAATCAAATGACCTATAAACCTTTCTTTCCCTCCTGATGTCCCAGCGTCTTCCACTGCTTTAAAGATGCCTATATTTTTACCTGAGATCCCACTGGCTTTTCTGACACTCCCTCCCAGACCACAGATAGGGGCCCTTGGGGAAGCACCACGTATCGGTGCCTGGTGGTCTGTTCTTCAGTTTCAATAATATTAGTTATTGAAACTAATATTAGTTATTATTAGTTTCAATAATAGCTTTAATCCACGTTGCACAGCTTGAATCAGAGGCAGTTTGAACCAGTTTGTCAAGCTGAACATCGCATGTGACCCTGTTCAATATTTTGCTGCAGCTCAGATCCATAACCTTTACTACATCTCCTTCAACCACTAATTTCAGAATTTTGTCAAGAAAAGCTATCAAGTTGTCCAGGCTGATTTGTTCTCCATGAACCTTCAGTGCTCCTTATTACTAACTATTCCATTATTTCTAGAATATTTACAAATTTTCTCTGGGCACATTTGTCCAATTATTTTACTAAATATTGACACTGGGCTTACTGGACAGTGATTTCAAGGATTACCTCTCATTAACCCCCTTGGAAAACCCGTTCTGCATTTGGTCAGTTTTACTGTCACCTCTCCCCAACCCCTTGCTTCCTTCTGTATAGACCCATAAGCTTCTATTAGGTGATGTTCTCTATTGTTGACCTCAGTAGCATCAGTATTCCTCAGTCTCCAATAACCAAGGCCATTTTACATATAGAATCACAGGAAACTAGAGATGGAAAAGCCTATAAGAGGAGGCAGGTTGTGAGGAAAGAGCCAAGACATACGAGGATTGCAAACCTGCCTCCTCCACTCAAGTGTTTTGTGACTTGGAGCAGGTGACGAACATTTCTACGAGTCTCACTTTTTTTTTATTTCATCTGCAAAATGGAACTAAGTAAATCTCAGGGGGATTGCTAAAGGGATTAATAAAACCAATGCTTTATAATCTCAGCACTGTGCCTGCTGGGAAATCGATGCCTTGTTAATGGTCCCTTCTCCTGTACCTTGTCTAATGCCCTTCCCTCATGAAGGAGGGAACAGATCTTGGGAAGAGATATATGAAAGATGGCCTAGAATGTAAACCCCACAGAAGGCATATCTCTCAGTATTTTTTCAGTGCGACTCCCTAGATCGAGCTTTGGCCCCTCTCTGTTAATTATGTAGAGGCGTATGTCACCCTGTGCAAGCATCAGTTGTCCAGTATAGCATGGGTGACATCTCAGGTCCCACTCACCCTCAATGGGGCACCTTTTTACAGTATCCAACCTCCATAAGTGCATGCTAAAAGCCTGCATCTCCCCCTGTGCCACAAAAGATGAGATTTTAAAGCCTCTTCCAGCCGTGAGAATCTCTGATCTGTCTTCTTTGGGATGCCATGGACAAACATGCCTGAAGTCTTGGCTTTTTTTTTTTCTTTGCTCTTGTGAGTAAAGACAATGGGGGAGGAAAGATGAGCAGGCCCACAGGAGTATCTCACACAACCTGCTGTAGCAAAATGAACCAAGAATGGGTCCATATTAAATAAATTTCATTGATTTTTTTTTTCTTCTTTGAAACCTCAGAGCGTGGTGGTTATAATTAGGCCGTTTATTAACCTCTGCTGAGGGATTCAGCAGGACTGCCGTCTGGGGGGCCCCAGAGCTCCTCGTTTACATATCACCCTTCAGGATCTGATAACAGATAGTCCTCCTTTTTGGCCTGAGTCCCATTTCGTTCCCTTTTATTATGTGTCCACGCAATTCTATTACCTGGTCGCTGTCTGAACAACTCAGCCACAGTGGCTGCTGTAATGATGGCTTTCAGAGCTCAGCTAATGACGCAGGCACTGAGGTGTCTCCAGACCCAACAGCCGGCTGAATCTCAATTTAGCAGGATTTGAGATTATGGAATCATGCATTATGCATGAGTGCACGCCTGCCTGTGTGTACTGGTGCATGTGGGTTTGTCCGGGGGAGGGGAGGGGATGCATGTTTATACCCAGGACCCTGCGCATTGGCAGTCACAGTGAGGAAATGAGATGTCTGATTGTGCAGAGCATTTGCTGCAAGATTGGCAGGAGGGGAGGGAAGGATACATTGGTAAATATGAACAAGTCTGGCTTTCACTAGGAAGACAGTCAGTCTAGGCTTCACCATGACCCACACTGGTTAAGAGCTCAGCTCTGGAGCAAGATGACTTGGGATCAAATGCTACCACAGGTGTTTACTTGCTGGGTAGCCTACTGCTGAGGAATTAAGACTTCTTTATCTCCATAATGGAATAATAATCTGCTGAGGGGGTTAAAGGGAATAATGTAGGCAAAGTTCTTTGCCCCATGCCTAGGACCATAGAAAGTGCTCAATTAATGTTGATAGCTATTATTAATACTAACCTACCCCCACCCCCAGCCAGAAGGAAATTTTTATCTTCAGACCCCACCCCTGCACAGGCCACCTGCATTGACCTGGGACAACCACCTCCTCCATGCTGATGGATATGACCTGGTCACTGTGTCGAATAGAGAACTCTAGAAGCAATGGATGTAGATTCTTATCTCGAGATAATTGGGTAGCCTTGGGTGAGCCTGTTCCTGACCTTGGTCCCCAGCCTCCTCATCCACAAACGAGGGTCAGAATAGGTCAGATTGTGTTCCTTGGAGCGGCGTGGGGAGGTGCATGGAGAGGTGCATGGAGAGTGCTCCATCTAGTACCTGCTCTATGTGTGGGAGTTCTAAACATACATTCTGCTACAAATAAATAAAAGTAATTTGGAAACCAGTGTTCCAGCCGATTACTAATGTGCTTACAGTATTGATGGCCCATGATTCTCTAGTTTCCTGGTGGAAGGAGCCAAACAAGCAGAGGAGACAGTGATTACTTTTTAGACTATAAAAAAATAGTTGTGCTCATGATGTAGGGCTAGTTTGGGGGCAAGACATTTCTTAAAAGTGTAGGGATATCCTGAGTCTGTCCATCTAGGTTAGAGATCTGATTCTAAAGGGAGGGGAAAATGTCTTTACTGTCAGAGCTGATTCAACTCCAGGCCGTATACCTAACTTCCTTGGTGGACTTGAACAAAATTTAACTTCTCTGAACCTGAGTTTTCTCATCTGTGAAATTGGGGTGATGTCTCCTATCACAAGATATGTTTTCTCTCTCCCCCTTCTCTACCTGAATTCTGAATTCTGTCTTTACTCCTACTCTACAAGGCCTGTCCTTAAGTGAAGTACTTCCTTATGAAAGAGACATGGCCCTACCTTCCTTCCTTGCCATTCACTGTCTTCTCTGTGGCCCCCATTCTTCCTCACGACCTCCTAGCTCAGCTACCACATTTCCTCCCTCAAATCCACAGACCTCCGTGGCAAAGCCTTGGCAGGAGACTTCCAGAAAGAGAGGAACTCTGTAGCAGTCTGAGAAGTCCAACACAAATACAGGGCCCCTTAGGCAATGCAAGTATATGTTGGCTTAGAGCTGGAGCCTAGGGTCTTGCGGTGGGAACTTAGGTGCAGGCCAAAGACGAAAGGCCCCAGATACAGGGCAAATGTTTAGAGAGAGACAGTTCTAGCTGCCCAAGAGAAAGTGTCAAGGATCAAAAGAACATGACTCCATGGACAGGCTATCAAGACAGTGATCCAGAAAATGGGATGGAGGCCCAGAGTCCAAAACTGGTGGCTAAAGTGGAAGGAAACTCAGAAGCCAGGCTAACTAATTTTTCTATCCCCTTCTTTATTTCTCCCTCCCTGTATGTATGTATGTATGTATGCATGTATGTATTTGTTTGTTTTTAAATCATGCTGCTTCTAGGAAAGGCTTAGGCCAGCAGGAAAGACACATCTTTAAAGAAATAATGACTATATATTCGGTGCATGCTTAACAGATGTGAGTACAAGTGCCAAGATGCACCTAAGTCCCCTGAGTTCTGACCTAGAGGTTCACACATTTCATTTGAATTAAGTCAGATCCTAGTGACTGCAGCCGAGGTGAGGATGCTGGCCAGAGTCACATGGCTCTGGCGTAGGAAGAAGAGAGATGGAGAAGGAAAAGGGTGTGTCAAGGGGGAAGGCAGTCCTGGAAATGAGACTGATTGTTTTAAGCCATGGTGAACTGGCCGACAGTCTTCTAAGGGGTAGCTTATGTGGCAGAGCTCAGATTTCTAACTCATTGACTGAACTAGATGGCCGGCTGGCCTTTACGTGACCTGAACTCTGTTTCTTTTCTCTCAGCTTGTAGCCACCTGAAATCTAATCTTTGGTTCACAATCCTGTAATTGTGTTCTTTATCACTTTCCCCAAACCTGCTGAGAACCTAGGATCCTGATGTTTAAGAGAAAGGCTAATATTTAGTATGTTTCCTAAATGTAATGGCATGGATGCCAAATCCTCAGAATGGACCCTGGAACTATCAGGTTGACGAGCAGCCATAAACAGCAAGAAAGGTTGTGTTCATGAGTGCCAGGGGAACATTAGCCCTGATTCAGAGGCCCCAGCACTCCATGTGATGTAGCTCTTTCCTTGCCTGCCTACACCCTTGGTTACCACACCTCTTGGTCTTTATCACTTCTAAATGGATGCGACTGACTGCATTCTAGTTGAGAATGATGGCCACCACTTTCCATGGTCCTGTATAGAGGCTGGCACTCAGCCCATAAATCTCATCATCCAGTCAGTCATTGGGGAGACCAGCCTTTCAAATGAAGCGGATATATCTTATCTCTCATTTTACCTCAAAACATACAGAAATGAAATACATAATTTCAGGTAATATGATTACGATGACAGTGCACATTGAGGTCATTTAGATTCATTCTTTCATTTATTCATGTGCTACCATGTGCTAGACTCCAAGCAGGGTGCCAGAAATGGAAACATGAGCCAGATACTATGCCTGCCCTCTTGGTTACTCAGGGGCTGGTGGGGAAGAGATAAATTAAATATAAAGTACTGTTTGACATGTGTTATAGGAATAGCTACCATTAATTATGTGCTGAGCACTGTGCCAAGAGCTTTAAGTAGATTAGCTCATTTCTTCTTCACAACCATGCTGTGAGGGAGGTGTATGCAATCCCCATTCTACAGATGAGGACATGGCAACACTGAGAGGTTAAGTGACACCAGGAGTAAGTACTTTGAACCAGGTCTTATCTATTCTGACTGACTCAATCATTGTCCTCTGCTTGTTCTGTGTTATCACAAAAAAAGCACAAATATCAGGCGTAGTTGATGTAGCCAGGTCACCTGTAAAGGTGTCTAAAAGGTGATACCTGAGTTGAATCTTAAAAGGCAAGTAGTCATTAGGAAAGGACAAATGGATGGACATTTCAGGCAGAAAAATTGGCAGGTGAAGAAGCATTTAACTTGGGAAGAAAGTACATATGACTCCAAATGGTTTGTTCTTTTGGGAACATGAGGATCAGTCTTTGGAGGGGGAGGCAGAGAGGCGATCAAGGCCATGGAATGCTGGGCTCTCCACTCTTGGTTCCTTAAAGGACACTTTTGTTGGTGACTTGGTTTAGGCAGGAAACTAAAGTGAAGCATGTGAAAATGTCCACGGGAAAAACCCTCTCAGGGGCCTTCTCAAGAACTTTTTATTGAGAAGTCTTGGCTTTCCCTTAGGGAACTCATTACCACCTTGAAAAAAGTGCATGTCAGTGCACATGTGTTTGGGAATGGGAAACTAACAAACTGAGGGGAAGACAGGAGAGCTAGGGACCAGAGGCAAGGTCCCATTGGGAAATGTTCAAAGCCTGGAGTTGTTTATCCTAGAGAAGCAAAAGTGTGAAAATGAGAGCTGACGTCAAGTCTCAGATATTGTGACAAGGTATAGAGTAAGGGAAAGAGCCTCAGCTTAGGAGTCAAACAGGCTTGTGAAACCTTGGAAAAATGACATCACCTGCCTGGGACCTGAGTTCCTAACACTTAGTGGTTTTGCAGCACCATCCTGAGAAGGAGAGATGCGGTATCTAAGGCACTTGGCACATAACCAACACTCAACAGCATGGTAGCGGCTGTTGCTGTAGTGATTGTCTTGTAGAAAAAGTCGGTGAGCAAAGGACTAGGCTTGCATAGATCCCCAGCCCTGAATCAACCCAATCACCTATCTTCCTTCCATCCTTGGGACAGTCTCATATAGTTTGCAGACTCTTCACTGCGGTGCAGATGGGCACCAATACCCATGCATGGTCTCCAGTAACAGCTGGGTCCTCAGCACTAGTAGGCAATTCACCTCCTTCTCCCTACCCCTGTAGTGGCTTTTTAAGACCTTCAGAGTCCTTGTGTAAGCCTCTAACACACAACCTCAGCCTTCCTTTTGCTTCTACCATTTTAAATTTTTTAAAAAATGTGAGACCATCAGGCAAGAAAAGGCATGACTTTCAAACTCCTACATACATACCCATTCCTGTCTTAGAGGAAGAGATGTTTCTTCACCTGCCTAATACTTATCTCGTACCCTCCAATTATTTAAGATCCCTGATGTTATCAACAACCCTCCCTTTTTTTCTGAAATTTCCCCTCAGCCCATAAATGTGTTTATTTCACTCTCAGCTCATCCCCGCCCCACACTCTGAGTTGCCTTCAGCCACCACCGTATGGCTTCCATTCACAGCCAGCCTTCTCGAAATGGTCTCCATTTCCTCACTTCCCACTTGCTTTCCCACCCACCACAGCCTGGCTTCTGCACATGCCACCCACAGGGAATGCTTTCCTCAGGGCCAAAAGTGCAACCGTTCATGGTTAGAACAGTTGTTTTTTTTTCTCTACTTTTCTCCTCACACTGACTCCTCTCTTTATGTAGCACCATGGTTCACCACTCCTTCTGGAAAACATCTTCCCTGGCTTCTGTGGCCAGCACACACTCCTGTTTTTCTTCCCACTTCCACCATACACCCCAGCCTTCTTGGGCTTGATCTTCAGCATGGTTGTCTTCTCTCCTGACACTCTCTTCGTGTCAGCTCTCCTTCAAATCTATATTCCCAACCTGGGTCTTTCTTCAGAGCAAACCAGGTATTTCCAACCACCCAAGTCTACGTGATATACAAACATACCTTAGAGTTGAGTTCTAAACTAGCCCATTTGGTGACGAACTACCATGGAGATGATTTTTTAAAAATTGTTTTAGATGAAATTGGAGAGAGGACAGATAGTGAAAAGAGCCAGGGCATATTTATTTAGGTGAGGGGACAAGAGGAGAGCCCAGGCAAGGAGATGAAGAAGGAGTAGCAGAGGAGGAAACCCAGAGGGTGGGCTGTCTTAGCGTCTCCAGTACAGACTCATTAAAGAGAGTTTGGCCATCTGTGTCACATAATAATCAGAGGTCACCTGAGATGAAGATGGACACCCATGGGTTTGGCAACTTATGGGTCATCAGAAACCGTGGTGAGGATGGGAGTGTGGAATGGGTGTGACAAAAGTCTGTTGGAATGCACGGAGTGAGGGTGAGAGATGAGAAGTTGGAATCAGCAGGATGACTGCTTTTCAAAGAGGAATTTTGCTAGAAAGGGGAGGCAGAATATTGGGTTTCGGGAGTTTATAATTTATTATAATTGTCTCTTTACCTGTGTGACTCCCTTAGTAGACTGGTAAGTGCTTGAAGACTCAGTCATGGTTTTTCTGCTTCATTTTACTTTATTTCATTTTCAAAACATAGGGTTTGGACTCAAAGTAGGTGGTTAGTAACTTTTGTCTTGAAAAGATAACTATAAGTATCAACATGGACAGGTTAAGGAGATAATGAGCTCTCTTTTACTATCGATATGCAGTCAGGAAACGGAGGGTTTTTCTTCCTCTTTCTCCCTCCTGCCCTTCTTTCCTTCCTTCCAGAGGTATTTGTTACATGGCTCCATTGTTCTGTGCTCCCCACCTTTTAACCTCAGAAGGCTCTCAAGGACATATCTGACAGTACCTGCTGCAGACACCCTACTTACAGATGGGGTCTCAGCACAATTCGCCAGGAGTTTCCGTCCCTCAATTGTGATGTGTGGAGGGACAGAAGACATCAGAACAAAGGCCCAGGTGTTGCCAGTATGCCTTTGAAGAAACCTGGTCGTCTCCCATCCCTGGAGCTGCTCAGTTCACAGGCGCACTCTTTATTAGTGTCTCCTTGTTACTGTGCTATTAGGAGCTGTCAGCTCTCCTGTGCCTAATGCTCTCCTTGGCTTTGAAATGTTTTGTCAGGCCTGTGTATGCTTAGAAAGCAGGGGTCCAAGTTCAGCACAATGTCTCTCACAGTGCATTCTCCAAGCCCGTCTCTGGACATCATGCTTAATTATACCTGAACAATCTCCCTCACCTCTCCCAAGCCTCCCCTCCCTGTCGTCACAGGAGACAAGCTCTGGGAGCCTGCACACTGCAGCCAGCCTCTGTGTGGAGAGAGCTGAGGTGCGGGGGTGCAGGGAGAGGGGCAGATCCCAGCTTAGTTCTGTAGGCGTGGCCTTCTCTGGCTCCTGCCCATGTGTGCTACTGAGTGTGTGTTTGTATGTAAATGTGTGTGAGTGTGTTGCTGTGTGTATATGTGCATGTCTGAATGTGCCCTAAGTACATGTGTATGTCCATGTGTGCCTAAGTGTATGTGGGTGTGAACATGTATTTATATGTGCATTTATGTGTATGTAGTGGTGTGTTGGTGTATTGCTATCTTAGTTATATAAATTTACATATACATCTAAGTGTGTGTATGTGTCTGTGAGTACATGAGCATGCAACTGTGGGTGTGGGAAGGATACAGTTTTGCCCAGTTGGTTGACATCACAGCTTTAGGCCAATTTTACAGAATGTTTGTCCCTACCCCTGCTTCGTTACAATAACTATTACCAGTGACCACTGATTGAGACTTCCAATGTCTCAGACTCTGTTTGAAAAACTTCAACATTTTATTTAATTTTTAATAGCTTTATTAATGGGTAAGATTAGTCCCTTTCTCACTGAGGAATGAAAGATAAAATTATTTGCCCAAGGCCACACATTCTATATCTGCCCCCATAAAGTTAACATATATTTCTGTAGAAAATCCAAGCAATGTTTTAAAAAATAAGTTTAGATCACCCAGTCTCATCTGTCATATGATGTCCTCCACACTTCAGAGAACCTCTTTCCAAATGTCGCTTCATGCTTGTTGTCACATATTATGTATAGAAAATTTATATAATTCAGATGGCATGTTATATGCTTGTCTTCTTTTTTTTTTTCACTTAAAAATATCCCCTAGAGATTTTTCTCCTCTAATTTATAAAGATCAACTCTGTTTTTTAACGCCTGCACAGTATTCATTTTATCAATCCCCTATCAATAGGCATTTAGATATTTTCCAGCTTTTCACTATCAAACTATGCTGTGATGAACATGTTTGTAAATACAGCTGTGCACATTTGATTGATTGTCTCCTTTGGATAAATCCAGGAAGTAAAACCTCTTGAGCAAGAAGTATGCACATTTAACAGTTGATACCCAATGCCACATAGCCTCCAGAAAGGTCAGATCTGTTTATACTTTAAGTCCCTGATGTCCTGGCTTGGCAAGGCACTGGGATAGCCAGAGGGGATGCAGCTGGGCCTGTTCAGGGTTTTGCTTTAACTCCCCACACTGTGGGGAGGAGGTTTTGTGCTGCCTCAGAGCCTGGGGTAGGTAGTCCAGGACTCAGGAGCCAGGAGCTGTCTTCCAGGCAGCATTCCTGGAAGACAAATTCAGAGAAAGCAAAAGAACGGGGCTTTCTCTGCGAGGAAATGTTGGTTAGGCTGTTCTGCCACATCAGATGACACTCTGAGATAGAACTTGTCCTCCACTCAGAAGGAGCCCTCTTGGGCTGTATTACCCTAATTCAGCTCCATGCTGTCTTAGTCCTTCAGTTTGTCATTAGCAAGCATGCTGTAGAGGCACAGTGTCCCTGATAGATAAAGAGGATTATTATAGGACTAAACGAGGGGAAAAAGGCAGACAAAGCGTGAGTGGCAGGACTTCTGATATACAGGCAGATACAAAGGTGCAGATGGGCCTTTCAGAAGAATTGAGGATCAGATGGATGCCTGCATTAGGCCTTTGTTATTTATTTTTTTTTTTTTAATTTCTACTGCCCTCAACTTTCAACTAAAATAACAGTAGACAGAATGGTCAGATGCCCAAGTGACATAAAGGTTGGGAGACAGTGTTATCAGAAACAAAGAATGTTAAGTTCCTTCCCTCCAAGCTCTTTGAAAGTGGGACTGATGAAGGGGATCACAAATCTTGGAAGATTCAGTGAATAGGTGAAGAAATGAATGAATGATTTAGTTGTGAAGTTATCCACAGAAGGAGGTTACAATCGAGAACTAAATAGAAGCGTTTTGAGTGTTAGCTCCATCACTTACTAGCTGTCTCTGTGGGTTGGGTTCACTAAGGCCACAGAATCTGAGTTCAATAAGCAGAATGGTTATTAGGGAGTGGCTTTGGGGTTAACACATGTGGAAGCAGGGCCGGGAGGAAGTCATACTTCCCTGCAGGCTCAGCTGTAGCCACAGCTCAGGACAGTATTGTCCTGAATTGGGCTGAGATGTCTAGGCCGTTATACGCCTGCACTGAGCATGCCTGGGCAGGGGTGGGATTTGAGGAAGGCGGCTCTCTGCTGCTGAGGCAGACCCTGAAGGGGCTGACCGCTGAACACTGCATACTCACAGCACACCCAAGGGTCAGGATGCCAGGTCCTTTCCTAGAAGAGGATCCAGCTGGAGCATCACAGCCTCTGCCACATCAGGTCTGTGACCTTTGACTAGTCATGTAATTTCCCTGACCAGCTTTCTTATCAATGTAATGAAGAGAATAATCCTTAGATAATAAGAATGCTAAAATGATTAAGAGGTTCTATAAGTGATGTGCACAGCACAATATTTGGCCCCCAAGGGAGCCTCAGTGAATGTTCCATTCTCATTTCCCTTCCTCTGAGCTTTCTCTGCAGCCTGATGCTGTAGTTAGTTATCTGGCTGATTTCTCTCCCTTGCCCATACCCCAGGCCCCCACTTCCAAGGGCCTGGTATAGTGCTTTGTGTGTTGTAGAAAAGGGCACTCAGTAGAGCTTACTGTGCATCTACCATTAGTCAGACACTGCAAGGCACTTTCTCTGCCTGTTTCATCTTGTTCAGTCCTCTCTATAACCCTGACAACCAGCTTTTAGAAATGCTGCTTTACGTATAAGAAAACTGAAACTCAGGGGAAGGGTCTGGCCTAGGTCACATAGCTAGACATGAGTTGAGACAAGAATCCAGGCCCATCTGCCTAACTCCACACCCCCAAGCAAACACAGGCAGTGCTTCTCCGTGCTCCACCCTCCGAGGGTCTTCTCTCCCTTGCCTGTTTTCAGGAAGTCCGAGTCACGAGGGTTGCCTGGAGAAGTAGAAATTCAGGATATTAGAAGGTGGCCTTCAGGGGCCCTGAGCCACTGTGCAGTCACAGGAAGAGGTGGGTCGATATTGATCGCAGAAGCCGTGTGCAGTGAAACATACCGGGCACTGAGTGCCGGGCTCCTGTCAGGAAACAGTGAACAGAGTGTATGCAGACATCTTCAAATTGCTGCACTCAGGACAGTTTTACACTCATTTCCAAAATAAAAAAGGAGCACATTTTATAAATTTATAAAATGCCTGTGAAAGCTAGGTGGGGATAAATGTGCTAGAACAGAATGACTATCCCTAGTCATGTGCGTCCTCAATAGCAATGATCATTTGCCTACTGCATGTCAAGCACCATGATGGATGCTGTCAAGAGTGGTCTATAGTCTGGTGGAGACAGTCACTGAACCCACAGTTATTGGATGTCTTCAGAGAAGGAGCAAAATCGGCCCCTTACAGGATAATCAGAATGAGGTAAAAAGAGAATGGGTTTTCAAATAAAGTAGTCATGGAATTGAAACAATTGTGATTCTATGTCTCTTTAGGCAAGTGATGCAATTTCTCTGAGCCTCAGTTTTATCATCTATAACTGGAGAGAAAGGAAAAAAAAGAGCCCTACCTCTTAGGGTTGCAATAATCAATATATATGTCAATATATCTAAAGTAGGAGTCAGATAACTTTTTATGTAAATAGCCAGATAGTATATGTCTTGAGCTTTGCAGGCATGTGATCTTTTTTGCAAATAACCAGCTCTGCTCTTATGGAGGGAAGGCAGTTGTAGACAGGATGCAAATAAACCCATCTTTCCACTCATCCTCTTCATGTGTCAGGGATGAGCTCTGACAAAACTTTATTTATGGACTCTTCTTAAGTTTCGAATTTCATATATTTTTTGTATGTCACACAAGAGATTATTTGCTTTTTGATTCCCCCTCACCCCTACCCTTCATCATTTAAGCATGTGAAAACCATTTTCAGCCTATGGTCTGTCCAAAAACAGGCAAGGGTTAGAAATGGCCTAGGAATGATAGTTTGTCACCCGCTAATTTGAAACGTGGAGCTGGTGGCAGGCACTGTTCGCACCCTCTTTCCATTCAAGTTGCTAAAGATTTATGTTTTCTAAAGCGCTTGAATGTCAGCCATCCCGACTGGCCCTTGTGGGAGACAGGCAAAGGGAAATGTACCCTCCCCATTTCAGAGATGCAGAAATTGAAGCGCAGAGATTCAGGGGACTTTCCAAGTTCAGAGAGGAAGCAGCAAAACCAGAGCCTCGAGGCTCTAATTTTATACCATTTTCTGTGTCTAGATATTAGCAAAGAGTGAAAGACAGTAGAGTGAAGTAATGATTAGACCCAGTAGTGCTGCTGTAATTAAATAACTGGTAACTAATATTTCTACAGTGCCTTAGACCTTGTAGGTCACTCTGACACACATTATCTCATTTGTTCTTCACTAAAACTCCATGAAGGAGGTATTATTAGTAGCTCTTGATGCCCTGCAAAGTCTCAGAGCTGGCTACATGGCAAAGCCGCGTGTCTGCACCTGCAGCTATCTGCCAAGTCCCAGAGAACAAGCCCTTCTGAAGATTGCCTAAGGGCTGGGCCTCCTCCATCGGGAATCCTCAACACCCCCTTACTCACCTTCCAGTCTTCCTTCTGGATCCATTCTCCATGCCGCAGCCAGAATGATCTCCCCAAAATGCTGATCTGGTCATGTCACTCCTCTACTTAAAACTCACCAGCAGTTCCCCAGCATGCCAGGATGTACTTCAGCCTCCTTAGCTTGGTGGACAAGGCTCCACTTAACCAGACTCAAGCTCAGCTCTCAAGCTTCCTCTGTCATTTCTTCTGGTCTCACGTTGCCTGGTATCATTTATTTCTACTAAGCTGCTGTGCTTCCCTGAGTTTCATGGGGTTCTTTTTGCCTCCCTAACCTGGCACATGCTATTCCCTCAATATGGAATGTTTTTCCAGTTTCTCTGCCTAAAGTACTCTAATTGATCTGCGGTTTACATCAGAAGTCTGTCACCTCCTCCAGGAGTCTTCCTTGAATACCTCTTCTCCAGAAGGGTTAGTCCCCCTCTTCTGTCTTCTCTATCAGAACCTTCCTTTAATCAAGAGCCCGTTCACATGTGTGTCTCTCTACATAGATTGTGAGTGCTCGGCCCACAGTACATGCTTCATGAATAGGCATAATTAAGTGAATGAATGAATGGATGAATGAGATTCTTGAGGGCAAGAGATGTCTTATTTACCTCTATACCCTAGAGCCCAGGTTTATGCATAACACATAGGATTCAGTAAATGCTCATTGAATAGATAAGTGGGTGGGCAAGAGGTGGGGGAGAGGGATTCAGATTCAGGTGGATAGATCAAAAGGGGGTAAACAAAGTGTACCCAGGACCGTGTGTCAGCCCTGCATGGGCAGCGGGTGTCAGTTGCAATGGATGGTTATCTCTTTCCCATGGTGGCATGGACAGGAGGCACCTGCCAGAGCACCCACTTCCCAGCTAACCCTCCGGCATCTCGGTGCAGCTCCTCTTGCCTAAAATTGCTGAGAAGCAGCATTTCCCCCACCTCCGCAGCCTCCCCTCCTCCCCCAACCCCTGAGAGTAGGTTTGGTGTTCCTACAGATGTTTGTATTCTCTGTAGCTGATGAAAATATTCATTATCTTGTTAGCTGCCGCGGGGAAGGAAGTGCAGATTTGCATTTTCCCAGCTAATCAGGGTGGCACAAGTGGTGCCTGTCACCCAGGCCTGTTCGGAGCCATCCCTACTCCCTTCTCCACGCAAGCACGGAAGGGGAATTCCCTACCTACCCTACAGGCTCTATTCTTTCCCCTCCCGATTCCCCAGGCACAATCTAGAAGGGAGGAAAAGGAAGCTGGGAGGCCCAGCCTGTCTGCAAACTCCCAGATCCACTCCCCAACGATGATTTCTTAGTGTCTCTTCCCTGTTCCAAATTCTCCATGGCTCCCAGCTCTGCATCGGATCTCCTCGGCCTAACCTTACCTCCCAAGGTTAGGGCCTTACATCTGTATGAAGCTTTATCCTTCACAAAGGACCTTCAGAATCGTGAGCTCACTCCATTCTAGCAAGTGCCCTCCAAGACTGGCGTTGTCATCACTTTGGTTTTGTGTTAGAGGCAGCTAAGGTGGAATGACTTACCCACTAGCATGTCGCCACTAGATGGTGCTGCCCAAAAGCCGCCCCTGCTCCCCTGGTCAAGAGCAGTTTTGACTCCATCTGACACCCACGTGCCTTGTGGGGGCCTTGGTCCTGGGCATGGCCAAACCGGGGCTTTGAGACCAGGCTGTGCGTCCCAGCCCTGGCAAGGCAGGGAGGCTCTGGCAGGGATCTGGGTTTTTTTCAATTGGATGGGACAAAAGATCCATGTCCACAAAATGTTTAACAATTTTAACGATATCTTCTCTTTCCGAGAGCTTGTGAACTTGTCTCGATGGCCGTTCTCCTATGTTCAGGGAGACATCCTGACACGTGTATCGGTATCTTCTCTGACTGGTGAAGAAGCCAGAGGAAGAGAATGGGAATAGAAAGAGAATGTCAGACATTAAACAGACATTTAAATGACAGGCCCAGGGTTATCCAACCATTCTTCTTGTCATTTCGTAAATACACGTCAAGCACTTTTATGTGTCAAGTGCCCTTCTGGATCATGGTAATAGCAGTTTCCAAGACAGATAAGTTCCTTGCCCTCACAGAGCAAGGAAAGGGATAGGGGTGTGGAGTCAGCCAAAAGAAAATCAACACATATATGTGGTGGTAGAAGGGATATGAAGAAAAAATAAAGCAGGATGAGGAACTGGAAAGTTTTACTTCACACAAGGTGGTTATGGCAGGCTTCTAGGAGGAGGTGACAGTAAAGCAGTGGCCTGAATGGCGTGAAGGAGTGAGCATTATGGGAATAGAGGGAAATAGCATAGCAGACGGGGGAATGGGAAGCCTCCTGGTATCTCCTGAGCTAGTTCTACTCCCCAGCAGAGAAGGGGGTAAAAAGGGCCCTGGAGGCAGTAAAACAAACGCCAGTTCTAATGTCAGCATTGTTCCTTCAGAGCCATGTGACTGCAGGCAAATCCTAAGCCTCACTAAGCCTTAGTGCCTTCATTTCTACTTTGCAAACAATCTTAGTACCTACCTCATAGAGCCGTTGTGAGATTTTGGGGGGATAATGCATTACAAGTCTTTATACTATGCCCGGATGGAGTTCCTGCTCAGTAAATTAGCTGCTAATATTGCACAGGGCTAAAGGCCGAGGAAATCATTGATTTTCTCACATACACTTCTCCTACTATTTCAGTCACACTTTTATCCTGCACATGATGAGCCCATACCACACAGTAGGGTCTATGGTAGATTTTTAGAATATGAGGGTTTCTTTAGTCAATATGCATTTGCTTGAATGTCCACAAGACAGTTACTGTTCTAGGCTCTGGAGAAGGGGGATGAGTAAGACGGACATTGGTCCTGCTCTAACGAACATCTGCCCCAGGATCCTGAGACTCTAAGTCCTTCTGCCGCAAACTGTCCATTGACCCCAGAGAAAGCTCCAAGGCCACAGCTGCCAACAGAGCACCTGTGTATGAATCGGAAAGAGGAGACTTCTCAGGGCAGACACACCCCTGTGGTCACTGAGTTTGGCTTGCAGAGCAAGCCTGGGTGTCTGTCACCCTCTGGTTGTCTTTTCTCCAATGGCACAATCTAGAAAACCGTACGCAGGAGTCCGTGAGAACCCCCAGTAGACAAGACTCTTCTGTTGACATTAGTCAAAGTATCCCTTGACCCTGACTAACTTCTTAGTCTGGTGATTTCCAGATTGGGGGTTCTGTCTTCCTCATGATACCAGTGACCCCTGAGAGCTGGCACACATCCAGTCTAGGATCCCTGGGACTCTGAGCATGGAATCAACCTGCACTGCTCAGACAGCAGCAAAGTGGGCTCGGAGGAGGAGCCCTGAGTCACAGTCCAGGATAAACCACAGACCGATGTCGTCTGGCCAGGGCCCCTCCATCACTAGCAGTAAATTTCCCTGTGTCTGTATTATTCACAGCAGCAGCCGCAACAGTATTTATAGGCAGCTTACCACATCTCAGGCACATCTCTCAATTATCTACGTAAGCTATTTCATTTAATCCTCAAGCATCCCAAAAAGGGAGGTGACTTTATTGTCCTCATTTTACAGACGAGAAAACTGAGGCACAGTGGGAGGACTGAAATCATTCTGATCTCTCAGGCGCCTTTTAGTACTGGCATTCAGTGGCCCTTTGCTTCTGTTCTTCATTCATTCATTCATTCATTCATTCAATAAACAAATTCTTGTTGAACACCTATCCTTATGTCAGGGACTGATCAGTGCTACCTGTAGTTGATTTCATTTAATTCTAACAAAGGATACAATGTAACTTTAATGATTTATTCTACAGATGAGGAAACAAAGGCCCAGAAAGCTTTGTTTATTCTTTGGGCCAATCATCCTTGTTTATTGGGCACCTGTTATGTGATAGGCCCTGTCTCATGTTCTGGGGAGACAGTGGTATGTGCCGGGGAGACAGATATTCTGTGGAGTAACTAAGGATAGAATTTGAAGGCCAGTGAGTAACCAGAGAATGAACTCTGCATTCTACCATGCAGAGAGGTTGGCCTTTTTTTTCGGATGCTTGCCAACACTCACAGATGGGGGCCTTGTGACATTGTGTTCCGGTCTCAAAGCAGCCACCACAAACGCCCCATCCTCAGCTGGCCACAAAGGGCCCTCTCTACCCTTCCTTTCTCAGACCCCGACCACCCACGCATCCCACTCTCTGAGCTGTGGGATATGCTCTGTGACCCCCATGCCCACCACACTCCCGGTGGACCAGGAGCTTCCCATGGCTTCAGTAATTAAGTTCACACATGCCAAAAAGAGAAATAGCATCACAGATGCGGTCGCAAATTTTAGCTAATTAACCATATGGTCTGGATTGCTAACAGAGTGGGAAGGCACTCTGGGTAAGTGCTGGTTTCCTGGTTTCCTGCGGGGAGGAGGGAAGAAGGATATTAGGTGTGTCACCACATTCTCCAACAGAAGGGCACAAAGACTCAAGGCTTCCCATCACCTGCCTGGAGTCGTCCCATCTGTCTCCTCACTAGGAGCTGCCCTGGAGAGGGAAGTCCCCGAAAGATGGAAGCGGGGAATCTGGCCTTATGGACAAGAAACATCTTCACCCAGTTCAGGAGGCGCTGAAAGTGGAAACAATATTTTAGGTGCAGAATTTGGAGAGATCTACCTAGCAGGTGTAACCCTGCAGTGGCATAGTAGATAGCACTTTGGAAACCTGGGCATAAGTCCCAGTTATCACTTATTAGCTGTGTGACCTTGGCCAAGTGGCTTAGCCTCTCTGCAGTGAAGCCACTCGGTCTCCCTTAAGTGCTAAACAGCAGGAACGAAGTCAATGAGGACCATGCTTTTTTAAGATTCTGAGCATCTCACGGAGTCAGAGATACCAGTGAATGAGAGAAGGAAGTAGTTGGTACAAATTCATTGGATTTGTGTCACAGGTAAGCCCCAAAGCACGGTTTACAAAGTCCCTTACTGGCTTTGAGAAAAGGAAATCAGATACACTCAGAACTATTCCAGAACCTAACAGTTGATGATAGCAAGCATTATTATTACTTACTGAGAACATTATAACATGATTTTATTCCAGAAAATGTGTTCTTCATTTCATCTCTATCATTTAAAATCCTCACCACAATTCTTGAAGGTTGATCATTTGATCCCCATTCCCTCACTAGAAAATTGAAGTGGGCTAAATGATATGCCCCAGGTCACACAGACATGGCATTCTGGAGTGGGCATTCAAACCTAGTCCTGGATGACACCACAGCCTGTACCCCTCAGAGTTCCTAGAAATGTAGGTCACATGGACATGCTGCCCTTGTTTTACAGGACAGTGTTTAAGGGCCTGTGTGCTCCCACTTGAGAGTAGAGAAGCTGTAGAGGAGGAAGGTCTGTGAGACCAAGCTGAACCAAAAATGGTATTTATCTGAGAAAATGCAACTGTGACATATTATCACAGACTTGCTGGTTCAAACAACATACATTTATCCTCTCACTGTCTTGGAGGCCAGAAGTCCAAACTGAGTCTTATGGATCTGAAATCAAAGTGTTAGGAGGAATCGCTTCTAGAGATTTCAGGGGAGAATCTGTGGCTTATCTCTCTCAGTTCCTGGCACTCCTTGGCTTATGGCCACATCACCCCAGTCTGTCCTGTCATCTTCACATGACTTTTTGCCCCTTCTGTAGGCATATCCCTCTGCTCTCTCTTACTAGGACCAACTGAGATAATTTAAGGTAATCTCATTTTAAGATCCTTAATTTAATGTGGACATAGAAGTTAGATGAGGAGACTGTTCCTCTGAAACGTCTCTTTTGTGCTTTATAAGTGTTATAAGGTATGGTGGTTTTCTAGGGCTTCCATAGCAACATAACACAGACTGGGTGGCTCAAACAATAACTATGTTATTTCCTCACAGTTCCAGAGACTCAAGTCCAAGATCAAGGCATCAGCAGGTTTAGTTTCTTCTGAGGTCGCTCTCCTTTACACTGTGTCCTCACACGGTCTTGCCTGTCCTGGGTGTGTACGTGTGTCCAAATTTCTTCTTTTAAGGATACCAGTCAGATTGGAATAGGATCCACCTTGACAACCCCATTTTAACTGAACCTCCTCTTAAAGGTACTATTTTCAAATGCAAATATATTCTGAAGTGCAGGAGGATACTGTGAAGACTTCAGTATATGAAATGAGACACAGTTCAGACCATAGCATAAGGTAACATTCACAAGTTCTAGGAATTAGGTTCTAGATATCTCTAGGGGCCATTATCTAGTCCACTTTTCAGGGCTAGGGACACAGCTGGTTCTGACGTTGAAACCACGAATTAGAAGCAGGGGCTGAGGGCATGGAGATGAACAGTAAAGTCAGCAACCAGGACGTTCAGAAGCAGGATGACATTGGATCAAGACGCATGGTTCACAACAAAGGCTCTGAGTGAGGAGTGCATGTGCAATTCTGCTCCTGTGCTATTTCTGGATGGAAAGGGGGGGCTTGGAGAGACAAGCAGAGAGAGGAAGAGAGGCTGATGTCCGATGTCAAGATTAGTGTGACATCCACACTAGCTAGAGAGGTTGGTCTAGGAAACTATTCCTCCTGGGATGATACTGGAGCGTTCACTAAGTCATTGATCCGAACAATGTACTTCCCAGCATGAAAGTCTGTACTCGGAACCGGAGTCAGCAAACCTTTTCCTGTTAAGCAA
Organism: Cynopterus sphinx; assembly: GCA_030015415.1. NCBI lineage: Eukaryota > Metazoa > Chordata > Mammalia > Chiroptera > Pteropodidae > Cynopterus > Cynopterus sphinx. The sequence continues at coordinate 116,933,434 of CM057385.1, read as the reverse complement.
CAGATCACAAATAGTTTTAGCTTCGTGGGCCATATAAGCTTGATCACAACTACTCAGCTCTGCCACTTAATAGGGAAGCAGGCACAGATGATATATAAAGAAATGGATGGTACCTTGTTCCAGTTAAACATTATTTACAGAAATAGGTGGAGGCCAGATTGATTAGAGAACTGCACTTTGTCACCTCTGTAACAATAACATTTAATTCAACAATGATCTTGTGTATCCATATTATTATTATTATTAATTATTATTATTATAATTATAATTAATGCATTATTTTTAGAGCAGTTTTAGATTTACAGAAAAATTAAGCACAAAGTAGAATACCCACAAACCCTCAATATACCCAAACATACAATACTTCCTATTATTAACACCTTGTAGCAGTGTAGTATATCTGTTACAACTGATGATCTATTATTGATACAAGCTTATTAACTAAAGTCTGTAATTTATGCTTTCTGTTGCACAGTTCTAAGAATTTTGACAAATATATAATGCCATCTTCCATCATTACAGCATCATACAAAATAGTTTCACTGTCCTAAAAATCTCCTATGCTACCTCTTCATCCCTCCATGAACTCCTAACAGCCGCTGATCCATAGCTTTGCTTTTTATAGAATATCATGTATTTGGACTCATACGGCATGTAGTCTCCTTTCGTTCAGCAGCATGCATTTAGATTTCATCCATGTTTTTCTGTGGTTTGGCAGCTCATTTCCTTTTATTATTGAGAAATGTCCCACTGTATGTATCTCCCATAATTTGTTTACTCACTCACCTATTGAAGCATAACTTCGCTGCTTTCACATTTTGTCATATATGAATAATGTCATCATAAACATTCATGTGCAAGATTTTGTGTAGACGTAAGTTTTCCATTTATTTGGGTAAGTGTCAAAGAAGAAAATTATTGAATTGTGTGGTAAGGTTATATTAAACTTTGTAAGAAATTGCCAAACTACCTTCCAAAGTGGCTATACCATTTTTGCATTCTCACCAGCAATGAATTCTTCCTGTTACATTACATCCTCACCAGCATTTGGTGTCTTTAGTGTTTTGAATTTTTTCCATCCTAGTAGTTAAGTAGTGGTATCTCTTTGTTTGATTTCCTATTCCAGAATGATAAGTTTTGTGCATCTATTCATATGCTTATTTGCTGTGCTGCTTCTTTGATGAGGTGTCTGTTCAGGTCTTTTGTTCCTTTTTTTGTCTGGTTGTTTGTTTTCTTTTTCTGGAATTTTAAGTGTTCTCTGTATAATTTGGGCACAAGTCCTTTTACCAGATACGTGTTTTGCAAATATTTTCTCCTAATTGGTGGCTTGTCTTTTCATGCTCTTAACAATGTCTTTCACAGAGCAGAAGTTTTTAATTTTAATTAAGCCAAACATCATTTTTATTTTTTAATGTGTTTTGCTTCGGATGCTATATCTAAAAATGCATCACCAAGCCCAATATCACCAAGATTTTCTTCAGTGTTATCTTCTAGAAATTTTATAGTTTTGTGTTTTACATTTAGGTTTATGACCTTGTGGGGTTTATTTTTGTGAAAAGTAAAAGACTTGTGTTTAGATTATTATTTTTTTTTAATGTGGCTGTCTAGTTGTTCCAGCACCGTTTGTTGAAAAGACTATTCTTTCTCCATTGAATTACCTTTGCTCTTCTGTCAAAAATCAGTTGACTAGTTTTGTGTGATCTGTGTCTGGGCTCTATATTCTGTTCCATTGAACTATCTGGATATTATTTTACTATTACTATACTGTCTTGATTACCATCACATTACAATTAGTCTTAACATCAGGTAATGTCAGTTTTCTGACTTTGTATTTTTCCTTCAATTTTGTGTCAGCTATTCTGGGTCTTCTTTTTCATATTAAACTTTAGAAGGAGTTCATCAATCTCTGTAAAGTAACTTAGCAGAATTTTGATTTGAATCTGTAGATGAAATTGGGAAGAACTGACATTTTAACAAGTTTGAACGTAAATGTGCAATTTCTATTTTAGTTAGATCATTGGTTTCTTTCATCAAAGTCTTATAGTCTTTATTACCTAGATCTTTTACATATTTTACTATATTTATACCTAATTATATAAAAAATTTTGGTGCTAATGTAAACAGTGTTGTGTTTTTAATTTTAAAACCCACTTGTTCATTTCTGGCCTATAGGAAATGAATTGACTTTCCTGTATTAATCTTGTATCTTGCAAACTTGCCATATCACTTATTAGTTCCAGGAGGTTTTATGTTATCGATTCTTTGGGATTTTCTAATGCATATTAAATTTTAAAAAACTAAATCACATCCCTAGTAATAATAATGTTGATAATAATAATAATAATTAACATTTACAGAGCACATAGTATGATGTGCCAGGTGTCATTGTGCATGCATCATCTAATCCCACAACACTTGTAATCACCAATATCGTTACTCTGTCTCTATTATAAATGAGAAAACTGAGGTTTCTCGGTAAAATATGACAATTTATCCTACGTTTCAAAGGGCAGAGGCAAGACTTAAGCCTTATCATTTTTTCTTGGAAATACATGACAGTCAGGAGTAATAGTAACCACCATATAGTTAAATATATGCCAGTTTCTTAATATTCATTGCTCTTTTTTATCCTCATAATTGAGTCCATCAAAGAAGGTACTATTACCTCATTTTACAAATGAGGTAACTGAGGATTCTGAAATTAAGTAGCTTGCTTAGGGTCACACACATAGTAAGAGGTGGAGTTTGAGATCCATTCTCAGTGTGTGTGGGTAGGGTTATTACTTATAATCCTGAGGCTTAGCATGGCCCTGTGGTTGATTACATTTTGGTGTCAGATTTTCAAAAGACCAAATTTTTATTATTTATTGAATATTTGTTTTCCTGGGCTACTTTTAAGTCTTGACATCCATTGGTTTCAAGGAAAACTTAAAAACCATTTCCAATGGTCCTGTAACAATATGCAACACACCTCACCTTGGCTGTAGTGTGAACTTGCTAATGTCCACACTAGCTGGGCTCTGGATTTGACTGTAACTGATACAGGGGCTGTGGGAATTGAAAAAGAGGGATATGAGAGATGGTCAGAAGTCCTCATTAGTGCAGTGTCAGGGAAGGCACATGCAAATATTGCTGCCTTTCTTCTGCCTTTGGGGGTTTTCTTTCTCCATTGCTAATGACTAATAAAAAAAAAAGAGAAAGAGGAGAGAGAGCGCACAAACAAGAAAGCAATTGCTATTAGATTTTCTTTTACTGAAGCAGGTTTCTCATTTTGCAAAGCTCATTAGAGGTGGCTCTATGGAAAGACTTCCAATGTGCCCTGGGGAATATGAGAAGGACAGAAGGGAAGAAACTTTCAGAGATGTGATCTCAGCCGCACATTACACCAGAACCAGCTGTCCCTAGGCCATGTGTTCTGATTCTAAAATGCACCTTATGGCTTGATTTTAAATGTTAACATAAAAAAAAAATTGGTCTTCCTCTCCAAGTACTACCAAAAGTTATTATAAATGCATAGATGCTGTGTGGTCAGTTAAAATGTGGCTTTGATTTTTCCTATGTATTGCGTTAAGTTAGGAGTTTTGAAGCATCTCTTTCCTTTAATTTGGAGTCTGACCTACTTTGGGTTCAATTTCACCAGCATTTCTGAGCATCTTCTTTGTACCTAAAGCTTCATTGGGAGCTGGAAAGGAGAAAGAAGACAGAGTTAGTTCTTAGTCCCAATGTGGGGGCCATAGACACACCCACACCGATTTCATTGCTGCCGTGGTAGCAAGAAAGGTGTTCTACATTTGATGATGGGGCGCTGCCTTTAGCATTAATAAGTCTCTTAGAGGTCAGGAGTAGGGTATGAAGTTAGGAAGGAATCTACCAGAAAAAAAAAAAAAGAAAAAGAGAGAGAATCTCATGATATGAAGAAAAGGACTCCAAACTCACAGCCACCTGTCGTAGGTTCTCATTATAGCTCTATCATATGGCTTGGACACGCTGTCTATTCTTTCTGGAAAGGGGTAAAATAAAAGAATGTGAGGTCCATTCCAGCTCTAAAATTTGCATCATTCTTACTCCTCATCAAGACGGGCTTTTTGAGAATGTGAAATAAAACCGCTAGCACAGCGCTCTCTACAGCACCAACAGCTACCGTTTATCACGAGTCTGCTTTTCTCAGCTCTCTGGCAAGCAGCCCATGTTATGGACTCTTTAAATCCTTACAGCAAGCATGTGAGGCCAGGAGGATTGGTATCTCTGTTTTTCTTATGAGTAAACAGAGACCCAGAAAAAAAAGGTTCAATGTTTAAGGTTGAACCAGAGCCAGACAGGGAATGGGGGTGGAACCGGGGTGCAAACCTAGGTATGTCTGGCTGCAAAAACCACTTTAAAAAAATAGAAAGCAAACTCAAAGTGCCTGTGGCATCAGGGCTCCCATTTTGAGATCTTATTCTTAAGCCTCTCTGCTGGAGACTTTTGGGGACACCTAATTAATTAAAGAAATAACCTCAGGCTGTAAAGGCTCCTGGAACTAAGAAATGACTCATTCAAGGCCACATAGCAAGTTGGCAGCACAGCTTCATAGAACTGGCTCGCTGTCCAGGGCAGGACTGAGGGTTTATGAGGAATTGTGAGAACATGCGTTAGGATTCAGGGAGAGTCAGTAGCCCCAGGCCTTGCACTTATTTGGCAAGTGCCTTTTGTCACTCTACTCTGGGTGGGACTGCTATTATGCTAGACCCTTGAGACACAGAGAGGTGAATGGCATTGGGGGCGGAGGGTCCCTGAGAACAGAGAATGCTCTGAACATGATGATATGAAGATTCTAATTGGGCTGGAAACATTTTGAAAGGTACAAGGATATGGGCTTCTGCTCTGGACTGTGATCAGAGAAGTAGCTAGACCCCATTGGAGATTGAGGGAGGTAAACTGGAGCCTGCAATTGGGGGCTAGGGCTGGAGAGAGATGTGGGCTGCACCGTGTCCTGCCATCAGAGGCCCTGCTGCCACCTCAGGCAAGGGGATTCTTCCCTCTGATCCTGAAGATGTGTATACGGAGGCAGGCTTTAAGCTAGAATCTCTTTTTCGGCTGCATCTGGGCTATGTGATTTGGGGCAAGGCTGGTTTTCCTCTTCAAATCTCATTCATAGCATCTGAAAAACAGAGATAATAATAGTACTTGGGAAAATGCAGAGGTTGGGCCTAGTGATGTCGAACTTCCCTCTCCCCCAGCTCTAAAGTTTTATGTCACGGTATCAGGGCCTTTGAATCTTTCCCTCGAGAACTGGAAGGAAAAGCTCAGGAAGCTGCTCCAGAGGCCCCACTGACAGCAGTCAGCGCGCTCCCGGTGTGATGGCAGGATGAGGGATCCCGGTGCTGACACACACAAGCGAGGAGATGGAGGGCGAAGTGGCAGAGAAGATAATGTTTCTCTAGCCTGCAATTTCTTTCAATTTCAGGGATCACAATTACCAGGGCAGGAGTTAGTAAGAGCCATGCCTGGAATGCTTAAGTGAGTTTTGGTGCCACTGGTGAAAGCTGTTCTGCATTTAGAGATGGAAGACGTGTACAGTATGGGACCCAGGTGTCACATTGTGTGTGTGTGTGTGTGTGTGTGTGTGTGTGTGTGTGTGTGTGTGTTCATGCACAGCAGTGTACAAATGAAGGTGAGGCAGGGGAGAGAAAGACAGGTGTGAATCTGGTCAGAGAGGTGGGTAGTAGAATGAAGCTGACAGCCCTGGTTTAATTGTATGCGACCCTAGGAAAGTCATCTCACCTCTCTGAGCCCCAGTTTCCTCTCCTCCATCACAGAGATAATAATACCTAACTTGCAAGATTGTTGAGAAGATTCTTAGTTCATTGAGGCTGCTGTAACAGGATACCACGGACTGGGTGGTTTAAACAGCATACGTTTATTTATTTCTCACAGTTCTGGAGGTTGGGAAGTCCAAAATCAAGGCACCTGAAGATTCGAGACATACCTTTTGGTTCATATATGGTACCCCCTTGCTGTGCTCTCACATGTCAGAAGGGACGAGGAGCTCTCTGGGTTGTTTTATAAGGGCACTATTCTTCTTCACGAGAGCACCATCTTCATGATCTAAGCACCTCCCAAAGGCTCCACCTCCAAATACTACCACACTGAGGATTAGGTTTCAACATATAAATCCTGGCGGGGACACAAACATTCTGAAACAAGAAGGTTAGAAAGAGAAAGCCTATGCAACCATACGTGGCATGACTTCCGTAAAGGTCCTTTTCCATTATTAGTGTGGGCATCCATCTGGGACCTTCTACCAGCACGATGTTTTCAGTGAGTCAGCCTTCACTTCTCAGCATTTCGTGTAGGGGCAAAATGAAACATGACTGGCATATTTTTGCATAGTTTTTTTTAAAGAATATGGAGTTAGACTTTTCAGAGTCCAGCTAACTAGTTCTGTGCACTTAGCCTCTTTGCATTTCTGCTCCCTCACCAACAAAAAAGTAAAATGGACGAAGAGTACTTACCTTGCAGTCGCAGGCTCCTTGTGAGTGTGAAATGAGATATGTGGAAAGCCCTTAGAATAATGTCTAACCCGTTGTAAACAATCGATAGATATTAGCTTTAAAAATGATACTTGCCATTGTGTGTGCTAGATGGCTAGGGAAGAAAGGGAGAGATAGGAAGGGAGGTGGAGATGAAAAGGCACTGACCCAGGCCCCACAGGAGGGAGCCTGCAGTACAGAAGCTGAACAGATGATTTCTCTACATTTCTATTCATCTAAGATGAACTCATTCATTCAGCGAATAAGCATGTACAGAGTCCCTAGTGTGTGCTTCAGCCCCTGTGTCAGGGCTGGATACACAGTAGTCAGTAAAACAGATGTGGTCATTGCCCTCTGTGCCTTCTGCCCAGTGAGGGACACAGTGAGTGGCAGGGAGCAGTAGTCCAGTGTGAAAATGTTGGGATAGGGGAAGGATGGGTGCTAGGGAAACCCAGAGAAGGGGTATTGAAGGTCCAGACGGAGGAAGACTCATCGACAAAACACTCCTAGAGAAAAAAACAAAACAAAACAAAACAAAACAAAAACAAAACTGGAGTTTGGCAGGCAGAATAATGGCCTTTAAAATGTCCACATTTTAATCCCTGGACCCTATGAATAAGTAATCTTATATGGCAAAGGATGATTAAGGGTATAAGTAAAATAAATTGCTAATCACTTAATGTGCAATAAAGAGATTATCCTGGAATGTCCAGTGGGCCCAGTGTAGTCCCAAGGATCCTTAAAGTAGAAGAAGGGGGTGAGAAAGGTGATCGGAATGATGTGGTTCCAGAAGGACTTGCCTTGCCTCGGCTCACTGTGAAGAGGGATCTGAGAAATGTGGGCATCCTCAAAAAGCCGAAAAGGGCAAGGAAATGGATTCTCCTCTAGAGCCTCTGGAAAGCATGCCACCCCGCTGACACTCTGATTGTAGCCTAGAAACCCATGTCAGACTTCAGACTATGAGATGGTAAGTTTGTATTGTTTTAAGACACGAAGATTTTAGTAATTTGTCATGGCAGCAACAGGACACTAATACATGAAGCCAGTGATATATTCGAGTTAGAACCATCACCATCATTTTAGATGATCGTTCTGGCCTCAGGATGGGAAATGAATTGGAAAGGCAAGACTGAATGAATGCAGAGAGTCCTTAACAGGCAGCTCTGGTGGTCCCTGGGAGAGGGGACAGTGGCCTAAATCAGAACAGACATTTGTTATGTGCTGCATCTACACCAGACCCTGGAATCAGGATGTACAGATGAGGAGGGCTCAGAGGGGAATCAGACAAACAGAATCTGGGACAGTTACAGACATGAAGAGAATAGCCATATCTGGCAGACTCTGGTGATCTTGATCAGAGCCCAAATCAGGTGCTGTGGAAGCAAAAGGGCATCTCTCCCAAAGAAAGGGCTCAGGGACAGCTTTCCGGAGGAGATGACACCAGGAGGTCTGTCTCTGAGGCCTCAGAGGAGATTGGTTGCAAAGCAAACCTGACTCAGCCACTGCTTTGAAGGAGGCAGGTCAGGTGTCAGGCAGGGAAGGGTCATTTCTTCTCACCTTTGATACATTCCAGTGCCATCAGCTCCCAGCTGGAAGTCAACATGGGTGTGTGGCCAGCCCTGGTCCTGCAGACCTGGGGACCTTTAACTAAGTCACACATCTGCCCTGCTTCTCTTTCATCGTGTTTGTGAGCGTTGGCTGAGATGAGAATGGCCCCTTATAGGTAGGCCACTGTTTATCCAGCAAAGCCTTGCAACAGCCCAGGAGGCAGCAATCATGAGCTGCGTCCTGCCCAGGAAGAGATGGCAGCCCCGAGCGCCTCTATTTGGAGATGGCTGAGTTGGCATGAAATGTGAGGGGTTTTGTTTGAGACCTGGCTGTCTTCCTGCAGGTCTCCCACATAGCAGTTGAGCTGAAATGAACTGTGGCTGGTGGAAGCAGGTAGGAGGCAAGGACTTCTGTGATGGGCCAAGACACACTGGTCTATACTAAGGCCATGATCGATGAAAATAAGGGCGCACAGAGGGCTCTGGTGCTTAGAGGTGAGGGAATCAGGGGCAGATGGTGCCCTGGAGTCAGCACTGCCTGACATGGCCCATGATTTCTTTTCTTCACTCCATGTGCAACTGATGATAGGGTCCAGCAAGACTCCCTGAGCCCCTCTCAAATCTGTGTCTTTCCTCCCTATCCTGTCATGTAACTACTCCATCATGTCTCATCTAGGTGGCTTCACAACCTCAGAACTGGTCCCTCTTCTCCCCGTCTCGTTCCTTTTCCAGTCCAGGCTCCACCCTGCTCTAAAGCTCCAGTCAGATAGTATTGCTCTTCTGCTTAAAACCCCCTAATGAGTCTCCAAGCCTTCAGAATAAAGCCTGCATTCCTCAGCATCACTTAGAAGATTCCTAAGGGCTGATCCCTACCCGCTCCTCTAAGCCCATCTTTGCTTCTGACTCAAAGCTTTTACATCTTAAATCTTAGCTTCTTTCAGTTTCCAGAATGTGCCACTTGAGTGCATTATCTTCATTCTCATTTTCTCCGTGTGCGCGTGCTTGCTCCCTCTCTCTCTACCTCTCTCCCTCCCTCTCTCCCTCTCTGCCTAGACCCCACCCACACTTCCCTTCCTCACTGTTCTTTCCCTGGATAACCCCTCATCAATCTGTCAAGGCTCATCTCCTCCAGGGAACATTCTGCATCTTCCCAGTCTGTGATAAGGACCCCTCCTCTGCATCCCCTTGGTCTCTGAACCTCCCCTACGACCTTCATTCATATCACTATGACCTGTAACCATCTGTTTAGTAAGTCAAGCATCCACACACGTTTCCACTACAACTCAGTTATGCATAACACTGCCGTCTTCTTAATTTTCTACAGCTGACATAATCTTTCCCTCAAGTTCCCATCCCACTGATAGCAAAAATGGGTTTCAACATGCCAATTAAGAATCTCTTTCAGGGTAACTATGTAGTCCATTCAAAGGACCACACCACTGACCACTCCTGCCTTTCGCTGACCAGATAGCCTCCCACCACCACCTCCGCTTGGCCTCAGGGTGCTGATGGGAGGACGTTGGCACAAACGTGGTCTAGTGCATCCTTCCCGGTGGTCAGTATGTGATTTCTTGTTTGAGCTTGGCTCTGGGCCCCTGCACTGCTGTCCATAAGATGCGGATGGTCTTGGCCAGTCTTTCGAGCAGGGCAGCATGTTGGAACCCACTGCCCACTTCCAGAGTCTACACTCTGCAGTTCCTGTGCTGATCTCAGGCCTCCTTTCCCATCCCTGTCTCCATGAGCAGCGAATATGTCTTTTCAGCTTCACTGTCTCTACACTATGGGTGCAGGACTAGGAGGGCTGGATTCTGCCATTTCTTGCTCAACTATTTCCATCCACTCACTGGAGCTCCCATTGGCCTATTAGATAAAGGAGCTCACAACCCCCCACCCCCCTGAGACTATACCTGGTCTGGTGGAGCAAACTCATTAATCCCACTTACTCACCCACCCTGAGATTTCCCCCAAACCCTTGTTAGTGGGTTAGGGATTTGTTAACACTACCCTTAAGGTTGGGGTGAGTGGGGAAGGGGGATTGACTTCCAAAAGCCCAGAAGACAGGTTGCTGATTCTCAGGTCTGAAAGCTTGGCCTATTGGCTTTCTCTCCTCAGCAATCCCTCCCAGCACCAGTGGCAAAACGAAGGGTTTTCTCCTCCCTTTCCCTGTCTGTTGGGAACTCCCCTGGGCTGGTAGCCTGTACCATCTGTCCATTAAAATAAGACTGCGATCAGAGTTGGCCTTGGTTTGGCTTTGATACACAAAAGAATCTTTACTCGCAGCACAGGCTGACTTTCTAAACTATTCTCTAACTCAAGACACTACAGAGTCAGCTTTGAGGTGCAAAGCTGAGTGATGCCCCCTTTTTTTTCTAGATGGCGTCTGCTTTTCTACCTAAGGGATGAATGCCTTTGATTTAGCAGTTGGCGTTCCATGGACAAATATGATTTAGGGGGAACAAGAAAATGCTTCATGTTAATATTTCAAAACCACATTCACCTTGTGGTGAATACGCATTCACATACGTATGTGAGAAGCATCTACATATGTGTCTCCTACCAGGCTACGGGCAACTTGAAGACAGAGGACGTCTTTTTCTCATTGTATTTTCAGTGCCAGGCACACAAAACTAAAGATCTGTTGAATGAATTGATGACAGGTTGAATGAAAGAGTGCTTGACCAGAGAACTTAAAAGAAGATCCAAATTGAGAAGCAGATCACATGAGAACAAACTTTCTAACTGGTCCCCAAGAAGGGTGGAGATGGAGGGTGGGTTTAGTTTAAGACTCTAGAGATTCCAACTTCTACAGAATGGATAAAATCTAGCCCAACACCTCTCAATCTGGGGTTCAGAAAAATAAATGTTATATACTAGCCTTCCTCCCCCCCACCCCTAGTTCCAGAAGCATGGAGTGACCGTCCCAAACCACCCAGCTAGGCAGTGACAGCCATGATAAGAACAGGTCTCCCAGCTGCCTGATCACAGAGGAAATCGCATCTCAGCCAAAGTACCCTCCCTCACCTGGCAGAAGGCTCACTTTTAATTGGTGATGACGAATGGGGCACGATGCAAACTCTCAGTGCCAATGCCACCCCTTTAGAAGTTGGGTGTTGGGTGGCCTAGGGAGAGCCAAGGAGGGAGGACCCCTCCCTGCAAACTCAACAGCTCCTAGGCCAGGGCCCTGAACCTGTCTTCCACTGAGAAAAGGCAGCAAACACTGCTGGCTGGCTCCAGGGTGATTTACCTCCCTGAAATATCTCAATTTAAATGCTAATTTCCCGAGAACTGATGGGTGATGGGCTCTTGTATGCTGGTGGCTGTGCATTAATGTATCCAAAACACTCACACATATTCTTAAAAGGGGGTGGCAGCGGGAGCCCAGGGAAAACCTGGGGGAAGGAGGGGCGGGTAGCAGAGATGCCCATCTTCTCTTGCTTGTCATTCTCGTCCACGTGGCTGAACAGAGGGAAGTGGACAAGGTGCATCTTCCGTGCAAGTGCTCTGTAGGTTTGTGCCACTTAGATGTCATATGCAGGTGGCGTGGAAGATGAAGAGGCCTGCCCCTCACCACTACGCACAAACATGTGCTTAATGTGGTCACACCATGAGCTGGCACTGTGCTGGGCTCTCTGAGACTCTAAAGAGATTTAGAATCTAGTGTGGGAATCAGGAAAAGGAATTAGCTTTAAAGATGATTTTACATGAATCCTCCTCCCACCCCTTCAAGATAAACTCATGACCCCCATTTTATAGACGAAGTCACTGAGGTTCCTAAAATGTAAGTGACCTCCCCAGGGTCACACAGCCAGGATTTGTGTCCGTGTCTGTATAACTTCTGAGCCCACACTCTTTCAACCACCATATCCCGAGGCCAGTTCTGGAATCCGTTCATAAACAAGATACACGAGAGAAAAGTGGTAGGAAAGATTTATCCTAACTGGGAAAAATTGACACGGTTTCATAGGAGAGGTGATTTTTCAATGAGGCCTCTCCCTTCCTGCTGGCATGTCTCACCCCACCCAGCCCCTGCACCTCCACCCCAATGTGAATGCACACCCATGCACACTTGAACACCGAGACCGGGCAGTCTGACCAGCCCCCTGCTTAGAGAGATCACCTTTCTGATCTGGTCCCCACTAGCTCAAGAGGGCCCCGTCTCCCATCTGAACTCTACAGGAATCAGGGTGCCTACACACATAAGAAGTTAGAGGAAGATATTAGGGTTTTAAAGCTTTTAGCAAAAGAGCTGGAATTTTAGACACGAATCCCCAATGTCTCTTGGATTTGAGGCATCTTGGAATCCTGTGATAAAACATCAGAAAAGGACTCTCTCAAAAGATGTAGGTCATACACACGTGACTTTCGTCTCTGGGTTTCCTTCCTAGTTTCTTCAGCAGATGTTCACTGAGCACTACTTTGTATGCAGTTTACACTGCGCTGGGCACTGGGGAGGCAGCAGTAAATGGGACAGGTATAGTCTTGATCTCATGGAGCTCAGAGTCTAGTGGGAGAGGTGGGTATCACATAAGGTCCCCCTGAGCCCATCTATGGTTAGGAACTATGGAGCTCTTCGTGGAAAAAAAAATAGCAAGATGCCATGAGAGAGTGTAACAGGAGAGCTGATCCTGGGAACACTTCCCAAAGGCAGACACATAATGTGCGGTCTGAATGATAAGTAGGAATTGGCCAGGTGCAGGGGTGGGGGGTGAAGAGCTTTTCAGAGAGAGGGCAAAACCTCAGTGGGCTCCTTTGTAGGAAGCAATATGTCCCACGTGAGGAACTTAGGGACAATCAGTGCAGCGTGAGAACAGCAGGCAGTGGCTCATAAAACGAGGCAGGAGGAGTAGGCAGGGCTGGACTTCGAAGGCCTTGGAGATCTCCATACAGTGATCACATCCTCTCCTGGGCTTTGTGAATGGGGGCACCTCCCCTAGAGTGCCATATCCCTAGTGTGCAGAGCAGTTCCCAGAATATGACAGACCCCAAAAAGTGTCCCTAGAATTGCCCTGAGTCCATGGGGCCCAGGATCTACTATTTTAAAAATGTGATGAATCGTTTCCATAGAGTATCAACCAACACTGAACTGTCCTCAAAAATATTTTGGGGGAAGTGGGTGTCTAAAGAAACTGTGGCCCTGTCGCTATTTGAAACAGCATCAATGTATGCGCGTGCACGCACACACGCACACACACACACACACACACACACACGTGAATACAGCCACATCCACAGGCACAAAAGCACATTCCACTCTGACTGGAAACTACAGAACTCTGCCAGGTAGCAGGGTATCTCAGCGATCAGGAGCCCGGGCCCTGGACTGAGTCATGAACATGAGTTTACAGAGTGCCAGGCACTAAGCGAGGAGCCCACTTGGCTACACCGTGGCTTTGGCCACTGTCACTTCTTAACTGTGGATTGCAGTTGGACAAAGTTCCTTAACCTCTCTGAGCATCCATTTCTTCGTGTATAAAATGGAATAATAATAGTAGTTGTCTCAGGGAGTTCTTGTGAGGTTAAAATGACACACTCGCATATCTTGGAACTATCTAGAACATAGCTGATGGTCAACAAATATGATAAGTCCATAAATCTTATCTCTTCTTCTTCCTATTATTGGATTAGTTAGTTTCCTGCTAGCTTTTACCCCCCCCATACACACACACACACACACACACACACACACACACACACACACACACACACAGCTCTTAGAATCTGAATCTGGTTTCTGACCAACTGAGTTTAAACCAGCATGCTGCCAGGTCCCCCGTCACCTATCCTGGGTGTGCGGGTCCTGAAGCTGCTCTCTGGGCTCTGTCTGAGCTTCTCAGCCCAGAGGAACTTCCCCCCTTGGCTGCGGTTCTCACCTTGTTTTGCCTCCCAAGGGAGCTGAGTGATGCAAAGGCCCTGTGCGCCCTCTGCTGGCAGACGCCACGCAGGACTGCCATCTCTCAGGTGGCCTTGAAGGGGCAAAGTCCTCAGGGTCTATATCCTCCCTTGGTCTTTGCTGTCGCTCTTTTGTCATTCTCTGCTTCACCCATGCCAACTCCCAGCCTCCCATCTTCTCCCGTCTCTCTCAGGTGCTTCCTCAAGACCTTCCCTGATTTCTGGAATCTCAGTGGTAAAACCTTCCTCCAAGAAGAGGGGCATCATGAACAAGTCCCCCAGCCGTCCTGACCCTGAGCTGCCTCCCATTGTCCCTTTGGGGTTGAATTTGTTTGCAGAGCCAAACCCAGCTTAACCAGAGGCAGGAGGATTGGAGGAGGGAGACCTGTAGTTAGAGAAGGTGGCCCTGTGTGCCCTCCTCTTCAATCATAAAAACATCGCCAGAGAAGATTCGAAATGGAGACTCAAGTTTGCAGACTAATCAAAGGCCAGCCACGCACACACACACCTAGGCAGACGCCATGGTCACAGGCACACTCGGAGACGTAAACAAGTAGGGCTCCACACCCATACTTGGGCGCACCCACACAGGCACACAACATAGCATGGTGAAGTATACACGCGTGGACCTAGAAGCTCACCATCGTGCACAAGCGTGCCCTGAAAACAGTCCCAAGCCCAGACTTTACCTGACCAGGTTTGCAGTCAGACAAACCTGGGTTCAAATCCCAACTCTGCCACCTCTTAACTCATTTTTCCTCATCTGTAAAATGAAGATGATAACTATCTTGTCGGCTCCCCTGAAGGTTAAATGATAAAATGAATGTAAAATCCTTATAAGCCAGTAACTTATAAAGGTTCAATCAATAAACTGTCGGGGGACAGTGATGATGATGTTGAAGATGGGGATAATGTCTCCTCTTCTGGACTCTAACTTCCCCAGGGGTCAAATATGGAGAAGGTGTTCACTAAATAAATGAATCGATGGTGAGCTTTGCGGGTGACTGAGGTGGAGAGTACGAGAATATGAGATAAAGATGGCAAGGTGACCCAGGTCACCTGACAGCTTGCGTAGCTGCCTTTGAACTGCCCGAGATCCAGGCTTCAAAGCCATTGCTTTGGCATCACATAATTTTGTTTTCCTCCTTCTGATTTTTCATTTCAAGGTTGTCCATTCCAGGTGGCAAATGAAGTGATAAACATCCCACCCCCTTTGTTTTTCTTCTCCCTCTTCACCTCCTCTCCAGATTGCAGTTAGTTTCTCTAACCCTGAGGATCTCTGAATGTGAAGGGGCCTTAAAAGTCAGATTTTAATACAGAAATGCCCTCGATACCATCCATACCAAGTGGCTCTTAAGTTTTTTGCTTGCACACTCCCAGAAACAGGAAGCTCACCACCTCTCTTGGCAAATTGTTCTGTTTTTAGGCAGGTCTACTGTCTAGAAGATTAAAGCCTGCCTCCCTGTGATGCATGAATACTTGCCCCCCTTAAGGTTGCCTTTGTTCAAGGTTCAGTCCCTTGAGTCACTCAGAAGTCTGTCTTCCATAAGATATACAGAAGAGGGACAGCTAAGAACTTAGCGCAGGAGAGGGAGTTAGGAGACCTGGGTTTGAGTACAACCCATTCATTGTTGTTGAGCCTGTCACTGCCTCCTCCACACCTGGGAAAGGAGGGGTTGGATCCAGATGATCCCTTAGGGTCCTTTCACAATTAACAAACCCACACCCATTCTCCCAGGCCTTCCTTTCTCTAGCTTAACCTCACCTCCTTTTTTCCCTCAAACCCTCCATGCTGTTCTAAGTTCCCGCACAGCCTGGTTTTCCATCATCACTGCTTGTGCAAGGGGACACTTAGCTGTCACACATACAGTTTACAGAGCATCAGACTATGTCTTCAGCAGTTGGCAGCTTTAGCCCATTAAGTGTTTATAACTACCCTGAGATATCTCACTTTATAGATAAGGAAACTGAGGTTCCAAGAGGACCAGTAGCTTGCTCAAGGTTGCTCAGCTGGTAAGTGGTGGGCCAGGATCTGAGCCCCAGCCGGCCAGATCCTAGAGCCTGTCTTATGGTCTCAGAGCCAGGATTCAGGGAGCAGGTGGCAGTGCGGCAAAGCCACCTGCCCACTCGTGAGTCTCTATTCAGACGACACGCTTCCTGCCCGCTTGCCCCGCAGACCCAGACTCCACTGCCTCGATTTTGCAGTCTCTCTGCTCCTCTCCACAGGGAGAACAACTTCATCAAGGACTTTCCTCAGCTGGCCGACGGGCTGTTGGTGATCCCGCTGCCTGTGGAGGAGCAGTGCCGGGGGGTCCTCTCCGAGCCCCTCCCAGACCTCCAGCTGCTCACTGGTAAGACATACGTGCAGACCCTTCCCCAGCCCTCCACGGATCCGTCCTCTGCACCTCCAGGATGGGCCCCCGAGAGCCTCCTCCCCTTTTGTGAGGGATCGGATGCCAAAAGGACCTGCTATTTCTTGGGCTCCTACTTCGTGCTATGATTGTGCAAAATTACAGGCTTCCCTGAGACTCCAGATGCTGAGCCCAGGCCAGATTTAGATCCTTAGCAAATTTCAAGCAGACAGTATTATATTGGAAACTGTAGTCAACCTGCCATACATTAAACCTCCAGAACCTTTTCACTGTACATAATCAAACACGTGTACCCTTTGACTAACATCTCGCCATTTACACCAGCCAGTCTCCTCTCTGCTTTTACAAGTTCAACTTTTTTTAGGTTCCACACCTAAGTGAGATCAGGTCGTGTTTGTCTTTCAGTGTCTGGCTTATTTCACGAGGTTCATTTTTAAATTATTCTAAAGTAAAACCAGTTTCCCGCCCCCAACCAGAAGCCTCTCTCTCTCATTTGAAAGTAGCTCGGTTGCACAACTTACTTTTGAGCGTGGGCACTGAGACATCTCGTGGTGCGGGTATTATTTTTCTTACTTTAGAGATGAGAAATCTGGACTCAGAGAGGTGAACCAGCCCAAGGTCACACAGCAAATCTGCCAGGACTTGAACCAGGTGCCGTGGCTTCAGTCAGGTCTTCTGCCCTTTTCAGTCAGCTCTGCCTCTCACTCTCTCCCTTCCTGAGAAGCTGTCTTTTGTAGGCTGTCCCGCAAGGCTTTGCATTTTCTGTCCCAGCCCAGGATGCCCTCCTGTTTCTCCTCATCTTCTCCCGGTTCCTCTCCTCCCCTTTTCTTGGGGACTCTCCTAAGATGTAAGGACCCTGGCTCTGCCTTTGTGAGATAGTAGTTGGAGGTCTCAACTGTCGCCCAGGGAAAAGGGCCAGCCTGATGGATGGTCGAGCCATCTCACCAAGAGGGAAATTGTCCCCCAGAGAAAACTTGAAACATAACTGATTTAGGTTTCATTCCCTTCTGTCACTTCCAAGCTCTTGGAAACCTTGCACAAGTCATCTAATCTCAGACAGGGGGGAGCCCACATGTGCTGAGAGTCTCCTGGGGGCCAGGCATTGTGCATACACTATTTCGTGTGACCCTGAGAGGGTGTTCTCATCCCCTTTTAAACTGGTTAAAGGAGTCATTAAACTTGTCCAAGGCCACATGGCTAGTCTAAAGCTGCGTCAGAATTTAAGGCCGGTCTTCACTCCAAAGCCGATGCTGTATCCACTCTCCTACATGACCTCCCCGACCTGTCTACTTCAAAGAGGGGTCCAGATGTAGATCATAGGAAATCACGGTTGTAAAAATGCTTTGTAAAATGTGCTAAAATCTGCTGTGTCTTCCTTAATTTTCATTTTCCACAAGATCACAGAATTTCAGAGCTTACCTGGGCTGTAAATGACGTCTAGAATATTCCCCTTTACTAATGAGGAAGTCTGGTTACAATATCCTGGCTGAGTGATGATCCCACTTGCATATCCCCAGCAATGGGGAGTTTACCACCTCCTAGAGCCACATTGCATGGTTTATGGGAGGTGCTGTGCTCTAATCAAAAGGATTCTGGATCTGTCCCTGATTGTTGTACGTCCTTGAGTGGTTTCCCTCCCTGAGCCTCAGTTTCTCCTTCTGAAAAATGAGGTATAACAATTATTTTTTTCAGGATTGTAGTGAGAATTGGAGATCACACATGTAAAATGCTTAGTACATTGTGGTTCCACGTGAGTGGCACAAAGTGTTAGCATCATCTGTTTTGATTCACGTGTCCTTGGTGGGGTCCTAATAAAGGAGCTGTCACATTCCAAGAGTGAATTTTTTTTTTAATTACCAGAAAAAAATCACGTCCCTTATTCCAGAGCTTTATTCTACCCATAATCCCTGGGTGGGAATCTAGGATAGAATCAGGTAAGATGGGAGTTAGGGATAGGGTAAGGACCAGGCATGGGTTTATGAAAATGAGTGAGTGAGTCACTAAACAGTTATTTGTTGAAAGCCTGCTATGCACCTAGGCTCTGCACCTGTGGTAAGATACAGACCACAAACTTGACCTTGAGAAGCTGACATCCCACCCAATTTAAGGAGCATAAATTCCAGGCTGGAATCCAGGAAGGACCAGGGATGGGGGGAAGTGAGGGATAGAGTGATGACCACTTATGAGGAAGGCCAGGGATAGGGTAAGAGGCAGAGAAGGTGGTTCTAGAAATTTCAAGATAACTAAAAGAAGTAGTATTTATTCTTTTCTTTTGGATGTCATGCCCCCGAGTGGATGATGAGCTGCACAAACAGCTTGCATTCTTATGTCCTGCCTTGCTCCCCCGAGGATCAGCTCCTCGTGCCCAAACACACTCCACGCCTGCTCTGCATTAAGACGAGCGTGAATAGACGGGCAGAGGCTGCCCAGGCACTGGCGTCTGACCTTCCTGCATAGACTGTTGTCTCTTTCCTGACTCAAAGCACAGCCCTCTCATTCCTCCACCACCCTCTCCCCTCCCGACCCCAGCCTCTGCAGAGGAAAGACAGGACAGTCAGAGCAGATAAACAGAGAGGACACATTTATAACAAAACAACCTCGCTCCAGTGGACGTATCTTTGAAGATCATGAATATTTTACTTTAAAATGAAAGTCTCTAAAAAAATTGTATTATTCCAAAGAAGGCTTAAGAGGGGGAAAAAAAAGTTGACAGTAATGGACAACTTTAATACTATGGTAACGTCCAGGAAGAAATCATTTGTTCCAATGAGATTCTCATTTTAATCTTGGTATCAAACATCTCTTTAAGTGCCTCCTCCTCACCGGGGGCAAGAGAAAAGGATAGGAAATGTGCCTGCCGTTTGCAGAGGATACATAACGACGATAATAATGGCTGATGTGACTAGCCTTTCTTTTTTATGTATTTTTTCCCCCGATTACAAAAAGAGAGAGTTTGAAATGCTCAGAGTAGGAAATTTAGAAAATGGACATGAATATAAATCAGAAAACAAGAATCTTATGTACTTACCACCCAAAGGTAACGACTTGCTACCACTGTATTATGTTTTATTTTTTGTCTAACTTTTGCTTCCCCAAAATTGCAGTGGACTGTCTATAAAAAAAAAAGGGGGGTTGTATGGTCAGAGAAGTGTGTAAAGTGCTACACGCTGCCTTCATGGAGATTTTTTAAATCATGTTTAATTTTGTTTAGCCAGTGTTTCCCCACCTTGCTTGAAATGGGGACCTTTCATCTGTGTGCATGTGCACTTTATGTGATGCCCATGCGATCTCATGATTCTGTGTTTCTAAACAGTGGTCCAGACAGGGCTCGGCAAACCCCAAGAGTCAGATAATAAATGTGTTTGGCGTTGCGCATGGCCTCTGTCACAGCTGTTTAACCCTGTGGCCATCTGTGAAAGTGGCCGCAGACAGCTATGCTGGGCAGGTTGCACATGGCTTCTGGTTACCAAAGGGCTTCCACTTCTACCACCTTACTTGAGTCTCACCACCTGCCTGTGGAAATAAGTTCAGCATAGGTAGCAGCAGTGTCCGATGGGGAAACTGAGGCACCAAGCTATCTAGTTTCTCATGGCCAGTTGCCAACAGGGTGAGCCAGGACCATCAACCCACTGCTGTTTCTAGAGTGAGGGGAACTTGCAAGCTGTGGGGCAGAGAGGAAAAGCAGGGTGAGGGCTGAGGTCAGAGGTCAAAAAGAGGCCTGGAGTGAGGGTCCAGGGAAAGTTGTCGGCCCTCCCTTGAACCTGCTCTCTAAGGCCAAGCCTCTGCTTACTTAGAAGAGGTGGCCATTACCCAGAGCCCAGGGCTGCAGGGTTGGGGGAGGGGAGTGATTCCGGCCTCTATATTCTGGGCTCACGTGACCTTCTTATTCCTTCCCCCAGGAGACATCAGGTACGACGAGGCCATGGGTTACCCCATGGTGCAGCAGTGGCGGGTCCGCAGTAACCTCTACCGTGTGAAGCTCAGCACCATCACGCTTTCTGCAGGTGAGGACCACCCCCAGACAGCCCAGGGCCTCAGTGTAACTTAGCACCTGTCCCCAAGGACCTAGGGTGTGGCTGGCCCTGTGCTGGCACTGGGGAGGCTGCCGTCAATGACCTCCCGGGGAAAGCAGATGGACAAGCACGCGACAGGGACTTTGACACATTGCAGTAGTGTCCACACAGAGTGGAGTAACGGTGGCAAGAAGAGGGAGTTGTCCATCCTAGAAAGTCAGGGGCTTCATAGAGGAAGGGGTGTCTGAGCAGGAAGGTAGAGCAGGAGAGAGGGGATCAACGACATTCTAAGTCACATGTATGTTCTTGAGATACTTGAGGCTCATGGGTTTAAGATCTTCTCAGACAGATTCCTCGGGTCTGTATTGGCTGATGTCTTTTTCTACCTGTCTCCTATACAATAGTTAACACATCGCCCCTCCCTGTGCACACACACACACACACACACACACATTACATTTACCCACATGAAACCCGAATCTCAGCCGATGATGACAATTTGTAGTTCTCTAAATGGGACAGGCTCTGTCATGTCTCTGTGACTGTGCATGTGCTGTGTCCTCTGTCTGGATCTCCTAGTCAGGGGAACATACCTGCAATACTCAGAGATACTTCCCACATTCTCCATTCCCCTCGGGATAGCTCAAGAAACTCCCCGTGGGCAGCTACCTAGATTAAAGCAGTAACAAATGCTTGATTCCTATCTGAAGCCTGTCTGTCCCCCATTCCCCACCTCTCCCACCCCCCACTGACCTGAGACTGTAGATAGAGCTCGGGCCCTATAGACCTGTAATCTTTGTAACTAACAAAGAATCAGCACGTTGTTGGTGCTCATGTCTGATGAAGGAATAAAAAAATCAATAAATGAAAACTGAGAAGTTAGGGATGAGGGAAGGCCTCTGGAAAGGGGAGCCTGGCCTAGATTTTCTACTCTTACTCATGGCACGGCCACTGAATCATTGTCCCAGCATCTCCTAATAACGACCAGTTCTTTTCATTTTCAACGTCACTTTGTTCATGAGCAACGTGGAGCTCTGTTAGCCTGGGAATCGGAGGATTTCACCCCCAGAGAAGTGCACGTTGTAATTATTTCTGACATCAGCCAGCACTCTATAACGTTTTATATCTTAGGACTTAGATCCATCCTGTGAAGAAGGCAGTCGTTACTCCATTTTTTTTTCTGAGGAGGACAGAGGGTCAGAGAGGTTAAGTAACTTGCCCAACATCACACAGCTAGTGAGTGGCAGAACAGGAGCAGAGCCGGGATTCGATTGCGGTTTCTTCTGCCTAGATAAAGCCACAGGGCATTTCCAGGATGCTGTTATTTATTACCTAACACGCACCATCTTATCATTAACACTGCTGTCTTAATTACCCAGTTGCATGAGTTAACAGGTTTGATGGAGAGAGTTTGCTCTAATCAAGCACCCATTCTTTGAGCCCTGCTTTCCCTACCACCCACACCTGCACACCACACTTGTGAAAAAGACTGTGATGTTCCTATTAGAGCTACAAAGGTGGATCCGCTTTAATTAATCAATAATGATGCTCCTGAGAACTCCTTGTAAATCAAACGTTGGCAAATTGGAGCTCATTTTTAATGTTGAAAAAGAGCTTGCTCATTTACATTGTACTTTGATGTGGCCCGGTGTTGGTTGTTCTTGTAGTAATGGTGACTGGTGTGGCCGCCGTGTCCTGAACTGCAGTGTAGCTGGTTGGCTGGGGATGGGGAAGGATGCCTGTGCAGACAGAGCTTCTGCTTTCAAGGTGATGAGTGTTGAAGGGGCAGAAACTAGATGCCTCTGACCAAGATGATGTGAAAAGCTCCTTGTGGGAAGGGTGACTTCCTAGGGCCTTAAAGCATGTGTGGGACTCAGGCAGGAAGTGGGGAGGCCATGTCAGGTGGGTAGTGGTGGTAGTGGTGTGTGTGTATGTTAAGGATAAAGTGAGGAATATAAATATAGAATGATAGAAATCCTTTGTCACATTCAGTAGAAATAAGAAAACTGGCTTAGCTGGAGGTAAAGACTGTTGCTGGTGGCTTGTGAGAGATGACCTTGGAGGCTTGAAATGCTCAGATAAGGTCACTGGGTTTTACTCATTAGTGGAGAGGAGCCCAAGAAGGTCTTAATGCTCCTGGAAGAATAGCTTGGTGACCTGTTTGTCTGAGGAGGGAGAGCAAAGGGGAGCAGCTAGCTGTTGAAAGACTGCTCTGCATGTCCCCTGCTGGGCACTGAGGACTAAGGACAGTTGAGCAGTAGAGAGGCCCTTGGCAATGTGGGGAGAGAGAACATAGGACTATCTAGGGAGGACACTGCAAGACAAAAATGGAAGCAACTTCACAGGGAGCTCAGCCCTGAGGACGCAGAATATCCACTGAGCCTGGGCCATGGGCAGTTCCAGCCCTTGATGGGATGCGGTGGAAAGTGTGTGTGCTTTGGAGAGAGAGCAGAAGTGAGCTGGGATGCCGGCTCCTCCCCCTGGAGGACCAACACATCATTTGACCTGCTCATCTACACAGCGAGGGCTGTTGTGGCAGGGTGACAACGTTGGGGCTAAGGTCGAGCTAGACCAAGTGAAGGTCGGCCTAGACGAAGGGGGCGACACATTTAGCAGTGTGCCTGGCTCACGTCACTTGCTCAGCAGACATCAGCTTTGATTTCCTAGTGGTGACTGTCAGGTCCCTGTGGTCTTGGTCACCAAGCTTTAGGCTTTCCCCTGCTATCGATTCCCTCTCGGTCGTAGTGTCTTGTGTGTCCATCGTAGAGAACAGATTTGGCTATGTGAGTGAGGGAATGCTGTGTACATTTGGGGTACTGCACCCATCAGGCTGACACTGCAGTGAGAGATAATTCACCAAATCCACCCCTGGCCACTCGCGATTGGTCAGCCACCAGCCTCCCAAGTCTCATCACCTCCCCATGCTCCCTGTCTAGGCTTCACCAATGTCCTCAAAATCCTGACCAAGGAGAGCAGTCGGGAGGAGCTCCTGACCTTCGTCCAGCACTACGGCTCCCACTACATCGCCGAGGCCCTCTATGGCTCTGAGCTCACCTGCATCATCCACTTCCCCAGCAAGAAGGTTCAGCAGCAGCTGTGGCTCCAGTACCAGAAAGGTAAGCAGAGAGCACTTGTCGGAGCCAGGGGCCAGGTGGGGTGTCGGGGTACGGCTGCCTGCTGGGCAGATAACTGAGCTCCCTCGGAGATAAATCCTGGCTCTGTCACCTATCAACTATGTGGCCTTGGACAAGTCCCTGCTCCTCCCCGGGCTTCGGCTTAGCCGAGGACAGAATGAGGGGCTGTGTGATGATTTCTTGGATTCTTTCAGTCAAGCATTTTCTGAGGCACGAAGGTAGTGTTCCAGACTCCATAACTCTGGCCTTCTACTTCCAGTTCCCGCTCTCTTTTCTTGCAAAACCTACCAAGGGGAAGGTGGTGGAGGTGGGCTGTGGTGTCTCCTTGACACCTTCTTCTCTCCAGGCTTCTTGGAGGAACCTAAGAAGAGCTCCAGCTCCTCTGGGACTGATTGCCTCATGTCCGAGGGGACAGTTTCTAGAGTCTCCCAAGGGGAGGCTTTTATCCTCAGGGAGGGTCACCAGATTTTATTCCCCTCGGATTCCCAGCTATTGTCAGAATTGAAATTTCTCAAACCAGATGGAGACCAGTCTCTGCCACTCTCACCTTGGGAAATTCACTCACTTTCCGACCCAGTTTTCTCTTCCTATGAAATGGGTCCTTGGGCAGCTATTCCTGTCACTTCTCACAGTAAGGGGAAATGGTGTGTGTAAAGCATTCTGAGAAAGATAGAAACATCGCATACATGCATTGAGTATTTTAATAGATCCATGTGTTCATATCCTCATTTCACAGATAAGAGAATGAGTCCCAGATGCACCAAGGCAAGTGCCCCTAGACACACAGCTAACGAGCAACAGGGCCAGGATTGCTTCCTACTATCATTGGTACTATTATTATCAATTAATTTAAAAAGGAAGGTTCTTGATTGATGAAAAGGGTGAGGAGTGGTGTTAAAATCATGCTGGACCTTCTTCGTGTGGCTCAACCGTAACTCATAAAACCACAGAATGGTGAGCCAGAGGGGACCTTGCAGGTGTCACTGGGCTCAGCCCTCCAATGACAGGAATAGTGGGGAAAATGAAGGCCCAAAGGGAGGGGGAAGTTTGTTCATAGTCTCAGGGCTCCACCACGCTTGGTGGGGCTGAGACAGAGCAGGCACCCCACATACCCCACCTAGCACTTCTCCTGCTGCCCTCATCCCCAACTGAATGAAGTCCCTGTCACCTTCCGTTGCCATCTCCAGAACCATTCCCTTTTGTCCTGGGGGGATTGTACCCCACGTTATGGTCTCACCTTGTCCTGCCTCCTGTGTACACCTGCTCAGGGCACAGGGTGGTTTATAGGCGCAGTGGACGTAATTGAGTTGTCTGGGAACAGCTCTGTTTTATGGCCATGACAGTGATGGTCTGTAAGGAAGTGCATTAAATCAATAGAAGTCTCATAGTGATACCCTATAAATAATGCGACGCACCATTAAGCGGGGCAATAAGCTTCAGGACTTTGAAGTAATGCAATTAGGCTATGTTTATAAAAACCTTCGCTCACCGTGGTCACTGAACTGATTTGCTTTGCATCCTGCGTTTGGGACCACTCCAATGCTAAGTCCCACCACGTCTCCACCCGTGGTGTCCTCTAGGCCCTGGACTTTATTACTCCATATTTTTTTTTTTTTTTTTTTGGTATAGGGGATGCTTGGAATCAGTTGCAGGTAAGATGGAGAGGAGGGCAGACAGAATGCAGCTGGGCTTCCCTGCAAGACTCAGAGAACCTTCAAGTTTGCCACAAACTTGGTGGGTGAACTTGATATGGTAGCTCTTTTCTCTGTGCTTCTAGTGCAAAGGGCACTTTTCCTTCTTCCATCATCCATGCTCACTCCCAAGAAAAGGACAGGGATACACAGAGGCCAACATAACCGTTCTCCACCTGCTCTTTATCTCCACCTGCTGTGACCACCTAGACAGCACAGCAAACACTATGGTTTTATTTTCTTTTTAATCTGGGAGAGATCCTTGGGAGTAGGAGGATGAAAAGCTGGGAATTTTTCCCTGAGGAACTGAAAGACCTCTGGATTCAGGGATAATTGGTGACCTTTCTCTCTTCATCAACTCTGTGCCATTGACATGATCCCATGGGGAACCAGGTCAGGATGAATCTGGGATCAGAAGCTCATAACTCTGGGGGCAGAGCTTCTGGTAAGAGAATGGCTAGATAATAGATAATGGAGCATTATTGAAGTGGGACAGATAGGATTTTATGTCCCAACGCCAGGAAACCTCATGAAGGAACTTCTAAGTTTCCATTTCCTCATGTGTTAAATGAGGGACAGTCATTTACTTGCATGGCTTTTGAGAGAATGAAATAAGGTAATATTGGTAAGATTCCTGGCATACACTGGGTACATGAAAAACAGTAGCTTAAAATAAAACAAAAATTGTGAGATTCAGCCGAGGATTCTAGTCCTGACTACAGCTCTTATTTCTCCCTGCGAAGCACCTATGCCATAAGAAAGGACAGTCCCTGCAAATTCCTTTCAATCGGAGAGAATGGGGGGTGGAGCAGTCCCAAGATTCTTTGAAATCTATGTTTACTTCCAGACAGTGGTCTCTCCGTGACTAGAAGGGCCAAAGCTGGAAGAGGAAATGGGGATAGAATACCAAACGGGGCATGGATAACAACCACAGACAAGGGTCTGGCACTTCACAGTTGACAGGCGGCCTTTTCCTTTGGTCTTTTCACCTACCCCTTGAGACAAAGAAAGCAAAGGTAGTCATCCCTCGTCCTAGAGAAGGGCAAGCTGAAGCTTAGAGAAGAAAAGAGGCTTGTCAGAGCCACGGTTTGATAGTGAATAAGGAGGTATTTGAATTCCAACTTAAGCCCAGTGCTTCCTTCACCCCAAACCCAGTGTCTCCAGACACTAGAAGCCAATGTCTCAGCCTTTCCAGGTTGACTAAGGATGGGGCTCTGGATGCTGTCATAATCTGGGGCAACACCTGGAAATCACTGGAAAGCCAAAGGAGTCGCAATAAATTCACCTAATTAAAATATTTCCCAGGAGAGGTTTATTTTACTCTCGTTTCCCTAAGTGCTTCTAAGTGTGCATTCCAAAGGGGATAAAAGTCACAGTTATCATCCATTCATGCTTTGGTTCACCGATATTTCCTAAGCACTTTCTGCCAGATGCTGGGGCACCGCAATAGATGAGACATGGGTGCTGTCCCCACATGGTTCATTACAACATTTCATCATCTTTGTTATAGACTTTTTTAAAATTTACCAATAGCTAGAAAAAAGGGGGGTGGCACATAGTAGGGAGCCTAGAAACTATCATATGATGGCTCCTACCTGTCATTTCACGTGCCAATTCTGATCAGTTGCGGGGTGTCTAGACCACTGTATGGAGGTATCTGGGGTCATTGGGAAAGAAAGCTATGAAAATTAGCAATGTTTGCTTTAGATACAGAAAGTGGGAATGGTGTTCTGTGCCCTATGTGTTATTTTCCCTATAATAGAGCAACAGCAAAGCTGGAATAAGGGAGCTAACATCTGACACTGATTCCACAGGGACACTGGGCCAAGAAAGATTAGAAAGATACAGGTAGGGTGGTGGGTTTCTCTGCCACCAAGTTGTATCCTGAGCCTTCTACCAGTCTGGAGGGGGTGACTGGAGCACTAGACAGCTCAGTAAGGTGCCACCTGGATGAAGCTACGAAGAGTGGGGTCTTAGGTGGCCACTAGGTTAACAAGGAAGCTGTTCAGTCTGTCAGGTTTCTTTAACCTTCGCCTCTGCTCCCAGGGCATGCCTTAAGTACCCTGTGACGTTTTGAGTCTCTTGCCCTAGCTTAATATTTCCTCTGCATGCTGCTGTCTTCTGGATACACCTATATTGTGAAAAGTTATATTCCTCCCAATCAGGGCTCCCTTTCTCTCTTCAGCTTGATATTTCTACATGCTTTCCCTAGCTGTGGTCTTGATACGTGAGTCTTATATCATGGTTAAAATTCTCTGTATGAAGGTAACCTTCCTCTGGCTCTCTTAGATAAAGACTTCCTCATTTGGAGATAAAGCGAGTTTGTAGTCAGTTGGACCTTGGTTCACATCCTAACTCTACTGCTTATCAGCTATGTGATTCACTAAGATCAATTTCCTCATGTGCAAAATACAGGATCCAATGAGTAAGTAGACAAATGAATGATGAACCCATATAGCACTGGACGGGGCACCTGATTATTACCTTGATCCAACCTATTTGTTCCACCAATGGTTGACACATCCACTCAGTGTGTGTGTGTGTGTGTGTGTGTGTGTGAGAGAGAGAGAGAGAGAGAGAGAGAGAGAGAGAGAGAGAGAGAGAGATCTCAACTCTGAGGGAGATAGGAGGAGACAGAAAAACAAAGAAAGATAAATGCAGGGAAATGGAGAGACAGAGAACATGTAGAAGAGGAAATGTGTCCAGTTAATATGCCACTTCCAAGTTTATAGACTCCGTGACCCTGGCGAAAGGACATTCTCCATGTGAAGGTTGTACTGTTCTTGAGTTTGGGTTGGCAGAGTCCACCGTGTAGAGATGTCCCCACAGATAAATGCCGTTGCCACCTTTAAAAGATGTTTTACCTCTGTTATAATTTCCCAAGCCTGTCCAAGGAAATGAATTTCTGCATTTCGATTTGAATTACAATGCACTTTTGAATGTCAGCTGAAACATCCTAGACTACTCTTTAAAGGA
This sequence comes from Cynopterus sphinx, assembly GCA_030015415.1. Classification (NCBI taxonomy): domain Eukaryota; kingdom Metazoa; phylum Chordata; class Mammalia; order Chiroptera; family Pteropodidae; genus Cynopterus; species Cynopterus sphinx. Next base: position 116,905,300 of record CM057385.1, on the reverse strand, counting down.
GTGTTGGCTCTTTGAAAGGCACCCCAGGGGTTGGGGTGGGAGGAGGGGGAGGATAAGGTGTAGTGAAATGTCACCTCCTTTTGTGAGGACAGGTGTGGCCAAGGGGCTGCTGGAACTGGAGACTCTCCTGGGAGTTCCTTTTCCTGAGGGAACTCACTTCAAAGGCAGAAAGCAGCCAGACAGGAAGAGCTGAGCTCAGAGCTGAGACCTGCATGGGTACCGGTTTATTTCCCCAGCGATTTAATCATCCACGGGCAGTTTTCTGTTCCTACTGGCTGACCTTTGATTAACATTAGATGGAGTTGACTACTTCCTGCTGGAGACACTTTCTCTGTTGCTTCTATGGTGCCAGAGCTTCCCAGTCGCCCACCGCCCCTCCTGCCTGTTTCTTCTCTGTCTCCTTTGCTGGCTCACCTTCCTCTGCCAAACCAGCCAGTATGCTTTCCCAGGCCCTGTCCTATAGGCCCTTCTTCCTGGACTGCATTCTCTCTGAGGGGTGTCTCTGCCATGCTCTCTGTCATCATTCCTTCACTGGTGACTCCCACTTCACACCTCCACTCCAAGCTTTTCTCTATTTGCTATCATGCTGGATCCCCTGCCTGCCCGGACTCCACCCCACACAGCCTAGTGCTTCCCCATTGTTCTTGTGAAAAGCACCATTATCTGCTCAGAGTCAGAGCCAAAAACCTAGGGGTCCTTCTCAACATCTGCCTACCCCTCACTCTTTCCTTTTCCAAACCACTCCAAGTCTTAGCAGTTTTAATTCCCAAGCGGCTCTGGAATTTGCCCACTTCTTCCCACCTCATGGTGCCACCCTGTCCCAAGCCACCATCATGGCTTGCCTGGATTCTAGTGTTGGCCTGTTATCTGGTCTCCCTGCATCCCTGCTTGTCCCCCGTCAACCCAAACCACATGACAGCCCTAAGGACAAGGATCAGCCAGCGTTCTCCAGAGAAACAGAACCAACATGATACATAGATAGATAGATAGATAGATAGATAGATAGATGATAGACAGATAAAAATATTTTTATTATATATAATAATATGTATGATGTATATGGATATAAATGGATATATGGCATATTCATATGTTATATACCTGATTATATTATATTCCTACAGTATATATAGGATATATTGGCAATATACTATGTGATATGTCATATATATCCTGCATACATATATTATACACACACACACAGATTGATTGATTGATCGATCGATAGAAGGAGATTTATTATGAGGAATTGGCTCATGTCACTATGGAGGCTAAGAAGTTTCAAGCCAAAATCTGCTCAGCAAAATGGAGAGCCTATAGAATAAGTTCCAGTTCCAAAGCTGGCATTTCAAGACCCAAGAAGAACCAGCGTTTCAGTTTAAGTCCAGAGTCAAGAAGAGACCGATGTCCTGGCTTATACAGTCAGGCAGAAAGAGTCCCTTCTTACTGCCAGAAAGTCAGCCTTTTTGTTCTAATCAGGCCTTCAAATGATTGAATGAGGCCCACCCACACTAGGGAGGGCAATCTGCTTTATTCCATCTACTAAGTGTCTTGTCCAAAACATCCTCAGTGACACTTTCACAAACACATTCAGAATAGTGTTCGACCAACTATCTGGACATCCTGTGACCCGGTCAAGTTTACACATAAAATGAACCATCATGGGATGTTTCTAAGCAGGTATTCCTTCATGCCACTCCTTGAATGAAAACTCCTGGGTGCCTTGTCATTGCCCTGAGGCCGATTTCCAAACTCCTCTCCATGGCACTCTCAGATTTGATGTGCCCCCAGCCAGTCTTTTTAGCCCCACCTGCCCTCATGCTCTCTGCCTTTCAGGGACATGGAACCTCGCACTCCTTAACTATAACATGGGTCAAAAACCTCAGCCTTGGTGGAATTTGTCTACGTCAGGATCCCAGTGTGGTGGTGGGAGGTGGTGAATATTGCTGTCCCCTCCTCACACTTTGGCTTCTGTGCAGCTGCTTGTAGGAGCAATCTAACTCTGGGGTAGTGTTTATTTTTGGAGAAAGCAGGGAGACCAGGGGAGGTTAAAACATGGGCTGGACATTCGGTAGACTGCAGCACACCAGATGAGAGAGCCAACTTATTTCTCCTCAGAACTATGCAAAAAGATGATACAGGATGTGCTTCATTAAACACAAATAGGCCCATGAGACTGCCGTTTCTACCAGATGAAATTACCAAAAAAAGCATTTGTTCTCCGGTTTAGATTGAGTCCATCTGGAACGGAACACCCCAGTCTTTTTCCTAGTGGTGCATACCAAGAATAATAATCCTTTGCATGTGCTCAGTGCAGTGCAGCTCTCAGAGCACTCTCATGTACATTATTTCATCTAATTTACTCCTCACAACAAGCCTGGAAGGTAGGCGTTGTTACCTGTATTTCACACTTGAGGAAACTGAGGCTCAGAAGGGTGAGACAAGTTGTGGGAGTTCACTCCAGGGAACTTGGCAGAGCAGGGATTTGAACCCAAGCTGCTTTAATCACAAAGACCGTGTTTGTCCAACCGTATACCACGGCAGACTCAGAGAACTCTTTAGAAGTTGGCATCAGACCCAGGGAAACCATTTGCACGTCTGTTCTATTTCTCTTATCCACAGAGGAAAGACTCAGAGTTTAGTGTTCTCAGCTTGGGCAGGGGTGGAAATACTCTTTACTCATGGACACCCCTCTGCACAACTTGCCTCTCTACCCTAACTTTGGGGCAGCATTACAAGGTAAAGCCAAACCCTGAAACATCAGAGCTGAAAGAGGCCTTAGCAGTCATCTAGCCAGGACTGAGTGTCTCGTTAGGTACTAGTTTATGATAAGATAGTAGTGACCGCCTGAAAGAGATTCTGGGTCAGGACCAGGCTTAGGGAAACAATGCAGTGGTCATTTGACATCTGCCATGGGTGTCAGAGTAAATAGTGATTCATGTGTAAGGTGTTTTCCATTGCCATCTAGGCTAGTTATTCCCGTTCTACAGATAGGAAGTTTGGGGTCAGTTTCTGTAATCAGTTGGAACCTACATTTGCAAAGGAGGGAATTTAATAACCAGCTAGGAGCTTTATTTGGTCTTCCCCCTCCTAAAAACTTATAATAAATTCAGACTCCTGGTTGCCGGAGCCTCACACATGCTCATAGATGGCAGAGCCAGTTGTTGTCAGATTCCCTATTTTTATATTTCTGGGGACCGTACACACTTACCAGCACATACACAAAGACAGTTGACCCTTGAACAATACAAGTTTAAACTGTGCAAGCCCATTTTTGCAAGTTTTTTTTTTCCAATACTATAAATGTATTTTTCTTAATAACATTTTCTTTTCCCTAGCTTACTTCATCATAAGAGTATAGTATATAATACATATAATATACAAAATAGATTTCGATGGACTGTTATGTTGTTGGTAAGGCTTCTTTCAGGTCAGCAGCCTGTGAATAAGTTTTGAGGGAGTCAAAGATGTACATGGATTTTCAGCTGTGTGGTAGGTCAGTGCCCCCAGTTCCTACACTGTTCAAGGGTCAACTGCACATCATTACTGAAGCACTGAAGACTGTCCCCATTGTCCTTTTACTTAGGGGAAGAGATGGACACTATTGCAAACTAGTTACCCTGGTTCCCTTTAGAGCTAAACTGTGCGGTGCAGGGACTGAGGGGGCAGGGCTGTTAGGAAGGACCCTTCGCTCTCATCAGTCTTGCACTAAACAGTGTGGACTTTCTCTAGAGATGGATATGGGGTTTTCATTCTGTCTCTGCCTTCAGCCCCGAGTGAGAACAAAATGGTCCACAGGGAACACAGGAACACAGAAGGAAGCTACTGCCTTCCCTAGCTAATTACCACCAGGCTAAACCTACCGACCTGAGAGCAGCCTTACCCACCTGCCACACCACAGGGGTGCTTTCTCTCTCCCTCCACCATTCGTGACTTCCTTTGTCCCTTTCACCCCTGTATTATTTTACAAGAGTGCTTTGAACCCCCAGTATATGCCAGGACCTGTATCAGGTGCTAAGGATGCCGAGGTGAGTGAGACACACTCCCTGCTCTCAAGGAACTCACAGTCAAATGGGAAAGGTTTTCAGCTGGTAAACAGACAATGATGAGCCTTTTGACAAACGCTGTGACAGAGCAAACCACTCGGTATGTGTATATATAGAGAGAGTCTCGAGTAGAGGAGGCATGGCTGGGAGATGGGCCCCTAACCACTTAGAGTGGGCTGGGCATATCCCTAGAGGAGGAATGTCTAAGCAGAGGCCTGGAGAAGGAGGCATTTGCTAACTGGAGGGCTGGAGAGGACGTCCAGGGGACAAGATGCAAAGCAGGATGTGTGGGAAAGCCTGGTGAATGTGCCTTCTCTCACACCAGCTGGGAAGAATTATGCCCGAATCCCCCCAGGTGTTCCCGAGGGCTGCCATTGGCTTCTGTGTCAGAGCTTTGCATGCCTTTGTGCCTCCATCTCCCAAGTAATTAGAGAATCTGCTACCGCCTCTGTCCACAGCTGGGAACACTCAGGAACAGGAGAGGGTGGATCTCCAGATGCCTGAAATTAAGTGAAAACAAGGGGTCGCTTTGGGAGGTAGCAGGGAAATCATTTGAAAGACATCTGGACCTTTCAGCATTCTTCAGAAGATGATACAAGATCATGTGATTAATAAATGGGCCCATCCATTGTAGGAACTCAACACAAATCAGCCTTTATTGCCTGCTCCTTACCAGTGGTGTATGTTTCAACATATAACAACACACAAATCAAGCTGTGTGAGAGTCCCATTTACCAGGTGTGTGACGTAGGGTTTGCTGAGCCTCAGTTTGTTTATCTTCAGATGGGTGTAATCATGCTTGCCTCACAGTCTTGTTATGAGAATTAAATGAAACCATGTTTGTAAAGTGACTGTCACTGCACCTGGCATATCAGCAATGCTCAGGAAATGCTACTTATTATTATCATCAGTTATTATTATGAAACACATTTAAGGCAGCGAGGATTACTATTACTATTAGTTTTCTAAAACAAAAGGTATAATGATGTAGCTCTTGCCAAGCCTGAGTACTGCAGGCTAAGATAGAAACCTGCTTCCTTTCACAGCTCCTAGAGCTATGGCCGTTTCTCCCTGGCTAATCTGCCAGTTTGTGAATTTGAGTCTTGTCTGAACCTGGGGGTAGGAGTAGAAAACAGAATTAACAGAAAGCACAACCTGGAGTCCAGCAGTGGGGTGTAGGGGAGCATGTTGACATAGTTGAATACCAAGCTTATAGTGGTCAAGAAGAGTGTGTAGAGGTGTTTGTGTGTTGGGGAACAGCTGAAAGAGGAGTGGGCAACAATGAGTGACTTTTGCTGAATTCCTACTGTGGGCCAATAAATTACATGACCCCAATTGTCTTAATAACAACCCTGTGAGGTCTAGATTATTATCCTCATCTTCCAAATGAGAAAACTCATCTGCCTAAGGCCATGTCCCAGGACTCTGACTCTGAAGTCCACATGCCCTACTGTCGCCCAGTAACAATATGCTATATACTGAGAACCACTATATGCCAGGAGGTGCACTGGGCACCTCACGTGATCTCATTTGACCATCACGACAGTCCTATAAAGCTGCTATCTTTAAGCCTAGAAAACTGAGACTCAGTGTGGGGTAGGATATGTAATCCAAAGGCATAGCTGGCCAGAGGTATTGTCTCTTGCCTTCTCTTCTATCTTTTCTTTCTCCAGGACTCTCACCATCTACATCTTGCTACTACTGCACCACAGTGGGCACTCAAAAAAGGGTGTTCTCTCTGAGAGCATCTCTCTTTCTCCTGAGATGACTAGAAGTACTTGGTCAGGATGGGGGAGGAAAGAGGCAGACAGACCAGCTTGATTCCAGCCTGTATGATGTTGGTCAGCTGGCTCCAGATCCTTGTTTCCTAACAACATCTCAACTTTGGGTCAGGGTGCAGGCTTAGATCAGGCCTTAGAGAATGACCTGACTATCCATCCTGTAGGTTGGAGCTGGTTTTCATTGTATTCTGCCGATATGCCAGCCGTAGAGTCCTTGGGGTCTGTACTTCTGTTTTCTCCCGTTCCACAGGTGTCCAGGGAGATAGAAGGTTCCTTTTAGAGATCTTGGTCCAAGAAGTCTCTGAGGTCTGGGGCACCAGAATCTGGGAAGATCCTTAATAATAAATCGATTCATATAGAGGGTGAAATAGAGTCCCAGGGAAAATAAGCAGTCTACTCAAAGGGAATTATAATTAGTGATGGAATTAGGACTCAAACTAGCTTCCTCTCTTCCCTCCCCCACCCAAGAGAGCGGGTCAAGAGACACTTCAAGAGACCATGTGTCCAGAGATATCTCCTTTTCATTTGTAACAGCTTGAGACGTAGTTTAACATACCCTACAAGCAAAGCTATCTTTTAGAGCCTTGTCTTTTAGCAAAGACTTTGCACCAAGACGAAGTTTTGACTGAATTTCCAGGAGGGAAACCATCTTTTAATTATTGTAGTTGAGAAGATTCTCCTAAATGATATCTGATGGCACCATTCCTCCCACCTTTCAAGCACATCCCTTTTTGTGTCACAGCTACACTCCGTGGTTCAGGCAGGCAGCTGGTGGGAGGAGAAGGAGGTGGTGTAACCAGCTGCTGCTAAATGTGACCCAAAATGTTCCTCTGTATCAACATATGAGCTAAGCTGACCTCCTGCCCTGGTTTTATCCAGCAACAGTTTTAGTGCTTACTGTGTTTCAGATTCTGTGCTGGGTGCCACAGATGCAGCAGTAAGGTGAATGAGACTGCACCTTCACAAAGCTCATGCTAGTCTTGAGGTGAGGTGATGAGGAACTCACAATGTGATGTGTGAATGCGAGGAGGAGGAACCTCACTGTGTGGCACGACCACCTAACTCAAAGTGCATGGTAGGTCAGGAAGGGCACCCCAGGAGACCTGGAAGGTAGCATTTAGGAGATATCAGTGGGTAGAGAGAGGGAAAGGGTTACAGGCAGCAAGAAAAGCATGTACAAAACGTCCCCCCCTGAGATTAAAAAAAAAAAATGGATTGAGCAGATTGCCAGGAAGGGATGGAAGCAAAGGTGAGAAAAACCTAGAAAGATAGGAAAGAACCCAATACCACTACATGTAAAGAAATGTGTACTTTTTACTGGGAGCAACTTAAGGCCATTTAAAGGTTTTATGTATTATTATTAGCATTAGCTTTTTAGAAGTCCACTCCACCGGTATGTGATAAGGCTTGACTTCCGATGGGAGGAAGTCTGTACAGGATGCTAGATTAGGGTTGGGAAGATCAGTTAGGAAAGCATAGCAGTATTTCAGGAGAAAAATTGTCGCAGTTTATATTTTAGTAGTCATCAGGATGAAGGAAAGAATAAATGGATGTGGAAAATATTAAGTTGCTAGTGTGATCAAAACCTTCTGATTGAATAGTGGGAGGTAGAAGGTGGGAGGTGGGAGCTCCCAGGTGAGGGAAGTGATTACACAGACTGAGCCAAGGTTTCCTGAGTAAGTGCCTGAGGCCATGCTGGTATTGGGAGGGGAGCTCAGCCTTAAATATGCTGAGTGCAAGGCTTCTAAGGGATACCTCCCTCCATCTAACACAGTTACGCACGATTGTCACACCAATTCGCAATATTAAAGTGTGCTGCTGGGTAGATACTGGTGATCAAAAGAAAAGTTAAGACCTGGAAAATGCAGGTTTGGGACCTAGTTGCTTAGATAACTGAAGTCATAGGGGAAGATGATATCTTCCAGCATAAAAATAAAGTTCCCCTTTCGCAACTTGTTTCCTAAGGAAGCTACTTTTCTCCCGCCACACCCGGTATTGTTTCTGAAGTTTTATTTAGAGAGGCTGTATTTCATTCAGAGAGGCTGCCCTGCTGCTCATGTTTGGCTGCTCATTTATGCTTGTATAAGATGCTGTGGGACATGGAAGAATAGTCCTAGTGTATATTAAAAAGGCTGGAATTAGTATCCTCATTTCGTTGAGGAGAAAAACAGGCATGGTTGGCCAGAGTCACCGAAACAGAAGGGAATAACACATACTTTCAGGTTCTTTGCTTTATCATTTGCACCTTTCATTTAGCTCATAGCTAGTCTTCTATGGAGAGTCCAGGTTATATGTGCCCCTTTTGTAGGTGGCATTTCTTCCAGTGTATCAATCGGTGTAAATTTTATTCTCCTAGATCCAGCCCCTGAACCTTGGCTCAGGTGAGGTTATATGTATGCCTGCCCCCTCCACCCTTTGAGACATGCAATTGTTAATTTAACTTTGTTTCTGACGCTGTTACAGAATCATTAAATCTGTCAAACACGTTTCAGATCCTTGGGTCTGAGAGATTGAGAGGCTTATTAAGTTTAAATATTAAATGCCATTTCACAAAACTATGTGGTCTTATTTACGAGATTGCTCAGAAAGTGAACTTCTGTAATGTTCATTTATCATTTTATGAAGTTGTTTTTCAATATTTATGTTTTTGTTAATATTTGATTCTAAATATTCACTCTGAAGTTGTGGGAGGGGCTCACACCTAACATGTTCAGGTGATGAAACTGGTTATGCCGCACATAAACCGAGAGGATACAAAAAGATTTATCACTCATGCAATGAAGCAGAGGTGGCACCCAAGCAAGTCCAAAAAATGGCTTGAGAGAGCAGGGAGAGAAGACTGGCTTGGCTTTTTCATGTTAATGGGTAGAGTGGGGGTGGGGTGGGTCCCCATGTGCTGGCTGGGGCTTGCATGGTTTGAACTAAAGGTGACAGCACCTAGTCTTTCTTATCAGCTTGCCCAGTTGTGAGGCTGAAGGACGAGGAGGAGTGGGGCTTGAAAGCTGTCAGGAGTCAAACGTCAAAAGTGAAGTCAGAATCTTTATTCCAATTCACCTTCAGTGTTTGATAACTGAACTGTGCCATGTCTCCTTTGACTGAACTTGAACTTGTTTAAGTAAAGCACTATGTCATTCTATGAGGCCTATGGTCTGAGGATGGTAAAGGGGTTGAAAATTCCCCTAAATGCCTTGTACAAGAGCCCAACGTTGTGTATTTTGAGAAGTAAAATGAGTGACCTGATCACTATCAGTAATGTCCAAAGGGGTAAGGAGTATCTTCCTGAGGCTTTTTATTGTGGACTCACTATGTGCAGAGACATATGCGACCTTGATTTTTACTTTGGGTGTCTGTGAAACCAGAGATTGCCAGAGTTCTTTACCTCAGAGTAGCGACCTTGGGCTGGGAATGGTTGCTATCTTTGACCACACCAGATGAAAAGGTCATAGGCAATGGCCTAAGAGTCTGTAGATGGGGCTTGTTGCCCAGAGCACCCAGTGCAAAGAGGTCTGCACAATTGTGCTAACTCTTGAGCTCTATCTCATTATCAGGAACATCCTAGTAAAGGATTGAAAAGCAGAAGCTTTTCAGCAAACTCCATCCATATGATGGTGGTGATGTCATCTCTCCTTCGCTGTGTGCTTGGTTGATTCCAAGGGACTCTGCAGATAGCCAAGAGGTCTGGGAAAGGGGGTGACTTTTTCTAGCACCATGGCATCTGGCAAAGGACTAGCAATGGGGGAGCAGTTCTTCCTACAGATGGGATATGCCAGAGGGCCCTGGTTTGGCTGTCTGCTGCAGCAGTGAGGCCTCAGTGGCTGTGCCGATTTTTCAGGGTTGCTGTTTCCATGATCTAAGACATAATGTGAGCTGGCTGTAGAGGGTCACAGGCTCCTGATCAGCTCAGAATGAACCTGGCAATTGAACTCTAATGACATAAAGCATGAAACTGAAGGAAGTGTCCTGTACCAGAGTCCATGGGAAAGTTATGGCTATCATGCATGCATAGTATGAGAGTCCAGGAGGCATGAAAGGAGCTTGCTGAAGCCTCTACAGTGAAGGAGTCTCTGAGAGGCACTAATTGGAGTGCCTGCTGTATTGTAATCTGGGCAGATCCTAAAACCTTTTGTTGTACAGGATCATGGTCAAGGTGGGCTGACTGATTTGAGAGTAACAGCATTAATAAATGGGTTTAAGTAGAATTTTTAAATAAGGAATATGTTGCCTCCAGACCCTAAAAGGCCTAGAAGAAGTTGGGCTTATTTTAACATTAAAGATGCTGATTTTGAACAGTCAAGGATGGACTGGTCCTCAGCTAACTAATTTTTAGGAATTTAACTAGGTGGCTGGACCTTGTAGTCTGTATGGGGGAATGGCCCATCCCTTTCTGTGAGTGCTTTTGTGAATATCGATATGTCCTCAGTGAGTGTGTCAAATCAATCTCTTTGGAAGGGATATGACAAGTATGATGTCATTACTGTGGAGAAAGCTGAACACGGTTAAGATCTCGTCTGTAAAGTTCATGTGCGAAGGCATAGCTGTGTAGGTCTCTATTGGTAGCCCCATAAAATAGTATTTTGTCTTTTTGAAGTAGGGCAAACAGTGGCCGAGAGGCTGTTGAATTGAGAATGAACTAATATATTAGCCAAATCTATGGCTACAAATTATTTACCAACTGTTCATTAGATAAAATTAGTCATTTCAATAATGGCATGCGGGCTTTAATGGGTGTAGCCTCAGCATTAAGGTTGCAGTAATCCATCACAAGATGCCATTCATTCTTTCCAAGTTTAAGCACAGGCTAAACTGGGTTACTAAATAATGAAGCAGAGGGTGTAATCACTTTTTTTCTAAACAAGTCTATTATATGGGTTTCAAACCTCGAAGGCCCTGTTTAAACTGGGCCATATTAACTGCTTTAAGTAATGGGCAAGGAAGGTCCATATGGTCTCATTTTGGCCAACCAATTGTAAGTGATAGAAACTTAATTCAGTGTTAATTTATTACTCATTGGGTCAGAGCATGCATGCCCAGTATGGAGTATTTGAGGATAATGGGTGCTATGGCTATGGGGAACTTAGGCAAGGCAATAGTTCTGACAACCTGATGAGGCACACCCATTAGTCCTCCTTACATGTCCTGAAATGTCTTCAGTAACTTCCCTCACATTAGAGGGGGCACCTTGTGTAAATTTAAGGGAATACCCATGTATTGATGAAAGCCACGAAAAGTTTGATAATTGGTGCATTTCAGCAGATGTTAAAAGTTAATTCAGAACCCAGTTTGTAAACATGCAAAAACCAATTAGCAACCTTTTATCTTTTTTGTTTTTATATAATTTCTTTAGTAAGTTTTAGATTTCTAATAGGGTCAAATTGTGAACCTCTGCTTCAGCTTTTTGTTTCCTCCTCCTGTATTCATTTCTTTTTTCTTTTGGTGGTTGCTGTATATAGTTTGTTGGGCAGGATGAAGTCCTCTCTACCCTGCTCATATTTACTCCAGAGAGTAAATCCATATCATTAGGGTTAGGGTCTCCCTCAGGGCAGCAGTTCCTTTATAAAGGAACTTGAGTCCAATGGACTTGAGTCCAATTTGAATTAATCCCTTAGATATGCTGTGGGGGAGCCATGGATGCTTCCCCCTATAACCCAGAAGGTCAAGATCTTTCTTTGTCCAGCAATGACACAGCAGCAGTAAAGACATTTTGCAGAATCCTAGTGGGCCACTTGCTTTTACAGTGTGAACCAGAGTGTTCCACATGGTGACCATTCTTCCTGCACATAAGTGGCCACCAATGTACTCACATTTTACATTAAGTACCAGTATTTCCCAAGCAGTCTCTAGAATGGAAACAAAGTCTGATTGAGATGAATAACCAATGGTCACCTGGCAGGAGCCATTCCCCTGAACCTAGTGGAATCTAGACACACAAATCTGAGACACACATATAGGTCTGGACCAAGACACATGACTCAGGGCTCCTGTGTTCCTGTTCTTAAATGTCAATTATCAAAACTTCCAACTTAGTTCACTGAAATCTGTAACAGACTTGGTAGGACTCAGCAAGTACTAAAAAAAGTATTACAGCTCAAAGCACAAGCTTGCTAGTGGGCAGCAACTCAAAAAACATGCTACCCGGCAACAGAGTCAGTTAGTGAACCAAAGAGGAAAAAGACCCCCAGTGTTGGTGGTCATTGCCTAAACACTCTGCTTAGTGCGCCACTTGCTGTGGTCGTTCCAAAGAAGGGGACCCATCCAAGGCTTGGTTCAGATATTCAGACTGATGATGCTATACAGGCACCAAGTGGGTATGAAAAGGTTTAAAACTCACATAATGAGCCTTTCTGGGGAGATCAGTGTGGGCTCCCAAGCTAGTCCAAAAATGGCTCGAGAGCAGGAAAAGGAGACCAGAATATTTTTTTTTTATGATGGCTTGGAGGTGGGGCTGGGTGAGGGTTTCCATGCACGCACTAGGGCTTATGCTGTTTAAACTTCCCCCAGGCCCCAAAAGTGGGAGTACTCAAGCTTTCTTATTAGCATGTCGAGATATGGGGCAGAAGATGAAGGAGGAATGGTGGGTTTTGAGAGCCATCAGCATCAAATGTCAAAAAGGGAATAAGGCTCCATTACAAAGCTACATTAAGCTTACACGACTCATTTGGCTTAGGCTTTTAAGGGGAAGCAATTTGATATTTCAGGATTTTAAAAAGGCTGAAAATTTATTTCTGAGACACTGTCATTAGGAATTCCCCCATACAAATATATATTAGAATATGGGAGGGGTGTATTTTCAAATTATACTTTTTCCCTCCACCTCATTTCCTCTTGTGTCTCCAAGGAGACTCTGATCTATACCCTGTGACCTCCATAAAAATAAAATTGCATTGAGCCATGGTTACTAATAGGAGTAAGTGATATGGTTTAGGGCAGGAGAAAGAGAAACGTTTGCATTATTACTTAAAGGAAGGGTCATGGACACATGGACCACTTAAGACTCTTGAATTTCTGTAGCGTCCCCTTACTGTGTGTAGTTTGAACTTCTTGCTGGTACCAGCTTCTCACCCTTCCCTGTAATGGTGTACCTTTATGATGCTCCCTCTACTTGCAAGGCCCTTGAGCAACTGGCCTTGACAAGAAGTAGTCTTTTCTCAAACACTTGGCACTCCATTCTATCTTGTACCATTTATCTTATTCTTCAGTATATTTGTATTATTTATATCTTATCTCTCCAGCCAGACCAGAAGCTACCTGATTACAAGATTCATGATTGATTCATCTTTGCATTCATTATTCATACAATTACTGCTAATAATAATAAACAGTGGGTGTCTTATACATGTTTGAGTGAAATAATAAATGAATAGCATTTCAGATCTTAATATTCCATGAAGATATGAAATGGCATTATAGTTATAACCAGGTAAACTGAGTAAATCACCCAAAGAAATTCCCAGTATTATCTGTAGAGGAAAGACATGTGTTTGACACATACATACACTCATGCAAACTCTTCATGTTTTCAATCGGATTTCAGTTACTAAATAATGAGCCTTTAGGTTTTATGCGCAATCTTCCTAGTAGGAAACATCATTGTGAATGAGTTTCGCTTCTACCCCTCTAGCAATCCCACTCTTCCTTCAATAGGCTTTTAAATTAAGAAACTGAGCAGTGTTGTTGCTTCCCCATTACAGTTCTGAAATCTCCTCCAGTGTTAACTTGAAAAATGTGCATCAGTTCACCATGAGGGGAAAGAAGCCTTTGCCCCCTACAGTGCAAGTCACATTTTCCGAATTAAGATACTTCCACATACACTGTCCCGTTATCTTTTAATTCTCGCAACAGCCCTTTAAAACAAATGGTCATTTCATTTTACCAGGCGAGAAAACTGTAGCTTGACAGAGTGAAGATAGCTACTAAGTGACCCAAGGTCAGACTAGTTAAGGTAGAGTAAGCGATTGGACCAAGGTGGGGTTGATTACCAAGTGCAGGTTTTTTCTACTCCTCTTATGTAAACACAAAATTATAGCAAGAAATGTACAGAAACAGCAGGAGGAAACTCAACCACAATTCTAGATGATTAAAAAAGTAATTAAAATCATGGAGCCAGAAGGGAATTTTAGTGATGATCTAGTCCGACCTCCTTATTTTATAGATAGGGAAAAGGGCACAGACGTATGCTCACCTGAGGCCACATAGCTAGTTAAGAGGCAGAGCTGTGATTCAGACCCACACCAAGTCCAGTGACTTCCCCAGTAGAGCACTGTCAGTCCCAGAGCTACCTCGCCAGCTTGAGTTAGCCAGCGTACGATGAATGTTAATTATATTGACAAGAGAAAGCCGTAAATGTGCAGTCTAAGTGTGTATTTTGCTGAACAGCCTCCTACCTCACCATTGCCATACTTGTAAAACTCATCCAGGCATCTCCTGTTGCATATCTGAAATTTGTTTGGAGATCTCTTGAGATGCTGCACGTCCTGAGTGCAAATTAGCAGCCTAGTCAGGTGCAGGGTAGAGCCCCTGCAGACCTACAGACCTGGGTAACACTTCACCTTTAAGAAGCCATTAATTGGTACTGCATTAAAAGTACAACTACTTAAGCATTATGGCCTTGCCCACCGGAACGCTGTAAGGCTTAGGCCGTTTATCCTGCTGATTGGAATAATGGAGTGCCCCTCTGTGGACTGTCTCCAGCTGGAGTGTACATCGGTATCGACCCTCACCATCATTAAGACACTCCTATGTCTGGCTTTTGAGGAAGTCCAAGGCAATGGAACACGAGATTTCAAAACCTTCAGGTAGAAAAGACTATAAAATAATTTATGGGAAATTAGATACATATCATTTATTATTAAATTATTCTTTTCTGAACACCTGGCATCATGCCTGGCTCACAGTAGGCACGCAATATAATATTGATTGAATCAATGCTCCAAAACTTTAAATTCTATATAATTACTCAGGATGATAAAACAGGGGCTTAACCAACCTGTAAGTTATTTGTCTGTCTTTAGTTATATGTGTGTGTGTGTGTGTGTGTGTGTGTACACACACACACACATATATTTATATATAAATAAATACACACACACACACACACACACACACACACACACACACACACCCCCCCTTATAAAAGGGCTTGTCAGAGATTGTTTTTTATCCAATCAATGTAAGGGGCTTTTCAGGAACACTAAGGTCATGGGAGGGCCCATCATCGCCATCAGGTAAATACATAGCCAATTAAAAACTGAGGACATTCTCTGTATTAGGTACCATATTATGGCTCGTAGCTAGATATTAAAGTTAGCCCTCAATAAAACTCAGCTATATGGACCAATAATTGCAACACAGTTATCTAGACAGTAATAAACATGAAATCTAGTAAAAAGAACAGGTGACCAGATTTATTTGGATACTTGTGGCTAAGGGGAAGAAATGCCTAAGAAAGGTTTTGGTTGCCAGATAGGGATGTGTAAAATAGGAAAGTGGGAGGTACTGTTTGAGTGGTTTGGCAGCCTTATGCTACTCTTTGAACAACTCAATAAAGAAGATAATAACAGCTATCACTTATTGAGTATATTAAGAACTGTGCTAGATATTTTCACATCTGCAATCTCCCTTCTTGGAGGCAGGGATCCTTTTCATCATTTTCCAGAAGAGGAAGGGTTAAATCACTTGTTCATGGCCACATGGCTAATGAGATGGAACTGGAAGATAAGCAATGCAGTAAGTCAGTGGTTTTCAGAAAGTGTTCTGTAGATTCACATGAGTTGTGCAGGTTAGGTGAGGTCGCTAAAAGCCGTTTGCTAGGCCCACAAACCTGCTGCAACCAGAGCAGCTGCTCTTCGATCTATGTTATATATAGACTTGCATGTAAGGCTTTATTTGAATAAGGATACTGCTGGTTTAAAAAAAAAAAAAAACTGCTGTAATTGAGCAAATTAGTTTCTTGGGGTTATACTCTGCAATTTAGTGAACATGGTAGATAATTGAAACTGACTGTACTGAACACATTCAAATCAAAGAAACAAAAACGTTCAGACCACACTCATTTCCATTTTTAGCCAGCAGATACCTGCCGTCACTTGAGAGCTGAGGCATGAGGAGTTCAGAGATGGAGTAGATCCAAACGATAAATACTAATAACGATAGCATTTCCTTCCAAAAGCATCAGCAACTAGAGAATCCTGGGCCTCGTTTACCCATAATATTCATTTCTCTGTTGAAAACCATGTGCCAAAGGCATCAGCCACTGTTACTGCTTCAGCAAGTCCCCCGCCGACAGCAAAGACAGATCTCCTGCTGCCACCTGCTACCACAGAAAAGTGGCTCTAATAACTAGTGGAGTCATTTGTGATTCACTTTTAATTGGATCAATTTCCTCTCAAGTATACAATTTTGAAAACCGGGTGTAATTTCATAATCAGATGATCTAGTTCAACTAGACCATGCTGGGCTTTCTCCAGGTGAAAAGCACAAGATAAACTAGTTCATCACTTTAATGATTTCCTTTCCTTCCTATCCTTCAGCAGCTATTACAACAGAAGCCAAACACACACACAAAAACAAAACAAAACAAAGCAAAGCAAAAAAAAAAAAATTAAAAAAAAATCCACCACCAGCCACCACCAAAAATCCAATTTTGAGTAGCTCACTTAGCAAATTTTGCTTCCGTGAAAACAAGGTAACACTTCTCTGGCTTGCCATCAGCCTTGTACTCAAAGAGCAAGATATGTTGCTTAGTAAATGCCAAAGCTTGAGGAATGTTGTCACAAATTCCCTCACTGACTTCTGGTCTTAACAGCATAAGGCTTCCTTTTTTGAACTGCAATTATAAGGATAAAGCAGATGCTGGAAGACTCAGTTTAGAACAGGATGTTGGACACTACAGACCTTGGGGGCTGGTTCTGTACACCGGGTGTGGGAATAAGATCTGAATTATCTTTACATAATGGTACTTTTTGGCTTAATTATAACCTGGGTAGATCCTCAATGCTTTTGAAGAATGCAACATCAGACACGGAAACAAAACAGCTTGGTATAACTTATCCCTCTGCTCACCTCCCAAACCCCATATTTAATTAAAAAATGAACACCAGTGATGACGAAAACAGTTATCACTTATTTAATGCTTGATAGAGGAATAGAAATAAACCCTGAAACCAAATATTATACACTCACTTGAGGAAAATACAGAATAAGGACCCAACAGTTTTTTTTTTTGTTTTTTTTTTTTTTTTTTACTAATGAAATGACATGTGTCCAACCTCCCCACTTTGTTGGCCTTGGCCCGTGTTTTAAAATTCCAGACAACTCTCAGCACAGGTCAGTGCAAAGAGGTAGTATGAAAAATGATGAGTTCTACAGACTGTCCAAGAGTGTCTGCTGACGAAATTAGCATTTGTTTTACCCCATCTTCCTATACTTTGGCATAATTCTAATCCATGTGCTCCTTAAAAAGAAAAGCAGTTTCCAGAGTTAAATGTTCAACCTTAATGGACTAGAGTCAATCCATTCTGTGTCACATCTGCAGTTAGAGACCATTCCAAGATGGCATAAAACCCCCAGAGCCGAGAGGTGGTGCTTCCCAAAGGGCACTAACTGAATGAGTTTTCAACTGCTAAAGGTGATCAGACCTGAGACATCATGCCACAAGGATATGATGTCTGAAATGTCACTGAAAGATGGAGCAGATCCCACTGGAGCATGCACACTGAGTGCAGCAGAGTTGAAGAAAAGTGTCACAGATGAAACACCCTATAAGAAGAAGGAAATAATGGACCAGGGTCATCAAAGCCGAAAGAGAGGAATATCAGCAAGGGTTCAATACAAGGGCAAATTTCAAATCGAGGGCAAAAGGCTCTCTACTGAAGCCTTGGAAGGGCCTAAGTTCTAATCAGACTTCAACTAACCCCATCATGGGTCCTGCTGGGAAAGTGCATCTGCTAAAGCTCTAAGTTGAGGGGGAAAATAATGCAAATAAAAAACTAAGAACTTCTAAAATTCTAGGACTAGCCAGTTGGAATGAGGACATAAGCCAGGTCTACTTGACAGTATCACCAACAACCAAGGAATAAGGGAAGGGAAGTTGGCTTGGGAACAGAAGAAACTGGTATTTCTTATCTCCTATGGGGTGGAGTATCTTCTCAGGTGGTAACTGTAAATCTTGATGCAATGATCCCAACAGTCCAAGACCAGCAGCTGCCCCTTGGGAGTGAGGGCGATGCCCACTGGACAAGTGAGCCCCTCTCGAATAAGGACACTATGGCCCCCACCCTTAGGAAAGTGGAGAATCTCTTTGCGACTACTATCAGCCACGATGAGATCACCACGAGCATCCACACACATGCCAGCAATGCAGCGGAAATCCTCGTTCTCTGAGAAGAAGTGGCTAATCTGGCGCCCCAGCTGCCCATCAGGGCCCACGGAGCCAATGGAGAAGCCGCCCTCCAGGTGATGCTCATTCTGCCGGTTCTCCAAATTGAGGCCCAGGCCCTGGGTGAAGTAGACAGTGCCCTCAGCGTCGCAGGTGACAAATTTGGGGCGCACGGCACTGCAGAGGCAGCTGTATTTGACCACCCCGGCTGCTCGGTCCACAGTGAAGCACCAGAGCTTCCCACCTTCCACATCAGTTACCACAAACTGGCCGGACGGCAGGGCCGTGATGCCCCAGGGTTTGCTCAGCTGGCTCCGGTGACATGCCACACAGTGGCCATCCAAGGTGTAAACCTTGAGAGAGTTGTCATAGCTGTCGGTCACACCGATCAGCCCATGGCAGTTCATGGCCACGGAGAGGGGAGTGAGATTAGGCAGATCGGCCCCAAGGAAGCTCAGCACAAAGCTGTCGATGCCGCTGGGGCTGCGGCGGATCTCCTTCAAAAAGCCTTTGCGGGTGAAGACCTGTATGCGGTAGTTGCCACGGTCGGCGACCAGCACCTCGCCTTGGCTGGTCACGTAGAGGCTGACGGGGAGGTTGAACATGCCCGGGGTGCTGCCTTTGGCCCCCATCTTCTTGAGGAATAGACACTGCTGGATGCCGGAGGCCGTCTCGGAACCCCGCTGCTTAGCGGGCGAGGCCCTGGGGCTGGCCGCCACCTCCTCGGGGCTCAAGTCCACCTCTCGAAATGTCACAGAGGTAGAGGCAGCAGAGGCTGCAGCCTCCACGGCCCAGGAATCTTCCATGTTGACGGTGCGGGGCTTCTTCACGGCCTGCCCGATTTGGAGGGGGCCCACGTGGCCCACCTTCAGGAGCTCCACGTCCTGCAGGGTGAGCTCCCGGGGCAGGCTGGCGGTGAGCTCCGGCTCCTCCTCGTCGGCGGTCTCCTCCAGGAGTGCGACATCGGCCTGCTTGATCTTGGCCAAGAAGTAGTCACAGCGAGACACGGCCTGCACCTCGGCGATGTTCAGCAGGTAGCTCTGCTCCTCGACCACCTGACTGTTGCATTTCTCCACCTCGGCCAGGGAGCCCGTGAAGAACTTGCGAGAGCGAGCCAGCTCCTCCTGGACCCTGCGCTCCTCGTGCCCGTACTCCTGGAGGACTGCTTTGTACCTGGCCTGCAGGTCCTTGGAGACCCCTTCCAGGGCGACCTTCCGCCGCTGCAGCTCGCCCATCAGCTCCCGCAGGTGCGCCAACTTCTCCCCGAAGGCCCGGCGCCGCTCCTCGGCCGCCTCTTTCACGGGCAGCGTCAGGTGGCCCGGAGGCTGGTGGTCCGCCTCGCGACAGGGCTCGCACAGCACCACGCCACAGGTCCGGCAGAACTGCCGGGGCAGCCGCCGCCCGCACGCCCGGCACATGAGCAGCCCCACGGCCTCACTGAGCCCGGCCGTGTCGATGATCTTCAACACGGTCAGGTTGTCCGTGAGCTGCGCCAGGCTGGTGATGCGGGTGATCTTGCTACAGAAGGGACAGCGGACCCCGTTGATGCTGCTGGCCAGCAGCTTCTCCAGGCACTGGCGGCAGATGGTGTGGCCGCAGTGCAGGAGCTTGGGCCGCAGCTGCTCCTCCGTGAAGGACTCCATGCAGATGGGGCATTCCAGCACTTCCCGGAGGGCGTCCAGGTTCAGGTGAGAAGCTGCTGCTGCTGCTGCTGCAGCCATCGTTCTTCCTTGGAAGGGTCCTGCTAGCACAGCCCGGAACTGAACAGCTTAGGATTCATGCTCCAGAAGGCCAAATGCTGCTAAAGAGAAAAAGGAGCCATTACTCCATTGCCTATATAAGGAAACATCTAGACGACAGCTGCCATCACTCAGCCAGTTATTCATTTAACAAATATTCATTGACATCTACTTAGTGTTGGGGGAACAAAACAGATGAGGAAGCGCACAGTAGATTGAAATTCAGATTCTGGAATCTCTTGATACTCCCTTAGTTGTGTGACCTGAAGGAAGTGAGCTAAACTTCCCAAAGCTCAGTTTCCCCATCACTCATCTAGAAAGTTGAAATAATAATGGTGTCTACTTTATGTGGTTTTTGGAAGGGTGAAATAACATGATGAATATGATGCACCTAGTATATCACTAGACAAGTAATATGCTAGATAAATATTAGTGATTATTTTTTATTTTCTGTGAAGTCTACAACACATGATTTATTTTAGGAGAAAAGCCCAGAAAAATTACGTATAGGAAAGGATCACATTTGAAGTTCTGCAGGAGCACAGTGGGTAGAGTAAGGGACTCTACCTCAAGAAAGGCGGGGAAGGCTTCCCAGAAGCAGTGACACTTCAGAGCTATGTCTTAAAATAAACAAGGCAATGAGGGATAAAGGCATTTTAATGAAAGAAAACTGTGTGAGCAAAAGCATGCAGCTTTTTTTTTTTTTTATCATGAATATAGTTTATCGTGTCACGTTTGGGGCCCGAGGAATCCTCCAGAGAAAGAGATTTATGACTAGCAAAATATTACATCAGAAAAATACTTGTATTTCCCATTCATCTTTCCTCCTAAATACTCAGTTGTCCACCCACCTAAGACTAGGTATCATGTACTGCACTAGATACTAAGGTTTTCAGAATACAAATTCTGCCCTTCAGATACTCAGACTTTAAGAGACAAAAAATACAGGTAAATAGTAATCAAGGCAGAAAAGTAGTAAAATCAATGAGATATAACCTAAGTTTGATGGAGGCTAAGAGGGATTCACTCTAATTTGAAGGGAAATGGATTTTTCTGGGGGGAGACGAAATTTGATAGAGGCCTGGAAGGATGCACAGGTATGTGGATATGAAGGAAAAGAAGTACCAGGAAAAGGGCACAGTCTTCACAAAGGTTAGAAAGCACAGGAAGGACACAAATTCAGTGAATCAGAACATACAATGTAATTATATATACATATATATACACACACATATATGTACACTTGTACACTTGAAACTTACTTGATTTTTATTAATGTTCACTCCAATGATTTTTAATAAAAACAAAAGGAAGAGAATCGAGAACACATAGCCTCTGGATGTTTCCTCATCTGTAAAATAAGAATGCTGTCTTCACAAGGTCAAAGTAAGCATTAAATAAGATATATGTAGTGTACAAAATGCTAAGATTTGGATCAGAACCAAAAAGTTCTCAAATAAGTTCTCTTTCCTCTCATCCTTAGGTTAAAATTGTGGGAGAACATAGTGGGTTTATACTAACTCGTCTGGAAACTAGAGAATGATTATAAAAAAGAAGGCTTCAGAGCCAAAATGAGACCTTTGGCCTTCATTTTGATGGGCACAGTGAAGCAATGCATATTTTGGAGCAGAGAACTGACATGAGCAAAGCTTGAACATAGTGGGGGAAAGGGCAGAGAAACTAGTTTGGAAGCTACTGCAGAAGTGCCTGGTTGGAAGTATTGGAGAGTCTTAAGTAGGGAGCAGGTGGTGGAAATGAAGTGAAGATACATTTGAGCAATATTCCAGAAGCACATACTCAGTACGATTTATAAACCGAGTGGATTAGGGTGGGGAAGTGGTGGAGCTAAAATAGCCAAAGACTCAAGCCCAGATGATTTTAAAAATGGCAGTGCTTTAACAAGACAATTTATTTTAGGTCTGGAACAACCCCTGCTTCATGAAGTACATGCCATGCATACTCCCACCCTCCTCGATCCACATATGCTCATGAAGTACAACCACAGAGATTGCAGAGCTCTGCAGCCTTATGTCACTGTCAATTTACACCCCAAATTAGAAAGAATAGATTTAGCAAGGTGAGGCATAGGGATAAATGCAGCTCTTCTAAAATGCAAATCCTACAGCTGTACCAGTGCAGTCTCGTGATATGCAGAGGGTCAACCATGGAGGAGGGAGCAGAGGGCGACTAAGCTTGGTTTTAAAGGACAATGCAGCAAGCTGAGGAAAGCTTTGCAAATATTATCATTGGAGAAAGGGAGTCAATGCCGAGACACGCATTACAAATTTCCCCCATAATTAGCTGTAGATTGCAATCTGACAAATATCCAGCAACAGACATGCACAATTTATCTAACATCAATCCCACCTCCCTGAAATCCGCTCTTATTACTGGATGGGAAACAGTACACATCCAGTACCTACTTCATGGTAGATACCATGCAAAATGCATCATATGATCTCATTTAGTCCTCATAATGACACACAGAGGTAGGTACTATTTTTTATCTTTTACAGATGAGGAAACTAAGGCTCAGAAAAACTAGCTCAAGGTCACACAGCTCAAACATGGTGGAACCCTGTAGAACAGATATCTTTAACTTGGCTTAACCCAGCATTACTTCAAGCTATTTTTTTTTAAACTGTCACATAACACTTATTAACAAATGCTCTGTAGACTGTACTCGGGGAAATGCAGCCTTATAGTATATAATTTTCTCTACAAGGAAGAAAGAACCATAATATTGTTATGATATTTAGCTGGTATAGAATGGGTTACATTGATTTATTAGCCGAGGGACCCATTCTCACATAGCATCCTTGCAACTGGTTATGACTCAAATCCACAAATCCATGCCTCAGTAAAACAAGACATTAGCACATATCGTGAACCTATAAATATGTAAATATCTGAAACTGACAGCTGAATTCTTAAATGGCATGAGTCTGGGGGCAATAAAAAAAAATTGATAGAAACCTGAACTCAAGATCCATGCAAACATTCTCAACTCTAATAAAATAGCTTTAGTTCTTCCATCATCCCAACAGATTGAGGGGAACATTTGGTGTTTGGATCCAGAGCATGTTACCTTACAATGCAGAGGGACATCTGTTCCTCCCAGAACTGGCACTGCAGACTGGCTAATTAAACAAGTCTGCCAACTTGTAAAAATACCAACGCAATTTTCTCCCAGCTTTCTGGATATCAAACCACCTCCTTCAGTTAAAAAGCTTCTTGCCTCCTTGTCCAAGCTATCCGCTTTGAAAATTAACTTAGCAGGCCCACATCCATACCCCGAGTCATCCCAGCTGTTTGAGGCTTCATTTGGCTCTCGCAGGCAGAAGACGATGTCAAGGATTCCTTCCCCAAAGCTGCCATGCTTTGCCAGGGAAACGTAAGTTCCCATCGCTAAAGCCTCAGGCGTGGAGACAGCCTCAGACCTGTATAAAGCCTGAACCAGGTCTCCCATTTCTATGGCCTGAGCAGACAATCCTAGCCTGATACAGTGCTACGTGACAGACATACAGTCCCTCTCCTCCAGAAGGACATATCTGGTCACTATTAACACTGAGAAAGATTCAGATGGAAAGTCAATTTGAACTCAGTTTCCCTGAAAAGACTAGACAGATGAAAGGAACCGTCTTACCAGCCCATTTTCTGGCAGGTGTAAAATCTAAAACCAGTGAGAATGAACCCCAACATGTTATTTATAATCTTGGGTGTCTTCATGATACTTTGAACATGTTTCCTATTCGTTTTGTACTGTTAACTCTTGACCTCTCATCTCACCTCACCTGTTTATCCCCCCACTGCCCTCTGACCTCATGATTAATATGGCACATCCCACAGATACTAGCCCAGCTTTGCAGCTCCAGATGAGACTCTACCCCTTAAGCTGTGTTTGCTCCAGCTGCCTGCCCTAAGACTCAGGAAAATTTTATAGTCATACCCTCGTCTGGTCTAGCCACTTCTGGTGCCACCAGGCTTGCCCTGGTCCATGATATAAACAACCCAGAGTAGAAGAAACAAACAGAACAACCATGAACTCTGAAGTGTGACAGAACTGGGATCAAATCAGCATTGTCATTTATTTAATGTAAGTTATTTAATCTCACTAAACCTGTCTTCTTTATAAAAAGGCTACTGTGACAACTAGGGGTAATGCATATATAATGCTTAGCCTGGAAACAGGCAGGTACGTACTGAAAGATGGTTACTAAAATTATGATTAACAGCACTCAGGAATGGTATTAATAATAACTAGTACTTGTTTTAACAAACCATTCAGTTTACCAGCTGCATTTTGAAAGGATGAAGAATCTTTCCATTCATGGCATGTAAAGCTAACCTCTCTAGTTCTCAGTTTAACTAAGAAAAGGAGCTTTAAAATAGTATCTTCCTCACAAGGTTATTGTAAAGATTAAATGAGATTATGTGTACAAAGCACTTAGTACAGTACCAAGCCAGGTATATGATTTCCTGTGCAGTAAGTGATAGTGGCAAGGGCAGTGGCAACAGCCGCCACCTAGCCAATGGATGAGAAGTTAACAGGCACTTCTCAATAGGCAGACCCTACCCAAGCTACCAGGTACACACATTTCAAAGATAAAAAATTCTGTCTACGGACATGCAACCCTGAATAAGCCTGATCCTTTCTCATCTCGTAAGTTAAGCAGGGTCAGGCCTGGTTAGTACTTGGATAGGAGACCACCTAGGAAGACCTGGCGCTGTAGGAGTAAAAAAATAAAAAAATAAGGGATTATGAACTGACAAGGTCCTTGCAATCTTTGAGGTCAACCAAGGGTTGTCTTGCATAATAAATAAATAAGTAAAACCTGAGCCTTCCTTGAAGATTGTTTTACCTGATCTCAGAATCAAAGGGTTAGAGATGACCTAAGGATTCAAATCTGCATCCAAAGCATGAATCCCTACAATGGGGTAGCTCTCTAGATGCCTCTACTTCCTATACCTAGACCAGCCCCTTGGAGGCTTAGGCCCTGAACAAAACTGGAGAACGTGAAGCAATTAAACAAATCTTTACACTAAGCACCGGTGAGTCAAGCCCATGAAAACACTGGAAATATAATTCTGAGCTCATGAATGGAGCTCTTCACCTTAAAAAATGAGAAAATATGTAAAGTAGTATAGGACATTTCTTTTCACAACACACAGAGGTCTATCCTACTAAGGATGGCTAACCTGGTTTGAGAGGGTTTTCTGCAAGGCTTATCATTTCTTTTCATGTCAGCTTTCTGAACTGCATTTATTCCTCCTGCATTTGAATGGAAGGCTAAGCAAGTACATTATCATCTCCATGCCACCATGATCACTCTCTGGGAATGGCTACAGTGAGATCCCCACAGGACACCCAGTCCTCTGTGGGGGAGAGGATTCTGAAGTTTATGAGGGGCACTTAAGGCACCTGCAAACAGCTAGGCTAAACTCATCAAGTGGGGGCTTATAGGAAAACATAGGATTGACCCCAAAGCTGTAACAGCCCTGGGACAACTAAAACAGCCTAGAAGAAAATGCTTATGGGAAAAGAAACTTCAGCTAAATTATGTCAAGAATTAAATCAATAATAGAGTTAGCTGGAAAATCGCTTGTCTATTTCATCCTTCCTCTAAAATTGAAGGGCCTAGAAAGGTTCCCTTGCATCCTCCACAAACATTTGGGCAACATCAGTGCTGCTGATGTGACTTAAAGAATACAGGACAAAGGAAAAGTCAACGGTCTTTCTTTAGGGGACCTCTAACAAGACTCACTTAGCTAACTCTTTCAGTTCCTTCTCTGCATATAACACGTGTTCATTTAATCATGAAGTTTTGATGAAATGATCAGGAAGCAGATCCTGGGAAAGGTACAAGAGGGGATGGGAGTTTGGTGGAGCCTAGGGTGGGCTGCTTAGGGTCACTAAAGTGTGGCAGAGCAACACTCAGTGTCCTTCCAGGGTTCCTTCCTGTCATAATTGCTACCTCTCATAAAACTGCCATTTACTGAATGCCAGGCATCTTTTATACATTGTCTTAGTATCATAACTATGTGAAGTATGTGTTATTCCTCTTTATAAATAAGGAAACCAAGACTCAGAGAAAAGTAACCTGTCCAGTAGTAGGACTTAGGTTCAAATCCGGGTGTGTCCACTCCCAGCCATAAAACCACGTGGGCTCAAAAGACGTGTGACAGCTCCCTAGCTGATTAGGCTCTAGGCAGCCTGGCTGAGAGGCTGGTAAAGGCACCGAAGAATGATTTTTATGTCTGATCTAGCAGAGAAGCACATCATGGAGGGCCTTGTAAATTTTTGACTATCATCCACTCTCCAGACATAAGTGTATGGGTTCTTTAGCGTAGGAAAAGGCTTTCTGATAAAACTAGTATAATGTAACTTAGAAGTCAGACAGAACCAGGCTTGCAGGCATGCTTTGCCACTTGCTATTTACCCTTGGTGAAATCACTTAATGGTTTTCTCATCTATAGAATGAAAATAACACCTAGATCATTGGCAGGATTAACTGAGATAAATGCACATAATAGACAAGCAATAAATAGTAGCTATTCATATTTTTAATAGATTGAGGCTAAGAGCAAGCACTTATCCAAGGTCACTTAGTAAATTAGCAGCAAAGGGAGGTTTTCAACTTCAAGCCCCTGATTCCCAAACTGATTCAATTTCCATTACATTCAGTCCTTAAGGGCGTGTGTGGATGGATATTCCAGCTAAGTCTCTTGCCTTCTGATCCAGTCCTACTATGTTCCAGCACTTGCTTCAGCAATGCTATAGCTAGCTAGTCCTGGTGCTGACAGAACAAATGCTGTTTTTCTGTGCCAGGGGGAAAAGAAGACCCAAAGAGGCCATTCAGAACAATAGTTATGTCTTTTCAGCCTCAGTGCCTCCTGTGAAATATTTTTTTCAAGCTAATGGCCTCCATATCTCACCTTCTAGTTCCCTTACACCTCATCTTGTCTAACCTAAAGCTCCTTATCTACCCCACTGGTCCTGGTCTAAGAGCAAATCAGGAACAAAGTCCGGGGCTACTCCCTACCTAACCAGATAGATTTATCCCCTTTAGGGTTCAGTCTGATATTCAGCAATACTCACTGGGCAGTCCTTTCATTAGAGGAGAATTGGCTGAGATAATAAGACGGAGCGGAGCAAGTCCAACAAGGACAAAACAAGGAAAGAGAATACACAGGGTCACAGAGAACTGAATATGAGCCTAGGTCTACCATTCCTAGCTATGGAACCTTAGACAAGTCACTTCCCACACCTTAGTTTCCTTGTGTGTAAAACTGGATATAGTCGAGCCTACTTAGTAAGGCTATTTGTGAAAACTAAGTAAGAAATTAGGTATGAAAAATTTTTAATGGCTAAATTTTGAGCACTTACGAGGCACTCTGATTTACCTCTCTGAATCCTCACGTTAAGCCTGTGATATAGGTTCTGTTATAAACCCCATTCTACAGGTGAAGAGCCAAGGCACAGGGAGGTTAAGAAACTCAAGATCACAAAGGGAAGAAGAGATAGAGGCAGATAGAGGATATCTGACTTTAAGGAGGGGCCCTCAACTTTGGCACTACTGACATTTTGGAACAGATCATTCCTTATTACAGAGCCTGTCCAGTGCGCTGAAGGATATTTAACCACATCCCTGTGTCTATCCACTAGAGGCCAGTAGTTACCCCACACCCCAACTGTGACAACCAAAAATGTCTCCAGATGCTGCCAAATGTCCCCTCGGGGACAAAATCACCCCCAATTAGGAACCACTGCTTCAGAACATGACGCAGGACTAAATGCTCAACACATAGGAGTTCTCTCCCAGCCCAAACCCTTCATTCATGGAGCCACTGCCTCTTTGAGCTGTAATGGAGCTTCTATAAATTCAATCTACTTATTTAACTAACTGATGAGGAAAATAAGGCCTGAAGTCATGTTCTACTCATTCCCTGAAGGTCTTACATATTATTTGCTGTCACAGCTTGAAGGGACAAGCAAATGGGAGCTTGGGAGATGGCCTGGCATAGTTTCCTGCTTCATGCCCCCTTTTACGATTCCTTCCCCCCCACCTTACCATTTTTCAGCAGGCCTGGGTTCACAGTCAAGTAAGTGGCTGTACCATGGCTGCTTCATAATAAGAGATCTTTGATTAATGAGTGAGGGAAATGCAGCCTCTCACAGATAAAGTCAGGCTCCTTCAGAACTCTGAAGATTTATGACTTTGTTGCTGAACCCCTGAACTCTGCTAAACTTCATACACTCATAGTTTCATACATTACTTCTAGGTCCTCGGGTTCCCCGGAACCCTGCTTCCCATGAAGAGACTTAGCAGCCCAAGACACCAACCCACAAATCTATTTAAAGTACTTTAATTTTATAGCTCAGTTATGACATCCCCACCCCATCATTCAAGAATCCCAAATCCAATCCCAGCTCTCTTACAGCACAGAAGTCAAACCTTTTGGGCTCTATATTATAAGCCTCACCAAATTCTTCAGTCATGTGCCCCAAATCCCTCTGACACAGATCCTTTAATCTGTTTCCAAATCTCTGCAGCCTTCAACCCTGCATTCCGATTGAACACCCCGATCCCACACCTCAGATTTCTGCCCTCCCCTCAGTCTGAGGCCCCAACTCCTGCATTCCATCAGGCACTATGCCCTCCTCAAACCTTGCACCTCCCTCTCGCACACCCCATGCCATGTGTTGCCATCAAACCTTAGCCAGGTCCCTTCTTGCTAACAAGACACTGCTTCCCACCGATTCCCCACAGAACTCGCCCCCTCAATCTCCTCCAGATCCCATCCAGAAAACGCGTCCTCCTTAGCAAATAAGGATAGCTCCGGACCCTGCTCCCTCTGATCTCTGATCTGGCAGCCCCCCAGTACCCACCGACCCCCAGATTCCCTCCAATCTCCTGAGATTCTGCCTCCCAGTTCTCATCAGGGCCCAAAGGTTCCTTCGTACTTGCCCAAATTTGCACCCTGATCCCTCTAGGGCCTTCAGACCCCTTCCCATCCTCCAGATGCTGCACCTCATTTCTCCTCAGGGCCCCTACATTACCTCGTTAACTCCCGAGATGCTGCACCGAGGAGCTTCTCGGAGCCCCTCACTCCTGTCCTCGGGGCTCCTCAGCCCCATCGAATCCCCTCCAGCCTGCCCCTGGCAGCCCCACCCCCACCCCAGTCCCACCCCTTAGAAGATCCGGTGCCCAGACCCTGCCATTCGGGCGTGGGCCGGCCGCTGCACCTCCGCACGAACCCCCACCCCGCCGCTCGGCCCTGGCCCACGCCTCGGGCGGCGATCCCTGCTCCCCGACCCTCCTCCCCGCCCCCTACCTGACCGCCCGCAGCTGCGACGCGTCCACCGCCACCAGCCCACCCGCCTGCTGCCATCTGCGCACGCGCCGCTGCGGACGCTTTGGCGGGCGCCGACTCGCCAAGCCGCCTGCCTGTCGCTAGTTCCCGCCCTCCGCCCCTGAGGCATGCTGGGGCTTGTAGTCCTCCAGGCCCTAGCGCTTGAGGCCCAGTGGCTGGGGAAGGGCGAAGCTCTCTCAGCTGAGAACCGTGGGCCTTGGCTCCATTGCACAGATAAAGAAACAGGTGCCAGGGGCCCGCCCAAGTTCACTGCCCACATCAAGAGGTAAGCCCGGCGCCAATCTGTGTCTTAACCCTTTGATAAACGACGGGCTCTAGAAGGGGTCTTCAAAAAAAAGCGGTGGCCCCTCTCTGAACCTCAGCTCTCCCATCTGAGAGGTGCAGCCAGGAGAGAATACAACTTCCCTTCTGAGGCAAGTACAGAACCCTGACTCGCTTAGAAAGGGAGTTCCTCCCAGTGACACACCACAGCCTAGAAACAAGTTTATCTGATAGTCTTCTGAAGAAGTCTTTTGCCTACTTGGCTGGGAGGCACTGATGGCAGAGGTAGATTTGAAAACACAGTGTAGTGTAGCTCCCTTCCTGGCAGACACTGAAGTTGCCCACGTTTCAAACTCAAGTGTAGCTTTTGGGGAGAATCTTATTAAGTGGGAGGTGGTCTTGCCTATTGGCTACTGAGCACCTGTGGCCCTTTAGGTAGTTTGGGGCCAATTACTAATTCCTAACAGGTGAGCATATAGTTTAGTTTAGGACTGGGAAGGGAGGGGTTTGAGGCAGAATGGGCTTGGACTTAAAATCCCACATACGTATGTGACACTACAAATGATAAAACAACAAACAAAAACAAGAAGGACTGCCATCTTTGAGTGCTTAGTATCTGGTGCAACTAAACACTTCACATGCATAGCTCGCTTAATCCTCATAATGACCCTATGAGATGAACAACTGGTGCCCAGGTGAGTAAATAACAAAGCCACATGTTCATAAGTATAAAGCCCAGATTGGAATCAAATTCTTCCTGAGAATCCACCATCTTAACCTGCTTTAACCTCTCTGCCCATATCTCTAAATGAGGTTCACTGTAAGGACTGAGATCCTTAATGCATAGTGATACGCATTTAATTAACGGCAACTTTATTATCATTAGCTTTTACATTCTCCATACTGCTGGATTCAGAAGCTCCTGCTCCCTGCATTTCAGAGATTGAGGGCAACATAAGGCTGGGTTGGTATACTTAGTGGCATCCTTTGAGCAGGCCTGGGGACAGAGGGCACCTGGATTGGCATAGAGCTCTGGGGCTATCTGACACTTCAAGGATATTATGCTTGCAGTCCAGGACCTGCCAGGGTCTGATCGGACTTGCCAGGGGTGGGCTGAAGAGGGAGCTCATTCAGGGACGGAAAGGCCCCGGGGCAGGCAAAATTGGCAGGCAGTGGGTCAGACAGAACCTTGCAGGACCAGGAGAGAAGGGGTGCTTGCTTTTCCCACTTTCCTGGGGGCTCCTGGGAACACTAAGGTGCTCACTGCATGCTCAGCGAGTACCAGGACTTCTAACTTGATTTCTAGCAAAGCACATACCAGGTTAGGCTTCAATTATCCACTTCCTTGCAGTCTTCACCAATGAGCTGTGAAATCCCTGAAGGACAATGCCCATTTGTTGTCACGTTAGCACAGTGCCAGCACATAAGAGTTGCTGAGTGAGTCAGACTCAGAAATGCAGTAGTTATGTACTGCAAAGGAATATTGTGAATGTTATATGACTTATAGAGCTAAAGCTTTTAGGACACTGCCTGATAAAGTATAAGTACTCTATGAATGCTAACTGCTATTGCATGTTATTATTACTATACTTGACAAAATAGTGTTCTTCTTTTTCCCTATTGGCATCTGAATTTTGAGGAGGAAGAGAAATTTCTTGCTAATAGGTCATAGGGGAGAAAATTAAAACTCTAATTTATCCTAACCAAATTTATCTGAGTCTAGATGTTTCTAATTACTAGAATTTTCATGAATAATATAAAATTATATCTGTCTACTTGTATTACTTAGCTATCGTATAACAAATTAACAAAACTTTCAGTTTAAAACATACATTTCTTATCTCAAAGGTCCTGTGAATCAGGGATCTGAGTACAGTTTAGCAAATCTTCCTCTTCGTAGTATCTCATAAGGTTGCAATCAAGATATTGGCCAGGGCTAGGTCTCATTCTAAGGTTTGACGGCGGAAGAACTAGCTTCTAAGATCACTCATGTAGTTTTGTTCTCTGAGGGCTGTTGGACTGAGGGTCTCAGTTCCTTGATGGCTTTGGGCTAGAAACTGTCCTCATTGCCTTGACACATGAGTCTCTCCACGACAGTTTGTTTCATCAAAGCCAGCAAGAGAGAGTCTGTGAACAAGACAGAAGTCACAGTCTTTTATAACCTGATCACAGAAGTGATATGCTCTCAATGTTGCTGCATTCTGTTGTTTAAAAGCAAGTAACTATGGTATAATAGGCAATGTATATCAGGAGGTGAGATGGTTGCAGGACATTTTTAGAGGCTCCCTCCCTCCCCCGTGCAGCTCTTTACTCCCTCCTTCTGTTCCTTTTTTTCCCTCCTTCAAGTTCTTATTCTATGTATGTGTGTGTGTAAACACATACCATCTATCTGTCTGTCTGTTACTAGTCTACTTTCTGCTGCAACTCTGACTCCAACCTCCATATGCTATACTCAGTCCCTGTGTGCTGCTCAGTCTAGCCTACATCTGGCACATGGGAAGTGTTCAATAGACATTTGAATTCAGGTTACATTTACAGCATAAAAGAACAGTTTAAAAGAATCAACTTTCTCTATCACCTTAATATAACCATTATATTTATTATATTTAGATATATAAACTTTCACAAAGCCCCCCTTTAATCTGTTCAGACATATTTATGATGATGCTGAGTACCTAACAAGTGTTTTCCCAATAAACATAAGTTTTTATATTTTATTAACCTTGGGAAAATATTAAAAATAATTTTTTTTTCTGGCCTCCATAAATTGTCAAACTGGCCACAGTTTGTCAAGTGGACAAGTTTATCTTTGATCATTTAACCATCGCAAATAAGATTGCATAAATGCCCTTGTTCAAGAAGGTTATTATTTTCTTCTTGAGCTGATATGTCAACCGCTGGTTCAAAAATTTGAAACTTTATTTTAATTGCAAATATATTTATATATGTGCATTGGTCAGTCCCAATTTGTAATGGTTGAATTAGTGTGGATGGTCAAAGGTCAGCAGTAATCAAACACTGGCCAAGCAGGTGCTTGATAAATGCTAGTAGCATTGAAGGAGTGTCCAGAGCCTATTCCCTGTGTTGTGTCATCAACTTCAACTCAACTCAATGCTAAATGAGGACTGCAGGAAAATTTCCCGTGAGCCTTATTTCTGCTAAGCCCCATATCTCAGTCACACTTCAGACTTCCTGTCCTCTTGGCTCCAGGATCTCAGCCAGCTCTCTCTTTATGGTGGCTGTAATTACCCTCTCCATCAATTGGCACCTGTAAGACCGGCTGGCAGCACGCAAGGAGACAGTCTCCTCTCCCCAAAACCCCCTACCTCCACCACACATATTTTTCTCATGTCACTGCTATCCATTATTCTGACTTATTTTTTCTAAAAATAGGACATTTTTATTATTTAAAACATTTTAAGCATAATATGTGGGAATGCATTTTGAAAAAAGATTCAAAATTATATACAATGTAGATGTGGATATTCCCTCCTCATTTTACTCTCCAGTAATGATGATTGTCCTTAGTGATTTTGTATAATCCCTCAGGTAGCCCTTCTTTCTTAGTGTTTCACTGAGAAAAGTGACATACAAGGAGAGAAGATGGTATAATGAACCCATGTGTGCTCATTACCCTGCAATGATTCTCAATATTTTGCCAATTTTGCTTTAGCTATCTCTCACTCCTGATTTGTTTTTTGTTGTTGTTGTTGCTGGAGTTTTTTAAAGCAAATCCCAGATATCATGTCATTCTTCTTGTAAATACCTCAATATATATCTCTAACAGGGAATTATTTTTTTAAGGTAATCTCAACATCATTATCACATCTAATAGTTCATACTTAAATTTCTTTAACTGCTTCAAAATATCTTTCTATAGTAGGTGTGTTGGATAAGGATCTAAATGTCTACTTGTTGTTTGAGGTCTCCTCTAATCTATAGGAGTTACACCTATAATGTTGCCAGTGTCATTATTCATTGAAGACATTGACTCTTGTTTTTTAGAACTCTAAAAAACAGATTGCTTTCTCTCAGTGTTTTTTTAACTAGCTCCTTTCCCCTAGGGATTTATCACTTTTGTCCTGTGGACTCCTTTTGTAGAATAATGAAGACTATAGATCTTTTGCTCAGAATAATGTTTTTGAAAGTATAAAATTAAATGCATGGGGACTACACAAGAAAGAAATTATATCAAGATATAGTTATCAAAATGTTTAAAAGGCAAATTTTTAATAAGTAATATATTTGCTCTTTTATTAAAGACAAGATCTAGTGGAGACTCTAATAGCTATAATAATTTCTAAGTTGAACATAAATTATTAAAATATTTGTAACATCGTAATGTGATAGAAATATATGTGAATCTTCAGTAGGATAGCAGATTGCAGGCAATGAGCTATAGTGGTTTCATAATTTTAAGAAAATGCTAAATTACACCTAGAGGATACTGAAAATAAAGATGTTTCTTTTTCCCCTGCACAAGTTTATAGACCCTTGACTACTGTCCACAGGCCCAAAGACCACCAGCTAAAGTATACAGGCCATGCTATGTCCTTCCTGTGGTATCATATCAAAGGTACTTAATATCTGGTTTTACTATTTTTAGTGATCTTAAGATTTAGAAGCAGATCAGGTGCTATAAGTCTGATCCATTAATTAGAAAATTTCCCATCAGCCCTTCTCTTAATGATTTTAGGATTCACTGATGATAGCTGTCTAGATCTATTTTATTAGATTGAAAAATAGTAATATTCTAATTTTATCATTCTTCTTGCCTTTATAAACTGCAATATTTCTATAAAAACAAATACTTGATGCCTCTACTAGTTTTTAGAACAATAAGCTGATCTCCTAGCCATCTCCAGTGGCGACCAATGAGCTGTGTTCATCTGTTTTTCGGTTTTGGTTTGGAGAACATTATGAATTACAGGAAATTTTTTTTATTTGATCTGTTTCAATAAAGTATAGTCATGATTTACTTCGACATTTAATTTATTCAACGTCAGGCCAGTGCGAGCCCCTCTGAACTGGCTTTTATGTTTCTTTGAAATGACCACATTAGTCTTTGGCAGTGATCTTGCTTTTTGGCATAGCACGATACCCCAGGCTCAGCTTGTACCATACCTATTCCAGACTTGGGATGAGGAATTTTTCCAAGAATCTTTTGTTCCTTTTAGTGGGAAATGATATTTAAAAACAAGAGCCTGAGCATTAAGTGTATGTATTGCTATTTGAGTACCGTTAACCTCTACGCCTTTTCATTGGACAGAGCTATGAAATGTTTATTTTTTTTAAAAAGAAAAACAAATTATAAGTTTATGTGATTTCCAGTTGAAATTTTAATGCACATAATTTTTCTCAACTTCTTTGGCTATAAACTTGGATTGGTTGCTTCTTATGCAGATAATCTCAGTTCCTAATGGCAGTCACGTGGTGGCTTGTTTGCTATGGCCCACAATGTACACATAAGAGTTTCAAAATAAGCAATACTAGTGTAACAACTAGTAATAAGTCCACCTCATCAAGTTTAAGATTTATTTGCAGATTCTTTTTTATTTGGCTATTTCTCACTAAACATGTAAAATCAAAATACTACATTTTAAAGCCATTCAAAATAATTATTTTTTTCTGTGTGGTTATGCCATCATATTGATATATGGCTAGGGTTTTTTTTCAGTTTGCATATGATTTGTAAAGATTGTTTGCATATAATTTGTAAAGATTGTTGTTGCTGGAGTTTTTAAAAGCAAATCCCAGATATCATGTCATTCTTCTTGTAAATACCTCAATATATATCTCTAACAGGGAATTATTTTTTTAAGGTAATCTCAACATCATTATCACATCTAATAGTTCATACTTAAATTTCTTTAACTGCTTCAAAATATCTTTCTATAGTAGGTGTGTTGGATAAGGATCTAAATGTCTACTTGTTGTTTGAGGTCTCCTCTAATCTATAGGAGTTACACCTATAATGCTGCCAGTGACATCTCCTTTTGTTTATAATGTAGAACATATACATCTAATAATTTTATGTGGTTTTAAAGTTAAAACTTTTAAAACAAAATGTACTAGAAAAACTCCAGCTTCTACCCTTGACCTTTTGACCCTGTTTCTTCATTCTCCTTTTGAGTAACGATTTGCATCTGTTTTGGTTAATTGTTTCAGTGTTTCTTAGTGAAAAATTATATCTTTGTCTATCTAATTTCTCTCTCTCTATATTTATATATATATGTCATATGTGTTTAATGTATATGATTATATTACATGTAAGAAAGCACAATAAACACTTCTGCACTTTGCTTTTTCATTTAATAAAACATTTGTAATTACTCCATATCACATATAAAGGATGGCCATAATTCCATTTTAAGTTCATAGACTCCACTGTGTGGCTGCAGCATAGCTTTTTGACCAATTCCCTATTGATTCTAAGGGTTTTATTGGTTTTATTACCAATTCCTATAACATAATGAGAAGCAGTAACAGAAATTGCACATTCAATCTCCAGAATTTACAACTGCCTAAGCCTGAATCTTCAGTTGTATAGCGGATTGCAGCAACTTAAATAGTGGAAACGTGCTTATAAGTAAGACAGGTCAAAGGGGAAATCCAGTTCTCCCCAGTTCCTGAGTTCACCTCCTTGAGCTTCCATTTCCTCATCTTTAAAACACAATAATGTAATTTACCTCTCATTGTTGTTAGGATTTCTAAAGACCAAATTTCTAAAGACCAAATTTCTAAAGACCAAATGTATGCAAGGCAAACAGCAGAACATCTGGCCTGGAATATGAGTGTAACAATCATAGCTCTTATTAATATTTATTTTACTGATTGCCTCAGCAATAAGGCAGGGAACCCCTGATGGGTCTTAGCCTTTTATTTTTATTTTATTTTAGTTTTTTTGATCGGTGGGCTCTTTACCCTCATCCTGTCCCTAGCAGTAAGTAGTATGACTACAGGGAATAGGGAAGCTAATGGGAAAAGTAACTCACCTTGAATATATTCTCCAAAGGTGTTATCTGTCAACATGTTTAAAGGTGATCTTTTAACCTGAGTGTTGCTAAGATTTTGGTGAGAACAGTTACAAGTATGACAGCAAGACTGGAGCCTCCTAGGAAAGTGGTCAGAGAATGGCAGTTTGTTTTCTGATGGCTCATCAGACCAAAGCCTCCACCTGACCCCACCCTAGGTTTACACCTGCCTCCATGTTTGAACCTGGTGACCTCCTGCTGGCCCCAGGGCTGCCTCATTGGCCTGTTTTACTGCCTTAAGGTCATATCCAAGTAGGACAATCTGGGAGTCTTCATGTATAGCAAGGTCCTTCACATCACAGTGTTCCAATTTCCTGAGTCCTGTCTAGGAGTGATTGGGCATTTCCTCCTTGACCTCCATCGTAAGAAGCTACTGGAAGCAGGAGGAAGGAATTGAGGAGGAGCTTATCTTGGAATCCTTCCTTAAAGGGATGAGTTTTGAGCAGTTTTTAAGAAAGAAGGAATGCGATCCCAGGAAGAAGACAGGCCTCCTATTAATGATGTTTCTGTTCCATTGGGTAGTACAGGGACTTTGGAGTCAGACCCTGAATGCCTAACGGTCTGTCATCTCACAGAACCTCTGTTTCCTCAGTTGTAAAATACATTTATAAAAATTGTAATATTCCTAGCCCAAATCCCAGTCACGGGTACTCAGTGAGATAGATCCAAAATGTCTTGTGCTTGGCAGTTAGAAGAGCAGCTCAGGAAATGTGAATTTCTTCTCTGCCCCCTCATCCCACCACATCTTAAAAGTAAAATTAAGTTGTGATAATACTAGTCATAGTAAGAACTGAAATTTCTTGGGTGCCAGGGGCATACGTTATTTTAAATTCTAGCAACAACTTTGTATTGTCGGTGACATCCTTAATTTTATAAGGAACAGAGATTCTGAAACAGGAAGTCTCTCCAGCTTGTTCATGGTCACATGCAGAGCCTCGGCCAGCCCCTAAGTCACCTTTCGTATGTAATGGTGCTCCTCCACTTGGGTTCAATCCCATGGGCACAGGCCTATCTAATGGAGCTGAGGCTGGATTCAGTCGCCACTCACCCCCTTGCCTTGTCTCAGCCGTGCAGCACACAACTTGCATAACTGTACCCAGAAGCCCTGGTTGCACACATAGAAATTCACACCCAGACCTGCTTGACATTCAGACCACATCTTTTCCATTGCTACCTGGAAGTTCAGCCTCTTCCTAGTTCCTTCAGGAATCCTACTCCATCAATTATTTCTCCTTTCTGCCTCATCTCCAACAACTTCCATATCCTCCTCTTCTGGCTTCTCCTTCCCAGCTGATATCCTCAATCAAATCTCTACACTTGGGTACCACTAGGATCAGATCAAAACATTGTTTCAATAGATTCACCACCTCCATCCCCCTCCCATACGTAGCTCCAAACCTGACACCAAATGAGCCTTCTAAGCAAATAATTCAGAACCCTTAAACATCACACTGGGCTTTCTTAGGTCATAACCAAACCTTTCCTGTCTGTAACGCTGTCCTTAGAGCCTTGCAAGTTGCTTTGCTCACAGCCATCCTCCTTTGGCTTGGAAGAACCGACTCATTTTTCCCAAGAGCAGTCATCTTAAGCAGGCACTAGAGGGCAGCAGGAGATCACATATGACATTTTTTTCAGCCACTGGCCACAGCCTACCTTCTCTCAAGAGGCGGGAAGAAATGATAACCTCAATTCTGACTGCTCTGTGAACAGCAAAAGGGAGGGAAAAAAGGAGGGGAGGGGAGGTAGAAAAGTCCGAGCACACCTTAGTCTGTGGTGGGAAGGCCCACTTTTCAGTCTAGTGAGCTATCCTGGAGTTCTTAAGTTTCCCTTTTTTTTTTTTTAAAGACAAATAACACAGTAGAACCACATCAATATATTAGTGGTTTAAAAAATCTATTAAAAAGATTCTAATTTGCAAACAAACAAAAGACATCAGCCGCTACTGGGCTGTTGGGCAGTGGCCAGGGGTCCATCCGTGATCATGGGTATAAATCAGCTGGGTCTGCATCTCTCATTTGATGCTCTGAGTAATTCAATGAGACATCTGTATTCCCATTATATAGATGAGGAAAATAAGGTTGAAGAGGTGAAGTCATTTGCCTGGGATCTGAAATCAGGTAATCTGACTCAATAGTTTTGGATTCCAGTGTTCAATTCTACCCTTGTCTACTGTATTCCACTAAGTAGCAAACAGGTACTTTTAACCATACTGTCAAGACATACCTGACAGTATGGTTAAAACACCAGCAGATTACAAGGAAAATGTATAGATTCAGGTATGCACAAGAATTGAATGCTGAGGTGATGGTCAATGTACGGAACAAATGTCTCTGATGATTCTCCTGATACCCTTGAATTTGTAAATTCCCCATTGGGTTCTGTTTCTCATTGATCCTCCAGATACTCCGAGATTTAGGTACTAACATTATTGATGTTTTACAGATGAGAAAACAGAGCCTCAGAGAGGTTAAGCGACTTGTCCAAGGTCACCCAGCTGGAAATGGAAGAGCTGAAATTCAAACCCAAGCAAGTCACTGTACTATAGCTGCCCCTCTGTGGTTGAGCTTATTATTTGTGTATTTAGGGAAGAAGCTGTGAATTAGGTTAGAATAGGAGATTAGTTGTCTTAGAATGTGGCAGTTTTGTAGACCTGTCTTTTTTTTTTAGCCTCTACTATTGCTTCCCTTTTCATTCCTCAAATATGCCCAGCTTGCGCGCGCACACGTGTATACACACACACACAAACACACACACACATACACACACATCAGAAGCCTCTCAAGACTGTCCCAAAGTTCCTTGGATGGAACATTCATCCTCATAGTTAGGTGGTTAATCTTAGCATGAACCCCCAGTAGCTGGGCAGGCCTGAGTACTTCAGATAGGGCGTCTAAATAGTGTAAAGTGCTTAATTCCTGGTCTGGGTTCTAGGTCTGCTGCTTAGGATGAGAAATGCAGTTCGTTGGTCGGAGGCCATCTAGGTATAACAGAGCTGCCCCATAATGGAACCGGAGTCCTAAAGCGATAATGAGTTCTGGATCTTAGAAGTGTCCAAAAAAATGTTGGAGGATGATTCAGTGGTGAATGAAACATTAGATGGAATTTCTGACCAGATGACCTTTAAAAATGCATTTTACTCATGAGATCCTCTAGCCCATGAAAGGGAAAGGGGTGGGGAGCCTGGAGGTGTTGTGTGGGGGTGGCAGGAACAGGGGAGGCCCAAGTGTTTGCAAAAGAGATGACTGGTTGTGCAGGAATGAGAACTAGTGCTACAGAATTTGAGGGAGAGGAAATGTGAACATTGGAACCAGGTACTGGTACCAAAAGCAAGACTGGTTATTAGCTGTGTGGCCTTGGACAAATTACCTCACCTCTCTGAGCTACCAATGGTACCTCCATAATATAAGGTTAAGACCATCTGCCTTTGGGACTGTAGTGATAGGTTGAGATAATGGGTTTGAATTCTGATAAGTATCACATGGATGCAAGGGATCAAAGGGCAAAGGTTTCAGATCACACATTCATGTGTTCAGTTATTCATATTTTTACTTTCAAACTGTCTACATGACATCAGACAGTGAACTCTGTGCTGGGGGTGCAAATGGTCATTAAAATTGGCATGGTCCTCACTCTCCTGGAGCTCACAGTGCAGTTGGGGAGGCAGATACTCATTTAACTAGCACATTAGCTAAAACTAAGTATGTGATAAGCACTGTAATGATGGTGGTGGTGTAAATGGTTCAGTTGATAATACAAACTGAGAATAATTAAAATATGGTTTATGAATATATGGTGTTTAAAAGTACAGGCATACCTCAGAGATATTGTGGGTTCAGTTCCAGACCATGGCAATAAAGTGACTACCACGACAAAGCAAGTCACATAATTTTTTTTTTGTTTTTCAATGCATGTAAAAGTTATGTTTATACTACACTGTAGTCTCTTAGGTGTATGACGGCATTACATCTTAACAAACAATGTATTTTGCCTTAATTAAAAAATACTTTACTAAAAAATGCTGTCATCTGAGCCTTCAGTGAGTCACCATCTCATTGCTGGTGGAGGCTCATACCTTCAATTTGGAAAAATACCACGATATCTGCAATGGGCAGTAAAGTGGTGCCTAGTGAAACGAGGCAAACCTCTATATATTTGAGTTGGTTCCTAAGCTCCTTCTAATGTATTCATTGGCATAATCTTCTTCTGCTTCTAAATGAAAATGTCAACAGGGCGCATCTAATCTATTATGACTTTTGTGGAAGAGACAGTGCTATAGGCATTTTAAGTTGCTAACGCAGTTTCATTCAAATCAGGAATCAGGATGTCCAGTCCAAGATGTTAATCAAATGTCTAAATCTGACAAATTAAATAATACCCAGTGAGGTCATTAAGAGGTAGGGCAAGGTTGGCCTCCATTCTGTTTCTCTACTTTGCACTTCTTTCCCTCCAAGTACAAAGCAGAAGGAGAGAGAAGTGATGAGGATTAGGAAGATCTTACTTGCCCTCGTACCCTTGTACCTGGCTCTGTGTTCTCTGGTCTCGACAGACTTTTCAAGCTAGCCATTTCTCTTGGGAACCTTTTCAGGGGCTTTTCAGCAAAACCCATTGCAAGGGGCTCCTCCCAAGACCTGAGAGTATGTAATTTCTCTTTGCCTGTCTGCTGCTGGTCCCCTCCACCTTCTGTTTCCCTGGCTGCCTACCTCATGGAGATCCTTGCTGTGGGCATCTGCCCCCTTGCCACCCTCTGTTAGAGTTCCTCTTGGGTAGGACTCAAAAGAGTTCCAGGCTAGCTCTTTCTCCTGTGTGCCTCATATCTGGTCCACAGAAGGTATTCAAGCATTTTTCACACCTCTGGATTTTGGGCTAATCCCTGTTCAGCCCTTCTTATTCTGCCGCCACAGGCCACTAGAGCTTTCGCGGGTAGAATAAGACACTAGTCCACTCTCTTCCAAGTTGCCAAACACAACGAGGTTTTCCAAGAGGCGCTCTTGAGTCTCTTTCCCACAATGCTTGAGGTTAGAAAGTAGCGTCCTCTCCATGTCACACACGGGGAGTTGGGGGCTCTAAACACAAGGTAATATCTCCATGCAAAGCAAATCTCCCCTAAATCTATCCTGTCTACTCTCTGACCTTATTTTATTTCCTTTTCTGGTTAAGGTTTCTGGAGTTATGAAACAAGTTAGGATTCATCTCCTTCGAAAAGTCTGCATATAGGGGCTTGGCTTTGGATTTTCACTTCTATTCTAATTGGTACCTCCATAGAAATTTCACTTTTAACTTCCTACTACAGCAACGGCAGTGATTATTATAACAACCACTGCAACAATAATAACAACTGATACTGATTGAGTGCTTAACCTTTGCCAGACACCTTATTTAATCCTCACAATAACTCTTTCAAGTCAGTGTGATTATTTATAAAGGGCACAATGACAGTGCTGAACTTTTTGTCTGTTGGGCTGAGAAGTTCAGATTGCACAACGCCCAAGTGCAGACCTTGCCTATGGCATTTCAAATGGCTCCTTTCCCTTTGTGAAGGGTATTTGTGTGGGTCCTTGAGTCAGGCCTCAGAGCAGTTGCTTTCTTTCCCCAAACAGGAGACAGTAACTCCACCTAAGAAATTATCCCATTTCAGCAATTCCTGGGAGGCCAATGCGGTAATAAAGGCCATTCTTTATGATATAAAAGTCTCACCCTCTTTCCCCCACCCTTAATGTTTCTAATTTGAGCCCTCTGGTCCCTGTGGAGTCTTTAAATGCTTCAAGTGCAAGCCTACTGCCAAGCAAGCCTGTCTGACTCGGGAGGCAGCGCCCTGAGCTGTGGCTGAATATTGAACAAACATTCGCACAGCCCTGGCTCTCCCAGAAGCCCTTAGTCTGATGCCTTTGTTTTCTTTTCTGGATGAGGGCAAGCAGTGCCATCACCTCCTGCTGAAAAGCCCTGGCTGCCCTCCCAACGAAGAGTTGTCACTTCAACCGAGGCTGTTTTTTTTTTTTTTTTTTTTTTTTTTTGGTGGCAACAAAATAATACCCAGCAGGAATTTGGGAGGAGAAAAAAGAGAGTTCAGTTGGCAGGTTCTCAAATGAATGGGTTGTAGTGTCATTGGAACTGAATTGGGCTTGAAACGAGACATGATCCTATTTTGGAAGCATTGTTCAGAGGGATGGGAAATGTGAACAGAGGATAAGTCTCTTCAAAAATGCTCCTCATCCTTGCCTGCTGAAGATGGCCTGTTTTCACTGAACTCTCCCATCCCCTCAGTGGCAAAGGCCTGTGTGAAAACCTAGAGGAGGTCAGGACAACTGGAAACTTGATCAGCTACTTATCCATTAACTTTCACCTGAGAGAGCTAATTTTACTTTAAGAAGAGGTTGTACTTGCTTGTGAGCCATCAATTGTATCAATTTTGAAGTTCACAGATCTTGAGTCTTAGATGCGTCACTGCTTTGCTAAGGTAGCACAGCGATCAGGGTATGTAAATATGTTATATATTCAACAAATATTTATTGAAAGTATCATTGAAGGCCTACTGTGTTCCAGGTATTGTGTAAAATGGAGATGGAAGACTGATACTGTTCTGGCCCTCATGGACCTCACAATCTGGAGACATGTACAGGTGATACGTAGAACAGGATGCTATGAAGATCTTTAATGTGAAACCCGAATATAGATTGGTGACTTGTGATGGAGTTCAGGAAAGACTTTTCTAAGAATTTTTACTTGAACTAATATCTAATGGAAGAGTGGGAGTTAGCTGGGAGAAACCAGAGGTTAGGGGTGGAATGGGGAAAAGAGAGAAGAGCATGTGCCAAGACTGAGAAAGAAAGACACAGGATATTTGTAAGGAACTCAAAGGCCACTGTAACTGAAGTTATGAGAATTAAGAGGAACAGGGTAAGAGATCAGATTGGGGAGGCAGACAGGTTGTCTAGATCCCACATTACGTAATGTGTCATCTCAAAAAATTTGGTCTTTATCATAAGAGCAGTGACATGTCATGGAAGAGTTTTAAACAGAAGAATATAGGGTGCACCTTTTAAAAAGATGACTTTAGCTATTGAGTGAGGTTAGATCAGAAGCAATTAGCTTTGGCAATTGTAATGCCTCAAGAGGAATAATTAGTGGAATGGCTAAATGGTCTTCCCTGATGTAACTTTCATCCAAATCATAACTTAAGCATGACACCATCTTTATAAAAAGGATCATTGTTATTAAATGTGCATGGGGCTTAGAGGTAAATTCTTTTCCCCATTTAGGTCTTGGGTTCTTCACTTGTTAAGCGATGATGCTGGACCACATGGTACCCAAGTACCCTCCTTTTGTAAAACCAGCCTTTAAGTTTAGCTGAAAATTCTATACTGCTACTGCAGTATAGTTTTCAGCCTGGATTATGGGCTTTTCACCCCTCTTGTTGACCTGATAGATTGAAAAGCTAAAGATTTGTTGGACAAAAGCAGACCAGCAGAGACCTATAGCTTGCTGTATTATTAAATGGATAGTTATATCTTTAACCTAAAGGCCATGAATGTTAGTTTGATCAAGGGAATTTTTACTCCCAATGCCATGCTGTATTTCATCCCAAGTAAATTATGTGCATACGACAAGTTGCGATGAGGAGCAGGCCATCTGTGTTTTAAAATAAGAGATAAAAACAATAGCTGATGTGATGAATTGGTTATCAGCAGACTGGGACCATGTACGAAAGGGTCACTAACTCACCGTGTGCTCTTGGAAAGTAATTTTCCTTCTTTGGGATATAATTTTCTCTTGTTTTAAATGGGAGAATTTTACTAGGTTAGTGTTTTCTAAGATATACTTTTTAAATAGTTTTTGAAAGATGTCTTATGGAGAAGAGATGCCCCACATTATTTTACAGTAATTTTGTAAATCCAAGTGTATTAATGGTCCAATTGATTTCAGTTTTTTCCCTTTAATCTATCATTCTGCTATATTCCTGTGTGACTATAGGTGGATCCTCAACCTGAGACTCAGGTATTCCCATCTGTAAGTTAGAGCTAGAGCAAAGATTTCCATACTTTTTCTGTAAAGAATCAGATAGTAAATATTTTAGGTTTTGTGGCCGTGAAATCTTTATTGCAACTACTCAGTTCTGCTGTTGCAGCTATA
Organism: Cynopterus sphinx; assembly: GCA_030015415.1. Taxonomy (NCBI): domain Eukaryota; kingdom Metazoa; phylum Chordata; class Mammalia; order Chiroptera; family Pteropodidae; genus Cynopterus; species Cynopterus sphinx. The sequence continues at coordinate 116,860,564 of CM057385.1, read as the reverse complement.
TGCAATAAAATGAATGAGGGTGGCTGTGTTCCAATAAAACTTTATTTACAAAAATAGGGAGAAGGCTGGATTTGACCCATGAGCTATCTCTTACTGACCTCTGGGTCAGAGTGTAGGCTAACTGCCCCCTAATGCCTTTGCAGCTCTGAATCAACCCATCCCCTTTCTCTCCTGAATGGTTATCCTCTCTCAAGTTTGAAGTCATTCTTCTCTAAAACTATCCCTCTGGCCTGTACTTCCAAAAGTCATCATCATCTTTCGATGTGTCTGTGTATAAGTCTGTCTCCATCTCCCCAGCTGTTGAGATGCCTTCTTTGCAGCTTTGTTTTGTTTATCTTAGTAACTACCCTTCTCTAATCCCTCTGAAGGATTGCTTAGCTGGAATTTGCTTGTCTTCCTCCCTCAGAGCCTTTGATGTGATGCTCATAAGCATTTGCTGACAGCCAGACAGAAAAGGTGGAGCCCAGATCCCAGGCCCTGAGGCCCAGAGAGCAATGAATGAAGCCCTCATTTATTTGTATTTCTAATTGGCAAGCCCATTTCCAGATCAGCTGCGTGTCACTGCAAGCCGAGGGCAAGGGCAGGAGACAACCGTCCTTTTTTCTCCAGGGTCCCTGTTTTCATAGAGGCAAAAGCTTGCCTTGACTTCACTAGGCTTGGAAGAAGCTGCCATCTGGAGCAAGTTCTCCCCTCTTTTGTGTGTATTGCAGAACTTTGAAAACACCATTCACATAGTCTGTGATGTAAATTGAACCCTCTAGGTTGTACAAATCACTGTTTCATCAAGATTTTGGATATAGCCATAGTCCCTTCTCTTCTAGAAGACCATTCTCTAAAATAGATATAAGTAGAACTGCTCTATTTGAGTTTGAGATGTGGGTTTAGAGTTCTGCCCACTAGGTTATCCTATTGCCCTCTAAATAGCTGCTCAGATTCCTGGTATCTCTAGGATTCCTCAGAAGAACTTTGGAGCCTTTGGAGCCTTTGGACTTGACCATGAATGTCATTCTAACCATCCAGAGTTCCATAATATTCTCCTTTGGCACCATGCTAGGCACTGAAGAGTTGAGGACAGGAGTGGGAGGCATGGCTCCTGGTCTCTAAGGGCTGATAAAATGTTTGGAGAGGTCAGCAGAAAATGGGATGAGAAATGAGCTTAGCAAGATAAGATCTTAAAGCAGAAATTCTTACTCAGAGAAAAAGGACTGGGTCAAAGAGGAAAGACTTCTGAAGATGCTCACATTGGAATAGAGCATTGATGGGTGGTAAAGATTTGCAGAGATAGGGGTGGAAAGTAGGACAGGGTGAGCAAAGGCACAGAAGGGGGAGATACTAGGGTTTGGATCAAGAGAGACAGCACAGAATGGAGCATGAATGAGTCAGATCTCAGTGTGCACATGAAGAATCAGGCAGGAAAAGAAGCTTGCACAAGGGAGCGGATAAGCACAGAAAGATAAGTCCACTTCTTCTTTTTTTTTTTTTTTGATAAGTCCACTTCTTTTTATCTCATTTACTACTCATAACGATTTCACGTGGTATCATAAACCCCATTTTACAGAATTAATTACTACACACTCTTGGACATTAACAGATTTTTTCCAAGGTTGCATTGTTATTATCAAGTCTAATTGAGATTTAAACTGAAATTGACTTGACTCCAAAGCTTGTGTTTCCACTTTAACATGGGACTTTATGAAAAAAATTATAGGGATAAAATGAGTTTATAAAAGAATGGTTAGAATTTGTGTATTTCAACAATAGACAGAAAGGAATTTCTGGTTGGGAAAAATATCCTTGAATATTTACATCTTGCAAGGTCCTTGGAGCATCCTCTAGTCCAACATACCATCTTTAAATATGGAGAAAGTGAGTCCCAAAGAGAGTGAGGAGCTTATTTAATGTAAATGATAGAAGAGGACTCCACTCTGGTCTCTGAACCCTCAGGCCAGTGCTCTTTTGCTCTTTTCACAGGATCAGAAGGAAACCACTCTACCATGTTTTTCTTTTCCAGGGATACCAGCTCCTTAGCCCAGCAGATTTCTTATGGGATCAAGAGTCTGACCCTTTGAACAATACTGAATTTATCTCTCCCTCTCCAGAGACTACGGAGTTAGGCAGCAAGAAGGAGCTCAAGTCCATGCCCTTCATCACCTACCTCTCAGGTCTGCTGACAGCCCAGATGCTGTCAGATGACCAGCTCATCTCGGGTGTGGAGATCCGCTGTGAGGAGAAAGGCCGCTGTCCATCCACCTGCCACCTTTGCCGCCGACCAGGCAAGGAGCAGCTGAGCCCCACACCAGTGCTGCTGGAAATCAACCGTGTGGTACCACTCTATACCCTCATTCAAGACAATGGCACCAAGGAGGTGAGCCCCCCAACACAGCCACATTGTGAAATCTAGGTACCAGCCTTCCTACCTCCCACCCATGGGCCCTTTATCTGTCAAGATTGTTATCATCATTGTCATCTTCATCGTGATAACCAGCATTTATTGATGCTTTACCATGTTTTAAGTACATATGTAGCTTGGTAACACTACTGCTATATAATCGACAAACCTTCAAATCTCAGCAGCTTAATACAGTAGAAGTTATTTCTTGTTCGTGCAGAGTCCCGGATAGATATTTGGACTGATGAAAAGCTTTGCTCTGAGAAGTAGTTCAGGGACCCAGCCTATTTTATCTTATGCTCCATCAACCTGATGCTTCCCAGTTGATATGGAAAAAGAAAGGAAATGGAGGGTTGCATGAGAGAATGAGCCATGGCTAAAAGTGGCCAGCATCATTTCAGATTCTATTCCATTGGCTAGAACTCAGCTGTTGAGCATTGCTGTCTGCAGTGAAATAGGGAAACACATCCTGTCTGTTCCTAGGAGAAGATATGGGCATGGTGAAAACCTAGCAGGATCTGTCTGCATCAGTACTGTACTTAGATTATCCTATTAATCTACCCTTCAGAGCTGTGATTTCCTTATAAATATTGGGTTGGTTCATAGAAACTGTTGACATTTATTGGTAAAAATGGCAAGTTCATATGGTTCCTTTTAATGTTATACCTACTTTACAAATGAGGAAACCTCAAGGAAGTTTAGTGATTTGCTGAAAGTTGGTCTGCTCCAGAGATGACACACTTAATCATGAAATTATATCTCCTCTTTTTCCTCTTTTTGTGTCTCTCACTTTGAATGACAGCATGTCAGGGCTTGAGGGCACCACATGCATGATTTAGGTCACTGGTCTGCAAACTTGTGTTCATGACACACTTTTCCTAAATGCAATCTTTAGGAACCCCAACCCATAAAACCAGGAACAGTGATGCCACTCCTTCAGTGAGGAAGAAGAAGGTGGATAAGGCATTTCTACTTGGTCCCCACTGTTCCCTCTGGAGAATCTCTGGGACAGCCTTGGACCCCTAGAAGAGACAATCTGGTAGATCACTGACCAGGTCCAGTAGGATGCTTTGGGTTATGTGCCCCTCCCATAGAATCCCGTTGCACTGAGTAAATGCCAGAGGGTGGTCAGTGATTAGATAGGATTTCCTAGAGAACAGAGAGGGGATGGGAGTAAGAAACTGGGGAGAGTATCAAGTAGATGACCTCAGGGAGAAAAGAACAGTGGTCTGCGTACAAAGACAGAAAGAAAATTGCCCATGACTAAGACCAGGAGATGGCCAGAAGGGTCAGAAGGAGTTAGGTCATAGCATTTGGATTCTATCTGGAGGGCAATGGGATGCTGAAGATAATATGATTATCAGGAGGCTGATAGGATTAGATCTGTGTGGCAGAGGAAGTCCTCTGAAAACAGTCCAAATGACCATCAATGGGAGAGCAGTTACGAAATAGAATGCACATATGGAATACTGTGCACTAGTCAAGATGAATGAACTGTAGTGACACTTACTATGACATGGGTGAACATCATGTTAACTGAAGAAAGTAAGTTCCAAAGATATGTTTTAAACAGCATGATAACCTTTCCACAATTTTAAGTTGAAACAGGTACATACACACACAGATGCTTAATACACTACCTTTTAGGAATAAATACAGATGCAATCAACCATTTACACATGGAATCAAGGAAATAATGATCATAAGATATAGGATGATGGCAATTTTGAGTCAGAGGAGGCAGGGTGATGGCATGAGGGAGCATTTGTTGTACTTAAGTAGTCAAGTTTGGCTGATGAATTTGTGGGAGTTTATTAAAGTGTTAAAACTAGCTAACTAACACTAACTGGTTGCATACATAAAGCATAAATAACCATGCGTGGTGTAGCAATGAGCTCGAGTTAAGAACCAAGCATCGCGAGTCTAGCTAAGTCCTGAGACTTTTGTGACATGTTCTTGGCACATGGGTGGTGGCCAAAGAGTGGTGGTCCCTGTCCTCTTTGCTTAGGCACCAGATCACCGCCTGTCCAAATTCTGTGCCAGCTTGCCTCAGAAGCAACACGATATCTAATCATTTGGAACCCACTGAGGCCTTCCTGAGGCCCCTTCAGGTGTTATCAGAGAAGCCTGGGGGGTGTGAACGTGGCCACTAGATGTCACTGTTTTCCTCACAGGAGATCCGGAGCTCTTGAAGCGCTAGTCATTGAGTCGTTATTGATTCATAAAGGATTTTTCAGTCCTTCACTAGGCCAAGTACTGTGTCACACCTTGAGGAGTGAAGATTGTGACAAGTGGACACGACCTTTATCTACACAGAGTTTACAGACGTGTGGAGAAGGCAGATGTTAATGAAATAATCACACAAATAAGTAAAAGCAGACTGTGCTAAGTAACAAGAGAAGTCTAGGACAGAGGGTTCAAAGCATGTAACAGGAGGCCTTGTGAAGCCAGGGAAGGCTTCCTTGAGACAATGACATCGAAACAGTCTTTGGGGACCAGGTATGTAAAACAAATATGGAGAACTGGATGGGGAGACAGGACTAAGAGGGATCCTGAACACTTGCCAGGTCGAAGGCCCAGCTCCTGCAAAGGCCTGAAGAGTGAGCAAACAGGGCCCCTTTCCCAGAGGAACTGAGTGAGAACCAGTGTGACGAGGGATTAGACTGAGGGGAAGCTCCATGGGAGCGCTGAGGACAGGTGGCCTGGCCAGGCAGAGCTGTGAAGGCTGTGATGGCAAGGAGATTGGTCCTTGGTGGTGAGGAGGTTGGTCCCTGGTGGCAAGGAGCCGTGGAGGATGTAAGGCAGGCAGGCACAGGTGCTGTCCCCTCAGCTCCAAACTCTGCTCCTCTTAATCACTCTTACGTAGAGACATTAGAGATGGTTGACCAGAGCTGGCTTCCCTCAAGTCTCCAGTGTCCTCTTCCCCAGCGCCAAACCCCAAGACAGCCCTGTTTAAAGTTTCATGGCAGCCTAGGAGAGCCAGGCTGAGGTAGGAGTGGGTAGGATAGCCCCTTGCAGGTCTGCACGTGATCCTGGAGGAGGGGACATGACTGCTATGTGAGGCTGGTGTGATGAGAAAGTAGCCACGCTCATGGTTTCCATGACTTGTTTTTCTACCTCTTCTCAAACCCCCATCTCTCCTTCTCCCATGGCTTCTCCATCTCTCTGCCTTTCTATGTAGCTGGAGGCAGAGGCCATATGCATAAAACACAGAAAAAGGCCTGGACTCTGACTCTGAGGCAGAGCAAAGCTGAAGCAACTCCTTTTTCCTTCTGGGACATTCTTTTTCTACCTAGAAAAAAGAAATGGATAGGAGAAGTGAGCTTCTTTCTGAGCTTCCTATAAGAGACCTGGTCTAAGTGGAATCAAGTGCTCTACCCAGGTTGGGCCAGAATCCTGTCTCAATCCCCAGTTCACTGTGCGATACTGAATGACCTCTCCAGACCTCCCTGCCACATCTGTAAAATGCACTTTCCCAATCCTTTCTTCATGGGGATCCCATGAGATAATGAATGCATCACGCCTGGCTCATAGCATATAACGGGCAAACCTTTTCTATGCTAATGATAAAAAAAAAACAATCATGTTTGTCTGAACTGGCATCTTTTCCTATGCTTTCTTTGGTACCTTCTCTTCCAGGTGGTACCTGATAACTTTGCAGACGTCCAAAGTGCTAAGGACACAGTGTTTAAATCCGGATCTGTATGTTGTGTGGGAGAGGCCACTGGTTACGTTACACATGGAGGGATTTTAAGAGCAATTCCTCACTTCATAAACATTTCCGGAGCTCATACTCTGTAAGTCAGGGATAGCAGAGGTGAAGTTAAACATAAGTGCAAGGGTTTCTTCTATAGACCTTCCAAAGCAGAATGGACGCATTCTTCTTTGTGAGAACTCTCCTGACTCATTGAGTCTTTTGGGGTTCTTAATTCCCAAGTCCCTTCTTATGGCACACTCAGGAGTATCAGAGAAAGGAGTATGACTCGGTCGAGGTTTGTGGGGCTGTTCTGGCCTCTGATTTTTGTATCAAGGCAAGGGGGTGCCCCGAATAGCTTCGGGGACCATTGGACACTAGCTCCTTTGGTAGTTGGCGTCTCCTTGGGTCCATTTCTGTGAATACATGGGAAAGAATGAAGCCTCCTGCCCCATCTGGAAAAGAACCTTTTATTACACTTCCTGCTGTGGTTTTGAACAAGCAAAGCAGAAAAAAAATTCTTTATGATGGAGAGTTTGATTAATATGTAAATCTCCTCCCTCTACCTGTTAAATGACGCATACATAGCCCAAAGCCACGGAGCTTGACTAAGCATACCTAGTGCTTAATGTGCAAGATTTTGTGTGGCTATTAATTTAGGCTTTGGGTGAAGAAGAGGGGACTCCAAGTGGGAGAGACGGAACAGTGTCACTCTGAAGAGCCAAAGAGAGCTGGGCTTGAATCCCATCTGTGCTAATGACTGCCTCGGTGACCTGACTTTTAGTAATTTGTAAAGTAGGCATTATAGATAGTATCTATCCCTACCTATTTGGGGGTTAGGTGTTTCTTTGGAAGAACTAGAGAACTGGGACACCTGGAATCTGAGCTAGGTTTCATCTTTGATTGTTACAAGGCATTGAACATGAGTATTTCTGCTGTTTTGGTCTCTGTTCCTTTATCTATGTGGTGAGGACAGGTTAACTTTACCCACGGTCCCCTCTAGTGGTATGACAAGATCAGATCTAACTTCTCCTCTAAAAATGAGGGAAATATTTTGAGGTGGAAGAACCAGGCTGGGACCAGCAATTTACTTTTTATTCAGAGATATTACCAATTTTGCTCCTGAAATTAATATTGGGGAGAGAAAGATATACATGTCTTATACTCTATCCTAATGTCACAGCATTTATGGGTAGAGCAGAGCATTAAAATTACATCCTGTTTATTTTATAGGTCAGCCTCTTTATTTCACAAACAGTAAAGTGGATACCCAGCGAAGAAGAACGACCTGCTGTAGGTCACACAGCCACATCTTAATTCAAAGTAGTCAGGCACGGCTTCTGCCCTCACAAATGTCTGTCTTCTCCTGTAGACTCAGTTTCCTCATCTATTAAATGGGTGGCACTAAATTTCTCCACAGAGCTGTCATGTAGGAAAATTAGGAGCCCGTTTGTTTTATTGTTTTGAAAACTGCAAAATACTGTATAGGTCTGGATATTTCTTTCCTAGTGCTCAGGTCTCCTGACTTTTGATAATGTGAGTTTTTTTTTCTCCTTTTTATCCCACCCCAGGAAGAGTCGTGTATAATTTTGGTCTTGTTGTGGTTGTCTGACCTTCCAGCAGAGCCTCCCTCTGTGCCAGAAAGACTTGTTTTCTCTATTTACACTTTTTGGCTCAAACTGAGAAGACAATTCCAAATGACTACTCTTTGAAAAGAAATTACCAGCCAAGTCTGTGTTCCTGTCCCACCGTTATTACCATGACCATCATCACAACCACCATCACCACCACTGTAGTGTAGCACCACCACCTTGCATTAGGTGCTGAGTGTGTGCCAGACACTGTGCTAGGAAATGTGATACAGAGGGGCGTGAGACATAGATTGTGACTTCAAGGAGCTCGTAGTCCAGTGAATGAGGCAGGAGAGCCACATAAGTAACTATAATTACTTGCACATGCTACATTAATGCATGATTTATTTTCAAATAATACAATAGACATTCCAACAGTGTTAGAAAGGAGAGAGAAATTATGAAAGGGAGAATCTGGAAAAGATTTTTGGGGCAGGGAAGGTGCTTGTGGGCAGATAGTGGAATAGCTTAAGGTAAGTCTATTGATGATGAAGATAATCTTATGTGCCAAAAACTGTGTCAAGGGCTTCACTGCTTTATCTCATCTAACCAACAACTTATGAGGGAAGTACTACTATTTTCTCTATTTAATAGATGAGGAGACTGAGGCTCAGAAAAGCTTGAACCCAGGTCTATAAAAATTCCAAAGTTAGTCTAGGCCAGAGTTTGAAAAATATGGCCCATCAGTGAAATCCAGATATCTACTGGTTTTTATAGAGTTTATGAGACATAGCTAAAGTCGTCTGTGTATTTATCATCAGTGCCTGCTTTCCTGCAACAATGGCTGATGACAATATATTGTGCAAAGCCAGAAATGCTTACTGTCTAGTCCTTTACAAAAAAAAGTTTTACATACTTTGGTCCAGCTTAAGGTATATTGGAAAAAAGGGGAAAGAAAGTTATGTCAAACACTATATGCCAAACATATGAAACAATAAAGCCCCTTAATTATTTTTTAATTTATTTTTTTAGTAAATTTATTGGTGTAATCTTGGTTAATAACATTATATAAATTTTAGTTGTCCAACTTTACAATACAACATCTACATCTTTATTATGTGCTCACCACCCAAAGTCTAACCACCTTATATTTGACCTCTTTACCCTCTTCATCCTTTCCTCATCCCCTTCCCCTCTGGTATCCACCATTCTATTGTCTGTATCTATGAGTTTGTTTGTTTGTTTTGTTTTATTTGTTTCTTTAGTTGCTTTTTGCTTTACATCCCATGTATGAGTGAGATCAAAGTCTCCGCAATTACTGAGGACCAGCCATACCCCTGGCATTTTTAAGCATTTTATGTATATTAGTGTGTGTTCTCTTACTACATCCTGAGGTATGTTTCACAAATTAAAAAAGATAAATAATTTATCTAAGATCACACAGCTGGTGACTTGTGGAGTCAGAATTCAAACCCAGATGTCTGTGTCTAAAATTTATGTGTTTATCACTCTTGTGACAAGTCTGAAAGATTTGGGGGAGATGAAACTGGAGAGATAATATTCAGAAATTTGAATTGTGGGCAACTTTGAATGCTGAGCTGAGGGGTTTAGGTACCATGAAGACTATAAGCAACACTTCAAGACTTGGGCTTAAGAGGAAGGCACGCCTAGATGTGTTTTATGCTATAACTATAGGACAATCGAAGGTTGAATTACAGGGACCAGGACTGTTTTATGGCAAAGGCTATTCATTTGAGGTCTTTAGATCTCTGATTTTAAAAGGTCTTGGACTTCCATCCCCAGAAAGTTTATGCAGAATTATATGTTACTATATTTTTTTTTCTGGGAAAAAGATATATGGTATCAACACATTTTCTAAATGTTCTTTACTCAAATGTTATAGAACACTAAAATTGGAGGACCAGTTGGTTGTGGAGTCCACTGCAGAGCCCATATATGAGATGGCTAGGAAACTCAATTCAAATAATTTTAATAAGTATTTACTAAGAGTCTCCTATGGGCCAGGCCCTGTCCTGGCTGTTTGGGATACATCATGGAGCAAAACAGGCATATACTTCCACCATCTGGGGACTTCATTTGACTGGATCAGTATGTGTAGGAGACCTAAAAAATCAGGATAGCAAATAATAAATCATTTTAGAAAGTGAAGGGAGAAAGAAAGTAAAGCAGAATGAGGGAGGTCAGAAGTGCCTAGTGGGGAGTGGCACCTGGATCTTAGAGTGTCTGAGTCCATCATAAGCACTTGGTTTGGGATGTGGGAAACATTTGTTAAAATTTGCTGGAAGGTAAGATAAGTACAACAAGACCACATTCTTCTTCCCATTGCTTCTGTTTCTCCAGGGAGGTGAGGCTGAAATCTTCATCTTCACAAGCTTCCCAGGCGACTCTTATGCACACTGAGCTTGAGAACCACTGCCCAAAATCGTGGTTAATACATCTTTCTCATTTCAAAATTCCTTCAGGGAATTCCTTGCTGAGGGATTAAGAAAGTCAAATACTTATAAGCTGGAGTAAATCTTCTCGGCTCTTATGGGCCACTTCCTCTTCATCTCCTGCACATTCTGAGAAGGAGGTGAACTGGCCAGGAACCAGACTGTCAGGCAATCCTTGGCAAGACTTAAGATCAAAGAAAAGAGAGGGAAATAATTGACGTATTATTCAACATGCTCACGGTCAATTACCAAAGAGGAACTTAATGCTTGGCTGGCTTACTTGCAAAACTGGAAAACGTAGCTATTTCACAGAACCAAAAGACTACCAGATTCAATAATGCGCAAGGCATACAGACTTAGCAAATGCAAACATTTTTGCATGTCAGAGATGAGAGTGTTTGTGTTTTTTTCTTTCCACCACAGGAGACATCAAATTCAGTTGGCAAATGTAATAAAAAAGGGAACACAGAATGTCTTTCCCTTGTACTTTTAATAACAACCATTTACTGAGCACTTCAGTTGTGCTGGGAGCTCAGCTCATGTGCTTATGTACTTAGCTCACCAAACTCTCTCATCAACCCCACATGATGGGTACTATTATGAAAACTAAGGAAAGGAGAAGTTAGATTACTTTGCCCCAAGGTCTGGGCACCTTAGCTTTGTCTCACTTTGCTATGTTCTCTCTCTACTAGCTACCACCTCCTTCAACTTTTTAAATGAAGTATAATAAATGAAAGTCTGATGTATACTATAGATCCTATCACTGCATTAATATTACATTCTTCGCCAATTGTAGTGTCTTGATGTCTTTACTTAATGCCCCAAATTTTTGAAAAAATCGGTGACTTCTGCTGTCACCACTGATTCACTCTCATTCATTCAAGGGTTGGTTTCTACCATCCAATGGAAATATAGTGGCTTCTCCTCATTTGCCATAAATAATTGCTTATCCTTTGATAGTATATTCTATCTCAGTTCTTGGAATCCTGAAACTGATAAGACATCTTTGGTATCTCTCATCCCTTCCTGTCTGTGCCTAAAACCCCAACACTAAAACCCCTTAACAAATCCTATAGATTTTTCTTTTAAAATTTCTCTTGTCTTTGGCCATGTAATCCTGAACAAGCCCGATCCCATCTGATCTCAGAAGCTAAGCAGGGTTGGGCCTGGTTAGTACTTGGATGGGAGACCACCTAGGAAGACTAGGTGCTGTAGGCATAAAAAATAAAAAAATAAGTGATTTAAAAAAATAAAAAAATAAGCTGACAAGGTCCTTGTAGTGTGTGAGGTCAACCAAGGGATTGCCTCACCTAAAAAAAAAAAAAAAGGATTTCTCAAATATGCTCACTTTTACCCAGTTCGGTCCAAGTTCTACCTGGACTATTGCAGTAGCCTTCTAACTGGATAACAATGTACTTTGCCTTTCTAATCCATTCTCTTCCTTGTAGCCAGAATGATATTTTCAAAATTAAAACTTGTACACATCATTTTCCTGATTAAAATCCTCAACTGGCTTCCAGTTGCTCTTAGGGTGAAAACCAAGGTGCTTACAGTTGCCTACAAGGGGCTGCCTGGCCTGGCCCTTCCAACTGCTTAAAACTCATCTCATACCCCTGCCCTCCTGGCTTTCTGGACTCTGGTCATAGTGATCTTCCAGTTTCTGGAAACACTGTTTTTGATCATGCCAAAGAGGTTTTACACATGCTCTTTCTTCTCTTTGGACTGTGTTTCTCCCCTCCTCTTCTTTCCACTGAGGTAACTGCTCCTCACCTACCAGATTGCTGGAGCCCCTGGATTTGTTAAGATTCCCTTGTTGCTTATTTGTTTACTTACTTTATTGAATCTTTTTATCTTTCCTCCATTGCAGTTACCCTAGTTTTTAATTATGCTTTTATGTTTTATAATCACTTGATTAATGTCTGCATCTCCTCCTTCTTGTCCTCCACCTTTTATTATTTTATTTTATGGTGACTTCAGTCCCTATGAGGAAGAGGGAGCAGATAAACTCAGGAATGCAGGCATTGTACAAGCATCTAGGCCAACCCTAAGCTACTTCTTGATTCCTTTCTACCACACCTTGCAAAGGTTGTGGAGCCTACGTTTAACATTCCCAGTCACAGCTTGCTCAGTGACCCCTAAGCATCCCGGTTCCCCCACTTCTAGAACATCCTTCCTTATATTGAGTCAAAATATTTTCCCGTACACCAGGGGGTAAACTCTATGGGACCAGGGTCTGGAATTTTAGCATTACGCCAACAGCTCCTAGCATAGTACTTGATACATAATAGACATATACTAAATATATTTTTAATGAAAATAAATGAATGGCTGAGTGAAAAACGAATGAGTAACCAACTTGCACTGGTATGCTTACATGGTGCTTTCACATACACTGGCTCCCTTAATCTTCTCAAGGGGTCTATGCTGGTTTCAATTGTTTATCTTCATTTACCGTTAAGGAAACTGAGGCTCAGAAAGGGTAAGTACCACCCTCTGAAACCTCACAGGGCTAACAAATGTCAGAGCCAGGGCTGGAATCCCTTTTCCAGCTGCCTCGCCACCACTCATTTATCACACAGCCATCATTTATGTGAGGGTGTCCTGCAAGGATGGCCCCAGCCAGGGCCGTGCTGGGCTTCCAGGAACAGAGTGAGATGCAGGCCCCATCTCTGTTGGAGATGAGCCCGGCTCGCAGGGGGCTCTTCGTGGGTCATTAGGCAGCTTCAGTCAGCAGTGATGCTAAGGGCCCAGAGAGAATTCACAAACAATTCAACTCTCTCTGTCTATTTCTCTCTAACCTAAGAAGAAGAAGAAGAAGAAGAAAAAAAGAGTCATTCCAGATGTGCCTCACAATTCACCAAGCAGATGCCGTGAAAGCAGCATGAGTTTGTACCATTACACAGCCAGTCAATGTGCTCATTGCCTTCTCTGGTCAACAGGGTCATGTTACTCCTAGCACTTCCGAGTATAATGGTTCCAGGCCATAAATTCAAGTCCTGGGAGGAGGAGAAACCCTCGAGGAATGTGGCTTCTTCTTGGACAAGTTTCTTTTCATTTTTAACTTCATCTCCCAATTTTCCCATTTTAGGGGGCACTGTTAAATCTCTGGATTTTCTGCTATCCAACCCCAAAACAATTTAGTTTGGAAAAGTATGACACATGTGAAGGTAGAGAAGACAATGTAATGAACCTCCATGTACCTACCTGCTCCTAGTTTCAACCATGATCATGAACTCACGCCAAGGCTGCATCACCTGCTCTCACACTTTAAATGTTATGTAGTTTTATTGTAAATGTGAAAGTTTGTATTCCTAAAAGATAAGAACTCCAGGAATATCCTTCATACCATTACCATGTTCTCCAAATTAACAGTTCTTCTCTACCATACTTTGCAAGAACCTGTGTTTGAATAGACCCAATAACAGCTTGCTCAGTAAGCAGCCTGTTTTCTCACTTTTCTCACTAATAGAACATCCTTCTTTTATTTTGTGTCAAATATTTTCCTATCGAATCAAATATTTACTGGTTTTGTTGTCTCTAGTTCCACCCATTAATACTATACTGTAATAGTTTTATCCATTACTAGACAGAGCATATCTATGAGAATCAGAAATGAGGGTTCAGATATCAGCTTTTGCCACAAAATTTCTGTGTGCCTTTGGACACGTCACTTAAGTTTTTCAGCTTCTGTTTTCTCATCAGTAAAATGGGATTAATAATGTTTACCTTTTGGAACTATTTTGCAAATTAAGATAATCCATGTAAGGTACTTAGCAACAATGCCTGGCATATAGAAGGAGCTCAGTAAAAGTTAGTCCTTTCTCTTGGTTCTAAGTGACAATCTCTCCAGTTCTTGAAGATAGCTTAGGTCTTGGTTGGACTTCTCTTCTGGTAAATATCCTCAGTTCTTTCAATAGTTTTTCATCACACGAGTCTGACTCTTACCTCAGACTCAGTCTTATCCCAGCCACTGCTATTATCCCAGCCTCTGAAAGAACTCGGATATATCTATGTTCTGCTTTATGATGTATGATTTATGAAGAAAGAAGTTGGAACACGCAGAGACCATTTCCCCTGAGGACAGAATTAGGGGCAGAATCCAACTCTTTTGCTACTAAACTTTTGGGTTTGTCCTGGGTCACAGTGGTCTCTGTCTTTAGTGCACATAGTGGGTATTCAAAACATAACTTTCATGTAGCTAAAGGAGTCTGAAGCTTAGGAGGAGAAATCTCTTATTAAAGTCACACAGCCAGTAATGGAAGCAGGATTTAAACACATGCTTTTCCGGTTTCATAGCGTATGTTCCCAACATATAAACTATAGAGACTAACTACGTCATCATTGGCTCTTCCCTCTACACTTGGACACAGGCAAGTCATTCCATCATCAAGTAACGTTTCTTGGATTTGGAAGTCCCTCCTGTCACTACCTTTTTGTTTACCTTCCCTTGGGTAAAACTTCTTGCTTTGTCTTCACCAATTAGTCCCAGCTTCTTGGAATCTGGGTTCTGTCCCATTACCTGTTAACTCAATCCAAAACCCTTTTTACACCTTCTTTTTTAGACTATCAATCTACTCTTACAAGAGCTTGGGTTCAGCCCCTTTAATTTTAGCTTGCCCAACCTGAATCTTTTTCAGAAAATATTGCTTCCCTTCAAATAATCAGGTGGAATACCAGGACATGGAAACATGGCAGCTGTTTGAAGGTGGGCAAGTTCACACTAGGGAGGCTCTGACCATTCCTCCCAAGAGCTTCTCCCATTGTTGCTACTTCTCAAAAGTACAGATACTCATTTCTCATGGAGTTGAAGAAAACGGAGATATAGATGTATTCCAGTAGGTAGCGACATTGTTATACAGTGAGTTCTCACTTAATGCTGTCAATAGGTTCTGTGACATTAAACAAAATGACATATGACGAAACCCATTTTACCATAGGCTGACTGATATAAACAAACATCTATGGCATCTCGTCAATGTTATAATGAAACAATATTGAAGAAATGACATTATTTGAGGACCTGCTACATATACATACTTACATGTATTTATATAGATATACATAGTTTTATTTACTTTTGTATTTTAAGGAGGTTATTAGTTACATTCAAGATAAACAGACTTGTTAGTGAGATTTTGAAATTTTAGAGTGTTGATGAGATGTCATTTACAGGGCCCACGTTTTGAAGCCACCCAGGCATAGATTTGAATTCTAGATTTTATGCTTACTTGTTGGATGGCATCACACAGGTGACTTAGCCTACCTGAGCTCTATTTCTTCATCTGTATGATAAAAGTAATACAAAAGGTCTGCTTCCTAGGATAGTTCTGGTTGTTCTGTAAGATTACAGTTACAAAGAAAAAGAGGTACAAGAATTAGAATTAACTAGACTTATGTTCTGATTTTGCCACACACTATGGAAATAGAACTCAATTACTCAGAATCTCAATTGGAATAACATGAGAATGACTTAACTCATAGTGTTTCTGTTAGGTTAAATAAAACGATGTATAAAAAGCACTTAACAATGCCTAATGAGATTAAAAACTTGATCAGTGTTAGTTGCAGTTTGTTTCTTCTTTATCTTTTTCAGCTTCCTTCTTTTTCTCTTCCTCCTTTTCTCTTCTGGTTCTGGTCTTGCTTCTGATTAAAGCATCTAGCACAGAGTAGGTGTACAATAAATAGTAATTGCCTTCCTCTCAGGCATCCATTGATTAAAAACCTGAAAGGGTAGTCAAGTCACAGAAACTAGGAAAAGCATACTTTCTCAGAGGCAAAAACCATGTATCTGATAGCTGGTTCTAAAAATCTTTCCTCATTGGAAAAAATATTAAAAAGAATAAAAATAATTACATAGATGTGTCTAGAATTACGTTTGCCTGTAAATAATTGAAAATAACAACTTTTTTATGCTCATCAGTTGGCTTCCATCTAGAAAATACTGAAGTTCAGGGCTTTATCAATAAATAGTCATTTAATTATCAAATATATGTATATATATATGTGTGGATACATACACAGATCTGGCATTATTTTAAGTACTTCGTAAATGATCCTTCTAACATTCCTTATTAATGAAGGTATTAATATATCTCCATTTTACACATGTAGAATGTGAAACAAAGAGTTAAAGTCGTTTCTACCAGTTTGCTTAGGGGCAGCACTAAGTTTTGGACCAGGGGTTTGACTGCAGATACCATACTCTTACTCTCTGTGCTCTACCATCCCACCAGCATTGGTGACATCCTTCGCTGGGTTATGGGATCTACACTTCTCAGTGTCCAGCTTGCCATGATGGAGACATGGCCACAACGAACCTGGTAGAAATCTCCCGTTTCACAACCTCCTCAACACACTTTCCAAGGCTTCCTTTTAGTGGCAAAGATAAGCTCAGTCTGGGTCTAGACTAAGCATGTCCCCTTGTGTCCTCCAACCTTTCTTTCCCTGCCCCTACCCCTGGGCTCAATCATGGAAGCCCCACCAGTTGGAGAGATTGCCTCCCTCAGATGCCTCCTGAGGGAACATGGGTGTACTGGAAAACTGAGGTCACTAGTGGCCACAAAAGGGAAATGTTGTAGTCCTTTACTCAGGAACTCACCATATTAACTTAAACTAGCTAGCATTTAGCGACATTAAGTCCACAATCTTGGACAAATGCTCCACTTGAAATCTTCCCACCCGCCTCTCATCTCCAGATGTTCTCACCACAGGAGAGGGGAGTTGCTATCTGTCAGAGGACAACAGGCCTTAAAAGACAGGTCTCGTCTGTTGGGTAGGGCTGGAGTCATTGGCTAAAGTCTCCCTTAGGAAAAGTGTGTGAATTTCATCCAGATTTCCCCTTCCAGGACTGAGTGGGCCAGGAACAACGCCTTGTAGGAGACAGGCTGAGAGGAGGAGCTCTCTTCTGAAGAACTTGGATTTGTGCAAGACTTTAGCCCTTGGCAGTTCATGGTCACAGGGCAAGATGCCTCTGGAAGATGACTCACAACTAGATGGATGAGGCTACTGATATGGCTGTGTCTTCTCCCTCGAGTTATAACTAATGTTTCCTGTTGCTCATAATTGGTCTGCTATTCATCACTTTCACAATTGCTATCAGCTCAGTGACAGGCAGGGAAAATGATCGGGAGATAGTTTGGAACAGTGAAAGCACAATCTACTGTCCTCATAACTGAGCAGGTCTACTAGGATAACATGGATTAGACACCCAAAGAGCTCCCAGTCTTCTATTTCTCAGAATTTACCACTCGTTAGTACAACACTCATTCATGCAGCAAACATTAATGGATTACTTACTTTGGATCAGGCCTTGTGCAAGGAGCTTGTGATAAAATAAGGCAAAGAACTCTTAAGTTCAGTGGAGAGAATGGATGTCCAACTAGATAATTCAAGGAAAAGTTCTAGTTTACTAACAGATGTATCTTCCAAGGTGCAATGGGGACCTTCAGTGCTTCTGAGAAATCAGAAAAGGGCTTCCAAAAAAGATTGGAGTTGTAGTGGGACTGGATGAATGAGTATGATTTGATCAAAGACAGAATGCAGAAAAAGAATTTTAGACTGAGGGAAACCACATTCAAAGACACAGCGGCATACAAGTCTGTTGTCTGTCTGGTCCTTGATAAGTGGTTCAATGTAGCTGGTCTGTAGGACTGGGGCAGACAGTGGTGGTGGGACATGATGGCTAGAGGGATTGTTTGGCACCGCTGTGTTAAGGGCCCTTTGTGCCAGGCTAGGAAGCAGAATTTTTATACTTCTTGTAGTCAAAGCTTTTTAGTGGTAGAAAACAGAAACCCACTGAAACTTTCCAAACAAAAAGGAGATTATTATATGATGTAGTGATTTTTCATGTAACTCAAGAACAGAACACAGCTGGGAGCCACTCTTAGCAGTAATCCTGGAGCCTGTCATCTCTGCTTCTTCCTGGACTTAAGCTAGCTGGTTAGTGCGCACTCACGTGCACTCACTCGCTCTCCTTCCCTCCCTCCCCAACCCCTCTCTGTTTCTGACTCTATCTCTGTCTCTGTCTCTCTCCAACCCACTTCCTTGCTCCTTTCCTCTCTCCCCTTTTTTGGTCTCCATGCATGTCGCTCAACAGAATAGTCCCACCGTAGCCAAGTCCAGCTTTGCATCTCATACAACTTGAAGCTCTCAGAGATGCCAATGAACACATGAATCTAAACTTCCAGAAAACTATCTGATTGGTCCAGTTTGGGTCAAGTCATCAATTCCAGTCTCTCTATTCTTGGCCAAAGCAACAAGGTCATTTAACTCAAATAGAACCTCCAACTGTCTCTTGTATCTTATACCCTAAAGGTATCTATTAAAATTCTGTGGGTTTTTATTCTCAAACTGGAGTTCCCTAACTGTGATGTGCTAGAATGTGCCCAAAGCCACATGGTAAAGCAATCAGATTCTAGTACTAGTACATAAGAATCACCTGGGAGTGTGTTATATCACAGATTCTGAAGCATGTCACCCAGGATTCTGATTCATTGGTGTGTTTGGCCTGGAAATCTGAATTTCTAACAAGAGCTTCCAGTCATTAATGAGGCAAGAGGTCCAGGAATCACACTATGAGAAAAAAAAATTTGGGGTGGGGTGGGGTAAACAACCCAATTGTTTTCATATTAAATCAACCCAAGTCTTTTGTGGAGTAGAATATATGATTTCCATAAATACTTAAGAAAGAGACTTCAAAGAAATTTTGCACTTGCCCCTTCTGATATTTGGGATACTTTGTATGAAAGCTTGAAAACCTTTCCATTTTTAACTGGAGGATGCCAGAGATTTTTAAGTACAGGTCTTTGGCCCTTAAATCTCCTGGGCTGTTCTCAGGAGTGAAGTCAGCATCTGGTAGGAGTGTAACAGAGGTTAAGAGCACAGAATTATTCCTGAGGCTCCAGGCAGAAGAGAAATTTGCCATGCTAAGGCCAACACAGGGTGAAGGAACATAGGGAGATATTGGGCTTCTTAACATTAATTAACTTATGATAGACCAATTGATTAATCAGTCAGTGAGCCCCGACTCTATGTCAGGTACAGGGATTAAATAGTAAACAAAACAGGGTCCCAATCTTAACTTGTATACAGTCTATTAGAAGAGACAGATAAGCCTTGAAATAGACAATAAAATAAACACAGTAAAATGCATTTTATTATCATGAAAGGCAGGGAAGATGTGTTATAAAGGAAGGGGTCTGTCCCAGTTTTAGAGGGTTAGGGAATGCTGTCTGCAGGAGGCAGTCTCCCAGCTGAGAGTTGATGGATTGGTCCATAGGGGAAATTATTGCATGGGAGAAGAGTGTTCCAAGGAGAAGAAAGAGCATGTAAAAGCTAGAGACGAGAGACTATGGCTGGAGAACAGAGTATAAAATGAGTGTTTGGCAAGGGGTGATACTAGAGGGAGAAGCAGAGGCCAGAGATTTGGTGGGGGTGGGGGCCGACATCAGTACAAAGTGAGGACCTATAGCCATCGAGTGAGGAGTAACAAAAGCCTGTGGACAGATAGGCCGATCACGGTAGACACAAGCTATCAGGGTGACCTGGAGTCTGGTCTGAAAGCCAGAGCAGTTACCTGAGCTGGGTGATGGGAGAAGCTTGAGCAGGAGCTGGGGCAGCATCAGCAGGAGCTGCACATACTTCTTGCACACGTGGTGTTGCCAGAAGGTCAGGGCCTCAGAAATAAGAACATTCAGCACCCTTATTTTATGGATGAGATAACCAAGTCCCAGAGAGGAAGACTGACTGGGCCAGCACTGCACAGTTACTGGCAGAGCTGGGATGAGTGCTCTCATCCTGAGTGGCCATTGGCTGGCAGAGGACTTTGCAGCCAGCCTGGAATCTAGATGCACACAACTTGGAGAAGACTACAGAGAGCCAGATCCCCAGATGCCAAGTGGGAAAACAGAGTTCATGAACGAGTATGTTTAGGAAATGCTGTACTTTGTGCATTACCTTCTTAGGGCTTACCAGTGTCATTAGCATGTGAATGGCTTTGGAAGTTTTGTGCATAACAGTCTATTTGGTTTTGTTTGATTCAGTCATTTTCAAATGTATTTGACCACAGAGACAACCTCTCCCAACCTCACCCCTGAATTTTCTTGAACTCAAAATCAGTTACTATCCCGTTCAACTCCTGTTCCTGAAAACACAGTTTGGAGAGTTGTTCTGGACAGCGAGGACTTGAGACTGACCGGAACAAGGTTAACCAGTCACCCTGTCTCCTCCTGAGGGTATGTCGTGCACCTCTACGCCTGCCTGTCTTTGATATTGAGGGAAAAATGGCCTGGGGCAGGGAAGAAGATTCAGTCTGTGGAATGAGTCACATTTTTTTAATCCCAACTTTAGATCATCCTAGATTTGTGACATAGTCCAAGTCACATGATCATATGAGCACCATACTTTCTAAAATTTTAACCTTTTCAAAGATTTCATGGAGGCAGTGCAACCTAATAGACAGGCTTACTGTGAAGATTAAATTAGCTCATAGTGGTGAAGCATTTAGGCTTTGGAATTTGAAGAACTTGAGTTCGAATTCTGCTCTGTCAAATAGTAGCTGTGTGACATAGGAGAGGAACCCAAACTCTCTGGGGTCACAGTCTCATTCTCTACATGACAGGAGTGATAGGAGTATCCAGCCCATGCCGTTGCTGTGTGAATGAAATGACTCTCTTTATGGCAAACATTGAGCACTGTGTCTGGCAGATAGATATGCTCAGAAATGCTCACTGTTATTTTTAATGCATTGATACCTAGCACTTCATCCTCTACATGAGATGGATGGGAGCTGAAATATGGGGTGAACTGACAAGAAAAATAGCTTTTTGCCTGAGGATGATATAACCTTATCATCTTGTATCTGTGCATCTTATTAAACAGACAGGTGACAGAACCCCACGCAGGAGCTTCTCAGCGGGTTGTATATTTATTTCTCTAATATTTTTTCATTAGCAGAGGTAAGTGTGGCAAGAGGGGGTGAGCTGGCTCTAAATGTCTTCCTCTGTCACCCAGATTAACAAGCTGTTCTGTCAGGCCCTCATCATTCAAGGGAGAATGGCTTGAAAAGCTAAGTTCATCCTGACAGGGGAAATTAGGTGTCGTTTATGTGATTTACAGAGCCGTAGATTAAGCTTCACCAGTTCTCAGATAAGAAATGGGTCCCTGCCAGGTACTGTCCCTTCAGTGTATGGCCTTGTGAATGGGGTGGGGAGTGGGGTAGGGATTTGGCTTAAAGGCTGAAAATGAGGGTTGAGTGGAGAAAGGATGGTCAGGGGTAAAGCTTGAGTTTGGAGTGAGACTAAGATGGGAAGTTTTGTCTGGGGGACCCTAGGCCAGTATCTTCTCTCCTCTGACCCTGCTCTTGCTCATCTGTAAGGAGGACTGTGGATAGTAAGAGCTACTGCCACACAGGTTGTTGAGAGGCTCATAGGAGCTAATATGACAGATGCCCTAGCGCCAGGCCTAGAATAAGGAAATGTTAATATATTTCTCTTCTCTTCATTCCACCTCCTCTGTTTCTTCAAAAACCATCAATGGCATGCGTGCCATCTGCATGGCCTCCTCTACAGAAAATATGGTAGCTGGCAAGAATTTTTTAAAATAGGCTTTGTTTTTTAGAGCAGTATTAGGTTCCCAGAAAATTTGAGTTGTTTTTATTAAAGTATAGTTGGCATATAATATTAGTTTTAAATGAAGAGAGAAAAAGTCTGCTTCCTGGGTTAGAAGCCACCACTCTCCGCTGGCTCTTGGCTGGCATTTGTTGTCCAAAAATAATGTATCAAAGTGATCAATCCCATTTATTAAAGAAGAAAAAATTTAGTGTAAAGTCCCGAGTTCCCATGTATGCCACCCCACCCAACACACACAGAGTTTCCTCTACCATCATCATCCCATCCCATCCCACCCCAGAGCTTGTTACAATACAAGCACCTACACCGACACATCATCATCACCCAAAGTCTATAGTTTACATGACAATTCTCTCTTGGTATGCATTCTATGAGTTTTGGCAAATGTATAGTGACACATATGTACCATGATAGTATCACGCAGAATAGTTTAACAGCCTTAAAATCCTTTGTGCGCCCCCCGTTCATCCCTCCCATTCCTCTAACCCTGCCAACCACTGCTGCTTTTACTGTCTCCACAGTTCTGTTGGCATTTTTGAAGGATTCCAGGTAGTATATCTAGGATAGAGAGTTTTAAAGGGGATGGTAAAATTGTGGACAGTTTTGAAAAAAAAGAAAAATCTGCGACACATCAGAAAGTGATCAGAACCAGTAGTACTCTGATGTCCAAGTTGAAGAAATTACAGGTGACAATAAAGCTTAGGGTAAGGGACTTACTGAGGTCACACAGCAAGGTAGTCAGAAAATGTTAGATTTCCCTGGGATTCTTAGTCACTCAACTCTTTTCATGTTCTATATCCTCCTCTTGTAGGATTTTATTCACTCCTGTGGCTTCTTTTACATCGAACCATGTGAAGTTTATGGCATTTGACCTACAAAAATGACAGTTACCTATGGTATTCTCATTGGTTTATTCCCATCGGTACAGTGAAAATTTTATCTATATGCTAAAGATGGTGGGAGGGGGGGCAAGGAATCCAGAGTGTAAATAACATTTTTTTTAATGGATTGTCTCCATCTAAGGGTTTATTCAGAGATTTTATATTTCAGAGCATAGACTCTGTAGCCAGACTTCCTGGGTTCAAATCCTGGCTGTGCCACTTGCTAGCTCTGTGACCTTGAGCACAAATGTACAATTGACATGATGCCCATACGTACCTTATAGGTTGTTGAGAAAATTAAAGGAGTTAATATATCTAAAGTATTTAGAGTTGCTGTGTGGAATAATACACATACAGCATTTAAAACTGTCTGGCTTATAGTAAGCACTCAATAAATGGTAAGCAATATTACTAATATCCTCTAGTTACAATATTGCTCATGACATGAATGAATGGGCTGCAGGATCTAATGACCTGAGTTCAAGGTCTTGTTCTACCTCTTTTTAGCTGGGTGACTTTGAAAAGGCTATTTCACCCTCCAAACTTCAATTTTCACAACTATAAAATGGGGATGGTATCAGTAGGATCTACCTCATAAGGCTATTGGCAGGATTAAATGAGATAATGCATAATAAAGTGCTTATTGCTCTCGTAAATCTTGTTATCATGTGTGTTTTCTGTCCAACGGCAGAGCAGATTATAGCTCGAACTCAGGCCCAAAGGTAAGGTAGCCTTGTGCAGTGAATGTTGAAATGAGAAACTTGGTTTATATTCTGCCAGACTCTTATGGTATAAACTTGGACAAGTCTCTTCCCTTCCTTGGGCCTCTTAGTCTGTGAAGTCGTGAGGGCCAGTGTCACCTTTCAGTACTCTTCTAGATCTGAAACCTATAACAGTGAGTACACATTCATGCATTTCAGAGCCCCGCAGTTCTTGGGATATGCATGTAGCTTGAGTTTTTTGCTTCATTTTTCTCAGCTGTTCCTCCCAGCAATCTTTCAGGATTGTTCAGAGGTGGATTACCTGCTGGTACAGTCGTTTATTGTTATGCAGTCACTGAAATTCCATTGACACAACAATGATCATTTTATTACTCTCTCTGATGTTTCTTGGGGTTGACTGGGCTGAGCTGGGCAGTTTCTTACTCAGCTCTCTCATGTGATTGCAGTCAGCTGGTGGTTATGGCTGGAGCCATCTCAAAGGCTTCCGCTCACATGTCCAGCAGATGACCTGGCTGTTGGCTGGAACCACAGCTGAGTCTATAGTTTGAATACCTACATGTGGCCTCGCCATGTGGCCTGGGCTGCCTCACAGCATGTGCTTAGGTTCGAAAAGCAAGGAAGGATCCCAAGAGACACGTGGAAGATGCCATTGTCTTAAGGCCTTGACTCAGAAATTGAAGTGGCTGCACTTCTTTGGGTCAAGTAATCAAAGAGCCCAGACTCAAGAGGAAGGAACCTAGATCCCATATCGTGATGAGGGAAATGTCAAAGATATTTAGGGTTATGTTTTAAAGTCACCACACCTGCCTTTCTGTTCTGTTTATAACTAAGAAAACTTATTAATTACTTACTAATTACTTATTAATTACCAATTAACATTACCTACTTCTTGCCCCAAATGTATTTTTACACATGTTGCTTAATTTTGCAGTCATCAGTCTATAACAAGATGACTAGTTAATCTCTTCTCTGTCAGGCACATGGGCATTTCTTATTCTATTCCCAAAGAATGAGAGCTCCAGCCCCTGGTCTCTAACTCCTATAACTACAAGGGACAAGAGTGACTGGCATCTCCTGCAGCCACTACTATGGGGTGTGCTGATGACTGAATGTTAGATGGCCCAGGCAGGTCCTGTCCCATGCATCTGGGCTGGACTAGAAACCACCATTTCTGCTTCTGTGCAAGCACTGCTCTGATGCCCTCTTCAGTCCTTCCTGTGCTTATCAATCCTAGGCCCTCCTGACCAATCAAACTTGTGGTCAGCACGGGCTCAGGAATCAGTCTCCCTAGAAACCTAGGGTGTCAACCACTGTCCCTTCTTCCCATCACTATCTAGGGCCCTGGGAGCTTCTTATTTTAGACCTTCAAGCACTTCTTAAGCAGAAAACTATCAACCCACTCTCCCCTGAGCAGCAATCTGAAGTGTTTTCAAAAGGGATTCTACCTCCATTCTCCAGCCCATAACCCATTTGAAGGGTTTCAAGAAAACAGTCAATTATTGGTCAATTACATTTCTGTCATCACTTTTGCTAGAACAACAGCAAGTATACTATACAAGTTTAAGCCCTGGTAGCACATTCTGTTATGTAATTTAACACACAATTCAGGCCCCTACTATGTGCTGGGTCTTTGGCCTTGAGCTGAGGACACAGAGATGAATCAATATATTACTGTGGCCTACAGGAGTCCACAGTATGATAAGCAAGAAGGACATAGAAACAAGCAAATTGCAAGATGAGAAATGTGAAAAAATGCAACAAGAGGAGTAGGAGACAAAACCATGTGGCCAGGTCCTGGTGGATAGAGTTTCCTGGTGTTTGGCAAAGAGAAATAAGTGGGAGGGCGGGCATTTTAGACCAAAAGCAGAGCATGGGGAAAGGCTTGGTATGAAATGATGCACTACTACAAGAAGATGGCGTGTGCTGGGTCATAGAGTGGGAACAATGAGGAGAAGACGGGAGAAGAGCCACAGGTTGAACAACAAAGGACTTTGAAAGTCAGATTAAGAATTCAAAGTGTTAGCCAGAAGGTGGTGGACTCTGAAGGGGTCTGAGCAAAGGGGGCGGATGGAATAAGCAGTGATGTTGTAGAAAGCTGTGAGAGGATGTGCTAGACAGGTGACATTCAGTCAGAAGGCCTATCCAAAGACCTTTGACTGGTGACAGTTGCCTAGAGAACCTGCATTGCTAACCTGCAGCAGGGAGACAGTGCTGGGACCAGAGAGGAGAAGTTGGTTTTGAGACACGTTTTGAGGTAAAGGGAGGACACCAGATTTACCCTCAGTTTTTGGCTGGAAGCATCACATCAGTGGGGATGCTGTTCACCAGCAGGGGAGGTAGACATGATCTTGGGAAAGAAGGGATCACACGCACACACATGTATACACACGTTTCCTTTGTTTTTATGATTTATATATTGGTTTGTTTCATTCAGCATTTCATGTGAACTTTTAATTGAATTCAATATCAACTGACTTAGGTTACCTGCTAGGGACTAGATTAGGCACCAAAAGGGAGCCAGGGGATAAACAAGTGATAATTATTTTGTCTCTAGAAGGCCTTCCTCTCTCCTCAGTTGCTGCGGCTTGGGCAACCACAAGACCAGTCTTAGTACTGGTGGAGATAACAAAAGCCTTTGAGCTTTGAATGAGGACTTCAGGCCATCCTTTTGGTCATCAGACCAGAACCATCTCAATATCAAAAATAGCAGACTGGGTGTTAGCCCTGGAGTATAATTTTTAGTATAAAATAAATACAGTTAGTGTTTAAGTATAGAGTATAGGATTTAATTCATAGGCTTAGTGACATTCTATATAGATGGCCCCAGGCATCTTAATCAACTTTGGAATGTTTATTTAAAGTTTAAGATTCCAAAGACATTATCAAAAAGTTTAGTGCTGAAAAGTCTCCTTACTCTGTATCCCAGCAGTCTCCTGTGTGTATTAGTTCATAGCACATGAACCATATGAATCATAATTGTGTTTGTCTTCACCGTTAAACTATGGGTCCTTTGAAGTTAGCGGCTGGGCCTTGTTCATCTTCTTTCTCAGCATCTAGACAGCACATGGTCTGGAGTGAATGTTTACTGAACTTAATTAAACCTTCAAAAATATATCTTCTGTGTCCTCATTTTGCAGATGGAGAAATCGAGGCTCAAAGGGAGGAATAACTTACGCAAGGTCAAATATGAAAGTAACAACAGAGTAAAAAATAAATCCTAGTTTATTTAGATTGCTTAACATTTTTGTGGTTGTTTTCTCCTCCTGCCCAGCTTGGTTTGCTAGCTAATTAGCCAGAAGTTGGAAGCATTTACAAGTGGTAGAAATGCAAACCTTCTTTGTTATGAAAACCAGTGGCCATGCAAATGTAGCCCTTAGCTCTGTATTAAGTCCAGGATTTGTTTCTTAACTCCTTTCACTTACTCAAAAGTGAGGAGTCAACAATGCCTCCAGTGTAAGGTTTCATTTCCCTCTGAGAACACACACAGACACACACACAAACAACACATAAGCACATGATTCCAGCAGAGCAGCTGAAAAGGATGTTGTGGATGAAATCTTGGCATTTGTTGTTCCTGTGCGACCTGGGAAAGTCAAAGGTTCCAGGATTCAGATGGACTTTAGTTGACATCCCCCCTCCTCCATGCTCATCTGTGAATGGGCAGAGGACTCCCATCTCAAAGGATAATTTTGAGGATTAAATGGAGGAATGGAGTCATTTCATCACAAAGTTGCTCTACCACCTTGGAGCAGCCAGCTAGTCTTTCTAAGCCACTGTATCTGCATCTGTAAAGTTAAAGTGGATTAGATTAGATGATTTATAGAGGCCCTCCAAGCTGCAACACTCTGTGATTCTCCTCCCCTGAGATCTAATTGGATTCGGATGGAACACTGCAAGGACTTAAGACTTAAGGAGAGAGTGAGTCTTCGCTGACACAATGCTGGCCTCTGCTGCCTTGCTAGGGCTCCCTGTTTGATGTAGGCCTTTTATCAGGGTGAGTTTGTATTCTATCCAGGGTTTGCCTGGCCAAAGCACCAGTTCCCATTCTGCTCCTCAGGGTCTGGCTGGGAAAGAGCCAGTGGATGTAGAGTCTAACAGGCAAGATTTCTTCCCAAAAGCTGCTTGGATGGTGAAACTCTAAAAGTCCAGAGAGATTTTCTGTTTTGTTTCCCGCAAGTTCAGATGACTGTTGATTTCAACACACACACACACACACACACACACACACACACACACACACACACAGAGGCATGCAAAAACAAAAACACGTACACAAACAAAACAGGATGTTCTCTTTCCTCCTCTTGCTGGAATCCAAGGCAATGCCTTGCCATCTGTGTCACTTTCACCCACAGCCCTGGATTTCACCATTGTGGTAATGAAGCCCTTAGTGCTGTCTGGGGATGTTACAGAATCTTGAGTCATGTAGTTGTGCGCATTAATTTCAGTAAGGAGGGACCTGTAAATGGAGGGAGAAAAAGGTCTGTCTGTTCATCAGCATGACTTTGTGCCATCCCATCTGGTTTTTGTCATGAGAATGCCCCTTCTGACGCTGATAGGAGAAGAAGCATCAGTTCCCAGCACAGGTTCTGACTTGTGGTAGGAATAGTGCTATTACTATGTGCCAGACCCTGGCTCACATACTTCATATGCAAACATTGAGTGGGATATATTTATACTAAAAAAAAGAAATGGTTGTTTACCTGAAATTCAAATTTAAGTGGGCATCTTATTTTTATTTACTAAATCTGACATACTTACTTGGGGTTAACCCACTGCCCTGCATGGTTAAATAGAAAAGATCTAAGTTTGGGAGACAGATCTGGGTGGGATTCTGCTCCACCATGTACTTGCTGTGTGATCTTGGGAAAATTGCTTCACTGCTCTGATTCCTAGTTCTCTCACCTATAAATAAGGATCGTAATATCTGTATCTCAGTACTGTTGTGAGGATGGCATTTTTTAATGCCCTTGAAGTACCTTATACTCTGTAATTAGGTGCTTAATTGATTAGCTTTTATCATAATTTTGTTATTTCTTTGGGTCACTACTCTCAGAGCAGGATGATTTAGATAATTTGTTCATACCCTAGTTGACGTCCATCCTCTCCACTGAACTTACGAGTTCTTTGCCTTATTTTACCACAAGCTTCTTGCACAAGGCCTGACTCAAAGTAAGCAATTCATAAATATTTGTTGCATAAATGAGTGTTGCATTAATGAGTGGGTAAGAACATACAACAGAAATAATTAGAGCCTCCTTTTCAGCGGCACTGGGAGAAAAATGATGGAGGCCTACACAGTAGAATTCTTGTGCACATCTTGTCCTTCTAGTGTTCTGGGTAGCTAAGGAGGCAGACCCCACACCTGCCTTGTACAAATGCTGTATCTGAGTCTGTGAAACCATATAGGATGGAGAAGTGGTACCTTGGTAATCAGAGATCCTTGGTTAGAGGCAGTATGAAGCTTTTATTTAAAAAGTTCATAGAAAGTTGAAAGAAAGAAATCAAAAGAAAACACATAGAATCTGTTACCTGGCAAACATATAAAACACCAACATTCTCTGGAAGCCCTAAGTTTTAAAAAAAGAAAACTGTCAAACATTTGGAATCCCCAATGCCTTGGAATATCAGTGAAAATGGAGTGACTATAGCATGAAGCACATCCCAACCGAAGCCTACTGTGTATCAGTGTTTCTCTGCCCGTTCATTTTGTGAATGTTGACTAAATAACTGCACTCAGTCCCCTGAGAACAATAATATTAAACAAGGCATGCCCCACTCCCTTGGTGGGATCAGAACGTGTTGGGTGAGACGGGCCCAGGAATGTGATGGTAGAGTGGACTCGTGTGTAACGGTGTCCAGAAGAGCATGATCCTGGGCCGAAGAAAGTCAAGGTAGAGTTTCCATAGAAAAGAGTGTTTCATTTGACACCAAATGAGTAAATTGGAGTACAAGGGAAGGGGATAGAAGGATATTCCAGCAGAGAGGAAGGAATATTAGGTAAAAAAAAAAAAGCATGAGCACATTGCAATTAGATGGAGCACTGATCATCACTTACAGCAAGGGTCAGCAAACTATGACACTCGGGCCAAATTTAGCCTGCTGCCTGTCTTTGTAAATAAAGTTCTATTAGAACACAACCATACCCATTTATTTAAAGTATCACTTAATGTCGCTTTCATACTACAAAGGCAGAGTTAAGTAATTGTGGCAGAGACTACCTAGCCACAAAGCCCCAAATAGTTACTGTCTGGCCCTTTGCAGAAGCAATTTGCTGTCTCTTGATTTAGAGCACACTTTATGTAAGCGGGAGTTCAGGGCTGGTGGAAATGTTAGCGGTTGCAGGAAGGTGGATGACGGCATGCGAAGGAAAGTCAGGAGTGGTGAGCGATGAGCCTAGGGAGGGGATCAGGAGCCAGAGTGAAGAGTTTAGACTTTATCCTGAGGGCAGTCGGGAGTTTCTAACCAGGGCAGTGAGAAGGTCAGACTTCACAAAGCAGTGCAGCAAGGCGGAGTCTGGAGGCAGACTGCCTTGATGGGTCCCAGCTCCTTCACCTCCTAGCTTTGAACCTCAGGCAAGCTACTTACCTTTTCTGTGTCTCAGTTTTCCAATTTGTGGAATGGGAAATAATAATGATGATGATAGTTATGATGATGCATATCTATTGTGTGGGGTGGTGAAGATGAAAGGAGTTAATGCAGGTGCAGTGCCGGCCCAGAGAAGGTGCTCAGTGGATGCTGTTACTATCCTGTCTCAGTGATCATTCCAGCTGCTGGGTTAGAGAATGGCTTGGGATGGGGTAAGCTGGTGATGAAATCCTAGGGATTTATGGTGTCCTGTGCTGAGGACGGTCGCTCTGAAGCTTTGGTCAGCCACCATCATGGCCATTGGAATCTTCACTGTCAGTCTCTCCACCCTTATTGTCATCATTTCTTCTGTCTTCCTTTATTCCAGGCCTTCAGGAGTGCACTGATGAGCTCCTACTGGTGTTCAGGGAAAGGGGATGTGATCGATGACTGGTGCAGGTGTGACCTCAGCGCCTTTGATGCCAGTGGGCTCCCCAACTGCAGCCCCCTCCCGCAGCCTGTGTACGTATGTATATGGCCCCTCCTCCTTTGGCAACCCCGTCCCATGGACTCACACTTCAGTCATTGCAGCCCAGGCCCTAACCTGCTCCTGTGCCCAGGGTGTCTCCTCGGACCCCTGAGGTCTCTGGAGACTGACTCCTTCTTTGAGAAAGCAGGGAGCTTTGGCAGAACAGACATTGTCCTAGGGGTAGACACTGCTATTTCAGTGTGTGCCCTTTTAATGATGTCACTTGGCCCATCATTACATCCTTCACTCATCCATTTAGCAAAGGTTTACTGGGCACTGACCACTGCTTTGTCAGTTCCTGTATTGGATGCTGGGGCTACTGAGATAAAGGAAGTATAGCACTTTCTCTAAGAAACTCCATTTTATTTATTCATTCAACACATAATTTTCAAACACCTGCTATGTGTCAGACACTGGGGAATTCATCAATGAATCAGACAGGCACAGTCTGTGCACTTAGGGAGCTGACCATTTAGCGAAGGGGGACCAATATCAAAGCAAAAACAGGAAAATATGATACAGATCTAAAAAAATAAAAATAAAAACATGAAAGAAAAACAAAGAGGTGCTAAAGGAGGGAATGATGTAGGGATGCTTTAGTTGGAGGGGAGGGAGAGAGTCAGGGACGCCTCTGGGAAGAGCCGTAGGTCAGAGTAGGAGCTGATCAAGCAACAAGCATCTTTCAGGGAAAGGAAGAGCATGTGTGAAAGCTCTGGGGCAGGAAGTCCACCATTTTTGGCAGTAAAAGGTCATCTTGAGTGGAGGAGTGTGAGTAATAAGGAGACTGGTGTAAGGAACACAGGAGAGCTGGACGGGAGCCAGTACTGGAAAACCAGAGTCCCCTAACACCCCTTTGTGAGGAGAGAAGAATCACATTGTGAGATAGTCCCTAAAGAGGTAGCGTGGCGTGGTGGAAAGAGAGAGAGATTGGGCCAGGGACAAGCAAAGTTCCCATCATGGTTCTGTCCTCAACTAGCTGGGTGACTTTGTACAAATCCTTTCCCTTTTGCAGGTCTTACATTCCCCGTCTCTCAAATGGGGAGATTGCACTCCCCTCTCTCTGACTCTTCCAGTTCTAACCCTCAATCCTTCTGAGATACGTGTGTGTGTGTGTGTGTGTGTGTGTGTGTGTGTGTGTGTGTGTGTGTGTGTGTGTGTATAAAAGGGTTCCACAAGATTCCTGCCTCTTGTGAGGGAGTATTGATTTAAGGATATTAAAAAATTGACTGATATATTTGGGTGATTGAAAAGAAGGGCCGTAGGTTGAAAGCTACTGTGTTTGAAGGCACTGTCGATTGAATTGACAAGGAGGCGTCGTTGGAAATACAGTTTACATAAATGAAAGCTAATCAACTTTCCGTGAGCGCATGTTGTGTGCTTGGATTCATTTTCTTGGTTCCACGTTGATCTACTTTATGCAGAGGTTTTTGGGGCCCAGCCAATGCTGCCTGGCAAACAAACAACTCTCCCTGTCACTCCTCTAGGCTACGGCTGTCCCCAGCCGTGGAGCCCTCCAGCACCGTGGTCTCCTTGGAGTGGGTGGATGTTCAGCCGGCCATTGGGACCAAGGTCTCCGATTATATTCTGCAGCACAAGAAAGTGGATGAATACACAGATACGGACCTCTACACAGGTGAGGAGAAAGCCCGTGACTTCCCCTGATGTTGGGCTGGTGTGACAAAGGTGAGAAAGATTTTCTCCTGTCTTTGGAGACCTGGTGTCATCTGACTTGGGACGGCATTGGGAGGTTGTCATCATTTTGTGATTGTCACCTGGCACCCACTCCTGTGTGCTTTTTTGTATGATTCCCAGCAAGGAAAGGTAGCAAATTTTAGTTGGGAAGAAGTTCTGATTCTCTGAGTTGGATCCTCAAAGTCATATGTTAAACAGTTAGTTAATTTAGAAGATTTGACCTTTTCTGTAAATACATTATCTCTGGGACTGAGATAAAGAAATTCAAGGAATTGCCTTTTCTAATCAGAGGTACTGAGATAGTCATCTTCAGTCCTGGGGAAGAGGCATTTGGAAATGATTTAGGCATGCCAGAGAAGATGAGAAAAGCGGCTTTTAAGAGTGCTGCATTTAGTCTCTGAGTTCTAAATGGCTGGCAGAGCTGAGAAGTTATTTCATCCTGGAGATTGGTCCTGCTGGGGCATCTCTGGCCCTAGGGCAGGCTGGGATCCTGGGTCCCTGGGAGCCAGCCTTTAGGCTGGAGCCATGGGAACAGGCCTGGTACTGGGGTGTCAGGGGCTTGGGTTTATGGAGACTACTTGGCAGACTGGGCCAAAGGAGCCACCTGGGGCCATTGGAGCTGGCAGAAGCAGAGTGGGTTAGAAGCCTGGGTTTGAGGGAGCCTACTGGGAGCCTGGCACTGTAGAAGCTACTGGAACTTCAAGAGCTCCTGGGTCCCTAGAACCAGCAACTACTGGAGTGAGCCAGGGGCCTGGGTTTGCAGGCCTGCACCATAGGGAAGCCACCTACAGCCATGGATGCTGACCTGGTGCCAGGGTGGGGCTGCTCTGGAATCTGAGGGAAGGTTAGGTGTTCACTCTTCTCTCCTTCTACAGAGAGGCTTTCTGTCTCCGCACCGGGTGGCCAGGCTTACAGGAGGGGTCACAGGAATAATGTGAATCTGTCTTTCCAATTCTCAGCATATCTTTTATCTTTGCACTTTCCCCAGCTGCTATAACCCTTCACCTAGAAACCTTAGTTTGCGTGAAGGTATTTTGGGGCATAGATAGTGGCTCGAATTGATTTTTCTGGGGCATGGTGTGTGTGAGGTTATGAGTTCTAGCAATTCCTATGCTGCCATTGTTATAATATCACCCTCTGAAAGATTATCAACCTAGTTTTATTGTCAAATAAATGAATCCTACAGAAGTATGTGACTTTTCCAAATTTCCACAACCAGGACATGGCAGAGGCAGAATTCCCAACCAGCTCTGTCATGTTCCCAGCACAGTACTTATTCTTTATGTAACATCATACTTAACAGGGAAAGACTGCATGCTAGTTTGCTGAGAGGTTTTTGTTTTGTTTTAATTAGAAATGTTTATTGAATTTTCTGTGTCTGTTGAAATGATTGTACGGTTTATATTTCTTAGTTTGTTAATGTGGTAAATAACATTGATGGATTTTCAAATGGTGAAGCAACTTTGCATTCCTGGAATAAGTAAATCCCACATAGTCATGGTGCATTATCTTTTTCATGTATTGTTGGAGTTGGTGTGTTAAAATTCTGTTAAGAATTTTTGCATCTGTATTTGTGAGAGACTTTGTTCTGTAGTTTGCTCATAATGCTTTTTGTATGTTTTGCTATTAGAATATTTCTGGCCTCACAAAATGAACTGCAAAATAATATCCTCTTTTACAGTTTTCTGAAAGAGTTTGGTTATAATTAGTAATGTTTCTTTCTTAATTATTTGGTAGAATTCATCACTGAAGTACAGACGCTCCTCAACATATGACAGATCATAAGTTGAAAATATCCTAAGTAGAAAATGCATGTAATCCACAAAACCTACTAAATGTCATAATTTATCCCAACCCATATTAAAGGTGCTCAGAACACTTACGTTAGCCTACAGTTGGGCAAAATCATCTAACACAAAGCCTATTTTATAATCAAATGTTGACCATCTCATGCAATTTATTATGAATATCATTTTACACCATTGTAAAGTTGAAAATTTATAAGTCAAACCATTGTAAACTGGGGACCATTCGTAATCTGGTTTTGGAGGTTTTCTTATAAGAAAGTTTTAACTACTAATTTAATTTTTTAGTGGATATAGGGCTTTAGGGGTATCTATTGCTTCTTGAGTGATCTTTGTAGTTTGTGGGTTTAAGGAGTTTGTCAGTTTCACCTAAATCATAAAATTTACTGGCAAAAAGTTGTTTGTGACATTCTATTATCTGTGTGGAATTTATAGTGATATCACTCTCATTCTTGACATTAGTAATTTGTTTTATCTCTTTTTCTGATCAAAATAGCTAAAGTATTGTGAAACTTATTTATATTCTCGAAGAATCAGCTTTGGTTTCATCTATTTTTTCCTATTTTCTATTTCATCGATTTCTATTCTGATCTTTGTTATTCTTTTTCTTTGGTGTACTTAGGGTTTGGTTCGTTCCTCTTTATTTCAGGATTTTTAAGGTGGCAGCTGAGGTTATTGATTTGTGATTTAATATAAGCATTCCCTCCAAACATTGCTTTTAAGGCTTACTACAGACTAATAAATTGTATTTTCATCTTTTATTCAAAATATTTTCTAAATTTTCTTTTTTCTTCTTCTTTGAACTGTGTTTACTTAGTTTCTAAATATTTGAGTATTTTTTAGATATCTTTTCTGTTATTGACGTTTAATTTGATTCTGCTGTGTCAGAAGACATACTCTTTATGAGTTTAATCATTTTAAATTTATTGAGACTGGTTTATGAACCAGAATATGGTCTATTATTGTGTTCAATGTCCACTTTAGAATAATATGAATTCTTCTATTTATGGGTAAGGTGTTGTATAAATGTCAGTTAGATCAAATTGGTTGATTGTATTGTTTATTTAAGTCTTCAAAACCTTTCTTCCGTTTTTGTCTTATTGTATCAGTAATTGAGAGAGAGATATTAAAACCTCTGACTATAATTGTGGATTTATCTATTTCTCCCTGTAGTTCTATCAGTTTTTCCTTCATGTGCTTCACACTTCTGTGTGCTCTATATAGTGGCTCATGACACTCTGTTATTAAATGCATAAACATTTAGAATTGTTATATCCTCCTGATGAATTGGTCCTTTTATCATTCTGAAATGGTCATCTGTA
Source organism: Cynopterus sphinx (assembly GCA_030015415.1). Taxonomy (NCBI): domain Eukaryota; kingdom Metazoa; phylum Chordata; class Mammalia; order Chiroptera; family Pteropodidae; genus Cynopterus; species Cynopterus sphinx. Next base: position 116,825,312 of record CM057385.1, on the reverse strand, counting down.
TTCCTGTGATATTGTTTGCTATAAAATACACTTTGTCTAATATTAACATAACTATTCCAGCTTCCTTCTAATTAGTGTTGGTCTACCATTTCCCATTCTTTTACATTTTATTACTTGTGACTTTATTGAAAATGGGTTTTTTGTAGACAGCATATAGTTGTGTCATTTTTTTTTTTTAAATTTAAATTGCTATCATTACCATTAAATTGGGGAAGTCTTGAGCATTTATATTTAATGTGATATTGTTGTGGTAGGTTTAAGTTGATTGTCTTGCTTTTGTTGTCTTCTGTTCCTCTTTCTTTGTTCCCTTCTCTTTTTTAAATCTTCTTTTGGATTGAGTGTCTTCATAATTCCATTTATCTCATTTGTTATTGTAGTGATTACTTTAGGGTACATATGCATACTTAACAGATCACAATGTATATTCAAGTGCTATTATACAACTTCATTACAGTATAGGATCCTTTAAAAGGTATGTTTTTATTTTTCACCTCTAAGACTTTATGCTGTGTTGTTATACATTTTATTCATATATGTAAGTTTAATAATTCATTTTTATTATTTTTCCTTAAATAATAAAATATTTTAAAATATATTTAAATAATAAGAAAAATAATTTTATATATTTACCGATAGTTACTATTTTTGGTGTTCTTCATTCTTTTGCATTCATCCATAGTTTCATCTGGTTTCGTTGTCCTACTACCTGAAGGATGTCTTTTGCTACTTTTTATATTTCAACTCTGTTAGTGATTAATTATTTCTGCTTTTATAAAATATTATTGTGGATACAGAATTCTAAATTGACTGATTAAAAAAAAATAATTTAAAGATGTTGCTCCTATGTCTTTTGGAATGCTTCCCATGTGAAATATGCCTTTATTCCTAGCTTTGTTCCCCTGTATTTACATACCATTTTCTATCTGGTTGCTTCTAGGGTATTCTTATTAATGGTTTTGAGCAATTTCATAGTTTACTGTGACTGAGGCTCATTGAGCTTATTGGATCTATGAGTTTATAGCTTCTTCACATTTGGAAAATTAGAAGCCATTCTATTTTAAAATATTTTTAAAAAATTCTGTACTTTCTTCTCCTTTAGTAACTGCAACTACATATTTACTTGGATACTTGAAGATGACCTTCATCTCACTCATACCTTTTGATTTTTAAAAATTCTTTTTTCTCTCTTTGTTTCATTTTGGATAGTTTATAGTGATGTATCTTCAATACTTTCTGCAAGGTCAATTCTATTGTTGATGTCATCTAGTGAGTTTTTAACATTCAGACATTGTAATTTTCATCTTGAGTTCAGTTTGCATGTTGTTAATATATTGCATGTAACAAGTTTTTCGACATATAAAATAGAGTGATGATAATTGTGTTAATATCTTTATTTGCTAATTCTAACATCTGTATCAGTTCTGGGTCAGTCTAAAAGGGTTGATTTTTCTCCTCATTATAGGTTGCATGTGCCTGTTTCTTTGCATGCCAGGTAATTTTTGATTGAATGCCAAACATTGTGATTTTTGCCTCGTTGGGTGCTGGATATTTTTGTATTCCTATAAATATTTTTGAGCTTTGTTCTGGGACACAGTTACTTGGAAACAGTTTAATTCTTTTGAGTCTTGCTTTGAAAATGTGTTAGGTAGAACCAGAGCAGTGTTTAGTCTAGGGCTAATTATTCCCTACTGCTGAGGCAAGGCACTTTTCAGTGCTCTATACAATGGCCCATGAATTATGAGAGTTTCCCGTGACTGGTAGAAAGAGCCACTTCTTTTGGCCCCTATATAAACACTGGGCACTGTTCCATATAACCCTCTTGGGTAGGTAGGTTCCTCACATACATTTATCAATCAGTACTTTGCTGAATGTTGGAGGGAGACCCTCCACAGATCTCTTCAGTTTTCTCTCTGCACAGCTCTCTCCTCTCCATTACACTACCCTATAAACTTTAGTCATTTTGGTCTCCCTGGACTGAGAATTCTGTCTTCTCAGTTTAGGGAATCTGCCAGGCATCCTTCCTGCACAGTGACCTGGAAACACTCTAAAGACAATCATCTGAGGAAATTTTAAGCTCACATAATTTGTTTTCAGTCATTCAGGATCTCTGTCCTTTGTTGCCTGATTTCTAGCTTGAAAACTTGATTTATGCACATTTAAAAAAATTCTTAATGTTTTAGGCAGTAGGGTAAATAACTCTAGTCCCTGTTTATCTATCTAGCCCAGAAATGAAAATCCAAGATTCTTTCTCTTGATTGTACAAGAACCAGTGCTCTGATCCAAGAGTTCCTCTTTACTGATATAGGAAAAACTTGTTCCTTTTTAGTTATATGGCCTGGGGTCACCTCACACAGATATAACCCCTTCTTCCTCCTGCTGTCATTCAGAAGTTTGAAGGTAATGACATATCTGCCTCCTTCTTTATAGGTTCTTCTAATGCCTCCTTGTGTGATTGACTTTAATTCTCCCGACTATCCAATTATTAAATATTTCAATGGACAGTTGTCTTTAAGGAAACAAGACAATGACTCTTGTGTTTATAATTTGGGATCCTCCCACAGTGCCTGATATATGTAGATGTTCAGTGTTCACTGGATTGAATTGTATATGGGTAGGCATATACATGTCTTAACTTTTCAACTCTGATGTTAATTCCTTGAGTGCTATGCAGTCTTATGGGGTCTTGTGTAGTCTTAGAGACTAGCTGAGTACATCGTAGTCCTTCTACAATGTGTCATGATCAATTGGTGCTGTAGATTATTTGGGGCAGATATCTGAAGCAGAAACCTCATTTCTTTGCCTCTGTGCCACCTTTACAATGTTTCAATTATCTAGAAACTGAAGTTAGACCACATTTGAAGATTTCAGCTCACATTATTGAGTTTTTTTTCTTAGATGATAGAAGCCCAATGAAGGACTATGGACTTTGGAAAATCTGGCTTCTGTTTTCAGTTTCCACCACATCTCACTGAGGACTTTAGGGCCAGCCAACACCTTTCCTAGGCCTTAGTTTCCCTATCTGTAGAATGGGGAAATTAACACCTCCTTCACAAGAAGCTACTTTGAGGGTCAAATGTAGCACAGTTTTCAGCACATAATAGTTACTAATAAATTTTAATTGCTTTTCATTTCCATGACTTGAAAAGTGAAATAGAAAATTAAATGCTCATTTTCATGAATTGAAAAAATGAAATAGAAAATTAAATGCTAGAAAGAAAACCACAAAATAGGGTTTAAGACTTGTTTTGGAGAAAGAATTAGGATTACTCACACATTTGGCCAGGTGAGGCCAGAATAGGGAAATATGGGCTTTTTCCTTTGATCTCTCTGGATTTGTCCTGGCAGCTGAATCCAGTGCTGGAACTGTTTATTTATTCATGAGCTCACGCGTGCGTGTGCACAGATATATGTGCATACACACATTCTTTCCCTTTCTTACACACACACACATGCACACACTTTATGATTGCCATCTGTTCGACACCCTTTTGAACTAGCTATTGAAATGCTCACTCTCTCCCTGTCTCCTTTCCCTGCCCCCAGCTGTGGGGTTTAGTGCTCTCTTTGTCTCCTTCAGAGAAGCCATTGCTCTGTCGGTTCTGGGACTCTTGGGGAATCCAAGCATAAGTAGCCTCCTGTTCCAGTTGTTTTGAGCAGAAACAAGGCTTGTTTTGGGGGGTGGCTGAATTCCCCACATGCTAATCTGTCATCGGTATTAAAAACAGCCGTCTGCTTCTTCTGCGTGGCCTCATCAGAGCAATTGGCATGGGTTTCAGCCTCTTAGGCAGGGGTAGACTCAGGGGGCTGGGAATAAGAGGGCTGAGCACAAGCAGATTTTATGACTCCAGATTCTCTCTTCAACCTATGGAGAAAAGGCTGAGGAAAGCGAAGGGGAGGTGTGGAGGAGGGGGCTCTTTCAGAGGTTACACATGTGATGACTTAATGGTAGAGTCGGAGCTAGAAGAGGGGCCCTGGTTTCTTTACCTGCTCCACCCACCAAGTCCAAACATCTTTCCACTGGTCTGTATTTCCCCCTGATGTGGTTTGTTTTCGTTGAAAATAAACTGAAAGGCATATGAAAATAGGGGATGTAGGGCATCTATGTATCTGGGCAGGATGGGCTCTCTAGCATCTGGTGGCAGCTAGAGGGCACTGACCTGATGGAATATACCCTTTCAGACTCCTTGCTTCTTTGCCGTCTCTGCTTTCATATATACTGGCTTCTGAGAAGCCCCGAAGTTCAGAGTAGAAGGACCTTGAACATTGAGTTCAAGTCCCTCATTGTAAGGACCAGAAGGGTGAAGACAGAAAGGGGAAGAGTCTCTCTCACCCCACACCATAATCTCCCATCACTGCCCTGCATTTTCTTTGATCATCTGTTAGATTTTTTTTTTAACCTTTTAAAAATCAGAGTTTTCTGTCTCTCACCATGGGATTCCAAGCTTCAGCTGGTCTGATTCAGGGCTGAATGGCCAGCTGGCTCTGTTGGCCCTCACTCACAGAGGCAGCAGGCCCTCACCACCATCCCCCCTACATCTCCTCACGAAAGGCAGCAACATCTGGAGCTGGTCAGTGCCCTTTCCGTCCTGGCATCTGGGAGCTTAATGGGCTGCTCCCCAGATGATCAGTACAAGGCTTCTCTCCTGCCAACTCCCAACTCTCATCTCTGTTTCTTCCCTTCTCTATTTTTTCCTGACCATCCCCCACCACTACCACCTCCTTCTTTCTCTCTCTTTGTCTCCACTATATACCTTTCTCTCTTTTTTTCTCTTTTTCACTCCATATCACCTTCTGCCTGCATCTCAGCTCATCTTTTGTCTTTGTCTCTTTGAGATGGCTCATGTATAAGCTGCTCATCTAGATTCATCTAGATCTGGGTCAAGAATAATGTCAAGAACTGTCAGAAGACATCTCTATCCACCCCAAAACCCATTTTATAGCATCTTCCTCCCTGTTTACATTAGGTCTAATCTACCACTGGAAAGACCCATCCTCACCCATATGCACATCATCCCATCTTAGACCTTAGACTGAAGACCTCATCAAGTAAAATAGAGCAGTTGTGAGGGTGAATTTGTGGAGAATAACTCAAGATCAGGGTCAGCAAGACCCCAATGCTCCCAGGAGCTGAGAGGATGGTGGCAGCAGTCACTATGAAGGAGCAATTAAATTAGAGCTGTTTATGAAATCCTGTGGAAATTACTCATAGCTCTTTGAGCAGCACGGGCCATGGCTGAGACACACTTGTTGTCTGAGAAGCTAGAGGGGACCTCACCCGCCTGCCGTCTGCCTGCACTGGACCAGCTTGAGGGAGGTGATGTCACTGGAGACTGGGTCCCACTCCCTCGGCTAGAGTGGAGGGGGTTGGTGAGGGAAATATGTTTTACAGGGTGAGGTACAAACCAACATGACTGCAAACATCTGGAACTGATATTAGGTCCTCAGAATATGTTTCTGTCACTCCAGCTGCTCCTGGGGTGAGAGGTTTCTAAAGTCAAGGGCCTCTGAAGGGAAAGGCACTTGGAGGGTCTTAATTCTCTCTATTCCCCCATGCCACCCAGCCTGCCCTCAATATCACAGAGTTTTTTTTATAGTTCACAAAGCACTCTCATCTGTCCCATTAGTGTATATGGAGATTTTACTGTGGTGCAGACAATGCAGAACATGCTGAGCATGGCATGGTAACAAGACAGGCACGTTTTCTGCCCTCATGGAGCTTATGGACTAGCAGTGGAAAGATGCAGTTTAGCAAGAAATGACCCTATAGCTTGATAGGTGTGGAGATATTTCAGATACTGTAAGAGCGTAGCACCGGGGCTTCTAAGTCAGTCCAGCAGGTCAGTAAAGGCTACCTAGAGGAAATGAAGTGATTGTTCAAGATCCTAGTCCTAGTAATTAATCATACCAATCACGCCCTCATACTCCAGACTCTCAGCTCCCCATGTGGAGCTCACTTGTCTGGCAGAAAAACTTCTCTTCAGGTCCCTCTTCCTCCCTGCTGCCACCTGTTGCCATGCTTGACCTTAGTAGCAGCTGTAGATGCTACTAAGATGGCAAGAGAAGAAAAGTTACCTTTTTCTCTGCACTGTCTAGAACCTCCTTCCAGTCTATGGAATTATGGCAGGTAAATGCCTACCTTCATTCCAAAGACTTGTCAAGACTAAATGCATCTTGCTTTACGTCCATTAAATTCAATCATCCTCACAAAAGGGAAATTCAAATACAATGCAGACTTCATCTTCTTGCCTCAATTGAAACTGATTCTCTAAGTGTCTAAGCTGTCGATTTGGAGTTCTCTCTCCATCTGCTCTTGTCATCATAATAGATGAATGAGTTCAAGTCCTCCTGGATGCCCTGTCCAACACTTCTCTTGTCTCTTAACCTGCTCATCTCCAGTGAACTTTCTTTCATTCTACCTCAGCCACTCAATCCCAGATCACACCTTGGACTTTGTCCCCACTTGATGTCCCATCAAAAACCATTAATTTCAACATCCCACTCTCTGACCATAATTTTTATCCTGTCAGTTATATTAATCTCCCACTCCTACCATGCCTGTCTTTTAACTAAATGGGACTTCCAGTTCCTTGGTATCACTACTCTATCTCCATCCATCAGTTATATCTTTTCTTTAGTCATCTCTCTAACCATGTGCAATGGACTACATGTTTATTCCCTCAAAATTTATGTTGAAATCCTAAACCCCAAGGTGATGGTGTTAACAGGTGGGGCTCTTGAGCTGTGCCCTCATGAATTATATTTGTGCCCTTGTAAAAAAGAAAGACCCCAGTGAGACCTTTCACCACCTCTGCTATTTGAGGTTACAATGAGAAGAAGGCTGTCTATGAGGAAGTGGACCCTCGCCAGATACCAGATCTTTTGATCACTTGATCTTGGACTTCCCAGCCTCTTGAACTGTAAGAAATAAGTTTATGTTGTATGTAAGCCACCCAATAAGTGGCATTTTGTTATAGCAGCCCAAATAACTAAGACACCATGGTGGAGTCCATACTTCATATTTTAATTACTGTTATCAACACCTCCTGATCTCCCTTGCCTTTCTGTCCTGCAGTTTCCCAGACACCTACCGGGATGAATGCAGCTCTCCATCATCTGTGCTAAAGCATACAGTTAGCTAGAGGAAAAGCACACAGTTGAGAATATTTGACACCAATATAACATCAGTCACCACCATCAACTGGGTTCTTCCCAGTAATCCTACTAGACTTCTTCTGTCAATTTACTTTCTTCTCCATCATCCTTAAACTCCTGACACCCTATCTTTCCCAGGTCTCTCAAGCAGATGACTTTGTCTCCTCATTCACAGGGAAAATAGTATAGGGAGTATATTTTTCTATACAACTTCCCTCCATAACAATTTTAAAAATCTGCATGCTTCTTTACCCATACTCTTCTGATGTAATGTAAGAGGTGCCCTTCTTCTCTCTAAAATTAACCCTTCAAATGCACTGTTTCCTACACCCTCCTAAATTCTTAAAAAAAAACTTTCCATATGAATTATCTCCCTACAGAGTATATATATTTCTAGGCTCTCCTTTAGATTTTTTTACTATCATTTAAATGTACTCATAAGGTTTTTTTAAAAAAAAAAAAAAAACAAAGAAAAAAATTTATCTTTCGCTACCCTAACTATCTCTTCTTAATGAACATACTTTCAAAGGTGGTCTTCAGTGGCTGACTTTATTTCTTTACTGTCTACTCATTCCTCAACTTTCTCTGCTCTGTCTCCTGCTATCACCAAGTGACCATAACATTTAATCTCCATAAACATAAACATATGTGACCTCCATTGTCATTAAATCCAATGATCTTTTTTTTTTTTTTATCATGAACTTGTTTAATATCTTCAAGCATTCGACAGTGTTCACCCTTCTCTCTGAAACCTTTGCTTTTTTTCCCTTTGATACTATGCTCTTCTGGATCACCACCAACCTCCAACTCAGCCTACCTTGTTGGGTCCTTTAAGTTTCATAGATCTTAGTCTTGTATCTTCTTTTCTGCATTTAGACTATCTGTGGGCCACCACATCCACCCCCATGGTCACAATCAGTAGATTCAGTGCCCATATATTTGTTTCTACCTAATTCTTCTGAGCTCTCTACCCATATTCAGCTGACTTAAGTATCTGCAATTTGGTGTCTGATAAGCAATTCAACTCAACACATCCAAAACTAAATGCGTTACCATTTCCCCATAAACATGCTCCTTTCCAAATGTTTATTTACTCTTTCTATAGCTGGTGCCACTATAAATTCCATTCCTTTTATTTTGTTCACCCTCATATTCAATTTAAAACCAAGTTATTTTGTTTTCATCTCCATTATCTTTTCCAGCTTTATTGAGATATAATTGACATATAACATTGTCTCTTCAATCTACTCTTTCTATTTTCATTTGTTTATTTTAAGCTAGCATTTATCTCTTACCATCACCTTCTAATTATTCCTCATATTAGCCACTTTCTATCCTTTTCAGTTTTCAATTCTAAATCCAGAGGTACTCTTCAAAATATGATTACATCTTGTGATCATACCCAGTGCCTACTATAGTTCCTGGAATACCATGCATACTCAATAACTATTTTGTGACTAGATGTCTGATTTATAAGTATCACTTGCCTAATTTAAACCCTTTCAGAGCTTTTCATAACTCTTCTAACTGAATAGAAAAAAATTTTGACATGGCCTACAAGGTTATGAATTATTGTTTTGGCTGCCTTCTCCAATTTCTGTGTACTCTTGATATCAGTGATATCCTTTCCCACATTGGTCCATCTACCCCAATCTCAGCTTAAGGGTCATGTATCTGAATCATTAGATTAGATATGGCCCTCTCACCAATTACGTGAATTTGGCTTGGTAGCACTTATTACAGTATAATTAATATTTTTGTTTGGGGGAGAGGGTTTTTAGCATTTGCCATTCTCACTAGAATATGAGCTCCTCCAAGGCAGAGTTATGTTCGTCTTTTTCGTCACATCCCCTGTGCCTAGTAAAATGCCAGGCATATATAGTACATACATGAAGCATGAGCAGGAGCTAGTGACATGGAGTGAAGTTTGAGGGATAGGGAATGATGAAGAGTATTATAGGTAGAGAGAAAAGCATGTGCAGCAGCCTTAAGGAATTAAAGGGTAGAGTGGCTGCAGTATGAATTTTGAGTGGTGGAATTAAAAGAGAAGAGACTATAGAAGGGATAAGTTTTAAGGTTATGGTGATGTTTAAGGAATGCTAAAGATTATTATTATTGAAGATTAAGTGAAGGATCTTTAAATTTATTACCTCAATTCATTCACAAATTAATCCTTCCAACTAGGATGTAATTATCATTTCCATTTACAGATTAGGGAGACTAATTAAGATTAGTCTTGTGAAGTTGATAGTTGAAGGTCACACTTCTAGGAAGAGTGGGATCAAGAATTGGATTTGGGCCCCCTGACTTTTTAATTCACATTTCTTTCCATTTTTCACTGCCCATGTACTGTCAGCCAGAGGCAAGGAGCCTCTGGATCTGGGAATCAATATGATTGAATGGTCCTTTCCACAGAACTTCATTGTCCTTAAGAAAGGATTCTGTGTGGCATCTAGGATTGGACTAGGTGACCCAGTCTGAGACTGAGGTTCGGCTTCTGTTACCTTGCTAGAGGGATGGCTGACATGGGACTAAACAGAAGCATCAAAGGCATAACCTAAAGGTGAAAAGAGAAGATAAAGAAAAGAGTCTAGTTGTTCCTCAGTATCTGTAGGGGATTGGTTGCAGGAAGCCTCCACCGATACCAAACTCTGCAGATGCTCAGGTCCCTTATGTAAAATGGTAAAGCGTTTGCATATAGCCTATGCAATTCTCTTGTATACTTTAGTCATCTCTAGATTATTTATAATGCCTAACAAAATATAAATGCTATGCAAATATTTGTTATACTGTATTGTTTAGGGAATAATGACAAGAAAAAATGTCCGTACATATTCAGCACAGAGATGACCATCATAGGCCTAACTACAGAATATATGTCAGCAATGTAACATTTTTTCTCCAACATTTTCAATCGATGGCTGTTTGACTCCATGGGTGTGGAACCCGAGGATGTGGAGGGCCCAGTATACAGCTATAAGGTCCCTCCCTCCCTCATTGGACATGGAAGGTGAGAAAGAAGTGGGATTTCCTTCTAAGACATTACTAATTGACTTTTAAGAATATTTGTAAGTTACTTCTCCATTATACCTCGAATCTGTCCTTTTTTTCTTTCCCACTCAGGCCATTCTTGGTATTTCCAATATAACTTTCTCACCATTTCTTTTCCTCTACTCTTGCTCCTATAATCAGTTTTCCTCGTGTTGTCAGAATTTTCTGTCTCTACCAGTGTGTCCTAAAACACATTTCCTATATGTGGATATATTAGGAGAAAAAATTAGAAATAACCACCAATACTTTCCAGGATTATTGTGAACAGTAAATCAGACAATGTATGATGTATATGAGATGGCCAGCACATAGGAGATATACAATAATCCCTCATCCTTTTTCTTTAGTACATGCCTTGTCTTTGAAAATATATGCACAATGTTTTCTTGCTTATTTGGAATTATTGGTCTTAAGCTATAGATAGCAAACTAGTTGCTACATGGTGTGTTTAAATATTTGAAAAAGCTGTTATTATTTGAAATCTAGATGATATTTTTTTCATGAAAATCTGGGTTCCTGGCTTCTGCTAAATAAAAGAGTACGTTCTAGGATCCTTGGACTCACATCTCCACATAGCAGTAGTAGAAAAAAGAAATGAGCAGCCACTATCCACTTTAGAGAATGCATATGACTTAGTTTGTCATAGTCCCCCTCTGACGTCCAGCTCACTACATTAATTTGTATCATGTGCTTTACCCTCAGAGACCTTTTAATGTGTCATCTCTAACGTAAGCCAGGGTCAGAGAACATCTTCCCTTCATATTCACCATGTCTTGAACCGTTTTTGCATGCTTTTACTCGTAGCATGGGCAGGGTGGGTAGGGTTGAGCCAACTGTTGAGTAATAACAGAAATGTCTTGTTGAAATTGCTTCCATTTTTGAGTGATTGCTGTTTACCCCACAAGACCTCTAGCTCTGTGAGGGTATTATCTCTCTAGTTCATCACTATTCATTTGGTATCCTCTCCTAGCACAGAGTGTGACTTACAGTAGAAGCTTAAGGGGTAACCATGAATGATCATGAATGATCATGTACTCCATGAAGGAGTACACTGAATGATCAAAGTAGAGATGCTATGCTAAACTCATTTAATCTTCACAGTAACTGTGCGATGAAGGTACTATTGTTATTCTCATTTCCACAAAAGCAGAAATAGGCTCAGAGCTAGCCCATTGGGTCGCATGCTTCTAGACTCCTGACCTATCACATTCACAAGATCCTTACAGATGGGTAAAGCCAGTCCTCTTGATTCAGATGAAGAAACCGAGTCCTGGAAGTCACAGAACTTCCCCTCAGCCTCCCAGGGAGGAAGTTCAGTACATAGGCAGGAACCCCTGGCTCCTAGCACAGCATTGGTTCCAGTACCATGTGCCTTTAGGAGTATCTAGGATTAGGATTGCCTACAAATCCCATGCCCAGTCTTCTTGAACTTCTTGCCGTTGACTTCCCACTCCTTGAGTCATCTTGCCATGCCTGTCAAGGGAGAGGTTCTAGGTACATCTCTAGGGCCATATGAGATGAGATCAATGAGTTGTCGTCACCTGACCCCAAACTCCTTAGGGAGAATTTAATCATCCTGCCCTGATCTGGCCTTACCTACCCCAGTGGGAAAAGATGAGAGTAGAATCCCCCGCAAAGAGGGAATTAGTTCTTTTTTTTAATTATTACCAACAATGAAGACCAGCTTGTAGGAGAACAATTATAGGCCCTGTCATAATTACCATTTAATTCGTAATTGCCAGGTTTCTCTGTAGCTCCCCTTGGAGACCCATTTGAAAGCCTCAGGCACAGATGTCATCCGTGATATAGTAAGGCTTTCCAGCACATCGGAGTTCTCTAGAAGGGTTGACTCATGCTTCCAAGGGGCCTTTAGAACCACAGGGAATCTGGAAGGAACCATAGAGATTACAGATGAACCTCTGTGCAATGCCCCGCACCCACCTCTTATCTCTCAATCATACCTATGAGGAGTGAGACTCAGAAAACAGATGTGACTTGACTAAGGTCCCTCTAAGATCATGAATATAATTCTGTAGGTCCTAGAAGATGTGTAAAGGCAGTAAAAATATTAGTAGTCTCCTGTCTCATCCTCAGACACAGCAAACTTAGAATTCTCTCTGGTTAGAATGTTCTGCCCTCGGGTGTTTGAAATGGTAGCTCCTCCATAGCAGTTGGTTTCTTCATCTTATGTCACTTCACTTAGACACCTCTCTGACCACCAAATATAAGATTGCTTCTGTGTCAATCTTTGTCACATCTCCAATATTACTGCCCTCACATCACTTATCATTCCCTGAAATAATCTCATAGATGTATGTTTTTTGCCTTTTATATTTTATTCCCCTGATCTTGAAAGTAAACACTATAAAAAAGAGGACCTCACCTATCTCATTCCATGCTCTGTCCCTTGTACAAAAAATATGAATTACTGTGCTCCCCCTTACCCACAGTTTTCCTTTTCATGGTTTTAATTGCCTGTGGTCTACTGCTGTCCAAAAATATTAAATGGAAAATTCCAGAAAGAAGCAATTCATAAGTTTTAAATTGTGCTCCATTCTAAGTCATGTGAAGGAACCTCATGATACCCAGCTCTGACTAAGCCAGTATGGGATGTCCACGTCACCATGCAACGTACGCTACCCTTCCATTAGTCACTTGGTTATCAGATCCACTGCTGTGGTGTCACAGTGTTTGTGTGTCAGTCACCCTAATTTCACTTATTAGTGGCCCCAGGGCTCTAGAATAGTGATTCTGGCAGTTTAGATATGTCAAAGAGAAGCCATGAAGTGCTTCCTTTAAGTGAAAAGTGAAAGTTCTCAACTTAATGAGGCATTTTGTCATTTCATATTGTCACAAGAAGAAGGATGAGTACAGTACAAAAGACTTTTTGAGAGAGAGGCCACATTAATGTAACTATTATTACTGCATATTGTTAGAATTGTTCTATTTTATTATTAGTATTGTTAATTTTTTGGTGTGCCTAATTTATAAATTAAACTTTATCATAGGTATGTATGTACATATAGGAAGAAGACATAGTATATGTAAGGTTTAGTACTCTCTAAGGTTTCAAGCATCTACCAGGGGTCTTGGAATATATACCCTGTGTATAAGGGAGACTACTATGTGCTGTTATCAGAGATTATGAAACCAGGCAGTCACATCACAAGTTAAGAAGCAGAAAGGTATCCAGCATAAAGAGAGCCAAAGTGAGACAGAAGCACAAGGAGTGGCATTTATTGATCACCTGCTCCGTACCAGGAATTTTGTAAACATTATAGAAAGTACAAAACTAATTAAAGGGAAAAGGAAGAGAACCATGATTTGTTGAGCATTTATATACTGGGTGCTTAATCAGCAGAATGATTCTGAAAAGTAGTTATTATTATCCTTATTTTATAGATAGGAAAACTGAGGTTTAGAGGTCACTTACCTTAGGGACATATAGTTATTAAGTGACAGAGTTAGGATTTGGAGCCAATTTTTTCTCAAGTCCACGTTCTTTATTTTCACTCTTGATATCTTCCAAAGAATTCCTTAAGGGAAAAGATTATTATTATTATTGTTTTAATGAAAGGAGAGGAGAATATAATGAAAAATAAATCAAATTTTAAAGGGTGTTTTTTGACTGAGGGCATGCAGGGAACTAGGAATTGTTTTAAGGCAGAAATCATGGGGAAACTTAAGCTCCAAGCCACTTGGGTCCCATCCTGGACCAGAAACTGCAGGTCTCTGTTTCATGCTTTGGGTACAGATGTGCTGTCACCATATTCATGATAAATCACACCTTAGGAAGGTCAAATATGGCTGTTCTGCAACAGCTGAGCTTCCCAGGGGCGTTCTGGGCCCATAGCATAGGGAGACAAGGGGTGATGAGACTGAGATTGAATGTGCTCAACTGGTTGAACCTAAAGTGACAGAAAAAATTAAATGTTAGTGAGATTGGACTTTCCCAATGTTTCTCACCTAGAATTAACTATATTAAGAACAACTGGACAAGAGTCTGGATAATTATGTAGTTTATAAGTAAAGCTTTTCTCCACATGCTAAGTTGATAGTAGTGGCTCATACATATATATATTTTTAAGTCATTTCTAGCTGACAGATAATTATGGACTATCAACTCCATGCCATAGTTGGTTTGAGGCACTGGGGAAATGCTAGAGACACTTGGCCAAATTAACTAACTCATTCAAAGCAGAGGCCATGTAGTCATCCTGTTTTTAATTTTTTTTTTCTTTTGATTAACCTGAAACAGCCTGAGCAAGGATTGGGATCAGATAGTTTAGTTGCTAGGTACACAGAGAAAATAGTCTTGAGGGAGCCTGGGTAGTGACAACAGGAGAGAAAGCCAACACAGGGGTGAGTTCACAAGGTCGTTATTGGGGCAGTGTGGGCTCAATTCCATTGACACCTCCTGACAAGGAGACCAGTGCCTCTCAGCATTGCTGCTTGAGTGTGCAAAGCTGGAGTGTGTCTGCTCTGGCTCCCTACCCATGTCGTTTGAACATTGCTGCTTCCTATATTTCTGGGCTGTGCTTGCCCCTATGAGCTGAGAGCTCCCATGGCATCAGAGAAGGCCTTGGGGCAGAAAGCAGAGACATGCACGGCAGGTGCTCAAGGTGGACATTATTGGAACAGCACCAAAGTGAGTCTGAGCTCACACTGGAACTGTCCACTGAAATTGAGGCTGAAATCAGAGACTAGGTATGTGCAGCCGCCCCAAGGAGTCTCTTACATACTCATTAGAAAATGTGTATATGGAACAACTAACAACACTTGCCAAGCATATTGCTGTGTTCTTGGAAACCAGTGGAGAACATGATAAATACTATCCCTTCTCTCCGAGAGCCCTCAATCTGGGGAGAGAGAAATGAAAAATAGACAACTACGTGATAATATAGTAAAAATGAAGTACAACTGAATAGATGTAGAAGCTTACAATAGGAGAGAGATTAGTGTGGGCTGGGGGACTAGTGGTCAAGGAGGTTTTCTTGAAGAAAGTGGCTTTTGGCCTCAGCCTGGATAGTTGAGAAGAGTGTTCATAGTGGAAATCAGTAAGGGGAAATTTAGATTGAGGAAACAGCCTAAACCAAGAAAGATATGAAGAGAGAAAAGAAAAGTGTCTGAAGGAACATAACACAAGAGAGACTGGAGTTTGTGGTCAAGTATATCTTACAACAAGGCCAGGCTCAGATATGTGGACCTATGGGCAGTGGAGAGTCACGGAAGGTATGTATTGGCCTAAGCGGTGTTTAAAATATACCTTCTCACTCTCAGTTCAGAGAGGCTAAGTGCAAGTGAATATCATGGTAAGGCTGCTATGTGGAGTGCCACCCCCCTCCCCGCACCCCCAGTCTTGGCAGCAGAACAGAGGCGCTAATGTGGACAAGTGGGATCAAGGTAAAGATACAAAGCAGGTTAGCTCCCTCCAGACATTTACTGCCTTTGACATCCACATGGAGAATGGCATTAGCATTCTGTTCCACCAGCCAGGACAGTTTGATAATTTTTATTAATGTGTGGCCTAGTGAGTTTCCTCAGCCTTCATCCATCAAACACTGCATCGTGCCTTCAACAGTGGCCCACACCCAGTGCCTCGGAAGCCCATATATCATGCCTCCAGGCAGGGAAGCGGATTCCCTTTTATCTTCCTTGCAAGAGCACAGATGTTTGGAATGTCAGTAAATGCACCCAGGCTTCTCTGGAGTTTAGGCACAGCTTCTCCCTGGATGACCTCTTTGGAATCCTCATTCCCAATGCATTCCTGGCTGACAGGCTCTCCTTTTGTTCCTTTAGAGCTGCCTCTGCCTCACTCTTCCAGCCCATGTGTCATGGGCAACACATTTATGTGGCCACATCTGCCTTGTCTCAGCTGCTGAGGCCATGTGCAAGGCAGATATTAATTGGCATCTGAAAAAATGTTATGCCTCGATATCCTGATGCGTGGCTTACCTTTAAATTCCACCTCCACCTCTGCTTTATCATATGAAGAAGGAGAGGGATATTAGGAAGGGCTGGGTTGCAGGAGATCTCATCTGAGGCTGAGTCCCTGTGTGATCTTGGGATTCTCCTCCATGGGCCTCATGTTTTCTCTCTCTGAAATGAGGTGGTTGAAACTGATCACCTCTGAGGCCTTTCTGCCTTTAAGGTTTTATGATTTTAAGCCTTGAGGATATTAAATGCATATACTGTTCTCTCTCCTTTCATTCATTTTTGGCAGAGTACCTCTATTTGTTTTTTGAAATTTCTATGGAAATGTAACATTTGTACACAAAAGTACAATAACCATAATTTTACATCTTGATGGATTTTCACAAAACGAACACAGCCCTGTCAGAAACAGGACATTGCCAACCTCCCAGAAGCTTGCCCATGCTCCTGATCAGGCATAGCCCCTTCCTCAAGGGTAACTCGCTATCTTGACCTCTATTAATGTAAATTAATTTTACTGGTTTTTAAACTCTGTGTAAAAAAAAAATTCATATAATATGCATTCTGTCGTGCCTGAGTTCTTCTGCTCACCATGTCGTGAAAGGCATTCATTTCGTGAGACAAAGTGATAGTTAGTTTATTATTATTATTCCTTTGATTCATAAGGGGAAGTTCCATTTAAAAAGGTGGCAGCGGTGTTGATATTTAGAAACAGTGAATTATCTTGGACCTGAGCTCTTTTGTCTGAGAAGGTTCTTGTGAATGTTGTCTCTTAAGTATATAAAGGTAAGGCCAGCAGGTAACCACCGATTACTCTAGAGGAAGGATTTAATAGATTTGGTATAGAGAGTTCAAGGGTAGCAGCTATGAAAATTTGATTATAAGTTCAGGAGCTGCTGGAAACAAATGGATAGAAGATCTATGCTTCCTCTGTGAAGCATAGAACTTCTCAGGTGAATTAAGGCTGTTCCACCATGTAAGGGAACTCAACTTGAGAGAGGAAGAAGTCTGGTCAGTCAGTCAGGCTCAAAGACACAGTATCCACAGCCACCTCGGCACAGTGGACATGGTCTGAGAATGAGGAATGAAACACAATCAAAAGAGTTGTAGATGTGGACACCTAAGCTTGGGCCTCTTGTGGCTGAGAGAGTGGCATTGTTCTCCTTTCAAATACCTCCTCCCTGTCCATGACCTGGCATATAGAACCCCTTTTTCCAGTAGTGATACTGTGTGGCAGTGACAGTGACCACTGGGACCTGCTGTAACCCTGCTTTCTCCCTCCACAAGGTACTAGGAAGCCTTGACTGAGAAAACCTCCAGAATGCTTTTACAGTAGAAAGGGAGAAGAGTTAACCTGGAGAGAGATGCTGGATTTCTCAACAGTGTGCGTGTATGGGACTAAGGGGAGAGTTATTCCAAACATTAAGAGAAGTGTTTGCAGCCCAAGTGGATGGAGTTGTCTAAAGATCATATATTCATTCATTCAACAGTTATTTACTGAGTTTCTGTTAACTATATATTGAGTACTCGGCACTTTTAGACGTATTACATCTTCAACTACAATCTGTTTCTTCCTTCAGCATTCTTTCATTCCTTCTATGTTTCTTAACCTTACCAGTGTGTTGGCCGGTGGTTAGGAGGCTCTATGTGGTTGGACCCCTTTCGGTATGGTTGGTGATGAAGCATTTAGTGGGATGAGTTATCTTCCTGGGACATATTAAACACTGAATAGATATTTGCTCATTATTGGGATTATTTTATCACTGTAGAATTCTATTACCTTCACCCACATCTACATCCCCAAATCAATTCTCTAGATTTTAGTTTCCTTACTGGAAGAAAAAGAGAAAGTTGTATACCAATTAATACATAAGTTCCTTTATAGGTTTATGTTTCCTAGATCCCAGAAGGATAATCTCTTTATTTATTTTGCCAAAGTCTCTATGATGTGGGTCAGCCACCCATGTGAAAGGTGGAGAACCCAGCCATTTTTCAAAACACTGAAGTATAAACTGGGTATTTAAGATCTGTGCATTTTATTGTATGTAAATGAGATTTCTCAATTAAAAAATAGTGTCAGATGTCAAAAAGAAAATTACCACTTACTGAGCCCTTAGTTATAATAACATTCAGTAGTACTAATGAAGTAGAAAGTATATACTCATTTTATTAATGAAATACTAAGCAACATATCCAATTTTAACCCATCATCAATCCCAAGCCTACTGTAGTCATAACTGGCTCTACTTTTCTCATAAACTCTTTCCTGACTCCCACCCTAGGATTCATTAAATTCTGGGTTCTTAGATATCTTTGCTCCAGAAACTCTGGCATAGGCACCATCTCATCTGTTGCTACCGCCTCCGCTGTCTCTCCTCAGTGAATAAACAGAGACTTTTGGTTCCCAAAAGGCTGTCAATTGGCCCTATTTTATAAGTTCTAAATTTGCTGCTAAAGTGTTTTACAAGATACAACCAAACAAAAGCAAGTCTTTTAACAGAAGGTCACAGTTTTGGAAGGGCCTTTTTGGGTTTTAACACTAACACTGGGCATTAAAATTATCTTAAGCAGAGCTGAGATTTTCCTCTAGGTTAGAGAGATGGGTTTTCAATGACCAGTGTCATTTGGGATCCTGGAAAGCAGATAGTGGGTGTTTTTGGCATAATTTATGCCTAGCGCCTCATTCTTCAGTTGACTCAGGTTTCTGGGTGGAGTTTCAGTTTTGTAGTGAGATTCTGGACCTAGGACAACAGTCTGGCCAATTTCCCCTCAGGTCACACTAATGACAAGAAGAAAAGAAAATACTGGCAATCTTTTCACAGGGCAGAGGTAGAACTGAGACCTTCCAATGCTTGTCTCCATGAAAGTTGAGTCACTTGAAGACTGGAAGAATAAGGAGAAGATGCTGGAACGCTTCTCTAAAAGGGCCCAGGCATGCCATGACCATCCCCTGCCTTTGGGTAATGCCTTCTACTCTATAAAATGCTTTTCATACACTGTCTCAGTGGCTTACAAGAGTCCTATAATGTGGAGCTTCCTTGGAACGATTTTTCAGATATGAAAATGGAGACTCAGAGAGTGAAAGAGATTTAACTGAGGACACATAGCTGGTAGGAGATGCAGGAGCACTGTGGACTGCTCTTGTCACCAGCCAACTACCCTGCAAGGATTTGGGATTCTCACAGTTGATCCTTTCAGTGACCCCTAGATGCTTACATCCTCAACCTTACTATGTAAATGAGAAAACTGAAACCTGGGGGTTGTGATGTGGGTGATCTAAAATTAATTATATGGCTCAGTTTCCAGCAGAAGTTACCCAGATTGTCTACACTTGAGTTCATACCAAGTCCCCTCATAGTAATCCTCCACATGGAAAGAATAGTTCCCTCCAAAGCCGGCCTGAGATCTGGATGCTCTGTAATTACATTGCTTTTCATCATGGCCTGTGATTTTAGGAAAGCAGGTTTCACCAGCTGTGACTTGGCCTCTAACAGATAAGCAGTAGCTGATGAATTAGTAGAATCTTTAATTTGAGAACATGGCTCCTTTATAAACTCTTAAGAATTTATCTATAAAATTCTCATTCTTGAAATCAGTCATTAATTAGCCAGAGTCCAAAGACCTTCTCAGGGGTACCACTACTATTTACTGAAGTATGCTTGTGTATCAGGCACTGTTCTAAAGACATCAACCATACTGTCTCAAGTCTTTACAGCAATTCTATGTGCTTCTTTTTTTAAAGAAGAGGAATCTTGTATCCATTCAGGTGAAATCACTTCTTTAATGTAGAGCTGGGATTTGATCAAGGTCTATCAGACTCCCTGCCCATTCCCGTACTCCAAACTGTCTTTTAATCACTGAAGCATAGACCATAGATGTTGGAAGGGACTTTAGATTTTACCTAAGTCAACTTCCTTTTTAAAGAACGTGCAGATTTTAAAGAGGAGGAAAGGGATTATTCACTAAAAGGAATTTCGCCATCCTTTGCATTGGCACAATCAAGTAGGTACAGAGACTGGCACTTTCCTATAGGATTCTCTGTGCCTGGGGGTAAAACTTATTGATACCAGGCCAGTCGTCCAGGGAGGAATCAGAATACACCTGGAGATTACCCGGGGGGTTCAGGACCAGGGGAGAAGAGCCATCGTCATTCAATTGGCTCTCCTAAAGCCAGGACCTTGCCTTCAGTATTGTTTTGGGGACTGGAACATTAAAATTTGGAGGGCCACACCACTCAAATTTCCCTGGAAAATTCCCTGTAATGAGCGACCCACCCATTCTCTCCCTGCTCCTCTCCTTCTTCCTGAGTGAGACATAATCCTAGCAACTGGCTCATGTCACATCATTTTGTTTGGAGAGGATAATATTTTCCTTTCTTCTAATTGAATGATTGAGCCTTTGTGAGCTCACAGATCTAATCTTGAGGCGCGGGTGGGTTAAATTTGGTTATTGAGACATAATAGGAAGTAGTGTTTTGGAGAGTTTGGGTTAGAGAGAATGATTAAATCTTTTTTTTTTTTTTTCCTCAGCCAGAGGCCTTGTTTTAAGGCAAGAGAGGGTTTATCCCACACAGATGGGCTTCTCTCAATCTGGAAGAGCCCACTCAATGCCTCTCTCTGAGGCAAACAAAGGCAAGGAAGACTGTGTCTGCCTTCAGTTATGCACTGTTTTTCCCTGAGGCCATATCTTCCTGGCCATTTCAGACTCAAGGTTTATGAATGGGTGTGGTATATAGCAGGAGTTCTGGACATCAGATTCTCTTTGGTTCTGACTTCAGTCAAGCTACCGGCTCTCTCTGCAGCCTTTAGAAACCTGCTTCTCATTTCAGGCTGTTTCCCCATCTGTGGGCGGGGGGTGGGGAATGACAGTAAGAATCTATATCTGCCACAGCCTCCTTTAGAATTAAGCTTCTAAAGATCATTAAGGATGATTCAATATAACTAAAACATCTTCTGAATATCTACACTGTGCTAAGAGTTGAGCTAAGTAGGAATTCATGGGAAAACTAGAATAGGCAAGGGCTCTACCTTCTTGAAATTTAGAATTGAATATGGAGCCAGACAATAAGCAATTGGCTTTAAGCACATGACTCCTGAAGAGGGGAATGTGATAGTCAACAGTAGTATTTAGCAAAAAGTTGTAACCTATTGTTGAAAAACTATTTTGAAATAAAATAAAATTTTATTTATTAAATGAAAAAAAATTCTGTTTATAAGCAGATATTTCTGCATAATTAGTAGGACATTGCGGAAAGGTCAACTGATCATCAACTGAGTCCAAGGAGAACTATATCTCAAGGTAGGCTTTCTGGGCTATAAGCATCTGATGGGCTAGGACGCCCTGCACCCAGTGGTGCTGGACCACTGAAAGCTTAAGGGAATGCCTCATCCTGTATTAAAGTGATAATCTGATTAATATTTGTAAGCTCCAGGAGAGCAAGGCCTGTCTTTGTCACTCAACATTGCATTCCAATACTCTAGTACAGTGTCTGGCACATGGTTAATACTTAACAAATGTTGTCGAATAAATGCAGTTGAGAGGAGATGAGACAGGAGCCAGATCACAGAGGGATTAGAGCACAGGCTAAGTAAGCTGTTTGGACTTCATGCTGCAGACAGAGGGAAGCCTCAGAATCCTTCAGAGGAGATCAGAAACACTATCAGAGTGGCATTGGAAAGAGAGAACTTTTCAAAACCTCCTGGTGATGTTCCCTGTTTCTTTAGCAAATCTGTGAGCTTCTGATGGATCTTATCTCATGCTTCATTGTGTTTAGCACAATTCCATGCACAGAGAAAGTACTCAGAGAATGTTTGTAGCATTAATGAATGGATAAATGAACAAAGGCAAAGCAACAACAAAAATGGCCCAATACATGGAGAGTGTAGTGTCCAACACAGTCTTGAAATCAGTTGGTGTGAAGTTTGGAATCTCAGTTATATAATTCATTACCCATGGGAAGATATAAAATTTTCTAGGAAAGCTGCAAAGGAGAATCCCTTTTAGAGAGGCAAATCCCTCTTAGTTTCTCCGCATAGTTTATAACAAAGTCCTACAAACCTTTAAGCTGACCCAGCCCAGGTAAGTCACCTAGTATAATCTCTTTATTGTGTAGATGTGAGAACAGAGCCCCGAAGAGTGGATGGGGCTCATCCCAGTTGCTGCAGAGAATTAGAGACAGAGCTAGGACTTGAACCCCGGCCCTCTGGTTTATTACTCCTCATTCTTGTATGGAAAGTGCAATTATCAATAACATTGGCCTTATGATGTCCAGTATTCTAGAAGTAGAATGGAGCCTAGGCCCTTAAACATTCACAGGGTCAAATGAAATTGTTCTTTTGAAAATAATAAATAAAATAAAATAAAATAAAATAAAATAAAAAATAGAAATTGTTCTTTTGGATTGCATAGTACATCACCTTGGCCATTCCATTCCTTTTACCCGAAAGATGTGATAGCTGTCCTTTCATCCCTCCTCATTCCCCAGGGAGATGAGCGGTCAGAAAGGTTGGGATTAGTGAAGGTAAGATTCACACCAGAGGCTGCTCATGCTGGACCATGTATTATATCAATAAACTTAAATATATCTAAAGGCTTATGGGCCCAGGCCGTGGATGGATCCAGAGAAAAAGAGTAAGAAAAGGAGAGTGGGCAGATGAAGGTGAGTGATCACCAGAGTCTCTGCACAATATTAGAGCAGGGACATGCTCAGAGGGCATCTTGCTCAACTTTCCCATTTTGCACAGAGAGGAGACAAGATTGACTCAGATCATGCAATTTCAGTGAAAAGATAAAATCAACTCAACCAGGTTTTAGATCAGATATAGAAGGTGAAGCAGAATGAGAGTCAAGGGCAATATGTGCATGGTGGGGGATATTCTTCATTGGGAAGTGGATCCAATTAGGGTGAAAAATCCTCACTTCAGATTTGCATGTGTTGAATCAGAGCAATTTGGAAACTTTCAAGTAAAGATGTAGCGAGACATTGGCTATGAAGACCTGAACCAAGGAAGAAGATGTGGCCAGGCAATAGAACTTTGAGAGTTAATCAGATCAAATCTGAAACAGTGTGTGTGTGTGGATACTTTGTCTTGATAAAGCCAATTGACCTGGGGAAGTGGGCTTGGGTTTGAGCCTTGAGTGACCCCAGCAACTAACTTCTAGGCAGATTGATGAGCCTGAACCTACAAGAGACTACACAGGAGTAACCTGATGGGATGATAAGATCAGGGCCATCGGGCAACCAGGAAAAGAGAGGTTCAAGAAGTAAGGGAGTGGTCAACAGATTGCAGACTCCAGTTGCCCAGAGTCCCTCTGGTGGTAAATGGCAGACCCCACCCTTGAACCAGGTTTGTGATTTCAAAAACCATGTCTCTTCCAAAATACTATGTTGTGACTCAGCTGTGAGACAAGCTGAATGGTAAAGTGTCCATGATTACAAGCAGAACTGTCCTCTCCCTTCCTGACTCTGTGGCTCCCTAGACCCCAAACACCCTGAGAAAAGACTGAGGTTTAACAGAAAGAAGGTCGACCAGAACTTGAAACTGACTCTGAGTGCACTCAGGCTCCTTTTTGCCAAACTTTCTCCCCACCCCCATCCCCAGGGAAAAGAGTCCAACAAAACTTCAATTCACTTATAATTGCTCCAGTCCCAGAATTAGAAGGATTTTGTTGTTGTTGTTGTTATTGGTCTCCTTCTAACACCCTCAACTGATGCTTTTACAAAACTGTTATTTTAGGGCTGTTTGGACTTGTTTTCTACATAGCTCTTGTTTTCTATTATTTCTCTTTTTCCAGGGTTCAGACTAATTAAAGGAAGTGTAAATCACACCTCGTTTGCGCAAATACCTTTCATGAGGTCTGGAAGCAATTTAGCTTCTGTTTGCCAAAGATCTTTAGGAAAGAAGAAAAAAAAAGCCCCTTGGTTTAAAAAGATTAATTTCTTGGTGCCAAAAAAACCCCATTAAGTGCACCTCCCATTTCTGGGATCTTTTATAGTTTTCATGTGAAAATGGTAGCCAGGGAATAAAAGAGAAGGAAGACCAGATTGGCTCTCCAATTACGTCTGGCCCTCCTGTGCCACCAACTCAGCTGGCCTGCCGCAAATAGCAGGTTTAGAACTCAGCCTGGTCTCACAGGGCATCCATAGTGAATGGAAGGTCTGTCGCTGGCTATCTTTTGCTCCCCTTTCCCTGTCCCAAATTTCAGTCAACCTCCAATTGGTGTTCTTCCCAGGAACTTAGGTCCTTGACCAGGGATGGAGCTTCTCAGCAAGGCTGTGGAGCAGACAGAGCTGTCACCTCAGGCTGCCTCCACTAAAGATGTGCTCCCTGTTTCAGCCCCTATCCCCTTCCCCACTTCTTCTGTCCTGTACATGTCCACGTTTTCTCTAAGAACTGACCCCTGCATTTCCTCAGAAGTGTTAACATCCTAAAGTGTGGAACCACGAAGGGTTTCTCCTTGCTCTTCTAACATCCTCATTTTACAGATGGTGACACTGAGGGCCAGTTAGGGGGTGGTTTATCAGTGGACCTGCACCTGTAGCTCAATAGAGCCAGGGTTAGACCTCAGATCTAGACTCTCGGTCTAAGGCCTTTTCCATTCCTTCATAAAGATAACTCTCTAACAGTGTAATTTCAGACAACAAGATGGAGGGAGAAAAAGTTGTAGGCTTGGAGGGATGATGTATGTTTTGTTCGTCTCATTATACTCTGAGGATGTTTGCATCTGCAACATTCTTATAAAATCAGTCATGGGAGAAGAAGAGATGAGCTAGGCTGACTGTCAGGGTGGAGCAGTAGAATGCAGTAGGAAGAGAAAAACTTTTGATAGATCCAGTATTCAAACCTAGGTCCTTCCATTTTCCAATGTGACAATGGGCAAGTGACTTTACCTTTCTAGGCATCAGTTACCCCATCCATAACATAGGAATAAGAGTACCATTCTCCTGGGGTTGCCAGGACAATTTAACAAGCTAGGGGGTGTAACAGACCCACATTAGAGGCCCAATAAGAGGAGGCTGTGGTTTTTCCAGGTGCCTTCTTTCTTGAGAGTAAATCACAACCTGTGTATGTGGCTACTTCTTGGCCTCTTTTTTCTTTAAGCGTGGAATTTACTTCCTAAGATAATAAGTACATAATAATACAAAAATATTTGGAACTTGTTAAAGCATGAAATTTCCAGGCTGCTTTTCGGCTGATCTGAACCTTCTGTAATTCTTCTGAAGTGGAGAAAGCACCATGACAAAAATAAATTTATACAAGAACGTGTTACACGCTTTAATTCCTTGGTCAATGTATTTTTTCTATTTCAAAAACCTAACATTAAAAAAACTGTTGGTGGAGAGGTAAGGTGTGAGGATAGCAATGATGTTATCTCAGGGATTGGCATGATAGAGTAGAAAAAATATAGGCATTGGGGTCAAAGTCCGGCCCTGCTGCTTCCCATTTTTATGATCTTAGACACAATTTGTTTTTGTTTTTTTTGTTTTATTTTTGTTTGTTTGTTTGTTTTTTTGCTTTTCTGAACTTACAATTTCATAATTTCAAAAGGAGAATTGTAAAAGGTATGTCTGGAGAATTAAAAATGTACTCACACTGTTAAATAGCAGTGAGTGTGAGAAAATTCTAGAAGAAAGAATGCATGCAGTTCCAGAAAGGGGCCCAGAGTCAGATGACCAGCGTGTTCAAGTGCCAACTCTAACCATGATGGGGACTTAGCTTTCTGAGCCCCAGTTTCCCAATTATTTAATAACATATTTTCTTGCTCTTTTCTCAGCCTCTGGCTCCGTCCTCGTCATTGCTCTCCTGGGTTATCATAATGTTTTTCTTACTACTCTCCCTGTCTCCATTCATCCATCCCCTGTCACCCGTCCGATCCTCATCTTTGCAGTCAGTGGGAGGATTCTAAAACCTGTCGTGATTCTCTTTTATCTTCAGGGTAACGTCCTCATTTCCTGGTGAGGTTTATAAGGTTCTCCCAAATCTTACCCCATCCAGCCTCATCTCTCATCACCTTCCTTGGTTCCAGCCGCCCTTATCTCTGGCCACTGCACCTTGCATACCTGCTTTTGAAGAGCCCACTCTTGACTTGAGATTGTTTTAAGAGCTCACCTATAACTCCCCTAATCACTGGATTTAGAATTTAGGTCAAGCGACTCAATATCTCTGAGCTCCAAATTGCTCTTCTTTAACATGGAGAGGTCAGGCCCCTCTCCCCAGGGTTGAAAAAGGAAATAATGAAACAACCAGCATGACTAACCTTGTTCAGTGCATGGCATAGACTAAATACTTTTCACAGGTTGGTCCTCCCTCTTTTTGTTCTCATGTCTTGCCTCCCAGACACCACTTGACACCCAGACTTTGTTCTCACAAGCCTAGTGCTCAGTGCAAACCACTGTCCTGTGTCTCTCTCTTCCACTGGACTGTGGGTTGGTTCCTTGAGAGTCCTTGTAGTTTCTGCACTTGGGTTCTGACCTCAAATCCCAGCTCCATCACTTGGATGAGTTCATTAGAGCCTCCCTGCCTTATCTGTAAAGTGGGAATGGTGACAGCTTCTTTCACAAGGTTGTTGTCGGATTAAGTAAGAAAATGCACATAAATCGCTTAGCAGTGCTTCCGGCACATAGCAAGAACAGGATAAATGTTTGCTGTTATTGGTGTCATCATTCCTGTCTCCTCAGTGCCTGGCCCAGAGATGATACAGGGATGGTTGAAAAGATGAAAGTGCTTTTTGAGCAAGTGTGGGATGAATTTTCTGATGCTTTTCAAAGGAGAGTTGGTAACAGATCCAGGGAGGGGTTTGCTTTGTGTGATTATGGGATCAGGCCAAGGCACTCCTGTTTCCCACAGCTCTACTCCCGCCTTCTTTTCTTGGAGACTTGGGAAGGGGAGAAGAAGGGGAGAATGCCCAAATGTTTATTGTGGGGCAGGCACAGACCTATAGAGCATTGAAGACACGTGATCTGGCAGGACTGTCCTTGCCAACATGCCGTAATCCTGTCCTAGAGCATTTCCTGCCCCAGCCGGCACCCTCTCAGACTGACTGCAGCCACGCCAAGCAGCAGGGTCATCCCCTCCCCTGTCCCTTGTGGGTGCTACCTAGAATGTCTTGCCTTTTCCAAGTCTGATTGGAAGCTCCTTTTTATCTAAAATGCCATGGGCTCAGGCAGTTGACCACCCCGAGTTTGAATTACAACTCCCCTCCTTACTAGATTTGTAATCAGGCCCCAGTGACTCAATATCCCTGAGTGCCAGTTTCCTTGCCTGTGAAACAGGGATATTAATCCCCATTCACAAGACTGTCATGAGGGTTACGTGAAATAATCTAGGTGGTGTGCCTAATCAGCACCTGACATACAGTAAGTGTTTCTTAAAGGATTAGTCTCCCTTCCTCTTTCCGTTGCCTACACTTGCAGCCTGGACCCTGCTCTGCTCCAGCCTCCCAGACATAGGATGAGTTAGTTTCCTGTAACTGAGAGTGTTCAAGGCGGGGCCCAGTGGTGGCCAGATGTAGACAGAGGGGTCAGGCTCTGTGACCTCTTGGATTCTTCCAAACTTAAGATTCTGCTACTCTGTACTATGCTCCCCAGGTTGAGGTCAGTGGGCAGACAAGGGGGCTGTTCATGCTTTCCCTGCTCCCCTCCCCATTTTCCCTTCTCCCTGAGCTTAATTTTGATCCTATACCACGTGGAGACTACTGAAGTTCAATGTGAAAGGGCGAACACCACTGGGACTGTGCTAGAGATAGAACAGTGATGTCACTGATATATTACTTTAGATGAATGTGGGATTTCTGCAGATTTGCTTGACTATCTGCAAAAGGGCAGGTGGTCTACACCCAGTTATAGAAACAAAGAAGCCGTTTAGCTTTGGCCTTGACTTCTTGGAAGGAGAAAAGGCCAGTCCCTTTTTCAAGAGGAAACTAGGTTGGTTGTCTTTCTCTGCCTTCCCAACAAGCTAAATCCAGATGCGTGTTTACAAGCACCTTCTACTGGGATTGATGAGCTGTTTGTTCCGCTTATCTCAGAGGCAGACAGCTTTCCCTCTGCGTAGCTGCAGCAAGCTCACTCTCAGGGCTTACAACACAATTGGGGTAGGGTTGGCCTGAATTGGGAGGCAAAAAGGAACAGTTGTGAGCAGGTAGGTATAGACCTGATGCTGCCCTTTTGACTGTACTGCTCATTGCATTTGTATAAGAGATTCTCCCCGTCCAGAAAGGCCTCATTTTCCTCCTCTCTCCATCTAACTCAGGGTTGACAAACTGTGGCCTATGGACTCGCTGCCTATTTTTCAAATAAACCCTAATTGAAATACAACCATGTACATTCATTTACTATTGTCTATGACTGTTTTCATGCTACGATAGGAATGTCAAGTCCTTACAGCAGAAGCTGTCTGTCTCAAGTTCTGAAAATATATACTGTCTGGCCCTTTACATTAAAACGTCACTGATCTTACTAAGCCCTCCCCAACCTTCAAAGTGTAGCCTCCTCCAGGAAGCTTTCCCTGATCTTCACCGTTCTCACCAAGTGTTCTCACCCCTGATATATGATACCACTTTTTGAATCTACTAATTTTCACTACGATATTTTTCACTCTTTTTATGTTTGTTTGTTTGTTTTTTAATATAAGCGTAGCATACAGCGCTTGTGAAAAGGGGTTCCCTTTTTAAACTTCCTGTCAAGCTATACTCAGCAGTAGTGAACAAAGTAGAAGTATATGTATTTTGAGGAGAGGCACGCTGGTGTCAAGTCTTGCTCTGTCACTACCCAGTGCCATGACATGGGACCAGTCACCTCACCTCTCTGAGCCTCTCTTCTCATCTGTAATTTAGGATAATTACGTAGTAACTACCTGTCCAGGTTATTATAAGACGCGAAGAGATCAATTAAAAATGACACACAACAGCAAAAACAAAACACGTGACCGCTGTTAGAAGTGGGAATTTAATAGTAATTGACTTATGGTAGTTGGGACCTTGCTTTGTCAAGGTATAAATTTAAATTTTCTCTCATAAAATTTTGGTAGAGAAAAAAAATCTGTTATCCATGCACTTTGAGAAACACTGTATGCAGTGGCTGCATGTTTTGGAAATTCATAAGACACGTTATCATAGTAAAGGGTCTGAGCTATCCTGAGTGAAAGAAGTCTGTTTAATTTTATTTAACACTGTATTTTAAAGATTTTTGCCCACATCTTGAAATAACTAGTAATGTCTCATGAGAGGTAAAGTTCTGAAAAAACACTTCAGACCAATCGGGCTAGGTGGTCCTTAGGTCCCTCTACGACCCTGTCATACTGAGTTTCCAGAAACAGCCTCTGCTTGCCAGCCTCCTCCTTAATCACCAGCAGAAGGAATGCAATGGAAATCTACTCTTTTTTTTTTTTTTTTTGCATAAAATGGTGCCATTTAGGTTCGTTTGTTCTATAAGTCAAGAAGTAATAAATATACCGACCCCTAAGCCCCAAGGATATTTGCCATAAAGGCTGTTTGAGAGTTCTGCCTTTTGGCCTGTGTGTGTGTGTGTGTGTGTGTGTGTGTGTGTGAGTGTGTGCACACGCACGTGCCCACATGAGAGCACACAGCTCCCTTCTCTTCTGGTTGAGGCTCTTAGAATCACATACCTGGGGCATTGCAGATCCCGGCGCATCCATGACTCTCACAGTATGCCTGACCTCCTCACAGCCAGTGCACCGGGAACTTAACAGTGTTCATCTTGCACACTCGACCCCTCCCTCTCTCTGGAAAGCTTTCTTCTCAACCTTCCAAAGTAGAAATTGAGGCCTTAGGGAATTATTCTTTGGGGGAGAGGCATGAAGTCATCAGGTAAGTGTGGGCTTAAGATTCTGACTTGCCCGAATATAAACTGGGAGTAGCTGTTACTTTCACGAGTGGGGGCCAGCCCACATTTTGCAGCCTCATTTCAAGGGCGCTCAGGGAAGTCTTTCTGACCACCCACTCAGGACACGTGGGTCGTGCACCCTGTGCCTCACTGCACTTAATAACATTCTCTTTCATTCCCAGAAGCATCTCAGTTTGAAAGAGAAATTGCATGGTCCTATCCCCTTCTCAGGCCCTTTATTCACCCAGTTGGGAGTCTCAGGGGCAATCTGGATAGGGAAAGAGGAATCCCCAGTTGTGCGGGCCATTCGTGGTCCACGTGGCCAACAGAGGGCGCCCCCACTCCACGCAAGGCTGGAATGTGGATCCCGGCAGGCCGGGAGAAGGTGGCCAGCTGACCTTTCTCCAGGCTGTTCTCGGGTTGCCAGAGCAGCGGAGGTGTCAGCTGAGAACAGTCACAGCCTAGGGAGGAGAGGGGAAGCGGGGAGGCTGGGGCACCCGAAGGGGAGGAAGAGCTGGCAGGGGAAACAGACAAACATCTCACAGAGACAGGGACACAGGGAAACGTGCAGCATATGCACACTGTACCTACAAACAACAAATGCAGTACACCCTACGCGGACACCAGATGCAACTGAGAGATCTTTTTTTAAAAAAAACTCACAGGATGCAGAACCACAACGTGAATGCCATCCACTGCACACAGTTGCACACGGCGTGGTCATCTCGCCCAGCTAAGCGACAGCACAGGCACACACACACACACACGGAAACACGTTGCCCCCGCAGGGACGTTCAAGCCGTGTACAATATACAAAAGGCAGATAACAAAGACACACACACGTGGTAAGTGCACAAGCATACTACCCAGTGAACCCACAGCCCATACGGAGACACCCAGCGTGGGGGATAGCACTCCACACACAACACACACCCCTAGAGGCATATCGTAGACAAGCAACAGAAGCACAAACAGCCAGCTCCCCACAGGCATACTGTAAAGACATATGTTATGTGCATATGTAATGGCATATGCCATGTGCATCCACCCAACACAAACAGGCACATATAACACATTAGGCTCCATCCACTTGCACAGCACACACCACATAGTGCTCACGCTCACTGTGTGGGTACAGGCAGAAGCACTTGGAATTCAGTAAATGTTTCTATGGGAAAAAGGAGTGGGAGGCCAGACATGGGGTAAGAGAAGAGAAAGGGGGTTGAGAAAGATAGAAAAGAGGACAGGGGAGCAAGGGAAAGTGAGGAGCAGCCCAGGGAGGAGGCTGGAGACCAGATCTGGTACTCAGCTGGCCTCGTCTCCTTTCTCTGCTCCAGTCACTGTAGCAAAGAGCAAGCTGGTTTCGGGAGGTGGTCCCCTTGGAGAGGCCACAGATTTGGAGGCTACAGCTGGGCCAGTGAGTGGTGCCTGTGGAAGAGAGAGCCACCAGCCTGGGTCCAGGGCTTGGGCCTCAGTCTTGGCAGGCACCTCAGCTCCCTTTCCCTGAGTCTCTGCATCTCTAGTTTGTCCCCAGCACCCACCCACTCCACCTCATTGACTCCTAGCCTATCAGTTGCTTATGGTCCACAATTTGGCTTTAGCTAAGCAGCAGTGTTACAAAGAAACAATAACTCACACCCTCAGGATATAGTCTGTGCCCACCTTTTAAAGTGCACTTTTTAAAAATAGACTTGAGGGATTCTAAGAGGAGTTGCCCCTCCAGGGAAGACAGGACAGGTTGGGATGATAACAAAACCTTGGGTTGTGAAGTTGCTGGTCATTTCCCAAGGGCCTATGAGCCCCAGTTTTTAGGCCTGGCATCGGGTCTCACCTTTGTTGCCGACATGCCAGTTCCCAAAGTTCCTGGTGAGGCCCTCTGTCCTCACATGGGTCAGCCCTCAGCTCCACCATCCTGTTGCCTAATGTGTGAGCTGGATGTCAGGAACGATTTCTGGCTTCTTGGGTTTCCCTAGCTGTTACAGATCGAGAAAAGAAAAAATGGCAAGAAAAGCGGTGAGCCCAAATGTGGATTGAGACTGAAGAGATCTGGTTTCCGTTCACTAGTGCATGTGGTCTTTCTTTTCTGTATCATGCAGTGCTGTTGTGGGATCTTAGATAACAGCAGAGGTGGAAGGAACAGTTGGGATCACCTAGTCGTTTTACAGGTAGGAAAACTGAGGTCCAATAACGTGCCTTAATTTATTAGTGCTATGATTTGAGTAATAATCGTATTAGGAACTATGCAACGCACTTTGCATGTGCTGTCTCATGAATTTTCAGTAAGGCGAGCATTATTTGTGTTTTCATACATGGGCAAACCAAGGCTCTTAGACGTGAAATGGCTCCCCATGGGCTGCACAGCTAGCTGGTGACAGCACTGAGATGCAAACCAGGCCTGTCTGATTCTCAGCAATCATCCCTAACTGCTGTGAGCCCCTGGCCTCCCTGACCATCCTAAAGACATGAGTATGGGCAGTTGCTCTCGATTTAAGGGAAAGAGAACTCAGGTCAGTATCTTGTTCAGTGTCACACAGCCGATTATCAAGACCCAGAGCCCCAAACATCTCATCTGTTTTCCTTCCTACTTCCCCCTAGAC
Source organism: Cynopterus sphinx (assembly GCA_030015415.1). Taxonomy (NCBI): domain Eukaryota; kingdom Metazoa; phylum Chordata; class Mammalia; order Chiroptera; family Pteropodidae; genus Cynopterus; species Cynopterus sphinx. Next base: position 116,792,738 of record CM057385.1, on the reverse strand, counting down.
CAAGCTTCGCCCTATCACTCACTCTTCTTTCTGGGTTAGTAAAGCACTAACCCATAGTAAAATGTCAGGGTCGAAAAGGCCTCAACTTATCTAGAAAGGATCTTTTTGAAATGGTGGAGCATGGTGTTCACCCTGTCCTGGGGCTCTTTCTCGTGTCACCCAGTTGTTAATTGCATCCTGGTTGGTTCCTTTGTGAAGGAGGTCCCTCTACCCCTTGGTCCCTTGAATCACACCAGTCTCAGTTTGGTCAAATTCCTGCTCCACCTCAGGTGGCATTAGCTCTCTTTATTTTAGGCCTGGCCCCGTCCATGTATGTTCAAGTGCTATGTGACAGTCAGACCTGGGCTCGGAGTGGGACCAGACTCAGGCTGGTGAAATAACCTACCCAGCGCCTCCCTCCACCCAACAAAGGTGATGTGTGTTGAGAATGGAGTCCTGGGTGACAACGCCAGAGGCTGTGGTGTTCCGATAGTGTTGTTTATTCTGGTGGGATCTGTCTATTACTCGGTGAGAAGATTTACACCGGAATCGTCCAGCTGCGTCTGCTGAGATTTGGCCACAGACTCTGGTTTCCAGGATGGAGAGGTTAATGGCTGCTTTTGTTCTGAAACATACTTAATTTTCTCCCTAGCTATTCTCAGTCTTTAGTCTACTTATCATAAAGCATGTACAAAATTCCTTCCTTGTGATGAGTTCACTGTGCATTGGTCCATTAGGACAGTCCTGGGCTGAAATTCCAAGCAACCTGCGCCAACGAGGAGGGCACCCAGATTTTCCATCTGCAGGATGGATCTCACAGTCATTCCTTTTGCCTTGTATATTTCCTAATCTCTGTCCTCAATCTAGAAGGAGAAATAAAAAAGTGGTTTTTATTTTTTACCTTTGGGGACTTAATCTGAGTTATTGATGGCATCTAAACAGGATGCTTAGACCTTGGTCAAGAGACAAAGTGCCTGAATTATATTTTCAGCTCTGCCATCTGTTGGTAGTTTAATTATGTCTTTAAAATGGGATGATGATAATACCTCATAAGGTTGCTGGGAGATACAGTATACAGCAAAGTCTCAATGAATGTTAGCAATGACTTTTGCTACCTATTTCTTTATTGTTCTTGAAGGTACCATCTCTCTGAGACTTAGTTTCCATGTCTGTAACAGGGAGATGGTAGTTTTCACCTTGGCATTTGGGGAGGGGGTGTTAAATGAGAAAGTGCTTAGTATAGACTGGATGGGTAGTAAAGGCTCGATAACTAGTAGATAAGGTTTTCATTCCCTCTTTTCCCTCCCTCCCCTCACTCCCTTCTTTTCTTCCTCCTTCTCTTCCTTGATTCCCTTTGTGAAACAGTCCCACAGCACCATCTTTCATTCAGGCTTTACATCTCTTATTTTAAACCACCTCTTATTGGTCTTGTTGACTTCTGCCTTTCTTTTTTTCAGTCCATTTTCCACATCACAGCCAGACAGATCACCTAAGGTCTTTCTTAAGAATACAGCAAATGACCGCTCTCACTTAGCAAAGCCTACATTTCTAGGAGCATGAGAGTCCCCACCCACCTCTTGGACCCATGGAGAAGCTGCAGGTACACAAGCAGTCCAGCCTAGTGACCTGACAGAGACTTCCAGTGACAGGCTGAGTACAGGGCCCTTCCTGAGAAAAGTACTCAGGAGTGAAGCAGACAGGGGAGGGCTGTCAAAAGATGCCCAGTAGAGACGCAGGAACCCAGGCCTGCAGGCTGGCAGAGGTATACTGGAACCGGTTTCCACTGGGCCCGGAGGGCACTAGGCACATCTCTTCCCAGCTCCATCTTCAGCAAAGTCACACTGACAGTGTAAAATTGGAAGTGACGTTGTAGTGGAAATATTTACACCATGGAAAGCAGCCAGTGCTACAAATCAGTACCTTTTATCCTTTTTCGTTTTCCTCCAGAGAGCCAGTTGTTAAACATTCACCAGCACACCACTGAGGTTCGGTCTCATCAGTTGTTCACAGTCATGTGAGCTCTCTGACCCTCAGTTCCTTCATAGATACATTGAGGATAGTGTGTTATGTTAGCTCAGGTTCTCTGAGAAGCTCATGCTGAGATGGGATGAAACATCCAAGGGTTGTATTAGGCAAAACACCTGTCTGATAGAAAACTTGAGTTACTGTAAAGGCTGGTAGAGCCATCAGACTGTGGTACAAATCTGACCCTGAGTAGAGGAGAGAGAGAAGGAAGGTTTAAGGAATGTTTGGCAAGGCAGTTAAGGGGTCTTCAAGACAGTCTTCTACCGGAGGAGGAGTCCTGTGCCTCCCAGGAATTGGCCTGCCTCTAATCCCTGCCACATTTAGTCACTGGCCAGAAGCAACCTGTAGGAGGCATTGCTTTCATGCAAATGTGATGGAATTTGGACCACTCAGATGACTGCTCTTGGTTCTTTGAGCCTCCCCATAGTTTGATTCCAGCAATGCATTCTCATGGGTGCTACAGACAATAACACATCAAATCCCATGGATGTATATACCTTATCCAGATCACTCTTTACACTTTAAAAAATATTTTCAAAGCACCTAAATTTGTTCCAAACACTGTGCTGAGGCCAGGGGGTGAAGAGAGGTTTGAAATATTGTCCTTGACCTTAGGAGACCCATACAGGGCTCTCTGACGAGTAAATAAACACATTCAGGATCGTGTGCAAAGTAAGGAGATGGAAAAGAGGCCTGTCAGTAAAGGGCTGCATAGAAAATAAATGGTTTGATGATCCTTAAATGAGCCCACTATTGGTAGAGTGTGAATTCTAGATAGAAAAATCTTCAAAAGCAAAATCTTGGAGATATGAAAGAGCAGGGAAGATTGGAGGACTTGCGAGTGACTCTGCATGGGATTGACATAAGATGCAAGAGTGGACCTAGTGAGAAATGACCTTGAAGAAGGAGTCAAGGCCAGGCTAGGCTAAGGAATGGGACGCATTTATTAATTTTTAGACTGTAGATAAGTAAGGAATATTATAGACTTTTTATCAAATGCACATTTGGAACGATCACTGATGACAGTTGGAAGATACACTGGAGGACTATGACAGGAGGTGGGAAGTCAGGACAGGAAGCAAGATCCATGTGGCATGGAGATGGCAGGGACAATGAGTGTAAGAAGGAAAGCCAATCAAGAGGCATTAAGAGCTTACACAAGTAGATGACTCTTGGATTTGAAAGAATATGAGAGTAGAGATCCTATGATGATATCTAAGAAGCTAGCTTGTATTATACATACTTGTAACCACATCTCTCTCTAGACCATAGTTTTTTAACTTAATATCATAACCCATTAGTGAGTCATGAAATTAAATTACTGGATTGTGAGCAACATTTTAAAAAAATAGTAGAAAAGAATATATAATAATAATAGAAATAGAAAAGAATACGTGTAGCAAGGATAAATATAATCTCATAAAGCTTTGTTTCAGTCATATATATATATGCGCATGTGTATAGTAGGTTAGGATGTAAAATATATGAATCACAGTAAAAAAAAATTTGAAATGCACTTTTCTAGGCTATGAACTCTTATAGAGCTGGGGTTATAGCTTACCCATCTTAACTAAACTAATTATAGAATTGCAGGAGGCTTTTGGTTCTAACTGACTTCGTATACTGTTTTACATCATTGAGGATGCCTCTGAATTGTAAAACGATGTTTGAAGAAGTTAAAGGATTTCTTCAAGATCCGATAATTCTCATAATACCCTTCACAATACCTGGTTTAATTAAGAGAATGAGTGGATCAGTGTACGCCTTTATGAATGAATACAGATTATAAATTAATGTAGCAGCTATACACGAGTAAATAAATGAATGAATAGATGAATTCATGAATGAATGAATAGGTGAATATCTTACTACATTAAAAACAGGATGGACAAATTAACAAAGGAAGGAAAGAAAGATGAGAGGGGGGAAAAGGAATGAGGGAAGGAGGAAGGAAACTATCAAATCCCCTCATAAACACTATGAGTCTATAGACTCCCAGCCAAGGAGTGAAGAATTTCTGAATGACCCCAGGCAGGGGACCACAGCCAGTTGGAATTATTCATGTGGTCAGCACAGAGATCAGCCAAACTTGACCGAGTGATGACGGTCTTGCAGTAGACTTTGTTACGCACCCGTTTATAGGGTGAGCTATTAACTGGCCCAGCATGGGGGTAGTCAGGCGCCTGACATCAGAGAATGAATGAGGTGTTTGGGGTGGGGAGAGATGGGCTCTTTTCCCCAGCGCTGGTCTGCTGAGTCATCCCTAGCTTTGAGGGCTGCCATGCTATTATTCATCAGTCCCATGACTAGGAGCCAACCCGTTCCATGCACTCTGGGCCACCACAGGAAGTTGCACATTTAGTTCTGGGGAGAAGTGCATTCAGGTGAAGAGCAGGAATCCAGAAAGCCACCTGAGATCACTAAAAGTTAACCAAGCCTTAGTCATTTTAACTATTGGAATCAGATCTAGAGTTTCTCTATTTCTTCTAACTTCCTTAGCTTCAGTTTACTCACCTATAAAGTGGACATTATATTGATCGTATAATAGTTCTAAGATCCATGTGCTCTACAATATTCTAAATAAATGTTTATTCTTTCCCTTCCTTCTTTGTCTTCAAATTTCTCACATTTATCATTCCATCACTAATTCATTTATTCAATAAATACCTATGGAGTGCTCACTGTGTGCCAGGCACCAGGTGCTGGGGATACATGAGTGAAGCAAAGAGAAAATACTCTTGCTTTTATAGAGCCAGGATTCTGGAGGGTGGTGTCACAGTGTTCATAACTACAGGGGCACCACTTACACAGCTCTAAAGGATACCTCTAGAAGGAGGAGGAGACAGAAATGGAAAAAAAAAAAACAGAAAAAAAATGTTTAGGCAAATACTTGAAGATGAGGGACTAGGAAGAAGAAGGCCCTTGGCAGAGGGAAGAGCAAGTGCAAAGGCCCTGAGGTAGGAGCATACCTGCTGTATTTGATAAATGGCAAGGGAACCATTGTTCATGTTGTTCTCTATCAAAATTTATTTTCTCCTGATGTTCTTCCAAGAGAAAGAATTCTTAATTACCCTCCATGCCCAGCTCCTTTTCTTTGGGTGTCTGGGCAGAGGAATTGCTCTGTGATTATCTGCTTAAATCTGTCATCTCACTGAAGAATATAGGTTCTGTGAGGCCAAGGTTCATGCCTCTCTGGGTCACCTCTGTGTCTTGCCCACCAAGAATATTCTCGGGCTGAGAACATGCATTGAATTAATATTTATCGAATGCATTATTAAATGAACAAAAGAGCCTTCTGAACCTTCCCTCTCACTTTTGCCAAATCAGTGCCTCCTCATCCTTCACCTTTCAAGGACCTGCATAAACCTTATTTTCTCCAGGAAGCATTATTCAACTTGTCAAGGTCATGTTCACATCATTTTGACTTGAACTTCAAAGTCTTCACAGGAGAACATAAGTCCTATGAGATTCTAATACACAAGCCGTGGAACACAAGAAGAGTTCTGGAATCAGTTACTTGGGAAATTGTTGGTTAATCAAATCTAAGTGTGTTTCTTTATCCCGTGACTTCTCAGAGACTTTAATATGTTGAAGAGCATCGTGACTCTCACTGAGGGATTGTTATAGAATGTTTTTTAAATGTATATATTCTACTATGATGCACCTTTTTCCAAAGGCATGCTCTTCAGGAGCCCACTCTGGGGAGTAATGGGTCGAAAGTTGGTTGGGACTCTCCCAGCTTTTGGAATATTCTTTGGTTTAACCTCAGCCTACCTCTGTCATTCTAGCTTCATGGCCCAGGGCAGTCACTTTGGTTTTGATTGCTACCTCCTGCTTGCCTGCTGAGAAAAAGGCTGCTCAGGAAAGAGAAATGACTTCAGACTTTAAAATTTTCCTGGCTAGTAGTGAAGCCTTAATGAAATATAAAGACTCACAATTATGAAAATTGGGAGAAAGCCAACAGAATGAAAAGGGGACACCTATGACCCAGGTCATGGAAAAAGAGGGCATGGCTTTTTCCTTCTTACCCTCCATCACTACCTTCTTGAGTAGTCTCAACAATTGAAGTTTGGCAGGTCAGTTCATGCTGTAAAAATTAAATTAGTGGCGGTATGTAATGGATGCAGCTTGATACCCAAAGGGATGGGATCTTTATCTTTGCTCCCTGGGGCTTGTGAGAGATGCCAACAGGCCCCTCCAGATTTTGACAGGGAGGCTTAATTTTTCTCAGTCTCATTTTGTCTGTGTCTCAAAATCGTTTTCTGTTTTTGTTTTTCTCTCTGGTAGTTTCCTTTGTCTCATAAAGTTGGAATGATTTTTTTCTGATCTGGAACCTGATGATCTAGCCAAAGGTTAGGAAGTGCAGGATGACAACTGGTACAGTAGAGAGATGAGAAAAACACAACTGGATGTGCTTCAGCTTATGTTATTTTACTTCAGTTCCATTGAAGTCCAGGAACATTTCATGAACTTCTACCAAGGCCCCTATAATAGGCATTGGGAGACTAATATGAACAAATCACAGCCATTGATCACAAGACCTTTCCAGCTTAGTAGGGGAGACCAACATGGAAAGGTGATTGAATTGTCATGATGCACACTGGTTTCTTGGGCCTAAAGTGACAGGGGACCCAGCCAAGAGGAATTGGAGGGTTTATGCTCATGGAGGGTTTGAAGCAAGGACTCTTTTCTGTTGTTTGTAAGAGCATTGGTTTCCAACATGTATGATGTCTCCAGATGATTTCCCCTAAACTCTCTCAGCCTTAGTTTTACAAACAGACCAGGTTCATCTAGACAGTTCTTTGTTCAGGCCTCCTAGCACAGGAACATATTGTCCTCTGTGCCTGTGGTTCCTTTCGAACATTATTCATGATTCATAGTTAAAATAACTTTCACTTCTTCCAAGTAGCTTTCTTACTGTGTGTCTCCCATCCAGGCCCAAATGCTTAAATTTTGTGCCTCTAGAACAACCTGAGTTTCCATCAGTGGATGAATGATTCAAAATGAAAAGTGTGTGTGTGTGTGTGTGTGTGTGTGTGTGTGTGTGTGTGTGTGTGATTTGAATGTTATTCAGCCATAAAAAAAAAAAAGAAAGGAATCCTGTTTTTTGTGCTAATATGGTTGAACCTTGAGGGCACTATGCCAAGTGAAATATTTGAGACAGAGAGAGACAAATGCTATACATTCTCACTTACATCTGTTATCTATAAAAGCTGACGTCAAAGAAATAGAGAGTAGAACGGTGGTTGCCTGCACCTGGGGAGTGGGGGAAATGGGGAGATTTTGATTAAAAGGTGCAAACATCCAACTATAAGATGAATAAGTTCTGGGGATCTAATGTACAGCATGGCGACTGTCATACTGTCATTAACAATTATGTATTATATACTGGAAAGTTGTAAAGAAAGTAGATCTTAAAAGTTATCACTACACACACACAAAGGTAATTACGAGACAGGGTAGTGGTGTTGACTAAACTTATTGTGGTAATTTCACAATGTATACATGTATGAAATCATCATACTGTGTACCTTAAACTTACAAATGTTATATGTCAATAATATCTCAATAAAGCCAGAGGAGAATGATCAGTAATTAACCCCAGAAAATAAAGTGTTATACAAGAAAATCAATGTCATAATAATATACCATCGGCTTACCATTAAACAAAACCCTGTGCCCAAACATGGTATATATTCTCTCATTCAAAAAGTATTTACTGAATGGCCCCTGGGTTCTAGATATATTTTGCTAGAGTTTAGAGATACCTGTGTCAAGAAGACAGACACATGAATTGAATTATGAAATTAATGAACGTAGAGTATTCCCCCTCTTATCCACGGTTTTGCATCCAGTGGTTTTAGTTACCCACAGTCAACCATAGGTCAAAAATATTAAATGGAAAGTTCTAGAAATAAACAATTCATAGGTTTTAAAGTATGTGCCATTCTGAGTAGCGTCATGAAATCACACACCATCCAGCTCTGTCCCACCCAGGACGTGACTCATCCCTTTGTCCATCGTCTCCACGCTGTCGACTCTCCCTGCCCATTAGTCACTTAGCAGTGGTCAAGGTTATCATATCAACTGTCATGGTGTCACAGTGCTGGTGTTCAAGTCACCCTTCTTTTTGACAGTCAGTCACCAATCTGTCATTTGTGTTTGGTTTGTTCATTTTGTTTTGCTGACTGATCTGTTGTAAGCACAAGAATGACTGCCTCATAATAGATAATAAATATTTACTAAATGAATATGAATGAGCATTTATTAAATATCTATGATGCACCAGGCAATTTTACGTAATTTCTTAGATCCTTCTTATCAGTCTCTCATGTGGTAGGTAACGTTCTCATCTCTCTTTTATGGCTGAGGAAATTGACGTACATCTTGGCTTCAGCTCTGGCTTTTTCTTCTGGGCCCCAACGTATCAGGTGCCTAGAGGAAAACAAGCTAACCTGGGATCTGGCAGGTGCCTCCTCTCAGTCAGAGTAGATCGGGGGGGGGGGGCTGTTGGGCTCAAGACTGAGATGTAGGCTGAGCTCGGTGGCCTGAGAGAGTCCAGCCCAATTAGAACCCTTGGCTCAACTGAGTGAACAGGTACAACTTTCTCAGATTTACTATTATTAGGCTGCTTAGGTTCACGTCCCTGAGCTAAACAACCTGGGCCAAAGCAAGGCCAAGTCGTTGGCCTGTGACCGCGGGCTCTGATCCTGCTGAGAAGTGGTTTGTGTCCTTCGCAATAAGCTTTCTTGCTCCACAGAGAAAGAAAAGGAGGGAACCTTACGTAATTATGGTTCAGCAACTCAGTGAAGGCATGACCTTAGGCAAATCGCATTTTGCTTTTCTCTTCAATACAGTTCTAAAATGGTAGCCATATTTATCATGCAGAGGTGTAGAAACTCAGAGACAGCAAGTGTAGTGTTCAGCATAGTTTCCATTATATGAATAAGCCTCCCTAAGTGGTAGCTGTCACTACTGTTGCTATTTGCACTGTTATTTTACCCGAAGGTCTTCAGCTGGTTTACCATGGGCTTAATTTGGGACTCAAGGAAAAGTAGAGACTATGTAGTGACAGCAGTCTGAGAGTCCTGGGAGGATGGGGACAGTGCCCTTCATCTTAGTCCCCGAAACATAGGACGTGGCTCATAGTGAGAGCCCAGGACTCATTTGCTGAACGACTGATCAACATCAAAGTAGACGTGGTTATTCTATCTCTGTGCTTATAATTCTGTAAAAACAAAAATCCAACAAGGTATACTCAATCATAGATTCTTGGAATGTGGACAGCGCTTGAAGCAAATGCCAAGTTCAGAGCTGTTAAAGAAGCAAAGAACAACATGAAAGGTGTGTGTGTGTGTGTTTTGTTGTTATAATGTTTTATTTGTCTGTATTATCACTGTGCCTCTTTCATCCTGGAGGTTTATTATTGCTCAGAGACATAGAAAAGATTACACTTGTTTATGTGTACTTAGAAAAAAGTATGGGAAATATATACCAACATGCCCACAGTGGTGGTTTTGAGGTGGAGTGATTGCAGGTAATTTTTATTTTTTTCTCTTTGCTTATATATACTTTCCAGTTTTCCAGTGGGGGACTGTGTATTACTTAGGTAATTTATGTAGCAACATAAAGGGACTCAGCCCAAGGTCTTCTAAATTATAGTTCTTTCACTTCTTTCCCAACCTGTGTTTTCTTTAAGGACAATTTCCAAGCGGCAAGGCCCTGTCTGAATTGAGAACAAGAAGGACACATAAAAAAAAAATGTGGTGGCAGTTCATGCTAAGAAAGGGCAAAAAAAGGGAAAGCAAATATCACTTAAGGAATTGTATTACTTGCTATCCACCCTGCTAACTGCTGTAATTACACTCTTATTTAATCCAACCCGGATACTGCGAAATTAGGCATTACTCTTCCCATTTCACAGCAAAAGAGACTGAGACTTGTAGAGGTTCAATCAGTTTCCCCACCCTCGCCCCAAATCAGGAAAGCAGTAGGTATTAGACAGAAAACACCATGCTTTTAACCACATCACTGAATTAAACAATGCTTAGTTGCACCCAGTGGTGCATATATTGACATATCTCTCCATCTACATTTCTGTGTGTGTATACATATACATATATAATTATGCACACACTATCACTGTAATATTCACATGTATATACATGTGTGTACATATACACTAATGACTTCGGCTTTCTTGGTGCTTACAGGAAAACAAAAGATAAGGTGGGTAGAAAATTATTTTGACATGTGAATGTAGTCATAGATACATGTTTTCTTATGATCCAGATTTACTTTGTTAAATTCAGGGACATTCGTATCGAGAACTGGGACACGGTCCTAGAAAGCCAAGGCTGGAAGGAATCTTGGTGATCACCTAGTGGTTATTAACTTCTTTCTTTCTCTCCTCCTTTGTCTCTCCTTCGCTTTCCCCTTTCTTTTCCTTCTCTTTTTTAAAATCAGCTGAACACTGTCAAACCAAATTTTTAAAAACCCAAAGGAAAAAACAAAATGAAAGCAGGTGGCCTAGGGTTCTAGGCTGAAGCCTCCTATTTGGTGCTCAGAGGTATGTCTAAAGAGCCCTAGGACTTAAAATCCAGGGATCTAGACCCCCATGTGTATCACGGATAAGGAAACTCAAGACCAGGGATGCAAAGACATTTCTCCAGTTCTCTCAGAAACTTCTTAGTAGAAATGAAGTGGGATTCAAATACTCACTCACCTTTATTGCAGTCATTTCTTCAAATTTTTCTGTTTCTACTGATGTAAGGTACCCAGAGGGCAGAGGCAGCATCAGTACTGTTCCCCACTGTACCTTCCGTACCTAGTTCTGAGCCACACAACTTATAGTTGTTGAGCACGGTATTGCTGAGTGGATGATCAGATGGATAACCACAGCAGGTCCTTTCTGCCCAGGCTGTGCTCCTGTGCTGTGTGTTTATGATGCATCCACATGCCGGGTCAATATACTTGTAGAACTAGGAGCCCCCAACTCAAGATACTAATTCTCCTGAGTAATAATCTACCCCTCCCCATGCCCTGCTCCTTGAGGCCTCTCATCCTATAGCCAGTAGCTCCTGTCATTTGGCTGTCAGGTTCAGGGTTGAGATTTTTGGTTTGTTTTTAAGTTTCGCTCACCCTGTTTATTTAGTGAATATTGACTCTGTGGAGAAATTCATCTCATTTTCTCTCCTCCTCCCCTTTCAGAGCTGGGGACCTCTTCCTCTCCAGTCTTCAGAAAGCTGTGCAACAGCTTTCCCTAAGGTCAGATTTAGCCAGAGGCCTTGGTAAGCGCTGATGGTCTGGTGGGGAGGGGAAGGAGGTGGAGTGTACTGAGTGGGGAGAGGAAAACCCACCTTCATCCTTCTTAAACCTGCAGTTTGTCTTTGTCCTGGCATCACCCTCTTGATCTGCTATATTGCAAGCTGGGATGGGGAGGAGGAGGGTACTGGAGAAGGGACCCTGCTGCATAGGGCCCTGAATAGCTTGGGCTCAGAGATTCCAGCTGCACATGAGTGGGCCGGCCTGCACAGCTGGCCTTGCCTCTCTTCTTGGCCAGGGAGCAGAGAGGCCCAAGCCAGGGAAGCTCAGAGAAATCACAGGGCCTTAGCCTTTTGCTGGGATGGCCTCTGGGCAGCTGTGGGCTGTTTTCTGTGGACTCTAAAAAACACTCCACTCTTCCCAGAGCCCCTGTCGTCTGCTTCTCTCCTTTATGTGTAACTGGTTGAGGAGAAGAGAGGGTCCTGCACATCTGGACCATACAAAGTAGTTTTCCTGAAAACTCAAGCCGGGTTTCCCTGAAAACCAAAGTGGATTTGATCCCCTTTAGCATGTCCTGGCTGGCAGACTCATGGTTCGAAGAGCACAGATAATCTCAGAGTTCCCCCTCCTTGTAGACCCTGCAAAATCATCAAGCACAGTTCCCCCTACCCCTCATTCAAGCATTAGCTTCACGAGTTGCCATACCTGGGATATTATTAACTTAATGTGTTCTTCTTGAAATGGACTCATTTCTTTTTTATTATTTTTATTTTTGGTTAAATCAATAATTTCAAAATGGAAATTTATATCACTACCAGTAAATAGAAAACCAGGATTACTTGCCACAAATAGAAAACAACTCTAAAAATCAATACGTTGAAAACAAAACAGTTTATATAATTCTAGACAGATCTCGTTGCCTCTGGAAGGTTCTGAGCTGAGGCTTTGTTCTGTCTCTTCGAAAGAAGGGAGTTTGGCAGATGTGACCAAATTGTCAGGAGAATATCAGCACTAAACCAAGTCGTTCTCCATGACTGAATTTGAAGGACTGAAAGAAAACTGGGATGTTCTTGTTTTCATTAAGTGACTTAATTTTTATGTGCCCCCACATTTTGGTAAACACCATGTCATCCAGTAGAATGGTTTTTATCAGGGACCGGATCCCGGTCACCCATCACATCTGTGACAATGGTGGGACTAGACTGAGGACACTGGACCCCAGTGAAGATTCTCCCCTGCCCTTTAAACACTTTGCAGGAAGCAATTCACTTTTTAGGAGTGAAGTCTCATCCAGTGAGGATTTTGTCAGCAAAAAGGTTGTATTATTTTTCCACCATGGCACAATGCCTCTGTGGTATGGTTAAGATAGACATTAGGTTTTCAGCATTCTAGCTAACACTTTGTATTTGTATGCCCTACTTAAGAAGTGCATTGGAAATAAGTGAATCAAGTGACTATTATAGTGGTGAGGTAATCTGTGCTAAATTATAAGAATTAAAAAAGTAAATCAGTCACAAACCTGCTGAACTTTGACTATTAATTAATAGTCTGATCATTCGTCAAATACTCAATTTAGATACATCCATCTATAGCTAGTGAAGGCCCTTTGGAGCCTGATATCCTGTTTTTCCGTGACAATTTTTCAAACTTAAGCTTTTGCTCAAGGTCAAAGAATCAAGGGATAGGCTCACTCCAAATCTGGCTTTCCCAGATTTTGTAAGAGAGAGAAGGGAAGCTGTAATTTTTGTTCCGTGCTGACAACGTGCCCAGAAGGTGCTAGGTAGGTGCTGTTATTCCGACCTCACGCATAGAGCCTCAGAGGCTCGGCTGAAGCACTTTGCTGAAGTCACACCAGCCTGGACAGGTAGATGTTTAACTCAGGCCCTACTCCCTCTGATTTCAAAGCCAGCAATCTCTCCACTGCATCGCAGAGCTACACGCTTATAAATGTTTTGAAAGCTGACAATTTTACTCACACTTGCTTTCCATTCTGTCTTAGGGCCTAACATTGTGCCCTCCACGTAGTTGCAGCTCAGTAAATATCTGATGAGGATAATAGTGGGGGAAGTTGAAGTCCAGAAGACAAAAGTGAAGGAAAAAAAGCAAGGACCCCTGGCCCAGTGCTCTCTGGACTTTCCAACCTGACTTAAGGCTTTTTAGAGCTGAATGCTATAAACCTCTAAAGTTGCATCTTTTAATTTATTTTTAATTTGAGAAGTAAAATGAAGTGAGTAAGAGAGTAAGACAGGTTATTGATCAGTCTTAGTTTAGGGCTGAAAGCAGACTATCTGGCATCTTCCCTGGATGTTTGTAGATCCACAGAATCTCCCTCAAACCAGGAGACTATTAAAAAAAGAAGAAGAAAAGATAAAAGAAAAAATTTTTAAATGAAACCAAAAAGCCAAGATAGAGGGGTACAACCTGCTCTTCAAGAAGAGGTTTGCCTGAGCTGAACTCAGACATCTTTTAAGATTGTCAGCCAGGGGACACCCTCAACTCCATCTGTCTCACTTTTCCCCGTTCCCTGATGCTGCCTCAGCCTTGTCTGTACTAGGACCCGTGCCTTTACCTACCGCTCCCTCTCCCTGATGGAACCTTCTTCATTCTCTTCATGACATCAGTAATTTTATGGATTTCCAGATGATGCTTCTAAAGGCCTACTAAGAGCCCTTGATTGTCCTACAGAGGTTGGGATGCTCCTTTGCTGTGGCCGTGGCAGCTTGGACCAGAGTAGCTGGACCCAAACCCGGTCCCAGAGGATGCCAAGTTTCAGGGCACCAGCCCTTGGATATTCATCCTTCTTTTGAGCCCTAGATTGGGTTTATCATCCCAGCACACACAACAGAACCCCTTAGCTGGAGGAAAATTGAAGTGGGCGTTAGGAATCAAGGGTTCAAATCCCCCTCCTACTGTGCTGTGTAAGCTCCAGCAGCTTCCTGTCTCTCTGGTTCTCAAAATAAGGAGTTTGAACTAGATCAGTAGTTTACAAAACTGTATTGTCAGAACCTGAGGGATGCTCTTTGGCATCCCAGGGGCCATCACAAGGCAAATTAGACAGGCACTGTGCTCACTCACTCCTCACTATTAGCAGTGTCTTACCTTTGCCTATTGGGTTTTTCTCATGAGATTTTATTAGGAATAAGTATTTCTCTGTTTCAATAAAAAACTGTGGGGGAAAAAAAAAAACTTATTTTCATAGCTTACTTTCAGCTAAGACACCCACGTCCCCATACACACACAGACAGACACACAAACATATGCACACACAACACCTCCAAATAAAACAAATGAAAATGAACAAAACACATTATTTGCCTAGTGGTATGCCTATTTTAGATGATAGATTAACTGAGACATGAGAAGGAAGTTGACTAAGAAACTGTTTTCTCACTTACCACACCTTCACACATTTCATGAGGGGAGAATCTTAGAATCTTCGGTGTCAAAAGAGTCCAGTGGGCCAAGTTTGGGAGGACAGGGAGCATGGTCTTTATGAGTGCTTCTGTTTCTCTGAAATGTATTATAACCAAGGATTTGTATACGTACATGTATACGTGTGTATATATATGTATGTTTATGTGTAATGTGTATGTGTGTATATGGCAGACCATTTCAAAATTAGTTTGCCATATTATGGATAGAGCTACACACTTGGTTAGACATCATCTTTTCCTCAGACTTACCTAATTCTCCATAGTTTTTCCTATTTCCTGAGAATCTGAGAGTGGAAAGTCCTTCTCCCTTGATCTTCAGCCTGATTTATTACTTCTTCATTCTCTACTCTCCAGGTTCATTGAACTACAGTGCTCCAAGGAGAAAGGGGGACTAAACTAGAGTGATGGCAGTGAGGATGGAGGGAGAAGGGATGCTGAGAGGAGACTCCGTGGGAAAGTGCAGACGGTGATGGGGTGTGTATGTGTGGTGTGTGTCTATGTATATTGTGCGTATGTGTTTGTAGTATGTGTATGTGTGTAGTGTGTATGTGCATGATATATGAGTGTGTATGTGTGTGTTGTACGTATGTGTGTCGTGTATGTATGTGTGTTCAATGTGTATGCATGTGTGTGGTGTGTATGCATGGTGTGTGTGTGTGTGTGTGTGTGTGTGTGTGTGTGTGTGCGCGCACGCGCATGTGCTATGGAGGATTGCTAGAAGAGAAGACTGAATGAACAGAGTGGATATAGACTCTGAGGGTGGGCCAGGGCCACTGACTGTGGATTTGGGGGGCCAATCCCCCAAATGGAAAGGACTGGTGGAGAAGAAGCCATTCTGGAGGAAAGGAAATCTAGGAACTGATTGAACTAAGTCCCCAAAGAGTCAGGAGAAGGGCTTCAAGGACCTGACTCCACAGCCAGGGGCCAGCCTTCTAGAGGTGGAGGATGCTGTTGTCCTCTCAGACACTTGCCCCCCAGTCTTTCCAGATAAAGCAGGACAGAAGGAAATGACGAGTGATGGCAGAAGAAACAGAAGGGGCCGTATACATGGGTTTACTCAGGGTTCTCAGTAAAGGATAATTCTGAGGGAGGGCCAGGCCCGGCTTGGAGGAGAGAGAGATGATTTAGCTCAGGGAATGGGCTAAACTATTTTGCAATATGTGGTCCATTTATATCACAATCACCAGAGAGAGCATTTTAATAATGCACATTTTGGGGTTAACCTCAAAGCTACTGAATCAGAATTTCTGGGAATCTTTTTCTTTCTTTTTTTTAATATGCTCTCCAAGTGATTCCATGTCTATTAACGTTTGAGAGTCACCATGATTAAGAATCAACTTGGGGTGATGAACTCAAATAAATGTTTCCCAAAGGGTTCTACAGGCCCTTAGAATACCCCCTCTCCTCTCCACATCCTGGCTTCCTGTGAAAGGCAGAGCAGGCAGGGCTTCCCTGAGTATGTTCCAATTCCCTGAGGCACACAGTTGGGTCCCATTGTACCCGAAGACTGACATCTGCTCACAGTGCAGCCAAGCCTGCTTCTCTTCCTGCAGGCAGGAGAGCTGTAGAACAAGATCAAGCACCTCAGAGGTTGGGAGGGTCCACGTTCTAGTCTACCTAGGCCTTGGCCCAAGCTGTCTGAGATCAGGTATAGTCTTTCTCCAATTGTCGGGCCAGAGACTCCTGACTATCTCAAAGGGCTTTAAGAGAAGGAATGAGATTTTGAGTATGAAGCTGCTTCAGATCTGCCAGCCTCAGTTTCTTCATCAGTGAAAACGCATAACAGCATGCTCATCGCTGCAGCCTTGCAGGGCTCATTCTTGTTTTCTCTTCCTTCCCTCCCAATCTCTTCCTTACTCACACTGCCCACAGCTACCCTGGGAAGTGAGAATTGACATCCTTATTTTGCAGTTGGGGTTGCTGTGCCTTATAGCATGTAGCCGGCAGGTGGTGGGGCCTAGACCGAAACTCAGTTCTGTCCAGAGTCTGTGGCTCATGCCCAGAGTCATTATATGGATATAAATCTAGTCCATCAGGAACTTTCAGTCCTGCGGTCTGATAGAGAAGCCCAGGGAGCTAAGTCTCACAGAGGAAGAACAAGCCATTTGATACAGAATTATGGAAGGTGAAAAGAGTGATTTGACTGTGGAGGTCTGGGAGGGCCATTTAGAAGGAGTGAGCTTAACACGGGGAGATTTTTTGCATGTGGGTTCCGTAGGATAAGAGAGTGAACACATTATAAGCAAAGGTGTGGAGGGAGGAGACTTCCATTCACATTTGGGAAAGGAAAATGTCTTCCAGGTGGTGTGGAGAGCATGGAGAGGACTAGAGAATAAGGAGCTATTGGAAGAGCAGAAGTGAGAGGCCTCCCATGCCATGCTAGGTAGGGGATCAGTGGGGAACAACACTCCAGAGAGGTGACATCAAACAGGGGCTTGGAGGCAGGAAGGGGCAGGCCCCTTTCATGTTAAGCATGGCAGAGTGCGGGGTCTTCTGCCCCATCTCTTCTCTTCACCCAGAATCCTTCTGCAAAGGCTGTAGATCTCTCTGCTGGGATCACCTTGCAAAAGAGCATCCATCCTGCTTGTGGCCTGGATTGAGCAAGAGGCTGGAAGGAGGGAGAGGAGGCAGCAGCTGTGAGTCAGGCCGCCCCCACACAGGCTCCAGCCTGGGCCTGGGGCCCCAGCTGGGTTGGGAGCCCTTCCCAGGTCGTGTTTGCTGAACATGCGCTGTGCAGCCAGCAGTGGCTCCGAGCCGCCCTGAGTCACCGGGAACTATCCCAGTGGCTCGTGCCCCTATGGAGCTTTTCTCTCTCTGTTGCTTCCTCCTCCATGTATCCCTCCTCATCGCCCCTTACTTCCTTTTCTCTTTTTGGACTTCCTTCTTCCTTTTTAAATGTGTCCTCCTCTGCCTTTCTTTCTCTCTTTACTTTCACCTTCTTCCTCTCCCTCCTTTTAATCCTTTTACTATCTACATTGAATTTTGTAATGTGACTCAGAAGACCTAGGTTTAGACCAGGCTACCAGTGAGTCACTGGAAGGCTTTAGACTCACCCCTTCTCTCTGGACCTCAATTTGCCTATCTGTCCAGTGAGGCAGTTTGATTAGGTAGTGGTTTAAAGAAGAGAACCATCAGGATTTCTCCTTCTAGAATTCTCTGCTTCTACTTCTTTACCTCTTTCGTAGAATCATTAAATGACTGAATTCACAGACCTCTCAGAGTGCACTTAGGACCATGGATTTAGACCCTGGGTGCCTGTTGAGCTGCTAAAAATGACTGTTGCCCAGATCCCTTTGAGCAGAGTTCATTTTTTAAAAGTTTTCCAGGTGATTCTCTTGTGTAGCCAGGGTGGAGAATTGCTGATTTAGAAGAAGCTGCCTTGGTTATAAAAAAAAGGAAAAAAAAGACGGAGGAGGAGGAGAAAGAGAAGGAGGAAGAAAAAGAGGAAGAGGAAGAAGAAGGAGGAGGAAGAAGAAGAGGAGGAGGAGGAGGAGGAGGAGGAAGAAGAAAGAAGGGGAGGAGGAGGAAGAAGAAGAGGAGGAAGAAGCAGCTGCTTTTGAAGAACCAGGGCCCAGTATGGGGAAAGGGACGTGTCCAGGGTCACCTGAGGAGTTGGTGCAGACAGAAGCAGAACCAGGCCTCCCGGCATTAAGCGAAGGCCTCGGCCTGCAGTGGGGCCAGGCAGGAGAGCAGCCTCTGACTCTGCCAGGGCCTGGCTTCGAGGCAAAGCCCAGACACAGCTCCATTAAGCCAGGCGTGCCTTACGGGAATCGCTTCTGGCTCCAGCTTAGAAAACAAACAGAGTGCTTTGGTTTTCTTTGGCCGTGTCCCACCGTGGGGGAGCTAGGAGGAGAGCACCTGAGGACGCAGGATTGCCGCTCTTTGCTCTTCCCCAGGCAAAGTGGGACTGCCAGATGGGGAGGATTAGAGACAGGTGGGCAGGGCCACTTTGGGGGTGAGCTGGGGAGTGCGTGCCTTCAGTGGCTGCCAACTGGCTGCCTGAGAATGTACCCCACACAGGGGCTGAGGCCTGAGGGGGAAGGAATGCGGGCTTGGAATATGAGCTTGGGTGGCAGCTGTAGGTGAACCCCGAACCCCTTACCTCGGTCTGCCTTCAAACAGACCATCTCAGGTATATGCAAGCTCCACGCCTTCCTCTCAAACAGTGGTTATAGAGGGAGGAGATATTGGTTGGGATCTTTGTTATAGCTGCTATCCATTGAGAGCTCCCTACATGCCAGGCTACTTATGGTAAGTTTTTTTTTTTTTTTTGTACTTTAGGTATAATTCTCACATGGATTCTTTACAACTCACTGGGGTCAGGATGATTAGTTTGCCCACTTCATAGATGCAGAAACAGGATTGGAGGAATGAAGTCCATTTTTCTAGGCGTATAGCTCTGAAGATACAGACACACACATACACAGCTCAAGCTCGGGTTCGCCTGGTCCAAAGCTCAGCCTAGTGGCCACTGCGTAACACTGCTTTCACGGGAATCAACAGGCCTGGGTTTCAGTCTCTCCTCTTCTAATGACAGTCCATGTGTCTTTAGGCAAGTCAATTGACCTCTCTGGTCCTCAGTTTTCTCCTCCGTAAGTTGATGCTTGTTCTGCTTATTTCACATGACTGCTGTACAGATCGAATGAAAGCTGGACACAAAAGACGTTAGTAAACAGCAGGGAGATATTCAAAGTAAGAGATTATTGCTGTTATTGCCCAACACAGCTGTGTCTACACACAGGGAACCACCATCACACATACACCTGTCCACTCTTGTGACCTTGGCCATCCCTGGCAACCTCTTTGGTTCCCAAGGACTCCGGGAGAGGAGGAGGAGAAGGGGGGAGAGGCAATAATAAGAACCTGTTTATAAAACACTTCACATCTCTCAGATGAAAGCCTCTTGATAAATATCATGGCACCACATAAGTAAAACCTGAATGAAATAATATTATTCCTACCCTCTCCAGCCAGCATGCCTGCAGATGTTCTCACCGAAGCTCAGGACGCCTGGGTGAAGTTCAAAGAGCAAGAGCTTCTGAGCTCGAGTGACTGGAGTTCAGCTCCTGCTTCTCCATGCACTGGTTGTATCGAGTGGATACTGGTTACTTAGCCTCTCTGAACCTCAGTTTTTTATCAAAAAGTTGGGAATATAACACACCTATCACTTGGTTGCTGTGCCTGGACCTATCTCTGGCATAGGACTCATTACATGAGATAATGTTTACCTCTTGATAGTCCACCTTCCCTACTCTCCTGTAAAGTTTTAAAAGGCAGTATTTGTGCTTCATTTTGGTATGTTGGTATATACTTAATGTCAATTCCTATTCTTCAGTTCTCTCGGAGTCACTCCATCTTTAACTCCCAGACCACAGCTCAAATCCATGCCCATCTGAAATTCAATGTACTCCTTAACTAGAACAGAGTAGCTCGGGACTCCTGACTTGTTGCGTTGTCTAGGCTTTGCTTCTTGTCAGTCGTCTGACCTTGGGCAAGTCAGCTTATGTCTCTGAGACTCAGGTTCTCCGTCTCTGAAATGGTGACTGTGTCCCTTCTTTGCACTTAAATCCTTGCTAAGAGGATCAAATATGATGCTTCCAGTGACAATGCTTTGCAAATTGTAAAGCATTTGGAAAGTAGAAGGGAATGTTGTCTGTAGTGGGATCTCGCTGTCTGTCAGACACTTTCGCTAGGCTCAGGGCACTCTGTGCCGCTGTCCTTTCCCATCATCGTCTAAGACTCAGTGTCTTCAGTTCTTCACCGTTGGGTCGGAACACACAGGCATCATCACCATCCCTGCTTTTCCCAAGTTATTCTCATCAGTGTCTCCTCACTGTCTTCTCCCACATGTTGTACTCGGGGAATCTGAGACACGGCTCAGCTGGAAGCCAGGAGACCAGAAGCTGAGTCTGACAAGCCACTCTGGAACTCAGATTATTTTGAGGATTCCAGGTGACAGAAATCATGCTCTCTCACGTGGGTAGCACATTTTCACTTCACGAGGACGCAAGACAGCAGGGACTCAGACATACAAGTGGCTTTATACTAAGGCCACTCAGCAACAAGGTCTGTTGCTGAGAATTCCTAAACGAGGTGCTGAATATAGAGTGGTGGAGTGTACGTGGAGACTCTAGTTTGGAGTTGTATCTTGTTTATTTCTTCGTCCCTACAGCCTAGCACAGTGCCTGGCTCGCACCCTATATGCGGAAAATGTTTGTTGATGCATTCTGATAGGACTACATGGGAATTTCCTTTTTTTTTTTTCCCACTAAAAATTGGTGATTTTAAAATCGGATTTTAAGAAACGTTTGAGTTGTTTAGAAAAATCTTCAAGCCATGATTTTCAAATATGTTTCTCAGAGCTCGGGAATCTGTGACTAGACTTAGGAGACAGCAGGCCGTGCAATGGAATGGCTGATGTGGGGGACAGTAGTGGGTGCTTGTTGGGTACCTATTCCCATCTGTTTTTATATAGGATGTATGCGTCAATTATTTCGGGAAGGTGGATTCTGCTGCTTCCAAATGTGTGAAAAAATTATTTAAGGTCACCAGAAGGAATCAAGATATCCCACACTAGGCACTGTGTGAACATAGAGAATGATGGAGTATGTGTGAAGACTCCAATTCGCAGTCAATTCTCCAATTCGGGTAGTAGCACTTTCTATATAAATCTTTAGGGCACTTCAGCAGGAACATGTGTGAAGGTTACAGAAACTCATTGGCATGTCGCCCTAGCAAGAGGCCCAGACTCCAGGCCCTTTCAAGATCTCTGTTTCCTTGAGGATAGCCCATGGCCCCAGTCAGGCGGCCCCCTGTGCCAGGTCTGGCATCCCAGGCTGTGAGTTGGCACATCTGGGAGCTTGGCTCAAATCTGGGCCAGGATTGTCGGAGCAATCCAAGAACATCGCTGGGAAGCTGGAAGGAGCTGTCCCACAGGCTGCAGAGAAGCAAGGCCGGTCCATGTTTGCTCAGGCATACAGGGAGCCGGCAGCTCGGCCAGGATGAGGCCACTGGCATTCCCACCAAGGGTCTTCTGGCTCAGGTTCCAAAACAGGCTAGGCAGAATGTTTCTACACCGAGGAAAGAGATGGGGGAAGCCCCCTGCGGCCTTTTTATGCTTCCTGACTTTTTATGTCCTTAAGACGGCCACAAGAATGTCTCTCGGCTTCATCTTCTTTACAGCGTTTCCCACTGATTTGGCTCCTGGAAAATTGCTGTTGTGTTTGTGCCTGTGGTCTAGAGGCCTGGCCCCCAGTACCTAATCCAAAGTGTGACCTTTGGCGTGAAAAGTATAAGATCTGTGTGCCCTTACGGTGTTCCAAGGCAAACTTCTGATGCTCCTATAAAGTAATCAAGTAAACGACCCAGGACCGAAAATGTGTAACTGTCAGAAATGTGGTAGATTTCATGCCAGAAGTACACGAAATCTATGTAAATACAGGAGCCTAAGTCAGCCTTTCTTTTATTTCTGGGATGTGTAAATACAGCAAATCATCCATAAAAATGGACAAATAAAATGTGGACCGTTTCAGGGAAAGACCTACCACTTTCATGGCTAAGGTACTTGTGTCCTTTCTCAAGGACACTTTTTAGCATGAAGCATTGGTGTGTGTGTGTGTGTGTCTGCGTGCAAGGAATACTGTCATAAGGCAAGTCACTCTATTAGACATGGGGGGCTTCTGGGTTGTCCCCCATCTCCTCCTCTTCACTATCTAGGGATGCTCGGTTTTACATGCAGAAGTGTCACTTCTCCCCAGACTCTGCCTGTTCCTCACTGCGACCTCCTCAGCCTAAGTTCCAGGCTTGATTCATCACAGAGTGCGAAAGAGTCAGCCGTAAAGTGCTGTCAGAGTGTTTTGAGTGAAGCCCCCTTAGTCTATACACAAGGTTTTTTGTGGTGGCTCTTTCTCACGTGCTTCCACTGGGAAAGTGATGTTGCTAACCTATTCCCCATTCTCCCTGTCATGTTCTAATGGGGGAAACAGCCACAGAGGGCTCAGTCACACATTGCAGGTCATGTTGGCTTTGTGAGAGGCTGTGACAAAATATAACCTCCAAGTCCTCATCAGTGCTTGTCCACTGGGCCCCATGGCCCAGCAGACTGTACCAAGAGGAACCTCAGAAGCATCATCTTTACGTCACAGATGGTTCCAGGGCCAGCGGGTTCGTCAGCAGGTCCCAGCAAGGAGCTGGGAGGCTTCTATCAGCTCCAAATTCACATGAGAGAAAAACAAAATTCCATCATAATGTTGACCATCTGTGGATGAGAATTTTTCAAGAGAGGCCACTGGAAGGGGGATGAGGAAAATAAAGACTTGTCTTAAGGGAACATGAATTGAAAGAGATCACTCGCTCAGCCAAGTAACACAGCATATGGCATAGCAGTATGTTATTCTACCTTGCCAAGCTTCTGTTTTTAAAGCAGTTTTTAGCTTTATTTTTTAATCTGATTGTGGTAAGAACACTTAACACGAGCTCTATCCTTTTAGCAAAATTTTGAAGTGTACGACACAGTGTTGTCAACCGTAGTTACGTTGTTGTATAGCAGAGCAGTAGAGCTTATCCATTTTGCTAAATTGAAACTTTAGGCCTGATGATTAACAACTCCCAATTCCCCCCAGCAACTGGAAACCACCATTATACTTTCTGATTCTATGACTTTGACTATTTTAGATACTTCATGGAAGTGGAATCATGCAGTACTGTCCTTCTGTGACTGGCTTGTTTCACTTAGCATGATATACTCAAGGTTCATCTGTATTGTCACATTGCAGAATTTCCTTCTCTTTTAAAACTGAATAATGTCTTTTTGCATATATATTCCACATTTTCTTTCTTCCTTCATCAAGGGATGGACATTTAGGTTGTTTCAACATTGGCTATTGTGAATTAAAACTACAATATGATATCGCCTCACACCCATTAGAATGGCTGTTATAAAAAGAACAAAAGATGATGAGTTTTGGCCAGGATGTGGGAAATTGAAACCTTTGTACACTGTTGATGGTAATGTAAAATGGTACAGCCACAGTAAAATGAAATGAAATGATATAATATAAAATAAAATAAATAAAAAAGAAAATTAAATACATAAAATAAAACATTAAACTAAAAATAAAATTATAAAATAAAATAAAATAATGTAAAATTAATTAATTAATTAATTAATTAGTTAATTGAAATAAATAAAATGGTTCAGCCTTATGGAAAACAGAAGGGAGGTTCCTCAAAAAAATAAAAATAGAACTACCATATTATCTCAAACCCACTTCAGAATATTGAAGAAATTTTAACACCCTATGTTCATTTAAGCTTCTTTTCTCTTTGTGACAATTTGTTTCAAAACTATGCCATAATCGTCAAGAGAGTGTATCAGTCTTTGTTTATGCTATAAGCCTGAAACCCATGAGCATGAAGAAGTCCCGTTATTTCCTTCACATCTTCCCTATGAATCAGAAAACTTGCCGGATGCTCCTTAGGATACATATTTAGTTGAGCTAATATTCAATTTAGAATAGTTCCAAAAAAGCTACATCACTGTCCAACACAGATACTATAGAATATTTTTTGGCTGGATGATTCAAAGATGAACATCAAGGTTATTCCAAAAGATAATACTCTTAAAGCAACACTGATGAATGGAACTGATGATGGTCTTTAATAACTCTAAAACGTTTTATGTTTTTCCCAGAATCTACAATTTGACTTTGTTCATATTAAGTTATTTTTAAAGGTGACAATGAACTTACATATTTTCAGACACCCTTGCAATGACCTTTGAGCAAAAGTAGTAAGCATGTTAACTTGAATTGAGCCGATTTTAAAACAACTTATTGAATTGAAATGATGGGATTTATTGGGTCACCTTATAGACAGTGGATCTTAGAGGATCTTATAAATGCTTGTCACCTTTCTACTTTTTAAAAAATTATATAATCGTATTAGACTCTATTAGAGTTTGTTTATTGTAATGTAAACTAACAAAACTTTCTTAAAGGAAAATTATAAATATGCTATCAAAAGATAACTTATTTTAGGAAAAAGTGTTCATAAAAGAATTATATGTAAGGATATTCAAGACAATGTAACTATAAAGGAAATAAAAGAAAATAATTATATATTATCATTGAAGAAAGCCAGTTACAAAACAGTATATGGGACATCTGAATTAAAACATTTCTGTCTATAGGGGTGTGGGTATCTTTCCTAAGAGCCACAGGGTAAATCTGTTAATCAAGAAATAGGGAGTTAGTAGGAAGCTCAGGTACTATTCTCTCCATCTTTTGAGGCCCATCACTTTTTGCTTCTGCTTATGGAGTAGAGGCACCACCCCAGGCCAGTGTCTCAGCCAAGTAGGTGCCTTTCTTCCTAAGAACCTTGGTATTACCAGCTTTAATTCCTGGGAGAAGAATCCAATTGAGCTACTTTGGGTCAAGTTTTTACTCTTGGTCTACTCAGCTATGATTACAGGAACAGAGTTAGTTACCTAAGAAAACCATGGCTGAAACAGCCCAGTGCTTTGTATGTTGGGACCAGTTCTCAGAAAGCAGAGTTTTAGGCTGGATAGACCTCACAGTGGCACTTACTGTTATAGATTGTGTGTGTGTGTGTGTGTGTGTGTGTGTGTGTGTGTGTGTGTGTGTGTGTGTGAGTGATGGGTATTTATTCAAGCAACAATGACTATAAGAGTATATACTAAAATGTTACTGTGTTACAAGTTGTGTATTTTATGTTGAGTCTGGCAGAATTAAATTTTCCTCTTTTTTCCTAAATTTTCTATAATGAACATTTTACTTTTTATAATAGAAAATGTTTAAAATTATATACAGTAGATGAATTTTAATGATGGAAAAGAGTATTGCACATTTATTATAGAATGGGAATGCCGAACAGACCAAATTACTCAAAAGTATACCAGCCTGAGATATCAGAATTTTTGGCATATTTTCTTTCCAGGCAATGCATATAATTTATTTAATGAAGAACATAATATTCTTTTGTAATTTTTCTGCTTTTTTATTAGATGGTGAAATCCAAATATTTTCTTATAGTATCAGAAAACTTTTGCAGACATTTTAGTGTCTGTATGGTGTGTTGTAGTCCAGATTTTATTTAATATTTATCCAGTGTTGAACATTTAGACATTTCTAGTTTCTCACTTACTTTGAAGACTGATAAAATAAACATAGGCCTTTGCATTTTAGACAAAAATATTCTTTTACAAGGTCTGGTAACTAAAAGGAATTTTGGAACCTACTAAAAATGATGTCTCCTCTGATGGAGTTTACAAGAAGACTCTTCTTCCATTGTGTTTCCTTTGTTTTTGAAAGCTCTGTCACTCTGTGAGCTCTACCTGAGGTTAATGCTTTAGAAGTCCTGGTTGGGGCCCTGCACACAGCTCATCAGGAAGCTACCTATACCCTGGACAATCAGACCCCAAGGAGAACTCATCCATGGGCCAAAGCTGTTGCCCACGCAGCTGACTGGGGTAGTGAACACCGTTTGACCACAGGGCCAGAGTTTTCCCTCTTCCATGTTATGCCATTCACCCTCAAATCTCTGGGGATCTGGGATTCAGAGAGGATTAAGCAATGAAACTCTACAAATAATCAAGGGAAAGGTACAAGAAATCATTTTATCCTTCTCTTCCAGCACATTCATTTCAGTAGAAGGTAAATTCAGACAGATGAGATATTTTCCTCTTCTTATTTTTCAAGCCTGTGATCTGGTGCAGGATCTAATAAATGGTGAATTTCCCACCAGACATGAATAGAAATTTAATTAGGACTAGAACATCTGAGAGCCAAGAGGATCCTTAGAAATAAATCTATTACAGAGGTATGAAAGCTTAGGAATGAGGAAGGTAAGGAATATTTCACAGCTAGTCATTGACTGGAAAATCCTGCCTCAAGTAGCAGAGGCTGAAATACTATATTTCATCACATAGAGTTGCCATTAATTTTAAGAGGCACTTTTAGGTGCTATTAAGAAAGAAAAGAAAATTCTGCCAAATGAACTATAACTCAATGCTTTCTTATTAATTAAAATTTTAGACTTATTGAAAGAACTCAATTTATTCTGATTATATTTTTATAATACATCACTCTTATAATATAAAAGTAAAATGATGTTCAGATATCCATAATACTTCTTCACATTTAGCTTCTGCTTTTTATAAAATCAATTTTTGACTCAGGGTCATTGAATTCTGTGTTTTTCTATATGCCATTGTCCTCTTTGCCAGCCAAAGGATTGGTTATGACATCTTTCTACTTTGCCCTCATAGTTTTTTTTTTTTAAAGAAAACAGCTTTATTGGGATATAATTCACATTCCATACAATTTGCCTATTTAAAGTATACAAGTTAGTAGTTTTCAGTACATTCACAGAGTTGCAGATTTCACCACAATCAATTTGAGCACATTTCCAACACCCTCGAAATGAACCCCATACCCGTTAGCATTCACTCCCTTATTTCTCTTAGGTCCCCAGTCCTCAACAACCACTAATATACTTTTTGTCTCTATAAATTTGCCTATTCTGGATATTTCATAAAAATGCAGTCTTACACTATATGGACTTTTGTGATTTGCTTTTTTCACTTACTATTTCAAGGTTCATCTATATCGTAGCATGTGTCAGTACATCTCTCATTTGTATTACTGCAATTTTTTTTTTAAACGAAGAGTCTATTATTATCTCTAGGATTTTCCTTAAAATTTTAATACTGATATGTTTCTCATCTTGCCAGCAGTTGTCAACAAAGGCTGTCAGACAACAGTCGGAACGCATGTTCCTTCCACAGTTAGATCATAAGTAGTTTGTGGCCTGAAATAGCGAGGGCTGTCTGTATCCAGCTGACCCACCAGGAATGACAGCCAAGTTCACATAGGTGCATGGGGTGACATCTGCTGCCTGCCTGATGGAAATTGTTCCTACCTAAGTCATTATCACTTAGAGAATACGTCTCAATTTCACGTATATTGAAAGTTTCGTATTTTAGAATTAACAAAGCATGGAATATGTCTTTACCTTAGTACTTTTCCTTAGATCAGTATAAAGAGAGTTCATGTTGAGCACCAGCAAACAGGGACTTGGGACACACACACCGGAAATTGAAGGGATATTTGAAGTCACATGTAAAACCCCAAAGCCAGAGCAGAAGTCCTCTCCAGGTTCGTGGTTCTTTGCCCTCGGGTACAGGAATCACCTTGAGAGTATTTTTAAATATGAAGTCACAGGTCACAACCCTGAAGATTCTTTTTCAATAAGTCTGGCAGAAAAACATTCTTCCTCTCTTTCTCTTTTTATCTTTCACTTCCTTTCCTTCCTTCCCTTTATCCCTCCTTCCTTCTTTCTTTCCTTCCTCCCTTCCTTTCATCTCTCTTTCCTCCCTCCCTCTTTTCTTTCTTTCTTTTTCTAAGAAGCTCACCCAGGACTGGAACCACAGCTCTAGCTCATTCAGCCAGATCAGCCAGAAGCAGCCAAAGCAGCAACCAGGACTCATTGTTGTAGAATGAGGTCAGTAGTGAATTGGGAGCACACAGAGCTGGATTCCAGTCCTGACATGGCCACATAGCAGCAGTGTGCCTGTGGGAAAACTATTAAGCCCCTGAGCCTCAGTTCCATCCTCTGTAAAATGATAGCAGCCTAGAAGGGCTGTTGTGACATCTGTGAAATCCCACATGAGAGTGCCTTTTGTTTGGAGATGTTACTTCTCTCGACCCCAGCTGCCCCGGCTCAGGCTTTTCCTGGCTTGGGTCATTCCCTCCACCTCCCAGTACCTATGACTACAGGCTGATTTTTTGATTCTGTGCAAGTATCCTGTTTCCATGTGGCAGTTGCCACAGTTCCGATTCTGTGATAGTCAGTGGAGTTCTCCAATTTTACCCATTTGCTGTGGACTCTCTTCCCAAAGCTTGAGCTGTCTTTGAAACTTTTCTCTGAGCTTCTGCTGGGTTTTCTGGGCTTTGGGAACTGAAGGGCATTTTTCAGCAAAGTTTAATTAGTCGTTCCTACAGGGCTTCCCTGTGTATTTGCAGTCCCCCATGTCACCACCACATGTACCAATACATGTGCCACTTCATCTCATATGATGTGCATAGGTCCCCGGCAGAGGGAAAACCTACAGTTGTCAGAAATATAATAGAACCATCACTTGGATGTGGAATTACCAATGTAAATTCGTGAAGCCAAAATTTCAGTTTCTGTTTGTTTCACCATAATGTAAATGTGAAAAAATTTTGGTGAAAAAAAAAAAAAGAGGCCAGATAAAAGAAAAAAGCACCTATGTGCAAACAGAGGGACCCTGAGCCACATGTCAAAGAAAGCTTCTCAACTGTGGCTGTGTTGTGTTGCTGTTTCAGCACCCAAGGCTGAAAGGTGGTTCTGTTTTAGAGATTCGGTGAGCAGACCCTGGCATGCACAGAGGCAATACAGCATGCATGATAAGTGTTCTCATGGGGGAAAGTGGAAGAAGCAATGGGAACGAAGTCTGTGCCCCTAACCCAGACTCCGGGATGGGATAGGGCAAGAAGGTGTCTCTGCGTATGTTAAAAAATAGTTATTGAACAATAGACTGTACTTTGACTTCACCTTTAATCCTAGCATGATTTTCTGGTTTTATAAATAAAATAAAAATATCTGTGCATTAATTTATGTCATATTTAGTGGCTGTCGCATGCCATGTACTGTCCTAGGTGCCAGGAATTCAATGGACAAAAGAGAAATGGTCCTTATCATTGTGGGTGGTGGCTTGTCAAATGCAACTGGGAGATGTTAAACCAACAAACATTCATAGACAATTCACATTTTTATAAGTTCTGTGAAAGGAATAATTATGTATTATAAAAAGGAACATCAGGAGAACCCTAATGGAGTCGATGGGGAAGAGGTCATTCTCATGTCAAAGTCAGTCTTTTTCCTGTTTCCTAAATCTAGTTTAACGCATCCATTTTTTTAAAAAAATTATGCTTTCATTAGACATTTTCTAATCACTTGTACTGGGTCAGAATTGGATCTGAGCACCTGGGATTCAAGTATCAGACTGGGCTCACCAGAAAATTAAAATCATAGCTAGGGAAGCTTACTAAAAAGTCACATTGACAAATAACATCATGTTTCCAAACTTAAATATTACCTTTATATCTTTGGTCACATTTGTTACTCACACCAACCTCATAAGGCAGGTTATAGTGATGACCCCTGGGTTACAGAGCCCTCCATGATGTGGCATGCATGCACGTGTGAGGTACTGGAGCATGTGTGCCAACCTGAGCCTTCCGATGTCATGTCCTCTGTGTGAATGGAATTAGCACCAGATAATAGAGGTCAGCTGTGGATTAGAGCAGACGGGATGGAGAGGGCAGTAGCAGGGTGTGGCTCAAGAGGGGCTTCCTAGAGCAGGTGAATTTGAGCTGGGCTTTGGAAATGAATAGGATTTCAGTAGCAGGGCCTGTGATGGTGAAGGGCCCGGGATGGGGATGGGTTATTGTCTACCAATTAGAGGAAACAGCTCAAGCAAAAGCAGGGAGGTGTGAAATTGTGAGCTCTGTTTGGGAGTGAATCTGAAAATGATGGTGTGTGGACAGAGGGGCTGCAATATCAGTTTGGCCCACATTGTTCAAGGTGATGCTAAAGATCTTTAACCTTTTTCCTAAGGCCCATGGTGAATAATTGAGGACCTTCCAGCAGGGTAGCAGTATGGGAAGAGCTTTGTTTACGTCTGGCACCCTAATCAAGATAAAGGAGCCAGAAGGCTCCCTTGGCACATTGGTTATTCTCAGTGCTTCTTCTGCCCCTGCTGTTGAATGCAAGTGGTTTGCTTTATTAAATCTACAGCTCTCACTGCCCTGGGCAAACATCAGCACTCAACTCCAGGGACCAGTGGTAGAGATGAGGTGAATAGCTTGGCTATATGGGTTTTAATCAGATGCTTGATTATTGAACATGTTACACTGGCCATAGAGGGCAGAAACCATCTGTGATATTGAGGCTCCCAGGCTGGACAAGGGTGGAGAAAGGAAATAGCACGCGCCAAACTGGGAAGCCACCTGTCCCTGTGCACTGCTGCTTCCTTCTGTGTTATCCGCTTCCACCTCCACCCCCCATCGGGAGGGCCCCAAACAGGAGCATGACCTACGTCACATATTTTCGCATGTGTTGCAGTCATTGCTCTCTTTTAGTTTTCTTCGTGTTGGAGCTCATGCAGTTTGGAAATTGAAGCTTTTGGAGCAGAGACATCTGGGCAGCTTAGAGACAGAAGCAGGGTCATTTCCACAGAGAGGCCTGGGACCTTGGCCGTGGAGCCCCTGAGAAGTGAATGCCCACTTTCATGCAGAAGTTGTGTAGGGGGGCTGACATCCTAACAGATTGGAGAGTTACCAACAGTTCTTCAAAATCGTATAGGGGCTTTCCAGTTTTCAAAGTGATTCTGTAAATGCTATTTTCCTTTAAGCTCAGAAAACCCCAAAGAAGTAGGAGTTTTTATGCTTGCTTGGCAGATAAAGACACTGAGCCTCAGAGAGTCCAAGGGCATTCAACTAACACAGCAGGAAATCTGGGTCTGGAACTCATGTCATCATGCTCTAAACATAGAGCTCTTTCCATGACACCATGCTGCCTCACAGAAATCAGTGAAAGACTGCCAGGGAAAGGTGTTTCTGGCACCTCAGCACGGAAGGGAACTCTGACCACATTTTCCCATGGAAACATTTTTACCCGGGGTGGTTAAGATCTATGGCTCAAATAGTGAAGCACTGTGTTTCAGCAGTGCCGCGGCCTTCCAGTCAACTTAGTTACTTACGTTGCACGTAACACCCACTAGGCAAGACTATTAGAAAATAAAAAAGACATTTTTCCGACTCCGGCGAAGAATGCAGACATTTGCAGAAGTCACTGAAAAATAGGAACCTCAACCTTTCTCCCACCAGGAATCGCTTTTCTTTTCCTTTTGCTGGGGTGTCCATGTTAGAAATAATTTGTCAGTGAATCAGGGATGCAGCATCCATACTGGTTAAAGTTTTAGAGTGAACCAGACCTTCGTCCACATCTAAGTGTCTGAGCTTTGTGATTTTTTTCAAAACATTTTGGCTTTTCTTTCCTTGCTAAAAATCCAGCTAGCACTGGCCAAAAAAAATGTATTGCATGTGTCTGCTGCCCCTGAGACTGCTTCCCTCGGACTCTGCCTGCCTCGCGGAGGGCTGGTTCTCGTTATGGGAGGCTTTTGAAATAGCAAAGTAATAATTTGCGAAGTAAGGCCCGTGAACTGCTTGGTTTAGCAAATCATGACTTTAGTAAATAATATTTGAAGCTGGCGTCAAAGGCCTGGTTCAACAGGAAGCAGGCCTGCCTACCAGAGCCAAAACGGCCAGCCTTCCCATCTGAACCTCCTCCTTGCCCCTGCCTCACGTATGTTCATTCTTAGAACCTCCCTGAGGAATCATTATCATCAAAATCATGAGCCTCCTAATATTTAGGGCCTACTTTGGCCTAAGGACTGTTTGGATTTTCCTGCATAATAACCCACCCTTCTCTATACCACGCCATCCCAAAAGGCTGAGTCTCTTCTGCTGGTGTCTCTGAAGCAAGCCTTCTTTTGGAAAGTAAGATGTCCTAGATTTCCTGAATTTTCTTTTTTTTTTTATCCATATTTAATACCTCTACCAACACACCAAAAATACTGTGGTTTACTAGAGAGAATACAGAATTTAATGGCAGACAGACCTGGGTCTGATTCTTAGCTCAGGAATTTACTTGCTCTGTGACAGGGACAAGTCATCAGCCTCAGTTTCTGCATCTGTACAAAGGGAGGGATCCTCTCCTCTCCCATTCCCCTTCCTGTACACCTCCTTTTTCCTTCTCTGTTTCCTCTTCATCCTGTTCATAATCATAATGACCTTTCTCACAGTGTTGTTAGGGAGATCAAATGAGGTGACAGATGTGAAAGGGGTTCATAAAGCTAAGCAATGACTTGGATGGCATTGATAATGACAGTAGTGAGTACCTTTTTGACCTCACAGATGTATTAGCTTCTGCCTCCAGGCAGAGGATGGAGACGGAAGCCTCGTTCTGTCTTATTTTTTTAAATTCATTAATTTATTTTTTAATTCTTTAATGTCACCATATATTTGACTCCTTTTACCCCATCTACCTCCCTCCTCCCTGGTAACCACTAGTCAGTAGTTCATGTCTACAAGCCTCTGTCCTGTTCATTTGTTGCTTTTAGGTTTATTCCCACATATAAGTGATATGCCTCATTCTGCTTTATCGCTCAGTCATTGTGCCTTCAT
This sequence comes from Cynopterus sphinx, assembly GCA_030015415.1. Taxonomy (NCBI): domain Eukaryota; kingdom Metazoa; phylum Chordata; class Mammalia; order Chiroptera; family Pteropodidae; genus Cynopterus; species Cynopterus sphinx. Next base: position 116,759,746 of record CM057385.1, on the reverse strand, counting down.
CCCAGGCTCTCTGAGTCTGAAGGAATGTGCATCTGGAGCCTCGGATCTCAACCTCATTTTCACATGACACACAAGAAGGTTGAAGTCAATGCAAGACACATTCACCTGGACACTTCTAGGTGCATGACTACCAGCTATAGTTCTTCCTCCTTTTTCTCCTGCCCCCCCAAACAGTATTTATATGCAAATAAGTGTGAGGGGCACTGTTATAAAATCGTCTAAATCACTTGTTTTCAACATGTGGTCCTCAGACTAGCAGCAGCATGAATATCTGGAAACTTGTTGGAAACTAAATTTTCAAGCCCCGCCACAGACTTTAATGAATTAGTAACTCTGGGTGTGGGGCCTAGCCATCTGTGTTTTAACAAGAACCTCCCACTAGGTGATTTTGACGCAAGAGAAAATTTGGGGACCAATGATTTAGAATATCTAAAAAGCCAAACATTCTTAAATTTTTTATCTTTACTATTTCTGACTAATAACTTCTGACTACCCAGCCCAGTAGGTCATAGCAGCATCAGTGAGAACTGTACCGGGTCACAAAGCAGGCTGCACGAAGCCACCAGGAGGAGCCAGGTGGCCTGTGGCTGCAAGTAATAGTAACTTCAAGTCAAATCGATTTAAACAACAAGGAAATTATTATCTTGTGTTACTGGAAGCCCAGATGTAGGGTGGCTCCGAAAGGGGCATGTTGGAGATCCATCCCTGGTTCCATTGTGTTGCCCTTGTTTCTGCTCCCACCGTGGTGCCATTTCCTTCCTCAGGTCAGTAGCAAGATGGGAGCCTAGTACCAAACACGAGATGACTGCAGGTCTTCTAAGCCATATATTCAGACATGCTCAAGAGAGGAAATGGAATCCCTTATATGAGTGTGTAATTCCTGCCTCCCTGAACTCACCGAATATCTCAGATCCTCACTGCAGCTCTCTGGAGCCTCTGCTATCATCATTCTTGTGTACGGGAAAAAACTGAGGCCCAGAAAAGCTGTGAAACTGGTCTAGGTTTATACACCAGTGAGGTACCTTCGGGCTGAGGTGGAACGTGGAACAGGAATGTGGAGGTGATGGGCATGAGCCTTACACAGATTCCTGAAGACCGAGTTTTCAGAAAGACAGAACATATTAGACAGTTCGATAAGTGTGAACAAAAATACTGCTTGGGGAGGTGCCAAGAATAGTAAGAGAGGAATGATTCTGGCCTGGGAGTTTATTCACTCATGTGTAAATTCACTCATTCTAAAATATCTTAAATTTATGCTAGTGCCAGAACTGTGCGAGGTTCTGGGAGAGTTGTGGTCCAGGTGGGGAGGTTTGGAGGAGAACTTTTCCTCAGATCTTTTGCATTTCAGACCAGCAGGCTGCCCACCTTCTCCTCTCCTGGCCAATAATGATGGAATGCAGACACCATTGACACATTCATTAGCATTTTAGTTCAATAGAAAAGTCTGGCTTGGGTCTAATTACAGACCCTGCTTTGGTCCTTCTGTGTGACCTCAGACAAGTTACTTTTCTTTCTGTGCTTATTTCTCTGGGGAAAAAAAATAGATTCACTTCAATGGTTTTGAAGGGCCCTGGCTCTGCCTCTGAGGATGTCAGGTGACAATACTCTAACTCTGCATTTGAGGGAGACAAATTATTAAGTGCCTGGATTGCTCTTGGTTCTGATCCCAACAGTATTATTCACCATCTGTGTTAGTTTAGACATGATCATTGACCTTGCCCCTCCATTTCTGCAAGTGCAGAATGAACATAGCAATTTCAACTTCGTGTGTTTCTGCGAGGATTAAAGAGATCACGCACCAAGCACAGTACCCGCTTAAAGCATGTGCACATGCCATGGGCCATGTTTTTCTCAACACCATCTCCCCAGATGTAACCCCAGGGTTTCTCTAGTCCCAACAGTTCTTTTAATAGATGAGAGAATGGGCATCCAGAGAAGGCAGGTGAGTCATAAAAGAAAGTCAGAGCACAGCCCAAGTTCAATCCCGGGTTCCTTTCCTCTCCAGAGACTCTAAGAATCACTGAGTCTCTCTTCCCTACGGGATTTGGCTGTCCCCGGGAGGTGAGTGGAAACCTCGAGGCAATGCAATAAGTCATCAGCTCTTTATAGAGCGGAAATTATTCTAAAGGGTAATTGGACTCCTCCTGCCTGACTCTCTGGAGCCTAGAGATGGCTACTGCTGGTCCTTCCTACCTACCCTCTTCCCACCTTCTCCCAACTAGTTACCAGTTCCTTCCTCCTTCTGGCTGCTGATGGCTGGGCTGAAGCATGGGTGCTCTGCTGCCTGCTCACAGCCAAGGGCCAGTGCTCTGGTTTGTCTATACGACGGCCCTGGCAAGCCTGTTGTCTGGGTGGAGAACACACGGGAAATTACTCCTAACACCTCCATCTCCTGAGGCGCCTCACCTAAGCAACAGAATCCCAATGACACCCACTCTCCTGTGTGTACTTGGAAGTGAAGAGGAGTGAGAATTGGAAATAAAAGTTGGTGGCACAGAAAGAACTTTGGATTCGAGTCTGAAAGCTCACCTCGCCAGACCCACCTCTGCCACTTACCAGCTGAAGGGCTTCAGACCTGTTTCTCTACCTCCTGTCAGTTGATTCATGTATAAAATGGGAACCAGAATACCAACCTGGCTAGCCTCTTGGTGTTTTGTGAGGAACTATGAGTTACGTCACTCAGTGCACTCTTACTGGGCACGTACGATGCACCAAACGCTATTCTAGAAGCTGAAGATACACAGCTCTGAACAAAACAAAACGCCTTCTGTCACGGAGCTGCCATTCCAGTGGAGGAATGGTCATAAAATGATAGATGTGCAAGAGAAGTCGCACAATAATAGGAGCCTGAAAGGAAGAAAAAAGTTGGTATATGGATAGAGGCTGGGGATGTCATTTTAGTTATGGTGGTCAGGGGATGCCTCTCTGATGACATGACTTCAGAGTCTCTGAAGTGGGGTCATCAAGGGGAGATCAGAAAGGGCCCCAGCTGCAGTGTTAGGGGGCCCTGGGTCACTTGAGTCTTATAGACCATGGTAAGCAGTGGATGGCTGTGAAACACCATGCACCCTGTGAAGTTCTCGCCCAGCGTGAGCACCTCTGGCCAGTACTCACTTCTTTGTACACTGGAGCCAACATGTTTCATGCATGAAGGGCAAGCATTGGGCCAGACAATGTGTGTCTCGTTTAATGCTTAAGACATTTCATCAAAGTGAGAGTGCTCCTTCCCATTTACACCAAGGACTGTGAAGGGAGGAAGCCCCATGCTGGTGCTTTGCTGTTACGGCAGATTCCTTTGTTTTCCCTGGTCTCCCCCCACCACCACCACCAAATTTTGATAATTATCCATATGTGTTTGCATCCTTTGGGTGATCAGAGAGGGAGAGATGGAAACAGGGAAGCAAGCTAGGTGTAAGGTTAAAGCTTGGCTGGAGCCACCACAGTGTCCCCAGAGCAGAGACGCCATCGTCCAGGTGGCTCCATTCATCAACAGCCTCAAGGCGATTAAAGGAATGAATAGACTGCGAGACTCTGGAAAACACAGAATAAGTCAGAGAGCCGCTTTCAGCCTTGGCTGGTGCTTCCAGAGATGTGACTTGAGTCAAATCCCTTCTCCTTGCAGGGTGCTGATGCCTTCTGTACAAAGTAGGATCCCATGTGCTAGGATAGTCAGTCCTGAATATGGAAAGCATTTTAATCATCTTCAGAAAATGGGAAGGTCTCTCTGACCTCTACCCTTTCCTCATAAAGAACTCAAATCTCAGCTACACAATTTGTTGTATGACCTTGGGCAAATGACTGCACCGCTATGAGCCTTGATACCTTCATCTGTAAAGGTGGGGAAATAGCTCTTAGAATTCTTGTAAAGCTAAAATGAGATAAAGTACATGAAATGCTAGGCATGGTACCTAACAGATTGTAAATGCTGTAAAATAATAATAATAATAGTAATAATAATAAAATTATATAAGTAATTTATGTTGTTGTTATTATTATTATTATTATTATTTGCGATAGCAAGGCAATGATTAGAGATATGTTTTACTTTCAAGGATTACTCTAAACATCAGACATGATTAAGTGCTTAATAAACACTAGTTACTCTTCTGTTATCCTTAAGGTGAAATGAGGTGTCTCCTTAGACCCCAGTAGCCCAGGCTGGTCTCTTTCTCTTCTGACCTTCTCTGTCCTCTCTCTTGCACTCCTCTCTGCCCTGACCTTGGCTGAGCTCCCTCCCAGGAATGCACAGATTTAGCAGTGCAGAATGCCGCCACCACATCTCAGAGCTCCGCATTCCGATTGTAGGCATCATAGAGATGTATGAACCAGTGATCAAGTGTCGTGTTCTAATAAACCAGAATGTTAGGACAATTTTCAGATACATAGAAGGAAAGTGTCCTAAGGGAGGGATTTTTTTTTTTCATCTAATTTGTACAGAAACACCATATAAAGCAGTGACTCTGAGCTTTAGTCTTCCAATCTGTGGGATGAAGCCTTGAATAGATGATGATGCCTCAGGCTCCCCTTGGCTTTGGGTCTCTGAAGGTTCAGATGGGAGAACTGCTCGACAATCTGTGCTCATGAGATCAGTCTGTGTGACCATGGAGAGAGGAACTGTGATATGGGTCTCTGCCTGCTTGGAAACCTATGGGCCCCTGGAGCCTCTGCCTTGCACACAGGTACCCCCCACCTGAGGACAATAATCCTACCCCACCAACCTCCCAGGGTTATTTTGAAAATCAAACAAGAGTTCTTTGTAAACCCAGGTGAGCAGTACAAATTAGAGAGATCACTTATATACACACAGATATAATGTGAATATTGATGTGTGTGTGTATGAAAATATATGTGTATACATATATCTTTTATATATGTATACTTTATATATATATTGCATGTATGTAAAGCTGTAAACTCATGGGGCTAGGTATGAATCAGAAGCTTATAAACCATGTTTACTCATTCAGTGTAACCTAAGGCCTGTATTAAACAGTAGGAAAAACTGAGCAGCCAAATTTTCCAAGTTTAAAAATCCTCTTACGGCTTTCATTGTACATTGAAGAGAGAGCTTGTTTCCCCTTCTCTATTTAAAGGAAAATTTTAATATAAATGGGGAAACCAGGGAGTCGTTTTACTAGAAAGTGAAAAAAAAAATTCTGTATGTGGGAGGGATAGATGAGGGGACTTGGATGAAAACTGTCGTGAAAGTCACCCTGGCCCAGTGCTCGAGGGTGTCCAGTTGTGATGGAGGCCCTCCTGGCCTCTGAGCATTCCTGGAAAGTCACCTCATCCTGTGGGATTTAAGTGGGACCCCAATTTTGTCCTTTAACCAGGCTATGGGGAAGTGGGGCCTTTGGCTCTCTTGGGTTTTGGTCCAAAACCAGGAGGGAAGAGAGCAGCATCCCACTCTGGGCGCAGGGTCTGTCTCCTCTGTCCAGGGCCCTAGGTAAGGCCATGGAGAGGGGAATGAGAAGGAGCACTATCCAGCCCTTTGGAGAGCCAGGATGTGTGCAGTGAAGAAGGGGCATCATCCTGTGTGCATCGTGCAGGACCTGTTCTCACTGTCCAGCCCTCTAACTCTCTACATCTCTCTGCTTCTATCTCTCCTATTTCTGTGGGTCTTGCTATTGTCCATTCTCTTTTTGGATAATATCCTTCCTCCCTCCCTCCTTTTCCTCCTTCCTTCCTCTCTGTCTTCCTTCCTTTCTAACTTCCTGTTTATCTTGGTCACCTTCTGACTCCGTTTCTCTGTTTTAATTACTCCCTCTGTGTGTGTCTGTGTGTGTGTGTGTGTGTGTGTGTGTGTGTGTGTGTGTGTGTTTGTGTACACATCTATCTATGATGATTTTTCTCTTTCTCCGCTTATTGGTTTTTTCTGTTGGTTTCTATTTCTATTTCTCTCTTTCTATCTTTGAGTAGTTCCTGGATGTAGTTCTCTCCCTGACTCTGTCTTCCTCTGTTACCTTCTATTATCTATTTCTTGTGCTCTCTTTGTCTCTGTCTCTGTCTCTCTGTCTCTGTCTCTCTCTCTCTCTCTCTCTCTCTCTCTCTCTCTCTCTCTCTCTTTCTCATTTGAAAATCTATCCCTCTATGCCAGGTTCCACCTCCTTCTCACTGATTCACCTCAGACTGGTGGAATGGTGTTGCTTGCACGACCAGAAAACCTGAATCATCCTTACTAGCCTTCTCCCCACCCTTCTGGAAGCTCCCTGCCATAGGGCCTGGGCACAGAGATGGAGTGAGGAGGGAGGTGCACTTGTGTCAGGTAGTGGGGAAGTGGGTTGGCGGGGAAGTGGGTTGGGGCAATGGAATGACCTCAGGATCTCATTCTAATCATTTCTGGTGCCTTGATGGGGCCCTCAGAGGCTACTTTTGAAACATCTTGGTCCAATTTGTGTTTGAAGCTTGGTCCCACCTGGGAGTGAGGAGAAGGAAGACAAATGGAGGCTCCCTTATCTACTGAAGATGCCCCTGCTGTCTGCTAACTATAGCCTTTGAGGTTTATATTTGGAAAAGGGAGGTAAAGTGCGAGCATTCAGCAGTTTTTAATCTCTGAGCACATAGTTTGTGCAGTTCTGGTTTGGGAGGGGCATGAGGTGCTAAATTCACAAGGATAATTCACTTTCCCTGGATGGTTGAATTTCTCCTCTTCACTTACGCTGTGTGGATTGTTTCATGAATTGATATTTTTCCTAGTAACAGTAATAACAACAATAAAGCTGCCATTTGTTAGATGTTTACCATGGACTGTGCTAAGGGCTGCGTACATTGTCTAAGCTAATTCTCAGAATGATTCCATCGATTCTGTTAGATGGGCATTTTCACTTCCATTCTACAGATGAGGGAAATGAGCATTAGGGAGATACGGTAACTTGCTTAGATTAGCAAAGGCCAGGATTTAAAACCAAGACTGAGCACAATGTTACCTTTTCTGCTACTTTTTCTCTGCAAATGGGATTTGATGCTAGTGTCTTAATACATGTAATTGTCTAAATCAGTAAATATGTGTAGGGCTCAGTGTGGGTGGGAAACCTCATTAGGCACTTCAGTGGGTGACTGTCAAGGTGGGCTCGGAGTCTGAATTAGGAGATCAAATCAAGGAAAGTGCTTGATGTACCTTCTTTCCATCATGGCCATTTGCTTTGGCAGAAAAGTGAACTAATATGTACAGAGTTTCACAGGGAGAGGAGGCAGGGGCACAGTTTATGTCCCCTGTCTCTGGATTCAGTTCCCTTTCACACAAGATCTACTGGCCTCATGGGACACAGTTCAAAGGATGGAGCACAAGGAAAACTTAGCCCACCCCACCCCTTGTGGGCCGACTTCCAGCTAAGAATGAAGCCATGTTCGTTCATCAACCTGCTCATTCTACATACCCAGGTACAGGGTTCAGGCGATAAATAAGACAGGCCAGGTTCCTTTCCATAAGTCTTTCCAGCCCACAGAGGAGGGGGACCCTATGTAGGTGATCTCAAAGCAATGGTCTCAGAGCAGTGGGTTAAGGACCCCAGAGGTGGGAAGGAAGCAAGGGCACTGTTGGAACCCAGCAGAGGGAACTGACCCTTGCTGGATGAAAGGGCAGCCAAGCAAAAACTCAGAGGAGCATGTTTCCAAAGCCACCTTCCCAGCCCTCCCCACCCCCACTCATTCAGTATATCTTGATGAATGGCTGCTGCATCCTCCACACTCTGACAGACACTTGGAGACTATGCACATGATGGAACAAACCCAAACTCAGAGAACTAGCATTGTAGCAATCAAATGACAATAAAGAGGGAAGTAAACAAGTAATTGTAGGTTGTCACTAGTGCTCAGAAGAAAATCAGGAGTTCTGTGATGAGGAGTATTTGAGAGTAGCAGCGTGGGCCTGCTCTAGACTGGCTGGTTCAAGGGCTCTGAGGAGATGGAGCTTTAGCTGAAGTGAAGAGGGCGAGAAGCCAGCTCCCCTAAGCTGACAGGAGTTCGGAAGCTCCAAGCCCAGGAGGCAGGCCCTAAATTTCTCTTCATTTAGCATTCTCTTTCCCCCAACTCCTGACTCCTTCTCTGTGATGCAGGAATTCCTCTGTGTCACCCATGGGTATGTTTCCATCCCTTTACCCTAGTGAAAGTTGCTTCATTATCACACTGTGTATGTCCTCATGTGTTCTTAGGGCTCAACACCAGCATACCTCAGTACTTCGCAAAGGATGGCATCTTCTCCCTCCCTGTAACTCCAGAGGCACCCATCTGACATGTTTTCATCTTACCTGGCTCCCTGTGGATTGCCCTTAACAGCCACCTCTTACATATGCATCATGCTTTCCAGATTATAAAGTACTTTTACATATTTTTTTTTTTATGGACTCAATTTAATTCACTCTCCATGACCCCCCCACTCCCCCCTGCAGAGCAGATACTGACATCCTCATTTTAGAGGCAAGGAGATGGAGGCCCACGGAGACAGAACGATTAGGAAGTGTGTGTTGTGGTGGAAAAAACAAAACCACAGGCTCTGGGATGGGATCAACCTGGGTCCCAGTCCTAGCTTCACTACGTATTAGCTATGTAGTTGGGCAACCTGCCCCGACTCTCTGAGCCTCTTCTCTTCCTGACAAAATGAGAATAATGGCCCCAGCTCTGCCAGGTTATAGGCTGTTTCGTCACATTCGCGGTCAGAGAGCCGATCCGGGCCCACCATCCACGCACAGAGGGAGACGTCGAGGGAAGCATTCAGGCCAGAGGAAGCTGGAAGGTTTAGGGGGACTGAGCGTCTGATGAGAAGCACATTTTGTACAGTTGGTTCTTTCTACTTCACAATAGTGGAGCACTTAAGATCGAGATTTTTTTTAAAAAAAGAAGAGAAAGAGAACTCTCTGGATGAGAGCTGCAACGATGGTGATAAACACACACCCTGGTCCTCCAAGGAGAGTGATGCTGGAGGCAGGCCTGGGTAGCCGGGAGTGGGGTTCACCTAACTCTCCTACTCCTTCCTTCTCCTCTTCTGCAATCCTGTCACCAGCTGGGCTCTCCTCACACATTAGCAAGACCCACTCCTCAGGCCAAATTCATTAGCATCATTTGTCCTCAAGGTGGTGAGGGCTTTTATGGCCCCAGTGAATCCAGCCTTAGGAAAGAGCAGGCTCTCTTAGCCAAGTGCATGTTAATACCGAGGTCAATATTATTAAATTCTGTCTTAGTAGCAAGTTTCAGGACACCAGTGGGTTGTTCATAAAAGCAACCACTCCAGTCCTGCCTGGCTCAGCCTGAGCACCATTAGAAGGGACCATGCACTGTGTCCACAGTGGGTGGTCCTTTCCCTGGCACCTTGCAAGTGTCCAGTAACTTTGTGGACTGTTTCAACAATAAGGCTGACACGTCTGTCCTAGACCTCAGTGAGGAAGGCACATTGATTGCTCTTTCAGTGAATTCTTTAAAGGCTGAGATTGGGCCTTTGTAGCAGATCCCACGGGGCCGCACCAGGTCCTCTTGGCTCACAGCTACTTCGGGTACAGCTATAGTGATGACTTCTGTCCACAGCCAGGCTCACCTTGTGCTGCCAGGGACCTCAAATGCACACCTCCATTTTCTGCCCCCTGGCCTTGTGCAAGGCTGAGGGGGCTCCCGAGACTGTGTGCTAGCACAGTTTTAAAAAAATAAAAGTGTGGGAAAATTCACTCTCCCAGAGAGGCTCTCAACCCGAGGTCACCAGGAATCAGGGGACACACGCTTTAGCTCCCCAACTTCCAGCCAAACAATTCTGGGAAACACCCCATTCACTTCTTAGAAGGTCCCTATAGAACAAGAGTCCCCATCACTCACAGCAGCAACCTTAATAATGTACCTCTAGACTGACTTTTCCTCTTCCCTAAATCATTCTGCCCATTCCCCATGCCCGCTTCTTTGTAGCATCTCCTCCCAAGTAAACCATCTGCACCCAAGCCCTTCTCTTAGGCTCTGCTTTCCAGGGAATGGAGACTAAGGCATTCTTCTTCGTGTTGTTCCAAAACATCAGCTTGGTTTATAGTACACAGTAAATACGTACACTCCATAGACAAACGTTTATGGAGAACCTGCTGTGTGCAGTAGGCACCATGGTAAGTGACCAAAGTCCCTTTTTCACGGGGCTTATAGTGGGAGTCACAGAAAATGTTGTAATTCAGCAATATATGGGAGAACGAGATAAGCTGAATGAAAAGAATCAAGTAGGGAGAAGGGACAGAGTGATTAGATTAGAATGAGGTAGCTAGAGAAGGCCTTTCTAAGGAAATGACATTTAAGCTGTGATCTGGGTAAAGAGAGGGAGCAAACCATGCAAAGATATGGGGAGGAGTTGCCAGGAAGGCAGACCCTGGGGTAGGAATGTGCTTGGCATGTTGGGAGGTGAGGGGGGCCAGAATGGCTGGAGTGAGCAAGTGAGGAAGAGGGCAGGGCGATGAGGTCAGAAGATGGGGCCACAGGAAGCAGGAGAGTGGAAAAGCCCAGAGATTTTTGTTCAGGAATAGAGACTCTTTGTGTCCCTTGCCCTGCATAGTGTTTTATGATGGGAAAGGCTCAGGTTTTGGAGGCTGACAGCTCCGGACTTGAAGCCAGCTTTGTTGTTTAGATAGAGTGTGACCTTGGGAAATTTGCTTAAGACCTGCGAACATTTTTTATTTTTCTATGTATAAACTGGACATCATAAAACATACCCCGCCCCCCCAGGATTTGTATCTGGTAGGACTCCTAGTTGCAAGTAACAGAAAACAAATGGAAACTAGCTTCGGGGAAAAAAAAAAAAAAAGGAAAATATTGACACAGATATTTGAAATATCCAAGGGTTTATCTAGCTTCAGATACAACTGATTTAAGGCTTCAAGTGATATCATCAGGATTTGGTCTCTGTCCCAGGTGTTAGTCTGATTGATCCAGCCTGGGTCACTTGGTCATCTCTGTTTGGCCACTTGACATGGAATATTGGGCCGCTGATCACGGGGTCTGTCTCTGGAGGAGAGAGGAGGCCTTAGCACCACCTAAATCATGGTGGTGGACTGAAATTCGGGGAGAGATGTTTTCCCACTGGGAAACTGGAGTGCTGTTAATAGAAGGAGGATAGATTTTGAGCAGGTAAGACAACAGACGTCCACTTGAGGACTGGCATGGGGATGAGCCAGAAGTCCCTTGGCACAATGCCTGACACATAGATGCTCTCAGTAGATATTTGCAAGACCACCGATGTCTTTCTGAGAGGGCTTGTTTTCCTGAGAGCCCCTTTTTTCCTGTACTGGGGGAGCCCAGTGCACTCCCAAAAGAGTTCACATAGGAGGCAGGCTGGCTTTCCTAGACGGAGTGCTGATGCCAAGTGCTGTGATCTGGGTAAAGAGAGGGAGCAAACCATGCAAAGATATGGGGAGATGGAGTGGATCAGACTTCAACCACTCAAGTTCAGTTTCAGAGAATTCAACAGATACCTTGTGGCCCAGCCTTATGCTGGGTGCTGGTGCCACAGAGGTGACCAAAACACAACTGCTGAAAGCATCTCACAGTCTGCAGGTCAATGTGCAGCAGGAAAAATCACAGACTTTGGATCTCAAATCCTGGTTCTAGCCTTTGCCATTCCCAGGGGGATCTCGTTAGGAAAAATTGTTTAACCTTCCTTGAACCTATCTTTTTTATTTGTAAATGCTCAATTAACCTAACTCATTGGGTTGAATTGACTATTAATAAAGACAGAGTTGGTTTGAATGTTTAATCAAGACAATATAAGTAAAAATTATAGTCAAGCACTGCTAATGCCATATATAAGAGCTAAATAAACATCTCCTTTCCCTTTTCATCATTCCTGTTTTTCTTTCCTTTCTACTTTCCTCCTTTCTTTTTTTTAAATTACCTCCTTTTGCCAAAAAAAAAAAAAAAGAGAGAGAAAAAGAGGGTTCTAGGGAGTTGGGAATCATCTACTGTATCTAAAAGCAGCTGACTTTGACCACTAAAACTTTATGAGACAAATTGATGAGACCTGATGGGAGAGAGGTTGCAAGCATGTGGGGGCACGGACATCAGTAGGCCACCCCTGGAGCAGGTGTACCATGTAGGTTATCTTGTTCCTTCCCTGCCCAGTTTGCTGATGACCATGCACTTTCCAGACGAAGCAACAGTCTCTGAAAGTTTAATCATCCATCTCTAGATAATATAGTTCATAAAGTGGTGGAGCCTGGCTTCAAAACCGGGTCTCTTCTGTCCCCCAAACCAATCTCCTTCCCCCTGCCCCGCTCTGTCATTATGATAAGGTGATTACCAACGCTCAATGTTTTTTGTTTCCATTTGAAAAAAGCATCATGTTTTGAAAGAAATGTGTCAACTGCAGCTGATAGGTGTGAGGCCCTCCAAGATGTGTTTTGTCACGACAAGGTCTCAGAATGAATTCCTACATTTGCACAGGTAAAGGAAAGGTAGGGAAATGCAGACCCCTGCTTCTCCCCTGCTTCTCCCGGGCACCACAGCTGGGAGCATCTGCAGGTTAGAGAGAGGCGGGGGCCCAGAGTGGCCTCTAAATCCCTTTGGCTTTTCCTGAAAAGAGTGTGGAGTCCTGAGCCGGGACCTTTCTCCCCACCTGGGCTAACTCACTCACTGTTCCCACCCCTTCCATTTTGGAATTTCTTTGCTGCTTTTTTCCCCAACCTGTTTTCAATTTGCTCTTGTGGCCGGCTTTGACTGTGACCCCAATCAGAAAGGAGAGGGTGTGGGGAGAAAGAGAGGGAGAAGGAAAGTGGATGAAGAGGATCGAGGGAGTGATGAAAGGGGCAGGAGAGAGGGAACTCAGGTAGGGGGTGGGGCCCTTTGCAAAATCGCCCTGTGCTTCGTTGGGTCAGCTCTGAAGCTTCAGCAGAATTGTGATTGACCTTTTTCTGTGGCTCATAATGAGAGCAAGACTCGAGTCTGAGTGGATAAAGAAATGTGTGGGGGTCTGGCCTGAGCCCACTCGGGTTACAGCCCCAGAAGAGCCATAATGGGGAACAGGCACATTCCTGTACAGCGACTCCCAACTCCCTATCTGTTTTCAAGGAAAGAAAAACAGGAAAAGAATGTTAGAGCCTTGGACGGGCATGGGTGAGGCGGCAGCAGCAACCCAGATCCCAGAGGGTTCCCCCATAGCAGTGTACCAGGGAGGAGGGGACAGAGGCAGCCTAAGCAGAGGGTCCTAGTTTAAGCCACATGGACCTCAGAGGCAAAAGAGCTGTGTTGTTCTGGATTCTAGCCCCAGAGCTGCTGTAGAGGCTTGAATGGGGTTGCAACATTCCCTTGACTCTGTATTTCTATTAGGGAATGTGGCAGGGTTTTAGGATTCAAACATTTTAAGCAATAAAACTTTAAAGACAAGCTTTTTAAAACAGTTTTTTCCCCAACCTAAATAAAACATGGCCCATCAATATATAAAATAGATCAAAGCAGAGTGGGTCTGGTTGAAGGTTAGTTGTGGGTATAGAGGAGACAGACTTGCCATTCCTTCTTACCCCTGGAGTTCTGTATATTCTTATTTGTAAGTCACTGTTAGACTATATTACATATTGGAAACCTCTGAATCCCTTCTGTCCCTCCTGGGCTTTCCATCTTTCTCAGGTTCCAAGTTTAAGAAGATGGCATGGTGGAAGCACGTGCCTTGCATAGTGCCTGGCACATAGTAAACGCCCGGGAAATAGCATTCCAACTCATGTTTAATAAAATTGGTCAGAAACTGAGAAGCAAGGGCTCCTGGGCAACTTTGGAAGCCCTTCAGTTCTCAGTGATTTTATCTCCTAGGTTGGCTGATATGAATGATCTCATAAGCTATAGGAGTTACGAGATCAAGTTTAGGTTCCAGGTCTACCTCGCACTTTGCATATGGCCATGGGCATACCACTTTCCTTCTCTGGGCTTCGATTTCGCCACCTGGAAAAAGGAATAGGCTGGATAAAAAAAAATAATCTCTAAGGGTCCTTATCTCTCTCCTCGGTTATGACAACAATAATAACAAAAACCATAATGACAGTTGATTTATTTTTTGAGCTCTTACTCTCTGCCAGACATTCTGCTAATTGGCCTGTAAATAGTATACACTACATTTTATATGATATGCACAACAACACTGTAAGTTAGATCCTACTATTATCCCCATTTTACATATGAGAAAATAGGATCTGTCCAAAGCAAGCTGTAAGTGGGGGTGTACCAGGATTTAATCCTAGGCTGTTTAAACTCAGAGCCCAGCCTCTTAACCACTGAACAATACCACTGTTCAGTCCATTGTACCTCTGCCAGACACGGAGTAAATGATATTCTGGAACCACAAAACACGTGTTGAATGGCACTGACTTGCGTTTGTGCACTGAGAAGCCTCCAGGCCTCTCTTATCCCCCTCCACCAGGTGAGGAAGGACAGTGAGAGGCTGCTTCATTCACCCACCTCCGTGGAGGTTGCATGTAAACCTTCTGGAATGGAGTGCCAAGAAAAGCAATATTACGATTTACTTTATGGGTCCATTCTTATATTTAACAACCATTCCTATTGTCAGATTACAAGGTGTCGAAGGTCGGGGACCATTTCTTTTATTGCTTCATTTCCCAAGCCCACAGAACTAAGAGAGTGGCATAAATTCAGTCACAAATTGAACGGAATTGAGAAAGCTTGCTTTCTAACACTATCATTTTTTACAACTTTCTCTAGGAGGCAGCATAGTATAAAAGAAAAGGTATGGCTTTGGAGTTAGGAGGATATGGGTTCAAATCTCACCTCTGTCTCTTCCTAAATTCCTGAATTTAACCTCAGCTTTACAGTGGAGATGCTAAAATTTAACTCATTAGGATTCAATATTATGAGCATTAAGTGGGAAAAACAAATGTTGGTACTGTGTGTCAGTTTCCTTCTTTTTAATTCTTTTCATTTGAAGGTCCTTGTATGGATAGTCCCAGAAAGAACTGGACCTAGACTATCCTTATAATGTCCCTGATATGACTGGTTATATACTCCACATTATCCAGTTTCTTCACTTGAACTACACCTATAAACCTTAGAACTGTGTGCCGCTATTTATGGGGCTTTTATCCATGCTCTAAGTTGTTCTGAAACGCATGGAAATGTCTGGAAAGCTATGCCCATTTGGAAATTAATGTCAACCATCTTTTGGCTTGAAGACAATTAATTAGTACAGGCTACAAGCTTACTGAATTCTCTTGTGAAGGGCCAACTCTCTCACTGGCTATCTGGAAACAAATTGAAAAGCAGACAGACATGGATCCAAGCTCAAAGAAAACAAATGTGAGCAGCCAGACATAGAATCCTGAGAAACCAAGAGAAACAAAGCCCTCACTCCATTCAGTGAATAATCCCATGCCCCCCCCCCCCACCTACCCAGCTTTTTTCATGTTTCACCCCATACATTGCTCTGCTTCAGTACCTTTTGGAAGGAGACACACTGTTGATTTGTGATTTTATTGTGAAAGAAAGAGGCCTACAGAAGACACAGAGGATGCCAAAATCTGTGATGAAATGAATTGCATTTACCTCTTTACTTTTTAGCAAAACTTCTGGTTCTAGACAAAGAATTTCTTCCTAGTTTCAGCTTTTCTTTCTAGAGTCCAAACTAATAAAAGAGTTATTGGTCCCCTGTTACAGAAAGGAAAACTGAGACTTTGAGAGGTTAAGGGACTTGCAATAAATGGTGGAAATAGAATTCGGTCCCAAGTCTGTCTGGCAATAGCAGCTGAACATGCATGTCACCGACAGCCCCTTCCAGACACTCCCTCTGGCATGTGCATATCAAGGCTAGGAGCTGTCTGTTGTCTTTTTAAAAAGTGGGAAACAAAAACATTACCCATCATATCTGCTATATTGGACCACAGGGACCAATATGTTATAGAACTGTCGTTCACCTGAATCCCAGCCATCCAGACAGTTCAGCTGGACAAGTGTTACATGATTCGTTTGTGGGTAAAGAATGAAATTTTCTTTGAAAGACTGACAGAAAGCCACCTGCATATTCTGCTCACCCAGTTCCCTGGGAGAGAAGTGCCATGTGGCCTCTCTGGGTCTCAGTCTTCTCAGACAGTTGGCCAACATTGTTGTCTCATGATGGTTCCGTTATACTGGATTATCCTTAAGCCCAAGTGGAAAAGATATAGTCGAATGGATGTCCTGCTCTTGTTTGTTCCTGAGAACATAGGCAAGTAGAAAATGTGAGGCACTCCATATCAGGCATTATGGAGAACAAGGAATCAACAGTTGGGTGGCGTCATATCATCTCATAGAGTGTGGTATAAAATACCTCACATGCCTGTTTTGCTCCTAAATCATCTGATTTTAGAATTGGAAGGGAACTCGGAGGCCATTTAGTCTGGCTTATTTACTTGATCTATTTTTAAGTATCTTTTATTGATTGTTTTCCTCATTACAAGAGCAGTATGTATTCATTGTAGATAATTTTTTAAAAATAGAGATAAGCAAAAGTAAGAGGAAAGTACCCATCATCTCACTTTGCAGACAAAGCCATTACTATGCATTTGCTATATTTTTCCTTCTCTTTTTAAATAGGTACACATGTAAAATTTCAACCCAAAATTAGATTATTTCCAATAGTGTAACCTGTTTATAAACTTAATATGTCATGAATATCTTGTCATATAACTTTATATTATTTCACAGTATTCTTTTTAATAGCTATAAAATATTCCATTGCATCATTAAAATATAATTGATATTGCTGTTTCTATATTATTGAACATTTAGTTTCTAAATTTTTGCAAGTTTAAATAGTGCTACAATGCCTGTCCTCATGATTTAATCTTTGTGCACATCTGTACTCTTTATTTTTTCAAAAATCCTGGTAGTGATATTCACAGCTCCACTTTACAAAGGAGAAAACTAAGGCTCAGAGGTGAGGATTTAGTTGCCTAAACTTCTACAGTGAATTATTAAGAGAGCTAAAACAGGATCTCAGGATTCCAAACATTCAGTCATTCTCTCTAGTCTTCATCCATTCTTCACTACTTCTTCTAGTAAACTTCAGCCACTTTCTAAAATCTAAAGGTGACTTAGAAATCATGGAGTCCAGGGCACTTGTTCTTCCATTTTCCTTTCTGTCCCGTGCCCTTCATCACTAATCAGTCATGGAACTCTTACCTTCTTAGCTGGACAAGCTCTCTCTCCATCTCAACATAATGCTCCATAAATCAGAGCCAATACATAGGAGTGACCACATGGTATGAAACCT
This sequence comes from Cynopterus sphinx, assembly GCA_030015415.1. NCBI lineage: Eukaryota > Metazoa > Chordata > Mammalia > Chiroptera > Pteropodidae > Cynopterus > Cynopterus sphinx. Next base: position 116,742,549 of record CM057385.1, on the reverse strand, counting down.
ATTTTATATCCTCAGTTCAACTCCTTCATTACACAATGAAGGAAAACTCAATTCCAAGGCAGAATGGACTTGCTCAAGCAGCTAAGAGGAAGTCAGTGATAGTGAGAGGCCAGAATAGTTACTCTGAACAGAAAGTACTCTCCTCCTGTTGCCTCTTCATTCATTTTTATTGCATAATAATTTACGTCAATTGAGCCTTGCTATAATCTTACAAAGGTAGGTATTAGCATTCCCACTTTACTGTTAAGAAAATTCAGGCATAAATTAAACAGTCACCAGAGTTGTACACTAACCTGTTTCATTTTCATATTTTGTGCTTATTCTGTCCACTAATCCTCCTGAGAATGGTTTTCAAACGCTTCATGGATTTGGACGACAGCGAGAATGTCTACTCACCAAGGCCCAAGCTAGGAAGCTCATCTTTCTTTATCTCCTTCCAGGAGAATTCCTGAGTTTCGCTGACGACTTACTCTCTGGCCTGGGCACATCTTGTGTGGCAGCTGGTCGAAGCCATGGAGAGGTCCCTGAAGTCAGTATCTACTCCGTGATCTTCAAGTGTCTGGAGCCCGATGGTCTCTACAAGTAAGATATGCTGGGTGTGTGGGGAGTGTGAAGTAGACGGAATATTTTAAGTCTGAGAAGCAAGGCATGAGTAATTCATCCAGGCCAACCAAATGTCCCATAGGCCAACCTGTGTGTGCATCTCGAGATGCTAAGGTTTAGAAGTTGCCGTTGCAGATGTGTGGCCATAGTGAATCATACGTGGTCAACACTGAAGGGCCCAGGGAGGCCAGAAACTCAGAACCATTCAATTACTGGTGAAGAATCTGTAGCCCAGAGAGGGGAAGTGGCAAGTTAGCAAGGAGGGCTGTGACAGGAGTCCCTGCCTTGTGTTCTTTTCTCAGTTCCACGATATTGCCTCAAAAAGCATTATATTAGTATATCTAAAGTATGCATTTATGTATATATATACATAATATATATACATATAATTTTTTAGTAATAGGTTCAGCCAGTCCCTTAGAAATAGCACCATTATCACTCCTTCATAGAGTACATTAGAGTCATTGCATCTAACCTTCGAGAACTGCAAAAGGAAGTCATTCTGAGACTCACCTATTAATCTCAGAGGAAAAAAGCACTTATTTTTCTGTTGTTTCTCATCTCAGTGAGTGTTGCCACATCTGGATGCAACCATCATAAACTATAGCATAAGTTCTAGAGACCAGTTCTCTTCATGTACCCTGATTATGAAACTATAGCCCACATTTGCACCAGTCCAGAAAGCTGCAGCTGTAAATAAGATGAACATTGATAATCACAATAAGATTATCACAATGATAAGTTGTTCAGCTCATTCAGTTTTTCCTTTTATTCACTCACTCAGTGACCCATTCACATATACACCTACTCAATCAACCATCTATTCCTCCGTGAATCCCTCTCTTTCTTCCTTCTTCTTTTAATCCATCCATGCATCCCATTCATACATTTTATAGTCCATCAATCATTCACTTATTTATTCATCAATTCTCCCATTCACTTGTATTTTTATTCACTCATTCCTCGCTCATTTACTTATTCAGCAGACGTAATCTGAGGATTGCCTATGTCTTGGTACTGTGCTAGGGAATGCAAGTATGTGACTGAGACCAAGGTTCTAGCCCCAGATAACATGATCTAATGGTGGTGTGAAAGGCCACAAATTGTGGATTCAAATCTGGCTGTGACATTTTTCATCATGTGACCTTAAATAAGTCGCTATATATCTGTGAACCTCAGTAAACTAGAAATAATAAAACCTAAGTTGTAGAGTTACATGAGAATTAAACAAGAAACACAGTAGCAGAGTATCTTAAGTATGTGCTCAATAAACATTAGCTCCTCTGCAATCGCTGAATCTCCCTTACCCCCAATACACATCCCATCCCCACTTCCCCTGGAAGACTAGGAAGTTTTAAAGACCGTGGTGTTGTTTTGAACACTCGACCTATTCAGGCTCATTGGTAACACCCAACACATCCGTGCACTAAAATCAAGGATTTCACTGTAAGCTGGAAATGAGGTATTCTGATTCTGATTCTTCCATTGACTGTCTCACAGATGTTGGGGCCCAAGTCTTATTTCACACAAAATGTCAAAACTCAGTTGGGGACAGTGAGAGCTGTAGGCATGGAATCCCCAAAGTGTAATGGACTTTCAGATCTCTCCCAGTGGTTCATCCGATCAAACTCCACACAGGTGTTAGCATTTCCTTCAAGCTTGAAATGATGATTGGAGGTTTAAATCTTGAGAGAATGTCTCTAAATTTTCTTAAATAGTGAGTGCTGACACCAACCCTTCGGGCTTTAGTGTCACTGTATCTGTAAAATATAAGTAGGTGACTAGAATAAGAACTATAAGGCCCTCTCTAACTCTCAAAACTATGATTATATGGACAAAGTAGCATTTTTGAAAGATTTTTATGGTGTCTGGTTTCCTTGGTCACTTATTAAGGGCACAGACTGGAGACAGACAGCCCACAGACAGATCTGGGTTCAAATCTTTGCCCTGCACTTTATCAGCTGTGTGACACTGAATGAGCTTCCTAAACTTCTGAGCCTCCATTTCCTCCTCTGGAAGACCTGGGACAACACAACGTCCAGCTCACTGGGACCTGGAGAGGTTCTGATGAGATAGTGCACAAAAGCTCTCTACATGGTGATGAGTTTCCAGCAGGAGCATAAGAAGTGTCAACTATGATCACTATTGCTCTTGTTGCCCTTGTTGTGATAATAATTAATATCAACTCCCTCCTCCTCTGGTCTCCAACTGCTGGGAGAGAGAGCCTTTAGCAGAGAGGGACAGAGCCCTGGCAGGGGGTTCCTATCCAGTGTGACATTGTAAGGGCTTGGCATGAGATAGGCTGGGCTCCTAGAGACCCATTATGTAGGAAACGGTGAAATGTTTTATGGCATCCAAAAAGCAATTAGCACTGAGAACTGAGCAATCAGCTACCATCCTTTGAAAGTGATGGACATTTTCCTTAGCCTCTTCTTTTCCTCCCTGCCTGATGCCCCCTCCACTCCTCCTCACCCTCTTAGCCCATTCCTACCTCTAGAAGTAGAAACCTTTTTTCCTTCTTCTGTCCTGAAAGCGTGCTTGTCATATGCTTGTCATCCCTGACTCTGAGCACTTTATTTTATTTTTTTTTAAATTGATTGTCTTAATGGCCCTGGGATCTGGGCCTCTCTGACATGGAGCCAGGGTGTCATTTGGACCGGACTCTCATCCCACTGGCGGCTCTCCTCCCGTGAAGTCTGACCGACTTGGTCTCAAGTTTTAAAATATTTTCAGTGTCAGTTCTTAGGGTTTCTCATTTTCTGCTTGCTCGTTCCTTACCAAAATTAGTTTTATTCCCCCCCAGTGCCAAAGGGGCGTGTGTGGCAGCAGAATGAGCACAGGCTCTGAGGACAAACTGAACCGGGGACGCTTCCTAATTCCACCTCACACTCCTAACCTGCCCTGGGGAAAGTCATTTTTTACCACTCTATGCAGTGTCTTCGTCCTCTGGAAAAAGGGAGCTGGTGTTGGTTTCTATCCCATAGGGTTACAGGGAAGAGCATCAAGTGAGACACTTCACAAACAGGGTGACCGAGAATGCCTGGCGTATAGGAGGCCTGCAGGAAATGTCAGTTACTTTCTTCTTCCTCCTTCAGTCACTGGCTGTCAGTGTCTCCTCCATGGACAATCCTGGAGTTGCTATTCTCTGTGAGGCAGGTTGGAATCCCACAAACCTGGGAGAGAATGACCATTCAGGATCTTTTGGGGAAAAATAAGATGAAAATTGAGCATGGGTTCAGACTCCTGAGCTTTAATGAAGCACATTTGGGCACTAAACCACTCATCCGGGCTGTCAGGAGACACAGGGGAAGCATTTGGGGGCCACAGGTGTGGAGGATCAGCCTCTCAGGCAGGACATCTGGATTCATATACCACTGCCACCACTTCAGCCTCTGGGACCTTGGGTTAAATGTTCACATCCTCTTTTAGTTCTGAAATTACAGCATCTTCAAAATGAAGGGGCATCAGCTTGAGAGCTCCAGGGATGTATACTTTTGCCATGGGATTGCTTCTCATCTGCTCTCCTCTCCTCCTGAGCTCCATCTCTTCCCACTTTTCTAAGTCTCTCACTCTTGTTTTGCCCCTCTGCATCTCTGTCCATCTCTCCTTGCTTTTTATTCCCTCTCTGTTTTCTACATAGCTCACAGTTTTTTTTTTTTTGTCTGTCTGCCATTCCCCCAATTAGTCTTTCTTTCCTTTTCTATTCGATTCGTTATTCTCTTATGTTTCTGTGTATCTCAGTTTCTCAGTCCTGTTTCTTTTTTGAGTTTTGCTCTCTTGTCCCCCCTCTCTCTCTTCCCTCCACCCCCCCCTCCACCATCAGGCCCCCTTCTATCTCCATGCCCTCTCTCCACCCCACCTAGAAAAGCAAATTGTGTTTTCAGCAACTCCATCCATGAAACTTTACACAGCACCACAGGGTTGAGACCAATTGGAGGAGTGCAAGTCAAGGCTGATTTTCTGTCCTAAGCTCACCCTGGTGTAACAAAATAGAAACATCAGACTGGACCCCTGTCTAAATTGAATTTCCTTGTTTGTATCACTTGTTTTGCATTTTGAATGAAAACAAACAAAGGGCAGTAGAGGGCAAGGGTCCACAGAAGGTATGACCCGGGGGGCCAGCTCTTGCACCCTTGGGTTGTTGACGCTGGTGGGTGACCCTAAGCAGGAATCTCCACTCAGGGTAGGAGGGTCAGGCCGGGCTGGGCTAAGCATCCATAGTCCCTACCCTGGCCTGGCCAGAGGCCTAGACGCCCTTCTTGTTGCCGCTCCCCAGTTTCCTATTACCCAAGGTAATTAGCCTCTGTCTTGTCTTGGCTGCCTTGCCTTTTTCTAATCATGGATGACTGCCAAAGGGTCCTGAGCAAACACGCAACAGCAGCCAGGCCTGATTCCTGGGGTGGGGAGGCTCATTCCCACACGTTCGGAGGCTTGCCCCAGGCCCGCCCTCACCCCCCTGGCCTCAGCTTTACGAAGGAGATGCCAAGGGAGCCTGGGTACTGTAGCCACGTGCCAAATCTCATGGTGGGACCAGAGGTTCAGGGGGAGCACTCCTTCTCAGCAGGGGTGGGTAGAGTGTGAGTAGAAGAGCAAAAGGAACACTGAGGCCCTAGGGAAGAGAAGGCATTGGGAAGAGAGCCTGAGGTCAGGATCAGACAGCAGTTTTCTCACTTGGTCCCGGTGACACCTGGGGCCAGTTCCTCCCCCTCCTCTGGCCTGGATGTTCCTGAGATTAAACTTTCCATCTGTGAAATGGAAAGTTTACCATCAGTGAGCTCAAAGACAAGTAAAGTGAGGCAGGGGTGCAGACATCACGCCAAAGTCCCAAGCCTCTGTGCCTGCTGGATAAATAGCAGTAGTAGTAACAATAATAATTTATTGAGCATTCGCTACATGCCAGGAAACTTGTAGAGGATGTCACGTGTGCTCTCTCATTTAATCCTCACCATAACCCTATGTATCTGGTCTTGTTATCATCATCATCATCATCTCCCATTTCTCAGATGAGAAAACCGGGATTTAAAGTAGTAAACATTTTGCCCAAAGTCACATGTCAAGAAGAGGTAAAGCTGAGATTCACATCCATGCCAACTCTAACACCCTCCTTCCTTTCCCCTCACCCCATGGACCGTCACTGTCCTGTCCACTGACACATGTGGAGTTGTCAGCAGTACCTGGTGAGACTATGAGTGGAAGACTGGAAAAGGGCCTCCTTCCTGCAATGGAAAAACTACCAGGGGCGGGGAGGCCCCGGTTGCAGCCTGCAGAGCTGGGGAAGGCACTTCACACCTCATCTTTCTCACCTGTAGAATGGAATGAATTAGTCTCATCCACAAAATGGGGATGGTTAATCGCACCACCCCAAGTTGTTGCAAAGATTCAATGGGCGAGCAGATGAGAAAGGGCTTCTACTTTTTCACCATGTGCACATGAAGGATTATCACGACCCCTCTCTGTCAGAGAGCAGCAACCTGAGGTGCAAATGGACGTTCTGAATCCATGTGCCTCTCCCCACTCCCTGCAGCACATGTGTAGTTTTCAGTGAGGCCTTTGAAATCAGAAGTCGGCGCCAACACCTACCCTCTCTGAGTTTCAATATTTTCATCTGTAAAATAGAATTGTAACGACCTATTTCATAGGATGGCGAGGCTTCCATGACCCGAAGCATGTAACTCATCATCAGTACTTGATAAATAGTGGGAGGAGGAGAGGTAGCCCCAGTTATGACTGTCTGTGATGACATACTCTACCTAAGCAATTGTGCTTGGGGCTGCCTCTGGACACCGCTTTGTTCTCAGCTTTCCAGTGAACAGCAAGCTAAGCCTTTGTCTCTGACCCTGGCCCCTGTACATGTGACTCCCCGGGCACACTTGCTAGAAATGCACCTGTCTCTTTCTTCCTCAGGGTCTTTGCTTCTACCGTTTCCTTCCCCCAGGCAACTTTCTCCTGGCACTTCCCATGATTGGTTCCTTGTTCTCCTTCAGGTCCATGAGTAAATGTCATCTACTTAGAGAGGCCTCCTCTGACTACATTATCTATAGTAGATCCCACCCGCTACACACAGAGACACACGAAGCCGTGGTGCTGACTAAAGCTGTATTGATTTAGTATCTGTTTACTTGTTGTCTGCTATTTCTCACCAGGCTGTCAGCTGCATAGATTAGGGTCAGGGTCCGCCTTTTTTATCCCTGGTGTCTAGAAAAGGGCCACATGCCAGCAGAGAATCCCGTAGTTGTTGAATGATTTGAACAAATTTCCAAGTCAGTGCAGAAATCTGGAGGCACTGCTCCCCTTCACTCACTCACGCCTCCAATTCACCTGCTCACCATATTCTCAGAGGGCAGCCACTGCCTTCCAGGCCATGATCTAGTCCCCTATCTCTATATATAGATCTATCTCTTTATGGCTCTGTATCTGTCTATCACTTATGTGTCAGATCTCATTTAATCTTCAAAACAGCTCTCTAAGGACGTTACTATCATTCTTATCCAGCAGGTTAGGCTACTAAAACTCAGAGAGGCTAGGTCAGACTCAAAACTCGTAAGTGGAGAAGCCAGGTTTGAGCTCAGCCCATTTATTTCCAGCGCCTGAACCTGAAATGACCACACTAGATTATAAGAACGCAATGTGTAGAAATGATGAGGTCAAGCTGTAGAAGCCATGTGAAGGGCTCTCTTGTGCAAAGATCCATGCCCAGATGCATTGAAAAAAATATGGAAAACAGATTTTGAGTCCTGACAGCTACACAGCTACCAGGAAACTCCAAGCTTCATCCTGCCTCTGCGGTCATGGCAAATGCCACACAGGCAGTTCATCCCTGAGTCTGTACAAGGACCCCCTGCTCTTCCTGGTACTGTATTCCCAGTGCCATTTTTGAGATGCCCAGAATCCCTAGCTCTCATCTGCTGAGTTGTTTCCCAGAGTCTACAGACCGCCATGTGTTTCTGCAAACAAGTCCAGGCTCCCAGCCCAACGATGCTTCTCCAAAAGCCCAGAGGGCATGGAGCTTGGATAGAGCATTGCTGGCTTCCTCATCAACCCCAGGACACCCCCCTGCCTGGGCATAGCCTGGGTAGCACATCTCAGAAGCAGCCAGGGCCACCACCACGGATACTATAATTATATATTAGATGAAATCCCAAAGTTTCCCTTTATTTACATTCTTCCCCTACCCTTTTCATTTCCTCTCTTTGCGCCAAGATTCAGCACAGACTTTACTGGAAACAGCATGAAAGTCATCAAGAGACCTTCAGGGCTGGGTTTTAAAAGTGCTTGCCCAGATGTTGTGGAGCTAGAGACCTGAGGATTATCCTGCCTCTGGCCCTCAGCAGCTATGTGGCCTTGAGCGAGATGTTTCCACTTTGGAGGCCTCCATTAGAAGAAGAGGGACTGCATGGGTCCATCCCAAAGGACCGGTTCATGATTTCAGAGGCTGTGCATCTCAAGGGATAATGAAACCAAGAAGATGGACTTAGGCCCCTTGCAACTGGAAAGAGAAGTGTTTGACTGGGGTAGAAAGCTCCATTCAGCTTAAGGCTCGATACTTCTCTTTTTCAGTTTCTGTGACCCAGTCTGTTTAGTGGGCCTCCTGAGCCAAGTCCCCAGTGTGACTGGACCAGCTTCGGAGGGGACTTTCAGCTCCTTGGAGAAAAGAGATATGCATAGAGGAAGCCTTTCGTGCTGACCACGGGCCTGGGCTACAGCCTCTGGACCAATGAGAACTGAGGCTGAGGCCCAAGGTTCATCTAGGACACACCAGGGAAAGAAGCCAGGATGGGCCTGACAATTCCTGTGAAACCTTTTTTGAAACTTTCTCAGTCTTTTTTATTCTCTTCAGTCTTTCCTCCTTCCCTCTCTCCCTTCCTCCTTCCTTCTTTTCCTCCCTTTCCCTCTCTCCCTCCCTTCCTTCCTCCTTCTGTCCCTCTCTCTCTTCTGCCTGTTCTCCCTTCCTCTCTCACTTTCTCTCCCTCCCTCCCTCTTTCTCTCCCTCCTTCTCTTTCTCCCTCCCTTCCTTCCTCTTTTCCTGCATTCCTTCCTGTTTTTCCAACATCTCTCCTTTTCTTTCCCTTTTGTTCATTTTCAAAATCGTTTCCAACTCTTCCCCCCCGCCCCTTTCTTTTACTTTCTTGTCCTCTATCTGTCTTGGTCACAGACACCACCTCTCTCTCAGTGTCACTCTGAAATGTTTATCTCTGTCTGTTTATGTCTATATTTCTCTTCTACTTGCTCTCAATACATCTGTCTCTGCCTCCTTTTCTTTATTTTCCTGTCACTTCTTAGTCTCTGAATTCTTCAGTCTCAGGCCCTCCCTCCTTCTATCATCCTCCTGTGTGCCCCACCCCCCTCCCTCACACACACTGTGCCTAAGTACAAAAGTCTGGGCCTGTTATCTGACTCTGGGGTGAACAGCCAGTTGGGTGTGGCCAAGGGTCCCAAGAGCTCAGCAGAGCCAGTGGCCTCTAATGTCCCCAGACCCTAGGTAGACTGTGAACTTGCCATGGCCATAGTGTCCTACCCTTTTGGTCAGGGGGTGGGGATGAGGGGGCAGCCTAGTGACTTCAGTCTCAATTGCATCAGGTCATGCTGACCTCTCCAAAGTGCACAGTTGGGGCCCCAGAGAGGGGAAGAGCTGTCCTCAGGCCAGAAGCAAACACAGCCGTGCATCCCAAGCCAAGAGAGACTTGTAGAGGAAAAATAACCCTGTTTTTCAGCCGACAGACAGTGAGGCTCCTAAAACCTGCTGGGGACTCTCAGGCAGGCTGTTTCTTTCCTCAAACTGCGTCAGGATTTCATCCAGGAATGGGACGCCAGCCAGGGTTCCAGAGGGACAGGGCACAGACTGCTCGTGTGAACTTGTGGAGGGTGGAGGGATGGGAGGCGAGGCTGGACTGAAGAGCTAGGCCTTGAAGGTTGGGTGTAGAAGCTGAACTTTATTCCTTAGGCCATGGGGAGCCAGGAGGGACTTCTGAGGGGGGACGATCTATATTTAAACCTGTGTTTTATGGTGTCAACTCTGACCGTGCTGTGGAGATTAGGCCAGGTTGAGTGTTGAGTCAGGGAGGCCATCTGGTACAGGTACAGAAGGGGGTCCTCACACATTTGGGGATCCGACTAATGGTGCTCCAAGTGGGAGATACCCTGGGCCAAAGTGGAGCATCATGAGTTCATCACAGTTATGGAAACAGTTTTCCTGTTCTTAATATCTGACTGCAATACAACTCGATCAGGAAAGGGACCTATTGGGGGGTATCACCAATGTGCCTCACACTGAGCTAAGCACTAAGGGTGTGAGACTAACCAAGCCAAGCAAGTTTTCTGCCCTCACGTCACTCACAGTCATGGTGGGAAGACAGAAGAGACCAGGAAGTTGCATGATAATTTCACATCATGCCCTGATGGGGAAGCCCAGGGACGGACAGAACACCAAGGAAGGGCTGCTGACCCAGCCAGGTCTACTTCCAAGTCTTCCTGAGGAAGTGAGGTGGGCACTGCACTGGGCTTGATAGTGTCCCCCCTCCAACCCCCACCCCTGACCCAATTCGTGTCTACCCCAAACCTTTGAATGTGACCTTATTTGGACATAGAGTCTTTGTAAATGTAATGAGTTAAGGATCAAAATGAGATTGTGCTGCATTAGGTTGGTCCCTAAACCCAGTATAGTGACTGGTGTCACTCTTAGAAGAGGAGAGGACCCAGAAAGACACATAGAGAGAAGGCCATGGGAAGACAGAGGCAGAGATCAAGTGATGCTGCCACAAGCCAAGGAACCCCTAATGCCGTCAGAAGCTGAAAGAGGCAAAGGAGGATTCTTTCCAAGAGCCTTCCAAGTGAGCATGGCCCCAAGGACACCTTGATTTCAGACTTTTAGCCTCAGAAACTATGGGAGAATACATTTCCGTTGTGTTAAGCCACCACATTTGTGGTAATCTGTCATGGCAGCCCAAGGAAACTAATACAGGGGTGACGAAGGTTTAAGACAGATGGCAGATTGTGAGAAGCCTGGGTGATGAGAGACAGCATGTTGCAGCAGAGAGTATCACTAGAGTGTGGAGAGCGAGGGGGAAGCAGAAGAGATGCAGCTACAGAGGCGAGCGAGGACTCATCAGCCAGGTTGGAGCCCCCAGAAGAGCATGGGGAGTGTTCGTGGGGCATGGTATGAATGAGCTTCATGGCTGCAGGGAAGAGTTGATTTGCAAGGAGAAGACCAAGCTTCTGAACACTCTTCCAGAGGAGAGGACAAAGGCCACTGAAGGCCCTAGAAATGATGTTCCTGAGAGACATTTGAGAGATCCAGACTATTTATTCAAGTTAAAAGAAGACACAGGAGGATGGACCCTGGTCTTCAACCCTTTGTAGGGCACAAGTGCATTCAATCTGACCCCAGAGGTCAGGAGAGGGGTGAAAGGCTGTGAGGGAGGCTGACTTTGGTCATTTTCAGGAAACATGGCCCTCAGTGGAGCATCAACCTCAGCAGCAGAATGCTGAGGGGGGTGAGGCAAACTTTCAGCCAGGCTTTGTAAGGAGGGACTTGCAAGTAACAGCTGTGGGACAACATGCTCAGATACTTGATGATAGGGAGCAGTAGGAACTGTGGTAAACTAGAAATGGAGCAGAGAATACTTAGCTCCAGCTAATCACAAATAGGGCAGAATGTAGACCCAATGCTGAAGACTCTTCCAAACCACAAATCTAAGTGTTTAAGTAAAATCTCTTAATTGGTACCTGCTGGTAACCAACTTAAAATTGGTCACATAAACCGATTCCATAGCACACAATTCCCTACAGGTCGTGAAGGTAGAATTTCTAGTTAGATCAACCTCTCACTGTATAGATGAGGAAGCCAAGGTCCTGAGAGATGCAGGGGCTTCAAAGTCAAGGCAGAGCCAAGATTAACACATAGAGGCCCTGACACCTAAGCCAGGGCTCTTTCCAATAGGTCTTGACCCCCACTTCTACTTTAGAGTTGCCTCATTAGGGGGTACAAACACAGATAGTTCAGCATAAGGAGAGACCCCTGGGGTGGGGTCACCAGCTACAGGAGGCCCTGGGCCAGGCTTTGCTGCCCACCACCAAGGGTCTTGGGTAAATAGCTTCCTCCTTCTGAAGTTCAGTTTCTCCCTTGCTACAGTGAGGGCATTGGATGGAGAAGTCTCTTTCTTTGCTGACTTTCTAGGACTCCAGGAACTCCCAAAGATAGGTACAGACCCAGGCTAGAAGCCAGGCCTCCTAGCTTTTCCCTGCTCCCACTCTCTTGGTGGCGGGTCTGTCACTGCATGCTGGGGGCCACCTGCCCACCCACCCACTGCTGACTCCCACCCGCAACTCCCATTTCCATCTGTGAAGGAGGCTGTTGCTGTTCACTGTCTTGAGGCCATCATGGGAAAGGTGTTAGCTGACTGCAGGGGGTCGACATGAATGATGTGTAGAAACTAAGGCAAGACAGAATCCAGATTTCCGGCAGGTTTTTTTTCCTGCCCTGTTCAACTTTATTCCAAGGTCAGGCTCCCCCATGTACCAACAACTCTATTCTGCTTCCACATTTGAACCACAACATAATAGAGCTTGAGGCCTCAAGCATCATTGACCTGAACCTTCTCTCTTTTTAGGAGAAGCTGAAGCTCAGGGAGGATGTGGGCCCTCCCCTTGTCACTCAGAGAGCCAGTGCCAGAACTGGGCTGGATCAGGACTCTGGACTCCACTATAGTCTCTTTCCACTCTCATGTCCTAGATCCAGGTGTACACATGCCCCTGATCACCTTGAGTATCTGAGGGCCTAAGAGTCTTGGATTTTTAGTCAGATTGTCCTGGGGTCCTGCACTCCCTACATTAGAGTTTCATCGTGAAACAGAGATAGTTAACACATACAGAGCTCCCAGGCATAGCATATCCTGCACACAGCAGGTGCTCAATATCAAGTGTATACCTGGGACATATGAGATGGTCCTTGACTAGGGCTTATCAGGGAGGGCATGAAGAGGACTCCTGATTGGCTAATTGTCCTGCCCACTCTGTAGCTGCTCACATCTCACTGTTCTCTTGGATGTCTCCCAGGATCCCTTTGGACAGGAAATGTGGCAAATTGGGCATTGTTTTCCCCAAACATTTGACATAAGAAGAGGTGCCTCCCCACCTTCTTTTTTTTGCCTTCTATTATTCCTTGAACCCATCCATAATGTAGTTCCCATGATCATAGGAAGTTAAGATTGTCAGGGATCCAAGCACAGGACAGGTTTTAGAATCTTAAGGAATTCTAAATTCTAAACTCTAAATGCCGTCTAGTAGGTCCTCAATTCAGCAAACACCAAGGTCAGTAAAGGATGTTGCAGGCTGAACAGATGGAGTCATTTCTTCCTGTAAACATCTGTCACTAATAGCCAAGGACACAGCAATGACATGGCCTCTGCCTGCCAATCACAATCATCATCGACCATTCATCAGGCTGTTATTATCTGCCATGTATTGTGTTAAGACTTTTATGTCCACTAACTTTTTGAACCTTCACAATATGGTTCCCTCTAAGGTAAGTGCTATAGTATCCTCATTTTACATATAAGGAAGCAAGGACAGAAAGTCTAAATGACTTATTCAAAGTCATCTAACCAGTAAATGGCAGAACCATATGTCTAACACAGCCATCTGGCTACAGAGTCCACACTTGTATATTCTTGTGTATTCTTCACATAGGCAGTAGTGTGGCTGAAATTTGAGATCTTGTGGCTCAGATTGATAGAGCTTTGCCCAGCATTGAAGATAAACATGTAAGCAGCCAGTTATCCTGGGGTAGAGGGTGATTTGCCTCATAATGAAGACATGGGAATTTTGAGGAGGCTGTGACCTCTGACAGCCAGTGTACCTTGGGGGAGGTGCATGTGAGCTGGGTCTGGAAGAATGGTTAGCATTGACCACTTAGTATCAGGGAAGTTATTGCATCACAGGCAGAAGGAACAGCTGGAATAAAGACCAAGAGATGGGAAGTTGAAGGGACACATAAGGAAATAGAAAATTCAGGATAGTTGAGATATATAATATATGAGGTTAGAGAAGTAGGACTGGCAAGGCCTTATAAAGCAGACTAAGGAACCATTAATTAATTTTGCACAGTAGTGAGAAGGCCACATTTGAGTTTTAGAATGATTTCTGGAGAGTATGGGTCAGTGTAGGGAGACTTGGGGGTCTGCTATAATAGTCCTGGTAAGAAACTATGAATCTGGAATTACAATGGCAGAGGGGGATGACGAGGAGGAAGTGGATAAAGAGAGTCATAGACCGTGGGGTTGTTTTGCTCACAGTTTTCTTTGGAACAACCAATAAGCCAGCTTCATTGAGAAGACATGTCATGGGATCTGAAATTTTAAAATCTGGGTTCAAATCCTGACTCTACCATTTTGCATTTGGGTAACCTTTGAAAAACTGCCTAACTTTGGAGACCAAGCCTTTTCCTGCATCCAGAAAGTAGGAGTAATAAGTTCTACTTCAAAATGTACAAGTGACAGTTTTTAAAAAGTACTGCGTATGTCAATTTCTGGCACCTAGTAGGCTCTTTATCCATATTAACTTCCTCACATTCTTTCCTTTTGCTTCAGTCTCACTGCAGTAAGCATTCGTATTCATTCCCTTTCCCTCCACCTCCTTACTGCCCAACTTCCCTTTCTCTGTCCCTCTTTCCCCAGGATGCCAGAAATGAAATAACATTCTTTGCGTGTTTGTTCTAAAGCTCCTGGCAGCTTTCCTGCAGACCCCTGGCTGGGTCAGGACTCATTTGCATTAGCATGTGTGAGGCCAGCGTGAAGGGGAGGGAGAGGCCCTGTTTTCAGGGAGTTTCATCAGGCGCCTCTGCCAGAAAAAGGAGAAGTTACTATTTCTTTCTGGGAAACATTCACAGATTCATACAAGGGAGGAAGGCTGGGGAGTTGTCTCACTTGTAGAGAGGTTAGTGGGTGGGTGAGACGCCTGCCTGACTCCCACAGCTGTATCCAGCGCCTCTCGTCCTTATCATGGGCCTACCCCAGAGATCTCTTCTTCAGTAAATGTAGTAACTTAAGACCATAAATAGATCTTTTTAAATCATATCTATGGACTATAACAGGGAGAGAAGAGAGAACACAGGGGCTAGGAAGACACTCAGAAGCTACAGGATAAATAAACAGTAATTCTGTTGGCTTCTAGATGGATATTAAGTCAACAAAAGCATCTTTAAAAAAAAAAAAAAGGCAGAGACAATTCCCGGAGTTTTTTATTTGTTTGTTTTTGTTTTAATTCTATGAATTTTTTTTTAAATAGTATGCTGTCTTGGAGTTACACTTTCTTCCAGGAATCACAATAACCTTGTCCAAATTGAGATAATCAATGGCAGGCCACAGGGAGTCTGCTGGAGGCATCCTGGGAGTTCCACTGGCATTATGACACGTGCTGACCCTAGACACAAGGATTATGCTATTTACAGGGAGGCAACCCGAGTTCTCGGTATTTTATTGGACAGCCTCCCATAATTTTCCATTATTCTTTTTCAGTTCCTAGCTGAAATATGTCTTCAGGCAAGACCTTTGCCTTCTCCTTTATGACAATATTCATGTAATTGCCTCAGAGGAAAAGTAAAAGTATCGATGATATGTTTGACTGTTATTTAAAGAGGGCTTTGATATACCCGACACTGTTCTAAATGCTTTCATAAATTAAGTCATCCCTTCCTCTCAATAACCCAATGAGGACAGTATTTTATTATCCCCATTTTACAGACGAGACATCCAAAACCCAAGGAAGTTAAGAAGTCTGCCTGCTATCACGCACTAGTCAGTAGCAGAGCCAGGATCTAAATTCAGACAGGCTGGCTCCAGAGCCCAAGTTTCTAACCATTAGCCAGCTCATCCTCCCCAGAAGTCATTTGACGAGCATTTGACGAGCCTACTGCAAGCCAGACCTTGTGCTCCCCAGGCATCGGCAGTGCCGTGGCACATGCTGCATCTTTATTCATTCTTTAGTTCTCATGAATGCTGCCTCCTCAGAATGGCAGCCCAGAACCCATATCTAAATTAGTTTCCCAATCCCTTTCCTGTATTCCAATTATGAACCTTTGCAATGGCATATTTTGGTGCATGTTAATTTCTGTCCTCAATTAGACTTGACAGTCTGTGGAGGTAACGATGGTGTCTGTTTTGTTTATCTCTGCATACTCAACTGCACGCATGTGGAAGGCACTCAAATATTTATTGGATAAATAAATTCATGCATGTAACATATTGATATCAAAGCTACCATCCTATGAGACAGGCACATTTTACATCTCAGTTTAGAGATAAAGGGAAAAAAAGGCCCACGGAGATTTCATAAATTCAGCAACGTCACGGAGGAAGTAAATGGCAGAACTGGTATTTGAAAGCAGGTCTTTTCTGACCTCAAAATCTATGCCCTGAACCTCTGCACTGTGTTGCCTCCTGTGAAGCCTTGTTTAGGACCAATAGAAGGAATGAGACATGAGGTCTGCGGTACTGAGCTCCCTATTCTACTATGAGGGGCTAGATCTATACACAAACCACCGTATTAAAACCAGAGAACTGTTCTACCACCATACAGACCAGCTACGGAAACATGTGGGGAAGGACGGGGAGTACTTGACAGCCAGGAGCTACCTCCTCCAGCCTTTCTTCACTTATCTAATGCACATTTATTCTCTAAGGGTGTGCTCAAATGTAGCTTCCTCCCTATGAGCATTGATATTTGTTCCTTTGTTTCATTTTAGAGTGTTTACATCTCTCTCTGTAAGGCTTTGCACTACATTTCGAGGACCCAGAGTTGAACAACACATCTTCCCTGTGGCCACAGAGCCCATGATAAAATGTGGGCCATGATCTAGGAGCTCAGAGAAGAGGATGCTCACAGTCCAATGAACGCTATCTAGAACGGGTGACATTTTAGTTGAGTTTACAAGATGAGCACGGTCTGTAAGATGAAGACAGGGAGAAAAGGGAAAATGGTTTTCCAGGAAGAGGGAGGCATATGTGCCAAGTTATTAAAGAGCAAGGCAACATACTCAAGTCATCACAGGGCAGTGGGCCAGGTACGGGTGATGAAGCTGAAGAGGCTGACAGGGCTCTCACATCACGAAGGGACTTCATTTCCAGGCTATGTACTATGGACTTTCTCTTGAGGGGAAGGGAGGCATTAAGGGTTTTGATCCAGCTGCTCAGTAGACACTGTCAGATTTGTACTTCAGGAAGATCACTGGCTAATATACTAGCAGTAGGTCGAAGGTGGGGAGAAAACTATGGGAAGCAGACAAGGAGCTCTTCCCAAGGCCTGGGTGAAAGGCAGCAGGGTCTAGGGCAGGCCAGGACTGGGAGAAAGGAGGGTGTTTGCCATCTGCAGTAGGAGATGATGGACAAGACAAGGAAGGGTGAGGCAAGAGCCAGGCAGCCCATCAACTGGCACAGATTTATCCTCCCTGAAGCCTATTGGTGACAATTCTCTTTCAATCCTTCTGCTCTTAGGCTGCCCCAGGGTAGGGCAGGACGGCAACAATCAGAAAGCATTTCCTAGGCATGTGCTATAGACTACAACTGTCGTCTGAAGATACAAAATAAGTAAGTCTGTGTAAGTTGGCAGAAGACCCCATTATCCTCTTTCTAATTTCTAGGAGCATTTGGAGCTCCTGTTTCTGAAAAATAAAGAAATTCTTTAGGAGTGTCTCCACCATGTGAGGGGCTGTTGGGGTTGAAAGGAGACCGAGGTGAGATTTCTTTGTCCCAGAGAGCTCACACACAAGTGGGGATGACAACAGGTAAAAAATAGAGGAGGACAGAAATACCCCGAAGAATATTTCTGAAGGATATATGGAGTCCAGACTCTTGGGTTCAAATGGCATAAATCCAAGTCAAAGTTGCTTAAGGAAAATGGAATTTATCCATTTATATAACTGGAAAGTCCAACAGGTGTGCTGACTTCAGCCCCAGCAGAATCCAGGAGTTCAGATGACAAGGACTCTGTCTGTCTGTCTCTCCACTCAGCTTTGCTGCATTGGCTGCATTCTGAAGTGGGGTTTTCATATGTGTGGGGTGGAGATGGATGTTGACAGCTATAGGCTTTGATTATCCTTCATGTCTATGATCTCAGAAAGAGACAGCCTTTCCTAACATCCCTGTCAATTCCCAGGAAAGGATTCTGGTTGCCTTGCTTGGATGATGTCACCATTTCTGTAGTGGGAGGCGGGGACATCAGACAGACAGTCTTACCCAAATCACACTGAAAAGTGAAGAAATGGTTCTTAGGTGGATATAGGTCCCATGCTTCCAGGAAAAGGAATGAGAAAGGCTAAGTAAGGGAAACAAGCAACTGAAAACAAAAACTATTGCCTTCAGAGACTTATCATCCCCATTCTACAGATGAGGAAAGAGAGCCTCATAGAGGTGAAGCACGGAGCAGGGTCCGCCCCTAGGTCTTTCTGATGCCATCACCCCGGATCCTCATCCACTGCACTGCCCTGCCTTACCTCCCAGTCAGTGTCCGGCCTAAAGAAGGTGGAAAACCCCACTCAGATGCAACAACCAATCTCACAGAAAAGAGAATAGGCACGAAGGGTCACGGAGAAAAGGGGCTGGTGTGACTGTGAAGCAGGATGCTGTAGGGAACTGCCTAGACCTTAAGGCTTCAGGAAACATTTGCTGGGCCAGTGACGTTGAGAGAAGAGGGATGTGAAGGTGGGTGGACTGGCTGAGAATCTGGAGAGCAGCAGTATCTTGGTGCTGCCTTAGTCCTTGGACCTATCCAAACCTCACAGAGATTTTTTCTGCAAGAGGGGACAGTTTTGTCTCCAAAGTCAAACTGAATGCAAGACAAGGAGCCCTCGACCAAGCAGTTGATTAAAGCGCCAGCTCTATCGCTCTGCCACTATGTGTCTGTCCTTGATGAAAAAGCCCTCTCCCCAACCTCCCTGCAAACGTCAGATCCTCTGAATGTAAAGTGCAGGCAATAAACCCTGCTTTGTCTTGCTTTCAAGGTTGTTTTTGTAATAAGCTTGGCAAAGTGTGAATTGATTGGTGTCAGGGATGCGTTCATTTGTTTGCTTTAATCATGAAAACAAAAATAAAATGCACAAAGTATGCAGACAGTCCAATAAGCCACCATGTGCTCGCCATGCAGGATTAATGCGTGTCAGGATTCTGTCACATTTGCTTTAGAGCTTTTTCTTTTCTCCTAACAGAAATGGAAATTCAACATACACTAGAAGATGTCTCTGTCTCCCCATCACCAGCTTTATTCTTCCCCCCTTCCTTCCTAAGGCATAACCACCGTCCTAAATTTGGGTCAGTCTAGTCCAAAGAGCAAAGTGAGTTTATGTTTGCTTGTTGGTTTGCTATATTTTGTCTTTTTAGGTTCCACCATCATCCCTCGTGTCATATGTTAGCATTGAAACCAGCCGCCTCCAGCTGATACTTGTAGCTTGTGTTATTCTTTATTATTAATATTTATTTCATTTATGTAACAACCATATAGTTAAAACCAAGGCATGGAAAGTCCCACTGGGTCTTATCTCTGCTGGGAACATTTTTCCCCCTTTTTTTTATGTCAATACCTGTAAGAATATGAATAAATATTTTAATAATGTATTCTTCTAATCTCATGCTTACGCAAAGGCTTACGTCTCTGAGAGCTTGTCCAGCCGTGGCGAGGTCTTATCAAGCCGGATGCCCCAACTGTGCCCAGCCAGCCCATTGCCCTTTTTCTGGTAGCTCAAGGTTTCTAAGGCCGATGTGTCCAGTCAACCAGAGAGGCTTATCTTCATGGAGCGAAGGGAGCCGGATGGCTGCAGAAGTTCTGAGATATTAGACAAAGGCTATGTGGGGTTGCCTGAGTTCACAGCAGTGATCAGACCTGCTGGCTGGAGCAAAGAGGGGAAAGGCAGTGGGGAGTGCACAGCCCCAGTGGTGGAGACAGACAGACCTGGGTTCGAATCCTGTGTTCTGCTGCATTCCAGGCAGACGTCCTGCTAGGCTCGGAGCCTGCTTCTGCAGTCTGTACCTGGGGGTGGGGGGTGCATATCCCTTGCAAGAGTTTTGGGAAAACAGAGGTCAGGCGTATAGCACCTGTAGTTCCTGGCAACTGCTTATCAGAAGTAATGGCTGATAGGGAGAGGTGGGAAGTCAGGCCATATGAGTAAGCAGAGAACAGGACAGCATACTCTAGAGCAAGCATCAAAGGAATGAGAGGAGGAAAAATCTTTCAAAACAGAGCAAAAATCGCCTAGTATAAAAGCTCTCTGGGGACCCCGCTGACAGCCCATGCTGAGTGGAAGGGAGACAAAGTGATGGCTTTGAGGAAGGGCACCTTCCTAGTCCTCGCTGAATCTGCTCCCCATGTTCAGTGTCTCTGCGGCATCCTGCTTCGGAGGCAGGGGTTCTGGGTCCAAATTCTGGATTTGCTTTGAACTTTCTGTGTGACCTAAGACAAGTCGATTGCCTTCTCTAATGTATCCTGGTGCTGACCCTTTCTCAGCTCGTGAGAATGTTTGTGGTTCTCTTCAGGAACTCAGGCTGCCATGGGCAAGGCTCTCCTCAAGACTTTTAGAGCACCTGCCTCCTGTTCTGGTGCAGTCCTCCTCCTAGCCCCCCACCAAAGGATTTTGACAGTCTGACTGATATGTCACAATGCAAGTCCTGTGTGCTTTCATCATCATTAACCTTTTTATTGGCAGTCTGGACCCCAAGTCACTCCTTTAGTCACACTGTTTGTCCCACCTCACTTCACCCTCTATTGCTGTGGCCATCCTAAGCTGCTGAGGGGGACGGCTGCCAGCCCCCACCTACGGAAAGACTGTCAACCGAGTTACACCTTCTCTGAGTCGTTTCACCAGTGCCTAACTTTCTGTCCTGTCTTGTTCCCCATTGGTTCATGTGAACTTGTTTTATCTGTTCAAGTGTCTTTTGAAATAGAACCAAAGTGTTGTTACTTCATGGTGTGGGTCAGGTAGGCTCTGGGATTAGACCCTGCCCTGCATCTGGCTACCCATGTGATTCAGGGCTCTCATTCACTTCTCTGCGATGCTTGTTTCTTCATCTGTAAATATAGGTAAATATAGATGACACAATCTTCTACTTAAGATTGTTGTAAAGAATCGATAATTAAATAATATATAGCCAATGAATGGCAAAGATGATACGTACATGGGAGATAGGTATATATCGTGTCTAGTTAAGTAAATCGGGACTGTGTTTTTATATTCCTTTTTAATCTCTTGTGTCCATTGGTGTAAAGGGTTGCCGGGCTGCACCTGCTTTTGTAATAGCTGCAGCCTAGCACTCAGGTGCACACAGATTTCTAGAAATACTGTGAAGTGAGCAGCTATTTAAACAGACACAGAGGGAATAGCCTTCCTAAGTCTTTGAGCTTGTGAAAACTGTATCCCTCTTTTTCTCCTTTTTCTCCAACTCCTGCTTTCCCAGTGCTGAGTGTGGGGGAAAAGGATCCATCCCTGCCCTGAGCAGTGCACGTGTGATTTCTGACCTTCGGCATCCTCCTCCCGCACGTGCGCGTGTGTGCGCGCGCACACACACACACACACACTTATCCATGTCTATATCTGTATCTATCTCTATCTCTACATTTCTACATCTGTTTCTCTATTTCGGTCTCTGTCTCTACCTCTGTATCTAATTTCAGTAATTCAACAAATGTCTATTGAAGACATATCGTGTGACTAGCATAGTTTTTACCATTGGGGATAAATCAGTGAATAAAACAGAATAATTTTTGGTTTTTGTAATTTTTATATTCAAGTAGTAATGACAAATCAAACCAGTAATTATAACAAACAAGAAAATTATATATTAGGAGATTATAAATACTATGAACAGAGAATAGATCTGGGTAAATGGTATTCTAATACACTTGTAGGTGTAGCACTTGGGATGTCGCTGAAATTTAAAAGGGAACCTCATCTAAAAAGAGACACTGACACAAAGATTTGAAGGAGGTAAGAAAAGGAACTGGAGAGACAACCTGCCAGGCAGAGAGAGAAGCCATCATGGGTTCTGTGGGGTATACCAGTGGTTCAAGGTAAAGACCCAAGGGGTTAAAAAAGAGTTGTTCATTTTTGTTTATCAGAGAAATAGAAAATGCAGATGAGGATTATTTAAAATAGTAATTTTAGCTATGGATTAAGCTGTTACCATCTGTCAAGAATTTGGCTAAGGACATCTCATCTACTCTGAGGAATCTTCCCAACAGTCCTTGAGACAGGTGAAATTGTGCTTATCTTACTGACCAGGAAACTGAGGCTAGAGAATGTAAAGTACTTACCCAGTGACACATAGCCCATAAGCAACAGAGATGACATTTAAACAGAACTTTGCCTGTAAACTCTGTATTGTGCTGAAGTCCTCAGACTTCTACCTTTGCAAATAAACCAGAGCCATCACTACCCATGTAACACCTCACTGAACGTCCTCTGTTTTCCCTTACGTGAGCAAGTATGGAACAGGATGTGGGGCAGGAGGTGTTTGTTCAAAGTCAGAACTCAGAAAGCTACAGAGATAAGAAACGGAGGCTCCAGATTCCTGCCATGGCTGCGTGATGGTGGCAGGATCCTTCTAGACTGAAATCCTTGGTTTTTTTTTTTTGTTTGTTTGTTTTTTTGGAGCTTATTTATTTATTTATTTATTTATTTATTTATTTATTTATTTTGATCGACTTCGCATACCATGAAACTCACCTTTCAAAGTATACCATTCAGTGAATTTTTATATTCATGACATTGTGAAACCTTCACAACTAATTCCAGAACATTTTAGTCACCTGAGAAAGGAACTCCATACCCATTAACAGTCACCAACATTGTCTGTCCACTAATCTTTCCATCTATAGGAATTTGCCTATTGTGGACATTTTATATTAACGGAATTATACAATAGATAGTCTTTTCAATCTAGATTTTTGTTCTTAGCATAATATTTTCAAGGTTCAGTAATATTGTAGTGTGAATTAGGACTTCATTTCTTCTGATGGTTGAATAATATTCAGTTGTATTGATATATAACATTTTGTTCATTCGTCTGTTGATGGACACTTGAGTTGTTTTCTACTTTTGAGCTATTAAAAATAATGCAGCTCTGGAAATTTGTGTACTCGTTCTTCTATGGACCTATGTTTTCATTCTCTTGGGTATATACCTAGGAATAGAATTTTTAAAGAGACTGTTCTTTCCCCATTGAATTGCCTTGGCACTCTTGTTGAAAATCAGTTTACCATAAATGTATGAGTTTATTTATGGACTTTCAGTTTTATTCTATTGATCTATGTCTATTCTTATGTCAATGACAGACAATGTTGACTGCTGTAATTTTGCAGTAAATTTTGAAATCGGGATGTTTGAAAACTTCATTTTCTTTTTCAAGGTGATTTTAGCTCTTCTGGGTACCTTGCATTTCCATATGAATTTTAGAAGTATCTTGTCAATTTCTGCAAAAAAAAAAAAAGTCAGCTGGTATTCTGATAGGGATTTGATGAATCTATAGATAAATTTAGGACGATTTCCATTTTAATAATGTTGTCTTTCAATTCATGTACATAGTGTGCTTTTTTATTTTTTTAGGTCTTCTTTAATTTCTCTGAATGAATGTTTTGTAGTTTTTCAGTTTATATGTCTTTCACTCCTGCTGTTAAATTTATTCCTAAGTGTTTTATTCTTTTTGATGCTATTGTAAATGGAATTATTTTTTAATTTTATTATCTGATTTATTGCTAGTATATTAAAATACAATTGATTTTTGTATATTAATTTGTTAACCTATAACTTTATTGAACTTGTTTTTTTTAAGTCTATTTTTGTGGATTTCTTTGTTTTTCTATATACAAGATCATGTCATCTGCAAATATACTTTTATAAATTTTTTTTTACTATCTGGATGACTTTTATTTTTTTGCTTGTTTAATTGCCCTTTCTAGAACCTTCAGTACAATGTTGAGTATAAATAGTTCAAGTGGACACCCTTGTCTTGTCCCTGACCTTAGGGAGGAAGCGTTCAGTCTCCACCATTAAGTATAATGTTAGCTGTGAGTTTTCCATTGATTCCTTTAATCAGTTTGGGGAAGGTCCCTCTATTCATGGTTTGTTGAGTGTTTTTATTATGAAATGGTTTTGGGTTTTGTGAAAGTTTTTTCCTGTGTCTTTGGAGATGATCTTGTCATTTTTATCCTTTATTATATTATATGATGTATTATATTGGTTGATTTTCATATGCTGAATCTTGCTTTCATGGGATAAATCCCACTTAGTCATGGCACATAATTTTTTTATATGTTACTAGATTTTTTTTTTAGTGTTTTGATGTGTCTGTATTTATAAGGGATATTGGACTTTCTTTGTGGTGTTTTTTGTCTGGTTTTAGTATTAGTCCTCACGAAATTAGTTGGCAGTATTCACTGTTTTATTTTATTTATTTTGGAAGAGTTTATGAAGGATTGGTGTTAATTGGTGTTAACATTTGGTAGAATTCACCAGTAAAGACGTCTGGTGACCCATTGTTTTACAGGAAAAGATAGCAAGGTCTGTGGGGAAAGCCTTCACCCAAGGTCACAAAGTTGATCTGGAGCAAAGCCAGGGCAGCCCATGGTTCAGACCCAGCCCAGCTGATAGCTTACTGTGTACATTGTCTCTAATTCTCATACTACTACAGAAAGCAGATGTTATTGTCACAATATAACTAATGAAGAAACTGAGGCTCAGAGACTTGATGTGACTTGCTACAAACCCAACAGCTGAGTTGAAGCTCTAACGGAAACTTATGATAAACAATGGTGCTGTTGCTGATAGCATCCTACGGGAGGATTGCCTTTGCCCAGGGGTTCGATTTTCAAGAAGCATTGTTCCCACTTTATCTTAACTGGGTATCATGAATAAGCAAGACAAGCAAGATAACATTTACTGTGCCAAGCACTGTTCTAGGTGTTTTCCGTGTTCTTTCTTACAGTAATCTCGTGAGTCTGGGTATTTTTGACAATATCACAGATATGGAAACTGAGGCTCTCAGAGATGATAGGAATAGGAAATAGGGATAGGATACAAAGTGAGTCCTTCAGTTTCCAAGTGCAGGGCTTGTTCCTTCTCCCCACACCCATCCCTCCACCCCTGGGAAAGCACAGCTGACATGAGGTGGAGACTGAGCTTAGCTTGAAGTAAGGAATCATCCTGCCCTCACTGTTTCCTAACTTAATGAATGAATTCAAGTTGGTCGCCTCTGCTTGGCCTCCACTCTTCTGGGCTTGGCTTTGGCAAGTTGCAATTTCAAAAAAGGCACCATGTGAGAAGAATAAGACTTTAAGGTCAGATGTGGGAGTTGGAACAATGTCAGTGCAGAAAAGGGGTGGTGGGTGATGGTGTTCCCGTACTAAGATCCCTTCCTTGTCTAAAGTCGGGAACATGGAGTTCATCCTTCAAATAAACTAACCTCCTCAGAACTGTGACTCAAGACCCAGTTGGGACCAGTGAATACCAAATAATTCTATCTGTTTGGAAACAGTGCTGGAATTTGAGTTAGGAGACCTTTGCCAGCGCCTGGGTGAATTACTATCTGTGCAGTCTTTGGAAAGTCTATTCGAATTTCCATGGCTCACTTGCCTCCTTGTAAAATGGATTTAATAACACACGCCCCTTAGGCAGTTGTAAAGAGAACAGAAGACGACTGTATTAAAGCTGCCGATACCGAGTAAGTGCCGAGGGTCTGTGCGTGGGGTCTCTAGGGCACTTTCACACGCTTGAGGACCACCGCATCCCTGGGAGGTCATCGACTGGCACCTGAGACCCAGAGATCAAACAGGCTGGCCAAAGCCAGTCAACCATTAGCTAATTAACAAGCTTAAACCTACACTTTGTGTCCTCTGTCTCTCAATTCAACATACTTCCAAGTTATGCTTTTCTGCAAAACATTTCTATAACTGAAGTCAGTAGAAATTATTGTTTTTATCTGGGTTTTGGAGTCTATCTAATATACAAGACAGATATAAGAAAAAGGCCAGAATTTGCTTTAAAGATCTCAGGAATACAAGTCGAGGTGGAATAATAGTCTTCCATGCTTAATTCATTCCTTGACATGGAACCATAAAATCAGTCCATGTCTGCTTCACTTTAAAGAACAACCTATTCAGAGATGATCATCCTCTAGTTAAGAGCTATGGTCAGTCCAACTGCATAATATCATGTAGTCTGCTCCCTGAAAATAAAGAGAAGAGGGGCAGGGAGAGGAAGGGACAGAGAGAAATAAAAGGAAGAAGGACAAGAACTGCTGCTAAAGCCAAGTCACCTGAGTTTTCCTCTTAAGAGGGATCAGGTCATACTTGACAGGTGAAGGGATGAGCTCATTTGCATAGTATTTGTATATTAAAATCACTTGGCATGTTCACTCCTCTAAGACTTTCTAGATGGGGAGGGTAGAGATAGTCACTTTTTTTTTTTTGGAGGAAAAAGTGAGTTTTTGTAGGTGATTGACAGTTCCTATACGTTACA
This sequence comes from Cynopterus sphinx, assembly GCA_030015415.1. NCBI lineage: Eukaryota > Metazoa > Chordata > Mammalia > Chiroptera > Pteropodidae > Cynopterus > Cynopterus sphinx. Next base: position 116,716,457 of record CM057385.1, on the reverse strand, counting down.
GCTAATGGGATTCAGGTGGCCCTTGAATGCATATCTAAGGCTCAGTCCAATGTTTTAAAGAAGGAAGAAGGGACACACCTGAAGCAAACGTAGGGGCAAAAATGCATTTTTATTGAAGCGTTCGTAGCACTGCATCTCACTTTTTGTGCATTTGACCATCTCCTTGCTCTTCTGTGAGCATCCTGAAAACAAGGACAACAGTCCTTCTCCACGCATGCTTCTCCCACTTAGCAGAGCGCCAGGCACCTAGCAGGCGTTCCGCTGGTGGCAGCCACACGCAGAATGGAGCTGCTGTGATAATCACTTATTCCTCAGTCAGGTAGCAGAAGTGTACTCCACATGCTTTAATTGTGAGTCAGTTTATATTTATTTAATGTTAAATGTCAATAGTATAATCAGCCATTTCTGAGTTTTATTATTCCTTGCATGAATTTCAGGGTAATGCTTGCATCCCATTGAATCGGGCTGGGAGAGGATCTTAGCAGGCAGAGGAGCGGATGATTTCAGATGGCTGTTGCCTTTGCCTGAGCTTATCACCAACAGCAATTTCCAGACATGGTCCTCCCCAGAGCACTCTGTGCTGCACCCCGCTTCCCCCCAATTCTTTACCTGTTAGTTCATGCCAGAGGGGAAGCAGAAGTACAAATGAGCATAGCTGATGTTTGTTGTCCAACCTCAGACTGCGTCACCTTTGTGCCATGCAGGGCCTCCCAGTTACACCTCAGACGAAGCTGTTTCCAATGTGTAAACTGGGACCAGAGTCCTTAGTGCCTGCCATGGCAGTCTGTCTGTGCTGGGCACTGGAACTAAATATTTATGTTGGCAGAAAACACAGGTTGTCAGCACACGCTGGGAGATAAGAAGTTCTTCTTGGTGCTAGGGAGTGGGTGAGCTGCATGTGGGACAGAGCAGGGGTCCACAGCAGCCCCTGGCTTCTCATTCTCAGGTCTCACTTTGACACTCCTGGATGAAAGGAAAACAGATATTTTGCCTGGTGTCCAGCACGCAGCTGGAGGAAACCCCGGACATCTGAATTCAGGCATCTGGTCCATCTTGCCTAGTGCCCTCATTTCACAGCCAGAAACCCCAGGGCAGAGCACGGTGGTCCTTGCCCAAGGCCACTCTGCTCATTCCATGTCTGAACCCAAACTGGAGTTCACATCTTCAGCAGTTGTGGCCTTAGACCTGAGGTCAGAGTTGCTGTGCAACCTTGGATAGTCGCCCAAAATCACTGATCCTATCTGGAAAGGGGAAATGATGTCTAACCCTGGGATACAATAAAATAATATAAGCAAACAATATTATGTTAAGTACTGTCAAGACACTGGATCTGGGTCAGCAATCTTTCCTCTAGAATTTTCAATATTCGAGGCTTTGTAGGACATATAGTCTCTGTTGCAATTACTCAATTCTGCCACTGTAGTATGAAAGCATCCACAGAAAATGCATTTTAAGAAAAATGAGTATGGCAGAGTTCCATTCAAACTTTATTTGCAAAAACAGGCGGCAGACCAGATTTGTCCAGAGGGCTGTAATTTGCGACCTCTGCTCTTGATGCTCAGTTGTTACGGTTTCTATTAATGACATCACAAATGACCTTAAATTTTAGCGGCTTAAAACAACCACTTGATTATGCTGATTTTGCGGGTCGAGCATTCAGACAGAGCATAGCAGGTTGGGCTGTCTCTGCTCCGTGAAGTCTGGGGCCTTGGCTTCAAGGATTTAAAAGCTAGGGGTGACTTGGCAACTTGGGCTGATACTACCTGAAAGCTCCTTTATTCATCCATCTGGAGCCTGGATTAGTATGAACTTAAACTCCAGGGCTGAGAAAGAACTTGAAGTAGCCTTTTTACCAGCCTGGCTCCCTCACACCAGAGTATCTTGCATGGAGGCTCAGGGCTCCAAGGGAGAATGGTTCATCGAGCAAGGTCAAAGTCTCATACTTTTATGATCCAGACTCAAAAGTCATCCAGCATCTCTTCGGCTGTGCTCTATAAGTCAAAGCACTTATGAACGTGGACACAGTCAAGGTGAAGCAACATTGAACCCCTGCCTCTTAATGGGAACAGTATCAAATAATTTGGGAGAGTGCGGGGGCTCATTTTAAAATCATGATAGAAGAAATTGATAATTTAAACACATATACACATTGAATAATGGTGAATGCTTACTTAATCCTTAAGCCAGGTACTGTTATTAGTACTTTAGTCCTCCAGCATCCCTTTAAAAGTGATAATAATATCATCCACAGTTTAAAGACAACAAACACTGAAGAACAGAGAGGTTAATTAACTTGCCCAAGGTCATAAAGACAGTAAGTTGTAGAACCAACATTTGAACTTGGGTAGTCAGACTCCCAAGAATGTTCTAACTACACCACAGCTCACTTCATGGTAGCCATGAAAAAAGGAATGCTCTTTCTGCTTCTCAAGTAGAACTGGATTAAGACCCCCAAGTACTGCCAGGTTTCTAGCAAGTCTTCCTGCCAACAATAAATTGCAAGCATTATTGCATACCTCCTCTGGATCCCAACTGTTCTGTGTACCATGGACACTCCAAGGGAAAAAGCATGCTACTCAGGTTTGTTCATAAGAAACCTAAAATCAGCGTGGGGGGATTGAATTCTGATTTAATTCCCACCACCCCATGAGATGGAACCTTTGTCCCCGCTTTACAAATAAGGAAACCAAGGCCCAGTGGTTAAGTCACTGCTTGCCCAGTTGGCATCAAGATTCAAACCCAGAGCAGCCTGATAGGCAAGCCCATGCTCTTTGCCATACACTCCAATGGAGAAAGATCTGGAATGGATAATGCCATCTCTTTCAGAGGAAGAAATCCCTAGGCCCTAGACCGTCAGATCTAGATTATCCCTCAAGGGTGATTTTGGTGTAGTTCTCTCATGGCAGAGACAGGTGACTGAAACCCAGAGGAGGATTGGTAAGTGCCCCTGCCCATCCAGCTCCTCAGACCCAGAGTCGGAGCGGGGAATGGGTGCTTTTCCCACCAGCCCTGACTGCCACATCGTTCTGGCAACAGCGGGAAGGGGAGTGATGGTAGCTGGAAGAAGAGCGGGGGAGGTGTTGGTGGACTGATGGGAAGTTTTTTGCCAAAGCTAGGCGGGGGGTGGGGGTTGGATAGGAGCGTTTTACAAGGCTAAGGCCCCTGGCCTGGAAACATCTGTTTCCCTTCAAGTCAGCGAGGAGACTTTCGCCTCCCCAGAAGGCCTAAATCACATGGCGGCTGGGGAAGAGCAGGCGTTGGCTTGGAGACTTCAAACACATTCTCCCGTGCTCTCGGGGACTTGGTCCTGATGTGGGCCTCTGGGGTGCCCCCCCTGCTCGTACCCGCTGTCAGGTCTGTGAGAAGTTCTCACCGCCAATTAACTTCTCAGTTTCATTCTCTCACCCCTGCTGCGAGGGGGGTCTGGGGGTCTTGGGAGAGACCAATGACAGCTTCCTCTTCATCTACCCTCCTCTGATCTCCATGAGGACAACTTTCTCTGGGTGAGGGGAGGGGGCAGTCAGAGCCCTGGGCAGTGGCATAATAGTACTATTGAGAATGAGACCTGCAGTGGCTTCCCGTCTAGTGCCAGCACATGCCAGGCATCATGGTGGGCACTGCCATCCCATACCTCATTCATTCTAACAATGACCCTATACATTGGGTTTTAATATTATGATTTCTGTTCTACAGGTGAGTAAGTTAAGGCAAAGGCTCACACAGCCAATACTTGGGGAGCCAACAATTAAAATCAGATTGCCTGATTTCAAGCCTGTGCTTTTAGCCATCACATTCTTCCATCCCCTGTAATGATTCTTCAGTTTAATGACCTATTGTTCATTTTTCTGATGAAGAAACCGATTTCCAGTGCAGAAAACTACTTCTTCATAGGTGATTCAGTCATTTGTTCAGTCATTTGTTCATTCTAGAAGGTATTTGCTTTAGATTTGTTCATTCTAGAAGGTATTTGCTTTAAATTTGATTTAGATGGCTGAGCACCAGACATAGGTGGATAGAGATGGGTAGAGCCATATTCCGGTCCTGAAGACACTTAACATATTCCTGGTGGCAGGAGGTGTCTGGGCACTGACTTAATCAGGTGACATGTGCTGAGACAGGGCACCTTGCAGGGAGAAAGTCTTCCTGGAAGAGATGAGTTTTGATTGATGCTCTGAGAACAAGGTGGAGAAAGGTAAAGTAAAGAAGAGGAAGGGTGACCCCGACAGAGGGTGTAGCATGGTTGAGGGCAAAGAGGTGGAATCCATGATCTGGAATCATTAGCAGCTGGATATAGTCCCGCTATGAAACAGCTACGGAAGCAGATCAGTAAACAGGGGTGGATCTGTGGCCAGAGTTCATTTGAGCATCAATGATAGAGTGCTGTCCGATGAATGACCATCAAGGAAAACAGTGAAAAATACTTTGTATCTGAGTCGTCAATCCCAAGGAACTTCCCCAAATATTGAAATCCCAACACACTAAGAGCATGTTGCTTTAGGCACCTAAGATCTCATAGATCACAGTCTATAGAAAAGCTGGGACATAGACTGAGATTCTCAGCCACCTTGGTCAGCGTTCAAGGTCAAAGGAAGAAATAACAAGGGTTTGAGCCTGGAGCTCCACGTTCCTAAATAGCCCATCTCACTTCATCCCTGGAGCCACTTCTTTTAGAATAAAAGTATCCCATAGGTGCAACTGGACCTAAGTCAGCCAGCTGTAGGAGAAGCAAGGTAGCATATAGAAAGAGCACTGGAGGCAGAGTCAGAAAGTCGGTGTCTTTACTCTGATCTTACTGGCAGTGGGTCCTTGTGCAAGTCTCTTCTGTCTTTGGGCCTCAGGTTCCCCACCTGTAACGTGAGGTTGTGGAGCCCTGTGATGGCTCAGGAGTTCCAGTTCAAATTATCAGTAGATCTCGGCCTGCCTCAGTGGGCAAAGAAAAGATGAAGGAACTGAGCTGAAACCCTTCTTGAGCCCCTGAGAAGCATAGAGGTCTGACTGTGCCCTCTCTCAATCTTTCTCTCTCTCTTCTTTTTTCTCTCTGCACTATGGGTGTCTACATGGGTCTGATTCTCAGTATCTCCCTCTCTCTTTCTCTTTTCTCTCTCTGCGTTGGGGGCCACTACTTTCTTCCCTTCACAAAGAACCCTTCCAGGCCCTGCCTGGTCCCCTAACAGCTTTCAGATGTGTCTCTGGAATAGTTCTACAATTACAGCTGAAACAGGCAGAAAGCGTACAGCCTTGTGACTTTTGACCCAGGCCTGTGAGGTTGACATCTTCCTCTTTCTCTACTCCTCTGCCTCTAATGGCAGGGTGGCCTGAGGCCTCCTCTGTCATGAGACCTCCACTGACAGGTTGGGAGACTCTATAACACAAATAGAAGCTACCTTTTAGGGAGCAAAAAAGTGAACCAGGCCTGTTACAGTCATTATGTCATTGAGTCTTGATCCCAAACTTGTGAGATGTGGATTTCACTCTGCTTTGCAGGTACAGAGACTGAGGCTCAGGGAAGGTGAAGTGACTTCCCAAAGGACACTCAAGCAGCAGTTGGGGATGCAGAGATTCTACCTAGGTTTTATAACTCGGAAACCTAAGGCTACTTCTTCCCAGCACCCTGTTATTCATACCGCTTGGCTAAGCAGAGAGGTGACCCTGGACCCTCTTGGTGGGGGAAATGTACTGCAGAAGCATCATGGAAACATAAGTAGCCAATGGGAAATCAGTGCTTTTTTAAAAAAAGTCCTCATTCACATATTCCATTTACTACAACCTTTCATGTTTCCCTCAGTGGAAATGCAATCCCTTCTCTTCCTCTCCCAGAAAGCATTTTTAATAAGTGCTCTTTGTGTGCTTTTTATAAAAATCGGCAACTTACAGGCCACTTCTCATGTGTCACTCCATGTAATCCTCGATACAGCCATGCCCTATATGCAATTATTTTAATTGTGTTGATGTAGATGCTGACATTGAGAAATGAGATGTGATACGCTTGAGTTCATCCATTTACTCAAATGTTTACTGAGTGCCTACCATATACCTAGCACTGTGTTAAATGCCAGGGATGTAGCTGCACCCGAGCTGAAGTATACATTCTTTGGGAGCTACAGGCTGGGGTTTGGATCTTGCCTCTGCCACTTTCTAGATGGGTTGCTGTGTGGGTGGTAAGTGCTTACACGGTGTCACCCAAAACAGTCCTCACTTCCCCACTTTGCCACTTGCTTTTTCTCACATCCTGGATTTTTGTGGTGATGTTGCTTTTTCATCCTTCAGCAAGACTTCCCAATCTTAACTCATCTGGAATAGCACTTGCACTTTGCATCCACGGACCTGTGGAGTGGGCAGCAGCCTCCCTATCACAAATGCCTGATGCTGTAGATGTTTCCTGCCTGTTAGTCTCTTAGCCCTCTTGGTTATCTGATCTACTGTAGCCATTCCACAGTGTTTGTGTTCAAGTCACCCTTATTTTACTTAGTAATCTCCCCGAAGCACAAGAGTAGTGATGCTGGCAATCTAGATATGCCAAAGAGAAGCCATAAAGTTCTTCCTTTAAATGAAAAGGTAAAAGTTCTTGCCTTAGTAAGAAAAGAAAAAAAAACTATGCTGAGGTTGCTAAGATCTAGGGTAAGAACAAATCTTGTATCTATGAAATTGCTTCAAAGATCTTGTTATAGTTATGTGTGTGTAGGATAAAAACATTGTATATTTAGAGTTTGGTACCATCTTTGGTTTCAGTCATCCACTGAGAGTCACGGAACATGTGCCCCACAAATAAGGAGGGACTATCATATTGTATAGTGTGGTTAAGAATATAATCTTCGCATTCAGGGAGACCTAAGTTCTGGTCCCCTGTCGCTACTAACTTACTATGTAATAATAGATCAATTACTTGACATCTTTGGAACCAGTGTCCTTATTGGTAAAATGTAAGCAATTATAGTACCCAGCTTATACAGTATGAAGATTAACTGGAATAATGCATGCACACGATCCAACATCTGTGAGCACTCATTAGATGGTGGTCATGCCTGTCATTACTCACAGGCGGTGTGCCGGGTCTCCTGCACTTGAACTGAAAGTTCTGCAAGGAGAGACTTGCTTCTCCTGTTTCACATATGGAGAGACTGAGGACCAGAGAGGATATCATCTAGCCCTAGGTCATCTAGCTAGTGAGCACCAGAGCCAAGATTCCTGTAGATGCCTATTGGATTCAGGGCTCTTCTGCTTCCCCACAACATACCACCAGGGCTCTGGATGACCCTATCCCTGCTCAACCCCTCCCCCAAACCTCCTTTGCAGCAAGCCTGCACAGTGGTTCAATGCTGGCATTTCTGTAGTGCTGGAAGTTATCTCCATGGGTCTGTCATGGGCCTAGTGGCAATGACTCCCAGCAGCAAAGAATGTGGAATATATATGGTCTTGGGGCTCGTTGCCAGCCTGGCTCGTGGCATCACACACACAGACATGGCATGACCGATAGATGAATTCCTTTGTGCATGCAGAATATCAACTTCCTATTGCTTGTTATTTCAACTGGGTAAGAAGAGACAGTATGGTGTTACCATACTGTCTTAATTGCAATGAAACTCAGAATCAGTACCAGGGAATAAGTTAAAAACACCTTTTGGCATGAGGTAAATACTTTTCCTAGTTTTTTAAAGGAGCAATTGAGTTATTTTTAAGGAGACTTTTACATACAAAAAAAAAAGACAAAAGTGTCTTTTCTCCAGAAAGATACTGGCCTCTGCTTACTGCGACCCATGTACCAAGAGGTTCTGGTTCACGGTGCCTGTTGTAAAAACCACCTTTGAGGCATCAGATCATGAGGGGTCCAGGCTGGGAGGGCCTGTGCAGATTGTTGAGTTCAGGTCCTCTAAGCCAATGAGTGGTAGAACTGGGGCAGCAAAATAGCAGCTGAGAGCAAAGGGGAGGGGGGGTTGAGTAAGACGAACCATAGTTTAAGTCTTGGTTCTTTTCGTTTTCTACCTCTGCGACTGGACAAATTGCCTAATTTTTGATCTTCAGTTTCCTCCTCTGAAAGATGGAGATAGTAAGGGTGATTATTTTAGCAGGTTTTCATTAGATTAGAAAAACACATGAAATGGCACTGTCTCAGCATAACTGGAGTTAGGCAAGAGTACCTAATGGAATTATATTTGTACAGAGTGGATATCCACAGACTTTTGGCCAGGAGACTGACAGTTCTTAAATTCATGGGCTTTGGAGTCAGACAAATTTAGGCTTAAATTGCCAGTTTCAATAATTACTGTGTGGTTCGGGGCCAGCCATTTCTCCTCTCTGAGCCTCATGTATAAAATAAAGGCAGTAATAATAGCTACCTTTTGGGACTGTGTGGGGGAATTGGTAGAGATAATTCAGGTAAAACTGCTTAGCTCAGTACTTGACCCATGTTGAGAACTTAGCACATATTAATTTGTACCACTCATTTATTAAGTGTCTAATGCATGTGGTTAATCAGGGCTCATTCTGCACCTTGGAATCATAGGGTGATGCCCATTTTATAACATGAGGTAAGCTGAGGTGTTGAGAAAGGAGGAAAGAAAATAGGGCCATGGGACCATAGTTTCTTCTCCTTGACTGAAGGAAGGAACCTTCTTCCCACCCCACATGACTGCCTCTGTCCTTGAAAACTGGTGAAGGAGGATGACAAAGGCAACACACTCAGATGCTCAGCCCTTCTCTTCAGGTTGCTCCTGGCCTTCAGGGTTCACCGCCTTGCAAGTCTTCTTCAGACTTTGTGGAAAGCACAGAACTGGGGGATCTGGATGCATGAAGGGCCAGAGGGCCCTCCTCATGTTAGCCAGAGGATATCACCTGTTCTAAACGTATTATCTGCCTTCAATTGGAGCTGAATTCACCAGGTCTACAGTTTACCAGCTTTCTTTCCCCCTCTAATGCCACATTGGCTCTCTACTTTCCCCAAAAACAGCATGAAGTTTCGGGTAACATTACAGAAAGGTGGGGACAAGCTTTGTGCCTGGAATAACTCCAAGATTCCCTATTATGGCCCACAAGGTCCCCACCGAACTTCCACTTCATCTTCATTTTCCTATAGCCACACCAGCTGCTGATTCCTCCAACAATCTGGGGTTCTTCTCTCTTCAGGGCCTCTGCACTTACTGTTCCCCCTACCTGAAGGCTCCTCCCTAAGGTCTGTCTTCCATAAGCCAGTTCCCTCTCATTATTCAGTTCTCAGCTCAGACTTTCTCTTCACTAGAAGGCCTTCATGGACAAACCTGTCTAAAGCGCCCACATCCCCCTCCACATTAGTCTTTTTCACATTATCCTGCTGTATTATTTTTCACATCTACCATTACCTATTATTTTGTGTACTTCTTGATTAGCTTTATGCAAGCAAGGACTTGACCCTCTTGCTCATTTTTATAACCTTAGCACCTAAAATAATTCCAGGCACATAGTTTATGCTCAATGAGTATTTGTTAAATACGTGAATGAAATAATGTGTAACTGAGTATATCCAGCTATACAGGACACCCCTGGGGTTCACTTCTCAGATTGCTCTCTTCTGCTGTAACTATGAGACCATGGAAAGATACATAGTCTATGTCTCAGTTTCCTCATTGGTGAAATGTGGGTGATGATAATCCCCACCTTCTTGGCTTGCTTGCCTGTAAATTTACAGATTAAGTGCAAAGTGTCCAGGAGGTGGTTAGTGCTCAGTAAATGCTTTATAATTATCATTCTTTGTTTTCCAAATTATTTCTTCTATAGCCTGAGTTTCCTTGACCACTACTGTACTGTGATTTTTTTGTTTCTCCTTGCATCAATTATCCAAGGCCTTCTCCAAACTCACTGCCTGGTACTCTGTTTTCTTGCCATGATACAGGTTCACTCTGTATGCTGTGGATACACGAGGGAGGCACTCAGAGCTTAGCACAGTGACCCTGAGGACAGCTTGTCCACTGGTGGATGACAATAAGGCAGAAGGTAGGTGACCCATTTCTTCACTTCCCAGATAACTCTCATATTATTTCTCTCTGAGTTCTGTACCCAAGAGTCACTAAATACCACTCCTCCCCTTCCCCTACATATTGGCATTGGGAGAAGAAAGTGAAGGAACTGAGGGAATAGGAGAATCATGCTGTTCATTGAATCAAAGCTATGAAGGAAATCAAGAATGGCCAACAATATATTTGTCAGCGAAAAGACTTGCTCCTCTGTTATAGAGTTTTTCTATGTTTTGACTTCGATGCAAGGAATGATGGAGGACCAGAGCCCATGGCTATATCCTGAGATTTAGGCTAGACTTCTTTGAGACCAATCACTTTCTTCCACTTCAGTGTACACTGGAACTGGCAAATTGGGGGCACCTAGAAGACCACTTCATCTTGCTGTGCCTGTGTAGACATCGTTAGCTGATCACGGATCACTTTCCCATCCAGCTCAGGAGTAGCCTCAGAATTCTCAGCTTAGAGCTTCAGTCAGTGACTGTCAGTCAGAGTTTAATCAGCAAAGTTAAACCATTTTGCTGCTTCTGGTTGATGAAGTTGTAAATATCAGGCAAAACATCTGAAAAAATAGAACCAATCAAACATCTGCCATAAACTTCATTCCTGGGCCACATATAGATGCAATCTCTGCATCAGGACTGGAAAAGATGTGACTGTAGCTCATGAGTCCTGATTCACCTCAAGCTGAGCAAGTGCTTTATAAGAACACTTGCAAAGCAAAGCAGAAGAGATATGGCCTCTGCCTTTTAGGAGTTCATATTCCAGAGAGAGAGAGAGACATTTCTACAAAAGCCTCAATAATAAGCTGGATAATAAATGTTTTCTATGCTATTAAACAAGAGGAGATGATGAGCTATTGAGTTTCAAAAGCAAGAGAATTTGAGATATTTTCCAGATATTATTATTATTATTTTGAAATAATACATGCACATGGTTTAAAAACAATTTTAATAAAAATTAGAGTAGAAATTAGGGCAGAGTAAATGTTCCTCTCATCCTGCCCTCAAGTCCCCCAGATTCTCCTTAAGGCAACTGTTGTTAGCAGCGACTTAGGGACATATATAAATTTTGATCAGAGTCTCCAAAGATGAAAAATGTGCTTTCTGCTCAGGAGAAATTCAACCCATGATGAATTTAAGTTACATCAATTGTAGGAATGGCTGGAGGAGTATGAATGTTTGTGAATAGCAAGCAGAAGAGTCTGGGTTTTCTTTGAAAAGTCTTTGAATGGAGACCTATCAAACATGATCACAGAAATATGTTGGAAATATGACAGAAGAGAGACAGAAGGAAACTGTTGAGATGAGCCCAGGACAGTTCGCTTAAGCCTCTACTTGTTTGAAAATTTATGTTAAGCCATGGGCTCAAAACATTAATATTAAACTTGCAGTCATTTTGTGCCAGGCCCCGTGTCAGGTACTTTACACCCACTTTTTAATTTAGTCGTCCCAATGCACTTCAGAACAGACATTCTTATTCATAACAAATACAGCTAGTCAGTGACGTATTCAGGATAGAATTAAGATTTCTCCGCCCCCAACCCCAACCCCAAAAACCATGCAGGTGAACTCCTGCACAGACACACCTTCCTCATTGCGAGGCGTTTTTCCAACCTCACTTTTTCCTGCTGTCCAGTGATCTACATCTGCACTTCTTCCCCCTCAGAGATAGCCGACAAGATCTACAATCTGTACAATGGGTACACGAGTGGAAAGGAGCAGCAGACGGCCTACAACACGCTGATGGAGGTCTCGGCCTCGATGCTATTCCGAGTCCAGCACCACTACAACTCACACTACGAGAAGTTCGGTGACTTCGTCTGGAGGAGCGAGGATGAGCTAGGGCCCAGGTATGAGCATTTCACTGTGAGCAGAGGGGCAAAGTATTCTTGCTCCATTTCCCCACAGGCTGAGAATGGGCCTTAACATATAAATTAGGGAAGCTGTCACCTCAGTCGTGTCACAGCTAGATGGATATGAGAAACAGGCAGGGAGAAAGAAAGAATCTTGAGATTTGAGCTTCGTGGACCCTTGGACAGAGAAAAGAGAGGCATCAGAGCTGTATTGATTAATCACTCTCTTCATCCGACTTCCACCTCCATTTTTAGAGATGGGAAACTTTGGCTCCTTAAGGTATTTCACCCAGGATCACCAAGGGGTGGTAGGGTCATGGCCCCTGTTCCAGGGTTCCTCCTACTCTTCCATATTTCTTTCTTAGATTCACCTCTTACTGAAAAAAATATTTGAAAAGAAAACATTATATCATCTTGTAAATTGAAAGTAGCACCATTTAACCTCAATAGAAAATTAAATCTGAACATTCAACACAATGGAAAATACAAAGAAATCTGAATTTTCCTAGAATGAAACTTGGTATAGTGAGCATGACTAACTACATTCACAAATTCAACATGTATTAAGGCATGATTTTTGTCACCTGCAGTCACTTTGCCAACCTGTGCCATGGAGGATTCAAACATAATTAAGGCAGAGTTGCCATCTTCTGAAGCTTTATAAAGTGGTATGTGAAGTGGTGGCTGTGTTTCATGCCTTACGCCTAACAACAATTGATTCATTTAATTATTCGGCATATACTCAGTAGGTACTTCTTACAAGTTAGTGGTTGACCACGCAATAGTAAAAAGGTGGATCAGCCCCTACCTCCACATAGCTTACTGTTGCAGGTAATTAAACCAGAAATTGCAGAGAATAGGAATAGTAAGTGTCGTGAAGCCGAATAGGGCCATTTATGGAGGTGAGGCATAGACACCTGGTCTAGGTAACCCAGTGAAGCCTTCCCAAAGGCTGAGACTCTGAGACCTAGAGGATGACTAGGGGTCAGGCAGGTGGAGCTAGAGGAAGATTGGAGGGTTTGGGGAAGAGAGACTCCCACGGGAATTACTCAAAGGAAATAATATCACTTTAGAACCGAGTTCTCTCAAATTTTAATAATTTGCCTAAAACACTTATGATTTTTGCCATATCACTATACGCTGTGTACTTTTTCATTGTATGTTTCTTTCTTAGATTCACTTCTTTTTGAAAATATATTTGAAAAGAAAGCACTCTATCTTCTTGAAAAGGGAAAAGTAGCACCATTTAACCTCAATAGAAAATTAAAGCTAAATATTCAACACAATGGAAAAAACAAACAAAACAAAACAGTGTTCAATCCTGGCAGAATCCAAGGCTCTCCCTTTAAAAAAGGAGTTAAGCAAGTGTGAGAGAAGTACTTCAGACACAGTTCCAGACCAAAACTTTTATTATTTTTTTTTTAAGTCATCTAGAGTAAGGGAAAAGAATGAAAAAGGGAATCTAGCCTTTTTTTCCAGGCATGATTCATTGTCCTTTAATACCAGCTCTGTGATCATCTTGAGGACCACCTAAAATCCCTTCCTCTGCCCCAGGGGAAATCCTTCTACACATTGGTAAACACTGTGTGGAGGAACTGAAAGAATTTCCATGCAGTTGGAGCAAAATGTGTGACAGCAGGAGTGGTCAAAGATAAGAAAGGCAGGTCAGCAGGGGCCAGTCCTGCCTCCCTGCTAAGTAGGGTTAAAGAGTTCGGATTATCTCCCTAGGGTAGTGGGAAGCTTGTCAAGTGTTTTTCACAGGGGAGCTGTATTCTCAGATCTTCCAGAGAGAAAGATCACTCTGACTGCAGTTGGAAGTATAGACTGGAGGGGTCCAGAAAGGAGGGAAGCAGCAAGACCCCAGAAGCTGTTGCGAAGGTAATCCAGGGGAGACAGTGTTGTGTTCTAGGGCAGAATAGTGTCTGCGGCATTGGAGGGAATTGCATGAGTTCCTGAAATACTTAGCAGACAGCATGTTGTGTTTTTAAAGGCTTTAAAATTACCCTGTAAGCTGGGCAAAGTAGGGTAACCTTCCCATTTGTAAATGATAAGGAATGGGAGGCTGAGAGGCCCCGTGGGGTTAAATGAGCTGCCCAGAGTGGCAGTTTTTTTATGGAATCTGGTTCTGCTCTGAGCTCTCACCCTGAACCCTTAGAACACTTGAAATACCCTTCCAGGGAATTGAGGCCATCAGGGAAAGAGATGAGAGCTTGATCAAGGGATAAAAGGGACCTCTCCCTGGGTTGGGCCTTATCAGATCTCTTGGGCCCTGGACTGTAATTTTTTTCCTTTCAAGTGAAAGGAAGCTTCTTCAGAGTAAAGCTAAATTAAGAGGACAGACAGGCAGAAGCACAGAACCCCAGAAGAAAGCTGCTGCCTGAGTCGCCTCAGCTGCCATCTTACCCATGGACTGCGGTTTGCGTGGAAGCTAAACCAGAGCTCCACCCCCGACTTTGTCTCTGCAGCCTTCTGGGATCCTTTGAGACCCAGGGCATAAATCTTCTGGAAAGGCTGCCTGGCTGTCCACAGAGACAGGACAGCCTTCTCAGTAATGGATTGTGATAACCTGCTAACCTCTGGCTAACTAGTCACCAGCTACTGTCAGCCAATCCCATCCGTGTCACACAGCTTCCTCCTCTTTTGGTCTTTCTGGTCTCTGGAAGGCATCTGACATTCCTCCAACATGCCACACTGGCATGTCAGAAGGAATCAGGGCAGATGCATCCTAACTCATCCTGGCACTGCTAATAAACTCACTGTGCATCCTTGGGCTCTGGTTCTCTTTGGCCCTCAGTTGCCCATAAAATGATCAAAATGAGCTGACGTAGTGGTACTTAGTTTTTTTTTCTGGCAGTGGAAAATTTGTTTCCTAAATAAATCTTACAGAGAATCCTAGGCCTTAGCTAGAGTGTCATCTCCGTAGAATATCCTTAATATTTCTGTTCATTCACTCTATCACACCCTCATTTTTTAAGTTTCTGCATTGTACCTACTAGTTTTAGTATCCTATATTGCATATGTCTTCATTTATGTATTATCTCTATTCCCTACTACAATGTCAATTTATGTGTAGCCAGTGATCCTTTATGTCCTATTCATTCTTGTAAGTAAGTGCTAAATCATTACTTGCAGAATAATTGGATAACAGGATAGTTGATGTGTGGACCAGATGACTACAGAGTTGTTCTAGTAGAAGTTAGACTGGGGTGGTTTGGAGCCTCACCTCCTGGGTTTCCTCTTCAAGTCGCCTCCAGGACCCAGCAAAAGATAGGTCTCTCTGAGCTATCAAGGATCTTTAGATCACAGTGAGAAAGAGTTGAATTCCATGAACTCTAAGGTCTTTGTAGCTTAAAAATAGCATCCTAAAAAAATACATTTTTTTTGCAAATAGTAAGAGACTTGAGGAGACCTCACTTCATTAATTTATTGATTTATTGGTTCATTTAATGTGCTCACTATGTGCCAGATGCCATGCCATAGGCTGGAAATACCTGAGTGAAGAAGGCAGCTTCTGTCCTTACAAAGCTTATCATCTAGTGAGAAAAAGATTAGCCGGCAGTTGTAGTTTAACATGACACAAGAAGCATGCTATGGAAAGAGGGTAGGTGGTGTGTTTTAGAGCAGAGCTTCTCACACTTTAACCTGCATGAGAATCACCTGCAGTGCGGGCCTTATTAAAATTCAAACCAATTCAGTGGTCCAGGATCGGCCTGAGACTCTGTATTTCTAGCAAGCTCTTAGGTGATATCAGTGTCTCAGGTTCAGAAACACACCTTTGAGTGACAAGGTTCTGGATGCTGAGAGCTGGTGCAGCTAATCCAGACCTGGAGCCCAAAGAAGCCTTTCTGCAGAAGAAAGTGGAATGTGTGTTTAGAATTAAAAGATGGATAGGAATCCTCCAGGTTGGAGATGGAAAATGTTCTCATCAGAAGGAGCAACCAGTGCAGAAAGAGAGGGCCAGGCTAGAGAATATGCTGCAGTTGAGAAGCATAAATCTCACTGGGGCAGAGAGTTCAAGGTTAGAGAGTAAAGGGACGGGAGGGAAGGCCGGAGAGTTCAGCAGAGGTCAAATCGCAATGGCTCTTATGGATTTTGTTCTTTCTCTCAAAAGCTAGGTAGAGTTTTTGAACAGAGGAGCAACTTGAGCAAATGTGCCATTGCCTCTCAAAGGTTAGCAACACTTTTGTGTGTGTGGAAACTCAAAGCGTAAAGAGAGAGCAAAATTACCCCTGAGCCAGGAGCCTTGGGTTCATGTCCTGGCTCTGCCACCCACTTGCTGTGTGACCTTGGACAAATTCCATGTCATTTTGGGCCTCATTTATTACATAAAAGGGCTCATCTCCAAAGCCAAAGAACCAGCAAGCCCTGGAGAATAGAGACCACAGAACTGGCATGCCATTAGGGTCCTTTCACCTCTAGCTTAGCACCTCCTGTGGCCTGGGAACCTCGGGTGGCTGGAGTGATAAGAACATTTCCCAGGAGCACATCATGAGATGAGCTCTAGTAGGATTCCCTTAGGCTATCATCATCAGACCCTCGGATCTATTGTCACATACCCCCATAAAATTTAGAGACAAAAGGGCATAACTTACTTCTGCCTAATAAATCTATCAGGCCAATGTCCTCCAGAGCCTGGTTCCCGTGACAACAACAGATTACTTCAAACAGCTGCTCAGAGGAGACCTGCTGGCACCCAGCTGTCCCTGCCATACGGTTACTATTAGGAGATTTGAAAAAACTGAGCTCATAGGTGGCCCGGGACCAGAATTTTCTTCCGTCAGAACATCCTTGACTACTCTTGGGCTTCTTAATCTTCTCAGTTATGTTTGACTGAAATAATAGAGTAGGGAGAAGAGACCAAGAGATTAAGAGACCAAGAGATTTTATTTCAGTGGAACGGATCTATCTTGACTAGGAATGGTGTGTTTATGATGTCGACCCCTCTTTCTTCCATGGCAGGCATTGCTAATAGATCACAGAAGCCATCACAGGCTTGGTCAGCCTGGGATCCTTCTCAGCATAACCAGACAGGAAGCTTTTCCCATCTGAGGAGTTGACACATTCTGTGAACACAGCAGGCTGTGTCCTTAGTGAAAATGGTCAAGCCTGGGTTGTCACTGTAGTCTTTCAGTTCAAGATTTCATGAGCTCCTTCCTTAGTTATCTGAATTAACTCTCTTGCAGTTTCTAGGACTTTGGGGAAAAGAGCAGACTTAGGCTTCCAGGGCCATATTCCTATAATCTTGGGTACATTTTTTAATTTTTTTCCTTTTATTTTGACATTTCTAGAATCAGGATGGATTATACACAGTGGGTATGTATGCACGTTAAGTGTTATATTCTTTCTTCTTGATAGGCTGTTATTAAATCAATGGCATCTCTTATGATTGAAGATATCTTAGAATGGGTAAATCCAAACAACACACACTATGACTTTGAACAAGTATTCCATAGGACAGTTTCCCCACTGATAATATAGCAAAATTGTTTATTATCTTGAATTTTCCATTAGTTCCAAATGGAAATAGTTTTGAGTTAGTTGAGGCACAACGCATTCTTACCCTCAGCTTAGGAATGACTTCTTGGGAAAGTCTCATGGTTTCTTGCAAGAGAATGAGGAAACAAAGCCAAACGTAAATATTTTCACTAGTCACCTTAAAATCACATTTTAAACCTAGCATTGAGGATATATATGCAGGGAGAGTAACTGGACTTCTGGTGGTTCTCTTTAGTGCAGGCCATCTGAGATTAAATTTGATGTGAATTTATTCTGAAAGAAACTCCAGCGAACACCTGGGAAGCCATAAAACCATGGTTTCATTGCACAGATTCATCATACCAACTTTAAAATATACGCCTATGGAAGCATGTTTTCAAAGTGGAAATACCTTTGTTGTATGTTGTTGTAAAAGTAATACTTACTCCTTCTGGAACATTCAGATGATTCAGATATACATAAAATGGAAAGTGGAAAGTTTGTACCTCTGAACCCTGTAATCCCAACCCAGAGATAAAATTGTCAACAGTGGCTCATGCCTTTTCAGATACAGATACACCACCAATGGGCACATGAGTAGGGCAACTGACACAGACTTAAGGACATGTCTGTATTTACAACCACAGCTCCATTTCCACCACCTCTGCTACGTTTAACCAGTTAATACACTGTGTTCTGTTATCTGACTGTTTACACTTAACAATACAAGCCTTTTCCTAGGGATTCCTATGTAAATATGTTGCCCTTTGGAAGGTCCCTTTAGCCATGCACTTATAAAAACGTAGTCCTCTGTTAAGAACCAACTAGGTTTCTTCTAACTTCTTTGCTATATTAAACAAATCTCTTTATACATTCAATTTTATCCACTTGCCCAATTATATCCTTAGTTCTACATGCTGCTCTTGTGACATTTGATACCCTTTACCAACCCCTACTGGAGAATTGCTATGTTTTGAAAGCTAAGGACTAAGAATTTCCCCAGTTCTAGTTAATTCATCCTTATTAATTATTAGACAGTGTACAGCAACTGATTCTTCTGGACAATCAGTTGCTGTACACTGTCACACTGTCTAAAAAGAAAGTGCTAAATATTAGTTGAGCAACTCTTATGAGCCCTGTCATTTATATCTCACATCGACTCCTAAACAATTGATTTTGAAGTTTAAGCCACAGAGGGTAAGTAGAGTTAAGTAAATTGTTCAAGGTTGCACAGCTAATAAGTGTCAGAGCCAAATGCAAAACATTGTCTTCCATTATCAAATTAGTGTCCCAATATATGTGTACAACTAAGGGAAGCATACTATGAGTCTCAACAGACAAACAGAATGCTTTAGCAACAAAGGGAAAAAATAAAACATGATTTATGAAAACTGGGACTATCTAGAGGAAGCCCTCTTGGAGATGACACTGTAGCATGACTTGGAAGCATGATTAGACCTCAATGAACATAGTTCTCTCATCATAAGAACTCAATATTTTGTCAGTTGTTTCATACCAGGTTCATTGGTGAAGTGCTCATCAGATGCTCAGCAGATGGTCTTTCTCTGTGAGTCAAGCCCCTAATTCCTTTTAGACCAAAAACAAACAAAAATAACAAAAATCTACTTCAGCTTCCACTACTTTCAGAATCTGCTATGATCTGAATGTTTGTGTCTCCCCCAAAATCATGTTGAAACCAAATCCCCAATGTGATGGTGTTAGGAGGTGGAGCATTAGGTCATGAGATGGGCTTAATGCTCTTAAAAATGAAACCCCAGAGAGGTCCTTTGCCTTTTTCACCAAATGAGGACACAGTGAGAAAATGCCATGTATGAACCAAGAAGTGGGTCCTCATCCCCCACCACCACTTTTTATCTGCCAGTGCCATGATCCTGGACTTCTCAGCATCCAGAACTGTAAGAAGAGAACTTCTGTTGTTTATAAGCTAGCTCATCTGGGGTATTTTGTTTAAGCAGCCCAAATAGACTGAGACAGACTCCTCGAGTTGATCATCTCCATTGAGGGGGAGCCCACTGGAAACATGGAAAGACTCATTCTACATTTAGAGTTTTTTATTCCATTGAGTCAAAATGTGCCTTCTGTCATTTTGGCTTCATCAGTAATGCATGGGAGCCCTGCAGCAGAGATCTGAAATCTTATTCTCTCACTCTGTCAACCCTGTTCAAATCATATGACCAGCCAGAGGCTCACTTTTACCATCTGAAGACTGGGACTAAAGTGCACACTTTAGAGTCAGGGTGAGAATTACATTTAATATGATGTTGTATAGGTTTCTGGCACACAGTAGTACTCAATCAATCATAGTCATTATCATGTCTGACCCTCCGTTTTCCCCACCACTTGTCTTCAGTTACTAGAACATCATAACAATTTGCCTAAATCCCCACTTCATATTTTGTTCCTGCTTTGAGAAGTTTTTCAGAAGACTTACTTTCAAGATGCCCTTTAGCATCATGATCCAGCTGCAGTTTGCCTGTACCTCTCTTACCAGAATGACTGGGGCTCTCCAGATGTGGCCTGACCAGGGCAGCATGAATGAAATCCTTACTTCTCTTAACTTGTCCTCCCAACTTCTGGAGGTTGTTTTCCAGTTTTTTGCAAGTACGTCATGCCCTCAAGTCTCATGAAGCTTGAGGTCAGCTAACACAGACATTTAAGCTCAACTCAAGGAGGCAGGGAAGAGGAAGAGAGGCCAACAGGAACATGCCTCTAATCTTTCTCTTCATTCCAAGGGCATCTTAGAAATTAGGTCTCTGTCCAATAACTGTCAACAGCTGACTGGGTAGTAGTTCTGGGAATAGATAGTTGGTCAGAGGTTCTACAATTCCTAGTAAAGTAGCATTCGATCCCAGCTCCTGACTCTTGCATGAGCCTTCCCTGTTTCAATCTCACCTGCTAATACAACCATAAATTAGTGTGCAGTCTCCGTCTTTCATGTCTGGCTTCCTGTCCCAGTGAGCTTGAGTACTGTCTACAGTGGGGGAAATTTCATTTCTGGTATTTACGAAAAGTGGTCACTCTGACTTATGATCTCTTCCTCTAGGGAAAACTTTGAGCATCCTTAGCCTTCAATTTATGTGTCTCTTATCGCCTGCAGTTTGTCTCTTATACCCCCTCCTCCTCTCTAGCCTTTGAACACCTCAGACTCGTCTCTTCATGGCTTCACCCTCTGAATTCTTCTGTCTTCATTGTCTAAATGTGAACCAAAGTGCTGAGGCATTGCATGTGGTCAAAAAAGAGCAAGAAACAGTTAAGCAAACTGGCATTGGGGTGATATGGCATACAGACTCCTGTGCTAGATTTCTGTGACAACCATTTCATTTCAGACTAACAAAAGCCCTACAAGATGTGCACCTCCATTCCAGTTTATAGATGATGAAACTGAGGTTCATGGAGAAGTGATTTGCCCTAATGGACTCTGATGCCTGTGTGCTTTCTGTTATAGTATGCTACTCTGAACCTGGGCTAACATTTAGTGAGAGCTAAATGATGACTCAGGTCATCTTATCCTCCCCAAAGCGCTGTTATTATTCCAGTTTTACCTATGTGGTAGCTAAGAGTTAGTGGCGTTGAAGAACTTGCCCATGTCTCACATAGGCATTAAGTTATAGAGCTAAGATTGAATCCAAGGCTTCAGAGCCAGATATTTCATCTCTGCTCTGTGCAATCAGGAGCCCTGCTCTAGGTTTGCCTTTGGCACTAAGTCATTTCTCTAGGCAAATTATTTTCTCACTCCAAACCTTAGTTCCCTCATCTGAACAAAAGGAGGCTTGGTCCAGTTGAGTTCCAGGATTCTCTCAGAGGAAGTGGCTAGGCCTGTGAAGACAAAACATTTGGGCATATTGGAGGAATTGCCCCTTCTAGCCTAATTTTGTTTTTGTGGCTTATTTTTGTGACTGTCTGGATCAGACAATGATTCTCCATTGCTCCACAAAGAAAATACTTCACCATGGCATAGAAAAGTCTGAATAGACTGATCTTTGCCAACTGTCTGGTGTCTTACCCATTCTTTGCACTGACCATTTTAAACAACTGGTGGTTTCTGTTGTCTCCAGTCTAATTTCAGAGGAGCTATTCCCTCTGCTTCCCTATCTACCTCAAAAATTTAATTATTAAAGACCTAGCTTAAATGTTACATCCTCTAAGAAGACTTCTCTGAGCCCCAAAACTAATAATTAGATGCCCACTCCAGATATTTCCATAGCACCCAGCATTCTGTGCTTAAATTAGAGGCGGTTACTATTTTTGTGTGTCTCCCGCTGTTGACTTATAGTTACTCGAGTTTTAAACCAGTACACAAATGGTGATGCTGGTGGTGGTGGCAGTGGTGATGATGCTGGCAATACTTTCTAACACAAATGAGGTCTTTACTAGGTGCCAAATACTTTCCTAAGAGTTTTACATGTATTAACTTACTTAATCTTCACTATAACTCTAGGTGGTAGGCAAAAGTGATTTCCTTTTTTAAAAGAGAAAACAGAAAAAATAGGTCTTTAAAGACACAGAGCAAACAAGCAAACCAGGACCCCTAAGAACAATGTCAGGAAACACTGAACACCTGGATGTGTTCTCTGCCTGGTTTCTTGCTGTCAGTCTTGTCCTCCCACAGTTCAGTTCACCTCAAGGCAACCCGAAGTGTTTTTGAACTGTCCAGCTCTGAACCTGTTACTTCGTTTCTGGAAACATTGCAGTAATTCCCCTACGTACCCTTGAGAAAAGGATCATAGGAAATGTTTATTGAGGGCTTATTACAGATTTATCAGTACTTTCTTGATTTTGAAAATTACCCTTTGTGATAGATAGAGTAGAGCTATCACTACCATTTTATAGGTAAAGTAATGGAGACACAACTGGTTAATTTCTATTATATCACAGAATTAGTAAGTGGCCAAGCTGGGATTTGAATGTAAGCAGTCAGGTTCTAGAACCTGCATGACGTTGCATTACTTTATCCACTGGTTTGTAAGCACCAATGGCCTGGCCCCTGCCACTTCTCCATTTCTCACTGCATTCCCACTTGCACACTGGATTCACACTGTAAATTCTCAGAACATCCGTGCAATCCCTCATCTCTGCCTCCTGCTCTGTCATTACCTGACTTCTACTCATTTATGAGACTCAACGCAAGTTCCCCTTCTACTAGGATGTCTTCTTGGATGTCCCCAATGCTACCTAGATACCCTGCTGTTTTCCCACAGTTCCCATGGCTCCTTTTATCACTGCTCTTGCCACCTGTGTTGTAACTTTTAATTTGTCCATCTTCACCACTGGATGGGGAACTCAGCCATAGAATAAATGCTCAGTAAATGAGCAACCAATGACTTTATCCCCTTTAACTTTTCAACAACCCTATTTTTCAAGTGAAGAAACGAGCTTAGAGACATTAAGTAAGTTTCCCAAGGACATGGAGCTATTAAGGAACGGGGCAAGAACTCGAAGGAGGTGGGGTGAGAAATAAACTCCTCTGCTCCTCATGGGGAGCTCCTGCCAGAGGGGAGAGAGGACTGTGGGTAGAGCAGTAACTCACCTCGAACGTGATTATGGAGCTATGAATTCTTGTCACCATAGGAAATATTCCACCCAAGTCGTGAACTACACAAAGAAGACTTTCTGAAAGGCACCTCATAAATCATGCCCACAAAACGTACACACATAAGACCGGCCCTTTTCCAGCCACCACACAGGTGCCTAACACAGTCTCCCATTTGTGGGGTCTGTTGTGATAAAAAGCCCTACCTCTTGGGGTCTCAAGGGACATGGAGAAGACAGCAGGAGAGAACATGTAGTTTAGCTTCTCAGGATTCCTGGGCATCTGGGATATGCTAAGATGCAGAGAAAAGTAGATTCCACACAAGGATGTATGGACAGTGACACTGACCTGTGGTATCACCTGGGGAAAGGACCTTCCTTTCCCTCTCTAAGCCTCAGTTTCCACATCTTTAACGAGAGTAGGCTAGACAAGGTTATTGGTTCTCAGCTGGGCTGATTTTGCTCCCCAGAGGACATTTGGCAATGTCTAGAGACAATTTTATTGTCATGACTGAGGTGGGGTCTGCTATTAGCATCTGCTGGGTCTTTACCCAAGGGTGATGCTGAACTTCTAATGAAATAGTGCCCACGACAAAGAATTATCCAGCCTGAATGCAATACTCCTGTCATTGAGAACCTCCAGACTAGGTGATCTCAGAGATCCTGCTAGCTTTGATTTTCTGAGCATCCATCAGATGTCCCCATGGGTCTTCTCTCTGGTGCTGGATAAAGGGTTCTAGATAAGTTACTAATGATGATCACCACAGTACAAAGTGATTCTTGCTTAGACTAGTGATCAGTATGACCTTGATCCTGAAACATCATCATAATAATTCTTTATAACAGTAGCTGTTACTTAGTGGGAGCTTACTCTATGCTAGGCTTTGGGCATTTCTCATAGTTAATCTCACAACCAACTTAGGAAGATAAGACCACCATCACCATTTCAGAGATGAGAAAAATGAGATACAGGGAAGTTCTGATTTGGGTCCTATGTACTAAGGCTTTGACACAAGATTTCCAAATGTCCTGACTATGAGAAAAGAATATAAGAGAATTAAGGAAATGTGAAAGTGGACATTTGGAGAGGTACTTGTAGGTAGTTAAGCCTAATTCCAAATGCTCATCTCCAATGGTCAACTTGATGACGCTGGTCAAGTAATTTCATTCCTCTGAGGCTTGGGGCTTCTCACTTATTGTGAGAGGAAAGAATGATGTGTGTGGGCTGTTCTAAAGATAAAATAACATTTTTTAAATGTATGTAAAGTACCTACCCAATTTCTAGCACTTTTTAATGTCAAAAAATTTTAGTCATTATTGTTGTTGTTTATCGTTATTTCCACTTGGTCAAAATCCAAAGGCTGGTGACCTGTTTACTTCTAGGATTTTCATGTTTTAGAACTGAAAATGCTACATCAAAAGTTATACCTCTTTTTCATTCTTTACTCATGTACAAGGGAAGAGGACAGGTTCTAGGGTGATTTTTGAATGGGTGATTGAAATACCACACTCAGGTCTGGAATGGATAGGAAATTGGTGGGACAAGAAGTCCTCATTCGTCTGTTGACCTTTATCACCACTCAGAGGCTTGACCCTTGATTTAAGCTTCTCCCTTCATCACTGCCTCCTCCTACCTTTCAGGAAGGCCCACCTGATCCTGCGGCGGCTAGAGAGGGTGAGCAGCCACTGTTCCAGCCTCCTACGAAGCGCCTACATCCAGAGCCGCGTGGACACCGTGCCCTACCTTTTCTGCCGCAGCGAGGAGGTCCGGCCTGCGGGTATGGTGTGGTACAGCATCCTCAAGGACACCAAAATCACGTGCGAGGAGAAGATGGTGTCCATGGCCCGAAACACGTATGGGGAGTCCAAGGGCCGGTGAGGGAAAGCAGCACCCTCCGTGAGCACAGAGACCCTCCTTGGGAGGGGGCGCAGTACTCTCATGGACCCTGGGGCCTGGGTGGGCTGGGGCACAGCTGAGGATGGGCTTGGCAAGTGAGGCTTGCCAGCAAGGCCAAAGCAAACTCTTTCTCTTGTGGATAGCCCGACAGAGAACTTGGTAATCACTGGAATTATCCATTTTTCTCTATCTTTTATTTTTTCTAAGATATTATTTGACTCTATCGAAGTCTTTCCTTTTTAAACGTTTTCTTATGGATGGCGGTCAATTCAAGGCAGGACCTTTCAGGTGGAGACCAAGCGGCCTTTCCTCTTCTTCCTTCCTGCTGCCACACTCAGCTTCCCTCCTGCCATGGACCCTGGAGGAGACCTAGGAGAGACAATTGGACCTCTTCAGCATCAGGAAGGAGGCCCCTAGGATTATTGCAGTGAGGAAGCTTGGGTCTTTAGGACTTTTTATTTTCCAGATGTGATTGAGTTTGCAGGACCCCTGCCTCTTCCTGCTACCTGTGGGTCTGCCCAGAGTCTCTGCAGGACTTTCCATGCATTAAAAATTCCTATTGTCTCTCTTTCTGCTTGGTTAGTATTTCTTACCATTGTGAGAACCTCTGTTTATTCACTCAACAAATATTTATTGTTGATCTATTATATGCCAGTCACTGGGCATGGAACTAAAGACAGAGAAGCTCCCTGCTCTCAGGGAACTTATCAGCCAATGGAAATTATAGAAAAGCAATCTGGTGGTTTCAGGCTGTGGTGGGGAAAGAATGAAGGTTCTTTGAACTCTTTGTTGGGTCATTAAACTGGAGAGGTTCTGAAATGCTTTTTTAAAAAAGCAATACCTGCGCTCAAAGGATGAGGAGGAATAAACCATACAGGGTGGAGAAGGATGAGATTTACTCCAGGCAGATCGAACAACATGGAGCAGAAGTCCAGAGATAAGAGAAAACATAATTCATTAAAGGGCTGAAAGCACTTTCACTGAAAATAAAGATTGAAGTAGGAAGTAGCAAGAGGTAAGGGTTAAAACTAGGAAGAGCTTGGGAAGGCTTGGACAAAAAGTCTGACAGCATTTGAAGTCCTGAGAGCCACTGTAGAACATTAGCAAGGGAGTCAAATAGTCAGCTTGATCTTTATGTAAAACCACTCCAGCTGCAGAATGAACATGGACTGGAGAAAGCCCCAAAGAGAGAGTGAGTGACTGTTGTCATTTTCCAGGCAAGAGGTGATGGCGGTTTGGATCCTGTGGTCATGGGGGATACAGTCCACCTTTGAAATCTTTTAAATGACAATCGAACTGCTTCTAATGTGTGACTTGGAAGGGTAATGGGTACAAAGCAGCATTATAGATTCCTAACATCCTGGCATTAGCTCAGAGAAGCTAGCTGACTAAAAGAAGTGGGATATAGGTCAAGTATTTCATAATGCAAGGGTGACACCTATTAAAGAGAAGAGAGTAGGGCACTATAGGGAGTCAGAGAGAAAAAGATACTGAATATCAGTAAAGATAAGCAGTTAAAAATATGCCTACTTCTCAATACTGATGAGTGCTGGTGAGATCAGCGGTGCCATTCCTGAAAATCTAGGGTTGTTTCCGCCACTACATTGCCCCCTCTTCCTCAGACTTTAATCCACACGTGGAAACAAGGCAAAAGGAGATTCTTCGAGTGACTCAAGTACCTAGAGATCTGCTCAACTTCCTACACTCTAAGCTCAAAGGTGCTCTTTCAAGAAGTTATATTAGAATTGGATTTATGTTTCTGCAAGCATGTAGGCAGAGTTCAGCTGAATAATTTCTCCCTGTGGTGTTGATGACTCTTCCCTTCCCAAGGGCAGTATATTTAGAGAGGAATCATGTGTGTACACACACACACACACACACACACACACACACACACACACACACATATTTTAAACAAGAAAAGAAAAGTAATAGCTACCATCCATTGAGTACTTGCCTGTCTTTGTCCAATGCATGTTTTAGTCAGTTTGGGGTATAAAAATGCCATAGACTAGGCTGGTTATAAACAACACAACTTTGTTTCACACAGTTCTGGGATTTGGGAAGTTGAGATCAAGGCATCAGCAGATTCGGTGTCTGGTGAGAGCTCTCTTCTTAGTTCATAAATGGTATTCTTCTCCATGTACCCCAACATGGTGAAAGGGGAGAAGGAACTGTGAGGTTTCCTTGGTAAGGAGAGTAATTTCACTCCTGAGGCCTCACAACCTAATCTCTCAAAGGCCCCACCTCCAGACACCATTACATTGGGGATTAAGCTTCAACATTTAAGGGGGGTGGGGGCACAGACATTCATTCTGTGACATCGTCACATGCTAAGTAAGCCCTGTTCAAAATTTCTCTCACATATACCCTGTCTTGAACCTTAGGTTCTAGGCCTTTGCCGAGTCACCTCATTGCTATAGCTTTCCACTGCCTTGACCCAAGCTGAAGAAAAATTTAGCTCAACCATTGCAGAAAATTAAACTTTCCAATATGCTGAGGCTGTGGTCTGTACCTGATTACATCTGAATCTGACTGCCACCATTCACCAGCTATTACTTTGGGTGAGTAATTTGACATCTGAAACTCAGTTTCGTAATAAAACAAAAAAGGGTCAATGATAGTCCCACTTGATGGGGTTGTTGTAGGCCTGAGTGATAGAAACTATAATGCATTCAGCACAATATATAACAGGGTTATTTTTTTTTTCTTATAGAGACAATATGCACAGTGCCACAAATCTGGGGGAGATGACTAGGAAACTTTGGCTGGGAAGGGTCTAGAGAAGTCTGATTAAGAGACGGAATTGATAACAGCCTGTAAGATATATGAATTGTAAATAAATAGTATCAGAAATTTAACTCAAAGAGAAGTGGACATAATAATAGGAGCTCAAGAAGTGTGGTTTTCTCTGAGACTCTCACCAACAGCTGAGGCCTCTGGATAAGCTGCCCAGTTGGCCAAAGTTGGCTGGCCCCTGAGAGCATCTCCCATCAGGCTGTCTCCTGATCGATCTTCTGTCCACATACCTCTCTGGTTTCAATCACCTTTTCCTGGCACTGTGGAGCCCATTGCCCTTCTCAGCCACCCTAAGGCTCTTCAGAGTGAGATTCTAAAAGCCTGAGTAGACAGGTTGTGTATGCGTGTGTGTGTGTGTGTGCGCACGTGTGCATGCATGAACATGCACCTGGCCACAACAAGAAAGGAGGTTAGATCAATATTTGTTAAGACGTTTCATCAGAAAGAGAAAAACGAAAATTCTTGAAGTGCAAATGAGGCTTCTGGGTTCAGTACCTCGGCCTTTGTGTGGCCAGATTGATTCACATGCTGCCACGGAAAATGCCAGGGGAGCGCATGTTCCACTGTGCTGGCAAAGATGGGACATTTCACGTAGTCTCCACATTGGATAAAGAAGTTATGAACACACAGAGGCATGTGTTAGGAGTACACAGATCCCCCGTAGATGACTCCCATCTTCTGTACAATCAAAAATGTCTTCCCTGGGTAGGCTTTATGATAAGGGTGGACTGCATAGACAAGTGCTGATAACTACTGTTTAGGAAGTGCTCATCATATCAGTGACTCTACACATGGACCTCATTTAACCATGTACAAAACAGTCATGTGTTATTATGATTACCATTTTACAATGGAAGAAACTAAGGTTTAAGCTGATTGAATAACATTTCAAATCTTATAGCTTGCAAGTGATGATGTTGACTTACTGAGATTTAAACTTGGGCAAAGTATTTCCAGCTGGCAAGCACTCTGCTTACTGTCTCATAAGGCAAATGGGGGTAATGCTTTCTTTCGTCATCTTAAGTTAAAAGCTAAGTCCTCTAATTTCCAACCAATACCTGAGTACTAATTTCCAAGTTTGGGGCACCCAGATAAATAAGACCCATATCCTGCCCTTAAGCAACCCCTGACCTTAGCTAACTAGATGCAGCGTGATAAAATCAAGCATTTTGGAATCAAGCCAATCTGGATTTAAATATTCACTGTGCAATTTATAGTGAGGAGGGCCTGGATGCTGAGAGAAGTTTATAAGACAAACTCAACAGATCTTGCTAATTAAGAAGCTCAGTTAAGCTGACATTAACTTAACATCCCTAAGCCTCACTTTCTTCACCTATCCAGGGGATAAATACATGACTTCAAAGAACTGTAAGAAAGATTACATTAGATAATGTATACAAAGTCAAGGGGTTCTTGAAAACAAAGGCTCTCCATAAGTGGTAATTACAATAGCATATTTACACAAGGAAGGATGGGTGCAGTTAACTCTGCTGCTAAAAGACAGGCATCAGGAAAGCCTTCACAGCCAAAGGATGTATAAGAATTCAGGAAATAGTAATAGGGAAAGGGCATTATGAGCAGAGACTAACACATAGGTGAAACACTGCCATATTTGAGGGATGGTGAGCAACTGGTGTGGTCTGAGAGATGGAGGCTGTATTTAGAGAGGTTAGCAAAGCCAGACTACACTGGCCATTGGAAAGCATGAGATTGAACACAGATGTTACATGGACACATAAGCATTTGAAAAGACTCATCTGGCTGCAGAGAAGGAACGTAAAGAGAAGGGAGAAAGCCAGTGGCATGGAGACTAGATAGCACTGGATGGATAGGATAGGATAGGATAGGATAGGATAGGATAGGATAGGATAGGATAGGATAGGATAGGATAGGATAGGATTAGAATTAGGATAGGGACTAGATAAACAGTTATTTAAGAGGGAGATGAGAATGCCTGAGCCAGGGTCATTGCAATGGTGAGGCTGGATCTGAGTGGTATTAAGGAGGTTAACTCAACAGGACTCACTAACTAGGAGACCCTGAATCTTGGATCTTCCATTTCCTTCCTGGTGTCTGAATGTTAGACTGGGCAGAACTAGTTGGAACATGACATGGATGATAAATCAATGGACAGTTTTATATCACGGAGGTACAGTAATTGGAACATAAGAGAGCCAAGAATATAATTTAACTTTATGTGGAAGTCATGCATGGGCCTGTGTGTAACTATGCACAAATATGTTATGACTTCCAAGTGCAGGTACATGAACCGTAATGAGGGACTGTGTAAAGCCAGTGTAGCATCTTGTGGAAGAGTGAAGTATCAGACTTATGGAAAGAGTACTGAATTCTTCAGCATCATCACCTTCTCTCCCTCATCCTTCCCCTGCTCCTTCTCCATCATCATCCTCATTAATATTATCATTTAATTTATTGATTGCGTACCATGTGCCAGATTCTCTGTATATATAATATTTATGTCTCACAACTCTGTAATATATAAATATCATCCCCATTTTACAGATGAGAGAATTGAATCCCAGAGGGTTTAAGTAACTCCCTGGTCTCAGGCAGCTAGTATCAGAACCCAGGTGTCATCTGACCCCCAAATTTTAACTGCTGTACTCTGTTGCTTCCCCAGGTGAGGAGCTCTGGGTTCTTGCCTTGCTTCTGTAATAAAGAGGCTGGATGACCTTGAGCAAGTCATTCAGCCCCTTGTGGGCCTTGGGTTCTCCATATGCCTCCACTAAATGGGGGGGGGTGTATGTTCCACAGACATGAGAGGTTACATTAGATGATGACCCATGAACAAAGAACACTTTTCATTTCTCTATCCCTTTTATCTTCACTACCTCCCTTTGAAGTTGACAATGGCACAATGAATGGCTCCATTTGGCCAGTTTCAGGTAGAGCAAGGCTGGAGCCTAGCCCAGGTCCCCAGCGAACTCTTCTGCCCTCGAAACAACCCCAGTCTCACTCATGATTAAACAAGCCGCTGGTTCCTTAGGGTTCAACAGCTTGGGCAAGTGACAGCCTCTCCATACCTCAGTTTTTCTCCTCTGAAAATTGGGGGAGATAGTAGCATGCCTTATAAGGTTATAGTGAGAAATGGGCCAACATATGTCAGATGCTTACAACAGTACGTGGCATGTAACAAGTACTGTGCAAATGTTAGTTGTCATTGCTGCAGCCACAGTGACAAATTTCAAAAACTGCCCTCTCACATCTTTCCCCTCTGCCTTTACATGCGCTACTCCCTCTGTTGGGATGCTCCTCCAGCTTGGGCAGACCCCCCTGAAATGTTGTTTCACTTTTTCCCTGAGACCTTTTGTCTCTCCCAGAAGAAGTCAGTAACTCTCTCCTCTGGGGTCTTATAATAAGGAATCTGTGCCTCCATTTCAGCATTTTCCTCGCTCAATGCCATTGTCCCCCATAGGACTGTGAGTAATGCAAGGGCAGGGACTGGGTAGGATTCTCTCTGTACCTTGGAACCTTTCCCTGGATGTAGCTTATAGTAAAATTAGTTCATCCAATGAAATTGAGCTCGATGCCTGGAAGGAGGGGACCCTGAGGAAACATCCCAGGGAAGCACCTGGAGGCCCAGAATCTCTTGAGAAGAGTGGCCCTTCCGATTTGTACCATTTATGCAACATGCAAAGGGTCTGGAGAGAAGGCCACAGCTAAACAAAATGCACAGGCTTTGTGCGAGTGTGTGCTTTTTAATTGGCCTCTGCCCGTAAAACTCCCAGACCCTGAAAGGCACTCACTGTCTGTTTCTTTGGAAACTCTGCTGCATGTGTTTGTACATGTTAGAGCCAAAGCCAAGCTGCTCTGTTTTCCTGTTTTACAGGAGTTGGCAGCAGAGGAGTGCAAGGGGCCACAGGTGTGCTCTGATGGACGAGCAGGAGTGTGTGTGTGTGTGTGTGTGTGTGTGTGTGTGTGTGTGTGTGTGTGTGTGTAGGAGAGAGGGAGAGAGACAGATAGACAGTCGGACAGAGACAGAGCTATCAGGAGACTGGGGGGAAGGTTGTTAGTTCTGGTAGCAGCGAGCTCCCCAAGTGGAAGTTGAGAATTCAGATTCTGGACCCATCTTTGACACTAACAGGCTCTGGGGCCCTGGGCCACTTTTTCCCTAGTCTTGCCCTCAGTGTCTTTTTCATAAACAGATTGGTGGGGCTAGACTTCACTGAGGAATTTTTTAGCCCTAATACTTTGGGATTTCAAGCCCTCATGGCCCACAACTAAATGGAGGGAGTAAAGAATTCTATATATTTTTAGAGAACACTGAGGTTTAAAAATCAAACTCCCAGAGGAGAAGTGTTACTTATTCCAAGAAAGGTGCTTCCACCATACTCCCCAGATTCAAAATAGGCTTCTGCGTTTGGTATTTACAATCCCCATACTTTGATGATATTTCTGCTTAGCCTATTGAATTCTCATAATCTTTTTAGGTGTCTTTTTCCCTTAAGATATAAATTCCTGGGTAGAACCTTTTTAAATGTCTCCTGTGCCCAAGATGGGTCAAAAAATATAGTAGCTGGCCAGAAAATGTGCTGATGCAGGTCTCTTGGGATTCAGATTGGAATGACAAATTTCAGTAACAACAAGAAGAGTCATTACCATTTATTGAACACTTTCCATGGCCATGGATGTGCCCAGCGTATTAGTTGCACTATCTCATTTAGTTGTGACTCATACAGCATGATGTCACTGTTGACATCCCTGCTTTGCAGACCAAGTACAGAGGTGCAGGAAGGTTAGGTGATGTGCCTGGAGTCACATCCTCAGTGGGAGCTGGGATATAGTTCTCACTGAAAACACAGGACTCTGTAGCTCTGTTCTCATAACTCTGCCAGAGGCCAAAGCTTCCAGTTTAGAAATGAGAAGACTTGAGGGCCAGAAGGAGAAAGGACCAGTCAAATGTCATGCAGCCAGCAGCAAGGAGTGGAATATTCCCTAGTTTTATCTTCAGTGCTTTCCTGACCTCTCAGTAACCCCAGGCACATCCCCTTTTCTGACGTCTGGGCAGGTACAGAGAGGTGGGGAAGAAAGCCTTACCTCTGCTCAGGAAGCAAGGCCAGTGCCAAGTCAGGCCAGCCTCCCCAGGTGGTTCTATAGTACAAATACCAGCCTGGTTGTGGTTCACTGGGTTTTATGATCAGGGATGACGTAGTTTCTTCACTCACTTGCAAGCTATTCAGCTCCACAGTCAATGAACAGCCTTCCCAGTGCAGAGTAAGAAAGAAGCATGTGTTTGGAGCAGCCATCTGCAGAGACCAGCAAGGCTGGCCTTGCCACATCAGAAAATAAAAATATGACCAATTGGCTTTGTGGCCTCGGGCAGATTTCTTCTCCTCTTTGGACCCTGACCTCCCATGCAATATAATTTGGAGAATTAAGCTGAACCATCCTAATGACTTAGGAGGTTGGGAGTAATTCAGATTTTACACCTCACTCATGGAGACTCCAAGGTCTTAGGAAAGACCTGGGAATCTGCATCTTTGAAGAATTCCCAGGGTGACTCTCATGCATGGCATGTTGAAGAACCACAGGTCTGGATGATTTCTAAGAATGTTTCTGACCAAAGCACAAAGTTTGCGAGTTTACATGGAGAATACATGGAGGCCGAACCTCATCTTCAGATATTGTGATAGCAGGAATGTTGCTGAAGGAATGGACTCCTCTGCTGGAGTTCAAGAAGATAGAGTGGAGACAAGGGGTTTGCCCAGGGAGGCCAGTTTGTATCCATATAAAGGGCATTCTCTGTGTGTGAGGTGGTGAGCTTTGCATCTCTAGAAAGGTGCAAATTGAGAGTCAACAGTGTTGGGGTTCAGGTCCCCATGGCAAGGAACAAGCTACAAAAAGAATTGTTACAGGATAGAGTAATTCCAAGGAATGAATATGGCCTTTGGAGCCAAACAAACTTGGGTTTAAATTCCAGCTTCCCTAAACATGGTAACTTTACATACCTGAAATTTAGTTCTCCCAGCAGAAAACCAGGAATCACCAGATCCTTCTACCTCACTGGGATATTATAGGGAAGACAGTATAAACAAATAAGAAAGAGCATGGCATAGAGCCTGGCACACAGTAGGTGCTTGCGGTTTGCTTTTTCTTAAGTCTTCACTTGTCTGTTCCTTTGGCATCATTAAGAATTCCAGGAAAACCAAACTTCAGGGAGAAAGAGCTTCTCACCTAACCACACGTTGTTACCTAAGACATCCGTCTTGCACTAAAAACAAATCAACAAACAAAAACAGAACAAAAGATGATTATTGGGCAGCAGAGGTTTCAGTGGTTGGCTGGGGGCATAGGGCATGGACCACAGATGAGAATTTTTTGCCCTTGTTGCTTTTAAGTC
The DNA here is from genome assembly GCA_030015415.1 of Cynopterus sphinx. NCBI lineage: Eukaryota > Metazoa > Chordata > Mammalia > Chiroptera > Pteropodidae > Cynopterus > Cynopterus sphinx. Next base: position 116,682,537 of record CM057385.1, on the reverse strand, counting down.
TTCAAGTGATGCTTCCAGTTGGGGATAGGCCAAGCTCAGAGACCACTCTGCACATCTGTAATTAGACTTGCTTAATCTATCTGTCCCAGTGTCATTGGGCTGTCACAGTCACAGAACACACTGCAACCTTTGGTGCTGGGCAAAAACAATATTTCCAAGCAGCAGTGACGTAGGCAAGGGAGGCCCTGGATTCCGTAGCTTCCTCCATTATCTTAGTCACTGTGCAGTGAAATTTCAAGTTTAAGCCACACCTTATTGTGCCCCTGTTCATACTTAGTCACTTTTTGTTCCAAGAGCATGCATACTCTTGCTATGTTTTCTCTTCTGCCAGACTTTATGAGGCAGGTGTAACCTCATTTGGGGCAGGTGCTCTTCAGCAGCAGTTACTCCTCAGCAACATCCTAATTTCTTGGAAGGAGAGGGTGGGGAACTCATTGGGTACAGTGTCAGTGGGACTTAAAGTGTCATTTTTCACTGCAAATTATTCCTCTCATTACCCAGGTATATATGACCTGCAGGTGCCAACTAGACTCTCACACCCAGGACTCTGATCCTGAGTAAAGTGATGCAGGAAAGGAGCAGCTGGGATCTGTTTAGCTGCAGAGCTGGATGAGATTTTTTTCGTTCTTCTTGCTTCTGTGCCCCTGAAATGGCTGGCTCCCCCAAATGCTTGCAATAAGTTCTCTTGGTGACAAATTGTGTTGTTGCTGCTTGCAACCTATAAACCCTGATACATTCAGCCATGATTCAAGAGTGTTTTTTTTTTTTTTTTTTTTGAAGCCTTTCTTGTACTCTCAGATATAGGACTCATTTATTTATTCATGTTTTTACTATGGAGGACCTACTATGTGCTTGGCCATGTGCTAAAGTCAGGCAATACAAAGACTGGGTACCTGCCGCCTCCTCTGAGATCCCCAAGTGCCAGGGATCACTTCTACATTAGCCTTACTGTGCATGTCAGAAAACTCTGGGTTCTGTGACTTTCTCCCCCAAAGACTATGATCTCCACTGAGCATTCCACTCACCTCTGGGCCTCCAGGACTCACCATGGTGCCTGGCACATATTTAATGCTAAATAAATGTTTGTTAAACTGAATTGACTTACTTTGGGGGACTCCCTACAAAGCAGTCTCCGCCTTAAATCCCAAACCTCTTTGAGAATTAACCCAGACAGTGTTGTGTTTGGGAAAGCAGAGAGGAAAAAAATAGTCGGGGGGAAAAATCGCAATGGATGTGTGCTTCAATTCAATGAAGCATTCTTTTGCTGTTGGTCTATTTTTAAAAAATCACATTCTAGCAGTCGGCATGTCCCACTGAGGCTTTGGTGACTGAATGGAAAGATTTCATCAAGGGGTGCTAGTAAAAATTCCAGTGAAAGGGATTCCCATTCCCTCCCTCTCTCCACACCCGCCTCTCTTCCCATAAGAAGCCTTAATGGACCCTCAGTGCAACTCTGACATGATGGAAATTGCAAGGAGATGGAATTTCCACACTGGACAGAGAACAGAAGAATGTTCTTCTTGCTCCAACCCTGAAACTGGAAAGCTGCCTCTGGTGGGAGAAGGGGCTGTGTGAGGAAAGGAGCTAGAGGAGAGCAGGAGGGAAAAAGGAGGCAGAGGTTGAAACGATGGAATGCCAGGCCTCCAGATGTTTGCTCCTTGCAGATGTGTCCACAATGGCTTGGCCCGCACATCTGGGAGATAATTATCATCATGGCTCACATCTGGAGAGCAGTTTACAGGTTATGAAGTTTTCTCACTGATGTCTCTAATCTGATTTCCACAGCTAAATGGGCAGAACAGATATCACTGTCTCAATTTGACCAATCAGGCTCCTGAAGTTGTCACATGTCCTTCCTTAGGCACTGATAACAATAGCAATGATTGATAATAATGATAACCTACACTTGCTATATAGAGGTCAAGTGCCGGTCTGTGCATTTTGCATATATAGCATTTGTTTTTTAATCTACATGACATTTCTATGAGATGGGTTTTTTTTGTTTTGTTTTGTTTTGTTTTTATCCCCACTTGATAGACAGAAGAATGAGTCATACAAGGGTCTAGCAGTTTTCCCAGGATCACACAGAGAGCCCATGGCAAAGCCAGGATCCAAGCCCAGTCAGTCTGCCTCCAAAATCTCTGTTCTTCACAATTATGTCATACTGACCTGCCCCTCAAAGCTGGGAATAGAAACAGGTCTGACTCCTAATTTCACCTCATTGCTTATAGCATCGTGTAAAGACAAAAGAGTGATCCTGGTAAGGGACATTCATCCATTCACTCAAATGTGCTGGGTGACTACAAAATGCATGGCACTGGGATTGGACAGGGGGGACACAGAGGTGAGAAACAGCAGTCTTACCACCCATTCCATGTGATTATAAGGGCCATGAGCACTGCGACCATTCTGTCTCCAGCTCCTGAAACAGTGATGCATGGCACATGCATGGCACATGTTGGACACTTAGTAAGTGTCGAATGAATGTGTTGCCACTGCTCTTGAGCTGTTCACAGTCTAGGAGAAAAACTTATAAGAGGATATATATTCATTTTTACTATAATCATATCAGTTAGAGTGCTGAGAGCTACAGCATAGTGTGGAGATGGAATGGATGAGCATGAGTGTGGGAGGTTTCCTGGCACTGCTGGTATTCAACATCCCTGAAATGGAAAGGTACAGTGGATGGAGAAGGATCAGATAAGGCTGGGCAGGTGGTCATGATGTGTCCTGAAGAGCTGTGAATTATTTTATAGCACAGGGGTCAGCAAATTATCTTTTATATGTCATACAATAGATATTTTAGGCTTCATGGGCCTTATAGTCTCTGTTGTGATTACTTACCTCAGCTGCACAAAAGCAGCCATAGAAGGAATGTAAATGAATGAGCATAAAATTGTAAAATAAATAAAATTGTATTTACGAAAATAGACGTTGGGCCAGATTTGGCATGTGGGCTATAGTTTGCTGATCCCTAGTGTAGGATGGTGCCTTAATGCAGTGTGATTAGGTTAAGTTTCCTTTTTTTTCATTAATTCTTCAGTATTTATTGAATACCTACTATGCACCATTTATAGTAGCAGTTCCTTCACTCTTGTTGCTTACAATCTGTAGGGGCAGAAAGTCATGGGGGCTCGACAAGTTCTGTGACAGATGGAAACGGAGAGGGTCATAGTCACAGAGAGAGGCCCTTAACCCAAATTTGAAACCCAAATTTAAACACATAGCACAGTGCTCCAAGGAAGTAGTATGTAAACTCTGGCCCAAAGGGTGAATAACAATAAATAAAATGAAAAAATGTTTCAGATAAATAAAGGCTCGGAAGCAATAGAGGACTTGCTGGGTTAGAAGGCCTAAAGGAGATTCAGGGTACCTGGAGCAGAGGCTGTGGTAAAGAGAGGCAGGAACTGGGGCTGAATGTAAGTATCCCTTAGATCAGTGCCGCCCAGTAGAAATATAGTGTGGGTCACACATGTAATTTTTAATTTTCTAGTAGCCACTTTTAAAAGGTTGAAAAGAAATGAGTGTAATTATATTTAAAAATATGTTTTATTTAACCCTAAATTTCTAAAATATTTTCTTTTCAATGTGTGATCAATTTAAACAATTGTTAATGAAATTCTACATTATTATTTTTTTGTGCAAAATCTTTGAAATCCTGTGTGTATTTTTACTTATATAGCATATCTAAATTCAGATTATGTTTCAAAAGCTTAGTAACTGCATGTGGCTAATGGCTACTGCATTGGGCAGTGCCAGGCTACATCATTCAGAGACATGTGGGTCATCGATGGAGTCTGGTTATCACATGTGTGCAATGGGATTTTTATGTATCATTCTGGTGGCAGAATAGCCTGTTGTCTTCAGGATTATGGCTTTCTTCTGGCCAGTCACTTTGGGGAAGGAAACTGAATGAATTAAAACAAGAAACAGAAGAAGGAAGAAGGGAGAATGGCCAGCTTTGGAAAGAGAGTGGTTTACCAGAAAGCTTGTAAAAACCGAAAACAATGGAACCAAATTTCACATTGACTTAGATGATGGTTGAGAAGTCAGCTGTCCGGGTGATCCTGATTATGTGATGAGGAATCTGAGTCTGGGGTCCTGTTACATGTCAGCTCTGCGAACCAACTCATAACTGGCAGCCCTCACCCTCAGAACCTAGAGGTGCCAAGGGAGGGGGGCGGGTCAGTCCAAGAAGCCACCTCATTTTCTTTGCCGCCAGTTGGAGATTCAGGTTGTAAAATCCATCCCAGCCTGAGGCAGAAGAGTTAGGCACTTCTTTCCACTTGAGCCTATGAATTCTGAGACCCATCTTTCAACTCACTAGACCTCCTGGGTGAGTGAGCTAGTCTTGGTTATACCAGCCCCTTCCCGGGTGCTCATACATCCTTCTGTTTGCTCAGTTACTCACCTGGCATCATAGCTTTCTACTCGATTAATTCAACTCTTACTTATTTTTGACTCTGTTTATCCAAATGCAAACAAATGGGATGTGCTAAGTGTTGGAATTACTGATTTTTTTCAAAAATCAAATTTTTTGTCTCTAACCACATGTTCATTTTGGTTAAGCCTTAGCAATTGGAGGTCTTTGGGGCACCTTATTTAATAAATAAATAAAAAAGATTGGTAATTGATATATGATTTATGTTAGCAGACTTTACCAAAATGCTGGAAATTTTGTTTTTTTAATTGGTTTAGTTACAGCCTGGAATTCATGTCACTGATTGTATCAGCATGTGTTCTCTTCATGGTATTTAACTCAGATTGTGTCCAAATTTATTCATATCTTTCTTAAATCCTTATATTTTTATTTTTCCATTATAATAGACATACAAAATTCTGTTGTTTCAGATGTGCAACACAGTGTTTAGACATTTATGTAATTTATGACATGATCACCTTGAAAAACCCAGTACCCATCTGACACCATATAGTTATTGCTTGTCGTTATTACTGTGTTCCCTATGCTATGCTTACATCCCCATGATTATTCTGTAGTTGCCAATTTGTACTCCTTAATCCCCTCCCCTTTCACCCATCCTCCAATCCCCCAATCACACACCCATCAGGAAATTATGAGGGCAGCGTGACCAGTGTTAGCTCATTGACAGATACTCAAATATGGTGCCCACCTGGATCTGCAGGCTGGGCAGGAGAAGGCTCAACAAAGAAACAAAGCCCTCTGCTGGCACTTATATTTGGGAGAAAGCTGCCTCTCCAGCTCTCACCTTGAACCAGCCCTCGTCCTGAAGCCAACAACTCAGTTCCCCCTATACATCCTTGGCACTTTTCAAACTGCTGCCCCAGTTCTGGAGCTCGGAGAAAGTGAGTCCATCAGCAAGTAAGTCCATGCACGGGCCCCTTAAGAGGAAACTCAGTGGCTTCCTCAGCCCTCAGTTAGCCATAATCTTCACTGATTTTCACAGCCAGAAGATGTGTGGACTTCTCTTTCTGGTACTGTAACTCTGGGCTGGGAAGCCTGGTGTGAAGCTGGGATGCATCTTTATTTTGGGGAAACCTCCACAGCCAACATATTTCTTTGGACTCTCACCCACCATACACTGGTGTGAGACTGGCCTGTTTTGTGTCTCTGTTCCTCTTATCCATCTCAAGGTGGCCTCTTTCATGTATCCCAGTTGTTTGACTTCTGTTCAGCTAGAATTCAGGTGATTCTTAATGATGGGCTATTCCGTAGTTTAGTTGTAACTTTGATTGGTGGTGAGAGGAGGCAAGCACAGCATTTACCTACTTAACCATCTTGATGGAAGCCCATTCATCTTCAAACAACCACAGAAGACAAACTGTCAGCTTAGGGATACCGGTTGAATGAAAAGCAGTTTCGGTTTTGAGGAATCAGTGAAGTTAATAGATACTTAGTGTAATTAAGGCAATTTTAGAGGAAATGAAGCTAGTCAGGACTCATGGGCCTGCCAGGCATGGCTGAGCCTGGAAAAGGCTTCAAGTAACATCATTAGGCATAGTTATGTTCAGGGATTCAGAAGCAGATTGCCTGGGTTCGAATTCAGATTTCACTCATTTACTAGTCATATGACCTTTGCGAAAGTTATTTAAAGTTTTGTGCCTCATTTTCCTCATTTATAAAATGAGAATATTGATAATTACATCTTTTTCAATGGGCTACTGTATATATGAAATAAGTGCATGTGAAGTACTTCATTTTGAGTAAAGAATATAGTGAGCATGCAATCAGTATAAGCTATAATAGCAATTATCAATATGCTTACCTAAGCTGAGACCTAACGAATGAATAGGAATGAGCTATGCTTAGTTAAGGGAGGATGTTCCAGGTAAAGGAGTCTCACTTAAAGTTCAGAACTAAGATAATGTAGAATGTTACAGTAATTTAAAATTTTCAGTTTGGCTGGAGCATAATGTGACAGGTGGGTAGGTGGTGGTGAGGATGGTAGCAAACGATAAATCTAGAAAGGTAGGCATAATCTGCTGTGAAGAGTTTAGGCAAACTAAAACTTTGGGCAGCTGTGTCCTTGAGAACTGAGCCTGTTTACCAATCTCAAGATCTAAAGAACAACTTAAATTTACAGGTGAATGGTGTCCCAAGAACTGATGTTCTGTATGTGTTAACATGAGTTACAGGAGAACTGCAGATGTTTGAGATGAAAGCGTTTGGCAGGGAGCTTCGTGGAAAATATTTTAAAAATATCAACACAGAGAAAAATGTGTAACAACTTGATGGAAAGCCATTCCCCTAGCAGAAAAGAAATAGCAAGGTTTGGGTTTAGGTCTTGGACAGTGCACTAAACGTCTGGGAGCTGAGTTATCTCTTTGGATCCTTGGAAAGAGGTTTTGGAATTGGTTCTTGGGAGAAGTGCCTTCCTGGCCTGTGCTGGGAGTGTGTGTGTGTGTGTGTGTGTGTGTGTGTGTGTGTGTGTGTGTGTGTGTGTTCACAGATGAATGGATGGATAGATGTACTGTGTCTCTGTTTCTGGAGAAAATGGGACATGTGGTCACTTCTCTTCCTACATGTGGTCTGTGTTACCTTGCTGTGTTTTCAAATCTGGAAAGGAATGTGTACCCCATGGAGCAATGGTGTCGAGGAGAATGAGCTGCTGCTTTCCCATGCAAAGCCCAGACAGGTTTCTGGTAGAAGCCACAGGGGAGGACCCCATCTTCTAGACAAACCCTTGTCAAAAGATACCTCCTGTATGCTCTGTCATACATGTGAAGGAAGAGGAGGAAATGATGGAGACAACACAGAGTCCCTGAAGTCAGATAGACCTGAGGTTTTCTCAGACAACTACCCTTTTTTCTCTTTTCTAAGGCTCTACTTGTTCTCCAAGACTATCTCAAGTGCTACCTCCCCTAAGAAGCCTTCTGGATTCTTGACTAGCCCCATATTCTGTGATTGTCTATGTGTAGACAATGTCCTGACCATACCTAAGTGCTTTCAGTTCTCTAAATTCATCACTGTGCATTCTCCCACTAATATTCTCTTGTCTACTCTATTCTATCTGACTTGCCTGTCTCTCCCTTCCTGATCTGGCTGACTTCTACTCATGGTCAAAATTCCACTTCATGATCATATTCTTACTCTCAAATCTGGGCTCCTCTCAGGCTTAGCATTTGGCATTAGAATTTAAATATGTGTTCACCCTATCATGTTTTTTCCAATAGACAGGAATTCCCTGGGGGCAGGTGCCATGTGATGCTTATTTTATATATTCAGAATGCCTATCACCTAGCAAAGTAGGTGTGTAAGTACATGGACTATTGAGCGACTGGCATCTGTGGTTCTCAAAGTGTGGTCCTTTGATTAGTAGCAACCATATCTCTTGGAAAGTTTTTAGAAATGTAAATTCTTGGGCCCTACTCTAGGACTACTGAATCAGAAACTTTAGAGTGGGGCCAAAAAATCTTCTCAAGCCTTTCAGGGGATGCATGCAAAGTTTGAACACCACCAGTTTAGAAGAAGTTGTTGGACCACTGTGATGAGAATGCCATAGTTCCTAAGTGGCTCTGCTGACACTAGCTTCAATAGGACTCAAGGATGTCATGTGCTATGGGAAAAAAATTTTTTTGCTAGGAAGCTCATTCTGGGGACTTGCTGGGAAGTTTTCTGTGGAATTAAACTCATGTAATCCCTCATAACTGTCATAACACATATATCCCTGGCACTCAATTCTCTTTTCTATGAATAACAATTTGCTCTGGATTTGACCTGACCCCACCCCATTTGGTCTTCATGCATTTTCTAGCTGTTTTTTTGGGCCCTAAACACTCTAGAGTATCCAGCTGTGTATGACAAGTATGTGAATTCTAAGGAAACCATACTAACTCTTTTCCCCCAGTCCTCAATATCAAATTAATCACTGATGATATCCTTCTACTTCATGTAGCTCTCTAGATCCCTACTGCTTTTTTTCTAATCACTGCCCATCACCACCAGTCCTTTCTCACCTGGGCCTGTACTCCAGCCTCCTGTTTGGTCTCAGTACATCCAGATTCTCGTTTGCAACACTTGTTCCTCACAAAGGACTCTACCTAAAAATTGAAATTTGGTCCTGACATACTTTTGTCTATGCAAGACATCCATGTCTGTTCATTACCCTCAGAATAATGTCTGTACACTTTAGTGCTCTAGCAGTTCCCAGGTATCCTTGACAATAACCTTTAGCCTTACCACCTTAGGGTATGCTGGCCTGACTTTCCATAGTTAGTTTCCACATCTTTTTGCCCAAGAACCTTTTCTGGTGGCCTGAGCCCACTCTTCCTGGCAGCATGAAATAGAAAAGTGTTGGAAGATTAATGTCCAAGGGAAATTGGACAAAGACACCAGCTTCCTAGCATCTCAAATGGGGTAACACTGAGGAGTATATTCTCCACTGGCTCAGAATTCTTTGGGGGAATTAAGCTGCAGTGGCTCACAGTTATAACACGTTCAATTACACATACTCTTTAGGCTATCTCTCCCATCCTGGTTTCACATCCCTTCTCTTTTACTCATTGCTGGGGTCATCATCCAGATAAACTACTTGCACTTGAATCTTTATCTAGGTAATGTAGCACAGGCTGGCTAATGAATGGTACAGCCTCCAAACAATATGGGGTTAAGGAACTGCCTACTTCCAGAGGGTGAACCATGGCCAGGTTACATGTCAAGAAGAAGGAAAACAGAGAATGCCAAAAAATTACAAGCCTTGGCTACCTCCAAACCTCCTCATTTTATCTCTGGGCGTGCAGGTCAGACTTCTAAGACCTCACAGTTTACTGGCTCCAATCAAGACCCCTGTGGGGAGAGACCAGATACCAGGTAGCAGCAGGACAAGTCAGTCAACAGTGTTACTCTCTCCTCTATTCAGGGACTCTGGGCAAGTGACAAGTTCAAGTTCAGACTGAACTTCTGTCAATTTCCCCATCTGTAGAATAGATGAGATTAGATCTGTTGCTTTTACATCATGCTCTTTGGAATTCTAACGTTCTGGATAGTTGTCACTGGGATGATCCTGGATTGGTTAGAAAATATAGAGATGAGCTGACTAAGCGGGTTCCTCATTGTCTCTTTGATTAGATTTGATTGGCATTTCATATAACATTGCACTTGACAATGGATTACATGGCCAAAGTGTTTCAGAGTCTTTGACTGACCTAATTTTATCTGGGCATCCTAGAAATATGAATATGGGATGAGGTTGCCAAGGAATGACTCCCATTCTTACAGTTTCTTCACTTCTCCATGGCATTTCTTATGGTTCCATCATGGTACTCAATGCGAGAGCAATAGATCTGACTGGCTCACTTTATCTCACCTTGGTCATCATTATCCCCAAAGCCCAGATGAAGAATCATGAGGCTCAGAGGTGAAGTGGCTTGTCCATGGTCACAGTGCTATAAAGCATAAGAACTAGAACCCAGGAATCCTAAATATTTGTTCTTTCATAGTTACAAGCACACATTGCTTCCCTTCCCACCCTCTGTGTGGTCAAGCTTTGTTGTATTTTAAAGAATCATGAATAATTTGGGGAAAATGTGGGTGCCAAATTCCTGCTGCTGAACTGAAGTTGGGTCTTATTCCACCATTTAATGCTCTAGAAAAATGTCTTCTTTCTATTGGAGCATCTGCCAATGAATCTTTTTTTTTAACCTTTATATTGACATGTAATATAGATACAGAGAAGTATGTGCACTTGAGTGCTTGATGGATGAATTTTCATAAACTCAGCAGACTCATGTAACCAGAACTTAAATCAAGAAACAGATATTACCAGCATCTAAGAAGCCTTCTTCTTCCCTTCCAGTGACTACTCTTTCTGTTTTTCTGAAGGGTCCCAAGATCTTGACTTCTAACCACATTGAACAACTCTTCCTCCTCCTCCTCCTCTTTTTCCTCTTCCTCCTCATTTTCCTCCTTTCCCCTCCTTCTCCTCACTCCTCCTACTCTTCTTTTTCTATTTATTTTTGGATTTCTTCTAATCTCTCTCTTTTTTTTAGTTATTTAGGTGAAATTCACATAACAGAATTAACCACTTTAAAGAGAAACCATCTGGTGACATTTATTATATTCACAATTTTATGCAAATGCAAATACTCCCCTTATCTAGTTCCAAAAGAATTTCATCACACCATAGTAAAATCCCTTACCCAGTGATCCACTTCTCCCCATTTGCTCCTCCCCATGTCCCTGGCAACCACCAATCTGAGTTCAGTTTATATGGATTTATCTTCTCTGGATATTTCATTTAAATGGAATCATATAATATGTAACCTTTGATGTCTGGCATCTTTCACTGTGCATAAAGTTGTGAATATTCATCAACTTTGCAGTATATATATCAACACTTCATTCTTTTTCAGGGCTGAATAATATCCCTTTGTGTGTACTGCAGTTTGTTTATCCATTCATCTGCTGGTAACATTCAGGCTGTTTCACCTTTTGGCTATTTTGAATAGTGTTGCTATAAACATGTGTGTACATGTACTTGTTTGATTGACTATCGGTTTTCAATTATTTTGGGTAAATATCTTGGAATGGAATTATGGAATCATAGGTGATTCTATGTTTGACTTTCTGAGGAACCAAGTAACTGTTTTTCTACAGTGGCTAATCCATTTTACATGCCCACTAGAAAGGTACAAGGGTTCCAATTTCTCCACATCTTCACCAGCACTTATTTTCCATTTTTTAAAAATATATCCACTTTTTGTCTAATCTTTAGATAAATGTCTATTCTAGTTTTCTGCCCATTTAAAATTGAGTCGTGTTTTATAATAGTTCTTGATAAATGATTTGGAAATACATTCTTCAATTTCTCAATTGTGTCCTTTGATGCATGAAAGTTTTATTTTGATATTTTGTCTTTCGTTATTTATTCTTTTAGTGTCATATCTCAGACTCCATCGCCAAATTCAAAGTTATGAAAATGTATCCCTGTTTCTTAATTTTTTTCCAAGAATGTCATGGTTTTAGCTTTTATATTTAGGTCATTGATTCGTTTTGAGTTAATCTGTGCATTTGGTGTGAGGCAAGGGGTCCAACTTTGTTTTGCACATAGAAAGCCAGTTGTTCCAGCACCATTATGCTTTGTTTTGTGTTTTGTTTTGTTCTGTTTTGTTTTGTGCTCTGTAAAGTGGAAATCATATAGTATGTACTTTTTGTGGCTTGCTTCTGGCTAAACATTATTTTCACTGGGTTCATTCATATTGTCATATAAAGTTGTAGATCATTTGTTCTTATTTCTGTATAGCATTTCAATGCATTCGTGTATACCACTTATTTGCCCATCATACTGTTGATGGGCACTGGGGGAGTTTCCAGCTTTGGCCTGTCATAAGTAGTGCTGCTATAAACATTCTAGAGCCTGTCTTTCGGTGAACATATGCAATCATTTCTGTTGGATGTACTTCTCAAAGTGGAATTGCTGGGTCTTATGGCATACTTATCTTCAGCATCTATAGATACTATAGTAGCATGTTTTTAATCAAGAAAAAACAAAAACAAGTTTTTCTTTAACTTCTTTTTATGAATAAGTTTCCTAATTATTCTAATTGAATGTGGGAAATAAAGCAATGAAAAATGTAGATATGTAGAAATCGAGTGAGCTAGAAATAAGCCTAACATTTCCCTATTAAGTGCTTTAATTGGCAGCCAAAGGTACCCCTTGCTGTGGACTTTGCTCCTTAATTCTTATTAACACTCCCCTTTCCTTACCTCAGGTAAACTGGACCTTATGTCCAAAGTTCATCCAAACTACCCATCACAGAATTTTGGGGGGTTTTATTATAAGGGCTATCTTTCCCACCCTAACTGGGCAGTTGAAGACAGGGTAGTTAGGGAAGTGAACTAGAGAAGCGATCATAACCTGGGTTTGTGACCAGATCCATTTCAAGAACAAAAACTCTGCTAGTCCTGGAAGGCAACTTTTGACAAAAAAATGCTCACTTAATGCCAGTCATGGTAGTAACTAGTAACTTGTTCAAAGGGATCAGGGTAGTACAAAGATGTAATCATCTCTAATCAAGTTAGACAAGAGGCATCCTGGTTAAGGAGAGAAAGGCCTGGCTAGGGAGGCAGAAGTGGGGACCTGTGGCTGGATGATATGTAGCCTGGTCTTCAATTTATCATTTAACAAATAAATAATCATACTAAAAACCAAAAAGCAGATATAACATTTATACTGCCATTGTTCTTTCTATTTCCATGGTAGGCAGCTATGGATGAGGAAATAAGTTCAGAGAAATGACTTTCCCAAGGTCATATCACCCTTTTCCCTAGAGCCTGGGTGCATTATGAAAACTTTTCTCAAAAACCCAGCACTGCAATTACTACCAGTCAGTCAGTGCTGAGATTAAGTTGAAACAATTGTCATCACTGGAATATTTAAATAATAGTGATTTGGGCCCACTTAGGACAGAAATGATAAATGCCTTTCTATAGATTAGGCAACTGAAATTCAAACAGGTAGAGAACTGCCCAGGATAACAGCGTAGATATGGGTAGGCTACCGGATTCCATCTGACTCCATTTTAACCCCTTCCCCAAATCCTCCCTCTCTCATCTAAGTATCTTTCTGTGACAAAAACACAAAAGGGTGAGTTGGGATATTACTTGAATTTCCAAAACTATGCACCTGATCACATGGTTTTAGGTTTTCATACTTTCCTGATAACTGATCTTTGAAAATAGCTGGATTTCCCTATCCCCATATTTTATTAATTAATAGGAGACATAATAGAAACCCTACTTTCTGCTCAATTTTTATGTAAGCCCAAAACTTCTCTAAAAATAAGGTCTATTAATTTTTAAAAACTTAAAATCAGTTACTAGCAGTGGCGTACAATGAGTTTTTAGAATCACAGAATGTTACATGATAAAGATCATTTTGTTCAATTTCATCATTTAATAGATGGGAAAAAAAATCCTGCTTTCCCACTATTACCACTTTCGTCCAAATAGCCATCATTTGTTTCCTGAACCATACGATATCTTCTAACTCTCTACATCTGTTCTGACCTCCCTCAGTGTTCCCCTTCACACTGCCAAATCTTTTCCAACCAAAAATCTGATGATCATAAAGGCTCTTTCTGGAAGAAAAATAAATCCATTCAATAGCTCCCCATTGCTGTTAATGCCTGAAATCCTCAATATGGCTCATGATAACCAATCCATCTTCTCATTGGTCCACAGTTACCTTCTCTTTATACTTTCTAAGTGCATTACCCTTTCATTCCGTTTCTTGAGAGTGCCTTTTTAATTTTTTTTTTTTTTTTTTTTGCTGGTCACATTTGCTAAAACACATACCTGCCTGACATTTTCTCATTGCCATCACCTCCTATCTTAGAAAAGTGGCTTGTTCCAGGTCACAGGAGGCAAATGGTACTCGAATCTGTTTCCTGGTTCTTGACTTGTGCTTTTTGTACAGCACTGCTATTTCCCACCTCAAACTTCATTCCTTTAGAGAGTTTAAAACATTCCTCCAAGGAAGCAAGGCTACTCCAGGGTTGAAGGCTAGAGGGGCTATGCTTTTGGCCTAGGTTCTTACTGCTGACACTAAAGGTTAAGAACGGGGTGGATTTCCACAACAGACGAAAAAAACCACACCATTGCATATTGAAGCATACAAGCTATTATATATTTTCATAATATAGAACTTTAAGGTATAATAATCAACAGTGGCAAAATATTTTTGTCTTAGACATTAGTTTTTTTGTGAGATCCGACCTGTAATTGAGACCAGAGAAAACAGTATGGGAAAATGAATCCATGAGAACAGGATAAAAATACCATGAACAGCAAAATATGTCTGAGTATTTAAAACCGTATAGAAAAAATAAATTAGATGAACAATTGTGTAAATATAAATTAAAAAAGATGACATTCTTAATAAATAAAGTTTACTATTTACATTTTTATATATTGCTGAAAGACTTAACTTAGATCCATAAAAACACATTAAACAGGAAAAAAATAAAACCCAAAATAGGAGCAGCAAATTTATGCGTGTGAGGTACAGAAAAAGGATTGGAATCGTGTTTTGTTTTTGGTGTGTAGGTTTTTTTTTCCTTTTTCATAGCAGGCCAGTAGAATTCTCATGAGAACAGATTTTAAGCACTTCAATGGAGAGTCATTTTTGGTAGTTTCCAGAAGGTGCCAAACAGATTTCAACATCATAATCATTAGAAATACCCATAACAATTATAACAATAATAAAAAGGTATAATATGATACATAAATATGGAAGAGCAGTTTGTAATATGAATACATTTTCTCTAGACGAGATCACAGTTTTATTTTGTAAATATTACATTTAAGTATATATATACACACATATATGTACAACTATATATACATGTGCATATATATGTAAATTTATATTTATATATAATATCTTTATATAGTAGATATCTGCAGACAGGTTATTGATTATAGAGACCCAAGAAAGCAACTCAATAATTGTTCAAAATCCTCCTCAGTGACTGCTGGTGTATAGTTTAAGAAGCCCAAGTTGTTGACACTCAGCCAGATCTTCTTTTAATGAAACACTCGATGTGAAATTTTAAGTCTGAGAAAAAGAGATTTTAGGGAATCCCTTCCTCTCTAAAGTTGGAAATGGCCTGGATATACTGAATAGATGACAATAAACTGACTTTTACACTGCAGGAAGTCATTGGCTTTTAATCAAATTACAGAACTGGCGAAGGCCAGCATAAGAGGGGATGGGGCTGGAGGGGGGCTAGGAGGAATCTGATTTACCTAAGACTGAAATATTCCCAAATACAAGCCTCTCTCTTAAGCTCCAGCTTTATTCCTTGAAATATCAAATGAACACTGTCTTTCTCAAAAGGCCAATGGGCCTGTGCATTCTTGAAAGGGAACCCACGGACCTTGCGTCCAGCCTTGGCTCTCACAGACGGCCACAGCCTGTTAAAACCTCAGGGCCTCACAATCCCCTGGCCGCCCGCTGTGAGGTAGGTAAGTAGTAGTAGCTCCATTTTGCAGCTGGAGAAATGGAGGCAAATGGAGAGGTGAGCTGATGACTTGTTCAAGATCACTGAGCCCACTGCTGCCTGGAGTCAAGAACTGTAGGTTCTTACTCTAGGGACAGAATTCCTCTCTTGGCTGTTGAACATTCCTCGTAAAGATCAAACAATCGGCAGGAATTTGGCAAAACTTGAATAAATTTTAAAATAACAGGCTTTTATTCGTTCGCCATTGAGTTTTTCTCTTTGCTGTTTGCTTGGTTAATTTCATTTCTCAGAACCGTGGGAATCACCTGTCTGGTCATGTAGCAGCTTTTTAGGAAAGTGGACTGACGGTGCAGTGTGATTCTAAGGGCAGCTTTTATAAAGCCCAGGGCTCTACTGGTAAATGTAAAAATTTATAATGTGAAAAGCACGACACAATATGCCCCCTTCATATTTGGTAAAACCATTTTAAAGCCCTCCCACTCCCTATTATCAATGATTGCCACCAAACAAATAGACAAAATGCTCCCTCAACAACAACTACAAATCAAGGGGGAAGGCGCCTTATTTCCTGGACCTACCACAATCAATAGATGACAATAAACTGACTTTTACACTGCAGAAAATAATAGCGGTATAAAATCCCACTCTATGTCTCCTGCTAGGAAATCTTTATGCTTGTGTCTACCTACTCAATCTGTAGAAAAAATTTCCTTTAGGAAGCACGAAAATAGGTTTTTCAAAAAAGAAAATGCTTATTTTTAATCATGCATTTTGTTTCCTTTTCATTTGTTTGTCTTCTAGGAATTTCTACCTGTACAGTTCTGTCACCATCAATTTCTTCTTTTTTATTTTCTCACTTGAAGTAATTCCAAGCACAAAACAAAAACAAAAACATAAAACCTCCAAACTGTTAACTGTATGGTTTCTTTTCTTCCTCACTTTCCTTTCTTTCCCCTTCTTTTTTTCTCTTCTTTCTTTCTGTCAAACACAGGTAAGACCTATTACAAATCGACAGTTACAACCAAGTTAAATCAAACCTGGAAGGGAGGTAGCTGAAATCTGTCTCTAAGAATTATTTTCAACGAGTCGCAGTTAAGCACTGGCCAAGGTGGGAATGAGACCGAGAGAACAGTCTAGGCAGTGACCCAACACGCTGCAGGCAGGAGTAGCACCACTGTCCTACTGTTTATGATCATTCATCACTCCCTTCCACCCAATTCAGCCACCAAAATGGACTTCCCAAGGTCTGGCTTCCCTTAATAGGTGGTTGGCACAGATCTGGGGGCCAAGGTGGGTGGGTGGGTAATACAAGTCCTCTGGATAGGCAGGAAGGTTGTGGCTTGAAAACGCTTCCCAAGAGAGGGCTCAGAGGCATGTCTACCTCGTCTCTTCTTTCTTGCTGCTAACAGGCTAACACTTCTTCAGACCCAGAACTCTGCCCCGTCCCCCACCCAAGTGCTTTACAGCCTCTCAGCTGCTGACAGACAGAGCTGCCTCCTTGTGAGGACTCCACTGTCCTAGACAGGAGATGATCGAAGGGATGTGACAATGAGTTTATCCCCGGAAGGAAAACGAAGCTGGGTATCAGTGCATTGCACAAACAGAGTGGACCCTCTCTACCAAGGTTTGGGAAGCGCCTATTAATCACACCTTCTGAGCGGGCACGAGGCTGGCTATCAATTAAGTAGCCTCTCTTGCCCAATAGCCTTGGGAACTATGACTTTATAACAGGTTTGAATGACAGTGAAGGGACTGGCTGGATCTTTGCTCAGAAGGGATCAAGTCAATCTGTGAATCTGAAGATAGAAGTCAGCCTCCAGGAAATTTTGCTCAGCTGGAGAGTGTGGCAATAGACAAGGGTGAGAGTGAAAGAAGAGAGAGGACGAGTGTCGATTGAGGGGAAGTTGGTGAGATTCCTCTGTGGTTCCTACAACCCTGCCATTAGCAATGTTGTCTTTGGGTCTCCAAGGCTTTTCACACTACTTATTGGTGTAACAAACACCAGAACTTGGAGGGCTGATACATGACCTTTCTTAGTTTGGGTCTCCTACTATCACAGAGGATGACAACACAGCTAGCACAAGAGAGAGATTTTAAGAGTTGGCAAGAGTTTTAAGATACTGGAGATACAAAATGTGATCAATTCTTCTATTATTATAATTTTGCTACCGATTGGCCCTGTGAATTATAGAAAAAAAAATCATGAATATAAATGAGATATGAGTTTTTAAGGAGGAAACATAAAGGATTTGATCCTGGCCTTATGGATGATGGCAGCCTCTCCATTGTGGAACTCAGTCTCAGAGTTTATAATATAGTACAAGCCACACAAAACTATCTAAGCCTTATCTGTGGGCACCTGTGCGAAAAGCACCTTGATATGTTTTTTAATATAACAGACCACAGATGGCCGATAAATGTCTTCTCAGGTGTTTCTGATCAGCTGGTAATTGCTGCTGGGAGTGACATAGTAAGAAGCTATCTGAAGTTATTTTTGGTCCCCATGGGAAAAGGAGCTATAACTTATCAACAACGCCTGCCTCAGCTGCAGGGATGAGGAGGGTCAGCACACGTGCTCGGTACTTCCCGTTCCTGTGCTGGACTTTGTTTCCATTGTTTGTCTTCTCTAGGCTTGTGATGCCTTGATTTGTAGCAACCTTTATGTGACACATCGAGTTTAGACCCTTCCGTCGCCTCACTCTCTCAGTGCCAGGTCTCAGAAATTATGTCAAACTTAACCATTCTCTCCACCTCATTCTGTATTAGTCTCTACCCATATTGATCAAAAGGAGTGGACAGGTAACTGGCTGAAAAGAGGCAAAGAGGAGGACCCCAAAGAGGTGGAGGCTCCCACGTGAGTCTGAACTAGGGAAAGAGGAAAGGGCTACCTAACCACAGGAGTCCTGGCAGAGGGAAGGCTGTGGAAGCATGATCGTGTTGGGGTGTTGGGGCCTGAGGCTGTAAACTCTGGGGCTTTCCTCTGATGGCATCTGGAACACAGTCTAGATCGGTCATACTTCAAGTGAGGTCCTTAGGACCAGAGCCTGCTCTAGCCTGGAGGGGCAGGAAGGCTTGGTTTAATAGTAACACAAGAGTTCCTACAATTCTTACAGTCTCTGGATAGCCCCAACATCATAGAACTTTTAACACTGTTCCACTTGATTATAAAATCTAACACTGGCTTAGATGTTCTGGACTCTCAGCGAGGGTTCTAGCATCTTAAGTCCCTCAGTTTCCTTCCAGGATGAGAAGGCCAACCTTGGAGGACATAACTTCTCACCATGTGGACCAATGAGGGTTTTTCTCTTGTGGATGGGCTAGGAAGCTAGGAGCCGTGGGAAAATGTGGATCACTTTTAAGGCAGAATGTTTGGTTGTGTGGGGTTTTTTCTTAACCTAGTCCTACCATCTTAGGGTACCAATGTATAGGATAGAGCAGCAGGAAACATAGCAGCAAATGTGGTCCCAAGGCAAGATTGGGGAATGGGTAGGTTATGGAGGGATGGATAGTATGGCCTCAAGCCTCAAGCAGGGGGCTGTGATAATACCTTGACATTGCAATCCTAAGCCATTTCCAGCTTGGCCTCGAACCCTGGAGTTGGGATAAATCTCCCATGGCAGGGGAAAAACTGGGGAGCTTTGTAAGCCTTGGATTCTTTACCTCTTCCCGGGTCCTACTTCCCTAGAAAGTAGATGATCAGAGACCATCTCACTTCCAGTCCCAAAGGACCACACCATTGTGCATGCCCTACATATTCCAAGCCTCAGGGTGTGAGCTGTCTTGGCATTGCAACACTTGGCCTTAGCAGTTTCTGCAACTCTTTCTTCTAGGGACAGTGTTGGCTAGGAGCTTGGGAAAGGAAAGACTGGCTTTGTTCCAATCTCTCTCCACTCAGTCTCCGAAACTGCCCTCACACAGATGTTTGTATGGGTGCGTATGCATGCATGTGTACTAACCACAGACGTGCACACTCCTACATACAGAACATGTTTCCTGCTGTGGCTGTGCGACAAATGGTTAGAATCTTAGGAGGTTCTGGGGCTACACACTGTATATGTGATCCATCTAAGACTCTGGGATGAAATTCCATTCCATCATTCAACATGACGAGACTTGGTTCATGCATCCCCACAGTGAGTCCTTCCTGGGTAAAATTAAAGGCAGACCGGTTGGGTGCTAAGGATCCCTGGTGTGGGGAGGCCATTCCATGGAGCAGCTGACTGTGAAATCAATACCAAAGGGATGCGGGTCCTGGCGCTGGGAATTCTTTGACAACCCTTTGTCCTTCCTTAGCCATGGCTGTATCCCCGGAAGTCTTTCCGGCTGTGTTCTTGGGCCTTGGGGTCCCGACAAGCACAGTCACTTTGTAGGTCACAGGACATAGGGAAGGGCGTGACCTGCAGAGAGAAAGAGAAGTGAATCAGGTGTTACATCTGAAGCGCTGACTTTCAGAAAGGCAGTGCAGGACAGGGGACAATCAATGAATTGTGGGGAGAGCAGATTCAAGTTCAAGCCATGGTTTCTCCCAGCCCTACGATAGTTTTTATCAAGGTCACATGGTCATCATCATAGCAGTTTCCATTTTTGGTGGTATTTATTACGTCAGGCAATGGGCTAAACACTTTCCAAGTAGAAAAACACTGAACGCTTTGACAAATCTGCACGATAGATACTAAAATGATTACCATTTTACAGATGGGGAAATTGAGGCTCAGACAGGGGCAGCATTTGCCCCAAATAACATGTGACAAATCTAGTATTTAAAGTAGGACAGCCTGCCTCCTCGGAGCCTCAGGTTTGCAGCTGTAGAACTGGTAGGTTAAGACCCACCTCACACTGTAAACTCTGAGGGTGGAGGAAATCGTGGGAGAAAAACCATCATGTTCTATACCAGAGTCGGTTCATACAATTGTACAAAGGAATAGTGAACTTGCAGGACTGTCATAGTGATCAAGGGGAATAAAGGGTGTGTCTCTTTTAAGAAAGACACCATTGGTCATTTTGGTTTGAGGAGTCAGTGATGAAAACAATGACAGTGTGCCTCAGTAAGCTCAGACCACCTTCCAGGGAACCTGACATCCTCCTGGTAGGGATCATTTTGTACTGAGATTTTGCATAAAATTCGGTCGAAGGATCTAGGGAGCAGATTTTAGCAAAAGAAAAAGAGACGTACAATATGATGATCTGCTGTACGTACACATTACAAAACTGGGGAAATTAAGAAACAAAAATTAAAAGGTTTTAAAATTTAAAACAAAGAGAAAAAGAGAGGTCTAAGTTTCAGTTCTCGCTCCATCCCTTCATGCTCTGTGACCTTGGGTCGGCTTTCCTTTTTAGAAAAGGGGAGAAAAGAGCCTAGCAGCACGCGAGCGTCTTCCCCACGCAGAGGATGACCTGTCTTTCCAGAGCACGGGGCGCAGCGCCTGCCCGGGCCCAGCCTGGGCTCACGCAAGCAGATTTCACCTCATTGCATCATGGCATTTGCATATAACCTCCCCCAGAGGGTCCCCATCTGCGCAGATGGATTTAATGACCTCATTCGCCTCCAGCCTCTGCAGAGTCGCCAAGTGCTCACAGAGCCTCAGAGCGCATTTTTGTCTCTCTGGCTCGTGGACTCATTCTCTGTATCTAACTTTTTTCCCTCTGCCTCTTTTTCCTCCCTCCTTCCACACCTCCCTCCCCATCCTGCAATTTGGCAACAATTTATAATGTAGAAATAAATAAGAAGATGGAAGTAAAAGCCCCAACAGCTCTGTCACCTAATTGAGGTGTGACCTGGAGCATGCGACATTTTCTCTGAGCCTTAGTTAACTCATTCATTAAATGGGAATAGTGGAAGCATACACCTCCCTGAGGCTGTGATGAGAGATACAGGAGCCAGGTGAAGAAAACACCTAGCATACAGTGCCAGACACATGCTCAGAGCCCAGCCATGTACATGTCAGTCTTGTTCATTCTTACTTTCCAAGGCCCAAGCCATGGAAAATGAATGAATGAACGCAAGTTCCTTTCTCTTTCTCTGCGACTCTTCCATTGCACTCAGAGCTAGAGTATCTGTTTCTCATTTCAATTTAAATGCATAGGAGCTCAGTGCCAGCCAGGCATCTCACCGCTACGTCTTCCTTGCAGTGCCTGTCTTTCTGCTTACAATTACTTGCTGGACCCTGTGTAGGACATTTTCTTTCCAGCCTCCATGCCTTTGTGGAGGCTGTGCCTTCTAATCTAGAATATTCTTCTATAACTTCTTCACCACCAAGAGAAGCACAGCATGTTAGACTGGGAAAAGAGATGGAGAAAACCCTCTAGGCCAAGTGGGGAAACAGCCTGAGTGGGGAGAGTCCATCAGGGGAGCTAGAAGGCCTGAGTTGGCATGCTCAGTTGCCTCACACTTGTACGATTTCGGGAAAAATCCCTTCATTGCCATAACCCTGAGTTTCTGTCTTTATAAAGGAGTGATTTAAAAAATACCATATTACATATGGGTGTGAGGTTCAAAGAAGAAGAAATATGCAAAAGCCCCAGCACAGGGCCTAACACTCAGGAGATGCCTAATGCTGAATACACGTGTGCTGACTCGAATTTCCCACCAGCTCGTATTTCATTATCTGTGGCACCTTTCCTGCCTGTTGTCCCCTCCCTCCCACCTCGCAGACATGGGCAGCCTCTCTGTCCTCAACTCACCCAATTTTTATCTGTCCCCTTCTCCTACCCTTGCCCACCTTTTACCATTATAGTGATCCAGTTACCTCTAATGTCCTGCGCACAATTCTGTAACTCTTTGCCATTGGGCTCTGTGACCCATTAGGGACAGTTTCACATCTGATTTATCTCTCATGCTTCCTGCTGCATCTCACACAGTCAAAAATTCAACAGATTCTATGTCTTAAAACAAGACCTAAAGTCCTTACCACGAGATCTTTGCAGGATCTGATCTCTACATCCTTCAAGGACCTCATTCAGCTTATTTCCTTCTTCTCCCCCTTCTTCCTCTCACTCTTATAGCTTATTTATTTATTGGTTCCTCAAGTCCTCCAAGTGCTTTCCTCCTTTTCAATCTTTAGCCATTAATGTCCTTGTACCCCAGTGTTCTTTCCTGGCCCACCCCTCTTTGTTCTTAAGGTCTTATCTCAAGCACCACCTCCTCCCTCATCAGTCTGACCAGTCACACTGTCACCTTCATCCCATATCACAGCGTCCGATTTCTATTCCCTCCTTGTACTAAGTCACATCAGCACTCGTATGCCAGCCCAGCCTGGGCAGGGACCATGTCTGCTGCTGAACTGAGTCTTCACATACCACAGAACAGGTGTTCGATGAACCCATGAATGGAGGGACAAATGAATACATGGATATACAGGCAGAACACAGGTCATGGAGCCTCTGCTCTTGCACTCACTCGTTGGGTGACTTTGTACAAGTTCCTTCCCTCCCATGAGCTTCAGTTTCCCTATCTGCACCTCAGAGTTTGATTTTAATGGTCTCTCCCTTTCCTTCTTTCTGAAAATCTTCCTCAGTTTTATAAAAGCAGAAGGCAACAACACCTTGGCCACAAGGACCTGGAAATGCAGATTCTCTAATAACCCCGCCTTGCATGGGATTTCCCCTTGTCACACACTTGCCCCTGATGAAGGGCCTACAACTGGGAAGAGAAGGCAGAGGTGGCCAGCTCCATCCACTCAGCCAGGCGTTCCTAGGTCTGACATAGGAAAGACCAGAGAAGCTTGTTTGTACAGTTTCACGGCAGTGAACACCACTTTACACACACACACACACACACACACACACACACACACACACACACACACTGGCATGTCCTCAGGGCCTGCCACGTGCCCGGTGATTTGCTGATTCTGTACAATCTCATTAAGCTATCGTCTTTTAGCTACTCAGTTTGCAGATGACAAAAAAGAGGCTTCAGAATCTAACAAAACACACTGAACTTGAGCCTCACTACTAGTCAGTAAATACATTATGCAGGATCCTAAACCCCACTCCAAACACGTAGAGTACTCAGCCAGTGAGAGTCAGGGGAAGGCACCGTCTCCACAACCAGGCGAGACTGACTGCGGATTTGTCTTTTCTAATAGCAAATAACCCCCGCCCCCCGCTTTTTTTAAATCACTTATGATGTGCTTGGCTCTGAATAACTCAGTGTACATTGTCTCACTCACTCTTCCCAACAACCCTAATAAGGCAGCTATTTTTACTATCCCTGTTTTACATCTTAGGGGAAACTAAGATGTGAAGAGGTGAGTCACTGGGCTGGCATCTGCATCCCTGTTTGTAACTCTTCCTCTGTCCCCCAAAGGGCAAGCAGAGTGGGAGTCAGGGTCCCCTTTTCGCAGAGAAAGAAACTGGGACATGGAGTGAAGAGTCACATCCTGATAAAGTCAGTTCTTAGCAGGATCCCCAGGTCCCCTGACTCCCCAAGCAGCTTCCCACCTCCCCCAGATGGCCTCTCGAGAAAACCTACCACCCACAGCACAAACGCCTGTGGTGGCCAGTTTACATTTGGGATTCCCAGCACCGTGTGGCGAGGCTATCCCATAAATGGCTTGGCCACCCACTCTGGGATTCTGTCAACAAGCCCAGGTCAATGACTAAAGGCCAGGATTGTCTCCTTTTTTCCTCTGGGCTGGAGATGTTGCTCAGGCACAGGGGTTTCTCCCTCTGGGTGAGCTGCCCAAGCTGACACCTCCATCCCTGTGTGTGAGCAGCTCAGGAATGCAGCCCAGGCAAACGCACCACAAGGCCCTGGCTGCAGGTCTCATCTAAGGCTGATTCTGACTCAGAATCAAGAGGGAGATCACAAGCGGAGAGTATGCACTGTGGGGGAGCACGAGGCATCCTATGCTCAAGGTCAGAACATCTTGACTGTCTACCCCCCCACCGTGGGACCTTGGACAGATCATTTTGCCACTCGAGCCCCAGGGTGTTCATAGCATTGATGGAAACATTTAATGAGATCAAGTAGAACAAGGTGTGATGTTGAGGATGTGGACCCCTCGTAAGGTCCTTGAGCATATGATAGATTCGTGCCTGGCAGAAGGCATGCCACAGTCGATGAATACAGAGGCTTGTTTAAATGTGAACAAGTGGAAGATAAAATGGAGGGGAAAAATGCCAGTAAAGAAGAGCACCAGCCTAGAAGGGGACTTGGGTTTGATTTCTTGCCCTCTTATTGACTTAGTATATGCTACCAAACAAGTTTCTTCCCTTTGGCGGGCTTCAGTTTTTCTATCTGTAAAATGGAGGTAATAACAGTCCTGCCACATAGAAGTATTTTGGATAAAGTATAAAATTCACAGCACATAATACATGCTTGATGATGATGATGATGATGATGATGATGATGGTAGTGATGATCTTGGTGACGCTGGTATTCGTGGTGCTGTTGATGTGGTAATAATGATGGACAACAATTATGACGATGATAACTTTAGGGCATGGAAGAGTCTGATTGCTTCATAGAAACAAGCTAAAATGAGTAATTCATCCACATGAAAAGTCATAGCTACGTCCCACAGGAGGATTTCATACTACTGTATCTATCACACAGCATCAGAATCTGGGGTCCATCAGTGAGCGAAATGAATGCATATTCTTGCCCTCAGGAAACTATAATTCTAGCAGCAAGAGAGGTAAGGATGGCCAGATGATAAATAATAAATACATTTTATAGTCTGTGGCAAAGTGATTAAGTGTTTTAGAAGGAAAAAAAAAAAAGAAGAAGCCAAAGCAAATGTGCGTGGAAGTGCCAGGGGTGATGGAAGGTGGGCAATCAGGGAGGGGCTTGCTGAGGATGTGACATTTGGGCAAAGGCCTGGAGGAGGTGAGGGGGTAAGTGAGTCATGGAGAAGAATAGTCTCATCCAAAGGAACAGCCAGTGACAAAGGCTGTGAGGTAGGAGAATGCCTGGCCTGCACAAGGGACTGCGAGCCATCCAGAGGGCTGGAGTTAGGTGAAGCAGGAGTGCCAATAGTGGGGGCTGAAGTCCGAGAGGCCACAAGGGCAGGCAGAGCACATAGATGCCTCACAGGCCATTGAAAGGACTGGTTTTACTCTGGATAAAATGGGGAAGATACTGCAGGGCTTGGCCAAGGTGTGCCACCATTTCACTTGTTTAAAAGGGACCATTCTGGTTACTAAGTTGACATGTAAGAGCCTCTGATGCACATCGCTAACTGACACCCAATGTCCAACCCTTTATCATGGTCACTCTGCTAAGAAGGCTGCTTTCCATCAGATGGTACTGATTACCTTCCCACGTCTTATACAATCACTAGCCGCCTTAGACCAGTGGGTTATAACATTGGGTTACAAAATCCTTTTCTAAGAAACTGTGTTTCCACTTGGATTTAGTAAATAAACATGGCAGCCGTACACATAATGTCCTCAGCTGGGCATGCCATCCTGTGCGAAGGCTTGTTTCTGGGGTTGACATCTTACTCTCCCGGTGCCAGGCCCGGCTAGCCTTCAAGTTCTCACTCAGTTGACCACCACATTCAGGAAGCCATGTGGAGGAGAGTCCTGAGATGTGACTCTAATCCAAATATCAAGCAATAAAAACCTAAGGTGAATCTGGCCTGCCCAAAGTCACAGAGCTAAGTCACAGGGTGGGACCACTCCCTCATCCCCAGACGTCTTCCAGAATCGGTCTCTTAGCAGCTGCCTGAAACATGACCATAATTATTGTTCCAGGCCACCACGCCTTAGAAAGTTTTGGTGTGTGGAATGTGTTAAGGTGGTTTTCCCTTCTTCCGTTACACCCCCAACACATGCTTGCCTACAATAATTCCAGCTACAAAGGAATACTTTTTGTTGTTCTTATGAAGGGAAACCATTGAAGCAACCATTCTGGAAATCTGCTCTGTATTCGAGACTCCTCAAGGCTCCAACAGGAAAATAATAAGCTGACATGCTGAGAAGCTGGGTCCTGCCCCTTCCTGTCTGCCTTGCTCTGCAGACAGGTGTCTGGGTGAGAAACTGGTCACCCCTGTCAGACGGAGTTTCCTGCACTGTCTTGCTCTTGTCTGTCAGCCGGGCCCAGGTCACCCCACCAGGCAGATGTGGGAAACAGCTGGTGTCTGTAGAGACAACTAAGGGAGGGAGGGTGGAGGGACCAAGAGACATCATCCTGGGCCAAGTGATCGGGAGGCCCCAGCCCTGGGGACAGGGAAGAAGTTTAGGTGGAGAACTGGCAAGAACAAAGTGTAGGAGAATGTGCTGAATGCGTAAACCTAGACCACGAGGTCTTGTCCAGGACTCCAGCCCAGGAGGACTATCAGGCAAGAAGCCCACTGACCCGGGGAAAGGCAGAATGCAAGCCCACTGCAACGAGGTATTCAGAACAGGCGTTAGGGGCAGGTGCTGGGTCTGAATCCCAGCTCTACCACTTACTGGCTCTGTGACCTTAACTCTTCCAAGCCTCAGTGGCATCATCTATACAATGAGGAAAAAATACCCACAAACAGGACTACTGCGCTGATGAAATGAGACGTGTAAAAGCAGTTAGTAGCTACTATTTGAAGTCGAGAATGCTAAATCCTACACACAGCCGTGTACAGAGGATTACACCTCTCTGAGCCTCAGCTGTCTACCTTATTGGGTGGTTTTGGAGTCTAAGTGAGATACTCATGGCCAAGTCCATAGTATATGCTCAATTAATGGAATTACTCTAATTAGGAAGGAACATGAAGCAAATCTGCTCTATCTACGAGTTTCTGATCGCCAGTCTGGGTGCTTAGGGTCAGAGAACCTCTCGTGATCTGTGTCTGGGACCATGAGTACAGGTGAGACCAGTAGGTAAAGATTGGGGTAGGGGGTTGGAAAGAAGGAATCTGGCCCCTCTCCTGCCCTGAGAGGCTTCATGCTGTAGAAACAAGACAAGACAATTTTCTGCTCCAGGGAAGCTGCTGTCTGGGACGTGTGGGATGGCTGGCCAGGCTGGGAGCCTTGGTTACTCCCCACTCTGTCTTTGCTGCTGGGAAAAGCTGTTTTCACTTTTGTCCAGGGAAGGAGTCCCACACCCGGGGTTCCTTGGCAGTCTGGGTTCGCAGTGAAATGTCTCTGACCAGAACTAGAAAGGTCATGCCCAGGTACTCTGAGGACAAGGTCCTATCTCCACCTGCTTTGCTCTTCTGAGACTCAGCCCCATGCAGGAGAAAGACCTGGGCTTGTGAGTCAGACAGAAGTGGGTTTGACTTTTGGCTTTGGCCTTCACAACTTAGAGAACTCAAGCAAGTCCCCTCAGTACTCTGAGCCACAGCCAGTTCACATCTGCCGTGGGGATAAGATCATAGCAAACTGTCAGGGTTGAAATGAGGATTAAAGAAGATAACAGAAGACAAGTGTCTACAGTGTCTGACCTACATGGCAGTTCACTTAGGGGCATTTTATATCCTCATATATTTTCTCCACCTATCATCTCTATACAGCAATCCATTACAGGGAATCACTGGGCGTGTACAAGAGAAAGTACAGATGTTTCAAGAAGATGGAGTTCATGTAGAAGTTAGACTAAGAAATTTAAATGGTAGGAAGAATGACTAATTTAAGATACCTCTGTTCTCCAGAAGTCAAGACTTCCAGGAATCTCGAATCTGAAGGAGGAAGCTCCAAACACTTCTCCAAAGCTAGTAACTATGGCCAAGCCATGCACACACTAAAAGAGGCCTTATAATCCAAAGATCACACAGAGCTCTGGCAGCTCTCCCCATTCTGCCCTACCCACCATGCACCCTCACCAGGAAAATGCCTCCTTCATGGTTCAGGTCTCAATACAAACGTCACTGCCTCAGGGAAGCATCGCGATCCGGCCCCTCTCCCGCACTGCCTTTTCCACACAGATGACTACGTGCACAGTTGTCTGAATGGTTGTCTCATTGCATGATGGGAGCTTGGCCCTCTGCATTCTGCAGCCTTGGCTGAGAGGAAGAACCATTTAAGGTGGAAGAAGGAGATCTTTTAAACACACACACACACACACACACACACACACACACACACACATTACATTGATAATGGTGGGAAAGAGAAGAGGACTAGGAAGCACATCTAGACCTGGGGAAGAATGTCCCTCACTAAAGAGGCAGTCCTCATCTCAGGGCCTCAAGGCCTGGAATTGCTGCCACTGAACCCAGCACACGTACAGAAAGTCAGAAGGCCATTTGGGTGTTCTCGTTTGCACCTGAACCTCAATCTCATGACTTCATGTTCCTACCAAACACTGTAGAAAAGGTGATCCGTTTAGGAAGTTTCCCATGAAAAATAAACTGGTCTTATTTTGTATGTCTTAGTATGTGATAAGTACGCTGGTAGGGCAATTGTTTTACTTGGAGCTGACCTTTTACCAACTGATCATCATATCAGAGGAATAATGTGTCCTTATGGTACACACACTTCCATTTACGATACAAACTTCATCGTTCACTCTTTTAAAAGGCTGACTCCAATGGCACGAAATAGACACTGTTGAACATGACTGTATTCACTGGGCACCAGGTATCAAAAGCCTTAAAAATGCTCACACCTTCTATCTTAGTTATTTCAATTCTCAGATTCAGCTGTAAAAATGATTCAGTGAAGATGGTCATCAGAATCATTACTTAACACTGTGAGAAACTGAAATAACCTAAAGTAAAAAATAAAAGTCAGTGGTAAATGCTTGTGTAACTCATCATACATCACAACCATATAAATAATAATAATAATAATAATAATAATAATAATAATAATATAGCAAAGTAGACAGCTAAGAAGCTTAAACTAATATCAGATCATTCGTATGTGTAATCTTTCCTGTGCTAAGTGAACAAGACAGAACAAGATACCAAACTGGAAATTCAGTGATATATAAGTAGGTACAAACACCCACATACTGTTACACAGAATGAAATATATACCACAAGCAAAGTAGTTATCATCTTTGGATTGTAAGAGAATCAGTGAATTCTTTCGTTATCTTCTACTCTCTGGATTTTCTTAAAAGAGGAATATAGTTTCATAATTTGGAAAAATAATACAATTCATTATTAGAGAATGACTTTTATTATCCTATACTTGAACAGAAAGTGTATGTATACCTTCAGCATTCTAGCCAAAAAAAATTAAAAAATAAAGGAGTAGGCATGAAAAGTGTTGCCTCTACAGCACCAACTGATCCCAGAAAACCCCAGCATCCTTATTCATCATCCAAAAGATGCAGTAACAATCCTCCTATTTGAGTGAGTCCCTTGGGTCTTACTCTATTCATTTTAGGGTAAAAGCATCTTTCCTGGAGGAACAAATTCTCTTAATGATGTTGCAACATAAAAAGACTTGGATAGGAAGCCAGGAGCCTTGCTCTGTTTCCATCACTCACTCCACCACCTTGGACAAACCATGCCTTTTTTTTTTTTTACGGGCCTCAGGATCCCCATTAATAAAATGAAAACTTTGGACCAGATAATCAGAGAGAGAGAGAGAGAATTCTCCAACTAAGATGCTTTGCCTCTCTCGTATCAGGAATGTAGTTGTCCTTATTTAAAATGAGAAATTAGATCAAATGATATTTGAAACCTTTCAGCTCAGATTCCAAGTGAGTATAAAAATAAAAAGTTTTCTATTTATTCATTTATCCCAACTCTGGTCCCAGCACGAGTCAGGAAGAAAGTGGAGATGGCTACTCTTCTGTGAATGGTTGATGTGCATCTCCATTGAATGTTTTTGTTTTACTACGGACAACTTGAATCACTCCAGCTGCCTCCTAACACACAAAGGAAGAAAATAACAACGAAGACCACATCCCCTAATTCTACAGGCGTGAACAACAAAAGAGTTTATAAAATGCTCAAAGGCCATGACTGACCTCGCGGGGAATGCCCCATCTTTCTTCTTCCCCTAGACTTTTGCCAGATCCCCCAGAAATGCACATTCTCTCCAGGATTTTACATGCCAGTTGCCTGACCCTGACATTCTTTTCCTGGCCACCTTCCCATTTCTTCCCCTCATCCCTCAAGTTTCAGTCTTGAATGCTGGTCCTTCTGCAGAGCCTTCTCCAGCCCCATGCCTGAGCCCTTACAGCACTCTGTTCTTCCCTTCTAAAAGTACACTTTGCAATTTTATTTGTCTGCTTCCAAATTTGACTCTCAGCTCTGAGGGTAAGAGACCACAACTGCAAAAATCACCCCTGAGCCTCCACGCCCTCCTCAGGGCCCAGTATAAGATATTCGCTTAACCACTGACTAAGAATAAAAAACATGATACAATACAATACAGTACAGCTTGTAGGTGAGGACTGGCACGACCAGGACAATGGGTAGTCCAACATGTAGAGGTGATCTTGGCCCAGAGAATGGAGAGGTCTGTAGAAGGTGGTTGCAGATGGGGAGTGAAAGACGGGGGGCACAGCCTACCTTTTTAGTCTTCACTGTGGATGCACAGCAATCCCCACCATCGTAGTTGCAGAAGGCTCTGTTGTTGATGGCATCACAGTAATTGTCTCCCATGAAGGGCTATACAGGGGGACAGAGGCAGGAAGGAAAGGTGCCTTGTTAGCATCCCGGAGTGAGGAGGGGGTAGCCTCTGTAATCATTTAGCTAGTTCTTTTTTTTTGTTTTCACAAACCTCTACCTGACTTCAAATCCCAACACCCCTTTGAACAAGTTAACACTTCTTATAACACCATTTCTAAAGAGTTATCCAGCCAAGTTTCTCCCAACTAAGTATGATTACCCTGGTAGACACATTCTGTATAATAAAATATACACGAATACATTAGGAAGCTGAATGCAAACTGCCCAAGGATTGTAAAGAATCCACACAAATCTGGCACAATGGTGTGTGATTGCAGCTCCCTCTCATCTAGCACCGGACTGCAGATGTACTTGATGCCACATGCTTTACATGTTTGTTTTCTTCCTTTGTTCTCCAAACAACACGTGAGGTAGGCATTGCTATCCTCACGTTACAGATGAAGACTCCGAGGCTCTGAGCAAGAAAGGGACTCAGCCAAGATCACACTGGCAGAGGCAGAAGAATGATTTAAATCTAAGTTTGTTCTATATTTTTTTCTTTACCATTCTAGGCTCTATCCAGCACATATTAGTTTCTTTCTTTTTTTCTTTTTCCTCCTGTGTTCCTCCAACTCTGTGAAGCTCCAAAGATGAGGAAAAGATGATGGAGTTAAGTCACTATTGACATGAACCCAGAGCCATCTCAGGGGAAAGTCTGAAGTCTCTGCAATCCCCTAGCACTTGGATTTTCCTATCGGAGCATGTTGCAAACTGTCTTCTATGGTCTGGTGATATGTAGCTGGTACAAGACAAAAAGCTCCTCAAAGACATGGACAATCTCCAGTTTATCTTTGTCTCCCAATCACCTAGTTTAATGCTGGGCACATCTCTGGCGTCTTAGAGATGTTTTTTGAAATGAAATGTAATTATATTGGCCTAGAGAAAAAGGCAGTTACCAGGGCTTTAGAAAATCTGGGTTCCAGTTTTCCAAATTTCAGCCAACTGGGTGGTTATTTGATAGTTTTGGTTAAGTGGTTATCTTCTCTGGAGACCTCAGAGCTCCCAGTAGTGAAATAAAGAGGCAGGGTTAGTCCACTAATTTCTCAAAGCAGGGAACATACCCTTCTTCCTATCAAAGGCAATACTGTGTAACACTGGATATATAGAAAGCAGATGAAAGTGGAACCCCTCGAATTAAAGTTCTGGTAGGGATCTCTTATGCTCAGTGACTCAATGACTTTAATCAAATAATCACACATGTAATGGGCCAGTTTCAAATCTGATGAGAGCCATGGAAGAAAGCTGCATGATACCATTCGCATAAAGGGTAGAAGGATTTGACCTCATCAGGGACTTTTGTGAAAATGTCCCTGAGGAAAGGACGTTTTCAGCTGAGATTATGAGGTGAGTGGGAGTCAGGGATGAAAAGGGGAGAATTTCTAGAGAAAGGGAATAGCATATGAAAAGATCAGCTACCTAGAGATTTCTCCTGTCTCTGGTATTTCTCATGCTGCTACTTTTACTAATAATGTGTGCAGTTAAGCCGTTCATCCTTCAGGACCTAGCCCAAACATTGCCCCTCTAAAATGTTTTCCTTGACACCCCCAAGATGTTCTGTGCTTCTACATCTTCCTGAACTTGTTTGGTTATAGTTCTGGATACCTATTTTAAAATGGTCTCTCTAGTAGTTGTCTATTTCCTTTACTATATATACTGTGAGTTCCTTATGGATGGCAATGGGTCATCCATTTTTTCCGTCCTAGATTTTCTAGCAAAATGCCTGGCAAATTGAGCAAAACATTATCAAAAATGTTAAATGTTTATTTAGTAAAATGATGGATGGATGGATGGATGGATGGATGGATGGATGGATACATGCATGCATAGGTAAATGGATGCATGGATGGGTGAGGAGGCAAGAAGATGCCATAGATCACCCAGAGAGAGCATAGTTACTGTTTTCACTTAAGATGATTTTATTCTCAGAACCTAGAAGAGTGTCAGGCAAATAGGCACTTAGTGAAGCTTTCATGAATGAGGGAGTGAATGACTACTCTGGACATGGCTTGCGGTAGAGGCCTGGGACCTCAGGGGTCGCAAAACCGTTTCTTGTTCTTGTCTATCTCTAGGCACTCCAAGTCGATGGCTCCTCTCCCAACCCAGTATTTGTGTCCCCGCAAGAGTACTTTTTAGTTTCAGACAAGAGACAAACTGTTAGCTCTAGGCTGTGGAAGAAAGGAGATGAGAGGCCACCTGCAAGGGCAAAGGCGATAAGCATCACTGGCAGGGCTCAGAGTCTGACAGGTGAGGGTCTTTTAGGCCCCAGTGCTGAGTCAAAGGAGGGATCGAATTCTGCTGTCACACTGCCTCAACCGCCGACTCAGCAGAATGAGTGCCCAGGTAACTCAAGCTTCCCTTTCCTGAAATGCTGGGCTTATCCAGAGAGATGGGAGGAAGCAATGGCCACATGGCCTTGGCCTCGATTTGGCTGATTCTGGCTGACTCAGGAGAATGTGGATTTTTAAAGACTCCAGTGTCAAGTGCCCTGAGAAGATGCCACAGGAAGTCCCTAACCAATACACAGAAAAAAACTGAGTGACCCAGGGATTGTCTTGTGACACTTATAGGTCAGGGGATGGTTCAGGGAGAGGAGATGGCTTAGTAGAGAAAAATAACCACCCACCCAGAAGTCAAGAGACCTGAATTCACACTTTGGCTCTGTATCTATTGTGCTGTGCAAACTTGGGCCAGTCCATCCTCTCTCTGGCACTCAATTTCCAGTCTACACAGCAAACGAGTGGAGTTAGATCACTCTAAAAACCCTTCCAGTTTGAGCCCTCTGTTTCCCCATCTTTAAAATAAAAGGTCAGGTTTAGGTCATCTAGAAGAATACTTCTATATCTGATATTCTAAGAATTTCATCAAATGCCATATTTTCTAGAGCACAATCTATTCCTTTTTAACTTGTATTTTCCTGAGTGTGCTCTGCCCCAACTTCTCCTCCCCGCAAAGACTGGGACATCTACCTGGATGGGGTAAGGGACTTCCTTTTAACCACCCACTGAGAAGAATCATGGAAGCATAGGGGTGCAGAGAAATGTCTTTTAGTTCCATGAGTAGTACCCTCTTGAAAACACAGATGACATCTCAAGTACCCTACCCTTGTCCCACCTCAAGCTTGTCACTGATACAGAGACAGATCTCCATAATGCCAAGTTCCAGGGCATGGCTAAACTGTGAAGCCAGAGATTTGAAGGGTAAGAGAGAATATTCCATTTTCAGCTCAATAATTGGGTCTAAGGTGTCCATATTACGTTTGGGGTTGAAGAGCAAGTAAATGCCAAACATGTGGCAAAAGGAAGTGATATGTAAGATGCTCATTAGTAAAGTGGGAACTGAAAAACAAAACTGCCTTGTGTGGTTCTTTAAAGGTTAAATATGATCATCTTGGTAAAGTGCCTGGCATATTATAGATGCTAAATCACTATGGCCTCTCTCCCACCCTTCCTTAGATGCAGTATTAGGCTGAATACAGGCTTAGGAGGCAGAAAATCCTGGCTTGGAATCCTGACTCTGTTACCCATTAAATGTATTTTTTCATATGTTTGTTGATATCTCTGTTCCACCAACCATTCCACCATCTGTAGAATGGGATTGTTGATTCCTGTTCCAGAAATCAGTTAATGGGATATTTACAGCATCGCTAGGTACAGTAAATGGTAGCCACGATTAAAACAACAATAACAGTAACAGTAGGATCCTTTATAGGGACTCACCTCACAGCCTTTGACACAGTGAATCAGAGCAGGCTGAGGATACCACTTGAGACCAGCCGTGCAGACAACTCTCTGCAGAGAGAGGGAGAGAGAGGTCAGATGGGTTTGGGGCTGGGAGGGAGCCATCTGTCTGTTGGCGCACTCAACCACACCACCTCCTCTTGGATCTTCAGAGTCCTGACTTCACCTTGGCATTTACGTGGAGGATTTGCCCAGGCTTTTCAACAACCAGGAGCCATAACATTAAAATAATATTTGTGTTTGCTGTAGGTGTCATGATTCTGTCTTTCCCTGGCAATAATGAGGGCCAAAGAGAAGCAGAATTGGGGAATGAAGACAGGATCAGAAAGGCCCTTCAGGAAACGTGTGGCTGATGTTTGACCTCTGAAGAGAGCTGAGGATAAGGAGGGAGGATGAAGGAAGGGTAGAGCGTATGTGTGCACGCATGTGCATACATGTGTGTGCTTGTGTGTATGTGTATGTGTGACTGCGTGTACATGTGTGCTGCAGCAGGAGGATGGGAGAATAGCGTGGAGGGGGAAAATGCTGAGGACCACCAGGATCAGGAACACATTAAAAAGTGGTGCTGCCCTGGATTTGATGAATACAAACCTCTGAGATCAGGGCCTGGGACACTGCATTCTAAAACCAAGCCTCCAGATGATTCAGATACACACCATAGTCTGAGAGCGGTGGGCTGGGGGATGAATGAACTGACCTTTGGTTCGGAACCCTTGGAGACACATCCCCTTGCCCCACATGCTGCCATGCCCCATGGGCCCGCTCACAGCTCTCTGAGGTTGCCCACCCTTCCCTGTCCTATCCCTCCTTGTGACGCTGTGTTTACTGCTCTCCTTCTGAATGCTCTTCCCCATCTTGTCACCTGGAGAAACTTTCCCTTTTAAATTTTTGCTCAAGACTTGCCTTTTTCTGTGGTGCTTTCTCTCCCCCACTCCTGGGCAGAGCTAATAAGTATGCACATATATATTTATTTATATCCTCCTTTAATAATCATAATGACCATTGTTATGATAGTGACAACTAAAATGTATTGAGTGCATTCACAGTACTAATTACTTCACGCATTATCTTATTTATTTCTCGCAGCCATGCAGTGACGTGGCATTAATCTCAGGTCATAAGGATGATAAATTCCCCAAGCTCCAGAGCTGTTAAGTGGAGAAACCAGGATTTGAAACCAAGCAACTGTTTTTAGAAATGATTTAAGGCGGCTCATAACATCTAAGATGATGATAATTTTTAAAGTAGGTGAAAAAAGATAAAACTGGGTTGAAAAAATTGTATCAGAAATGGGGCTAACATAACCATCCTGGAAGATCCCTTCTCTATTCTATCACACGTACTTTGTTTTTCATGCCAGATTATAATAATTTCTTTAAAAAAAAATAAATAAAATAAAAATGGCCTGGAGGCAAGTACTTGGATTTGCAATGAGAAGCAACTGTGTCAGGGACCAGCCATGTAAGGTCTATATTGCTTTCCTGGCTGAGTGCCACTTGAATAATTTTAATTAAATGAACAGTCACATGGGCCAGAATGTGAAAAATCCATATGACCAGCGTGTTCCATCCCTGAGGGCAGACCTATATGGGAGCCTGTAATTAGGTTTCTTGGTGAGCTTGGAACAAAGGGAATCGGGTGACACCAAGAGCTGGCAAAGACTCGACTGGGCGCCTTTCTTCTCTGCCTCACAGCATCTCTGGTTCGCCCGTGGCTCTTCCATGCCTAGGATGGTGGCTGGTAGATGGAGAATGCCCAATAAATATTTATGTTCTAAATCAATGAATGGATCCAACTCACAGTCGAGATGATTTTATCAATGGGCAATATTTTCTGTCCTGTTTTCCTTTCTCCTGGAGCATCAGAAGAACCTTTGCAATGCCAAGCATGGTGTCTAGTTTCGAGGGCCAGTTTAGTGTAGACTGAATTAAATTAAAGATCTTGGATAAACAAGTTGCCTGGAAGACCTGCCAACCAGCCTTCCAATGTGAAATCTATTATCTAGCCCCACTACTGCCTCTATTGACTCTGTCTACCTTCTTCCAATACACATGACACGATGTGATAGATGGGAAAGACTGCCGGCACCGAAGGGCCACAGGTGTGGTTGCAGTTCTGATTCGAAATAGCCTGGAACATTTCTCTTCCAAGGCTTGGTTCTCATATCTGTGAAATGGGTACAGAAATGTCACAATGATGCATTGAGATCTATGTTGTGGAATGGTTAACCTTGGACCACTTCCTTAAGGCTCTAGAGGGCAGGGCCTGGGGTTTTAGACCTCTCTGTCTTCTTACAGAACCAGCATAGAGCACAGCAAAGACACTGCATGTTGAGCAAATGAAGGGACATGAATACCTCCAGCATTCCTCCCAGCTCAGCTCTGTTCTTGTCCCTCACTGCCCAGCCACGGGGCCAGAAGTGGAGAGAATCACCTGCTTTCATTCTCTGGGAAACTGCACCAGACGCTCATCTCTGGATCTGAGAGTCTGTTCCCAGCCCCAGTTCTGGAATGTTGGAGGGGCACTTGGTAATGGCTCAAAGAGTAGAAAACAGCAGGGTTAGGATCCACTAGGGATTTGATGCCCATCCCTCTCCCTGTTTATTTGAGAGCTAATTTAATCCATCTGTAGGAGTGTCTTGGTGTGGTTGTACATGTTTCTGTCAGCTGAGGTTTACCTGACGTGAGTTCAGAGAAAGGACTTTTATACTATCTGCATGAGTCTATTTATCTTTCCAAGGCATTTGGATTTTCCACTATTCCTCGGGGCTGCACGCCCCACCTGTCTCACTACAGGGACCCCTCTGTGTGTGAGGAGAACTGGGAAAGGGGACAAGCAGCAGGAGCTGAAGGAAAGGCTAGGCTGTTTACGCCAAAAGTTGGGCAATCCCAGATGGGGCCCCTCGAATGTCAGGCTTGTTCCCCTTGACACCAGTGAGATTTCTAGCCCAGACAGAGCACTTTCAGAACAGGTTTCATTAGCCACTTTCAGTTCCTGCCTGAGTGCATAAGAATACACTGTCTTTTCCTCTCGGCTTCAGTGACCATCAGCATCGACACCACCGCCAGCACTGCTATCATTATCTCCACCACTGCCACCGCCACCGCCACCACTGCCACCCCCAATAACACTGGCACTACCACCAACAGCACCACCAGCAACACCATCATCATCACCTTCACCAGCACCAGCACCACCGTCATCAGTACCAGCATCCTCACTACTTCCACCACCTTCACCACCACTAACGTCATCACTAACTCCATTATCATCATCCATATCCTTATTAACACAAAACCCTCTTTTAAGCAAATAAGATCGTCTGAACCCTGTGCTCAGAACTTCCATCTATTTCATTCTTACCATAACTGTGAGGTAAGTACTATTTTGGACTCTGGTTTACACAAGAGGGAACTGAAGCACAGAGAAGTTAAACCACCTGCCCCAAATCACACATAGGCAAAGACACACAGTCAGGAATTAAATTGGCATCTGTCTGATTTCCAGGTCTCTGCCTCGAATGCCATGTTCTTCTTCAAATTCCCTAAACCCCTGAAGCTGTAAGTATAAAACAGCTTAGTCTTTTGACCGATGGAAATCCCAGATTCAGAAAGGTGGAGAGGCTTTGAGACAAATCTAGAAGGGGGCAGAGCGTCCAAAAGATAAACCCCAGAAAAGAGGGGCCCCAGAAAGCATCTGACGAGCACCCCTCACCCCACCATCCTGAGGCACCTTTCCTGATATTTTCTAAGATGAGCAGTCTTTTCTCCTTGATTTTTTCCTTGGTTTACAGGATCTTCTGTGAGTGAATCACATCATTTAACTTATATTTGCCTTTTGTTGTCAATTCCTGAGCTTTTGCCTTTCTCCTGCTTTTTGAAAAGCCTGGTCATTTTCCACCACATATCCCAGGTATGTGAAGAAAATCTGCCATTTCAGTGGAGGTGCATACTCAGTGTTTTTGAATGAGGAAATGAACAGGTGAGCAGATGACAGTAAGAGTGTGTGCATGAGTGAATGGAAAATCGCTGGATTCTGCTCACATCTCTCCATCCATGGGCTCCTTGGCCAGGGCATGTAACCTCTCCTTCTCCACATTAGATATTCACTTGGAACTATTGCACCTCTGACCCACAGTGCTATCTTCTCTCCAAGGAATAAATTCTGCACCTTCGTTTGCAAGGGCTGCATATGTTTATGACTTATAATGTGGAAGGTGGTTGCCTTGCAGGATGGATGCAGGAGCATTAGCCCTGGGTTCAAATTCTGTTGGAAACATTTGGTTTGGTACACAGAGTCCTCAACAGAAGTCAAAATTATTTGCTAATATATATTTTTTTTTAAAATGAGAGATTTCATATTTTAAAGATTCCACATTTCTTGTACTCAGGAAAAAATGGAAACTCTGGCCACCCTAGGCCCACGTGGCCACCTCGCCACACTCGGCTAGAGCAACCTCGTTTGGAAGCAGCATAGGTCTCCTCGGTTCACCACAGTCCCCACCCTTCCCTGCAGTCTCTCCAGTGCGGATCCAGGGGGCATTTCGATCTGTCCTCAAGTTTGCATTGTTTCCTTTATTAGATTCGAGGAAGATTTTTTCTGTATCCCTACCACTTTCAAAAAATGCACCTGTGGGAGAGGGGGAGCTGCAGAGGAGGAAAACTTTAAAATAATAGAGACAGAGTGGTTTTTTTCCTCGCATGAAAGTAAAACTAAAATGTTTTCATACACCTGAAATTAATGTGATTTCATATGTCAATTATACATCGGTTTAAAAAATAAGCAAAACCAACCAAGGTTGCCTTGGTGTGTGGGACACTGCTGGCATGGGAAGTGAAGGACTCTCTGGGGAGTTAGAAAAATCGCCCCCAACGTGAGCACTGGTTTCATGGCTGGACACAACATAAATGTATATCAAGCTTTACGGTTAAGATCAGCATGTCAGTTTATCTCAATAGGAACTAAGGAACCTCAACGGTATTTGTAGTCTTATTTCTTAAGTGGGGCAGCATGTACATGAGTGTTTGTTATATTCTCTCTTAAGTTTTTCTGAAATATTTACAGTAAACACCACCACTACCACCACCACCCCTCCTACTGATAATAATACTAATATACCTAGATATTAATACCTAGGTTTTTAGCCTGCTTCATCCATTCAGCCCACCTGCCTGGTTCCTATAGGTATTTGAATTTGTGTCTCTTGATTTAGGCTCATCTCTCGCTTCACAGATGGGAAAACTGCAGCCTAAAAAACTGATAGGATTTGTCCAAGGACACACAGCAAGGAGGAGCTTCAACTAGAACCTTGGTTCCCTCACTCAGCAACCATAGATATTTAGTGAGCATCTGCTCTGCGCGAGGCCATGAAGGGCATATCATGGTAAATGAGATGACCACGGCCTGCCTACATGAAGGTCACTGCTCTTTCTGGCATAGGGTCTAACACTGATCCAACACACGTGCACTAGTCATGACACATGACCTCAGTGGCACTATCCCATCCACCTAAGGCGTCATCTCCCACACATGCCAAGGGGTATATGTACTTAAGGCCTATCATGTGAGAAGCACTGGTGGTGGGCTGCAGCCGGCTTGCATGGGCAACTTTGTGTGCAGTGACAGCACCTGCAAAAAGTGACGTCTACCGTGGTGGGAATGTTTACACCACGGTCACTGGTGAATGCTACAGATCAGAGATCGTTTTCTGTGGAGAGCTTGCTGGTCACCATTTACCAGCACATCCCTGGTACGACCAGTAAACGTTCTGCCTTTGTTATTATTATTGTACATTCAGGAGAGGCTGGGTGAACTGCAGTGTTAGACTGACCTGGTCCCCCTTCATTTCTTCTTAGGCAAGTGGCTTACATCCCTAAGGTTCCATTTCCTCCATGGAAAGAAAACCAAGAGACTAATACCCACCTCATAGGTGTGTGTGTGTGTGTGTGTGTGTGTGTGTGTGTGTGTGTGTGTGTGTGTGTGCACGCATGCATGTACACATGAGTGCATATGTGGGGGCGAGATGCAAATAAAGGATGGAAAGTGCCTGATCCAATGCCCGATGCACGGCAGGCATCCATTAACTGTCAGTTCTCACCTCTCGCTTTCTTACCCTGGGGGCGAAGGTGATAGGAGTTGGAGCAGAGCCTTGCCCCGACCATGCACCTCACACGGGCCCTCGGAGGCAGACCCTGGGGAGGCGAAGCTATCCAGGGCCTGCTTCTGGACGCCTGCACTAGCAGCTCTATTTCTGCTGCTCTCCCCACACAGGGGGCATGGGTGCAGCAGAGGCCCGCTTTTCTGCCGTATTCCTGGAAATCATCAATCTCTGCCCTTCGCCCTCCTCCCTTTTTCTACCACATTTTTTTCCTCCTGGATAATGAGGCCTCCGGAGACCGGTGGAGGTCTGAACCTCGTTATGGCTCCCTCGGTAGGCCGGCATCAATAAAGGCCGGCAGACCAGGGAACTGGGTGGGGGCAGGGGCGGGCAGGCGGCGGGTGGGCAACTGGGGAGGGGGGCTTGCAGGCTTTCAGATCCAGGATTTATTTCACAGTGAATTATAACTGAACTCTTTAGTGCCCGGGGCTCACAG
This sequence comes from Cynopterus sphinx, assembly GCA_030015415.1. Taxonomy (NCBI): domain Eukaryota; kingdom Metazoa; phylum Chordata; class Mammalia; order Chiroptera; family Pteropodidae; genus Cynopterus; species Cynopterus sphinx. Next base: position 116,641,212 of record CM057385.1, on the reverse strand, counting down.
AGGGAAGGGAGGGAATTCACCCAGGGTGGGCAGAGAAAAGGCCTGAGTGGGACCAGGCCAGGGGACATGGTCTGGGTCAGGCAACAAAGCGCCCCCAGTGCATGACGTGAAGGTGGTCTCCTGAGTCAGCCCTGTGTGGAGTGCATTCCCCTGCCTTTAGGTGTGTGGGGGTCCAGGTAGGGTAGAGAGAGGGGAGGTAAAGTGAGGCAGAAGCTGCCAATTATGACCCTGGCTCCGCCTCCTGTGTGCCCCTGGCCTAGTCCCCTCCCTCTCCATTGCTGAGCTTCTCTGTTATAGCACGAGGGGCTTCTACTTGGGATGGCCAACCTCTTTTGGATCCTGACACATAAGCCTTGTGTGGGCCCTTGAGTGTGTGCGACACATCCGCATTTGCCGGGGACTCTGGTGAGGGTCTATGTGAACTCAGTTAAGAATGGGGAAAGGTGTGCTGAGTGGAGAAAATGGGTGAAGGAGCATGAGCTCAGGGAAGCGGGCCTGTCTCATGGATGCTTGGGTGAGTCAGAGGCAGAGAGAGATGGAAGGAGAGTGAGAGGATGGACTTGAGGGAAAAGGGTGGGTGGAGGGAAGTGGGGCAAGGCAATGGAGGTGCTGGGAGAGGGAAGAGAGAAACAGTAAAAATAGAGGCAGGAAAAGGAGATTAAGTTGGAGATAGGGGTAAGGAAGAAGTAAGGAGAGGTGAACACTGGGGTGCATCGGGGAGTAGAGAGGGGCTTGCCAGGTCTATAGGCTCAGAGTGCTGAGCAAGCCCTTGCAATCATGCCCTCAGCTCATTTGAGAAACAGTACACCCTGTATCGGGTTCTGCCCAGCTATCCGGGCCGCGATCTGCAGCGGGTAGGCAGACCGGGAGGCCTCCCAGCGCCACAGGGAGAAGGCCTGGTGGAGAGGCACCGCTGCCTCCTACTTCCTCCGGGGGAGGAGCCAATGCCCAGAGCTGGTATAGGAGGCCTGAGATGCACACTGCCCTAGAGGACAAGAGTGGGGTCCCACATCAGTTCTGGTGGCCTCTGACTGAATGGGGGACACAGAGGAAAGTGGGAGTGGCCAGACCCCAAATGGACCAGGCCATGACATTGGCTGCCAGGAGGCGAGGGCTCCATAGCCTCAGGCCTGGGCAGGTCATCGTGGTGCCACGAGAAGAGCATGACACTTGGGCTCAGGCTTGGATTCGAGCTCACAATCTGGGCCCATCACTCGCCCCTGAGATCTCACTGTCCACAAGCAGAGAATATGGACAATGCCTCCCACCCTACTCTGTCCATTCTGAGATTTAATGCTGTCCTGTGTGCTAAGTGCTGGGTACACAGAGTAGGTGCTTCATACACAGTCGATGTTGCTACTTCTCCACATCACCCATTAATCGCTTTCCACCAAATAAGTAAAGCATGGAGTAAGACACCAGAAATCTAGGCCATGCAATGTGGAATGCCTTCCAAGAGCTTGTACTAGACAAACCCAACATCACCATCTTTGTAACACAAGACACGGGTGCTGTGCACACCCAGGGACACACACGATTCTGTGCTTTCTATTTACGTGTTCTTGGTGTCTTAGTTTCCTCATCTGTGAACTATGAATATCAGTCTTCTTATTCCTAGACTGTCATCAGCACTCAGTAGAACAGTAAATAAAAGGTCCTTAGCACTGGGCCAGACAGAGGGAAAGCATTAAATGCTTATGAACTGGAGAAATGATTATTGCAAACAAGTCCCCATCCCACAGGGATGTGCGACAATTTGATGATGATTTGACAAATGTAAAGGGACTAGGGCAGAACCAGGGCACAGTAAGTGTTCAACATGGTCACCTCCCTCCCCTTAGCAGCCAATGGGCAGCCCCTATCACTCACCTCCACCCGTGTGGGATTCAGCCAGTGGGGGATGTCCCGTACGGTCACGTTCACTGGCAGGATGACGGACTCGCTGTTGTGGTCCAGGCACGAGGTGACACATTCTGACCCTGAAGAGAAGCAGAATGTGAGGCAGATGCTCTTGGCACCAATGGGCTGCTCTCAGGACCCTGCCCCTTCCTGGTCCCCAGTGGGCTGGGCCATCCCACCCTGGAGGGCAGTGGGGAGGAGCAAACTCCCCAGCACCACTGCTTCTGGTCTCCCCGACTCTCTTCTCTTGTCTCCAGTCCAGCTGGCCCCATCGCCATACTCACAGGCCCTGAGCCCAGTTTGGTCTTGCTCCTCTGCTGCTGAAAGCTTTCCAAGGTTCCCCACAACCAGGACAAAGTCCAGTCTCCTCTGTCGGGTGTTCGCGGCCTCCCATGGTCTGGTCAATCTCATGTCCCACTAACCACCTTCACGCTTTGCTTAGTCCAACTGGCCTGCACTTGGTTTTCCATCTGAGTCCCACACTTTCTCGCCTCTGTACTTTGCTGCTCCTGTTCACGCCTTCTCTTGAGTCATCCCCCATCTGCCTTTGCATAGTCAAATCTTAACGGTTCTTCAAGGCCCAGTGCAAATCCTCCTAGAAGCTTGCCCTGACTTCAGAAGCTGAGTAGTGGTTGACACCGAGTCTCGCTCCTGCATTGTCCCTACCCCACTGTGCCACCTTCCCATGGTTACAGAGATGCCCTGGGAGGAGGGGGACGAGGTAGGTTCATCTCTGAGCGTAACCTGGCACCTGGCATGCGGGGTTCTGAGTGCACAGTGAGCACCTGAATGGAACACCAGCTTCTTGACCACACACACTTCCTCCTTGCACGGGGCCTATGCCTACATGCACGCCCTCCCATGTGCCTTCATGACCTTTCCCACTCTTCTTCAACTAGTGCATCACTCATCACCCTTCAGACCTCCATCTAGTGTCACCTGTTCAGAGAAGGCCTCCCCATGCTTTCCTGGCAGGCCAAACTCCCTCAGAGGCACCCATCACAGCCTTTGTCACATTACCCCTTCCCATTGGCTTTGGTGGCTTTCTTTTTAATATCCATAACTCTCTTCCCTGTTGGATTGTAATCTCTGTGAGGCTGGCACGCTCTGTGCCCTCTATTCTGTGCCCAGAGCCTAGCCTGTGCATGGCAGATGTCAGACACTCAGGAATGAATGAAAGAGAGAATGAGTGAATGTTGAATAGGCATTTATAAAGGAATAAGTGGGGATTTACATGGATGAGTGAAAGGATGAATGACTGAATACACAGAAAGAATACAAAGAAGTGGGAAAAAATGAATCAGGTAATGAGTCAGCGAAGGCACAGATGACTAACAGGGCCAGGGTCAGGACACAGAAGCCCTCGGTCCAGGGATTTCTCGGTGAAGCCAGCTGACTTTCAAGTTCTGGGTTGGCAAGTTGGCTATAATTTGGCTAACTCAGTCTTTGCCCTGAGCTCACCCATTCTGAAAATCAAGCCTATTCCATGAGGTGTCCCCAGGACTCCAAACAGGTGCTCCTTCTTGTGGGCAAAGAACTGAGGTCTCGGAATCTGAGCAGGGCCCCGAGGCAGTCATTTCCCTGCCTCAGTGCCAAGACCACACTTGAATACTACGTGGTTTGTGAGATACAGTCAAATCTTTTAGCCATTGTAAAGTCTCCCTTCCAAACATGTGTGAAAAAGTGTGTGTCACACACATAAACACACATGTACAGCTGTACATAGATGCACGTACTTATATAAGCATACATAGTCCATCTATCCAGTGCCCTTCCTGTTGCCGTCTCGTCATCCTCTTCAGTCTAAGAGACCCACCAGGACTGAAGAGGGGGTGAAGGGGGGTGGCGGAGGCAGGTTCTGAATGTTTAGAACCTCTTCATTTTAAACGTGAGAAACTGAGCCCAAACAGTGCAATTCCTGCCCTGCTAGGTGTTTTTCACATGCTGCCCATTCTCCTGCAAATCTGCAAATCCAGCCTTTGTGAGACAAGTCTCATCACACCCATGTCACAGGTGAGAGAGCAAAGGACACAGAGCTCAGGTGACAGAGCCGGCAAGTAGAGGGCCATGAAGGAGAACTCTGTCTCTCTGACTCGCAAGCGCAGTGATACAGGTGTGATGGAGCCACACAAAATAAAGGGAAATGAAGGCAGCATTGGAAGGGACCAGAGACAGGTGAAGGGCTAGAGGGGAGAGAAGAAATAGGGGGAAATCAAAAAGACAAAAAAAAAAAAAATGATGAGTGATGAGAATAAAGGGGGAAAATGCCGGGGAGTCAGAGAAACTCAGCACTGCGTGCTTGTCATGGGATCACTGCTCAAGGAGTTTTTAGGGAGCAAGGATGAGGCAGGGCTGCAACGATAGAATTATTCTGAAAAAAGAGAACACAGCCTCTGAGAAGCAGACAAAAGCTGTCTTATCCCAAGAGGGGGGAAAACAGGAAGAATCCAGGCAACACGGAGGCCACTGCTGCCCCGTGCAGCAGTCCTGTCTGAATGCCTCCGGCTCTGCGGCTGGCTCCCTCCTCTGGTCCCCTCCCCCACTCCTGGGCCGCTCTGGGCTTCAGGACCAGGCTGTTGTGTTGTGATATATGAACCCTAATTGGCATCATTACAGAGCGGTGATCTCACCAGGCTTCTGCCTCTCCTTCCCCCAGAGGAGCATGCAGGGTGGCAGCCCTGGTGGCAGTAGCAACTTCGTGAAGGCTCCTCACTGCCACAGAAGCCTCCTTGTGCTGGTTGAGGAGAGGCCCAGACATACCCTCCAGCCCAGTGCATACCAACACATACCTCACCCCTGTTTACAAGGCCTCAGATCAAAAATCTCTCCTTGGGTAGGTGGGCTCTCCCCAGGGAGAGGCTCGGCCTAGGAGGAGATCTGATCTGAAAGGCCTTCGGAAGTGAGGAGAAGATGGAGCTGAGAGTCCTCAGGGAAATCTGCCTCCCTCAGTGTCCCCACTGCATTTGTTATCTCAGTTCCCCATGTGTCCCCACCCACCCTGGATGACCATATTCTTAAAAGAGCCATCTGCATGGGAGCGGGAGCACAGGGTGCAGGGGACGGGGAGGAGAATCAGGCGCCAATGTCATAGAGACTTCGGTCCACTTCTGCTTTGACCATGAAAATGCTCAGTGGGAAATGGGATGCTGCTACTGCCACTCCTCTGCCTACTCCCTCACTGCCCTGGGTATTATGGCTCATCTGGTTGTGACACGCGGATACCACGTACGCCCAAAGTGGCCACGTGATGTCCTTGTGCAATTGTGTGCGAGCTCTTTGCCTCTTGTGCATCTTTCTGAGAGTTTGATATGTTTGAGGGCATAAGGTGTGGTTGTGCCTGTGACGTATGTGTACTTCTGTGTCACATTTGTGTTAGTGATGTACTCGTGTGGCATTTGGCTGCTGTGTACATGTTAAGCATGAGTTTACTGAATGATGCACATTTTGGGGTTTGTGTTTCGTTATTAAACATTTGTACTCGTATATGTGCATGTGTAAATATATTTGAATGTGTCAGTGAATATAGACATGAAAAAAGTCTGTTTTTATAGTTTTTTTAAAAAAATAGAAGTAACTTAATTAGTATTTTTCGTCCAGGGGTGCTCATGACCGCCAGTCATGAGTATGACTGAATGTTCATTCGCTTGTATGTCCTGAGTTGGTGGTAGGGACCATACCTGGAGCCACACACTCACCCATCCCCAATGATGGAGAAAAGCCTCGCCCTGGGAAATACCAGGAGTAGGCTGTGGAGTAGGAGGGATGGCAGACTTGGGGCAGGTTCTGCTAATGCTACTCGATGTCACTACGCTCCCTTCTAGAATGTCTGTATCAGCAGGTTCTATGAGATCCCCACTCCCTGCAGCCCTCCTGTCAATATCCTTGGACTGGTGGCTCTGTAGGATCTGAAAGCACCTTCTACGTCATCAGAATGGGCAACCATGTGCCTTGATGTGTTCTGACCCCTACAGGAGCAAGTCCTGAGGACTAAGGGCAGAGAGGAGCACGGACTCCGACTCCAAGTTCAGGTGAAGAACTGCTGCACTCTGAGGCTATGTGTGTCCGACTTCAAAAGGGTGAGGTCGGGCCCCACCCACCTCAGTGTCCACCCACAGGCCCGGCTTCTGGACATGAAGTGGTAACTCTTGTTTCACTGGGTGCAGATCGTGTTGGCTCCATGTGACTGGGAGTGAGCATGTGCAGAGGTGTCCTTCTGCTCCAGACAGCCCTGGTGATTGTCCCATAAATCACACTGACCATGAGAAAGGACATTCACTTCCTGGGCTTTTCATCATGGTCAATTAGAGAATCAGCCCAAAAGGTGAGCATCAGTGTCCTCAACTGAGGTCATCACAACGTGTACCCAGCTCCCCCGAAAGCCTCAGTCTGAGACGAATGCTTCTGTCCAGATGCCTGGCGTCAACCACGCAAATGCCCAGCATTAAACCCAGGTCTCCCCTCACTGCGAGAGCTTTGTGAACTGGCCTCTCACCACACAAACAGCATTTTGAAACTGCGATTTATCCTCATTTTGGAGGTGACTGGGACACCATAGGAAGGACTCAGGCTGTGGAGAAGGGTAGATCACAGACTTGGGTCAGATTTTGCTAAGGCTTTGAGTCTCAATGTCCTCACCTGTTAAAGGTTCTTGAGAGGATAAGATGTGATGTTCCAAAGTGCTTGATGTGGGCCCTGACCCATAGTAAGTACTCCTGAGTGATTAGTATCATGCGGATTTTAGGATTACTATTAAAGGCAGCCACATGAACCATGAACCGCTACTGCTTTCCTAAATATGATGTGTGCTATTGCATCGCCTCCTCCCTGCCACACAGTTCCTTTTGTCTGGAATGTTATTTCTGGCCCAAAAAGCTCTTTCTAATCCTTGTTTAAGTGTCCCTTCCTCTGAGAGCCTCCTGCATCCCCAGAGGCACCGATCGGCTCTTCTGTACTCCAGGGTGACTGTGTGCACTCCCCTACCACAGCCTCCCCTACACTTGTACCCTTTCCTGTCTCTGGGAGAACGGGATCTGGTCTCATTCATCTCTGTTTTCCCCAGCACCTTGTAAAGGGCCTCACGCGGTACAGGTGCCTGTCTACCCATCAAGCACCAGTCTGAGCTCCCAGAAGGCCCTGGCCCTCCCATGCCTCACCCAGGGCACCCACCGTACCTATGGCATAGCCTTCAGGGCACTGCAGTTTGAGGTTGCTGTGGAGCTGATCCGGGACCGAGCACTGGCCTTGTATCTCCTGGCAGACGTGGAAGGAGCCACTCCAGGTGCCATCTTTCCGGCAGTGAATGACATTGGTCCCACGTCCCTGAACACCACAGAAACACAGTCAGGACCAAGAGAGACTCCCCCGCCCCCCAACACTCAATAAGCTTTTCAAAATAAAAAAAGAAACCATTTCACATCTCAGAGATCTGAAAGTGTGCCCTAAAATTTCTTAACAATGTTGGAAACCCAATCGCCCCAAATAGAGACACTTTTAATATCTCCATTTTACAGGTGGGGAGACAGAGGGAGGACTCAACGTGGGAAGAAACTGGCCCAAAGCTTCTCTGCGAGCCTAACTCCCAGGCTTCCTAAGTCCTAGATTAGTGTTATTTCAGAGATTTCAAACAGAGGAATTTGTTTCGTTGGTTGCTTTTTAAAATTTTTGTTTTAAGAAGGTAGGGACCCAAACATACCGCAACTTGTAAGAGCAGGGGTCCTGGAGCTGCTCATCAGGAGGCAGGCACACCCCGAAGCTTGCTTCCTCCCAGCCAGTGAGGAAGTGACCCAAGTCAGGGCTCTTCCATATGCTAGCTCAGCCACCTCGGCCCAGCTGAGCAGTTTTCTCTTCTGGGGAATTTATTTCCTCTCCCTTCCTTCCTTCAGCATAACTCCATTCTATTCCATTCCCTTCATCCCATTCCACTCTTTCTGTTCCAGCATCGGTGCCCTCCCTCCAGTTCTTTAAAATAGGAAATACCAAGTTCCTTGCATCTTTTGCAAAGTGGTAGGGATATGCAGTGGTAGGGACACAGTCCATTTTCAGAGCCCCCTTTCAATGTCTAAGGTTTCACGAAAGGTCCAGCTCTGTAGAAATTTCAGAACTGCCCCTGAATTCAAAGGCCATTTCCTAGTGCTCACCCATGCCCACTCTTGTGGGGTCCAAAAGTAAAGCGAGCCAGGATCTGCTTCAGTGAGCCAGGCGGAAAGACACTCATGTGCACAGCCAGCCATGTCAGTATGACTGTGCTCGGTGACAGTGCTGTGACGACACGGGGGTCACCGGTAATGAGAGGCAAACAGGGAAGGAAGGCCTCTTAGAGGTGATAGACTAAAGAGTTTTCAAGGATGCATGTAACAGGGATGGAAGCACACTTATGGAAGGCCGAAGTGCATGTGCAAATGCAAAAAAGTGTAGTGAGCAGCAGATTTCCACCCCGCCCGCCTCCCACACACTGTGTGCTTCTTATCTGGTGACTCAAGGGAGAAGTTGGGGGAGGATGAGCTGGTAAGGCCGATAAGGTGTGGGGCCTTAAATGTGTCAGCTTACATTTGGACTCTACCCCTCAGAAATAGAAAACCATGCATGGATTCTGCACAAGGGATCCATCTATCTGAAAACAAGTTGTATATTCTCTCCCTCTTTCAAGCTTATGGTAAAAAGAGAAACTGAGGTCAGAAAAGTTGACCGTGCTCCTCCAGTCCAACCATCTGTGCAATGGCTCCTATGGCCCTCGGCTTCCATTTAAACTCCTGTGTCTGGACCCCGCAGGCTCCCCAGCCTTAACCCTATCTAATCCTCCTGCTTGTTGCTCCCTGCAGCACCTCCACCGACCTTGAACTTCAATTACCTACATTCTTGCATGCACCATAAGCTGATTCACAGCACCATGCTTCTGCATTTACTGCTCCTCCTGTCTGCTGTTTCCTCCCCTGTGCCTTCTTGCCCAAATACATCATCTGGTACAAGCCATCCTGTCCTAATGCCACCCCAGTTCTGCAGAGAGTACCACCTTCAGGTCTCTGATATGCCTTGCCTCTTTGTTTATCACCTGTCCCATCTAGATGATGAGCTCCTCAAGACCCAGGATGGAGCCCTATTCATATCCACGTTCTCAGGGCCTCCCACAGTGTTTAATAGGTCCTGACAGCTCAGCCCATTCACTACTCAATAGATATTTTTATTCATTCAAGAACAGATTGTTTAACAAAAGATTGGATAAATAGGTAGAGAGTTTTGGAATGAATTTGTTTAACAAACAAGAAGATAAATGAATGCATGGATGCGGACATAAATAAGTGAGAAGATAAGGAAATGAGTGAATGAGAGAATAAGTGAAAGAGTGCATGCATGAGGAAATGAATAAACTCTTTGAAAGGGCTGATGCAGGCTGAAGTTTTCCTGTCTGAGAAAACAGCTGCAAGGAGACAGGATTTAGAAAAGAAAAGGGGGCCCCTCTCTGGGCCTCTCCTAGGCCAGCACGAGGAGGGTTCGATTGCAGTGACCATGGGAGAAGGGTGGCCCATCCCGAGCATGCAGCTGTGGGATGACTTGTAGAGTCCACCCCCAAGAGGTTCTGTGTGAGCTCAGGGAAATTTTTAAGCAGCATCATGTGGCTTCAGAGAACCCCGACTCTCCCTCCCAGAGCCCCAGGCCCCAAGCCCCATGATTCTGCTGGGCCCTCAAGGGAGTGGGAAATTGACCCCAATTTCCTGCAGCCTTGGCCTGAGCCTATGATGCATTTGGCCTCCAGCCCCTGAAGGGCTGCAGACCTCAGCACTACGTGGGCCAGAGCTGGCTGGGGCGCTTGCTTTGCAGCAGAGAATGTATTAGAATGAGCTGGAATCTGCTCGGGGAATTTCAGACTGGGAAGGCTCCACCATAAAAGGTGGGAGCATAAAGGCACTGGTCTCGTGGCCTCCAGTCTCTCTCCCTCCTGCCCAGTGCATCTGGCACTTTCTGCTGCTGACTAAATCTTATTTTTAAAAGACCGCTTCCGCTAAGATGCCTGAGCTTTCCAAACAAGGCATGCTCACAGGCTGGAAGTCCACGGTTTCCACAAGGGAACCCAGACGACATGTCTAGCCCCATCTCTTGCTGTGTGCGTGTCCTTCCGTCTGGTCTCTAGGTCGCTTGTCTCTCCTGCATGCTTCTCTCACTTCCCACCTCCACACTGCACAGATGACCTTCTGGAGCCTCTCTGGGTTTCCAAATCCTCTCTTAGGACTAGATCTCAGGGTATAGTCAGGGCTTGCCTACCACTGAGTGTAGATCCTCAGAAGAGATTCTTGATGTTGAGTCTGGATGGACAACAGAAGACCTGACGTTTAACATGCAATCTGGAGAGGCCAGAGCCCACTGGCAGGGAGCCCACTGGTATAGCTGGCTCTGACTGCACAATTCTGCACACAAAGGTAAAATCTCTCACAAGAAGGCTGAGCATTCTCCTCTCTGTGCCTGTGCATCTATCTGCAGGAAAAGCATGCTGTGTTCTTTTGAAGTCCCTTTGGCTAGACGGGTCCACAAAGAGCTGAAGGCTAATAATAATTGTATGATCAAATATTATTGAGTGCCAAGTGTTTTCTGCACATCTCAAAATCCTTTCAAGAATGTAGTCAAGTCGAAAATATGTCCCTTTTGCAGATTTGGAAACGTGGGCTCAGCCAGGAAATGAAAAATTAAGTCTTGAACTGATGCTAGTGTAACCATTAAGAGTATGGACTTAAACCAAGCTGCTTGGGTTCAGATCCCATCTCTACAACTTCCTACCTGTGTTTCTTCACTTGCCTAGGCCTCAATTTCCTCAACTGTTAACTGGGCATGGTGTCTACTACCTAAGAGTCATTATGAGAACTGAGTTAGTCTACGTGAAGTATTTAGAGCTTCACATTAGGAGCTCTAAGTAGCTAAGGCTCTTAACTACTCTGTTGTACTGTGTCTGAGGGAACCTCACAATCAATCGACTAAACGATCAACCACATTTGAGAATTTTATAGCAGCTGGAATGTGGAAGCAATGTGCCCCGTCACGCAGGCTGACAGTCCTGGAGCCAGATCTCTTGACTGTAAGCCTGTGTGACTTTCCTGTGACAGGAGGGAACAGGGAGGAGAGAGGAGATGACTTCTTCTCCTGAGTAGAAATGAAAACAAACAAAATAATGGCAGTGGGAAGTGTGGCAGCAGCAGGGTAAGGCAGGACCGAGAAGTGCAGCACTGGATATAAATACTTAACCTTTGAGGCAGCCTGACCTAACCACAGGAGTCTCAGTATGACATGAGGCAAACCATTTTACCTCCCTGAACCATAGCTTTCTCACCTGCAAAATGGGACAGTGATGGCAGATGCTGTGGGGCTTCAATGAAGGAGTCTGTATCATGCATTCGGCCTAGTGATTGGCATGTAGTAAATGCTCAATAAATTGCAATTGTTATGAATTATTTGCCTCTGTTCTCAGCTGGTGCCCTCATCTATATCTGTTTCCTCTAAGTTAGGTACAGGATTGACATGTAAACCCAGGAGTAAGAACGTGCAGAAAATATGACTTGTGTGATGACTTGGTTAGGAGATCTGAGACTTTCAGATCTGACTTTGCTGGGAACTTGCTGTGTGACTTGGAGTAAGTCCCTTCCCTTCCCCTCTCTGGGCTTCAGTGGCGCCATCTATAAAATTAGAGGGGGGATCTCTGAGATTCTGCACACCACAAGCATCACATGGGTCTGTGATGTTTCTGACTTCCTCTAGGAAGCTCTGGGTGCATGGGCAAGCACTTGACAATGCCAAAGCTGGAAGCAGCCCCTGCTTGTGGAGGTTTGGCACACATTGTGTCTAGAGCAGAACTCGTGAAGGCAGGGCCCACTGCCCATCACTAGTGGCAGAAACACTTTTACAGGTACCTCAGTGATCGTGTAATAAACTGGGTGCCCTATTGATTCCTCTCTCCCTCTTTCTTGCTCCTGCAGAATTGCCAAAACCCATCATTAAATGCAACACTGTCCACAAAAGCACCTTTAGCTGTTTCCTCTCCTACTGTAGCCTCTGTGTATGCATCTCCCACAGACCCTGTCCCCATCCTGAGATGGTGCACCCTCTTAATCACAGAGCCCCCACCATGCTTCTCACAGAGAACCGAGCCTGAGTTATCACCTCAGACAGTGCAGGAGCATCTGAGCTGGATGAATGCTGAGACAATTAGCGGTTTTCTCCAGTGGCCTGGGATGGAACCTCTGCCCTTTGCCACCAGCTTGCCCTGAAAATGCCTGCAGGCAGTGGGCAGAGCAGAGCTGTGCGGTCAATCAATACTACCTACCAACTTAGCCTCCCAAGCCTTCATTCCTCATCTGTAAAAAGGGCATATTGTTTCTTTTTCAAAGATTTATTGTGAGTTGTCAAAAATAAGAGAAAGTTCGCAGTTTGGCATCCAGAAAACACTTAAAAAATTAAAAATAAGAACTATTCTTAAGGTCCTCTGTCTTCGTTTCCCGTAATAATACTATAAATTCTGGAGCCGAATGGTCCAATATGATAGGTACTTTACAAGTGTGGCTGTTTACATTTAAACTTGAGCTATTTTAAATTATATAAAATGTCATATTTAGTTTCTCCGTCACTCTAGCCATATGACAAGTGCTTCACAGCCACATGTGGCTAGTGGCCACCACACTGCATGGCACAGATATGGAACACAGGACAAAATTCCACCAGGCAGTGCTATCTAGAAAGTCTATGTATTCTACAGATCGGGTTTCCCTGTGGTTCATACTGGTCTCCCATCCCACATCCTGGCCTCCTGCATGATGATGTCCCCCTTTCCAACTTTCTGGGGCTAACTTTCAAGTCATCGTCTTTGTGTTCAGGTTCTGTATGAGCCCACATGGAACATCAGAGATAATTCTCCCCTAAAGTGACCTTGAAAGCAGGCTAGTTTATTTGTGCCATCCCCAGGGCTGCCACACCTGTGGTGGCACAGGGTGTGCACTGCACAGTTCCAGAGGTGCTACAGACATCCTGTACTTCTGTTACCTCGTTTACTCCTCACAAACTATGAGGTGGTGGTATTATTACCACCTGCCCCACCTTATGTATGAGCAAATTGACACTTAAAAGAGTTAAATCATTTTCCCCAGTCCTCTGGCTAGTAAATGGTAGAGCCAGGATTCGAACTCAGACACCAGATCCAGCATCAGACTGGCTCCCAAGGAATGAATAAAGTGGAGGGTTTTATTTGTTAATTTGCTTTTAGTGGCAGTGAGAGACAGAATGTGACTCTCCCCTCCAATCGCCCCTGTCCTCTCTGCCAGGATCTGGAACTTGTTTGGAAAGCAAAGAATCCCCACTCCATACAAGCTGTTTGATTCAAGACGCTCTGGGCCGTGCGTTTCTGCCGTGTTTACAGGCAGCAAGAGGGGATCTGAGGTGAATACTAGATTTGGCTCTCAGTCCCCTGGTCTGAGGGTAGAGGAAATTCATTTGCAGTACAAACGAGCAACGTCAATTGTATCAGGAGCCCATTTGGCACGCATTCCTTCATTCTTTGAGCCGACAAGCAATACCCTGCTCCTTTGCGTCTAGCCTCTCCACCCGCTGCCAAACAGAACGGCTCGAGTCGCTTGATAAATTTACATTTTCCTCTCCTTTAAATATAAACTGGCCATGAAAGGTACTTGGCAAGCCCCAGGCAGACTGGGTTTCAGTTTGATAACATGACCACGGCCAGAATATGATTTGGCTCAGTAGTCGGGGTGACTGTTAGCAACAGTTTTATGTAAGGGAGTGAGAGGGAAGTTGATCAGCCTGCGTGAGGCCGTGGTAATCTCTGGCCTTTGCTTGTTCCAGCTCCAGCTTCTGCTTCCCTGGCAGGCAAGGATGGGAGTGACTCGGGTACACAGACATCCATGAGTGCACACTGTCAAGGATTTTCAGGTAGTGCCTATTGGATGCAGTCCGTCCACAGTTGGGGGGACCTGGGTTCTGATTCTGACTCAGCCGACACCAGCTGTGTCACCTTGGGTGGTTGAGTGGCTTCTCTGGATCTTACTTGACTGAACTAGACCATGAGGAGATTGGTCTGGTTGCTCACTGCAGCTCTTTCTCAGGCCCTGTCCTTTCCTGAGCCCCTACTCGGTGCCTGGCACTGTCCCAAGTGCTGAAATCACAGGGGAGATGAAAGGGGTGGTCACAGGCTGGGGGAGGGGTACAGCAGGAATTATGGAGCACAGTGCCCGATGCTTGGAAGGGGTCCCCTGGGGAGGGACACTGAGCCCAACAGTGGAAGGAACATCATGAAAGGGCCCGTGGAGGAAGGGGTGCCTGAGCTGATTTGTGAGGGATGTTTGGTGAGGAGTGAGGCAGCTGGAAAAGGTGAGAGGATCCCTTTAATAGAGAATGCAGAGGAGAGAGCCGTCTTACTGGTCATGGGGGTGAGGTCTTGAATGCCACCCTGAGGACTGGAGATTTTTGTCCTGGGAGGCAAGTCACTAGTTTACAAGGGCTGTACGCAGGGGAAACGATCTGATTTATGCTCTAAGCAAACCAGTGTGGCTGAAATGTAGACACTACACTGGAGAGAGGCAAGGATGTGGAAGCAGGGAGATCAGGAAGCTGTGTGGAAATCAGGAAAGAGATGCTGGTGTCCTGAGTGGGAGTGGTGGCATTAGAGACAGAGAAGAACAGCTTCAGGAGGTGTCTCAGAAGGAGAATGGGTAGAACTTGCTAGTTGTTTGGATGCGGGAAGTAGGAGTGAGAGGAGGTGAGTGAGGATGGTGATGTGCTGGTACCTGGTATTTGGTAAACACTAATAACAGCCAGTAAGGACTGGCTGAGGGTGAGACCTGCACTGGGGCCCAGTTGGCTGAACTCTGGCTGCACCTGGATGAAGATCCTTGCACACTCATGAGACGTGCAGCTTGGAGCAGCAAGCCCTAACTGGTCGGGTCTGTCAAGGTGGAGTTCCTTATGAACTTTGGTCTTCTTTGGAGCCAGCTGGCTTCTCATCTCTCTTTCCTTTTTCAATTCCCCACACGTCTTATTAAGGAAGGGAAGATGTGTAAGGATTAAGGAAAATTCATTCACAGAATTCCAGAAAGGATACGCAGGAGCTCTGGGCTTTCTCTCACACATATGTGGATTAAGATAAAATTCAATTCCCGCCATCTTCTTCTCTTCTTCCTTTTATCTACCATATTCTCAAAATTGTACTTCTAGTCTAAATATGACTCCCTTTCTATTTATGCTTGAGGATCCAACTCATGTCTTAAGATAGTGGTAGTCCTGTGATCTTAAATACTTCTAGGACCAATATAGTGTGAAGGTGGTAGAAAGTTGAGGAAACGACCTCAGTCATGCCTATCAGAGTAACCTAACTTTGATTGAGTTCATACTCTGGGATTCCATATATGATTTGCTTCTTGAGGGTTCCAACACTAACATTTTTCAAAGCTAAGAATCCCTGAACAACTAAAATATGGTGGTGTAGGGAGGAAAATGAGGCTCAGAGAGATTACAGAGAAGGTTATCAGAATCCAGTTTCTTAAATTCAGCATTGATGATGTTGCCATTAGCCACTTCTAGCATTGGTCTAGTCTCTTGGAGTAAGTAGTTCTTAAAAGATAGGATGGTCTTTGATAAGCGGAAAGGAGAGGGACAAAAGTATCGATCTCAGGTTCAAGGAGTCTCACCTGGGTGGCATCGCTGTCGTCGCACTTGATCCTACACTCGCTGTTGAACCGGAAGCCGTTAGTGCACTGGTAGAGCCCATAGAACTTCGGTGGAGGTGGGTCACAGGTCACAGGAACACAAGCGGCCTCCTGCCAGCTACCGTCATGGGTACACTGAGTCTTGAAGGCCCGTCTTCAAGGAAGAGACCAAAGAAGAGACATCTCAAGGTCCCGATGGCTAGACCTGTGCCCTAAACTAAAACACCCAAACTTCTGTGGAGTCACCTGGCCTCCCATTTCCATTTCCCTTTCTGGATTCCCCGCCTGCCCTGTTGGGTGAGGGGCATGTACAGGGATTAAAGAAAACCCATTCATGGAACTCCTTCAACAGGGGCAAGCAAAAGTTCCAGACTTCCTCGTAGTCACACATGGACTGGAATAAATCCAAGCCCTGCTAGTCCTGGTCCTCCCCCTTCCTGCCAGGGTGCCCTGATGGGGACTGGCACTCTGACAACAGGAACACCCGCCATGTATTGAACAAATTGCTCTGTGCCAGGCACCTTGCAAGCACCTTACATACATATCCTCATCTCTTCTTCATAACATTCCCATGTGGTAACTTACTGCCATCTTCATCTTATCATTGAAAAATAGAGGCCGGGAGAAGTGAAGTCACTTGCCTGAGGTCACAGAGCCAGTAGACGGTTATGAACAATGTCCTTCTAGATTCTCATAGGACAGAATGGGATGGATGGTGGGTATTGCCTCTGGCAAGGACATGAGCACTTCCTTCTAATCAAACAACCTGGCTCTCCTGCCACCCAGAACCCGTGGGTATGTGCCGTCCCACTTACTTCTTCGACTTGCGAGAGGCGCTGGGCACATGGTATCCAGGTTTGCACTTGTACTTGCAGAAAGAGCCCACCTTGTGCTTGTTCTCCCGACACCGGGCAGTCTGGAGGTCTGCGTTGGGCACTGGGGGCGGAGCCAGGCACATGAGCTCGCACAGGGCCTCTGGGAAGGACCACAGCCCATCCTCCATGCAGGTCAGGACGCTGTTGTTGCCTGGAGGACACGGACAGGCAGGGATTAGCAAACAGGGACAGGGGCGGAGGGACTCTGAGAGCCAAGCGAGCTGCCTGAACTTAAGCCAAGAACCAGAGGATCTTCCACACGTCATTCCAGACACTTCCACTTACCACTGAGGAACCTAGAAACAATAAGAGAGCGGCCGTGGAGAAGAGGAGATCCAGTTTTGGAAGTGACTTATCCTCCGTGTACAGTGAATTCAAATTCAAGGTTCCTGACCTCTGCTTCTGAGCCTCTTCTACGTCAGAGAAAAGAGACCATTGCACTCCTTCCATCCATCCTCCTTGCTCTGCCAGGTGGACACACCTGAGCCCACACACGAAAGTGCTTGCCTTCGAATCATTGAAAGTGTAAGCTCCTATCAGAACCGATGCAAAGCTTTGATGTCCCTGTGCTCTGTGACCTCAGGCTGCCACTCCTCCCTGAGCCTTGCACCCCTGTATTTATCCTAGCTCCCCTCATGCCTGGAAGTGACAGCACTGTGGTATCTGAAGGCCTGGCCTCCTTTCCAGGCCCCCATGAGTGAAGCTTTGCCAAAGCAGCTGAGAGAGCAGCACTTCCCCCGGAGCCCGTGCCAGCTCTGACAGACGTGCTGACTGCCTTCGGGAAGCTGGCCTGATGGGGACCGTTGCAAATCAAAGTAAAACGCGGAGAGTTGGGCTTTTCACTGCCAGGTCATATATTATCAACACAGCCTGGCCCAAACCTCCCCAAGACAATTAGAAATGGACCGAAAACTCGAGTTTCTCAATCAAACTCTCTCCTTCCTAGTTATTACTGGATGGTGCTGACAGCCAGGGCTGGAAATACGTGGGAGGCTCTGGGGTCTGGGGTCTGGGGTCTGGAAGGTTTGATTTCAGGTTGGTGGGGTGGAGTGATCAGGACAAAACTGACATTTACTATGTCCTGAGTGCTTTTGATGTGTAATCTCCTTTATTCTCACAGCAGGGCTCGTATTTGGAAATAGAGACTCAGAGAGTGAAGTGACTTGACCAAGTTCTCATAGTTCGTCAAAGACAAAACTGAAGTTTAAAACCAATTTTGGGTAACTACAAAGATGGTTATTTTTTTAAAAAATGGGAAGATGGCTGTATAAATTCAGCAGAGCCCTTTTTACCCATGCAGAGTCAAACCCCAACTCTCCTATCTACAGAGAGAAAATGACTGATCTTGCCTTTCATGGTGGTGAGAGAAAATGAAAAAATATTCATGAAAAGTATCCAGTAAAATCCAGTTGAATTCTTTATTTGCTCCACTTCCTCTTATCCTCTTCCTGTCCATCCTTCCTCTTTTTCTCCCTTCTTTCTAACCTTCTGATTTCACTAGTAGATCTAAAAGGATGGTGGGAGTTGCCCAGAAGTCTTCATTTATTCAGCAAGCACCTATTTAGTGCTTACTATGTGCCAGTTACTCTTTTCTATGTTGGGACAAAGCAATGGACAAATAAACGAACAAACAAAACCTCAAACCCTGACCTCTTGGAACTTATATTTTAATGGGATAAGGAGGAACACAATAAATTAAACCAAGAAATAAAATATTTAGTGAGCTATAAGGCATTAGTGCTGTAGAGAGAAATACAGCAGTGCAATTTGATGCAGGCTCCTCTGCTTCTCCCAGCCCCATTCACCATCTTCTTTCTCCTTCTGCCAGTGTGATTCATCGGGTGAGCACAGGACAGTTTAGTGTCTGTATACCCCACAGAGGATTTCATGTTGATAAACTGTGATAGTGCAAAACAAACTACAGATATTTCTACATCGAGTAAAAGCAGTAAAGGGTGTGGAAGGATGATTCATTTGGCTTCCATAAAAGCAGCGGCTTCCAGAACATCAGAGACTACAAACTGCCTTTTGAATTGCCTTTGTGATGGGGGTAGGGTTTTGGGGTGCCCAAGCATAGTTAAAGCTCAGTGGGGAAGGGGAGTTATAAAAGGTAAGAGGAGAATACCTTCTCTACATTTTTGCTTAATCCTTAAGAAAGATAAAGTATCTATGGATAAAGAGTTGGGACTCGTAAGAGTATACCATATCAGCTACGCAAACTGTAAATGTTGTAGTGAAAGTCACAGTTCTTTTGTGGCAAGATAACATTAAAATGGCAAAATGTTAATCAAGAGAGAAATGTAACTGGAAATGTAAATTCTGGGAGAGGGTAAACTGGAGTTAGCCCTGTACCCCAGTCAAAAGAAGAATCATGCTAAAGCAGGAACGAATGAGTCAGGACCATGGACATGCCCCTGCCCCACAACGAACGAAATCCAAGAGACGGAGACACTGAACCACACGGAATCAGTACTGCCATGCTCCAGCTGTAGCCACTACTGTGCATCCACCATGTGGCTTTGAAGAAAGTAGGGTGTCACAGATGCTATGCATGCCTTGCCTGCATCCCCTTGGCACTGACCTCTCTACTCTGAAGGATGCTTACTGCTCCTGCCACCCTGTCAGACAGAGGCCCTCCCTTTCGTCTGGTCGTAGATACATGCTCCACTTGCATGCAAGGCAAGCTCACAGTCCTGTGATGTCAATGAAGGTAGCACTCAACCAGTGATGGGGTTGGTGGGTCATCATGCCTGTTTCCAGAGGTGCCACAACTCTGAGGAATATTCTCCCCTGTTCTTCATAGGAACTGAGCTTTGGTGCCCCACATAGGCAGTTGGCTTTCGAAGAGAACTTAGATGCACCTGTCACTTCCATGTCTCCCTTGCTCACTCCCCTACCTATGTTTCCTAGGGGAACATGACTCAGGACACCTGGTGACGGCATTTCTGAGCCTGGGGTTTCCTGCTAAGGGAAAGAGTGCTAGTGTCAGAGGCTGGGTCCCAGAGGTTTATGCAAAGCTGACCTTTGTTCATCTTTTAAAGTTAGTAGAATAAGTCTTGCTCAGCCCATCTCCACATGTGCCTAAGGAAACTTCAATCCCTAATGAATATTAAAATAACTAAGCATGCTGTCAAAGGAGATGTGCCTATTTGTATTATTTAATTGAAAAGATTAACCAGAAGACCAATTCTCTTTGGGATCGCCTTTAAGACTGAAATTCACCTCGAGCAGAACACAAGAAGGGAAATGCCAGGAGACCCATGGTCCGGTTTCCTTAGTACCTCATACCTAGTGTTGGCATTGCCCACATCCTAATGCCAGGGACTGCATCCTATGCATTCTTTTATTACTAGAACATAGCCTAGTGCCAAACACATAGGACGCCCTCAATATCCATTTGTTATGTGCATGACGTAGTATGTATCTGCCTGTGTCCTTGAACAAGTCAACTCACCTCTCTGGCCCTCAATCAAAGCTGTCTTTGAGTTCTTGTCCAGTGCCAACATTTTGAGATGCGAAAGGCTACATATTGGCCACTGTATTGTTTGGAGAAAACAAAAATGCAGCTAGCTGGATTGGAACGATAACAACAAGCATTTAGGGGTCTGCATCAGCCAAAGGTTGGCACTGGTAGACTTGGAAAGACGTTTGGTTTCATTGCTCTTGGTAAGAAACAGATAAAAGTTACAGTGGAAGGAGAGGCCGAAGGATAAAGATCAGAATAGTGGTTTGGACCCGGTGACATCCTAGACACTGCTGTCTCCAAAACACTAGGGTGATAAGATGAAACAACTCTTTTAGGACTGTATGAAAATTCCTTTTAGGGGGTAACCCTGTTTGTGGGAAGATGCCTGGAAAGACCCATGGGATAAAGCTGAATCTTTCTGCCTGTCTGATTCTGAGAAAGATGGAAGGGCCACTGCCTGACAGGGGAGAGAGAATCTTGGAATTCCTAGGGAGGTCGTGGCATGGTTCTGAAGAGGCAAGGTAAGGGGTGAAGAAAAGAGCTGAGGACAAGCAAGAAGGTTAATTGCTGGGGACTGTATGATGAGGCCACTTTCGGTCCTCTCAGCTCGTGTCCCTCCCTATTTTCAGTAAAGTCTACAAAATCAGATGGTGCTTGATGGCATTAGATATCTTAGGGAAACTGGTGAAGAGACTGAGTTTTAAATTTGAGGTTAGGGAGGCAGAGTCAAAATAGAAAAGGCAACAAGAGCCAGACTAGAAAGCAGGCTTTTTAAAAAGATCTTGCAGGATGAGAGCATGCTCGCTTTAGAAACCCCACTCCATAGTCAATACCAAGTGCATCTAACATGGTTGAGTTGAGGTGATATAAGTAACGCTGCAGTTTTAGCCATTCCATTAAACATTTATGATTTTGATTTTGGAGGTTTTGTTTTTTTTTACTAGAGAATATTTTCTTTCCTCATGCATTTTTGTAGGCTTATAGTGTTCATTTGATAAAGGACCTTGGCAGAAGTGATTCTAAGGCCACAAATTCTCGGAATATTTTACATACATCTTGAAGAGATCTTGGAATTCAAGTCAGAGTCAAGAAAAATTGACTTGGAATCTAAGGAGCAAGTGGGTGTGTTGTGCTATCTGTGTCATACCAGGTTCCCAGAGTCTATACTTGAGCGCTTGTCCTGGGTGGTGGCTGCTCATCCAATAACACTAACCTCCAGGTCCTGGAAGGAACAAGGAGGCTGAAGCATGTCTGCACAGCTCCCAGGACGAGGGCCTCCATGGGACAAACAGGTCAGGGGCTGGGAGAGCAGCCACTGCACAAGTCCTCACAAGGCCTCTTGGAGAAGATGTGTATTTACCAAGCACGTCCTCTGGCTCTGGCACTTTATACATGCCATCTCTTTTACTGCTCAAACTGACCCTTCAGTGGGCCCTCCTAAACTTATTTTACAAATGAGGGTAATGAGGCTTGGAGATGTGAAACGGCTCAACTAAGATCAAACAGCTGGAGCAGAGCCGGGAGCAGAATCCTGGTCCTTCTGATTCTAAAGCTAGTGCTCGTTTGGCTTTAAACTATATTGCAAGGAAAGGAAAACCAAGGGGAGGAAGAGAGGTAAGAGAAGCAAATGAAATAGTAGGGGGGACATTCTTTGGATCAGTTCTTCGTATTGTGGCTTGAGAAGGGTGGCACTAATAAGCTCAAAAGGAAGGTTACAGGCCCTTTGCCACTGCTTGCTGCCAGAGGATCCAAGCAAAGGCAACAGACCTGGAATCTGAACACCAGATGATGCCAGAAACCAAGGTGCGTGAAGTGCCAGTGGGTCCTAGCAGGTCAGTGTGGCCACTGGGGAGATGCTTCTCTGTATTCTTAAGGGAAGAGCAAAGTTGGGATCAACAATAATCCAAATGATGGTCTTCCTGGGAACTCCCTTCCACAGCAGGATCACCCACTCCCCTCCCCCGCTCCCCATACACACTCACAGAGTACCGTCTGCAGAGAAGCAATGGCAGAAGAGTCTGAATCACTTTGATTAAGAATTATTATTAGCCACAATGAAGGTTGTAATAATCAATGCTAATTAATACACTTCCTTTTCCCAAAAGCCTCTGATTGAGAGGAGAAGTTGAGTTCCTGGTCTGGAGTTATTAATACACAAACCTCTGGGGAAATGGGACCAAATGAAGGGCTCAGATAGCCTGAAAAATGGAAGGGTTTACAATTTCCACTGGTGTCTTCACCTTGCTCAGATCAAATCTTTATAGTAGCTCAAATGAACTGTGCATAGCTTTTTTTAATTCAAATTATCTTAGGTTACAAATGAGGGAACCTAAGGGATGCATTCCCCAAGATTTTTCTGCTTTTCTTTCAGGGCAATTTAGTGAGATTATTTTGACTTTCATTCATTTCGTAAAAGAAGTATTTCTTGCAGTGTTACTGTCACAATTCATCCAGCCATTTAGTCAATAGGTTTATTCAGTCTCATTCTGTGCAGGTCCTGGGTTTGCTGACAGCAATGTCAAAAGGAATTCGACACAACCAACACCTGGTTGAAAATCTGGGGAAACTGTTGACCCTCTCTGACCATCAAAATGTCGGAGACTCATGATTACATAATTCTACCTCTAAGCTTGAGTGAATTTACGGGCCTCCCTCCAAAACCTCCACACCCTGCAGAAGTCCATTCTTGCACACTCTGCAGAATGATGGACCCCCAAATGGCATCTGTGCTTGAGGGAGATATCACTCTGGGCATCTGATAAAGGATGTTGTTTCCTCTGGTGAACCAAGCAAAGGGTCCTGGCACCTCTGAGAACTGGGTATAATGTCAGATTCAATACACTCTCAGAAGCCAAGAGTATTTATCCTGATAGCATTGTTAACTTATGCTGTGATTTTTGTACAAATTCCTTCCTCTCCCTGGACCCCAATTTCACCATCTTTTCAATAATCTGTAGTTCCTGTTCAGTTCTAAGAGCCTTCTAGAGCTGACATTCTTGGACACCCAGGCCAGCCCCTCACTCATTTCCAAAATGCAGCCTTTTTGTTAGCTTCACAGATCATGTCTTTTCCACATTCTAATACTCTGAGCCCAGGAGATGCTAGCAAAGGCTTACTACCTGTACCGGGTCCTCGTTCCCAGGATCGCCTTTCTTAAAGAATAGAATTTGGTTCTGGAGAAAGACAAAACCTGACTCCCATATGAATCCCACCCCTTATAAGGTGGCCTTGGACAATTCCTACTCAGTGATAATGGGAATAATAATACCTTTGAGGCTTACTGGGCCCTAACCAGGGTCAGTGAACTAGTCACATCAGTTCCAAATGTTACTTTCTTTTACTCTTCTTTTCCTCCCTCTCTTTCTCCTTTCCTCCCTCCCTTTCTTTCTCTCTCTTTTCATTTAGCAAAATCTACAAGATCTTGGAGGGGATTCCGTTGCTCACTGTCATACTTATCCATACTCTGCTTTTTTCCTGAGCTGCCCAGCAGGAGAGTTTTCATTAGTATAATCGGTGGAAAGAAATCAGGAGCCCAGATAAAATCCACCCAGCGCTTTGTGTTTGAGACCCGGACGGAGAGCCTGAAAGCAGCCTCTGGACTTCCCACCAAGGAAGCAGGGGGCGGGGAGACAAGCTGAGCCTAAGGGCCTCCATACCTTTCATCTGCGCTGGGTGAGGGCACTGGAAGGAGCATTTGCTGCCAAAGGTGGTGCCATCGGGGCAGGAGAAGGCGGCGCCGTAGACATGATGATAGTCCGGGAGGCCACAGTCCACAGGCTCACATGCCACCTGCTTGTTCCACTTGCCCTCAGTGCAGGTCACTGTGACCCTGGGTCCCGTCTAGAAGGAAGAAGTGGGCATAGTGAGTCGCAGCAGACTGTATCCCCCAGGCTACAGCTCAGAGTCTCATCTGGGCTCCAAGAGACCAATGTTTCACATTTAACTTTAGCTCACATTCAATGGCCCCAACAACCATATGAATTGGGTATTTCAGTTCCCATTTTACAGATGCAGAAACTGAGGCTCAGAGACATTAAGTGATTTTCTCCCAGTTACACAGCTGGAATGAGGAGAAGTGGGAATTGAACCCAAAAGCTGTTCTCTTAACTGATCTCTGTAGCGTCTCCAGGTCATCATTTCCATTGTATTGATGAGAACCTTGAGACCCAGAGACCTCTGGGGCATGATACTTCCTCCACGAAATAGCCTCTGAAACATGGCACAACGTGGGACACTGGCTATAGATCTTTGTATCTTTTCTTGGTTCTAGAGGAGGTTACAGGGATCTTATTGCAGACAGTGGGCATTGCCTGGGATCTCAGAGACCCAGATATTTGTCCTCTGTGCTGTGAGACCATGGGCAAGTCCCTTTCCTTATCTGGGTTCTCCCATTGGCATTGAATCTAAGGATTGCTCTAGGAACCACTCCCTTCTCTGAAATGTGATGGTTGAATAGTGGAGAGAGGTAGATGTGAAGAAAGAACGAGACTGGAAACAGACAAAGGGTTGGCAGAGATCTGAACCAAACTAGAAGATGGCAGGGCTGCTAGGGTAGAAGGGTGAGGCCATGCTATAGAGCCAAGGGAGGGACAGTCATCGGCTGCCCAGGGGCTTCCATTCAAGGAGGAAGCCGCCAAATCTCAGGGGATTAGGGATGCCAGATGTTGATTGGGGATTTTAAAAGCAAAGGACATTTTTCCCCTCTTAAGCACACATCAAAGGGAATCCAGATCCCTCTCTGCCAGAACAGCCTAATTGTTTCCGCAGGAGTTCAGTCCTGCCATGTCTGACACACAGAAGTAGGTGTCTAAGACAAGCAATCGAGAGCTTCCAGAAGATCTGAACAAATAGGTGTTCCCAGAAACAAGGAGCATGCCCTGTGAGTTTACAGCATGAAGGTGAAGTGTGCTGGCACGGCCCTGGGAAAGGCCGCATCCAGTGACTGAGCTCTGAATCCTCAATTCTCAGGGCTTCACTGTCACCTTACCCAGTCCTGAAGCCCACCTAAGACCCCAGAGCAACATCTAGCTGAAGCAACATTCTGCCGCATGTCAAATCCACTCACTGCCACTCCCCTCAGCCAGGACGTGTCCCTCTTCCCTGACCTCTCCAGATGACTTCCTGAGGGCTCTCCCTGCTGCCATTATTACTGCCGGCCTCCAAGCCACACCCAAGTGGGCAGCCAGAAGGACCTTTGTCAACCATGATCAGCCCATGTCACTTCCTTCAACAGCTCCCTGTTGCCTAAAAGATAAACCTCAAACTTCCTGACTAAACGAACAGGGCTTTCCCACCAGCAAACCTGCTTGCCCCTCCAGCCTCACTGCTGAGGCGGGTTCAGAAAAAGAAATTTGTCTGCGGCACGCTTTTTCTCCCCAATGGGCTTCCATGCACTATTCCTGCCCATGCCCAGAGCACAGCTTTCTCCCCGCTCCCCAACACACATCCCTTTGCCTGGCCATCCAATTCTCAGTTTTCATGTCGTTTCTTCCAGGGCACTTCCCTTGATTCACCCTGTGTTTTCACAACACCCTACACTTCCCTCCATAGGGCTTATCACTCTGTGTGGTCATTACTCGCTCACTGCCTGCATCTCCTTCACGAGTCACTAAGCTCCTTGAGAGCTAGATTTATCTTAGTGACTTTTTTCCCCCTTTAGCATCCAGCATAGTCTCTGGTTCCCAGTGGACAGATGTTTTATGATGCGTTCGTTTAAATGAATGAATGAACAGCTCAATGACAGAAGGCTCGCCCCTTTCTAAAACAGCCCATTCAATTGTAGGGAAGTTCTGGCTGTGAAGGGTACATTCAAAATGCTGACCGGCAACCTCCACAGACTCTGATTCAGGACTATGCACAGAAACCATTACCTTAGAAATTCCAGATCGAGGATGGATTCGTTCAATCACCACTTATTTATTGAGTATCTATTATGTGGCAGCACTATTTTAAGGGCTGGAGGAACAGCAGGGAACACGTTCAGCGGCTGGTCAGCCTTTTGGGGCTGGATTGGGGCTCTGAGCCCAGCATCTGCACCCACCTGGCTCTTGATCAACTCGTCATCTCGCTGTATCTGCAGCACGTAGCCCGTCCGGCAGCTCACGGTGCACTGGGCGCCGTGGGAGCGATCACCACTGGAGCAGTTGAGAGAAGAGTTCTCCACAGCCAACTCCGGGCAGTCAATGGCCTCACATGTGAAGTGCACACAGCTGGAGAGGAAAGAAACAAGAGGGTGAGAGGGCGCTTCCTTGCAGGACCACTGCAAGCCAGCTGAACGGTAAAGGCCAAAGGCCTCGCTCTTCAAAATCTCAGGAGGCCAAGACTGAGGAGAAGAAGAGGAAACTGAGGGAAAGAAGGGGAGCTGGCTTGGGTGAGGAAAACTCTGGAAGCCATGGTCAGAGTTTATCATTAAGAGCACAAGTTGTGACTCGTGGGTTCAAATCTGGGCACCTGAAAGCTTCCTATGTCACGATGCTTCCAACCTTGCAGAGCCTCAGTGTTTCCATCTGTGAGCCAGGGGTCCTCATGATTACAGTAAATACTCACTGTGTTTCTTATCTGCCAGGCACCGAGTTGAATGAAGCCTCTTTATATTTTATAACAATATTCACTTTGGGGGTCATCATGAGAATTGAATGAGATGGGATTCAGAAAAAAGCCCAGAGCAGAATTCGCGGCACTTAGTGATAAAGGCACCCCGCGAACGGTAGCTAATGTTCTTAATGAACCTAGGTTCTGGAAGAGGTTATCTAGAAGGTGCGTAACTTTGAGCAAGGTACATCACCTCTCTGAGTTCGTGTAGTGTCAGATTCAGCCAACCCACAGGCTCGACTGAGGTGTCGAACGTAGAAGTCTTTAATAAACTGTAAGGTGATTTATGAATTGTTAGTAAGGCTGTACAGAAAGCATGTCTTGCGTGTTGCTGCAGCTGCTGCTCCAGTCTCTCTGCCAATTTGAATTCTACCTATTCTTCAAGTCCCCGGGTGCGTGTTCATTTCTACAGGACACTTTCCCTTTGTCCCTAGGTGAGCTCCCGCCATAGACATTCTGACCTCCTTTCTCTAAGGCTGGTGCGTCTCGCTTCATGCACTAAGAGCACAGATCCTGGGTGCGCCCACCAGTGCTAGTCCCCAGGGATGCGAATGGAAACAACATGACATCCTTATGCTTGGGGATCCTTTCCCCTTGTGCTACAGTTACACCAACACTCAGTCACATTCATGACGATTCATTGATTGCTTATATACATGAGCTCACTCCATCCTCACAACAACCCTATGAGCTAAGTGTTATTCATTTTACAGTTGGAAAAATCGGGGACCAGTGAGATGAAGTTACTTAAGTTCCCACCCAGATGTGTGGCTCCAAAGTCTTGTGGTTAACCTCTCCCCCACACCTGGGCTAGCACTTCCCTGAGGGTAGAGATACTGCCCGTCTCACCTTGGTACACTTCTCATCGGCAGTAAAAATGCCTTGCATGTAGTAGACGGCCCCTAACTAGAGAGAAAAAATGGTGGCAGCATCTCGCCACCATTTAACAGAGGTTGAGGTGTTGATCCCTAACACTGAAAGCTTCTGGGGGGCATTTTTCTTTACTTTTGCCTCTGTGACCCTGTCTACCCAACAACTGCCAAGCATCCAATAGGCACAGATGGCTAGATCTGTATCCAGAGCCTCGAGGCTTTCGTTTTCTTGTTTTCATCTAGGAGGAGTGCAAGGGGTAGGGGTGGGGCAGGCGGGGAAGGCAATTGGTAGTCAAACCAGCTTAAGAAAAAATCCCAATGTTTTTCTTGGTGCCAGTTTCAGGAGACACTGCTGAGGGTTTTACAGGAGCAGGGCTACTCACCCCTGTGCTCTGTGCCCTGCTCAGAGGTATGGAGAGAAATCAAGTGGGGTGACAGCGGGGAGGAGCTAAAAACCTCCAAAACACATCATAAGCACATTCACTTTTTTTGGTGTTGCTATTCGACCAAATTCACTTTTTGAAATACCCAGAAAAAAACAGCATTCGATTTAGGTCTCAGACCCCACAGCGACGTGGGCTTTGCACTCTACATGACCCCCTTCTGAAGGGCTGGGTGAGCAGATGAAGCGACACTCACTGAGACCTTCCGATTCTCTGCCCTCCTCCCTGCTCCTTGACAGCCTTGGCATCACGCCACATTGCCACACGGAGACCACGAAGAGACTGTCACTGTGGCGTCAGCACAAGGCTCTGACACCAAACAATGCATCTGTTCACATTGTGTAAGCGCTGGGGGAACAGCCACATGGTTCCAATTTAAGTAGATTTACTCTGTAAGCTACCAGCTCCCAAGCTGGTCTTCTGACCTGTGCCTCGCAGACTGGCTGTTCTCGCTCGGCACTCCTTGGGCTCATATCTGATGCTAACCCAGGGGACTCCGCAAGATCTTTCGAAAGACAAGGGATCTGGGCTTCTCTGGGCTCTGGGGCCAGCAAAGTGAGAACAGCCCTCCTTCCCATCCACCCACCCTCAACCCCGATTCTGTGCACATTACTGTTCTTCTTCCCAGGAAAAGGATAAACTGAAAAACTCAAGTTCCTAGAATGGAAAAAACACAGAGCTGAGCAATTAGGCAAATCTAGGCTCCAGTCCTGCTTTTGCCTTTTGTCAGTTGTTTGACCTCGCATAGTTATAAAACACCCTGAGCCTCAGTTTCCCCATCTGTAAAGTGGAGGTGATAAAATGATTTCTCTCTCAAGATTATGAACAGGCAGGGTGGCGTGCAGCCACTCATTCACCTAGTCAGCAGACTTTGCCTGGGGGCCTTGCTACATACCAGACACCGTTCAAAGTGTTGTGGATACAGCAATGAAGGGGACCAGTCAGATTCCTGGCACCTGTGTATTTGAGGAGGGAGGACATGCGCCAAAGAAGTGTTACTACATAAGCCCATTTCAGATAGTGAGGCTTACAGTAAGGGCCCCAAACAAGGTGAAATTATAGAGGGTGACTATTAGGTGGGGAAGGCAGGACACTATGTATGGAAGGGTCAGGGGAAGCCTCTACAAGGAGGGAACATCTGCACTTACACCTGGATGAAATGAAGGGATCAGCCATGCAAAGGTCAAGGGGCAGAGCAAGTTCCAGGCAGAGGCGGGAGCATGTGCAAAGGTCCAGGGCAGGCTGCAGCTCAGCATGTTTGCAGGACAGAAAGGCCGGTGAGTGAACAATGCTTTGGCAACTGCGCAGCTCTGCGAGAAGGTGGCCTGACTACTATGGTTCTTTCTGTGACAGAAGGAAAATACTCCCTGGACACGTGAGTGACCTGACCGAAAAGGTTCTCTGGTCGCATGAGTAAGGCGACGTTGGATTAAAGAGACCAGTCGGCTCTCTTTACAGCAGGGCTTCTCAGAATCCTGAGTGTCCTAAAGCACACTGTAGATTTCCAGAAGAGTCTAAGGCACACACCCTTTTGCAAAGCCTGATAACTGTTTTTCTTAGGAATAGCATCTTCCAGAACACACATGGGGGAGTCAGGCACCTCTACTTGTTCAGCACATCTGTCTGCACCTGGCCTGCAGACTTGAAAACAGAAAAAAGGGGAAGGGTGGCACTATGGGCTAGGCATTGGCTGCTGTGTTTTATCTGCATCTCCTTATTTGCATCCTTATGATAACGCCTTGAGGTACTATTATTATTCCCATTTCTAAGTCGAGGAGACTGAAAGAGTTTAAATTGTGTCCAAGAGCACTCTGTGTAGACAGAACTCAAGCAGGGATCTGCCTGCCAGTCCCCCAACTCCCTGCTCCTTCCTTTGCTTGCTTTCCAGATAGTCAGAAAGGGTTATGTGAACACACTGCCCAAAAATGATAAACACTGCCCCGACTACCCCTCCCAAATAACTCCCCGACACAGCCCTGTCATTTCTGAAACACGAAAACAAAAATTAAGACAAGGAAAGCAAAACAAAAGAAAAGCCTCTGGCTTCATAAAAAGGATAAATAAATAAATGGGGTAGGATGTAATACCACTGATGGACAGTCAATAAAGATAATAAAATAAAAGGAAAAATAAAGATGCTGTTTGAAAGGGAGGGGCGTGGTGGATCAGAGGGATGGGGGAAGGGACACCGGTAATTTATGGATGAAGTTCCCACTTCTGGGCAAAGCTGGAGACCCCTCTCCCACCCCGGAGGCGGAGATAATCAGATACTTATGAATTTTCTTTTCGTTTCTTTTTATCTATATTTTATTTACTTACAGACACAAGTTCCATATGGAAGGAAAACCTTAAGCGATCCCACAGCCAAGGCTCCACTCCCAGTTGGAATGGCCCCAATCATGCATAACAGAGGATGCTTGGGTCATTCCAGAACCAGGCTGGAGAAGGCCAGAAGTTAAAGGGCGGACGAGGGCGCCTCTCCTGGCTCTGCCCCTTGACTCATGGCTTAGCCCCTGTGCCCTGCTCTTTAGCTGCAATCATGCCATGGGAAGTGGAGACAATAACAGGCAGGTTGTTTACACATCATTCTGATCTGCCCAGATGCCGAGGGCAAAACACACAGCATGCTCAACACTGGAAAGTGAAGGGGAAAATGCTCTTGGGGCAAAAGCTGCAGGGGCACTTGAGAAATGAGATGCACACAGAGTTACCCCCATGGGACTCCCTTTTCTGCTCAGAAATGGGGTGCCTGGGGGAAGTGACCCTAAAAGGCTCTTCTGCCCTGGAATTCTAGAAGCCTGTGATGTGGTGGGATGGAAGGGGGGTTGTGCAGGGTGGAGGTGCAGGGCCAGGGGCCTGCAGGGTGCAGGATGACGATGAGAATGGCAGGGTGACCTGGGAGTGCCTGGCAGGAGGGCATGTGTCCAGCCAGGGCACCAGTTCTCCACAGCACCTCCAGGTTGCCTAGTGGAACTGAGGGCCTGGTGCTTCTACCCCTGATGTATTTAAGATAAAGAATTCTGTTTTTTAATATAACTCTTCTGCTATTTAGTGGTTGGCAAGTAATTAAAGAAAATAACTAATGAGGACCAAACAGACGCAGGTGGGCTGGCCTGCGGGACAGCAGTGTTGAAACCTCCGATGCAGAGGAGAGAGCTTTGCCCTAGAAGCCCTGAGAACTGGATTGCAATGCTGGTGTTGCCCTTAATAGCTGGGTGACTTTGGGTAACTCACTTCCTTTGCCTGGACCCTAGATTTCCCATCCTCAAATGAGGAAGCAGAAGCAGAGAATCTCTTAGGGCTCCCCAGCTTCCAGGGGTCCTGGTTTCATGAGGACAAAACAATAGAAGGATATCATTCCAGAGCCCTCTGGAATGAGAAGAAACGGGCTTTGATCATCCCAAGTGCTGGCCGGGATGTGGACAGGCAGGAACTCTCTTGCATTGATGGGGCTAGACATTTGGAAGAGTCAAGCAGGATCCAGCACAGTCAAAGACACACACGTGCTTAGGCACAGCTGTCCCATTTGCAGGCACATCCCAGACCAGCGACCCCCTGCAGATGTTCTGAGAGGTGCTGATCCCTTCGGGCTGGGGACACTGGGTGAGCATGCAAATGGCAATCTGAGGCCTGTGGTCTCTGACCATGAGCAGCTTCATTTGGGGGCTCCATATCTTACATATGAATTCCCACATATTCACCGAAGAGGGTGTTCCATGCATGGGCTCCTATCAGTGCACAGACCCTAGGAAGTCTTGGCTCCAACCTGTAGGTGCCCCTCACGCCTCACTTCACTCCAACTGTGAAGTCCACCCTGGTTAGAAGGAGTTAATTTGGCCAAATGAAGAATTTGTTTCTTCCTAAAGCTGGCCTTCTAAAAGTTAGCTCCTTACCAGAACTGCCCATCTCTGGCATGGAGAAAGTGGGAAGAGTTTAAGGAAAGAATGCAAAATATAAAAGGGGAAAGAGAAGGAAGGGGGAAGGAAGGAAGGAAGGAAGGAAGGAAGGAAGGAAGCGGAAAGGGAGGGAGGGAGGTTAACTGTCTAAACACAAGGCCCACTGGATTTTTTTTAATAAACTGCTCCATCTCTGATTAGAACCATAAAGATAGATAGAGGCAGAGAGAGAGGGGGAGAAGGAGAGGGAGAGGCAGAGAGAGAGGGGAAGAAAGAGAGGGAGAGGGAGAGAGAGAGACACACACACACACACACACTAGAGACCCCATTCATGATGGTCCTTCTCATTGAAGAAGCCCCGTAGCTTGCCCTTCGCCATCACTATGCCCTGCCCCTCCATCTTTCCTTCTTCCCCTTAACTAGGTGTGGAGTTGGGGTTTGGCGAGAATTCCACAACTGGACCTCTCATCAGAAACCTGACCTTGTTTTCTCGGCCCTCGGAATTCCTCCCAGGCACTGCCTGGGAACTGGGGACCCCTGGATCTAGGTCAGCACACACCACCTGGATTGATTTTGCTGCAGTGGTACTTCCAGATAGAACGTTCCTCCCAGGAAAAGAGAAAGAAAATGAGGAAGAAAAATAGGGGTGAGTGAGGATGAGATAGGGGAGGACAGCGAGGAGAGAGGAGGGGGAGCAAGGAAGAGAACAGATGGGGGAGGAAAAGGGAGGGGAGCAGAAGAAAGGTTGTGGGTGGCAGCGTGAGGGGAGGGAGAACAGCACCTCCAGCACCTGGGAAATAGCTGGGAGTAAAGTGGGATGTTTCTACTACGCCAGCTGAAATCTGCTCTATAAAAGGTGATGTCATTTACCTTGGTGTTTTTCGGAATGAAGAAAAACATCTCGTGGCTTTTTTACATTTGTTGCTTATTTTTCTTTTCTTCCCTCCTGGTTTGTTTGTTTTAATTCATTGACACATTTGCACAGTCCAGCCCGGTTGGGTAAATGCCTCTTCAGCTACCCAGGAGCAGCTGTTGTCCTTTTTCCTCCTGGGGCATTCAGGAGGGGTTCCTGGTCCTGCAGCCTCAGCCCTGGGGGCTCAGCTTGTCCCAGCCCTGTCTAAGCTCAGGGCCAAGCCAGCCAGCACCCTCGGGGCTGTGTCTCCAGCAATTTACTCAGTTTCACTGACTAAATGCTCAAATGTGAGCAACTGCGAAAAGTCCTCTTCTCTCCTAGGTATGCCTTGCTCTGGTGTGCAGGACATGGCTTTTAGAGGCTGACAAAGTAAGGATTGGCCTCAGACAACCTGGATGGCCTTGACTCACTCTATCTGTTCATACCTCCCAGGACAGATAATGAAATAAGATAATCAAATACCAAACATCGACTCTTTCCTCTTCCTTCTTGTCCCTCCTAGCTCTTGGGAATCACAGACTGTTCAAAAGGGAAGAACCATGAAACACATCATATCCATTATCATTTCATGATGGAGAAACTGAGGCCCAGTGAAGAGTGACCAGTTCACCATCCTACAACCAGTCAGACAGGACAATGCTTTGTCCCCATTCCATGTACTTCCACGAGTCAACAAATACTCAATAAATACTTATCGACTGGTTTGTTTCCAAGGTTAAACACTTCCTACTGTTTACTTCGGACACAGGAACTGTTCATTAGGAATTCAAAGAAGTCAGTGCTGGCCTCAGTCTGTCGGCCTGCGATGGTGCGGGTGGCTGGGTAAGGACGGAAAGCATTGTGGAAAGGTCGAAGGATTTGCATTTCCCATCTGCATTGTTTCTCTGGCTTCTGAGAATTAAGTTATTTTTACAGCCCGGAGAGGCAGGAATGAAAAAGCCCTCTTAGGGTGAAATGTAACAATGAGTGATATCTAAGGAGCTCTTTGGCCTCCGAAGGATTGCAACAGACTTTGCACAACAGAAGCTAGAGACAGTGGGTGCGGAGCAAGGCGGGTTTTGCAACCACCTTTTGTATCCTCTGCGGTAGCAGGGGCGTGGGAAAGGCCGACAGCCCCTTCCTCGCTCCCCTTTCTGTGCTCCCAGGTACACACGGTGGGTCTGATTGCCTTTCAGGGGGCCTGACTCTAGGGGAGCCCATCGAGACTCCGACTTTTTCTCCTTCTGGATCTCATTAAACAAACACGAGAGATGCTATGTGACTCTGGACCAGCACTTCCCCTTTGGGGGCCCTGGAATTCTAGAGGGTAACAAAAGAGTGTGGACACTTTGGATGTACTAGATGCTCTCTGAGGCCTCTCCCAGCTGAGACTCTGAGTCCTTTACATGGAATTCCGGGCTGAAAAGCACCACCATCGTATGGAGACAAATGTTCTTTATTAATACATTATCTCTGTGGGGTGCCTAATTATTTAACCCTCAAGACCACCCCTTGGGGTAGATATTACCATCCTTTTTTTTTCTTTCCAAAATAGAAAACTGAGACTCAGAAAAGTGACTTGTTCATGGACACACAATCAAGAAAGGGAGTAGATTCAGATCCAGTAAGCGCATCACCAAAGATCATAGTCTTTCCAGAAAACATCTTCCTCTCTCAGCCCCAAACTGGGTACATTAACTGACGCCAGGTCCAAAGCCCTGAGGAAATGATGTTACACTGTGGAAAGGCAAGCTCTCAGGCCACCGGGGGGACCTCGGGAGCCAGGCGTAGGATGACATAGTGATTTCACCCACCACTGAAATACACAGTGAACTGGGATGAAACAAATCCCAGTCCCCCTGTATCCCCCTCAACTTAGGAGGGTGATGCCTCCTGTCTGTGTGTTACTCAGGAAGCAGAATATTTTCGTATTCCAGAGCTGGAAGACAGCTCACCCACCAACCCTCTCTTTGTTCACATGAGGGGGACCTTGAGGCCCAGAGAGGGAAAGTGATATTCCCAGGGTCGCCCTGCAAGCGGCTGTCAGCCCCGGGATGGCAAGCCCGGTGAAGGAGGTCATCTTTCCACCACACATCCCTCCCTCACCCTGAAATTCAGACACATGTGGGCCTCCTGGGCTCAAAGGCAGAGCCGATCGGAGAGCAGAGATGGAAAAGGGAGACACAGACCGCCCAGGTCCCAGAATTCCTCCATCCCACTTGGCTACCAAATGGGCCGGGGTGCCTTACCTCTGCACGGCAGAGCTGTAGGTCTCCCCTCTCTGGCAGCTGCTCAGGGTGACGGGGTCAAAGTTGTCGAAGGAGCGCAGGGCCACCCCCGAGATGGCGACCAGGGGCGAGCTGAAGCTCACACGGACCGCCTGGCTGTGGTAGAAGGGTTGGCTGAGGTCATGGGCCACCGGGATAATCAGGGGATTGTTCCTGCAGCTCAGGACGTGCAGGCCTGTCAGGGGAGACAGAGGGCCGGGGGCCAGGCTCATTACTCAAGGCCAGTCACGCCCTCCCCAACGGGCCCTTCCCGAAGCCCCCAGACCCTTTCATGTCACTGCACAAAAGCACCATTGGGTGGCCGGTGGGGATTTCGAGTTTGATTGAAAGTTTCTTTGTCTGCCTTTTTTCCTTGGTTCCAAATCTTTCCAACCCCCTTGCCTCCCTGCCCCCTAAGCTTTCCCTTCACCTAGCGCCCAAAGCCCCTCTCCTCCCCCAGAGGGCTACCCCTCAGCCAAGCATCACCGGCCCTCACCTCCCTCCCACGTCGCCTGAGGGCTCGGACGGTCCGGGCTGCTAGTTTGCAGACCGCCTTCCCAGAAATAATTCACAGCAAGAGGCCATTCCTGTGGGAGGCGGTAACCTACTCTCATTTTGAACCTAGGAAACCAGGGGCAACCCTGTGATGAAGTAGGAACCTGTGACCAATCTGCAGACAGGAGAAGGAGAATTGTGAGCAAGAGGTGGCTTTCCGGAGGGACGTGAAACAGCCAGGGGTAGAAAGTCCAAGTGGCATCCAAGCTTCCCTCACTCAAAAGCCCTCGGTACTTTCCAGAACAGGGAAGGACTCCCCAGGCTTCCAGACAGCAGGGAGAGGGGCAGGGAGAAGAGGCACATCCAGCAGAAGACAGAAGGGAATGGTGCAATGGGGTGGAGAGGGTGAAGTGGACGCTGCCTTTGGTATTGGTGCAACTTGGTTCCATTTTTGCTTTAGCCACTTCCTTATTCTGTGACTCCGGCAAACCCCTAAGACTCAATTTCTTCATCCAAAAAAAAAAAAAAAAAAAAAAAGATGGATAATCCTGAGCACATCCTGGCAGGGTTGCTAGGTCAGGATGTGAAGCTCCCAATTCATCAGCCACCCGCTTCTCAACCCACTCTCTCAGAGCTGCAAAGCCTCTGCAGGGCATGTCAGGATGCTGGGGACAGAAGATAAGGACACAATGGAGAGGGATAGGGATACATGGAGGTCTCCGGCATCACATAGTGTGGTCTAAGGAGCTTCTGTGGAACTGAACTTTCCCGCACTCCACTGAACACCCTCTGCTCCAAGCCTGACTGTGGTCTTCTCTGCCAGGACAACTACGAAAATATTTGCTTCCCACTTCGGGAAATTTCTCAGGAATCCAGATAAGTCTGGAGGGGTTTTCTTTCTCTCCTTTATTAATATGTTCCCCGCCCCGCTTGCCTTTAAATGAGTTAAATAAGTAAACATCAAAACAAAACAAAAATACCCTCCTTCCTCCCTTGGGTTCTGCTTGACCCTAGAATGACCCCATGCCTGCTTGCTTCCCAGGGGTCTTTGAAATGAGCAGCTCCCTGTGGAAGGGTGTCCGCCTGGAATTCCAAACCCTGGCATGGCTGCCCAGAGGTCTGCTGGAAAAGGGGAACTGGAAATGTGGGAGGAAGTAATAGGACTTCATTAGTGCCAGGTCTTGTGTTAGGCACAGGTGACAACAGTCTCAAGGAATATCTCCTTGACTATGTTGCTCTGATTGTAAGTGGCATCACTGTCCCCAACGTGCCTAAGAGGAATGTGAGACTCGGAGTCAGGTATGAGGAGTCAAGAAAATTGCTCACATTATTAAGGTGAGTGAGAGGCAGGGGTGGGATTTAAACCTAGAATGTCAGCTCTAGAGCAGGGCCTCTTTCCTGTGTACCACGGCTCCTGTGGGGATGCAGAGGTGGGGTGGTCATGTGACAACCCCAGCCCTCGTCCTCCCTCTTTATCCTGATTCCTCGCCAGCCTCCTACTTCTGAATCTGACCCTTTCTCATCTCTACTGCCATGGAAAAGTCTGAAGCTTATGCTGGACACACACTGGCACTTTGGGGACATTCACAGTCACCTCTGGCTATAGAGTAAAGAGCAGGGGGCTAATATTCTGAACACCTGGCTACTCTACGCTTCCTGGGTACCACCATATAACCCCATCTCTCAGTGTTATTCTCTGGGTCTTGGGTGCTGACACACTCAGTGGGAAACGGCCTTTGCCCAGGCTTCCCAGGGTCTTGTGAGGACCACATGGGATGCCTGAGGTTAGAGGTGTCTGGCAGAAGAGTGCTACTGAAGGGGCAGACTTTCATACTGACCCCTCATCCTCATACCTGTCAGACTCAGACCTCTCTAGGTACACAAACACGCCCTGATCTGAAGGCAATCAGAATGGCAGAGAACAATAAAGAACTAAGGGGAAGGAAGAGCTCATTCTCAGGTGACCCTCACAACCGCCCATGGGCAGAGCAAGTCAGGCCCGAAGGGGATGCTCACCTAGATCGTGGCTCTGATCTTTGGTATCGAGTAGCTGGACGCTGATGGTTTCTTGCCTTTGGTCCCCATAATAGGTCCCATCAGTCACCAGGTGGACAATGACAGCTGCGGCAACCATTGGCTGAGAAAAGTATGCCTGAAATGCACATGACATCAGAGGGTCACTTGTGCCCTCCGTCACATGGTGGAGAAGCAGCCACAGAGAGGGCATTTCAAGGAGAAGGTTCTATTTCAAGAAGTGGACTACTTGTCATGGGCCCATGATGGAAGGAGGGAGGCAGTGAAACCTCGTAGGGAATAGCACAGACTCGGAGGTCAGAAACTGTTCCAGTGTCAGCTCTGCTCTGTTCAGGATAGTCCTGTGCGATGTTCAGTGGTGGCTGTGCTGTTCTGGGCCTACGTTCCCTTATCCCCAAGTGGTGGATTAAGTAAATAGCCACATCACAGGGTGACTGTGAGGCTCAGGAAGATGATGGGAGTAGAGTATCTGGCACACGCTAAAACCACAAAAAAATGGTACTTATTTAACTTGTTGCTTCTCCATGCTAACCTCTGTACCAGGCACTGAAGAGACAAAGCTAATAAGACATGGCCCTTGCATTTCTTCAGACTATGGCTTCAGAGTAGGTCAGTGACATGCAAATCAAAATGCAACGCAACCCACAATCCTTAGTCAGGAAGATGGGCCTGTAGACAGCTCAGCAATATCATGCGACAAGTGTCATCCAACAGCTGACCAAACATGTACAGGACTGGAAGGAAGAGAATAGTCACTGTTTTCTGTGGGGATCAGTAAGTATTTCAAGGAAGAGAAGACAATTTTTAAAAACCTGGAACAATCAATAGGAGGTTGCAGGAAGACAAAGGTATCCAAACTCTTGGCCAAAATAAGAATGACCTGGGGATATTTCACGGCAATTAAAGGATTCCATCTTAGAAAGCATCCCTGTCCTTAAAACGAACACCCTCAGTGGGTGAACAAACCATGTTGAGAAAAGGTCATGGGAGTCAGTGCTCCTGGGGGCCACTCCTGGACATTCGAAGGCTCTCGAAGCTCTGGCTTACCCGGAGCCAGAAAGTGGTCTGTGCCAGCTGGGAGTATGGATAGCTGATGGTGCAAGGATACCAGGCATGCTGGGAAATGCCTTCACTGAGGTCGATCACCTTGGTTCGACAGGCCTGGGGAAAAAAAAAAAGAAAAAAACAAATGTTGGAGAAGGTCGCAGAGGCCCACTTAAATTCAATGTGACAAACCTTCACTATCCACATATTTTGTTCTTGGCGCTGCAGGAAGAAACATGGATAAAGTGATAAGATTCTATTCCAGGAGCCCACATTCTAAGGTAGAAGAGAGACATCTTTACCGCTATTAAGAAAGGAACAGATGGCAAGTTTTGGTGGCAGAGGTGATAGAGTAATTCCCATGGACACAAATCCCAGAGGAGTTGATATTGGAGTTAGGTGAGAAAGAATAGGTTAGAGGAGGAAGGACACTGCAAGTAGAGGGAACCGAAGCAGAGGCTCAGAGGAAAGCAGAAACCAGAGTGGTTAAATTGTGATAAACTGCCTGGAATTATCAGAGCTTGAAGAAAGTGGCTGAGGAGCTGGAGAGCTCATAGCCTCGTGAATACCAAGCAGAGTTCTGTAGAACAAATCTGGAAATTGTGCTCAGCACTATATCAATGATAGAGCAAAGACTAAGCTCTGCTTATAAGCATTTGCTTTCCCCCCCAAAAAAAAATCTGTTCCACCATTTCATATATATATTTATATAGATATAATATATAATATATATAAACATATATAGGCAAACACATACACATATTCATTTTCAATGACAGACATACCAAGTGGGGTTAAAAGAAACACAAAGCCTGTATCGACCAACAGAATTCTTCAAACTGAGGGGTTTCTTGTATATTCAAATGTCATTTCATTCACTGGTTCATTCATTCACTCAAATACTATTTATTGAGTAACTGCTATTTGCCAAGCACTCTGGGACAAGACAGATGCTGAGGAGCTTAGAGTGACAATGTGTACAACTATTCATCAAGCAATCACAAAGAGATACATCACTGTGAGCTGTAGAACAGAAAAGCACTATGACGAAAAAGGTTAGGAAGAGCTGAGCTGTTCTTGAGATTGGTCAGAATTTTTGCAAAAAGTCACCTCAAATTAGGGATTTTCCTCTGAGCTCTAATGTGGCTCCTCGCTCCAAATTTCCCTGTGCCTTTGGACCTGTCATTCCACATTGGCAGATCTCAATCTACTCAGGAAGTAAGGCTGACCTAGGGAGGCTCAAGATAGTCAAGGATCAAAACTATCCATTCCAGCACTATCTGCAGTAGCAGAAGACTGGGAATAGTTTACATGCTCATCTGTTGGGAAAGGAATGCATAAAGTATGACATTCACATAATGGGATTCTATAAGCAAAAGAATGTTAAGTGGACTGAATGGGGTTCATAGACGGGGATGATACCGACAGCGTTTGACCCCTGTTCAGTGTGGGTCCTGGCCAAACAAAATAAAATGGAAGCCCCACTTATGAGTTCATAGACTTCAACACAGAGGGACTGCTCAGACATAACACTGAGTGAATTAAAAGGAACAAGACACACGAACATCAGGATGCCATTTATAAAATCACGCAAAGCAAGACTTTCCCTATGGATTCAGATAGATGAGAGTAAAAAAACATTTCAAGTGGAGTGGAATAGTTACCTATCAAATTCCCTAATCAACATCAAGATGTAAGACACGACTGCCGTGTCATCTACAATTGCAAGCATCAGTGTTTTAAATTTTTAAATAATTTTTTTTGTTTGTTTTGCAGTAATTTTTTACTTTGCAAGTAAACTTGCAAAGATAATTTCAGGAGTTCCCTATACCCTTCATCCAGTGTCCCTTAAATGTAAATATCTTCATCAATCTGTTCTTGAAACCTCCAGTAAAGAAAGAAAGTTGCTTAACCAGCTATAGAGAATCACACACATTGTCACTCTTGGACAAGCTGGCTTTGGATTAAGGAGACCTGGTTCTGGTCCGAGCTCCCTCAAAATGTGATGTCTAATTGTGGACTAGTTATCGTGCCTCTTTGGACCTCAGTTTATCTTTCACATTTGAATGGATTGGGTCATAGGATTTCAAGGTGTCATCGATGGATTCCTATGGTTTCTTGGAAGTGTCAGCCCGGGGTGGCGGGGGCTGTCAGAATGTGGGAAAAATCTGCTTAGTTTCTGCTCCACTGTTTCAACCAGAGCATCATCTGAGCATCATCTGTTTTATATATCAAGCTGCCTTGTAATGTTTCATTTAAGGAAAGAGCTTCACTGTTTTAAAAACATTAAAAAGTATTGAAACTTGTTCACTGCCAAAGTTCCCCTTCCTACTCCCCAAGGCATCCGTGGGTCCTGGGAATACAGCACTAGTTTCCCCGAATGTCACAGGTAACTTCTTAAGGAGAGTCAAGTTGCCAAGAATCAACCATCTCATCGGCCAGGAATTAGGTGATGGCTTCAGTTATTCACATCTCTGGAAGCCTAATACCCAGGAGACGATGGGTAAAACACAGTAACTTTAATGGGCTGGAAGATGTTTTCCAGTTTATTTACTTTTCTCAAAAACAACTGGGACCCAGCTCAGGCAGATCCGCCAGTGGATTGTGTTACATTTTACAACAGTGCGAGACTTTGCATAAACTATCTATGGCATTTGAAATCCAGGCCAGCAATTCGACATGTATTATTTTGGAATTCTTTCTTCTTGTGTTCTTAGCTGCCTGTCCCCCAGCAGAGCGTGGTGGAGGACATCTTTGGAGGGCAGAGGAGGGTGGGGAAGGGGGGCTTATCTCTTCATCTACAGCATTCGCAGTCAGAGAAGTCTCCACGTGAACAAAGTCCTTATTGCTTAACTGCAATGTCCTCTTATCTGTTATTTCTCCTTCTATCAGCACTCAACAGGGCTTCAGAAGATGGCATCGCTGTTATTTTACCCTCCTGTTTTCCTACTTAAGGTTTGTGTTTGTTTCAGGCTGGCTGGGATCCTGACCAGGGACAGTCAAAGCAGATCAGAGAGGAACAAACAAATCCAGCTGAACCTTTGCCCAAAGCCTCAGTGGATCTTAAAACCATCCGTGTTCCTGGGGAGGTAAGGGAAGGCTGCAGGGGAGCAAACACTCAACGTGCCTCCTGCTTTTATGGACTCCGCATGAAAGTGCTCACTCAGCAGTCATTTCTTGAGGGCGTAGGGCACTCTGGGCTCAAAGCACTGAGAGAAAAAAAATGCCTTGCCCATGACCATGAGGTTGGTCACCAAGAATACAAGTGTGATCCCAAGGTAACTAATTCTATCTGGAGGCTATGCTTTTACCCACCTTCTTTCATGCACCTTCCACAAAAGCAAATCCAACTCCGTGAAGCATTACTGAGCAAAGTAGATTTCACTGAACATTTTGTTGGGGAGCAAGCAGGGGAGCTACATCGCATACTGCAGGTGGACTCAGGCTCTCACGTTGTCACCCCAAGTCCCTCCAAGTCCATTGGCTCTCCCCAGTGTCTTCAGGGTCTCTGGTTCCAGGGACCTTCCCAATTCTCCCAACCTTCTCCGCCAACATGCATATCTCCTTATGCTCTCCCCAGGTTCTCTACTCGGGCAGACACAAATCCTTCCGATGCAGCTGAAGGCTCCATCTGGCCTCCTAGTCCCAGAGATGCCAAGGGGTTGAAGGCAGTAAACTTTTTACCCTCTTTGTCACACTAGTGTGAACAAAATCTGATTCCTCCCTTCACATCGCTCACTACCTTTAAGGCCCATCCAGGGGGCTCTAGAAAAACCTCTTGCCTCTAGGTTTCCGGTTCCTTTAGGGAGAGACAAAGGGGGTTTCCTGGAGCTGAAATCTGTCTTTCTGCTCACTCGCATGTTCATTGCAGCATTATTCACAACAGCCAAGAGGTGGAAACAACCTAAAGGCCCATCAACAGATAAATGAAGAAATAGATGTGGTGTATACATACAATGGACTATTATTCCTCCTTAAAAAAGAAGGCAATCCTGCCCTGTGAGGCAATTCGAATGAACCCTGAGGCCAGTATGCTAAGTGAAATCAGGCAGCTACCAGAGGACAAATACTCCTGGATTCCCCTTAGATGGAGGGTGGAATGGAATCAGAGTGGAATGGTGGCTGCCAAGGGCTACGGGGAGGGGAAAAGGGAGTTTCTAAAGACCAGGCATAGTTTCCGTTAAGCAAGATGACTAAGTTCTAGAGGTCTGCTGTACAACAGTGTACCTATAAGTGACAATACTGCACTGGACACATCAAAACCCGCCACAAAGGTAGGTACCTTATTGTTTTGTCATGATAAAATGAAATACAACAAATATTGTTTTGAATGACTCAAAGATTGATGGT
This sequence comes from Cynopterus sphinx, assembly GCA_030015415.1. Taxonomy (NCBI): domain Eukaryota; kingdom Metazoa; phylum Chordata; class Mammalia; order Chiroptera; family Pteropodidae; genus Cynopterus; species Cynopterus sphinx. The sequence goes on along the minus strand of CM057385.1, from coordinate 116,598,400 downwards.
CACTGAAGGAATGAATGAATACACTAATAAGTAAATGATCCAGTAAAGGGGGGGAGGGAAGTTTGTATAATGTTGCTAGGCACAGAGCAAATGTGGTTGCGTTGGCTGGCACCCCCACTTAGGGCTTGTCAGGGTTGGAGGAGGGATTCCCCAGCATCTTCTTGATTACTTCATGGGCGGAGAACTCAGGTCCCTTTGTCCAATTTACTTGTGAGCAGCTCTTCCCAACCGCCAGGGAGGAGATAGCTGGCTGTACTTCCTCCTACTCTTTGTGGGAACTTGAACAGGTTCCCTCCTGAGACTGTTACTTTTTCAGTGCTCAAGGAAGGCAGGTAGGTGTCTTCACAACATAAGACAAGTGGCAAAGCTGTTATGAAAATATAACTTTTCATGCCTTTTCCTCGCCTATGTTCTGCATCTCTCAACCCTATTTTTGTTGGGTAGAATAGCTTCTCCAGTGAGACTTCTCCCTCTTCTCTCAAGGATTCACAGAGCAAAAAACAGACAGGAATTCTGGTGCCCATGCCTCTCTCTCCTCCAGGAGGCCCAGCCTCAGGTTTCAGATGGGAGCTGAGCAGGTCACTGGCTCTCACCACCACTTAGCACCTGCAGGGACCAAGAGGCAACCAACCACTTTCTCCCTTGGCCTTGAGGGGAGCTGCTTATCTTTAGACCAATCTCTTAAACCAGCGGTCCCCAACCTTTTTGGCACCGGGGACCGGTGCTCCTATGAGAATCTGATGCCTGATGATCTGAGGTGGAGCTGAGGTGATGATGCTAGCTCTGGGGAATGGCTGCAAATGCAGATGAAGCTTTGCTTGCCAGCCTGTTGCTTACCTCCTGTTGTGCAGCCTGGTTCCTAATAGGCCACTAGTTCCACAGACTGGTACTAGTCCATGGCCCAGGGGTTGGAGACCCCTGCCTTAGACTCTCCATCATCTTCAGTTATATCTATCCTTACTTCAGTAGCACCCATGGGAAATGGAAGACTTGGGTCGGTTCTGGCTGTGTCACTTATTAGCTGGACATCTCTCTCACACTCAACTTCCTACCTGTGAACTATAGCAGTTGTAATGAATGACCTCTATGTGCCCCAGGTGCTTATGGACTCCCACAGTAATAATACCCATCAGGGATCTCTGTCACAATATCATTACATCCTCACATTTACTCTGAGAGGTTGGAATCATCATCCCACTTTCCTGATGAGAAAATGAGGCACAGAGGCTTTAAATAACTCTTTCAAGATCAAATACACAATTGTGTGTGACAGCCAGAAGTTGGAACTTATTGCCTCTGGTTCCATGTTCTGTGTATTCTCTCATGAAGCACCACAATTGTGACTTTTCTTGGTGAAAACCTCCCCTTCCTCTGATGGAGGAGAAGGCATCGATGACCCCTCCCTTGGCCTCCAGTTACCACATGCTCTCCCTGCTCCAAAGGTCCCCATAATTAACTTTCCAAAGTGAAAAACTGATCAGATCACTGTGCTACTTATCATTCCTTCCATGGCTGCCCATGGACCACAGGATGGAAAGTTTACTAGACACAGCTGGTCCCTGCCTTCACTGCCAGCCGTTTTCCCTCCATGGGCCCCAGGCAGGTGTCTACATATGTACCCAGTGGTGCTCCCTTCTCACCGGACGATTCCTTCTCCCACATGCTGTGGCCTCTGCTACCACGAATGATGCTCGTGCCCAGACTTCTCCCTGCAACCCCCCACCACCAACTCTACTCCAAAGCACTGGATTGACCATTTTGTGAAATACTACACATACTTCAAAGCCAGTTTCAAATATCACTCCTCCTCTGAAAGCCTTTGCTCACTCCCAAGCAGAATTAATTGCTCTCTCTTATGTGTCCATATAGTTCTTTACACATACCTTGGTTACAGCACTTGTCAAGTTGGATTATAGTTGTTTAGAGACCAGTCTTATCCCTTTAAACTCTGAGGCCCTCTAAGGTGAGAATCATGTTTTATTTATCTTCAAATAAATCCTAGCAGATGGCCAAGCACAGAGGACACACAGGTTCTCAATGAACAACAATAAAAACAGCAGCATATATCGAGTGTCTGTTCTATGCTGGACAGTTTTAAGGAATCCATATGTGCTCAGCCATTCATGGAATCCTTTTGACAACTCTGTGAGGGAGGTACTATTATTATACTCATTTTATGGATAAGGACATTGAGGTTCAGTGATCTGCCTGCCTAAGGTCCTACAACCAGTTAGCAGTACCCGGATTCAAATCCAGGTACAAACCCAGCCCACACTCTTAACTGTCAATGCGAGGTTGAAAAGGTCCTGCCTTCATATCTCCAGGGGCTGTGACAGAGGATGGACTGGCGTTTCTCCTTGCTGCCTTCTCTTGGGCACCTGAATAGAAGCTGCCTCAGCAGACCAAAGCAGGACCGTCTAGGTCTGCCCTGAGCAGGGCTACGTAGTGAGAGCCCTGCATGGCCAGCTAAAGGGCGTGCCTCCTAGAACTGGCTCAGTTGCTTCCTTCCTTTGACTTGCATCCTTCCTACTTGCAAAAGGATAAAGTAAGATGAATGCCCAGAAGGCTTTTCAGTTTGATCCTTTTGCTGGCTTTTGATTTCTAGCCTCTTCCTAGTGACTGCTGCTGAAGAAAGTGTGGACTCTGCAATGAAGGGTGATCATCCTGTTGGCCTCTGAGTTGACTCATGGATCTCATGTCTCTGACACTCTGAGATGGAAAACTAATTTCAAAGCCATTTTTTTCTAAGACAACCAGAGAATAAGATAAAAGTTTACCGCATCTATTTCGGCAATGTGTTTTCTGGTTTTTGTTTTGTTTTATTATTTGTTTGTTGTTTTTGATACATGACGCAAAAGCGCTTGAAGATCATCCCCCAGAGCTCTGAGAGCACTGGATTTGAGCTGCAATGGCCCTCGATATGTGATTCCAGCTGTCATATCTGATAGATAGATGGTAACAGAGCCCAGTGGGGAGGAGAGAAACAGGCTCAAAGGTATGCTATAAGCTCCTCTGGGATGGGCTAGAGTATCTAGCGGTGGTTGGGGCTGCCCATACTGACAGAGCAGAGGCCCCAGGACTTGAGGACGCGCATCCGCTCCATGCACTGCCAGCCACTACATCCAGCACCCGCCACCAAACCCCCTCCTTTGCCGACGACTGCTTTCAATTAGAGGAGTTAACGATGTCTTGCTTTCAAAGAGTTTTTTAAACCCAGTTTATCTTCCACCCACACACGACGTACACAAAGGCGGGGAGATAGAGGGAGAACAGGGGGAGCAAGAGTTCTGGTATTTTCCCACACAGGGGAGATGCCATGAGGTTTCTATTGAATTTCACTTTTACAGATTTACATGCCCTTTTGTCAATCACAGGCGGGAGGAAGTGCTTGTCAAACCTCTAGCCCATCCTCTCCAATTTCCTCTTTCAACCAAAGGGACTTGGGAATAAGCCTCATGAAAAAAAAAAAAAAAAAAAAGAGGAAAAGGGATGTGGGGGGGAGTGTGGGGTTCATACTGACAACACACACACACACAAGGCAGTGTTTCCCAATGTTTCTACTTAGGCCACATTTTAACCTCAACCTTACAGGTCCAGTGCCAACTTATTTTCCCAAGAATTGCAAGGTTGCAAGAGGGGCAGAGTTCCTTGATATGACAACTGGAGGGAAAGCCTGCTGGCAGGCAGCGCGTCAGACCGGGCTGTAAAGGGCCCAGAGAGATGGGAACATGGTGTGGCTCAGGTAGGATAAAGCCCCCTCTGTAAAGTCGGAGTGGCTGGTACCAACAGAACACATCGCACCCTCTTCAGTGGTCCTACGTGAGAGGGAAAGGGCACCAAGCCTTGAAGACGGCTGACCGGGATGGCTGCTCCCTGTGTGTTATCTCATCTGACTCTCATAGCAACCCTAGAGGTAAACATTTTTGTCCCCACTGTAGAGATAAGAACTCCGAGGTTTGGAAGACATTGGCTTAGGAGTCAAAGCCAACTGGTCTGACTCAAAGTCCATTCTCTTCCCACCCTGGGACTTCCCACTAACTCTTGGTCATGTCCTTTCTGCAATGCATTTGCATTGCGGTTTCTTGTCTGTCCCTCTGTCTCTATGCCTGAACTCTGAAAATAGTGGGTGTGCCTGATCTATCTCTCCTTTTCATTGGTGTCTAATGTAAGTCACTGGGTGGGGCTGACCAAACACATTGCCTGTGTTGAACTAACGTGACTTTTCTCAAGTGACACACATGGTTCAGGGATGACCTATCTGACCCAGAAGCCCAGGTCTCCATAGGCCTAGCCCTATATGCAAAGATGATGTGGTGGATGCAAGAAAGCCACCAGGAGACCCAAGATTCATGCACAAATGTTAGCAGACATTGCAGCTAGACCTATCTGCCACCCAGGCTCGCATGGACTTGATGTGCAGTAAATATGAGAATGTCAATAGTAACTGGTAGTCAGGGTGTTTTCTCTCATCGGTATAATGCACTCTAGAGCCTGTTTGATTCCATCATTTCATCTAATCCTTAAACTCATCCTGTGAAAAAGACATTAGTATTACCTCTCCTTCCCAGATGAGAATCTGAGGCTGACAGCTAACAGGGAGTAGAAGGGCCCTTGAGCCCTGTGGATCTGTTGAGGCAGCATCAGTGCTGCCATTCCCCCATCTCTTTCCCAGGACAGACATCATGAATTAAATAGTGCATGTACTTCCCCAGAGCACAGACCTCTGAATCCATCTCAACACAAGCCTACTGTGAGCCACACACAATTGGTCAACATTGGCCCAGGATATGAACCTACCTGCAATCCTTGAACTTGTCTGTTAGCTCACTGAGGGCAGGAATGGGGTCTTGTTTATTATATCTTCAGTATTAAGAGCAGAGGAAGCTCTAAAGTACCCACTAAACAAATATTAGTCGAATAAAAGAATGCACTAACAGCAATAACAGTAAATTTAGTGATCCTTCACTATATATCAGGCTTTCTAACAGGTGCTTCGCAGGCCTTTATCTCAACTGACACATATAAGATCACATGCAATCCAAATGCTTCAATTCCAGGTTCAAATTCTCTCCCATCTAGGGTGCCCTTCTCCCCACTCCTATGCCTACCCCGACCTCTTTCCTGTGCGCCTTATTCCAAACTGACCCTGAACATAGAAAGCTTAATGGGCAACTGAGGGGTAAAAGATATACGACACTTAACAGCAATAAGAGAGGGGAGAGGGAGAGAGACAGACCGACAGACAGACAGACAGACACTCAGACAGAGGCAGAGAGAGAAGAAAGCCAGGCTTTCTTTTACCGACCATTAGAAACAATTATCACTTTCCCCAGGCCTCCAGAGCAGCCTTCCCCTTTGACACATGTCTTAAAGAGACAGAGGGAGGGGAGGGGAAAGGGTGGATTGCCTTTCTATCGATTTCAGGATTTATTATTTTGGCATGAACAGACATTCAAGTAAAGAAGCATTTCCTGTGTCTAAGGCCCGTGTGCAGCAGAGCGATACCTTCTTCCACACCCCTCGCCCCTCAGCCTCGACCCCAGAGTTCTGGAAATAGCAGCTGACCTCAGGTCCTCCATCGGAGTCACTTCCAGATAAGATAACTTGGAATTCTATGCCCTCCAGCCCTGAGGCTCAGCTCTGGGGTGATTAGCACCTCATTGCTCCCAGGGTCTGTTCCTAACATATTAAGCATTTCACACTCCTTAGGGGTCTAACATCCTCCAGGCCTGTACCTCCCCCCATGTCTGGAATCCTGTGGTTTGGGGTGCATGACCCTGGCCTGATCAAACAATCATGCAGAAAAAATCTAGGCTTTCAAGAGGAATGGAGTGAAAATATCATGTAAGACACCACTGTTCTACAGCATACTAGCATACTAACATTTTTGTGAAACTAAACTTCTTAGGAGAGAGATGGTTCAGCATCATAGTATTGATACTCAGGGACTGCTCATTCAATTGCTTAATTTCATAGACACAAGCTCAGGATTGGCAGGGCACAGAAGGTGGATGTCCCAACCTTCTTCAAAGGAAAAGTTTACACGAGAGGTCTGACAAAGCATCCATGATAGGGGGAAAAGCCAGAGTACTTTCTGTACCATTATTTAATCCAGCAACTGTGACCAGAAACTGTGTCTCAAGGGCAGATCCTCACATTTTTATGAGGCAGGTAACACCATCCTTGCTTACTCTACAGATGAAGGGCCTAAAGGTCAGAGGGGTAATAGGGTTGCCAAAGATACACCTGTCAAGAATGGTTGAATCTAGGTCTGCCTCTGCCTGTGTGACTCAAAGCCTGTCTCCTATTATACAGGTGAGGAAACTCAGGCCCTCAGTGTACATGATGAGCATCATGAGGATGACGACAATAACAACCATGATGGAGGGCACCCAGCTACTCTCGTCTCCATTTCGCTCCATCCTTAAGTCACTGTGAAGAGGCGTTTCATATTACCCAATTCCAGATGGGGAAACTGAGGCCAAAGAGGAGAAAGAAAGAATCACACAGCAGTGGTAGCAATAATTAAAATAAGGACACTGGTCACCAACTGACGTTGTAGGAAATGTTAATTCTCATAACCGTGGGGTCGGCATTCTCTCTCCATCTTGCAGACGGCAGCAGAGCCAGGCGTTGGGCTGTGCCCATCACTGAAACCCAGACAGGAGGTCTAAGGAGGTGCTGGGCAGGGGGCTGGGGTTCCCCACAGCTAGTAAATCCTCTAACAAGGGAGAGTGATTAGTGTCGGATGTGGCGGTCTGCTTTTGTGCTGCTGACAACTCCTCCTTTTAAAAGGCCTGGCCGGGCTCATTTCACATGGGCCCTCCAAGGCCTGTTCAGGTCTCTGTAATTATGCCATTCGCTCGTCACCCAGGCCTGCCTCTGAACTCCTGACCCAGCACTGAAAAGACTCAGGATCTCGTTACTAATCTCTTAAGCCACCTAGTCCTCCAGAGGACACCCATTTAAGTTGGAGGCCAAGGCTTCCTTTGGAGGTGGGAGCTGGGGAAAGAGAAAGTCCAGCCCAGGGACTTCTCGTGACATGGCCATGTTCCCTCTCCGGGGCCTGTGGCCCACGCCACAAGGCAGCTGGCCTGGCTCTCCGGCTCAGGGCAGGGGTCGGCTGCTGTGCTTAGAGACGAGGAGGCCTTCGGAGGAGGAGGGGAAGGGCATCTGGGCCCACCTGTTTGTAATTTCAGGGGTGCGGGCAGGGGATGGGGACTGTGTTTGTTTTAATTATTATTATTGTTGTTGAAAAGGGAGGGAAAAAATGAGCAGAAACTGCTAACATCTGGAGGCTGCCGTCCAGCTTACGTAATCTCCCGTAGCCGAGGAGGGACACGGGATCCCCGACCAGATGGTCCGTGGGTGACTTCACGGCACATGTGTCTTCTCCAACAGTAAGAGGCTGACGGGGTTAGGAGAGTGGGTTGTGGGACCTTCTTAAAATTCTTAAGGGGTGAGAGGCAGAGGTCGGGGGCTCCCAGAAATCTCAGTTTTCTTTTAGCAGACTCAGATTATTTTTTTTTACAGCCATAACTCAAAACTTTTTCTTGTATTTCTCTCTTATTCCTTCGTAATTCCTGTCCTCATTCAATATACACCTCTATAGCATTTGTTATGTGTGTTAGTTTCTTAACTCCTCGTAGTTTACATGAGAAAATGGAATCCCAGAGAAACAAAAGCGATAAAGGGATTTTCGGAAAATCCCTTCTCCTGAAGAGCTCCCAAACCCACAGACAGGGTGGGCGGAGGGTGAAAGATTATGTGAGCAGCTCTCATAGAACAAGCAACAAGGCAGGTTCTGTGTTCCAGGTACCTGCAGGCTGAGGGAAGGGTGTGGAGAAGGAAGTTACCTGGGCCACCTATGCCTGAGGGCTCAGACTGCTGTGCAAAATCTTAATGTGGAGTAGGCTCCGGAGAGTAGAGGCTGGGAGGAAAAAAATGCAAGAGAAGGGAAGAAAACTGGGCCACAGCTGAGCCATGAAAAACCCAGTTTCCCAGATGATGTCAATAGCAGAAGCATGAAGGATAAAGTTCGAGATGCGGAATCTTGCTGCAAACAGCTTTCTGAGCACATTGTGTTTTTTTCTTAAAAAAAAAAAAAAAAAAAAAACACATCACAGACTTTCTCGATCTCCAAATCTCTTAAAAAAAAAAAAAAGGCATTTACACTAAAAAGCAATTAATGAAATTTTGTGAATTCTAGATCAGGGTATAAAAGCAGTGTAGACAGTGGATCAGATCAAAAGGACTCTCTCTATTAGCTCCGACCAGAATATTAACTTGTGTCTAGATCAGAACACAGAGACGCTGCCAGCATGAGATGAAAATATGGAGGCACTGCCAGATCCAGGTATGAATCCTGAAGCATCGTGATTTCTATTTCAGAACTCAGAGGCCTTGCCATTTCTAGAGAAGCATGTTGATCATCGAAACACTTCCAGGATACCAAGATGCTGTGATTCTAGAACAGGACCAGGCAGTGTTGTCTGCGCTAAATCCAGCACCCCCACCTGCCTGAGCAGAGAAGCAAATATCGAAGATCAAGAACACAAACCCACTTAGCCTGAATCCAAAATACCCTTTCTACTGGTTCCAGGGTAGAACTGGGAAACACCGCCAACTCTGGAGCAAAACACAAACATGGAAACCTCGACCACTCCACTCAGGCCGCCTTTCAGCCTTGCTCTGGGAGCCCCGGGACATTTATGGGTTAATCAAGAAAGCGGTGACCACATCCAAGCTTTGTGCCTGGTCACCAAAACCCTTGGTTAGGAATAGCTGAGCAGTGGTTACTTGAAGTCTTGACCACACTGGCCTATTGAAGAAATGTCAGGGGAGTGACTTTTCACTTAAAAAACATCTCTGTGTTAAAGAACAAGGTTTTCTCAAGTTTATGAAATGAAGACTTTCCAGGTTGTTGTTGTTCCTTTTTTTCTCCCCCTCACTTGTCTCCTCCAACTTCCCTAATTAAGATCTGTGTGTTCCCATTTGTGTCCAAGATAAAGTATGAGTCACATCACTTGCAGGAATCCCACTCTAGGCAGGATGACCACGCAGCGTGCATTGTCTCTGGGTTCTCACTGCAGATCTTGGGGTCTCTGTTCCCCACCTACAACCTTGGTAAGAAAAGACTGAAAACCACTGAGTGATTGGCTCTCTCCTCTCTGCTCTTGGAGAGCAGGCAGTGCTCTTGCCAGCTTGATTTCTCCTAGGATGAGGCTCCAAAGGATGCAAAGCACTAACATGTGCAAGGAACAAGAGGACAGGCCCAGGGATTGCTCATGCTTTTAACAGTGTCCTGCTGGACTTCCAGCTCAAACAAGGGCTCTCATTCTTAAGGACAAGGGTGCTGTTTCTTTCTGGCCTGCTCCTCCAAAATTCAGAGGTAGGGGCCATGATTGTGACATGCACACTGGGGGCGGGCTTTGCCCACCAAGTATTCAGTGAACACTGCTGACTTACATGTTTACCACCTCGTCAGCAGATTCCTGCGAGGAACAGTCCTTCCAGAGTGATGCTTTCCCCCCGTGGCACCCTTGGCCAAGGCAGCCCACATCTGCACAGAGAAGGGTGTTGAAGCAGCTGTTCCGAGATGAGGTCCCTGGGAACAACTGCAGCATGATCTGGGATGTGAACTTTTCAACAATCCCTACACCTGCCACTTTCCTGAACCTTCTTGGAGCAGTGGAAGTCACATACATTTTACAGCCAAAAGGATGTGGGCTGGAAATTTCAGCTGTTGCCATTTTACTGTCTGCATGACCTTGAACCCTTCACAAAGACTAAATGCCTCCACTGTCAATAAGGTGACTGTGCCTACTCTGGGGGGTGGTTACAACGATGAAGACTACCCTGGAACATGCAAGTGTTTAGACATTGCCCTTCATCTTAGAAACACACAATTAACATTTCCCTCCTTCATTCCTTCCAGATTTCTTCCTGGCTCTAGCAGGGGTCCCTAACCTCTGGGCTGCAGACTGGTATCAATCAGTGGCCTGTCAGGAACCAAACCACATAGCAGGAGGTGAGCATTGGGCTAGCCAAGATTCATCTGCATTTGCAGCCACTCCTCAGAACTAGCATCACGGCCTCAGCTCCACCTCAGATCATCAGGCATTAGGTTCTCATAGGAGCACCTGTCCCTGGTGCCAAAACGGTTGGGGACCACTGCTCTAGAAGAGGTCAGACCTGGGTTCAAATTCTAGATTTCCTTGCCTCATCCCCAGGACAGTTGCAGAGACTGGGATAAGTTACTGAACTTCTGTGAGAATCTACTTCTCTGTAAACCAGAGAGTTAGTCGCTGTCTCACAAAGTGGTTAGCAGGTGTAAAGGCGCTAAAACAACATGGAAATCCGGGCAGAGCTGTGACATGACTACCCTGAGAGCCAGGCCATTCACACTGCTCCCGTCATTATTATCAACTCCTATAACTACAATTCTGCTATTGTCATTACTGTCATTTATCACTGTTAAGTCATTCCTTTTCCTCTCTACCTAATTTCTATTGTGCTCTTCTCTTCTCCCTCCACCTCTCCTTCCTCCTCTCCTTTCTTTTTCTTGCTCTTTACATCCTCCTTGGCTGGGCCTGTCATTGAAAGACCTCTCTGAGGGTGAAACACACTCTCAAGCCAGCAAGACAGCCCTTTATGTTTCCATCAACCTCTAGTCACAAGGACGTCACCCAGATCCTAAGTGTTCCCACCATAACAAGAGGAAAAGGGATAGGAACTTTATCCCACAGTTCAGCCTCCAGAAGCTGTTTCCCACTTTCTATACAAAGCTGTTGACAGAGAAAAGTGCAGCTTTAGATGTAAATGTTCATCACATGCCTACAACATGTCAGACCCTGTTCTTGACACTAAAACACATGGTAATGAACACAGAAAAAAAAAATGAAAACCCCTGTCTTTGTGTAGCTAATATTCTGGAGCAGTGGGCAATCCTGGAGGCACAGCATAGTGAAAGGAAGTTGAGGCTGAGTTTCAGGACCTCGTCTTCCCTGCAACTCACCTTCCTCATCTGTAATGTAGAGGGTGAACCAGGGGACTTAACAAGACCCTGTTTACTCTGGTCATCTATTGTATACACAAGGGAATCTGGCCACTTAAAGGAGTCACTTAGAGATGCAGATTTGTATATTTAAGCCAATCACAAAAAAGACATCAGTCAGCAGATGCTCTTTCTAATGGCCTCATTCAGTGAATCCAGAAACATTTTCTGTATATTCTGTAGGCAGCCAACCCTGTGCTAGACACTAGAAGGGCCTAAGGGATAAGATGGCATTGAAATCCTTAGTCGTCACAGACCATTTGGTATAAAAAGCCATGGGCACAGGCAAATGCGAACTAAAAGGCAGCTTGTACTCTGGACCACTGGGTAACTCCAGAAGGGCTATGAGATGTCAAAAGAGTAAGGGATGCCCAGGAACTGCAGTGGTCAGAGGGGGCCATAGGGAAGAGGTGCCTTTGAGCTGGACCGTGAAGGACAGTTAATCCTTAAAGCAATGGAGAAGCAATGACAGATCTCCTGGGCAGGAGAAATAGGAACCCTACAACATGTCTGGAGATTGCAAGTTGGCCCATTTTTTGCCTGGAACACACCCTTAGGCTATGAGTTATGAAGAAGAGCTGGTACAGATCAGCAAGGCCCTTTCTGCTAAGGCTGTTGGACATTATAGACTATGGGGGACATACAGAAAGCTTCACAGGCAAGAGATGACTGAGACCAATATTTATTGTGAATGATGGGAAATGTATTTTAAAGCAAAAAATCCTCCATTGAGCATCTATGCAGACTTACAAGATTTAAGAGATCATATCACAAAAAAAGATTAGTGTGTCCTGTTTCATTCTGGGAAAGAGAACAGTATTATTTTAAAAATACATTGGGGCTGGTGGTGTGATAGACTGAACAGGGCATGGGCTGTGGGGCTGACACAGCTGCATTTGCTCCTGTACCACCGCCTGGAGTAGGGGATCCTTTGTGAAACTTTGCTTTCCCATTTGTGAAATGAAAACATGATTCCTGCCACATACGTTGATTAAAAGGATTTAACAAAACAACTGAATAAATTTAGGTACCAGTTACTCTACACCAAGCACTGCTCCAAGGGCTTTATGGAATCCTCACAATGACCACTTCATTTTCCTATTTTACAGATGAGGAGACAGGCCCAGAGAGGCTAAGTGACTTGCCTGAGATCTCACTATGAGTGGCCGCCCTTGGATGTGATATACTCCAGATTAGCTCAGTCCAACAGGAAGCCCACTACTCCCCTGTGGCTATTTATATTTAAATTAATTAGAATCCAAAGTTCCGTTCCTTAGTTTCATGAGCCACATTTCAAGGGTTCAGTAGAATTGGTGGCTAGAGGCTATTCTGTAGGACACGGTAGACACAGAACACATCCATCGTCACCAAAAGTTCTACTGGACAGATGCTGTGGGGCCTGGGCTCGTCACACTGACTCAATTCTGCCTTCTCTGGAACATTAGCTCTGGCCCACAGCTCCCTGATGCATGTCAGTGTAGCTCCTTCCTTGCACTGTGCTGAACTGATATTCTGTCCCTGGACCCCTTGCCTCGGGCAGCTGCAATGCAGACCTGGGCATCACCAGGTGGCATCTGCATTCTTGAAGGCAGTATCCTGCCAGCAGACCAGATCTCTCCCAAACCTGTGCCTCTGTCCTGGGGTGGAGAGACATGCAGACATCAGCCAAGCATTCCCTGTCACCAGCTGCACAAATGGGTCCGGTTTGAGAAAGGGTCTCAGAAGCCTCAGGGAAGTCCTTGTTGAATGGCCCTGGCACAAAGACACCTCTCGGAGGAGGCGTCTCTCACATGCCTGTCTGCGTCCATTTCGCTCTGAGAAAGGAACATGCACAAAGGTATCCAGGACCTCCTGACATTTGGATCTGGCTGAAGAATTAGAAGAGTTTTAAGAAACCCATAGCTGGGGTGAAAGAGAGGGTAGAAGGCCCTTTTTGGTCTGGTTCTGTAGATCACACATGCAAGCTAATTTAAAAAGTAAGGATGGGGGATAGAAAATGGAAGGGGGGAGGGTAGGGGCTTAAAAAACAAACACAAAAAAACAAGCACCTACACAAACAAAAACAAAATTGTGTGCACAGCCAAACCCCAACTCCCCCTCGGAACCCCATTCTTTGGGCCCAGCTTGAGAAAGTTTACTTTCAGACTTAGAGAAATGAGCATGTGGTTTGGGGGACACAATTCAATACAGCCGAAGCAGCGGGCTCAGCAAGCTGGCTCTTGCTCCCTAAGTGCATTACAGCCTTGGAGAGTGAATACTGTTTACGTTTTTTACATGTTTCTTGGGTACAGAACATGAAACTAAATTATACAGCAAAGGCCATGCTGGCTGAATATCGGTGCCCCCACTTAAAACGACAACAGTAATTTTAAAGAAGAAGAGAAAATAAAAGACAAGAATGGGAAACAGTCTTAAGGGAGCCTCGGTGAATGATGGGGATGGGAGGATGGAATCTGGTCTCAAATCCAAGAGTAGAGAAAGATGTGGGGAATAAAGATGACGGGATGGAGGCAGGTCAGGCTTGGAGAGGGGGAAAGACGAAGGCCAAGGAATATTCCTAGAGGGGTGTGGAGTGGGTTGGCGGGGCCGCATCTGCTCTCTGTGGAGAGCCATCCCCAAACCACAACGCCTTGCTCGTCCTTGGGCTTCAAGTCAGGACCCAACTGGCAAGCAAGAAATGAAGATTTGCCCTTCAAACCACGTGAAACATTTCCTGCTCCATCGATACATTTTTGTGGCATGACTACAGATGCGAGGCACAGCCTTTTGTTCAGGTTCACCCTTCTCTCTCAGTGGACATCCCTCTGAGGTTAGCTCTATTTGTGACCCAATGACAACAGCTGGCCAACATTTGCCTTTTCTTGTTAGAAGGACCTATTTCAAAGTTCCCTTTCCTGTATGGACACTACAGACTGCTGGAGGGCAGTGGTTGAGTTATTCATCTCAGCCTCAACCCACTGCTGAAAGTGATGCTTTTGGACATAGGAAGTTCACAATAAGATGATATTGACTGTGAATCCAGATATCAGATTCATTTCATAGCAGAGGGAGGATGGAGAGGTTTAAGGAAGTTATTTAATCGAAGACATATCTTAATTTCAGTGGCATAAGACCAAGGGACTCTCAAAGTCTCTCTCTGCTTAGAATTCTATAGCCAGAGGAGAGTATTCCTTTAAAAATAATACAAATAGAAACCAAAACATAAAACTCAATTGTTCCTAATTTGATCCCTCAGTTGCTAAAACTTCAGCCAGAAAGAAGTATTTCTTAAAATATTGTCAGTTACTATCAGTATCAGAAGGAAAGTGACATTTCTGGATCAACTGTCTCATCCTTGACAAGCACCTACCATATAGATGTTATTACTTCTATTTTACAAATAAGAAATTGCAAGGGACAAAGATAACTGGCTTGCCCAAAGTGACAGAGCTAGGAAGCGGTGTACCCTCAAACTAGAAACTAGGTTGATCTAACCTAAATCTCATTTTTTAAATAAAACTCTTATCACTCAAAGTTTTCAAGGGCAGGCACACTGTCTGGCACATCACTGGTATTGAAAGAGTGAATAAATGAATTAATGAATGAATGATGGAGGGAGGGAGGGGACAAGAGAGGGCAGGAGGAGAATCTGATAGATGTCTTTGCTGGGATCCTAAAATATTCAATAGATTAAAGACCACCCAGCCCAAGGTTTGATGAAAAGTTCAGGTGGTTACAGGGACAAGCTCAGGGGGCGCCTTTGTGATGCAGGCATTGTTTTTCACTCTTCTGGATGGATTCTGGGGGCCCCACACCAATCGGACAGGCTGTAACAGACCATGGGACTTTCTGTTCTGTCTCCTTAGATGACTCGCACATGTGCTCTTACAATTTTTTTCAGAAACCACCAGGAGAAAGCAGATCCCTCGGGTATTTGGGAAAACTGCTTGAAACCTTCTCTGACATTTCAACGTGTTCCTCTCGCCTCTCTGCCTTCCACCATGGGCAGATGCTATCCCATTCCAGCAGTGAGAAGAGCTGCGTGCTTTGGTGAAGATACGTGTGGGGAAGGGACACCCCTTAGGAGTGACCTCAGCCTTGGGTGTTGAGTCCAGGATTTCTCCTGCCCTCTGCAAACAATATCATATAAAAAGCCTCAGAGAATTGCTCATCCGTGCAAAATTTCCGAGGGAAGCTATTTCAATGTCATACCAGGAAAATGGTATAAGCAAAGGAAATAGAAGAGCACCATACATGAGGTGGTTCGTCCTCTGAGACTCAGTTTTGTCATCATGAGGGCAAGTAAAACCTCTCAGTTTTATAATGTGCTTCAAGCCCCTAGTACAGGGCCTGTGTACAGGAGGCGTTCCACACATGCTACTCCTCTTCCTCAATGAACACCAGATCCTGGTAGCCCCCAGCTTAAAACCTCTGAAAAGCTCCCATCACACTCAGGATAAAGTTTGAATTTCAAGCATCTGGAGGCTGTCTCCATATTCCATCTTAGCTCATCTTTCTTGACTTTCCCCTTATTTCATATTAGCATTTTTTGGGGTGCCTATCTGTCTCTCCATCCACTTCTCTCTCTCTCTCTCTCTCTCTCTCTCTCTCTCTCTCTCTCTCTCTCTCCCTCTTTCTCCTTTTCTCTCTCTGTCTCTGTCTCTCTCTCACTATGCTCTTCTGCTCACACTCCTCTCTTATCCTTCAGCTTATCCATCTAGCCACTGCTTAGCCACGACTCCCACCCCCTCTAGATTCCCCTCTCCCAGCACTTCCTACACTGCACAGTAAGTGCTTGTAGAACTATTTCTTATATCTGTGTCCAGAGAACCCAGTGGGTATCGGCTCTCATCCTCTGGACACAAGGATGAAGAAGACACAGTTAGATGGCCCTGCCTTCCGGGCTCAGAGTTGGAGGGCATCAAGGGGTGCACACATCTTAGGATGCTCCTACTGACCTTTCCAGGTTTCCTGTGTATATAGCACATGGCTCGTGACAAACATGTAAACTGAGCAGCTTCCTCTTCCCTTTACAACTAGCCTGTGTGTGCTTTTCTTCCTTTTTGTCTCATAATCCAGAAATAATCAGGCATACATGCAAAATCTAAGAAATCGTTTTTTATACTCAAGGCTTGACAACTTAAAACATTTTCTATGTTTCTCCCATTCTTTCGAGTACACTTTTTAAATGACTTTCTGAGACTCAGGCAATGCTTAACCTTAAACAAGAGTGTTTATAGGTGGAGGTCAAGGCAGCATGGCAGAAACAGTGGAGGCATATTTGGGGGATTAAAAAGGGGGGCTTTCTTGGTGTTCCTTGAACACATACTACACATGAAAAGATGCAAAAGACACCCACCGTCCTGGCTTATTCTCCTGCATCGGTCAGCGAAGCAAGCATGAGCTGCCTCGTCCTGCCCTTGGCCTGCATCCTGCCTCTGCCCCTGACGACGGTGGGCTCAAAGCTATCACTTGTCTCTCTGAGCCTTACTGTCCTAATCTGTAAAGTGAGAACAGTGATTCCTAGTTTTGCAGCAGTTTTAGTAGGATTAAAAAGAAAAAAATAGATTCAGGGCCTGGAGGAGGTTGGTAAATGTTATTTTTTCTAATTCGCCCAGGACCTTCTGAAGAAGGGCAAAGGACTTTTCCATCCTACATGCTGGCTCTCACCCCTGTTGGCCAAGCAGGCAGATAGCAGTGTGGTCCCCCCTCAGGGAAACTCCTACAGAACCTCATGCTCCTGGGTCTTGGCCGTGACCTCTGGTGGGACACGCCCTCTGATGAACCGGTGAGCGCTTTGAGGGCAGCGAGAAGGCCAGAACGTCTTTGGAGCTTCTCAAAATGCCTGGCACAGTCCTGAGCAGGCAGGAAACATTCTCTAATACAACAGTGTTTAACTCGACCAAATGTTGACTGAGCCTCTGGACCGTGTGGGTCACTGGACCCAGCTCTGGGGTGAGGGCGTGGAGAGGAGCCTAACATAAATGAAAGAGGGAATTGACATTTGCACTCCCTAATAAGTGGAAAAAAACAAACTAATGCTAAGTATGTTCTCTGCATTTATGTCCTTAATCTCCACCAGGTAGATGCAATCATGCCCTTTTTTTCCAGAGGAGGAAACAGGTTCCCAGAGGACTCATTTGCTCAGTGTCCTCAAATAAGAAGAGAAGCTAGAAGAACAGAGCCACATCTGCCTGGTTTCCATTTCAGTGTCCCTGCTCTCTACCTGCTCACATGCCTCAGTGGAGGCTACAAATACCTTTCCGTTTGATCAAATGGATTAATACATACATAATTATAACACAGGACAAATTATGATTTGTTTTAACAGAGGCACCAAGTATTATGGACATGCCAAGGAACAGGTAGGAGCAACTCCTAGCGAAAGGGCAAAGAACAGGTACAATAACAGGTGGATGGCACATGAGTCCGAGATTCAGTTACAGAGGAAGCAGAGGTGCCAGGTCTCTGATGCAGGAATCTCCTGTTCAGCCACCAGCTCTGCTGAATGCCTCATGATGGAGAGCTTCCTATATCACAAGGCACCTTACCCTACTGTGGATAGTCTCCATTCTTAGAAAGATTTTCTTTACTTTGGCTCTGCAACTACTGCCCTGGAAATGCTTAGTCTAAGTTTTACCCTCAGAGGATTAACCAAATAAACTGGTTGGTTGACTGAAGGTCCCTAATTCCAGGGAAAGCACTACATGTCCCTGGTAGTCTCAGCATTTCCATTTCTTCCTTAGGCCACTGCAGAAGGAGGGGGGTGCATGCTTGGATAAGAAGAAATGGGCTTTTGTAGAAATGCTGGGGGTGGGGACAGGATGAATGAATATCTGCATCTCATTTTGGCAGCCTTTGGTGTAAAGCACTAGAGAAATGCAAAGCATGGAGACGAAATAAGAACACGACAAGATCTTTGCAAGCACTTAAACCAAACCATTTCTGAGGTTCCCAGAAGAAGGAGAATTTGAATCTTTCAGTTCATTTCCATTTTTGTTCTGTCTCAGGGACTTCTCGAATTCCAGCTGGGCCAGGAAGGTGCATGGCCAAAATATCCAAGGAATGTCTCTTATTCTAGGATGGTCAGCCCATTTGCACAACCAGGAAGGTTTGATACTTCTGATAATGTCTGGATGTAAGACACAATGTTCAGGGTGGAGTAACGGCCCTAACCGAATTTGGAAATCTCGCCGGAGGAGAATGGATGGGAGAGACTGGAAACTATTCCAAGTGGAGGGCTTATACAAAATCGAAAATAACGTTTTAATCAATTTTCTAGACTCATCTGGCACAATGAGAGTTGCTTCTTTGCAGCAGTCACGGTGAGAGCCTGCCAACGTATTCTCCCACGGCTGCTACTCTTGACAGAACTCTTGTGCCTAAGTCTTGCCTGATGACAACAAGGTCAGAGGCAAGGTCTTTCACCTTTTTGGTGTCTTCCACAGACTCCAACCCAGGCCTAAGCAGTTAACTCCAACAGATACTCAAAATTATCATTTAGCATCAGGGAAAGATAAAATGGGGCAAAGCTGGTTCATAAAGAACAAATGGGAACAAACGTCATTATTTCATCACTGGCCAAGTGAATGCATATCCTTGTGAACAGCAGGGGACCAGGAAGCAGGGACACCTAGGCGGGGAATGGCTGCAGTCTGAACTCAAAGGTGTGGGCAGTGATATGGGTCTGTTACAGGAAAATTCAAGCACCTCATGCAGTCACAGTGACACCAACACAAGATTCTCCCTGCTTGTTTCCCAGTGATCTTTTCCAGGAATCCAGTTACTCCCAATGTTTGGATGTGACTGTGTTCCCAAGCTCCCACTGTTATCTTCACTGAGATCCTTTTCATCCTAGTTTCTGCACTTGCGGGCTGTATGACTTTGGGAAGCCACTCCACCTCTTGGTTTCTCCAAGGCAGGTCATAATCTCACCTTGAGGAATGGCAAGGGGATGGGCTGTGAGATGTATGAGCGCATCTAGTATGGTGGCTGTCGGACTGGATAACCACTGGTTCCCTCCCCCACTCTCCTCTACCTGCCTTGGTTGCTACTCTCCAGATCCGCGCTCCTATGCGGCCTGTTCCTGTGTGCGTGTGTGTGTGTGTGTGTGTGTGTGTGTGTGTGTGTGTAAAAGAGACAGACTGGAGAGGGAGAGGCAGAAGGGGGAGGAGAGTTTAATTGTGGAGGGGGAAGGTGCACCTCAGTGCTTCCCAACTCCTTCTCTCAAGCCATCAGCCTCTTCACTGGAGCCTCTGACAGGGTGAAAATTAACTATCAGCCTCCTCTAATCACCACACAAGGTAATGAAGGCAGTGGTGCCTTCTCCTCTGCTCTGCTCTGCTGTCAGAAAAGAACTAGTTTCCAGTCCAGGGAGAGCCTTACTCAGAATTACATATGGGTGTGTATGTGTGTTTGTTTACATGTGTGTGTGTATGATGGGGACACGGTGTGTGAATGATTTCTAGGCCTTTGCATTGAGAGGGGAAGTTGGGGGACTTTTGTTCTGCCGCCCTCCAGGCGGCCCTGCCTGGCCCTACACCTAGCCTACACACACATCCTCTCCCCTGACCCTGTATTCTCCAGTGAGTTGATCTCATTAAGGCAAATTTAGTTACAGCTGAAGTCTCCTTGTAACAAAAATTGTGCCCAAGCTCAGAGTAATGGAGCCTAGTCGATTTCATTAAAATAAAATTGGTCACAATGAATAATTCAATAGGATGATTTTGTTTCCTCATCTCCTCTTTGTAGATGGAAGGGCTAGTATTTATAATGATTTTTTTAATTGGATTTTTGTTTAGGAAGAGATAATCAGCCATAATTCCTGACAGCCCCCTCCTTACAAAAGTAGAATAATTGGCCCGCGAAGTCACTTTTCAAAGGCTAAGACTGGAAGATTCTTTCTCTGTTTTCTCACACTAGTAGCAATAAGCTTTGGGTGATTTTTAAGCACAGCTGCTACCTCAGTTCTCGCTCGCGTGACATTCTGAGTGTGTTAATTCCCTTGTTTGAATGATGTTTTTAAACATTTCTAGGAAACGGATGCCAATACTGAATTTGGAGCTTCTGGCTCTATCGCCAGCCAGGCCTGCTGTTCCTGAACTGGACATTCTCAGTCACAGAGAGGTGATTTTTAAACATTTTCTCTTTGCATTTGTCTATTTGTATGTAGCAATGTGCATACGTGTGTGTGCGTGTGCACGTGTGCACATCTCTCTAGCCAATTAAACACATATCTCCTGAGCACCTAGTCTTATCTAGAGCAAATGCTTGAAGATGAAGGAACAGAAATGAATAAACCCAAAACTGTTTTCAAAGAACTAGGAGCCTAATGGGGGAGTCAGACATACAAACAGGTCATTGGAGTTCAGTACAATGGGTATAACCAAAGATGAATTCAGCAAGGGAGGGGATGAAGCCCAGACATTCATTCATTCATTCATTCATTCACCACTCTGGCACTGTACATGGCACTATACATCAGGGAATACCATGTTCCCATTTCCATTCTCCTCGGGACAGTTAGAAACACATGCAAATGAAGTGTCTAATGAATGTAAACATGAGCAAACAGATAAATGAAAAAAAATGACCAAATGAACGCTCTAACTTGTAAACAAAGTTGTCCCATCTTATAATCATCCAGTGATTTTTACTGGGCCCCAGAAGAAGGCCACATCTCTCTTTCATCTAGAAACCAGGCCTACACCCGGTACCCTAAACCAGGGAAGAAACATTAATATTAGAGCAGAATGGCTCATCTGCAAGGCCAGGAGGCAGGCTGGCCTCAGAGATGGCCAGTGGCCCAGGAGGTTGGAAGCACTGAGTCGTGTCTCTGGGAGATGGAGTCTCGGAAGAAGGCAGGTGCTTGCTCAGCAGGATAATTGGAAAGGGGGCTCTGGGGACAGCACAATCATCCCTAGAATCACATAAGCTTTGGTGGCCCCAATACTCTTGCTCCCTCAACTATGCTGAAAGTCCTTTGGGGAAGAACCCTGGAACGTAAATAGTGCATTAAGGGACTGGGGAATGAGTCACAGCTTTTTAGAGTTGGGAAGGTCCTTGGAGATCATCAAGTTCAACTACTCTCTAATTTAAAGATGGGGAGAAGTGGGGCCCAGAGAGGTGGGGAGACTGGTCCAAGGCCACACAGCAAATTCACTGGGGAGTGTTCAAGGAGCACACAACTTGGCACACTCGACAAAATGTGACACTCTATCAAAAGAATGTGTTCTTACCCCCACTGAATTACAGTGGTATATCCAAAGTGGAATTTTTTCCCTAAATATGAATGATACTAGGTAAGGACACAGGAGCACAGTCACCACCCCTGTGATGCTGATGTTCCCTGCACTTAACCACTCCATGTCTAATCCCTGACAAATGGTACTCATGAGGCCCCAGAATTACATTTGGCTACAGATATGGTCAAATATGCCCACTGAGGTGGGCAGTCTTGAGGAGCAGAGCATAGATTCAG
Organism: Cynopterus sphinx; assembly: GCA_030015415.1. Lineage (NCBI taxonomy): Eukaryota > Metazoa > Chordata > Mammalia > Chiroptera > Pteropodidae > Cynopterus > Cynopterus sphinx. The sequence continues at coordinate 116,576,885 of CM057385.1, read as the reverse complement.
AATGTCTGCAGGAAATGCTCTTCATGGCTGAGGTCTTACCTGGGATGCTGCGGGCTGGCCGATGACGACCCAGCCTGGGCATTGATGGTCTTGATGGGAAACTGAAGCATTGGATGCCCACTGATCCAGGAACCCCTGTGGCGTGTAGACACCACAGTCCTTGATGCTAGTTTTTTGTTCAAACTCCTCACATACCCCATCACCATCATGGAAATAGCACCGGCTGGGTTCATCTGCAGAAGGTAGATATAAAAGGGAGAGAACAGATTGATATTTGTTCTTTGGTTTCAGCTATCAGCAGTGGCTGTGGCATCAGTTCAGCAGAATCATCAGCACTGTTAAACCCACCATCGATAGTCACAATGGAATATCATTCAGCCTTAAAAAAGGAAGAAAATTCTGCCATACATGACAACATGAATGAACATGGAGGACATTATATTAAGTGAAATAAACCAGTCACAAAATGACATATACACCTGGGGCGAGGGGAGGGGGAAATGGAGAGTTACTGTTCATGGGTATAAAAGTCACTAATGCACAGTGAAGATCTGCTGTACAACATTGTGTTGCTTAAAGTTAATAATACAAGGCTGTACACCTAGAAACTCTTAAGAGGATAGATCTTGTGTTATGTGTTTTTTCCTACACATACACATTCACAAACACTCCCACCTTCGTTACCCCAAGTGAGAACACAGCAACCATGTATTATTATTTTAATTGTTATTTCAGTCTTTCAGACTAGGAAACTGAGATTCCACAAATAATTTGTGCAAGGCCACACAGTGTGTTAATGCTGGATCCTGGTTTCAAACTCAGGCTTTCACTTTCCAAGTCCTGGGTACATTTTTCTGACAGATAATGTACCACAGAACTCCACAGTTGCAAACAGGTCTATTTAACTCCAGAGAGGATTTCGGTTTCATAAAAAGACTAAACTTATATACAAGAATCTGGCATCAGTCTCAGCTGTGAACTAAATCGTCCTGTTACTTTACACAACTCTCTCTGCCTCTCTGAGCTCAATCATCGTTATAGAGAAGGAGGTTAGACTACTAGGCCTCTACTGCGTCTCTAGGAGCCCTTCCTGTTTGACCCTCTAGGTTCTAAGGGCTTATTAGAAACCTTAGGCATTTCACTTCAGGTCAACTAAGCCCCCATATAATTCAGATCACAGTAGAAATTTCCGCTTTGGATAATTTAAAGGTCTAGCTGGCTGCAATGATTCTCACTCAGCTGTAGGGACAAAGACCACAGAAGCACGGAGCTCATGGGATGCCTTCTAAGTAGGTAGGGCCTATGTGTATTTCTTGGTATTTAACATGGAGCAATACGAGGAGAAATCTAGATATAGCCATCTGAAAGAGATCACCTGCCCATATTTTAATAACTTAAATGTCAGGTATTCTGTGCTGTTTTCCCAATGATTCTAGGCAAAGTTAAATACCTTTTCCTGTGTGGGTTCCTATTTTATAAACATCCCCACTGTAACACTTTATCACACTGTGCTGCCATCATGTCTACATGCTGTAGCTTTTCGAAAGACTATGAGCTCCTTGAAATCTAGTCCCTATCCAGTGTCTTAGGGTAATTGTATAATTGATCACCCACTCTGTGCATCCGAGAGTAATAGAGATTCCATTAAATATATACAGACAATAAGCACATATCATGGAAAAAGCTGAATATCCCAGGCAAAGAGAACATAGTCACCCTAAAGAGACTGCTTTATCTAGGACATCCTTACCCTATTCACACCAGCATAAGGAAGTGGGAACCCTATTTCAAACCGAGATTCAAGTTTTGTCCCTTATGTGAGCTATGTAACTTCACATAATTACCTTTCCTGCTCAGCCCCTGGCTTCCCTGTATAACACAGAAATGACTATCCCAGCCAAGACAGCCCTTCAGGATAGCCATAGAACTCCCACAGAGAACAGACATAAACATGCTTGGTACATTCTAAAATAACGGTCAAGAGAAAAGATGTTCTTCATCTTTTAAGGGGTCAATTTATTTCTAAGTGGTTGAATTAAATCAGCTTGTGAAATCCATACTCACTTGAAACACTTTCAAGAAGCATCCCCCTAAATAGAAAGAGCCCAGGTCAAACAACTGAAGTTTGGTTTCCAGTGATGCTGACTACCCAAAAAAGCAGTCAGTGAATTCGGGGGCAGCAGAATGTTGAGCCCCTCCCAAGCTCCAAAATCTTTTGTTTATTTCTGCAAACAGTTTACCTAGCAAAATGCTATTAAAAGAACCAGAATAAATTAATTCATTATATTTCAATTATTTAAGGATGAGTTTGAGCCAGTGACTAGTAGCATGCTTGGCAGTTCAAGTATGGAAAGAACACAGGCTCAGCACTTCTCAGTAGCTCCATCGTCTTGGTGGATGTGGCCAACTCACATATAATAAAACTTAGGCCCAATCCAAAAGTGACCAACCATCAATCCAGACTTTACTCATTAGAAATCCAATAAAGGGAATTGCAAAGAGCATAGGTTTTGGCATCAGGCAAAGCTAGTTTGAAATCCTAACTGGCCATAAATAAGCTGTATAGGACTTAAACAAATAACCTAACTTCTCTGAACTTCATTTCTCTCATCCCAACAAAAAAAGGGTCAGCAATGAGAACACATAGTGGCAGGAATTGAGACTAGAGCTGAGTTCTCATGAAGAAACATAATTTCTTCCTGATTATGTTTAAGACTTCAATATATCTGTCTGCTTGGAACCAGTGAAACCTGAGGAGAGGCAGATATAGGCAGGTATATAGATATGTAAGTAGATAGTTGATATATAGATAGACAGGCAGAAAGAGAGTTAAAGGAGAAATAAGAGATGGAGCTAAACAGAAGGAGAAGGAGAAAAAGAAAGAGAGAGAATGAATTCTTGGTTTCTCCCCCAAGATTTTGCTGACAAAGCTACTCTGAAACCCTTTTTTTTGAATAACATCCTTGGACTCCATTGTTCAGTTTCTCTTGCTACTGGAATCCCAGAGGCCTGTCAGCTACAGCTGCCAGTCTTCATCTAGGGAATTCTTCATCCCTCTCTACTACCATGCCCCACACACTGAAGAGAATGGGGTAAAGAATGGAATACAAATGTGTGGCCAGAAAAAATAAAGGCAGCAACAGCAAAACAGTAAACAAAACTGGCCTTCCTGTTTTCATTACATCAGTTTGCTTGGTGCTTCTTAAATGCTTTATGCTTTATGCTGGGAGCTGAGCAGATCATAGTGAAAAGAGTTTAAAGTCAAACGATCATCCTGCCACCTGCCTTCCATGGAGTAGCTAGGTAGCATTGATAGTAATACATCCCACTGGGAAAATGTGTATTGGGTATTGTGAAAACCTATTAGACTCTGAATAAGAAATTGCTGAATGAATGAATGAATGAATAAAATTGGGCACCCCTGGTGCTCATACTCTTGTCCAAATATAGTTTAGACTCTGTACCCTTTGAAATATTTTTTTACTCTGGGTCTTAGGGTAAAGGGAATGGGGCTGAGATACCAGCAGGGACTGGCTTACAGTGTGACTGCCCTGGGCGGTCTGACTTTTCTATCTCAGTCCATCTTCCCCTAATATAAGGGAACTCCTTAATTCAGATTCATTCCCTTTCACGCAGTGACACATTTAGAAATCCTTTCTATCCACCTAGGAGTCTAGATGCGGGTGGTGAGGCACTGTGAAGCCTGTCTTCCCTGGCTGAGCTTTTATTTGCAAGATACTTTCTTTTCCTTTTGGAAGAAAAGAGTTCAGCTCCAAGAGCCTGAGGCAGATGGACTCTCTGTCAGTGGACAGACACAGCTGATGTTGCTTCTCGTTGGCTTAACTTTCCATTTCCATCTGTCTGGAGTAGGAAGATGAAATGCCATGCCTCTACATTCCTGAGGCGTGTCTGAAGGATACTTATTTGAGATAGGCAGGTGTTGTTGTCTCTAATTGAAAGGTGGGAAAACCACATCTTAGGGAAGTGAGACAAATTTACTTTCAGGTAAAAGTAAAGGCTGGAGTTTGAGAGGTTGTCAAGAGTTCTCATCTTTGAAGTCAGAAACCAAGTGGTTGTCTTTCAAACATCTATATATGATGCCCAGCTGGGACTAAGAATTATTAAGTCATTCGCCATCATTTCAGCAACAAATGGGCAATGAGTAAGAGGTACTGAACTTTCGGAAGATTCTAGGAGTGACAGATGTTATCATCCCCAGCTAAGATAAATTCTAGCTCCCAAATGAGAACTGGAGAAGATTATCAATTCATTTAATCAATATTACTGAGATCTGCTCTGTGTCTCTGATGGTACTGGGGATACTCAGATGAACTGGACAGGACTCCTTGCTTGCTGGGGAATCAATACTACTTGGGAAAATGGGGGAAGCCTTCCCAAGAAGATGGCTTGGGGCAGCATCTTGAAGGATCAAAAGAATTTAAACATGATGATCAAAAGAATTTGAATTGGAGGGAAAAATATTAACGAGCCTTGACCAATATGTGTATATATGAGCATCCTGGCAAAGTTATGATTAAGGGGGTGCAGTAGATCCTGAAAGTGATGAACTGAAAAACTGATCTGAAGCCAGACTGAGGAAGGACTGAAATGCCATGTTAGGGAATTTAAATTTTGTCCTTTAGAAATGGGGACACTTTGAAGATTCTTCTGATCAGAAAATTTGTGTTATATCTATGATGTTTACAGTCTTTGAGGCAGTGCGGCATAAGACCTGATTTAGCAGGTGTTCCATTTACAATTTTTGACTTTGGGTAAACAACTTAGAATTTCTAAAACTTGGTTTCCTCATCTGAATAATGGCTGTGGGATTGAATGTTTATTTTGGTCCTCAGAACACTAATAACAGGTGAGCAGTAAATGATCTATGATGACACTTGAGGTAAAAGCAAAGATTTCACTTTACATATGGGAAAGCTGAGGTTCATAAAGCTGGAACAATTTATTGAAGGCTTTAGAGAAAACTTCCAGTAGAGACAAGACTACATTGCTGGTTCTTGAACTCATAATGCAATGCCCTTTCTACAGAACCATGCAGCCTCATCAGACCAGTTTTTCAATATATAATTCCGGCCACAGAATAGTTTTTTACTTTTAACCAAGTTTCAATATTATTTTTGGGGAATTTCTGTTTTCACTTTTCACAACAGCCACAAGTACAGGCTAAATGTAACTAGTCTGAGAAGTTACTGGGTTTACCAAATCTACAGTCCATTGAGAAAAAAAAAAAACTATGTGCAGATGGGGAGATGAGAGTTTTCAGTAATAAGAGATGGATTTGGTTTAGAACTCAAGGAGGATGCAAAGAATCTGAACACACTCTTCTTAGTTGGGCTACCTTCTAAAGGGTGGGTAGACTTACTTTTTTTCTAAACTTCCTGTTTATGAAGATGGGTTTTTGAGAAATTAGCATTTATTTCTATTTCTAGCTGGGGGAACAGTGATTGGCATTAGGATATACTCTTTTAGTGAAATGATCAGTATTTTTTAAGCACCAAGAAAAAATAGTATTTTTTAAGTTCAGCTGTTTGTTTAGGGATCGGTCCAACCACAACAAGCTTCATGCCACATAACAATTCATCCAAACGACAACAACAAAAGACCAAAATATGCACAATCTTTGGGTCCAAATAATAGCTTCTTGGAACAGGGAAAATTGGAGGGCTTAACTCCTGAAGGTTTTCAAAAGTGAGGCTTGGGATGTGGGGCAGAGGTGTTGGTGGCTACATTGGCATTTTTCCTGTGGAACAGACGTATCTGGACTTGACATCGCCTGTCTTTCAAAGGCTTCATGACAAACCCACACTACTGACCTCATTGAATTCTATGCAAGCAGGGTTTGTTCTTAACATCATCCTCAACCTGATCAGCCTGTCCAGAGAACAAAAGACAGGGTGGCAAAGGGCTCCTGAAGAACCTTGAATCTGCTAACAGGCTTCGGATGCCAATTAGGTCTACTGCATCTAAGGAGTTTAAGTCGTTTTCTGGTTCCTTCCAGGGTTGGCCACATATCAAAGTGGGCCAGAGATCCCTTCTTGTGTTTCACTGTGACAACTGGGCTCCATCTAGCAAAGCAAAACCACTAGGAAGAGAAGAGCGAATCTGGATGTTGTCTCGCATTACGGCTTAAGTCCACACTCAAGCCTACCATGAAGAGCCCCTCAGGAGACAGCCTCATCCTCTGACCACTTGGCCTTCACAGCACTCTCATAGCTGGCTTTGGGGCTTGCCTACTTCAATCCCTTCTAACGAAGCTGCCTGTGATCAGATATAAATCTGGTCATGTTTGAAACACTTAATTGATGCCTATAAAATGTGAACTTCCCCAGGTAGTATTCACATCCTTTATAGTCTAGCTCTAACGTTCCTATAGTCTCATTTCCAACCTCACTCCACTCTCAAATGCACATGGTTCCTTCCCAGGACTCAGAGCTCAGAGCTCAGACTTTCTGTCTTTATTTCCTTATCCTGATAGGTTAGTTTCTGCCTTGGTATCTTTTGTCAAGGCTTAATTCCAGCATCCCCAGTTTTGCGAAGGCTCATTTGTCACTCTTTTGCATCCCTACTTGTCCAGCACAAACCAATTCCCTCTATATTTATTCTCTCCTTCCAAACCAGCAAAACAGGATATTGCCTATATAAAAGTTTTAATTAAAAAATTAAATAATATAAATTTTTAAAATTAAAAATAAAATAAAATATTTGCTCATTCCATATCCCTTCACCACTAGATGTACTTCACGATTCTCCTTCCACCCTTCACAGTAAAATTTACTGAGTTATCTAAACTTATATTATCTGCTGTCTCTCCTAACAATTCTCTCTAATCTAGTTTCTGTACTCACCAGTCCAACAAAATCAGTCTTGCAAAGATCACTATGTTGCTAAGATGAACCACAATGTCAAACCATTTTGAAGCATGTAAAGAAATAGCTCATTCTTCTTTTCTTGAGGTATTGTCTCTTCAATTCTATGGCACCATATCGTCCTACTCCTTCTGGCTCTCAACTCTTCTCACATAGATTCATTTGCTGTGTTCTCCTTCCCTACCTAGTTCATTGCTAAATGTTGCTGGGTTCAGGGCTAGGTCTTAGGCCCTGTTTTTCTAATCTATCTACATCTCTCATCCAGTCCTAATTTTAAAGAAAAATTTTAAAATATGTACTGATTCAAATGTGTCTCCGGATATGGCCTCTTCTCAGAGTCCCAACTGCCTACAATGACATTTCTACTTAAAGATCTATTTAAAGTCATCACAAAATGAACCTGTCCAAAACAGAAGTAATGCTTTCTCCCCATATCCCTTCCTTCTCCGTCTTAGTAAATGACATTGTGCTCAACAATGGAAAAACCAAAACCATCTGAGTGATCTTTCCTATCTTCTTGACCTACCCTTTAATACTATATAATGTCCAATGCCCTATAAACTCTTTGACCTCAGAATATTACAAAAGGATCCACTTTTGCTGCATCACTACTACCCTAGTCCAAGCCACCATCACTATTTCAATGTTCAGCCCTCTCTGATTTCTCTGTTTCCTAATCTTCCCTCTGCCAGAGCACAGCTGGAATGCTCTTTTAAAAACAAAAACTGTATCTGATCACTCTCCTACCTAAAGCTCTTCAATGGCTTCCCATGTCATATGGAACAAATTCAAAGTCTATACCATGGCCTACAAATCCCCACTTTCTCTGAACATCTCCTCTCACTCACCCCTTGCTCACTGTCTTCCACTCATTTATTCAGTCATCTTTAAACCCAGACATCCATCCAAACTTGTTACTGCTTCAGGAACCTGAACATGTTCACTTTACCTAAAATACTTTTTTCTTGGATTGTCTCACAGTCTCTTCCTTTTCATTATTTAGGGCTCAGTTCAAACATTCCTTCCTCAAAAAACAATCCTATCTACTTACAGTAAGCTCACATCCTATTCCTCCACACCCAATAGAGAGTAGCATGCTACCTTATTTTCTTCACAGTATTATTCGCAATCTAAAAATAAATTTTATTTATGAGTATAGCTTCTCCCAATATGATATAAATTTTGTGAAAGCTTGTCTCAAAGTGAAACTCTTTCTTTAGGATCAAGAAAACTGACATACCATATTGTGACTGATATTTAAGATGAATGAATGAATATGTACAGCTCTTAGATTATAAGATATTTGGGGGCTGGCCCCAATCTTACTTCTGTTTGCATCCTTATACTTAAGACAATGTCAGTCTAATAGCAACTACTCAGTAAGTGATGAATTAACAAAGTTCTTTTGGAGTTTTAGAATCTCTGTTATTGATTATATTGAAGATGTCTCAAACCTGATTTGAATCTATTTCAGTAGATTATACTATAGAAAGATTTTTATAAAAAAATATTAACTACAATGAGATCATATTAAAAATCCAAGCACACATTGGGGGAGAATCTAATTCTATCTAAACTATTGCATTTTGTTTTTCCTATGAGACATCGTGCTTCATTATCTGCCCTACATATTGTTTTATTTTCTTTCTTAAATAAATCTGCAAAGAAATAGACTATCTAGATTTAAAAGGTGGTGCTGAAATTTAATAAAGAGATTTGAAAGTCTTATAAATTGGAACTTGAAGATACCTTTACATCACCTTGAATTTAGTATAATTATTTGAATGGCCTAAAAAAGATCATAAGCAAAGATAGTGATCCTAATAAATGACAATACATTCAATAGAAAAGAATGTTCAAAGCCCTGAATGATTTTTAGCTGGGTCTCTTTTGGGTTCCAATGTTATCTCTCATGATATGGAAGAGGGGTTGAAACTCAGTACCACAATGAATTCTATAGTGGCCACGAAATAAGATAGGTATTCGAAGCACAGACAGGAGGAAGAATGCTACCTAGGACCCAAGGCCTTTAAAAGTATGAGCAGGAAATAACAAAATGAGATTTGTCTTGGATACTATAAGCCAATAATAAATGGAGAAAAACAATCTGCATCATTCATATGCAGAGAGTATGCAAAAAGTGACAAAAAAGGATGATAAAAGAGTGTCAGTGGTTTTAATGTGACCTCATTACCTCCAAAAAAATAAATATATAAATAGATAAAAAAGAAAAAAAAAAGAGTAAAGAATGAAATCCTGTCTCAAAATCAGCAGCTTGGTCAAGAGAACTGGAGTCCAGGGGAGATGTCCTCTAAACTACCCATGGCTTCGAGCAAGTCGTTTCCTTCTCTGGGCTGTAATTTCCCCTTCTATAGACTAAGAGAGCTAAACCAAGTAGGATTATAAGCTCCTTAAATTGTCACTCTAAAATGTATTTGGTTCTTGATCTATTTTTTTTTTCCTTTAATCATTAAGCCAGTTTTTTTACTTTGGAGATGGGGAAACATGATTTCAGTAAAATGAAGACTGAGGGAGCACAGATGAAACCATTCTGAAAAACAGAGCAGAGAACTATAATGAAAAGATGAAATGGGGGACCAGAGATCAAACTTTGAAGCTAAGCTCTGTTACTAACTTATTCTTTGGTACCAGGCAACACATGTCATCATTCTGGGTTTCATTCCTTTTGTCTATTGAAAATATGATGAAATTACTTTTCGTACCCATTTTAGAAATTGGTATAATGATGAAGTAAAATAATATGGAAACCACTCAAACATGTTGTTTTACATTTTGAAAATCACAGATACAATCTAGAACTCATTTTCCAAATCATCAAATATCTTTTTCAAATCACTGTTTAAGTCTCAGCTCAACCATCACCTGCCCTGTGAGATCTTTTTTAACCATATTATCTTCACTGCAGTGTCTCTCTTCCCAACTAGTCTGTTTTATTTTCTATAAAACATCATATTGCTTCTTCAAAAGTTGACTTGATCATCACATTCTTCCTAAAACATGGCAGCTCCATGAGAGCAGAAATGTAGGCTGTTTTGCTCAATATCACATTCCTACTCCAGGACATAAAAGACAATCCAAAAATATTTGCTGAAAAAATGAATAAATGAAGGTTTAACACTACAAGGGTCTTTAAAATTATCTAGTCTTCATGTTTCATTTTGCAAATATCACAACTGAGATTCGGAAAGGTTGACTAACTCGTTGAACGTTGCACAGTTAATTATTACAAGCCAAGTTTTGTTTGGATAAGTAAGGCTTATTTGATAAATGTTGGGAATAGAAATATCAAATAGCAATTGGTCTATGAGAAATACATATATGTGAGCATAAAGAAACACAATGCATTCAAATAAAAATCAGTATGTACCCATATGTGTATCTATTCTCCAATTCAGTAAAACAAGCCTTTCTGTCTGCTGAGACATCCTCAAGATTCCAGAGAAGAGAGACTTTTGGACAAGTGGATGCTATGTGGATGCTGTGTTAATAGCAGCCAGGGAATTGAGGATGAATCAGGGCACCACATGAAAACTAAGCCAGTTGCCCCTATCTGGCAGAGCTGGTTGTGAATAAGGTGACTGAAGGTGTTGAGTTCTTGGAGGGGTTCCTATGCAAGAAACTAGAGTGTCAAGACAGATCTCTCAAACCCCAAGAACTGATTGGTGTGGCCCACCACAAACATTGTCCTACTGCCATGAGGTTCAGATAAATCCAAAAAGAATGAGGTTTTTAAGATGTAGTGTCTTCCATCTTCAGGTTGGTAAAACATGCTACGATGCTCTAAAAAGCAGAAGCCATGTCAATGGGTAGGATGGCACTTGGGTGAGTTTTCTTTACCTTACATAATCGGTGGGCTACTCTTCAGTGCTTAGATGATTTCATGTTAATTTGAATCTATATGCTTTTTGATTTGTATTGTTGAACTGTATTTTGTTCTTACAGAAATCAGTGCATAGGTCTCTCTCTCTTCCCAATAAGGCAATAAGAAGGGAAAGGAAGGAAGAAAGGGAGGGAGAAAGCAGGAAAGAGTAAAGAAATAAAAAAGGAAAGGAAAAAATTGGTCCTAAATCTTCAGAGTTAACGTGGAACACTTGAAAATATCAATCAGAACCACTGTATTTTGATCAGAAATGATAAAGGTCTGGAAACCTATTCATGTTCAAAGCAAAATGTCCTAAGTATTAGTGGTCACTCAGATTAGTTTCCACCAACTGGAGAAAGTGTTTGCCCAAACAAGAGCATGAGATTGCAGATTGCCTTCCTGGTTATAGATTCTAGAACAGAGGTCAGAAGTTGCTCTCTGATCTTAGAGATGGCTGAACAGACCAACTCTGGGTCACTGATGACCAACATGGCCCAAGACAGACATGTTCACTAAACAATGTTTATATAGCTATGTATATGCTTAAGCTGAGGAAGAGAAGAGTCAGAGGAGACCTCATAGAAAACTCTTCTAACAAACTAGAATTGGCCTGAAAATGAAATTGGCTCAGATGATATTGATACACTCAGCATTTTCTGACAAAGCCTTGGTGGTGACTGACAAGAAATAATTTGGTCCTTGTCTGCTTCTGCAGCCTTATCTTGCCTTCTCTAATGCACTTTCGTCTCAGTTCCAGGCAGGCTGCAATCGGGCCCATTTCCTGAACATACCATATTCCCTCTACCTCCCCACCTTTGCAGCAATTTCTTCCCCCAAATGCCCAGCCTTGCTTTTCCTGAGTAAGCCTCTACTCATCCTTTGTCCATAGTTTAAGCAGGCACTCCTCTGGAAAATCTCCCTGGCAACCCATCCCACAAAGGCTAGTTGTCCTTCCCTATGTCTTCCCATAGCATCAACTATTTCATCAATTAAAATTATCACTACCATGCAGTAAGCATATTTACTAAATGAATAATTGGTTGACATGGTACTTGGCTAGGCGCTGTGTAAATAAGTAATGTCATTTAATCCTAGAAGAATCCAATGAGTTTGGTGCTCTCATTATCCCCATTTAACAGACAAGGAAAGTGATGTTTAAAGAGATTAAGTCATTATATAAGGTTTCATAAATTGCAGAATCAAGAATCAAATCCTAACCAGTTTGATTTCCAAATCTACTCGCTTCCATCTACCCACGCTACCCAATTCGTGTCTTTTGTGTGGATGGGGCTACTGAGGTGTGTGTATGTGGGGGGTGGGAGGGTCTAATCAGACAGCTGATCTGATTCCCTCTGAGATGTCCTACAATTTCACGGTACTGGGGGGCTCCGGGGTACGACAGAGCTGCAGTCGCATCCCTGTTCTTTACAAATTAGCTGAGTATAGATTAGATGAGCATCCCACTTGATCTCTGAGTCCAAGTTTCCTCTTCAGCAAAGTGGTGAAATAACCACTGTCCTCCCAAAAACTAAGGTGGTTGAAATGAGAAGCTGTATAGAAACCGTCTAGCATGGCATCTCCCATGAAAAAGACTCTGCGAATGATCAGGAGAGTCCCTTTCCCTGAAGGAAGCAATGTCTCTGCTCCCTCGTGCCAGTTAAACTGCAAAGGCTCACTAACTCACGTTTTAGTTAAACCTTTTTAATTTTTTAAAAGGGGAATCCGAGTGAGTTTTTGTTGGCAAGTGATTGAACACACTGGGGTCTAACCTCCAGGCTCACAGTCCCTTAGGGAATTTCCTAGGGGAGCTCTGAGCCTTCAACTCAAGTACTCCCTTCAGAGGCAGTACTTACAAAGCCATCAATTTCCTTAACAAAGAGCGTTGCTTTAAATGCCCCTTAAAGCAGTGTTATTTACACAGTTATCCGCTTCCTTTTGACTTCTCCGCCTGGGGGGTGGCCTACCTGCAGTCCTTTCCAGCTAGAAGTTAATTGGCCTCTGTTCCCAAAAGGAAGTTAGCTGGGATTGGGACGGCTTTTGAAAAGCAGCTCAGTTTGGGGTTATCAGAGTTCTGTCAAGTGATTTAAGTGACCACTGATGTCACTGGTTCGACTCTCCCCACCCCCTTCTTCTAAAGTTGTAAAATGTTTGAACCTTGTCAAAGAGTTATGACCACGGTCAGTATTGAGGCAGATGGAGAGTTAACACTTGTGCCCTTTCTCCTTCCCAGGGAGGTAAAATAAGGCTCCACGAAGGCTGATGGCATATACTACTGTGTGTGTTCTGGCTCTGTGGTGTATCGGTATAGTCATGCTGCTGTTTTATAGATGTGGAAACTAAAGCAGCCCCCGCCCCTTCTGTGGCAGAACTGGGATTTGAGCACAAGCGATCAAACTCAGAAGCCTGGGCATGAAACCAGCACTTTGAGCTGCCCGAACTGAGACATCTTGTCCGAGATGACAGCTAAGAGGTGCAAAGTCTGTGGTTCAACCTGAGGTTTGTCTGACTGTAAAGACCAAAAAAAGCTCTACCCCACTTTGTTGCCAGAAAAATAAAACTTAAGAACGTTATCCTTAAGAAATACCCCTTTAGAAATATATTATATTCTATATTTATTGAGCCACAAATTATTTGCCATGTCCTGAACTAAAACCTGGGAATCAGGTGAATTAAACCAGGTCTCCGCACACCAGGAGCTCAGAGTCTAGTGAGATGGGCAAGTCAGTAAATTATTGACTGCACAGTGTTTTGCTTAGGGATACAGGATGCAATGGGAGCACAGAGTCAGGACCCCGCCAACTCAACCTTATCCAGCCCTGAGAAGGCTTCCCCTTAGGAGGTAACACCTGGGCTGCGTCTCTGAGTCAGAGGAGCCTGTGGGGATACATTCCAGGAGGCGGAATTCTGTGAGCAAATAAAAGGAAGCTTGAAGCAGGGTAGTAGGTATAAAGCCCAGAAGATGCTGGAGCAGGAGCTGCATAGGAACAGATCAGACCTCACCAGCCTTGATGCCACAGCAAGGAATTTAGGTTTATCTCAAGGGCAATGCAGAACCAAGTGATGCTTTCAAACCGAGAGTGGCAAAATGGTATTTGTATTTTAGGACGCTAGCTCTGACTATACTAGAGGATAGATGAGGCAAGAGAAGTTCCAGGAACTAGGAACCCACCTGAGTTCTCTTGCAATAATAGTCCAAGCAGGCGCTGAAGTGGGGAAGCGGTGTGTGGGGGTGGGGGTCTCAGGTAAAACAATAAAGATAGGGAGAAAGGGGAGGGACTGATTGGGATGAAAAATGTTTTCAACACGAAAGGGAAAATGACAGAGAGGGAAAAGTGAAGGGCATTTGCCAAGCTTCTAGGTTAAGTGACTGGTTGGCCCCACCAGGTGAGATTGAGAAAAACAGGAGCTGCTGCTTCTGTGTGGAGAGAAATGGTAAACCTCCTGTTAGATGTGCTGAGGTCGCATGCCTGTGGGGGAGCCATACAATTAGGAGATACACAGGTCCTAGGGCATGAGGAAAAGGGCCCAGACGGGAGCCAGGAGTTTTGGGGTTTGGTTCTGAATGAGGGACTCAGGGACAGAGTGTAGGATGGGAAGTGGAACTCTGGGGAGTGAGAATATTTAAAGAATGGGCAGAAGGAGGTCTGCATAGGGGATGGTCAGAGAAGTTAAGGGAGATTGAAGGAAAATAACACTTCAGAGGTGCTGGGAGTTCAGAACCTCAAGAAAGAGCCAGACAAGTTGGAGGAGAGAAATGTTGAAATATGTCTATTGAATCATGCTATTGACAGACTTCCCTGAGCAGCGATTCTCAACTTTCTGCTTGTTCTCCTCCAGGGACTAGGAATTCTCTACTTGTAAGAACTAGATTATTATCTTTAATAACCATAATAATCTGTATTTAGTGGTCACTTTCTGAAGGACAGGAACTGTCACAAGCACAGCAGATCGGGCAGCCTAGCATGGACCTGACACATAAAAGGTGCTCGATAAACATGTGATGAATAAATCCAGAAATGAATGAGAGATGATGTCATGAAGTAGAGAACATCACTCCCGTTTCTCAGATGGAAAAAGGTGTTCGGGGCCCCCTGAGCACCTGGGCCAGGTCAATGGCCTTGTCCTCTCACTCACTCCATTTAGTTCTCTTGCCAAAAGACACACAGACACATGGGCAAGTTGAGGGCTTTAAGAGGCTCGTGTCCATGCCCTCCTGTCCTCAGTAATGATGCTGAACTCAGGTTTTGGTGTGGTTTTGGACTCCCAGACTGAGGGACCAGCTCCAGCTAGGACCTTTCACGGTCCTGCCAACCGTGGTTGAACACTTTAGTTCGATCTTATGGATAAGTTGGGCCGGGTTCCTGACTGGTGCTGAAAGCCAAAATCTCACGGACTTCTCTTCAGGTCAGTTTGCCAGGAGTACTTTGCGGGCCCTTGAAGAACATCCCGCTGGGGGGAAGGATGATCTTAAAACACTGCTCCTGGCACGTCATGCTTCTGCAAAGAAACCACTATTTGCTACAGAATCACACTTACCCACCCACCTACCTTGCGACTTCCCTAAGTAGCTTTCTTAGGGACTAGTTTGCCCCAGAACAACCCTCATTCTGGACTTTTATAGCAGCAGAGCAGTGAACCTGGTTTCACTGAGTTCAGCTGTTCAGGAAGCTGTCTCAGACTTACCTACCCCCCCACCAGCGGCTTTCCCACTCCTCTGGGTGTCCCCTCACCCCAATCCATGCATATCCTAATGACCACTGATCTCTGAAATCTTTCAATGAAGGAGTCCTGTGGCTGTTAGTCACTCCCATCTGCATCCTGCCTAGCACAGAGCTTTAAGTATACAGCAGGTGCTTAATATAGACAAATCCAGTGTGCGATTGGACACATTAGCATCCAGCTGTCCCTCCAGGCCCCGGTTGATGAAGGACAGAGAAGGCAACCCTAGCATTTGTGAGCAGGGCTGCAGACACCGGGCTGGGTGGAGTATTTTATCTTCCTGTCTGGCAAATCAAAATTGAAAACCCAGTCCCTTAAAATATTGTTATCATTTCAGATTTGCTTTATCTTAATTTCTCCTTGGTACTTAATCAGCAGCAGTTAAGAAAAAGTCACTTTTAGTTTCTCCCTCTGTTAAGTAGTAAATGATCTGTAAACAAACACTTCAGAGGGTGTTTCTTAAAGAAACCCTGGGACCTTTTTGTTAAGTGGGGAGTCCTTTTGCATAGTCTGTTGTTTCCTCTTTTTGTTACTTGTGTGGCTGGTAGGCTCTTCAGCTCTTGAGGGTACACATTTTTTTTTTTTTTAAGATAACCTTAATGATCAAAAGGTAGCCGAAATTACTCATTCAGCCAGAGGGCTTAAGAGTCAGACTTCCAGAGCCAGCATCCCTTACTGGGAGCCTTGAGTAAATCACTAAACATCTCTGTGCTTTTTTCTTATTTATAAAGCCAGAATAATATTAAAACTACATCATAGGGTCAATGCAATTAATCAGAGTAATTAAGAGGAAAAAAATAATCATTAAATTAATTAAATTCACAACAAACTATTTCTACTACGATGACTATTCTTTGGGATGATAAGATGGAAGCAGGTGGAATTTCTTTACATTTTTCACCTCTCCTTTTTGTCTGGTATCTTGGAGGAGGTTTCCAGGCTTTCTTAGTTTTGGAGTTAGGCAGGTCCTGGCTCAAACCTAGCTCTGCCACTAAAAAAGTACCTGCTTTGAAGAGGTTATTTCATCTCTTTGAGCCTCAGTTTCTCCTTGAGTAAAATGTAAGTAACAAGATCCACCTCCTGAGGCCTCCTGACGATCAAGATCAAGAGAGGTCAGTGGCCCGTGGGCCCTGCAGGCACTTCCTCTTGTGGTGTTTTCTCAGCTCAATAAATATTTGTTGAATGGAGGCCACTTTCTCAAAAGTCACTTAAACTTTTGGGGGCTCTCTGGTGTCGTGTGGAAAGTGGTGATACTGATGCCTCACTGCCTGGGGTGCTGTGGGATTGAAATGAGCTGATGCAGTAGGTTCTCCATAAACACCCCTGCATTCCCTTCTACACCCCAGGGGGCATACAGGCCGCTGCCCCCACGCTTTCTAGGGTAAGCTGCTTAGGCTCCAAAGGACCATTTTTTTGTTTTGTTTTGTTTTTGTTTTTACTGCTTCGGTGTCATTTGGTTCTATACACCAGACAACGCCTAACTTGAGCTGGATGCTGGGGACACCGGGGTGGAAAGCATGACTTATTCCCTCAGGGGTGGGGAAAACTGATTTGCAAACGGAAAATGTGGGGAGTCAACACAATCACAGCTATGCTGCTGTAGGCCCAGGAAGGAGAGGGATGAGGTGACAGTCTCACCTCTCCATCTCTCACCTGCCTTGATCTCTCCTCAACTGGATAATTTTTCACCCACCTCGATACTCATCCATTTATGCCAACATTTGGTTAGCCACTTTGTCTGTGCAGTGCCAGACAGTAAATATTTTGGCATTGTGGGGGCCATAAAAAGTCTCTTTTGTAAACTATTCAACCGTCTTTGTAGTGGCAGTCAAACTTTATCGACCCAAACAGGCAGCAGGTGGGGTTTGCCCATGGTATATGACCCCTGATCTATTCTAACATGCACTGGCCTACGGTGCCTGGCCCAGAATGCACACGTAGAAGTCATCTTCCCCTTTTGTGCTGTAAGCAACAGCCTCACCACGGTCTTCCAGGACCTGAAGAATTAAAGCCTGCAAGGCTCAAGCCTCCTCTCTCTTTCTCCTTCACTACCACCCGGTCATGCTGACTTTCTCTGACCTCTTCAAAAGCTCTTTCCTGCCTCCAGGATTTAATAGTGTGAATTTCTCGCAGTCCTCACTCCATCCCCCTGCTCCACATCTTCCTAATTTGTCCACTTCCTATTCAGTCTTCCAGTCTCAGGTTAAATGTCATGTCTTCAAGGAGGCCTTTCCTGACCCCTCAGTGTAAACGGGTCCTTTACTGAGACACCTCCCAGTATTTCCACGTACTGGCATCCTCAACAATTGCTTTTAAATAATTATTAGTATCATTTTTCTGGCCTCTCTGGCCTCCCTGGTTCACTGCTGTTTTCATTGCAACTAGCACAGTGCTCGGCACACAGCAGGCATCAATAAATGTGTGAATAGATGATGTGACGTGACCCAGCAGCCAATTTGCACCATCTTCTGCCTAGTTCTGATGGCATATATTAGAGCACAAAGCTGCAGGCTGGAGTAGTGGGGTTTTCACACCATCTTGCCTGCCTATCTATCATTTTATTTTAAGCATATTAGTTCTCTGTCCAGGAGGAGGAGGAGGAGGAGGAGGAGGAGGAGGAGGAGGAGGAAAAGGAGGAGGATACAATTAGATCTACATCCCTCACTTGCTTAATATTTCAATTTCCCCCAGGGTACTCCCTTCAAGTAGAGATCACACTCATGAATAGTAAATGTCTCTTCCAACCCAACATGGCCCCCAAGAAAGAGCAGAGAGCCAGGAGCTAGGAGAAGGCCCTGACACCTGGCCTCCAGGCCTGTCCCCTTTCCCAGGCTACTTTGGTCATGATGACACAAAGGTACAATGAGGCACATGCATGAGCAGGCAGACTTCTGGTCACTTTAAATGCCACAAAGAAGCCCTTGTTTTTGGCTACCCTGATTCACCTGCCTTAGACTGGGGCTGCCTTTTCAAAGGCACACATCAAAGTTTGGTCCTGATTCCTCGAATTCAGGCAAGCTCTGAGTCCTTCCAAGCCCGACCCCTCCCTGAGAGTCAGGAAGCCGGCCTGGGCTGAGGGTTAGAATTGCTCCCTTCTGGCGTCAGAGGCTGACCTGTTTCTTTTCATTCCAGCCCAGCCTCTCTGTGGGATAGGCCTCCCGGGTTTCCAAAGAGGTGGTAAGCCATGGTCTGAGGCTGGATGGCAGGCTTGATCCTAACCCGTGCTGACTCAAGGGTGTTTGAATGCATCCATCAGACCTCCCCAGTGGAGGACTTCAGATCTTTGGTCTTGCCCTGCATGGAAGCCTTCCGCCCCATCGCCTCCTTTTCCTGCCTCTTTGTCCCCTCAGTGACCCCCTTTGACCCTTCGGGTTAAAGGAATTCCTTTCTCCTCCCCAAGCCCTCATTTCTTTTAAAATGCACAGTTTAAAAACAATAATGATCTGGGATTTAAATTCTAGAAGTCAGAGCTGAAAGGGCCCGAAAGCTCATCTAGCTCACGCCCATCACTTTATAGTTGGGGAAACTGAGATCAAGGGGGTTCTGTCACTTTGCTTCCTAAGGTACCGCCACATTTTAATGGCAGGATCCAGTTTAGGACCATTTTTGCCATAGATGGACTGGTGGCCTTTACATCACTCGCAGTTGAGTGAGAAGGGGGAGATGAAGGGGCATTGAGTAGCATTCTTGAGTGTTCACTAACTTCCTTGCATTGTGCTAAACACTCTATAGACATTATTTCCATCTTTCTCCAAATGGAACCCTAGGTGCAGATGTTAAAAATATATGTCCCTTTCCCAGAAGGAGAGACTGGGACTCAGAGAGAGGATGGGAGACACCTGAGATGACACAACCAATAGACATGTGAACTCAAGCTCCTCTGTCTCCAACACACTGTCATGACAAGGAGATTAAGTGTCAAAGTCCTCGTAAGCAAAAAACAATATGTGGCCACTGTCAAAGGAGGGTGACTTGTGAAAAATGAAAATACAGCCCAAAACACAGAAGGGCCTTTTGTCGGAGGCATGGGCTTTACGCAGTGGAACGTGTACAGGGTGATAATAACTGAAAACTGTTGTGTTCACGACTCATGAAAAAGGCACAGGAAGGACATATGTACCCACTTTCATTTCCTGTTATGAGTCAATGGCACCGATGCAGAAATAGAGGGAAGGAGGGGCTCTCTGCTTTTGGGGGTCTTTCCTAGATACTAGCATGGTCTTTAGAGGCAGGCTGATGGGGTCTGAAGTTATCTGTCTGGCTGTATTACTTAGGGCAATTCACTGAATCGCTTGCTCAGTGCCTCAGTTTCCTCATCAGCAAAATGGGTGATATTATTCTGATCAGACACAGTTGCTGGGCAGATGAATGAAATCATGTGAAAAAAAGGATTCTTAGCACAAAGGCTGATACAGTTACGGGCCTCATAAATGAAATAGCTTCGTGGTTAAGTGTACAGACGCTGCTTAGGTACTGTGAATACTGCCTCTCTTTCTAGCTATGTGACCTTGAGCGAGTTAGTTAACCTCTCTGAACCTTAGTTTCTTTCCTCTCCAAAACTGGTAATGATATTATTTATCTTGTATGGTTCCTGGGAGGACTGATACAACTACTTAATTAATGATATTAATAACAAGAACAATAGCAGCAGTAGCAAACACACATGTGACACTTAAAACAGAGACCGCTGTTTTAAATTGCTTTTCCTATATAACCCCGTTTCATTCTTACAACAACAGTGAGAGGTAGGGACTGTTACTAACCCATTTTACTGATGAGGAAATGGGGGCACAGATAAAAAGTGTTTGGGCCAGGCTTTCACCCAGAATCCACCATGGGTGAGTGCCCACATCCATGTGAATCCATAATCAATCATGATGCTGTGTGTCATTACGCCAGTGCTAATCAATCACGCCACCCTTCCTAGCTGATGGGTCATCACCATGATCGCCCTCATCACTACCACGGCCATGCCCACCACTAACGTTTCTCTTCTTTTACTTAAAAGGCCTGTCTTCAATCCAAGGGAAACTTTACTTCAAGAAGGCATTTTGGTGAAAGTCACTAGTCTTCCACAGAGGGAAGTCTGAAGGAATCCGTGCAACTAGGAGAAGTTTTGTTTTGTTTTTTAAATTTCAATTTCTTTGTAAGGTGAGAGGTGGATCATCTATTATGATTTCAAGTCGTTAGGAAGAAAAATAACAATAACACAACTCCCAGCAGAGCCCCTTCTCCCCCCCAATATCCCTCCCCTCCCCCCACAGAGGCTGTTTTCCTTTTTCATCATTGTTGTCCTAAAGTCTCATTAGAACATCCACCAAGAAGACATGGCAATTCATCTTTTTGTTTTCCTTTCTCGCCTTGGCTCGGAGCAGGCCAGGGTGGCCTGACAGAGGGGCCACAAAGTGGGGTGATCTTCTCCTTCCCAGTGACTGGTGGGGAGGAAAATTATTCCCTCCTCCTCCCTCTTATCTGCTTCACAGATAATTGAGTTATTGGCCTTGGCTCTAGGACAGGGCTGGAGATGCTGTGTGAGGACCAGAGACAAATTAATACTAATGGCAGGGAACAGGGGAGAAGAGAGGAATGAGCAGGGAAAAAGAGACACACAGGGAGTGTGAGTACGCCTGGGAAAGACAACGTGGTGGTCTCTTTGTTTTCTTAACTAGGAATCAGCACCAAGCAGAATTTGAAACCCCAAAGCCTTTAAATAGATGTTTGACAGAGATAAGGCTCCAGTGTCACATGGGGAGAGAAGCATTAGAGCCCTCAGCCCAATCACTCTCATTTCACAAAGGAAGAAACTGAGGCTCTAAGATATTAAGTGGCCACCTGGGCTTCCAAGTCTACACTGGGACCTTGACTGAGCTATTGAAGGACACAGGATAGTAAATGCAAACGGAACATGAGGAGTCCTCCACCTTCGCATCCCCTGTAATGGACTAAATATCATGGCAGAAGGTAGCACATTTCCAGCACTGGCTCAAGATATATTACTAACTATCACCCCTTTCGGTGATGCTTCACATTTTGTCTAACTAATTTGACCATTACCTTCCCTCCTTCCTTCAGCCGTTATCAGCAGCCTGTCTGCAGTTTATGACTCAGTGCTTAGAAACAGAATTCCCAAAGCTGCTGAACAATGCCTCCAGCCAATGCCTGCTGGGGGGGAGTTATCAGTTTACTGATACCACATTTTTCATCTGAAACCTCCGATCTGGTATATGTTATATTTTAAGAAGGGGGGAAAGGGACAAGATAATTTCCACATTGCCGGGGATGTAGCATGCATTGCCTAAGAGATCTTGTGGGTGGTGTTCCTTTTAAAGAGCAACTTATTATATGCTGGGGGTAGGGGGGCTGGGATAAGGGGCCCTGGGGGTGGGAAAGTGGGAAAGGGAAGTCCCAGGCTGTTGCATAATAACACATTGGTACCTTGGGACTACTTTGGGATGTGTGGGCTTCTGAAAAGTGAATGGCAGTGCCACCATAAATCTGTCATCCACCCTCACACTAGTGTTACCAAACTCAGGGAAAGCATTAGCCTTACTAAGTGGTCAGTGACAAAAAATAAGAAAGAAGAAGAGGCAGGCAGACAGGAAGGAAGGAAGGAAGGAAGGAAGGAAGGAAGGAAGGAAGGAAGGAAGGAAGGAAGGAAGGAAGGAAGAAGGAGGAAGAAAGGAAGGAAAAAAAGAAGAAAGGGAGGAAATTCAGATGGGGGCAGAGTGGCAGAGCAGAAAGAGCAGGGGCTCTCTGCTTACTCTGGAGGTGGGATCGCACCTCTATGAGCTGTGTGACTTTGGGTAAGTCACGACATCACTGTAGGTATCAGATCTGTCATCTAACATCTCTGGATATGAGACCTCACATAGGCTCACATTAAACAGAGGTGAATGACACGGCATACCAACTAGTGGGTACCCCAAAATGGTGGTTGTCACTGATACTTACCCCTCCACACGCACACATACCTACACACCCACACCCTCCCCGACACATTCACGGAGAAAAGCAATAGTTAATGTGCATTAAGCGCATCCAACTTGCTCAGAATGGTGCTAAACCACATAGTATCTTGTAGCAACAATTTTCAGTCAGGATTCTAAGTGACAATCAACAGAAACCAACTTTGGCAAACTTAAGCAAAACAAGCAAACAAACAAATAATATCTAAAGAACATTGGATACATATGGAAGACACTTCGGGAAGGCTGGAAAGCCAGGCTTACATGCTCAGAAGTCCAATTCCAAGCTCAAAATTGGGCCCTGTGACTGGTTCTGGGAAATCATCTCAGAGCTGTAGCTAAGTGTCATCCCTTTAGTCCTAATGCTAGAGGCTGTCACTGGTACTTTGGAAATGCAAGGATTGTGGGCACTCCCACCATCTTTATCAAAATGATTCCTGCAGGGTCCCTATGTCTTCTGATTCAGAGTCGTAGCTTGGAGTGTCTCACTGAGGGTCAAGGGGACAGTGTAGGTCTTGTTCCCACAATCAGCTACAGGGGGGACTGACAGAAGGAGATGCCTGAGTTTTCAACTCCATGTGGGAGTTGGGCCCTGCTTCATTGTTATTATAACAAGAAAAGTCCTTTTCTTAATCGAGGGAGACAATGCACACAGTGAGTATCCAAAAAATATTGGTAAATAACTTCCACAGTTGAGTCTCAGGACTTTTACCATTTTCTGGATGAGAACACTGAAGTTTAGCCAAGGTCACATGTCTAGACCATATTGTGAACACAAGTTAGTCTCGCTCAAGCCTGTTCTCTCAGCCACTATCTTGACCACCGTCTTGACAAATGTAATAATGAGAACACTGTCCACCTCAGCAAAGCCTCCCACATTCCCATCCCATTTCTCTGACTCATTAAAGCTGGATCTTTGGGGAGACAAAGATTTATTTCTGTTCCTTAGCTATGTTTCTTGGAGGAGGATGGTTTTCTGGATTCAAAGCCATGGAGTGTTTGTCCTTGGAATACAGTTCCTAGGATCTGGGATCTCTGGACAGACTCCTTTCTTCCTGGAATGCCCTGTGAGTCTGTGAGTCTCTATAGTGAGATTCTAAATGGTGAGGGTGGGAACTGTCACTGAGGTCCTACCTCTAACACAAGACACACTCCCCATACAGGGGTAACCGAGGACTCTCCCTGGACACCATCCACACCACTGATAGTTTTGTATGCCATTCCATTAATTTAGTCCATGAATTGTGCTGTAGTGGTATGTTCCTCATTCATCCCTGAAGCCCCACAAGACCAAGAGCTATCTTTTTGCACGTAGCTTACCACATTGAGCTCAGGAGCCTGCCACTTAACTGTTTATCCTGAGTTCACCTCCCCGTGCCTCAATGTTCTCTTTTGTAAAAGCAGGCAATAAAGAGTTGTTATGAGAATGAGAGTTTATAGATGGGCTTGACACGTGATAGGTGTTCAAGAAATTTCACCCTCAGCAGTAGAACTCCTCGAATCTAGTAAAGAATGACAAAATGGATCTATGAGTGCCTAAGTCTCACTCTCTTGGTCACTCACTCATCTTCACTCCTTTCCTCTTAAGCATTTTAGTCAACACAGTTTGAAAGTTACTCATTGAGTCCAAACCAGTTATTTTGGCCAAAGTATAGGTGGGGAAGAGAGGCCCAAGGAGGTAAGGCAAGCGAGGGCTGGACTCCCAGTTCAGTGTTATTTCTAATGGCGTCTCCTAGGCCCTGCCACTGTATACTTAAAATTCAGTTCTTTTTCTAAGAAATGGTGAACCATGCCAGAATTTTCACTTCCTCTCTGTACCAGGCTCCAACGGCCAAGCTCATCAAAAACTTCAAATCCATGAAGCAGGGGTCAGCAAAGGTGGTCTAGAAAGGGCAAGGCAGTAAACATTTTAGGCTCTTGGGCCTGTAGGGTCTGTGTTGCAACCACTCCATCCTGTTGTAGCAGGAAAGCAGCCACAGGCAATATATGAAGGGATAGGTGTGCTGTGTTTCAGTAGGACTTTATTTACAAACACAGGCAGTAGGCCAGCTCTGGCCCAGGGATAGTAGTTTGCAACCCTGTTCCATGGACAGTGAGTGTCTACCTGAAAGGAGCTATGTTATTTTTGTTTTCTGCTGCAGAATGCTAAAGCCACCAAGAACATGGATGTCAGGACCCAAGTATCTCTTTTGGGGTACCACAACCTACCTTCACCACATCCTCCCTTCTTTACAAAGCACTTAAAGTCACATGCTACCTTAGCGCAAAAAAATCCAGGTCACTATTTTTCAGCACGATCTGAGAGTCATGTTGGGTGTCATGAGGATGATGGCAAAGGCGAGGGTTGGCTTCGAGTTGAGCTACAATTATGAGAAATGGTAACACACCTTGGGAATTGTACAACAGAAGTGCAGGTAATACTCTTAAAGACTAATTAACCCATATTTTCAATTATAGGAGATAAACTGAGTCCCCAGTCAGGGAAGTGACTTGGCCAGCTTTATGCAGCACGTTCTCAGTGCAGCTGGAACCGAAGCCTGGATTTGTTAATTTTATAGTCCAAGGCTCTTTCCACCACACCATCAGCTTTTATTATGGACCAAACAGAAATCAACAGAGGAGAGGCAAACAACTGGAATAAAACAAAACAACAACAGGCACACCAAAAATAAAAAGAAAACCTTCTGCCATTTAAAAACTCCCAAGGCCCTGCCTAGAAACTCCTGTCCTTCCTCCCTCCCTCCACATCTTCCTTTCTCCATTCACAAACCGTTGCTGGACACCTCTATTGTGTTGCTTAGATCTTTACTTGGTGCCAAGAAGAGAGTAGGTGCTCAATAAATGTTTTTTAAGGATAATGAAAGGTAAATGATACACGACAAAGGCTGCAGGGAGCTCACCATTTACCGGGAGAAGGTCTAAATGCGCCCCCGTAATGCACTGCAAATGTGAAGACCCGATGACATTTCCTCCCCTTTAGCCCTAGAAAATTGCCTTTCAGTGAGAAATCTTCCCACCAATGTTTTCCTTCCCTCTGTAGCCGCCTTCCCTCTTCAGATGGAGCACCTCTGTCTTTTGTACTTGCAAATGAATTGTGATTAGTTTTCACCTCGAGCCCAGGGGATTAGCCCGGGGACCTTTGATCTTCAGGTATCGATTTGCATCTTAAAGGAAGTATGATCTCATCTGGGCCAGCTCAAAATTCCATCCCTGCCCCTCAACCCCTGTCTGTTTACCAGCCCCAGGCTGGCCAGGGCCTCCCAAGTGGGGCTGAAACAACATCAGCCAGACTCCGAGAGAAGGCAGAGGCAAACAAATTTCCCAACTGATTTGGTAAAGGTGGGAAAAGGACATTTGCTTTCTCAACACAGGCTGTTCTGCTATCCCTCCTTCCTTAAGTCAGAGAGACTGCCCAAGGTTGTGAGTGTGCAGAGAAGACCATGGTGGCCCCTGGATCCTGGAGGGACAGTGCATGGCAAAATGAACTGAGCACATGCTTGAGAATCAGGCAAAATGAGGTTAAACACCTAGTTCTGTCTTCGATTACATCTAGCCTATGCAACTCTGGGCAAGATTTATAATTTCTCTGGCTTTTGATTTTTCTCATCTCTAAAGTAAGAATAAAAGCCTTAAAAATTGATACAATAATCATCTTGAACAACTTGCCTAAAGAAGAGCAATAATGTAAATATGGTAAAGTTAGATCAAAAAACCATCACTGTCATCTGGAACATAAGCTCCACGAGGGCAAGGGCATCTGCCCTTTGTTTCCACTGTTATATTCCCTGCTGCCTAAATCAGTGCCTGGCCCGTGAGAGGCAATCAGCACACATTTGCAATATGAAGGAATCAATCATGATTTAGTCATAACGACCGCTGTTATTATAACTGACCAACTACTCCTCATTGTCCACTTCTCCAGACAGACTCAGGGAAATGACAAGGACTTACCAATGCAATTGAAGGAAACTTCCTGTTTGCAGAAAAGGGAACAGCCGTCCCCATTGAGCTTATTCATGTCATCACATTCTTCACCTTCGCTTCTGCAGAACAGATAGAAATGTGTCACATCAGCTTCAGAACCACAGCTGCACACGGGACCGTCCCTCCCTCACCATGAATTTTCCGTGAGGCCTTGGGCAAGTCCCTTTCCCTTTGTGAGTCTCTGTTTTTTTCACCTTCAAAATGAGATGCTGCGAAGGTGTAAATTTATAACATTCTATTACAGTTGCCTCATTGGGTATCTCTTATGACAAAGTAGAATTTCTGCTTCAAACTCATTCTCTGAGATCTTGGTTAACTTAGCAAGTCAGATGGGAACAGCAAATGGATGAATGAGTGAACAAATGAATGAACACATCTAGTTCCACTGTGTCTGGATAGATGTCACTGCCATTTTAAAACGGTAGATTAAGAGAAACTTTGAAGTTTTCTAAAATATAAATGCCTTTCTTCACTATGCTCCATCTCAACCCCCTCCCTACTTTTCCAGTGCCCTTAAAAGTCAAGATTTTTTCCATTCACATGCTTAGGTTTGGTCTTTAACCAAAAAAGTTTTGCCTTCTCTATTGGTTCTGCCATTTCTCAGCTTTAAGAGTTCCTAGGCCTGTAGGACTATACTTCCAGGGAATAAAAAATGCCTCCTTTCTCTCTCTCTCTCTCTCTCTCTCTCTCTCTCTCTCTCTCTCTCTCTCTTTTAGGAATGATTTTCATCTCCTAACGATGATTCTGCAGAGGATGGGCAGAAAGTGAGCAACAATCAGTGAGAATAAAAGCTGAAAGACTGGATGAATTGCCACTTTTTAAAAAATTTCCATCATTTTAGAAAAATAGAACTTTTGATCCCCCTGTTCCAAACTACCTGTGTGATCCTTGACAAGTCGCTTGATCTCTCTGCCTGCTCTTTCTGTTTTTGAAAATTTAAATCAGTTAACAATAATTTAAAATTCTATTTCTCAGCTACAGTAGCCACATTTCAAGTCTTCAGTTGTTGGCTGTAGCGAGTGGCTACTGTATTGGACAGTACAGAATATACTGTCATTGCAGGAAAATCCATTGGACAGTGCTGTTCTAGATGTTGACTCTCAGTTTATGCACAGTTTAAAATGGAAATAATTACACCTACTCCTTAAAGCAGGTACAAGAATGAAATAAATGTCACTTAGAGTGACTGGCACCGAGTGTGACACATAGTAGATGCTCAGGGAATCACGGTTCCCATTCCCACTTTGCCCTGGGAGGTCTTCACAAAGTGTGTGGCATCTGTCCCTCCCTCCCTAGAGACCAGCTGGGATCTGTCACAGAATGGAAGAGGCCTCAGACTTTTCCTTTCACCCAGGGCAATTAACACTGGGAAATGTTTGTTGCTTTTAGGAGGTGTCAGAGTAGCAGGAGGGTGCTTTGATATTCATCCATCCTAAAGATGGTTAGGACATTGCATTGATCTCTGAAGAGCCACCCAAATTCTCTCCATGAGCAAAGAAGTCCAAATTCCAAATCAGGCCCACATTCCAGTCTCTGCCAGTAAATCTCACACGTTGGACATTGCCGATGGCCTTGTGCTTCTCAGCTATTCCATGGGTTATCTGGGGAGAGGATTTTTTTTTTTTTAACCTGGGCTGGGTTCCCTAAACCACAAAGAACACTTCTAACCCTCCTTGCCTCACCACCCAAACAGTATGTTCTACTGGTTTAAGCCAAACATTAGAGTCACCACAAATATCTTTTAAGCATGACAGATCTATCATTAGACAGAGAGGTTCTGAGAAACCTTCTTTGACCTCCCAGGCTAAAGTGAGGCCATCTTATCTGTGTCCAAAGACACTGGGCTCCATCTATCATAGCACTTGTCAAACTGACTGCCCTTTCCTGTTACTTGAGACCCTCCCTCACCAAGCCTGAAGATGCCAAAGGCAGGGACCATGTCTTTGTCACCCTAGCACCCCAAAGCCTGGCACAGTGCCTGGGACATGGCAGATAGCATGTAGCTACTCCTTTTCTTGGTATCTTTGCACAGCTGTCAGTCACACAGTCAGGTAGTGGGGGGTCCAGGGAAGAACCTGAGCCCTGGGTTCACATCTTGGTTCTGCTCCTCACTAGATGTGTGAGCTTGAGAAAACCACCCCGGTCTTTGTGTTAGTTGTCTCTTCTGTAAAGTAATATAATAGGACTTTTCGCATAAAGTTTGTTGGAAGAACCCAAGGAGATGACATTTATGAATATTGTCATCATCGTCATAACATCCATCCAGTGTTTTCATCCATTGAGGACCTCACTGAGTGTTGGGTCAATCTGCATTTCTTTGTAAATTCCCTTATGTATATATAGCAAATTAGCATGTATCGTCCCATGAAAAATCCAATTAACTAAGATACCACCCCTCCTTTTCTTCAAAGTCTTGTTTTTCTGTTTTGGTTGTTGGATGTTTTTGTCTGTTTTTGCTTAGGGAACCATTCATAAGCTGCATTCAGTTTCTATAAAGCATGTCAACAGTTATTTGGTAAGTGCTGGTAACTTAACTATTTGATGTCTCTGCAGGATACCGATTCTGGGTAAAAACACTAAAAATTAAGTTAAGGATACTCTTTAAATTAACAAT
Organism: Cynopterus sphinx; assembly: GCA_030015415.1. Taxonomy (NCBI): domain Eukaryota; kingdom Metazoa; phylum Chordata; class Mammalia; order Chiroptera; family Pteropodidae; genus Cynopterus; species Cynopterus sphinx. The sequence continues at coordinate 116,547,836 of CM057385.1, read as the reverse complement.
AATAAAATTTTACATCAGCAAGGAGAATGACATGGTTGGCAGTGTTTTACCAATGCATCTTTATCTGGCTCCAAAATGGATAGGTGGAGCTATAGACCAGGTTTCACATCTACTGAGTTTCCTTTTTTATTCTTTGTACTAAACTATAAAATCCCAGATCACAATTATGGGTTGTCAGCAATGACCACAAGTGTTTCCTGGATATTCTATATATGCTGCTCCATCTTGGACCCACAAATGATGGGCACTTTTCCTGGAGACTGCCTTCCTTGCTCAGTTGCTCAGCGTGCCACCAGACAACATCTGCATCAAAAGCTGGAAGTTGCTGTCTTCCTTTCCCCAATTTTGCTACATTAAATGTCAGAAACTCTATCTTCATGTTCAGTTGTCACATTTGAAGGTGGAGCTTAAAAATACCCAATAGCACAGCGTCGATTTCACACTCTGACAAGTAAGGAGCTTTATCTTCTATGCTTGAGAAGTCAAAGCAATCAGGTGGTTTGCACTTCAATCCAACAATTAAAAATCCATGTATTATCTCAATATTAAAATCTGGACAATTAAGCTTTGAAAGCATAGCTGGCAGGACCTTTAAGACGTGAATATCTACATCCCTGAGATATACCACTTCAGCAAGCCACTTGAAATCGTGCAAATAATCATTACTGGCCTTATCAGTTCCAATGTCTTCTTTTTTTCTTTTAAATGTCATTCCTTATTCAAAAACTTGAATTAACACCTTTCTTGGTATAGCCGGTGTACTTCAGTGTGTGCATGTTTGTGTGCGCACGTGCCTGGGTGAGATTGGGAGAGAAATCGCGCAGGCACGAGAGAGACCAGAATCTTGAACACACTACAATCTTTTTGCACAGAAAGTTGAAAAGCAATTTACTGGCCCTCATCAGATCATATTTGCATCATTCATGATTCCCTTCCGTGCTAAGTCATAGTAAGTAAAGTGTGGCCAATCTCTGATATCTGTGTAAATGGGTATTCATGTGCAAACTCTTTACTAGCATTAACTGTGTCATCCTTGTGCTCTTAGCTGGTCCTTTCATCTCAGTGCAGGTTTCCAGTTTACACTAGATACGACAAAATCATCAGCGCCAAATTAAATTGCTCTTCCCCTCCAGCACTAATGTCAATGATGAACTGAAAGGAATAGCCATCTAGCACTTCTCCTTCATATATGTACTACACCTATTAGGTGATTCATGTTCTGCACATCAGTGGCTTCATTCGACTGTGAAATAAATTCTTTTTACAGTGCCCCTCCCCCCACAGAAACAGTCATTGCAATTGTACGTTGCACAGATATTATGTGACACCCAACAGCGCCATTTAATGAAGGAATTTTGCCAATAGCTTGATTTGTGTTGCCATCTCCACACATAATGTTTATCATTACATTTGCCAATAGTTTTAAAAGTCTCTTAAGAATAGTGTGACTTGCAACTACGTTAGCGATAAGGAACATGATTTTAGCAATAAGGAACTTAATTGTGAATGATTTTTGGTCTCTTCTTCACATCTAGGGATGAAACTATTTGATTTTGTGCCAGAACATTTTTGTGCTTATTCTGGTTGAAAAAACTCAAAGGTTTACTTCTTTTTTTAAACTATGTGAAAATCTTGATGGTTTCTTTCCCCAATTTTATGGTTGCATAACATCTTGCCCTGTGGACAAGGGGAAGACTGGACTGATGAGCCAATTAGATCCATTTGTTTTAGACATGCAGCTATGTATTTTCTAATCACGCTTTTCCTTTTTGGCTGCTCATGTGGAATCTTTACACTTACTGATTAATTTGCTTCCTTGCACTTATGTTCACATTCAATATTCACTCTGGAGCACTGTTTATTGTTTATGGTTTCAACATTATAGTGAATTAAGTTATTTGCTATTTTTATGAGCCTCAGATCCATTTTGAGAATTGTTGATATAACATGATACAACAGAAATAAATATGAAATTTTAACATATATAAATGGTAACCAGTAAAAAATGTAAAAGTGTTCTTACTTAGATGCACTGTGACCTGTTAACTGAATGTGGGCTGGGATGGAAGAGATTGCTAGAATCGTTGTGGACACACAATCAACTAAGAAAAAGAGCACGCTGGTAGTAAGTGCATTATGGTTGCTCTGTTGAAATCATATACTGTACTACATACTTGAGAAATGAATGTGTTCAAAAAAGAAGTATTGCTTTTCTTCTGAGACCAGCAAACTGCTTGCAGACAAACTGGTAGACAGCTGGAGATTGCTGCTAACTCGTAGCTCACACGGGAAGAATATCCCAATAAGCAGTTCTACTCAACAGCCTGATCACCTCTTGGCCTAATTAGCATCACCCCTCCCTTTTCTTTAGTTACATCTACTTACTTCTGGATAATGCCATCACCACAGTACCCACTTCCGTGGATGTATATGGCAGCAGGTGATGGCACACTCTCTTCAGTTCCTGAAATGGTGATGACGCGGTACTGGTAGACACTGCCAAGATTTAGGTCCCTGGAAAACATAAAGAAAAGCATTAGCTATATAGATAGAATGCTGGGAGGCGGGGGCAGATAAAATTGGTCCCCTTCAGCACATTCTATCAATCTTGCTTATTTTTGAAATCACACGCACATTTGGTTATCCAGTAATTTTTATTGTCTACTGAGGTTAAGGTACTTTCTTACACATGATGGACTCCACTAAAATGTACAACAATAATAACTAGCATCAATTGACAGCTGACCATGACTATTACTAGGTACTTTTTATTGTGAATTTAACCTTGACAATAACCTTGGTGGGTAAGAATCAGATGATATGTGGCCCATTAGAAAGGTGTTTGGCTGAATGCCATGCAGAAAAATATAAATGGGGTAAGCAAAGGCAGAGAGGCAGGTAAACACCAGGACAGATTCTGTGAGCATTGTTTGATCTTTTCCCCTCATTTTAAGATGCGACGGAGACTATGCTGCATGTGAGCAAGCCCTTTCCTTACGCTACACATCCAGTAGTTCTCTGCCCCCATCCTCCACTTGTTCCTCCCTTTGTCTCTCACTCTTGACTAAAATAACAATAGCAACATCCATTAATTGAATGTCAGGCCCAGGGCTAAGCACTTTTCACATACTTTCTCATTTGAGAATCAAAACAACCTTACATGAGTACCAGTATGTTCATGTTTATTTTACACAGAATGAATCCGAGGCATAGAGAGGTTAAGCATCTTGCTTACAATCATATGCTATTAGATGACATCTTGCAGCCTCTTTCGCTAATCTCTAGTTTAGGCCTGTTTTAATAATCTCATCTCTTGCAAAGGAGGATTTTGTCCCAGAATGGCCATTCTAGGCACTGGTTCCTGCCAGATTTCCCGTCAGCCTAGACTGCATCTCCCTTCTGCTCTCGAGACCTTCTAATTCAATGCTTGTTGTGACTTCCTTAAACCAGATCACCTCCCTCCCTCAGCCCCTTTCAGCTCCCTGCCTGAATCCATACTACTGTCACACAAACCTGGCTACTGCCAACTGTCCTCCAAGGCACAGACAAATTTATGTCAATTCCACATGACCAAATCACCATCCCCACTTCCTGTTTGACCATGTTCAAAAGAAGATGTTATTCTTCTATTTCCTCTCCCTTTGCATCAATTATTTCTCTTTAATAATTAAGAAAAGTGTCATGGGAAAAAACCACAAAATGATAATGAAGAGAATTCCTATCAGATTCCAGAGTTGGGGGGGATTTCATAAACAAAAGGACGATGTCAAAAAATCTCAAGTTCTCCTGCCTATCTGTTGTTTCAGCTGTTGTCAAGGCTAGGGCTGTTTGGATAAGGCCAATAAGATACCAGGTGCAGAGGCAACAGACAGACAATGTCTTCTGACTCTCAACACACTGATGAGCTAGAGCTTATGAGAACTGAAGGACTCTGGTGAGGAACACAGCCTTCTGAGAATGTGGGGCGTATGACCCAAAAGAAATCGAGTGGTGCTGGAGCAGGCAGTAATAATGAGGGTAGACAAGAAGTCCCAGTGGATTCCATCAGTGCTCTGTTAGACTAGGTGGGTTAAAGGCATACAAATTCTGAGATATTGTATGGATGAATATATGAATAACTGTTGCCTTGTAGACTTCTGAAATGCTAATTTGTTAACATAATTACATTCTTTCTTTCTCTTTTCCTCCTTCCCTCATGCCTTTCTTCCTTCCTTCCTTTTTCCTTTTATTAGTTTATTGGATATTTTATCCACCTCTAGACTAATGAATGCTTACTTTTTTTCTGGTGGTGCTTCTAAAACTGGAATGTGGTGGGGGAAAAGTTTTTCCCCCGCAGGGGATACATGAAGGCACAAGATAAAGAGGCAGGAATTCTATATAGTACATTCATTTTGCTCTAAAATATCGAGGCATGTTTTATATTTAACAAATATGGCCATGTTATGGACTAAAATAAGAAATTTTCCTTAGGCTACATCCCAGGCCACTGGGGGCATATACTCACTGTCTGAAGCAGATGGAGTACTTCTGTGAAAATGCATGAGTATGAAAACTCCTCCTCTACATTATGTCTTTTATTGGTGGTATGTGTCATAAAATATTTATGGTTGATAATATTTAAGGTTCTCTAATAAAATTCGTGAATGTTTTCTTCCTCTACCCTGCCTTGCTCTCCTTTTCCCCCTCATTCTCCTCTTCTCTCTCAATAAACACAACATTGAGGCAAGCAAACACATGTTTCTATTCTGACTGCATCACTTACTAGCTGAGAAGTCATAGGCAGGTGTTTTACTGCCCTGAGCCTATTTCAAATTAGTCATAAACCTGGCCCCACAACATTTTCCTATAGCTTGAATCTGAGAGCATACACAAAGCCTATGATAAATAGTTAATAAATATTAACCCATTACTATTAATGTTTAATTAGCAACATTCTCATTCACTGGAGTTATGCTCTACTCTTTTTACTAGAGGGAATGGAGTAAAGATAACTACATGGAACCTGGATTAGGTAAACTCATGAGTATTGGGCCACCACCTACTGTGTATGTCCTAGCTTGACAGAAAGTCTCTTTTCTACTGCATCATTTGGCTAGAACACCCTCAGTGCTTGCGGCTTGCTCTCTCTCCAGGTGGCTATTCCAACTTCTAAAAATTCTGGATCTCATAAGTTTTGTCTTTACCCTGGGGCAAAATCTGTCTTCCAATAACTTCCACCCACTGTCTTCCTTCTTACCCATTAGCATCACATGGCATACATCTGATTGGTAGACAAACCTGAATAACTTTCCTTTTCTCAACTGTGTGTGTATGTGGCTCATGTATAATTCTCTCAGGAAAGCCTGACAACAGCTCTATGAAGTAGGGGTTGTTACCCCAAGTTACTGGATAGGAAAACAGAAGTCCAAGTCACTCCCTTCACAAAAAGGTAGGGAAGGGGTAATAGGGTACCTCTGTTATTAAAAATATGTTTTGCAACTGAAGGATTTTTGTGATAAAACTACATTTTCTTCAAGTTCAAGTTAAAATGCAGGCTAAACAAGGGCTCTTAAAAACCTAGGTAGGACAGAATTCCCTCAGGACAGGCTAGTGGCTTCTGAGGTTTTGCTGAAGGTTAGGACCTAGTTCATGGTTGCTCTAAAAGTAGGACATTGATTTCAAGTTGTTCCTTTCAGCTGCTCCTAACACCATCTGGAAAGTCTCACACTGTCACTTGAACTCCTTCTCCTCCTGTGCCTCCCACATCCAGGCAGACCCTAAACCCTATCAGTTATTCCCACCCAAAAGCTTCCACATTGTTCCCTCTGCATCCCTGCTGCCTCCAGCATCTCAAACTTGATGGCTGAAGCAGCCTCCGGCTTGCCCACCTGCCTCTCGTATCTCCCCTTTCCATTCTTGCCAACTCCATGAGGATACTATTCAATACAAAGCCACTCTCGGGCTCGTAATCTCTCTTAGTGAAGTGGTCAGCATGCTACCCAGATGAAAAAACTTCCTACTTACTCTGTTTGTAACTAAAATTTTACCACTTCATTTGAAGCATGATTGTTTTACCGCTTCTGATTTTTTTCATAAAGTTCTGAATGCCATTTTAAATTAAAAACAAACAAACAAACAAAAAAAGACCCCAACCTCCATTAGTATTTAATCATTCATTCTTCAAACTGCATCTCAGATTACTTTCATGTTTTTAGGTAATAAACTAAGTTGCAGTATTTAAATATGATGAGATTATTTGGGTGTTTTTGAGGAGTTGCTTTGTGCATCCTTTGTATGACTTGAAAATGTTTTTAACATTTAGCTGTTGTTCTTTCTCATATATTTCAAATGACATATCTGCCTTAGGTTTGCCTTTCTGGCAAATTAGAAACAAAAATACTGGCGTTCTTAACAGGTATGATTTTTCAGTATTCCTCCTCAGAAATGTCATATTAATGGTAACATGTATCAGATTTGAAGTGTGATCTTATTTGTAAAATTTAGTTACAGATTGTAAAGTCAATATTAATATATACATATATACTCTTAAGGAGACTAAGCACCCTATGACTTAGCTTTTGGCACAAATTAATATTTCTTTAGGTGCTGGTGTGTAGTTAATACGGTAGGTCAGTAAAAACCCATCTGAAATCTGTAGGTATGTCACTTGGCTTCTTTGGCTCTGTTTTTCTACCTCTTAATAATATGTGATTTTTGTCTCTAACCAATGTAAAGATAAAATGAGAAATATGAAAGTATAATAAAAGAAAAGTGGGAAAGAGAGCCTCGTTGCACTATGGCAATGTCCCATTTTGTTTCTTACAGAAAACTGTCTCTGAGCCTGCCTTGATTTTGCTGTACTGACCACTTATTGTTCCCACATCACAGCATTCATTTGCCACACTATCTCTCCGAACAGTCTGTGACTGAATCATATTCTTTGAAAACTTTTCTTCTGAAATAATAATAGCAATTGTCATTCCTATTTGTTGACCACTTATCATATGCCAGGTACCATCTCTAGAACTTTCTATGAATAATCTCATTTAATCAAAACAACAGTCCCTTAGAGAATTATTATTATCTCCCTTCTCAGATGAAGACACTACTACTTAGGGAAGTTAAGCTACTGCCCAGAGTCATGCTGCTTTTGTCATGGGACAGGAGGAATGTGTCCCATGTCCCAGGTTGGTCTATCTAACTTCATCCCAAGACAGTGCTTTCTGGAACTGGAAGCTATCATGCACTGGAACAATATAGCAGAACAGAGTTAAAAGACCTAGTTTTGAACCAAGTACAGGTCACATTCTGAAGGCCAGTTAGAAAGTTCTAGAAGTTAGGAGAAACACACATTCTCTTAAACATTACTACTCCCAGAAGCCATCTCCTCTCTCTAACCATTCATTTCTTTATCTATATATAAAAATGGGAAACTGGGAAGAATGTGATGATCAGCTCTGCAATCCAGAGTTCTAACCTAATGAGGAAAGCATTGTTGTATCTTTCTGCGATGAGGTTTCCCACAGGCTAGGAGCTGCCTGAGCAGTTAAAATTCCACACCAAGCATGGGTATAGTTCAGAATCTACCACCCAGACTGTCCAAGCTGGAAGGCATGGTACAGGGACCACCTAGGATGCCTCTGGCTCAGGAAGAGCCCAAATATTCCAGTTCTGCTTTGGGCTAAGAATCAGAGGGTAATGCCTGGGCTCTTGGTAGACCTGCTTCTAAGCCAAGAATGGGAAGAGAAGAAAACAATCACCTTTGTTTGAGATGTTGTGCCAAGGGACCTTATAGTACTATTATTGTTGTTTTAATTAGAAAAATATATCAATGCTATAGAAAGGTATAGATGACACTATAACAAATATACTTAGACTTACTACCCAACTGTGTCAAATTATAGTATTTTGTTGTATTTTCTTCATATCTTTTACTTTTGATGTAGAAGGGATTAAATATACTGTCTTATATGTTTGTTTTCAATCCACCTGAGTTCCCTTTCTGCATCCTATTTCCCTCTTTTCCATGTTTTTATACTTTCTGTCCATATGCACTGCTTTGCTAATTTTCAACTTCATAGGTGTGTTAATACTATGCTTGTCATTATGTATCTAGCTTTTTAAATTTTTTTGCCCAGTATTGTTTTTGAGATCACACATATTGATACAGGTAGACCTATCTCATTATTTTCAGAGGTGTAAGTATTTTACTTTACAAATATACACACTTTATTTGACCATTCATTTCTTGATAGACACCCAGGTTGTTTCTATTAATATTACTATCATTACTACTTAATCTTTTTTTGGTTGTTTTCCAATAATGATACTTTAAATGTTTATGTTCATGTTCCTTCACACTTGAGAAGAGTTTTCTGAAGGAAATATATCTAAAGAGGTATTGCTAGGTTGAAGGTAATTGCATCTTCAAGTTCATTATATGTTGCCACATTATTCTCCAAAATGGTTGTACTAATTAACATGCCTACCAACAGACTTCCCATTGCTCTAGATCTTTGCCAGCAATGATTCTGCCAAACATTTAATTTTTTGCCAATCTGATTAGTATTAAATGATATCTAAATATTTTTTTTTGCATTTTCCTGATTATTAACAAGGCTGGATATCATTTCATGTGTTTGTTGACCACATAGGTTTCTAGCTATGTTCCCTGTTCATCACTTGTGCCTGTTTTAAATTGGGTTCTTTTTCTTTACTTATATGTAAGTGTATTCACATACACTAGATACTAGTCCTTGGTAATTACAGGTACTGCAAAATGCCATTGCCAATTCTGTGACTCTTATTTTTTTTTTTATTTCATTTATCCTGCTTTGTTGAACAGAATTTTTAATCATTTCCTTCATGATTTGTGCTTTTCATGCCTTGCTGAATACATGTTTCTTTTCTTCAAGGTCAAAAAATAGTTTCTTTATTTTCTTTTGAAGAGTTTTAAGGTTTTTATTTTCACATGTATGGCTTCAATCATCTATACTGTAGTTTTTAAAATGATGCATGGTTTTCTCCTTCAAAATTCCTCTTTACTCTTCCATGTGAATTTTAAGTTTTATTTTTAAAAATTTCTATTGGCATTCTGATTCCAATTTCATTGAGTTTATAGATATATTTAAGGAGAAAAGATGTTTTTGTAATATTGCATCTCCCCATTTATACACACAGTTTATCTTTTTATTTATGTAGGTTATCTTTTATGGTTTCAGTGAAGTTTTAAATCTTTCTTTATTAAAATTGTGATGATTTTTAAGATTAGATATATATTCTTAATTCTAAGTATTTTAGAGATGTCTGTGCTATTATAAATGGTAGCTTAAAACTATCTATCTATCTATTTATCTGATTTGCACACATACACATTCATACATGTATGTTTGTATTTGTATAGTCTTATTTGGGGCTGATAAAAAATAATTGAGTTTTATAAATTGATATTTTATTTAGAAGTCCTCACAGACTATTTTATTAGTTCAAATAATTTGTTGATTCTTATTAATTTTTCAATGTAGTCTCTTACAGATGAGAATAATGATTGTTTGCTTCCTTTCAGTTCTCAGAATTTTTATTTATATTTTTTGTCTAGCTGTGTTAGGTGAGATCAATGGTGTTAGTGGGCATTCTTGGTTTAAACCTGAAAACAGAAGAAATATTTCTTATATATTATCATTAAACATAATACCCACTATATTTCAGTACATGTCCTCTATTAAATATGTTTCTTTCTGTTCTTGGCTTACCTCTCTCTCTCTCTCTCTCTTTTTTTAATCATGAAGGGACCTGATTTTATTAAGATCTTTAAAATTCTGCATCTAGTAAGATAATCTTGTTTTTATAAAAATCTGTTAATATTACTTCATTTTTAGATTCATGAAAAAAGAGTATAGGATAATTAAATCCACCTAGCTAGCTTTATGTTAGCTAGTTATATTTATAGCTTTGACTACTTCTTCAAATTCTGGATAAATAAATTTGTATCATTTAATTTGTTTATCCATTCATTCATACAAATAGCATTCATCAAGTCAACTCAACTTCTCTTAGGTTTCAGGGATTCAAAGACCAAGAAAATATGGGCTTGCCTTTTGGATGCTCATAGACTTGTAGGGAGAAAAAAGAAAACATTAAAATTAATGGCTTTAGCATATCCTAGAAAGTATAGGGGGCTATGGGAGTATAAAGAGCAATATGTGACCTGGGCTGAGCTGGAGAGAGCCTGAGAAATGACTTGCCTGGAGAAAGGTAAGGAGAAGACAGATCAGGAGAAGCAGGAGAGAACTGGCTTCCTAGGCAAAGGACATAATCATATTGGTTTTTTGAAAGGCAATTTTGGTAGTGATATAGATCACTGATTTGGGGGAAAGGTAGAAAGGGATACCAAATATTCCTTGAGGGATGGAAGATGCAGGAATAAATTGAGTACCTATCAAGGTTGGGAGCTAGGCTAGATGTCTTCATATTCTATTTTGTGTAAAGAGAAATAAAACATATCCTTCCCCACTGAGTGACTCTGGAACTGTATTGTCATCTCAAACATTTTATTTCTTAACATTCATACATTAAGGTTACACTCAGTTTTTTCTACATGTGATAAGAATATACTCAATTCCATTTTCATCTGTGTATCACCCTGAATTCTTAAGAGAACATTTTACTTTTGTTTAAGACTAAGAGGTATCTTCATCTTACTTTTTATTGGGGGGTAGGGTGGCTGTCAACGGATTCAGGATAGGGAGCATCATATGCCATTGGAAGGGATATCTGAAAGGCAGTCTGACATCACTATGGATGTCATCTAGATAACATGTCAGGAAAAATGGTTGTGGTTCTTCCATTACCTTTGGTTGTGATTTTAGATGAATCAGTTCTCCTCTCTGAAACTCAATTTCCCTGGGCCATCAAGTGTGTGTGTGTGAGTGTGTGCGTGTGTCAAGAATAAGGTAATACAATCCCATTTTCCTTGTGTAAGTCAAATGAAAAGTACATATGGACTTGATAGAAGAAGTCATCCCAAAGATGAAGATACCATCATTGGTCTCAAATAGTTCAAAGGGCAAAAGGGAGGATAAGTCAGTACAGTATGGTTGTAATACAAGGTAGAGTCTAAAGAGTACCAAGAGAGAGGACTAAAAAGTGGTTGGAAGGATGAGAAAGGCTTAGAGAGACTTCTGACATCTTGACCTCTATAGGTGTCTTTGACACCCCATACTTTATTATAAAACTCAGCACACTTCATTGCAATCAGGTGTTGAATGTCTGGTTTTCCCTGATGTACATTAAGTGCTTCAAGGACAGAGAACATGTAAGCCTTTCCTTGCTACAACTCTGTGCCTACCACAGTGCCTAGCTTTGAATAGGTTTCCAACGATATCTGCTGAATGCATTAAAGTTTGAGACAGCACACATGGGACAATGTCAAAAAGATAAATGGTAAGTATGGTGCTCTGAGCAATAGGAATAGCACAGACTAGGACACAGTTAAACCTGTCTAGATAAAGAACGTTCATTTAGACCGAACTTCAGGGTAAAGCACAGGAGGTGCTAAAGTTTTACTAGAATGGGCGATTTAGAGTGTGTAGTAGATGGTGGGTGCTGGCACTGAGTGACAGAGCCACCGTTATAAAATCAGGAGTCAATGACTTCCTAAGCATCCTCCACTACTCCAGCTATAGAAGTCAAAATTAGATGTGCTAACAGCAGTCATGATACTGAACCAACATCCATGTCCTTAGACAGCCTAAGCTCCCTCCACTTCCATTTATCCCTCCTTCCAGGCCCCAGGACTCAGTAGACTGCAGTGCTTTTCACTCCACGTGCCCTTTAATTAAAGCAAAGCTGTGATGCTGAGATGCAGTTGCCAAGAAAGAATCTTTGTGTGGAAGAATGAACTTGTTTTTGCAATATCCATTGGCTTATCCTTCCCCTGAGAGCTCCAACCCATTGTCTGGATTCAGAGAATGAAGAATCAGATGACAGGGGTCTGAGAATCCACTGGATATTCAGATCACTCCCAACAGGACTAGAGTCAGCCCCTCTCACACAGGTAACACAAAATTCATCTTTTTTTTTTTTCACTCTGACAATGCTGCCCTCACTCCGCATAAGGCTCAGAAAGGAGCAAATGTATACATGCAGCTAATTAATTCCAGCAGCCTTTGATAGAATTGTCCAAAGATTTGCCCTGGTACCAATTTAAAGCACAGTAGCAAATTTAATAAAACTAACAGTTTGCAGCCAAGGCCTTTGTTATTTTGTTTTAATCATCTTTTACCACCAATTGAAATGATTTTCTACTTTCCTGGTGCAATGAAATGAAAATACAAGGCAAAGAATGGAAGGACAATGTGGAAATTAGAAAAGACCCGGAGCTTCAAATCCTGGGATAAGGTAACGGCAATCCTGAGGTTTAACTGGTTGTTTGAATCAGGCGGGGATTAGAAGGGAAGACATTTACCAGTGTGGGGGAAACGCCACACCTGGAGAGCATTAAAGAAAGGCAAGCGGAAAAGATCTACAAGGGACTCTTGTTTTTCCTGAATGCAACCAAAGGCGATGTGTGACAGCTTCCCCCAACACCCCTGCTGGTGATGGACAGGTCTCTTGATTACAGAGCAGGGGCTTGTGACAAGGTGACCAGTCACCAAGGCCTCTGGGATCCCAAACACCAGATACAGTTGGAGGTAAACAAGGCATGCGGCCTGGTGTGAAAATCGAGGCCAAGTGGGGCCAGAAAGTCGAGCGGAGGGGCCCAGTGACAGCTGGTGATGGAGCGGCACTAACTGAACACAGTTGTTAAGACCAGGGGCCAGTGGGGAAAGCAATCTCCTTTCTCCTCCCTGTGGCCTCTCTGGGTGGCCAGCAATTTTATTACTGGCAGAGGGCGAGCCCAACAGCATTTTCGAATTTGGCACCACATCTAAAACCAGTCGGGGGCTGGGCTTCTCTTTCTTCTCTCCCCCCACCATGAATGCTTTGGTTTTGGTGAAAGCCGGCGTGCAGTTAGCAAACTCCATTTCCCCTCAAATTTTGAAACCCATGTGCACTTGGGGGAAATGTAATCCTTATGTTTCTGATTCATTTACACTTAACTCATCAAAACGCTATTTTGTAAGAGCTATTTGATGTCTGCGAAGTCTTCTGAGCTCTTTTGTAAGCCTCGCTTCTTAGAAGCAGGAAGTCACGTTTCTGATGAGAGGGAGAACTTGAACCTAAAAGGTTGAGTTTGTTTTGAAATGAGGGCTCTTGGAGGGTCACGTGGATCCTGAGCTTGGCCAAATGTGTTCTCTCATTTCCTATACCAGCCCCCCTCACCAGCACCAGCTGCCATGACGTTACTGATGTCAGCTCTCTATGATTTCACTCTGAGCATCCAACAGAGACTCCTCCGTGATCAGAGAGAGCCCAACTCAAATCTGAGTCCCAAGGTCTGGCCAAACTCCAGCACTCCACGATGTGGGAGAAGGAGCACCTGGTTTGGGAATCAGGTACCACAGGTTCAATGCCTCGTTGTGCTGTCAAAGGGCTGTGTGCCTCTGAGAAAGTGGCTTCCCCTCTCTGGACTTAATGATCTCATTTGTAAAGTTATCAGTGCTCCAACGCTCCTTCCAGGTCTGAGAGATTTTCAGCCTAATTCCTAGACAGTAGGAAGTTTGAGCATCTCAGAATTTTCTTCAAAATTCTGGAGACTGAGTTTGCGTACAAGGAGCTTAGCTCAAGAAGGAAACAACTCAGAGCTGAATGGCTTCAGATATCACTTACCCCAAGTTTCTCATTGTGGGTTGGAAACCAAAGCCCAGAGAAGGAGGATAAATTGCCCCAAGTCACACATAAAACTAATGGCAAAGTCTGGCTTTCCTAATATTTTTGACTAACGTCTTTGGATGGAACTTTCCAAACTTTTCAGTTCATAGGACATTGACGCTGGGGCAAAAAAATGTCCTACTCTGACAACAAGGATGAGAAAGCCAGCCTCGGAATGGAAAGGGGGGACTGGCATTTAGAGTGAGGCACAGTGAGGTGGCGTCTGGCTTGTATTAAAACCCATGAGTGAATGATTAATCCTGGGTGGAAAACAAAGCCCACGCCTTGTAATGTTATAGGTATTAGTGCTACGGAAGATTAACCCCACGATCCCCTCAGGGGACCTTTTCAGAACATCGGACTACACTGAGAATCAGTGGATGATGAAAACAGGTGGTCTCACAGGTCCTGTCCACCCACCCCCAATACACAAACATACTCATACATACACTCATCCATGTTCATGTTCATGCTCAAGCTTACCTCGGTTGTTCTGTAGCTCTACACAGGGAAGAAATGGGGTTCAAAGTGAACCTGTGTGCCCATCACTGGCTCATAGGCTGGTGATAGAAAGGGACTCAGATTCATCCTCCTCCTTGCATTCCAACCCAAAATGCCTCTACCTCCATATCCTGTTGCAGTGAGGTCAACAACCCAGGCATCTTCCATGATCCACTCACCTGCCTCCTCCCTCTAATCAGGTATCAAGTACTTCCACTGTATTAATTAGTATTGCTCAGCCCCATCCAGTTTTCTCTATTCCCATCATGACTACCAGTGCCATTATCTCTTCAGTTTTGGCAACACTGTCTTACTTCCCTTACCATTTATGATCTGTGCCCCCATCCCTAGGTCCAAACATAGACAAAGAGCTGTCCTAAAATGAAATTTAATTGGGATCCTCTCTTACTAAATATACTTGGTGGCTCCCCATCAGCCTTGGACTGAAGTTCAGACCCTTTAGCATGGCACTCTGGAACCGTCAATACTGGCCTCCTCTCAAACTACCTGGTCTCTTTGCTCAAACTCTTTTAGACTTTATCCCTCAGCCACCAGGACAAGGAGTTTTACCTCATTTCCCTGGCTAAATCCCTTGGCCTTAGCTTAATTGCCACCTTTTTCACTAATAAGAGAAGCCTATGTGCTTCTCTCATTATTACAATTTTCTCACTGTTTTGTTACTGTTTGTTCATTTGGCCACTTCCCATATTAATCAGACAAAGCTCCTAAAGGGCTGTGGCTTCCTTACTGCCCAGCACAGGGCCTATTACAGGGACAGTACTACATAAATGCTTCTCAAATGAATGGAAGTCTGACTTACACCACCTGACCTAATCCCTTCACTTCCAGGATAAGGAAACTGAGGCCCCAAGAGGAGAAAGGACCATGCCACAAGATTCTCTTTGGTCCATTTGATTATCTGGGAACTAACTAATGTACCTCAGAAGTTAAAAGAAAGACCTCTAATATACCAGATATCATCTGTTTTATCACAGATTTCTGACTACTTATCGACCTGCCACAGGGTAGGTTCATCCATTCATTCGTTCAATCATGCATACATTTTATTAACTTTCTTTTATTGACCATCTAGTTGATAACTAGCCTTGCATGAGAAGCTGAGAATAATGTGACAAATACTACTTAGTCCCAACCTCTAGTACCTCACTGTCAAGTCAAAATGCCATTAACAGGAAAAACATACCAATGTATGCCGAACTATCACAAAGGGAGAGTTTGGTAAACCTTACGAGAGAGAAAGTACATCAGGGAGGAGCTCTGAATGTCCAAGTGTGCCTGGAAGTTTTTCTTTAGAAATGGCCACTCTCAGAGCTCATGGTGCAGACTTATTGCCAAATGCAACATGTAACCTGCTCCCTCCACCCTTACAGAATTAGACACAGTCAGTGGTCTGAACAGAGTGTCAGCACTGGGAATGTCCTTCAGAGTCATCTGACCATGCTTTCATGTTTTAGAAGAAGGACTTGAGTCCACAGATGTGGAGTCACAGACCAAGGACATAGCAAAGTTTCAGGTCAGTACTGTAATCCAGGTCTCCTGATCCAGGGCCAACATCTTGGTGGGTTTCCTCATTTTTTTCTTTAGCTCAGCTGCATAGATTAAAATGCAATTTATCTTTTTCTTTTTTCTAATCCAACATTGAACCACAGCAACTCCAGTTTGTGTTTAGCGGGAAACAGTTTCATGTGTGTGTCTGTGCGTGTCCGTTTGTTTGCCTTTCACACATACTCTCTGCCCTCGCCCTGGCTGAGAACAAGCCTAATGAAAACCAAACCAGAGAATCATGAACATTTAAATCTTCATAGTTCCCCTGACTGCATCATGTTCTTGAAAGTCCATTATCTCATTAGTTTTTCAGGACACCCCTTGTGAAACTGCAGACAGGTGTCATCACCTACTTTTTCCCGGGGGAGCAACTGAGTCTCAGAACATTGAAGAGACCTGGTCAAGGTCACACAGCAAGGCAGTTGTGTGCTGGCCTGGGGATCAGATGGCCTGATTCTGAATTCAGCATCTCTAAAGCAAAAGTCTGAGGTTCCTGTTTTAACAGACATGTCACAAACCCACTAAGATCTGTCCTAAAGATTCTCACCATGTCCAAGCACAGACTGGATGAATTTCATCCACTCCTCTTGCCAGTGCCCATTGTGAGACAGATTCCTCCACTCTTCCCACATCTGTAATTACTCTGACGGCTATTCATTTCTTTCTCTTTCCTACTCATTTATTTGTTTTCTTAAAAATCAGCAATTAAAGCTGCACAACCAAGTCCAGTTCATCCTACCTACTCCCAGGGTGAACAACAAAGAAACAGAAAAGTAGGTGACATCAGGACACTGGTACAACCTGATTTCATTAACTCATTGTTTTCCAAAGGATCTCTTGATCCACCCCACCCTCTAAGCAAATCTAAATTAAATACTATTCCTCTATTTCAGAAAATAACATTTCTCTCATTCCAAATTCTCAAACCAGAAATGAGAATCATTGGACAGCTCCTTCTTAAAACCCTTGCATCCAGTATATCACATCACCAAGTCCTGTTGATTCTACCTTTGAAACATACTTCCAGTACATCCACCTCCTATGCAAATAATCACAATCTCAGTTTGGACTTCAGCAATAACTCCTTTTTGAACTTTCTCTTCATCAATCCTTTCTTTGTAGAGCCCCCAGAGCAATTTTATAAAATCTCAAATTTAATTGGTTTAGTCTTCTATTTCCCAATGAATAAATCCAAACTCCATAATGTGGACCACAACCCCTTCATAATCTGGCCCCTGCTTAGCTCACCAGTTCTGCTTTCTATGTATTTCCCCTTCATTTAAGGGGGAAATTATATTTTTTATAACTTTTTTGTAATAATAATCTTTAGTTTGTTATTATATTTTTATTTATTTTTATTTGGGCTATTATTCAGTTCAGCTCTCCTATCCAATTATAAAATTCAGAATTATGGTGTCAGCATTGAGACTGCCATGCTGTTGGGACTGTTATTGAATGAATGAAAGGATAAGTTAAGAAAGAAAGAAAGAGAGAGAGAGAGAGAGAGAGAGAGAGAGAGAGAGAGAGAGAAAGAAAGAAAGAAAGAAAGAAAGAAAGAAAGAAGGAAGGAAGGAAGGAAGGAAGGAAGGAAGGAAGGAAGGAAGGAAGGAAGGAAGGAAGGAAGAAAAGAAAGTTGTCAGCAAAGCCTTGGGTCCTTCGTTTCACTTCTGTGGGCCTCATTTAGCATCTGCAGAAGAAACACTGTAATGGCCTGCTTGCTTTAAAGTTCAGTAGTGTGTCAGACTGATAACATGGAAATTTTTAAGATAAGTGAATTCAGTGGTGTTAGCATCAATCAGGGGCCCTTCACACTTTCAAAATCATGTAGATACTCAGAGACAGTCAGCACTTCTATGGCTGCTGCTGCTGACTCTGGAGATCTGTTGATTTTGCTAAACCTTTTGTTTACCCTAATGTTCTCAGAACTCATATTTCATTCTGAGAGATACTTGGCCTAAGACTGATGAGAGGAGTTATAGGTGGATGATACTCAGCTTCCAGAAATAGAGTAAGATTGTGCTGATTCTGTACCCTGCTAACCTGGGCTAGGAACAGAGGTATTTGCTCTGGGCTTGGAGAAACAGCTCTCACTCCTGATGCTGTTCTTCTGTCCCGGGGAACAGAACATCAGAACACAGGCCAGACCATGTTTGGTCGGTGTGGGACAAGACTCTGCTGAGGAGGTCTAGAAGGCAGGACGCATTTCAGCAACAGGTTCCTGGAAACCACACTGGTCTGACAACATCCATGCTTCAAGACTCTTCCTTCCTAATCTACTTACATTCATTCAAAAAAAATATGAAAGGTCTGCTCTCTTCTTTTGTGTGTGTTTATTCTATTACTTTTTGGAAACAAGAAAAGCTAATTTTGATGGCTATTTTCTCTATCCATCAAGATGTCGCCTCATCCTTTGCCTGTTGTCATAGCAATGACTATGCTCTAAGGTTTGTCAGACACACCCTTTGGGGTCAGGTAAGGAGATGTCAAACTTGACTCCAGCATCTATTAACTGAGGGACCTTAAGTGAATGCGACCTATCTGAGTCTCAGCTTCTCCACCTAAAAATAAGGGATACTGATGCCTTTGCCTCACTGGTAGGCTTACATGAAGTATAAGACGCACCTATGAAGTATTCACTAACTGAGAGTTATTATTACTAGAGATGTCAGTACTACTAGTAGTGGACGCTACTAGCATATGCAAGGGCGGTTAACACAATGACTACTTTTAGTCTCCACTGAGGACAGAAATCAGGTTCGTTTTTGGTACCCATTTTGTCTTCAGAATGTGGCATGTTACTCAGCACAGAGAGCATATTAAGTTAACACTTGATAAATATATCCATGCAAACATGATTACTCAGAGTAACTATCGTAAATAACAGCACCCTCTAGACTGCCTACATCACCCAAGATTCTAATAACATTGATGGATACGAAAGAAGGCAAACATTCAAATCCCAGTTTAACAAATGGCCAAACTGAGGTGTAAAGAAATTAACAACCAGACAAAACTTAAAAATATTAACAGCCTGTCACAGAAAAAAAGTGTAGATAGCCAGTAATATTTGAAAGATGCTTAATCGAGATGTTCAATCACAAGAACATCAATGAGAAGTCATGTTTTACTTATCCAATGGCCAAAGACAAAGCGCTTTCATTTTGTCGAGGAGTAGTGATGACGTGGAACAGCAGGTCCTGCTACACACTGCTGTTGTGATGTGAGCTAGTTTACTCTCTCTGAATGCCATAGGTTGTATCCATTAAAATGAAAAAGGCTCATGTTTTATACCCAGCAGTTCCATTTCTCAGCATCAACCTGGAGAAATGCTCACATATGCCAACAGGAGGTTTATATAAGAGTACTCACTGCAGCATTTGTTTGTAACAGAAAAATGTGTGAAATAACCTATTTGGCCAGCTTTAGAAGTATGGCTATTCCTACTATGGAATACTAAACAACAGTTAAAAAGAATAAAGTAGATTTAAGAACCAAAGTGGATCAATAGGTCAGATTATTACACTTTCCATCTCAAATCTCGACATTAGTTTTGCAATTGAACATGCACTTCTGCTGTGAAGTATCACATGGTGGTTCATTCGCTCAGTGATTGATTGACTCATTCATTCATTTATCAATGTTTGCTGAGCATCGCCTTGGTTTCAATCATCTATACTGGCAAATCTCTTCAATGCTCAACTCGTTCATCTTCCAGGTCAGCTCAGACACCTCTTCCAAGAAATCTTCCTTAACCACTTCGAGCTGAGTTAGAATCCTTCCTATGTTTTCCCACAATCCCTTGCACTGCTCATACCATAGCACTTTTCACCTGATTCCTTACCCATTTCCCAGGGATAAGGACTCTATATCCCATTCCATGGTAACTGATACCCAGTAAATATTTGCTGAATGAACTGATGATAAATGGATGGGCAGATGAATAGATACATAATGACAGTGAACTGCTATTCATTGTTCCTGATTTGCCTTATACCTCATTTACTCTAAGCCAGAGAAAAAGGCTTAGTTCTGTCGACTCTTTACTTTTTAGAGAAATTTGAGGATTCTATGCAGACCCAAGCAGCATGGTGTCCAGTGCAGAAGAGTTGAGTTGACAGTTAAGTTGAGAAACAGAAGCTTCCCTGTTCTATTCTCTAGTTAGACCCATAAAGGACTGGTTAGGTAGCGTGTGCTGCTGGGCTCCAATACTGGGTCACAGGAACTGACTGGGGGCCAGAGGTCTGTGAGTTGTAAGCCTGTCTTCTCCTTGCTGTGTCTTGAACTTTAGCCCACGTGAATGCATGTCTGAGCTCTAAAATTCTGCCTTTGCATTATTACAGCAGGAGGTATTGTGGTACTGTGGTTGAGAAGGTAGGATTTGGAATTAGATCTAGATTTTAGACCTGGCTCTGCCATTACCAGCTGTAGGAGTTTGGATGAGTAAATTTTCTGAACCACAGCTTTCCTCTGAGCTTCATCTGCCTCATAGATATTTGTAAGGTACTTAAAGCAGAGTGAGTATTCTTAGTAAATGGTTATTATTATTATTATTATTATTATTATTATTACTATAATCATCATCACCACGATTATTGTCCACACACTACACAGTTCATTAGGGCATCCAATACCACGCTGGGTATTGATTGTTGTAGATAGTCTCTACTGAGTCCCTTTTACTACAAAAAAGTGAATGAGTCACCTGTCACTTAAGAACAATATCTACCACATAAAATTGCTTAATGTGTTTTCCCTTCATTTTACAGATAGGAAAATTAAAGTCTAAATAAGAGATGCAATGTGTTTTAATGTCACATGGCGATTTAGCAGCAGAGTCCGTGTGGGTCCCCTTTTCCTCTGCTTATGTTAGCTCCCATTCAATGAAAGGGTTTTCACTTTAGGGAGACATTCCACATTTCTTCCTAGTCCTGGCAAAAAGTAATCAGTCTACTGGAATTGTTCATTGGGTAAGCACAGAAGCGTCTCCCTTCATCAATGTCATACCTTGGGAAACTATCTCCAGTATAGATAACAGAAAGAATAAATATTTTTGCTGAGAGGAAAAAAATGAAGACAAAGGTCAAAGGAGATCATGTAATGGGTTGAGTTGGGGAAGGGAAAAAAGCATTTTTTCCCTCTCTCCTCTTTTTCTCCAAAACAGTCTTTATATAGAACTTGTATAAGAGCCAACTTATTTGATATGGAAAAAATGTGAAAGCAGCAAAATACACATACACACACACAGAGGTATTTGTGTTGGAGCTCAGAACTTGAATTACTAAGAGATAAAGGAGCTGAAATGGCAGGTTGACTTGGAATATGATGTTTTACTTTGTTCAGAGTCTCAGAGAACATTCAGGTCAGGAAGCCCAGCCCAGTCCAAGTCTCTGGTGAATTACTTGGGACTCAGGAAAGACAAAGAGGACAGCCAGTGAATGCCTCAGTTTAGCCCTCATGCTTGTCATAGAGTAAGGACCTAAGAAATATTTGTTGAGCGGAACAAAAGAACAAATGGTACACAAGAGTATGGACCTGTGGTGGTTTGGGAAGCCAGTTGGCACAGGACTAGGAACTTTTACTAAGCAGTTAAGGTCTTCAGCACTAAAGTGTGAGTGTCTACAGGGAAGGGACTGGGTCTGAGTCATCCCTCTAATCTCTACCTCCCAGTACAGACTCTGGCACACAGAATGTTCTCAAGGCATATTTATAACCTGAATGAGTGGCTGTATGAGTGAAAGAGACCCTGCAGATTCCTGGGCCCTAGAGATCATTTAGAGAATTGGCTATTTAACTTTAACCAGCATCAGAGTCATCTGGAAGGGCCCTGCACTCAGGGTTTCTGACTCAGTTGTCTGAACTGGGGCCTGAGGACCTGCCCTTTCCACATACTAGGCTGATATTGATGCTGCTGCTCAGGGGCCAGGCTCTGGGAGCCTGGTTTAGTGCAATAGTCCTTAAATTTGGCTGCACATTATCAATACCTGGTGAGATTTTAAAAGTCTGATGGTCAGGCCTTATCCTTAACAATTGCATCAACACCTGGGAGGGGAGGGAAGGGTTGAGAAGGTATGCAAGTGAGATGCAGGCAATTTACAAATGTCCTGTTGTAAATTGTGCTGGAGTTTGAGAACTGTTGTGCTAGAGTTTGAGAACTACTAGTCTAGCACAACCTCCTTCTTGCAAAGGAGGTCTCTGAAGACCAGACAGGTAAGTGGCTTGCCTCAGATCATAGAGCAAGTTAGCGACTTAACTGAAAATAGAATTCAGGTGCTTAGACTTCTTCAGTTTAATTTCCACCATTCCACACTTATCAACCCATGTCAGCTCTAACAAGCTCATAACTTGAGGCAAAAAAAAAAACGAAGGCTGTGTTTAAATGGAGGTTTTAAGACCTCTATTATTTATTATCGCCATTGTTTTATAAAGAAATTTTAAGTGGATGCATATTTATATAACTTTACTTCTCTAGACAAGTTAGGAGACAGAAGAGACAGGGTTATGGAGTATTTTCAAGGCAGGACAATTCTTTAAATTTTAAGTACATTTTCAAACACAAACCAAGAGCTCCCTCTGAGTTCTTAAACAGATGTTCTTCATCTCCGAGTCAATGAATGGGCAAGGGTTTGCTTGTGATGTGCACATTAATTGCTGGCATGTAAAAGGAAGTGCCGGTAAAGTGTTTGAAAGTGGTTCTGTCTCTTAAAAAGATTAAAAGTTTCCTCCAGAACTTGGTTTCTATTAATGATTGGCTTAGTAAATATTTTCAAGTAGACAGAGCAGAGATTGTGTCTTATATCATTTTAGAATCAAAGAAAGAGCCACAAAAGGCCCGTAGAAACCATTGACTTTAATATCGTCATCACACAGAAGAGGAAATTGAGGCTCAAAGAGACTGACTAATTTATCTAACATTAGTAAGTGGACTGGCTGGAACTAGACATAAGGCGTCTGACTCCTGAAGTATTGTTCTTTCCAATACTCAGAGTATTCCCTAACAAAGTTTATTATGCATAGTAATGTTCAACAAATGTTTGATGATTGACTTCACAGATTCTTGGTACCTAAATTAGGTGGCTAAGGCTCCCTCATTTGTTAGGTTAAAGAAGAGTCTGAAATCACATTTTTAACTCAACACTGGTTAAGTGCCCTGGCTTAGGAGTCAAGATGGAATCCCAATCCTGATTTCCCTACTTCCTGTGTGATCTTGTACACATGACTTCACGTCTTTAAGCTCCATTTTCTTTGTAAAACAAGGATAACAGGGTGGGGATGTAGAGATGATGAAATGAGTAAAGGATGTAAATACTTTAGTCCACGTCTAGCAAGTAGGAAAAACACTAATGATATCATTAGAATGTGGCTTCTCTCATAACAGCGGTCCCCAACCTTTTGGGGGACCAAAGGAACTGGTGCTCCTATGAGAATCTGATGCCTGATGATCTGAAGTGGGGCTGAGGCGGCGATGCTTGTGCTGGGGAGCAGCTGCACATACAAATGAAACTTCACTCATTTGCTCACTGCTCACCTCCTGCTGTGTGGGCCAGTTCCTAAGAGGCCACGAACTAGTACTGGTTTGTGGCCTGGGAACTGGGGACCCCAGTCATACAACCTAAATCCTGAGGATTTTTGAGGAGGGGTAATAGAGAGGTGGCTTGAGAAATAAACATTAAGGACAAACACTGTGTCATGTTTAAAAGCAATGATTATCCAAAAGAACCATGAAGACCTAGAGCTTAAGGACCTGCAAAGATGCAATGAGTTTGAATGTGTGTTCTACTTTGGAAAGGAAAACAAAACAAGGACTGTGACTGGTGATATTCACCTTCCAGCATATTCTCATGCAAATATCCAGGAACATGGCCAATTCCCAGCCAACCTGTTATGATTTCACCTTTTTTTTATCCACTGAAAAAGCAATCTGAATGAATCTTCTTCAGTTTAATATAAAAAGAAATCATTAGCAAACTTCAATTCTACTTTCATTAGTAATAAATGATTTTCTCATTGCTAACCTCATCCAACTGTTGGGAAAACTAAGTTTCAGAAAAATTGGGACACTTAGAGTCACACATTAGAGATGTCACCAGAATCTAAGCCTCCTGGTTCCTTGTCCATTTCTCTTCTCACAAAATCAACTCTGCCTTGTTAAGACAATTCTATACTCAAAACCAAGCTTATAAAGCCCTAGAAGTGACTCAGGCTATGATGAACCTTTCACCAGTCCAGGTCTCTTTGATTCTCCTTTTATCCCTTCATAGCCCACTTACTTGGTCCTCTCTCTTTTCAGAAAGTGCACTTACATGTCTGTGAATCTTCTATCGAGATGTAGGATGGAAGCCACATCCACTGGGAGAGGAGGGTCCCGGACCACCTTGTACTGTAGAGGCTTACACTCTAGGCAGGGCGGGCTGTCTGCGATGGAGGTCAACATGATGGCATCAATCTCCAGGTGCTCATCCAATGTGTAGATCTGAATGCCGTACACCACCTCGCCCACATTCCAGAGTTTCACGGTCACTGGGACATCACAGAAGACATTCTGAGGGCCCAGGGAAATGTTCTTCCCGCTAGTAGTCAACAATTTGATGTCATTGACAGCCCCGCTAGAGTCCCAGTCAATGGAGACAAAGGTCACCCAGATCGTCAGAGATTCAGGGACCACAGGGTAGCGGAATTCCAGTTCAAGGTAGCAGCCTTGTGGCTCAGGGCAGGCTGGAGGGACTGTGTGTGGGTTGACAGCTGAATTTGGGCTCCACGTGCGGACACTGGACTTACAGGGCTGTTCAACATCTGGATGACCTATGAAGAAGAGATGAGGATATAAGTTCCTGAAAGACCTAGTCTGGTCCTCAGAGTTTCCTGCAGACCTTAGGAGAGGTTTTCCTTATCGAAACTCAGAAAGAGGAGAAAAAGAAAGTGCAAACTCTCAGTGTTTTGATGAATCTGCTGTACCCAGCTCATCCCCACCACTGTAATACAGATCTTGAATGAATTACCAGACATTGGGTCAAAACTATATTCAAGTTAGTGTCTTACTGTTGAGTTAATATCCAGACTTTCTTTCCTCATCTTCCACTTGTAGGCTTTGTGACTAGGATATAAAGAAGAAAAGGCTTACTATTTGTCAAACACTTACTGTGTCCCATAAACTTGTCTAACTCTTGCAAGAACTCATTTCAGAAATGAAGAAATGGGGAGTGAAATGACCAAATTCCCACATCTTTAAGTGCAAAGGTCATCATTAGACTCCAGTTTTGTTCTTCCAGAAGTTCATACTCTTTGCTGGATGCCACTAAAATAAACTAGAATCCCTGTGGTATTGCCTTTGCTGCAGCCTGCTTAGAATGACAGAAGGGCCAGAAACCTTCAGCAAAGAGATGGTGAGCAAGGATAGCATCTGCCTCTTGGACTTAGGATTCTGGGAGGAAACTGTCTAGAGCAATGAATGACAGAGCTGGAAGGAAGCCCTGGACCCATCTTATCTCTCCTCCTCCCTTTCTCTACATGAGGTCATTCCATACCATTGAGCTTCTTCATGCTCTATCCAGTCTGACTCAGGAAGGGATGGGTTGAGTGAAGAAAGGGGAAAAGGAAGGAGGGATTCTTCTGCTCTTTCCTCAAGGAGACAATGCCTCATCCCCACTGATCTCAGACTTCAGCAAATTCTGAATTTTTTTCTACTGAGATCATTAGTCCTAGACCCTCAGAGAGCTCTCCTTTGCACTGCAGAGAATAATAATCAGCACTCATTGTAGCAATTGGCTATAATTTGTTTAAAGGAGTCTAGCAAGATATACAGATCCGGAGAGGGTAGGATGGAGGGTCTCAAGTCATCCTATTTGACATGTATATTTTTTACTTTAGCATCAGTGGTTGGTGGAGGGTGAGGATGCTTGACATTTCAAAAGCAAAGGGGAAAAATCAATCTTTGAAAAGGCTTTGTGGTGCTGTTATAGCATAACAGGAATCCCCTTACCACAATATAAAAAACTAGAAAGTCATTTTGGGTGGAAAAGCTATTCCAGTGAAGGCAGCTCGTGCCTCCAATCTCTTTATCTCTGCCAAGTCAAGAGAAAAGAGAGAAAATACCAAGTGGAGATGGAGAGAAGGTAAAAAGAAGAAAGAGGGGACAAAGAAAATTTACAAAAATCTTTTTAGATATAACACATCAGAACAAGGACATAACTATGAAATTCCCTCCATTTAAAGAAAATGCTAGCTAGAAGCAATATGTAATTTACATCAAAGGCACAAATAAGACTCCTCATCCAGCCTGAAGCCTTTCTTGCCATCTACTCTCATACTACTGAATTCCTGATTCTCTTGACTTTGTGGGTTTTTGGCACACATATACTACTTACTCATTTAAGCTTTTTTGAACACAGTATTTTAATATACACAAAGTACATTCCATACAGCCATTAATTAATTCATCTGATTGTCACCCAAATCCTGCAAGATCTTTATCAGTTTTGTCTCTATTTTGTAGCTGATTCACATAATACCATATAACTTTGCTTAATACAGTGGCTGGTCCAAAGACAGTGAACACAGTGGATGCTCAGTAAATATGTGTTAAAAGAAGAATCTTCTTTCTTGTTAACATAAAGTTAAACAAGAAGTTAAGGTTCCATGGGAGACTGGAGCCTGCCGAGTTATGGTGAGTGTCAGGCAAACATTCTATCCCCATCCATGGGCTTTCTCCTGGAATTGGCAAGGGATAGAGCAATCTTTCTCCCTTCCTTGGAGAAAATGACTGTCAGTGGTAGAAAGTCACAAGAGTGCAAAGATGACAAATCTGTTTGGCTCCTGCTTTCTCTCTGGTTTCTTGTTAATCGACAGAGGGACCAAATGCTTTCCAAAGGACAGGAAGGTGAGTCTGGTCATTATGCTTAAGTAAATATACAGAAAAATAAATCTTAGCAAGTTTTGTGCTTGTCTAGTTATCAGAGACAAACTTTTAGGTGTAAAGAAGAGCCTCAGGGGCCACTGGTCCAACCCATCACTAAAGCAGCAGTCTCTTTAATGGTACCAGTATCACCAGGCTTCATGAACGGATCATCCTCTATGTGCTAGGCTCCATGCCAAGCACATCACAGGCCTCAGGTCTTTTTATCCTGGCAATAAGTTTATAATGAAGGTCTTAGGAAATTCATTTTAAAGAAGAGGACACTGAGACTCAGACGATTCAGTAACTCCTTGATAGGGAGCAGAATATTACATGATATTGCAGGCTGAGCAGTGAAGCAATGAAAGTTGGACAAAAACATCAGCTCTACAGCTTCTCGTCATGTCACCTACTATAATCTTACCTCACAGGGTGGCTGTGGAATTCAAATGGGATAAAATATTTAATAGATGCTTACATATATCTTAGCTCTGTTCTGAAAAGAAAGGAGGACTTAACAAGGAAAAACCTGGGAAGAGGAGGCATTCCAAATGAAAACAACAGTTGACAGAGAACATGAGTTAATATGACTATGGTTTTGAAAGCAATGTGAGAGCAGGGAGTGATAAAGCTGGGAAACTAAGTAGAACCACCACTGTGAAGGGGCTTGTATGTCACTTTAAGGGACCTGAACTTTGTATTGAGACAGATGGGGAATTATTGAAGGATTTTCATCAAACAAGTGAAAGCTGTCTTTTAGAAAAAGAAAAAACATTGTTTAAGAGACACAGATACTATCCACCCATCCAAGGAGTAATTATCAGGTGTCTGTTTTGTGTCCAGGATTGGGCTAGTCACTGAGAAAACAGGTTTCTAAGTACATGATCTGTGTCCTCATGGAACTTCTAGTCTAATGAAAACAGTTTAGGAGGCTACTGTACTAATGCACAGCTGTGGCTGGGAGAAAGGGAACCTCACAGGAGATGAGAAAAAAATCAGAGTCCCTAAGGAGAAAAATGGACACAGCTGGGAAAATAACTGAATGTGTGGCTGAGAGGCAGGGAGAAAGCTTGAGAGAAGAAAAGAGATGAATGAAACAGTAAGAAAGGGAGGGAGGGAGAGAGAAAGAAAAGTGCAAAAGTACTGTTACTTCATTATTAATAGGTATTTATATATACATAAGGACTAAATAAAAAGTTACATGTTTATATAAGCTGTCCACTAGCAATGAGGCCATACATGTTTGTAATATATATTTATATATACTTAGGTTGATTTAAATTTACATTTATGAAGATCTATACAGACATCTATTATATATCTATGTATATATACACTGCAGCTGTTGACACAAAAATAGTCATAAAAACTTGGTGCCAAGTTTTTTCCAGATGAATACTTCAGCACACCTGAAATACTCTAGGCATTAAAAAGGGGGAAAGACTCACAAATTAAAAAACAGTGCCATGTGTTAATCTCTCATGAAAAATCCAACACTTATCATGTATTATATACTTACATAAGTGATCTTAATTGGGATTTGAGTCATTCAGAGCTGGCTATCTAATTACTGGGCTACAAATGTAGCATGGTATTGAATACTTCAGGAGAAAAATATCTATGAAATATGGTTTTTGCTAAAAAGGTAGCAAACGGGGTTTCTTTTGATTACAACCACTTTCTGTGGACAAAGGCAAGACTTTCTGTGACTGTATTTACCTGAAGCTCATGAAACAGAGTTAATAAAACACAATGAATATTCAATAGATATATTAAATAATCTTCTATTTTTAATATGGAGATAATAAAGAAGTTATGACTCCATGGAATATTAGAGATGGAAAGGACATTCAAAGATGCTATCTTCAGAGAAGCTAAGTGATTCATTTAAGGGCATAGAGTGTATCGATGGCCAGAACCAAAATCTAGTCCTCTTCACCACCGCCCCCCTCAACATGCTCTCTCCCCAACCCCAAAGATACGTCTGGCATCGCTCATGGATTTGGGAGTTTTATGTTAGTTTGGGAAGTCTAAAACCTTAAACACACAAAGATAAATAGGATGAAAATGAGTTGAGAAATAAATTACAGAGTTTGGCTCATGGAAAAGTTTATTTCTTCAAGGATATTAAAAAGGGTCTGAGCCAAATGGATCACAGAGCCTGTAATAGGATGCTCTAAAAAAAGAATAGTGTCTTTTCCTGGCCTGCAATACTAAATTTACATATCCTGAAGGAAAACCCGGGGCTGCTGGGGTCCCTCAGAGGCCTAAGTCAGCGGAGGGAACCAGGGGCTCAGCACTTCCAGTTGAACTTGTCTCTGCACATCATACTTTATGAGGGTCAGGGGCAAACCAGGAACAGACTTAACCAATTGACTGTGGAGTTGGATGGAGATGTGAGGAGATGTCTGGAAATTATTTCATTCACACAAATGGTAGGAAAAAAAAAAAACAAGATGACTTTAGCCAGGGAGTTCTCAGGAGAGAATCTTGCTGATTCTACCTCCCAAATCTCTCTCAGTGTCATTGATGTCTCCCCATTCTCACTGCCACCGACCTCATCCAGGTCACCACCACACCTCTCCTGGAATGCTGCAATAGGCATGTAGCTGTTCCCTTTCCTCCTTCCCTCTCTTCTCCACAAAGTAACCCAAGCAATCTTTATGACATGTACATCTCACCATATCCCAGACCCTTACCAAGGCACATGACATGTCCTCGCTGCCCTAAGAGTGAACCAAAACCATTCCTCGTCTGGCCGTTATATATCTCACCTAGTCCAGCCTCTCTCCACTCCACACCTTGCTCCTTACACTCCAAATCCACTGAAGCGCTTCCAGCATTCATGAATAGCTTTTGTTTACGTGGGTTATGTCTATTAGTAGTTACCATATCGTAAATTAAAACTGAGAAACGTCAAAACACAAGAACATAGAAGGATGTGTTCTATATGCTACCAGAGTAATGATAACATCACATTCCATGTAACTAGTGGAAAGCCTTACTGCTCTCAGGAGGGAGTTAGAGTGAAAAGGGTAAACGATGTCATGGTATTATTATGAAAATAATTTTAGATTTTGAGGATACCCTAAAATGTCTCAAGGAACCTCATAAGCCTCCAAGATCACACTGGGAAAAACCACTGATCTATGCATTCCAAATGTCTTTCACGTTCTCAAATGCACCTTACTGGCTGATGTGGTGACATTTCCCAGGAAGCCTGCATCTCCAGTTCTGGGTGAAGTCTCTTTCCTCCTGGTCCCCCAATGCTTGGTACTTCTATTAGCACGGGCCTCAACACACTAGACAGTGATGATCCATCTACTTCTCTGACTCCCCTGATATGGTCAGCTCAGCCTTGCCCACAGCCCAACAGAGTGCCCATGCACAGTTCCTATGGCAGCCATAGATGAGACTGGTTCACACTCTGCAGGCACACCAAGTCTTGTCCAGTAAGGTACACACGCTTGCTTTTCTGAGAACCCAACATGGGTTAGGCTTGCATGGGAAAGTCACGACTGCAGATTTGAGGAAGACTTTCTAACAAATGGAGCTAGAAAAGGAAGGCCATGGAAGTACATGAGCTGGTGTCAGGAGAGCCTCCGTGAGGAAGGGCACCAGGGAGATCCCTGTGCTGGGTGGGAACAGGGACTGAATGACCCCAAGCACCCCTTCCAAGTCTGACTTCCTGTGATTCTGTGAGGCTGAACTGAGGGTGTCTCCCAGACTTCCCTCTTGCTTTGCATTCCAGATGGGCTTGTTTAGAGTTCCCGAGATTGATTCTCATTTTTATTTTAAGCTACTTTAGAAGATAAAGTATAGTGTTGTCATTTTTCTCCTTCACTTTCCTCTCTGATCTCTCTGCTTTGCTTTATTCTATCTTGGCCTTTTCTTTTCAATCTTCTAAAAATATATAGAGAAAAACAGAGGAATTCTCACTGGACCTCAGTGAGAAATCAGATTCTGCTCCATCTGATGGACTGGTGACCCCACCCAGGGACTGTTGGCCTGAACTGACCTGCATAGGAACAAGAGGGATATTGCTGCGGGTGGGTGTGTGGCGGGGAGATGTCCTAAGTGTAAGTCTATGAGGGTAAGGGAGAGCAAGACAGAAGACTGAGAAGAAAATACGGGGTCTCTTTCTCTGCCAGCCTGCCTTCAGGGCTGAGCCTTAAAGCAAGAGACATTGCAGAAGGAAGATGAAAAGGCATTAATTAGCCCACAAGATTCTCAAAGTTCTGAGCAGCCTTGCTTTAGGGACACAATGGAACAAAACACTGGGCAAAGGCACTCTGTACATTTCTATAGAAAACCAAGTGGATCTGACAGTGATTGGTGCTGTGAGGGAGCACAGAGCTCGCCAGCCCCTGGGAGGCCCAGGAGGCCCCCTCCAGGGCACGAAAGGGTCTGGTCATGGGCAGAAAACACACCAGTGGTGACCATGAGTTGCTTACCTCAAAGGTTTGCCTTCAGTGGATCCCCAAAAGAAGGGCACATGTCTTTATCAGGTGTGTGCCCTTGGGCACTTATTTAATATCTCAATGCCTTTGTCTCCTTGTATGTAAAGTGGGATGACATACCTAAGACAGTGCAGATGCTCAAAAAAGACATGCTGAATGAATACGCGATGTTGGCCTTGTAGTTGGGCAAATGGTACAAAGCTCCAGTTGTAGGATGAGTAAGTTCTGAGGTTCTAATAAGCAGCACGGTGACTATAGTTAACAATCCCACATCCTTGTTAAGAGTAGCTGCTAAAAGCTCTCACCTGCCCCACAAGTGGTAATTATGTGAGGAGATGGCTATATTAACTAACCTTATTGTGGTAATTACTTTGTAACATATGTGTGTATCAAATCATCATATTTGTATCTTAAATTTATACAATGATATATGTCAATAATAGCTCAATAAAGCCAAGGAAAACAGGACAAAAATTTAAAAATTGAAAACATGCTGGCCTTGTAGGGTGATCTTAAGATCAAATGAGATGGTATGTGGAAAAAAGACTACTGAAATCATAAAACTCCAGATGCATTGAAAGAGTTGTTCTTTGCACATCTAACATGCAAATGAGCTTCCAGGCTGGCTTACCTTCTGCTTCACGGGGGCTCCAGTGACCTGACGGGCCGCAGGGCATCGGGGAGGAAGCATTGAAGGCGTACTGCACCAGGTATCTCCCTTCCAGGCAAAGATCACAAGCTGATCCCAATTCTCTAGGAGGCCAAGGAAAGAAGAGAAATGCACCGACTTAGGAACAGTTGAATGAGTCTGACTTAGATAAGCCAAAAGCAACAGGGCAGAGAACAACCTGTTGTACGCTATTGCCTTTCCTCCCTATCCAGACCAAAGCTTCCAGAATATGACCGTAACTGAAATCTCTCTACATTGCCCAGCAAGGACCTTGTTTGGGTCTAAGTGGCTTCTGTTCTGATGAGGGATACACTCCTTTAACTTCAGGCAACACAGATTCAACAGGCCAAAGTCTCACTTACTACTGGCAAAAATCTTAATTTCATCAGCCATTCAAAGTTCCACTGAGAATTTTGTCTGTGGTTGTGAGCAAATCTTTTGCCCAATTTGACCTAGAATTTTATTCTTTAATGTTTATCAGGTAGCTCCCATGTGCCAGGCACCATCCTATGTCCTAGGTATTAAACAGGAAGAAGGGCATAGTTTTCTTTCCTTCATCTGGAAATGAGTGTGCTGAACTAGATGATGCCTAAAGAACCTTCCAGCCCTGACAGTCTGAGGATGAATGGGTCACTCCTTGATTTAACAGTCGAAAGCAGTTTTCTTACCATGCCATCTAATTCCTTTTAGTGGCTTTCCAAGGACAGGGCCAGTCCCTCAAAGGGACCGGCCCCAGAAGTGGAATATCACAGTAGCTTCCCCACCATCTGGTGTCTTTTGTATTCAGATTCTGCCTCCCTTTAGCCAGAAAAGACTCTGGGATGCTACTTGTTATCCATACTTGGCATACGTTTAGGAGGCAGTTACCAGGATGAAACGGAAGCGAGCTCTCTCCTTATAAGTATGGACCCCAAACTCTGCAAATCTTACTGACCTCTGCAGAGGAACTGGAAAGGGGAGAAAGTTGTCAAGAAATGTGCCAGCTCAAACCATTATTTCTAAAAATGCAATGATCCTGCCA
Source organism: Cynopterus sphinx (assembly GCA_030015415.1). Lineage (NCBI taxonomy): Eukaryota > Metazoa > Chordata > Mammalia > Chiroptera > Pteropodidae > Cynopterus > Cynopterus sphinx. The sequence goes on along the minus strand of CM057385.1, from coordinate 116,514,939 downwards.
ACACTTCTTTCATCCTAGAAGTTCCATCCTATGGCTACCTGCATGGACATTATGGAGGAGCCCTATCACAAGCCTTTGGGTTTTCCCTTCATAGCAAAGCTCTACAGACCCTGGGCTCACACAGTAAGGAAGAGTGTGCTTGTGAGAACATCACAGTCTGCTGATGCTCTCCATTCTTCCTCCACACAGCTGCCTGAGAGCTCATTCTCAAACTTAAATCTGAGCAAGTGATGTCCCTGCTTATCTGCTTTTATGGTGGTCAACATGTGTACTTGGTTGGATGGATACATGGATGGATGGATGGATGGATGGATGGATGGATGGATGGATGGATGGACAGACGGACGGACGAATGGATGGATGGGTGGATGGTTAAATACTAATCACTCAGACATGTTGTTAAGGCTCATGACTAACCTAGTCTAGACCCTCAAATTGCAGATTTTACATCCTCAGCTTTATTAAAATAAATATGAAGGTAGAAATATATAGGTAAAAATTTTACAACCACACTAATATTCAGTGATAGGAGAATAATTGAATAACCTAAAGTTAATCTGCTCAATGGAATGGTAAGCAGTTATTACAAAAAATGTGTAAACTACAATGTTAAGTGAAAGAGTCATATTCAAAACTAAATCTATAGCTGCATCTCAGTGCTGTTCAAATAACCTTAATGTGACAAAATACTATTGGCACTAATTTCTGGGTAGTGGAACATAAGATGATCCTCCACCCTTATTTTTATTCTTCTTGGTTTTCTGAATTTTCTCTATATTATGAATATGTATGTTATTCCTGGACTGGAAATAATAACAATTATACAAATATATTTATAGGCAAAGAATGAAGAATAAAAAGAGGGACTTCCTCAGTATCACTCTGGAGGGCAGAGTTCTATTACAGTGGCCATATCCATGCACAGTTGTTCTAAGCGACACGAATGGCTTTATGGTGACAATGAGATTACAAATGTCCTGGGATGGAATCAGGAATCACATAACATTAATGGGCATTGAGCTTTCTAACTTTTAGATGCTTTTTAAAAACTTACACACAGAGTCACCTGTATTTCCTTGACACATCCTACGTTCCCAATAAATACTTTGATGAGTATTTGTCCACCTGAATGAAAAATATATCTTGTCTGCACGAAGTTCCACAAAGTGTATCCTCTCATATTCAATCATTGATTCACATGTTCATTCATTGTTTCATCTACTCATTCAATAGGAAGTCACTGAACAGCCTCTGGTTGTTGGTGCTGTACAAGTACTAGGCATTGATCATCTAAGAATGAGTATATTTGATGTGATGGTCCCATTTTGCAGACTAGGAAATTGTGGTTCACAAGTACAAAGTAATTATCCGGAGGCTATTTCTTGGAAAATCATAGAGTCAATCTGGGTTTTACCAAAATCATGCACTGTCCTATATATCCAGGTAGTGTATAATATGTGTTTCATGTGTTTTTTACTTTTGGCATTTATCTGATAATTAGGGGTACCTATTTCTACACTGTCAGACACAGACACTCTCTCTCTCTCTCTCTCTCTCTCTCTCTCTCTCTCTCTGAAATCATAGAAATACAGGATACCAATGCTGAAAGAGATGCTGTTTCATAACTGGTATCATGAGAGTCAGTGCTTAACTTCAATCCAAGTCTATGCTGTCCAATATGACATGTGGCTATTTTAATTAAATAAATTTAGAAACCTATTTCCTCAGTTACACTCATCACATTTCAAATGCTACATAGCCACAGCTGGTTAATAGCTACCATAGAGGGCAGTACAGATAGTGAATATTTCCATTATTGCAGGAAGTCCTGTTGGACAGGGATGTCCTAGGCATCCACTGTATATAATGAATTAACTTCTCTCCTATGCATCTAAAATGGTGCTAGTTATGTACCAGCCTTAGGAGAATTAAGAAAATAGTTACTCGAGCCATTTTCAGTTTTCTGAGATTTAGGACAGGAACCTCAGTTGAGAAAGGCTAGAACCCTTGGGTTTACAGGCCAGAACACAGGCTGAAGAAGAGGGCGTGGATGAGGTCACAAAGGCTTCACACCCAGGTGTCTTGGTTCTCATCCAGCCCTCTTTCCAATACACCACAGTCAGTTGTTCAGTTAGCTGAAACCATCCAGTCAACACATGTTTGCAAGACAGATAAAAATAAGGGAGCTAGAAAAGCCGGGGGTGGCCTTGAATTATTTATTCAGTTGCCCATGTGTGAGGACACAGGCTGTGGGAGGATCTGAATATGTTTTTTTAAGGAAAATCCTTGTATTCTCTTAGACCACAGATGTGACGAACAGCAGGAGGACATGAGGATGGCCAGGGGCGAGAGGTTGGCATTGATGGATGTAGTGGAAAACACCAGAGATTTTGCAGGGAAAGAACATTTTCGAGTAGCTAAACATCTCTGGAAATTTTTGTACAAGATGGGAGCTAATATTTTTTGAATATAGAGTGTGTATGCTAGGCTTATCACGGATGTCATCTTGTTGAATTTCCTACAAAGGCCAGGTGAAGTGAACACCTTTTTATGGATGACTCAGAGGGTCAGAGGGGACCAGAGAGGTGAGATGGCTTGCCCAACATCTCAAAGCCTAGGAGTGGTGAAGCCGAGAATAAAACATAGACGACCTGACATCAAAGCTTGTGTTCTTTGAACTAAGCCAGTTTGCAGGAGTATACACTCTGATGTAAGGGAGAGTGGTATACATAGTTCATTCCTTCACAACAAGTTATTGACTTGTAGGCTGACTTCCTTTAGCCATAGACTATGGTCTACAAAGCTGTTAACCCTAATTAGACATGTTTCTAAAATGTCAGTTTTAATTTAACATATGATAACTCCGTTATGAAATCTTAGACTGAACAGAATAGCTATTGTATGAGCCTCAAGTACCAACTGACTATAGGTTATTAAAAACATATTGATTGAAGCTGAGGGCACTATGTAATAGAGACATATCTCATTACACAACAATTAACCTCCAATAGGTTTCCAACAATCAGATGGTATTTATTTAATGGACAATAACGGCTTTATGAAATACAAATTGAATACATGCACAAGAAGCTTCATTTATAAAACTTCCATTTTTAAGTGGAATCGAGGCCAAGTCTTGACCAAAAGTCTGATACTTCTCATTGCCACAGAAAAAATAAATAAATCTACGGGCTGCTGGAAAGCCTGTTCTGAAGTGTCACATGAGGTTTCCCAAACCTGGCTCTGCGTTCCCAGTGAGGGCAGCTGGGGCAGGGACAGGGGGCTTTCTACAGAGGGCTTAGGGAGTGCATTTCCTTTCCTGTGGCCACATTCTCCCTGCTGCCAAATGAAGGTTGTAGATTCAGGGAGTGATGGTAGAATGGAAAATTAGAGTCTAAATTTAATGTGGTGCCATGATCTAATATGTTTTTACACACACGCACGCACGCACACACGCATGTACCTCCTTCGTAATTCAAGTTTTGGAAGAACATGATGAAAACACATGGGAGTCTGAGACCAGACATTGCAAAATGTGAGCTGGAGCTCAGCTTCTACCACCTTCTATGGGCTCTTGGTCAACTTACTCAGCAGAATGGGGAAGATGATCTTCCTTTTATAGAGTTACTGAAAAGGATAACGAGACTCTGTATATAAAGCATTTAGTATGTAATCCGGCATAGAATAAGCACTTGATAAGTGGTAGCAACCACAGTCATAGAGTAATATTAATGACTACCTGGTTATTTTCAGCATCATCAATATTATATTATCATTACTGGATAAACGTCTCCAAGAAGGGGTGGAGAAGGGGTATTATACTAATCTGTCCTATATTATAGCTCAGTTCTAAAATAGGCATCAACATTTTACTCTGTTTTTATGACCCTTTAAAATCTGGTTCCCTTAAAACTTGAGATCCTCAAGAGACTGTTTGATTCAGATCTCCATCTCAGGCCACTGAGGTATCATTAGACCTAATTTTCATGGGAGGATAATTAGACTCAGGAAGGGAAAGTGACCTGCCCAAGGCCACACAGCTAGGAAATAACAGACAGGGATGCAGAACTGAGTTATTCTGTGTCTTAGTTTATCAGTCCCTGGTCTTCTAAAAATTCTACCTTCATTCTATAAAGAAACACTGGGAACAGTGCTTCCAGATTTTTAAATAATAATAATAATAATAATAATAATAATAATAATAATAAAGCTACTTACTTAAAATATTTTATTACTTCTTAATTTCTACCAGCCATCATTCACTTATACCCTGATCCCCAAATTTATAACATGCCTATATGGACCAGTCCCTGTGCTAGGCAGTGGGGCCACCCTTTAAACCAAAGCAATGACAGAGGACATAGCAACATCTCTCTCCAAGTTTTGCTTCTCTTCCAAGATTTCCTCTTCTTGGCAGGAAAGAGAAAAGGCGAATCGACACTTCATAGGTCACACTCACCTTTCAAAGAAGCGGCCATCGATGGGGGGGAACCACTCCAGCATCACAGATTTGTTTGTGTGGCCCACAATCTGGGGGGCAATGGCGACAGGCGCCGGCTTCTTAGAGGGCTGCCAGTTCTGGTACACCAGGTCCAGGTAACAGTGCATCCTGGCGACTTGATTGGGCGTGAAGGAGTCAGTGCAGTCGTCATCTGAAAGTGGGCCAAGGCAGAGATGAGAATCTGGCTGCATGGGTGGGCATGCAAGAGAATGATGACGTCTCCTGGTGGTCAGAGAACCAGCACCCCAGCCCTTGCCAACTCAGAGCTGGCCTCTTCTAGTGCTCAGGAGTTAATGGTCTGTGAACGAATTAGTGTAGTCATCACTTCTGGAGACAGGTGAGAGGGAATAGGACGAAGGGGAGGGTGGGTGGAACTGAAAAAGTAGGTCTGAGACTGGAGAGGGAATGGCCTAGAGGTCATGGCTAAGGACAAGGGCAATCAAACTGTTTTCCTTGAACCCCAAAGCCACTGGTTGGTAAGTCACACATTCCTTTATCTGTTCCCTCCTTCACCACTCATTCAATATCTCTCATTCATCCATTAGTTCACTTGTTTATTCATTCACTTATTTGTTTATGCACTCACTTGTTTCTTCATTCATTCCTTCACATTCATCCACCCACTCATTCATTAATTCTGCTATTTACTGATACAGTGATATTGTCTTTCAAACAAAGCTTCTGAGCCTCTATTACACATTTTCTGCTTTGTGCCAAGGGCCATGGGAAGGTAAAACTTAAAACGTTCCTGCCGTCGAGGAGCCAACAGTCTAGTTGTAAAGTGGTCAGTCTATTGTACAACAGTCAAGGTTGTTATAAGGCTGCTAAGGTCTGTGATACTAGATACTGATGAGCAGAAGGAGACAGCAAGCTGGGAAAGGACAATGAATCAGAGAGACTTCTGAAGAAGGAGGTACTTGAGGTCAACCAGATTGCATGGTCAAGACTAAGAAAGAAAGTTGAGGGACTAAAAGAGACAGAGCTGTAATACCACAGAGGCATGGTGCCCTATATGAGGACAGTCCAGAGAGTCATGGAGAGCTAGAGACAATCCAGGTGCCATGACACTGGGACACTTATCCTATGCTCAGCACAAGCCAGGCATGGTGCACCATGCTTTGGATACATTTAACCTCCCCAATATTTTTGGAATGAATACTATGATTTTCTACATTTTATAGAGGAGAAAATTGAGGCTGGGAGAGGTCAGGCAACTTTTTTAAGATCACAGAGTTAGGGATAACTCTGAGATTCAGACCCAGGTGGTCTTGACTCCAAGGTCAGGCTTCTAATCAATACGAGAACATCTTTCTGAGACTTTGTGTGGGTCAGACATCCTACAGGTGCTTAATAAATAGGAGTTGAGCCTGAGTCTGAGGGGGCTGGAATACAATCTTTTAAATTTTTAGATGTGATGACCTTCAATCCTATTCTCTTTTCTAAGATGTGGACTGAAGGCTGTGACCCAAGACCTGGCCCTCATGGAAGAAGCTGGCCTCCAGTCTCTTCCTTCAACAGCTTTATTCAGTAGCCCCAGGGGCAGAGCAGGGCACTGCTTTGGCTTGGTTTCCAAAAATACCACTTCCTAGAAGTGTCACCTGATCAGGGTTTCCTCAGCTGGACCCCAGATGGAGGTGCACGGGGTTCACCAGATCAGAAAACAAAACAAAACAAAACAAAAAACCCCCAACCCACTACTGGGAATCCTACAGCATAAACTCACTTCCCTTTATCAAACAAACAGAAAATAAGTTTGGGCAGGTGCTGGACAGTTGGACATGACCTTGAAAATCCAGCCTGGGAAATGATAGGCATGTGAGGAGGTTATACACAGAAGCTGCTTCTAATCCCCTTAGTAATTTTTGACAATCCCTTTTCCAGTATGCTGGGTAAGTCTTTCATACATTTGAAAGAAGCAGAAGAGCCTGGTGCCCATTAGCAAGCCCTGTAAAAGAATGACTAACATAAACCCCTCTCAAGCCCTGCTGCCCCTTGATACCAAACATTCTATGGCTCCCCATTGCCTGGAGAATAGAGTTCAAACATCTCAGTCTGAGAAAGACCCCAATTTTGTTGTTGTTGCTATGAACTTTGAACTTCCTTCTGGAAGGTTTGAAAAAGCCACTGAATAGGCTAGAGGCAGGAGATGGGTATGATGTTTAAGGAAGCATGGTTTTATAGTTAGATTAGCGCATGAAGGATCTGGAGTCAACTGGGCAAGTGACTTCATGTCTTGAGTGCCTCAGTTCCCCACCTGGAAAGCAGAGATGATAATGATAAGAGTGCTTATTTCAGAACATGGCTCTGGGTTAAGAGGAATGGAGCACCAAAAATCATAATAAGTGCTCAGTAAATGCTCACTGATTGGGAATGGTGCACACGCACGTGTGTGTGTGTATGTGTGCACGTGTGCATACAAGTGTTGGAAAACTGAAAGAAAAAACAGAAGGTGAAATATTCATTTGATCTAGCAATATCACATTTAGGAATTCAATAGATAGATATTCCTGAACAAATATGGGGAAATAAATGTACAGAGATTTTTAAAGTATCATTTATAATGGTAAAAATATTAGCGATAACATATCTCTCCATTAATAGGGGAATGCCTGTGTACCTTAGGCACAAGCATAGACCAGAATGCTAATCAATCACTGCCAAATAAAGGAAGTAACTTTAAAACTCCGGTCCCTTATGTATAAATTAGGGATATTTAAATCAATCCTACTACATAGAGCTGTTGTGAGGATTCAAGGAGCTGGAGCGTACAAAGCATTTATCAAGATGAATGAAAAAGAAAAAATAGCATCTTTTTCTCTAGACACCAATTTGTTTCTTTCCCCCTCCTCCAGAAGAAGTGTTTTTTCTTTTTATAACTTAAAAATTATCCATTTCTATTTTGTCAATAATAAAAAAAAAGAGTTTAAAAAGTGGATAGGTGAGAGAACCTGGTAGGGGGACAGATCTGAATCTGAACTTGAAAGCTGAAGTCAAAAAATGGAGTCTCTAAGGGCACATCACTTAGAGACTGAGCTGCTGTCACAGTCTTGGGCGAGGTACCAAGGGGTTTTCATTTATCATGAATGCTCTGTCTCAATTAGCTAATGTCTACAGTCAGCCCCTCTTGGCTTGCTGCCATCACAAGCTTTCCTTCCTGAAAACTGTGGCCACTTGATCCTGGTCTCCAGGACCATCCAGCCCATTTTGTTCTTCTGTCTCCACTCTGTCCTCTAGCAGAAAGGACTTTGGGGATGTCAGCATGATGAGAGCCTGCACCCATCCCCAGGCTGTTGATGAAGTGCCTGTGCTTGCTAACAAAACTTTGCTCTTAAGAATGTATTTCCTCCTGCGGCTGGGTGGCCACAGAGCATGAAGGTACAGACAAGGACATGGCATCTCCATTCCCTGTGCAACCACGGGCTAAATGCTGACCCCTGACAGCCTCATCTTTACCTGTAAAACAGGGAATAACCATGTCGCCCACCCCCTAAAGCTGATGGGAGCATTTAAGAAGCTAACCCATGTCTGGTGCATAGATAAGTGAGTTGCTCTTTATAAAAGTATCTGCATTTTTGTTGTTTTAAACATGATGATAATGACAACAGTAGTAATAACAATAAGAGATTATGAAAGTTATATTCACTGTAGAACACTTTTAATATGGCAAAAAACGGTTACAAAGAAATAAATATCAGCCTCAATGCATTACCTACAGATAATAAATTAATATTTAGCACATAGGTATATGTATGTGTACATGGATACGAATATGTATAATTTGCATCATCACAACCACATATACACATACACACAACCCAATCTTAAAATATACATAAGATTCTGTGACTGTGACTGTTTCGAATTAAAGAGCTAACAAATGATTCTACTAATTGCCATTGATTGAGGACTGATTATGATACTGAAGATGGTTCTAAGTCTTTCACTTGTGTGACAATATCTACTATCACATAGGGTAATTGTGATTATTTTCCATGGTATTGGTGAGATAACCGAGGCTCAGAGAGAAGTAAATTACTTGAGTCAAAGGCTAGAGCATGGAGGATTCAAGCTGGGTCCTCACTCTCCAAGCTTCACGCTCTGAATCACGAGGTCACTCTGCTTCTGTTTGTGCCCCTCGATCATCTCCCACATCATCTTTAGTGGCCGCATAATGTTATGTCATGTGGGTGCCTTATTTCAGCAATCCACTCTCTTTAAACTTGTAAGCAGTTTCTATATTTGGCAGATAGTAAATACCTAATTAATATTTGGAGAATGAACCTTGCTAAGAACATTTGTATGACTAAATCTTCAAACTCATTAACTGATTTATTTCCTCAGGATATATTCCTTAGAAGTGAGACTGCTGGGTCAAAATGTATGTACATGTTAAGAGACTCTGACATGCAGGAAGATGGGAATAAGACACCTGCTCTCACAGGCTGGAGGAGGCCTCGTCTCGTGGTGGGTCCCCTAGGGCCTATGATCTTCAGGAATTAGAGTCCAGGCTGTTGTCCTACCTGCCCAGGGCATATCCAGCAATCAACATGACCATACATACACACTTATTGTTCAACTAGGCTTGCCCCCATGACGCGCCTGATGCCTGCTTGATCTGAGCATTTGGGACCCTCTTAACATCCCTTAGTATCAGAAAGGGAGCCAGATAATTAATTAATAACAGGCTCTGTCTCGACTTTGTAAGAAAGGTTTGTCTTGATTTTGCTCTATGACCCAGGGCAAGCTGTTTAAGCTACCTAAACCACACTTTCTGCATCTGTAAAATGGGTGTAACAATAGTGGTACTCACCTTATTGTGTTATTTTGAGGGTTCTAAGGCAAGCCTATGAAGTGTTCCACAGTGTCCAGCATATCACAGGCATTCAGTAGCTACTGGAGACTTGTGCGGACTAATATGATAGCCACCAGCCACGTGTGGTTACTTCAATTTAAGTTAATTAAAATTATTTAAGACTGACAATTCAGTTCTTCAGTCTCATAAGCCATATTTCAAGCATTCAATAGCCAACAATGGCAAATGGCTAGCCTCCTGGACAGCAGACACAGGACATTCATCTTTTCAGAAAGTTTGATTGGACAGCACTGCACCAGACTCTTCACCTAACTGGTGAGCAGGCCTGAGGAAGAGGCACCCAGGAAGGAAGGAACTCAAAGCAGTTGACCCTGCAAGGCCTCCGCCCTCTTGCCTGATTGCACAGCCCCTGTGCATCACTCTCCCGGGCCCTGAGAACCCGATCCTGTTCTGCATTTTGAATTTCATCCAGCTGCTTTTGTCACCTCATCTATCAGAGATCCTAAGGAAAACAAACATTTCAAAGCTCGTGGTCGACTCGAATATGCTTTTGCGGGTGTAAGTTTGTTATCGTAGCTCAGTGAATTAGTTCTGCTGTTAATGGGTCACTGAGCTGAGGGGTTCCTTTAAAAAAACAACAGTAAATCAATCACCCTTTAGATCTGTACAAAGGGGAACAAAAAAGATTTAGTTTATGGGAGTCTGGTAGCTAGTGGCAGCTCCTAGGTCCCTAAGAGGCCGGCAAACTTCCAAACTCATGTTATTGTTTATTTTCCATCTGCGTTGAGCTGGCCAAGGAAAGGTGCTACAGAAATGGAACGTAAGCAGGGCTGTGTGAGGGGACAGGGCACCGGATGTGGGATGTCGGCTTGGCTGGGAATGGGAGCCCAGTGGGAATCTGCTTTTGAGGAAATACCCAGCACTGGTATTTTTAAGATACCTAAATCTAAAGACTCTTTATGGTGCTGGGGCAGGTTACTGACTCAAGAGACCTCAGGTTTGGACTGTAAGAACCTGAGGTCCCCAGAGGTCATCAGTCCCAATGGAAAAGCAGGAAGACCCCTTGGGGAATCATCTAATTCATTGGGTTTTAGTTAGCAACATCATTTCTCCGCATGCAATCTGAAGCAAAAGCCCAACAGAAATGGAAAACTGTCAGAAGCGGGTATTCCTGTTTGAGGCAGAGACCGGGCAGCCCCTGAGGCCTCTCTGTGGAGAGCAGAGTGTGAAAACCACCCTGGTTGTTCCATTATTTAGGTCCCTTTTAAAGAGTGGCACAATAGTAAGAGAAAAAAATGCCTAGAGTCAGATGTGTGACCTGGGGCAAATGAAGTCCATGAGCTGACTCAGTACTGTCATCTATTAAATGAGAATAGTTCCTACCCCATCAGTTTTTGGTGAGAATTAAATGAGATGGTGTATATTAAAGTTATTTATGGACCATACACTTTTATATAAGTAGACATACTATTATTTATTAGAATTAGTTCTATAGACCTGTCACTAGACGATATATTCTTTTTTGTGTCTCCATGCCTCTGTCCTTCCCTTTCTTCCTGAAAAACATCTATGAAGCATGAAGGCCCTGTTCTAGGTGCTATGAATACAGTGATGTATCAGAGGCAATCTGTGTCTCACAGAACTTGCCTGTAGTAGGGGAAACAGATGCCCAAACTGAATATCATAAAAGAAGGTGTGCTGGGCCACCATATGTAATTCTGCTGATCTTGCCTTAAAGAAGGACTCTTTGCTTAAGGGGCCAGTGGTGAGGGCACTGACTGCCCTGAGAATGGAGGTGTCTTGTTCTAATTTGCCAAAGATGTTATAAGTGCTGGAAGTGGCCTTGATATATGCTTCAAGGAAGTCTAGGGTGTCCTAGAGCCCAAAGAATGAGTCCTGTACTATTACCGATGGTATAAAAAAGGGCTTGGACAGGATATATGCAGTTTGGAAAAGGACATATCGATTTCATGTAATAATTCTGTATTTGTACAACCAAAAGCAGTCTCAATTTTTTTTTTTTTGGTAATAAAACAGTAAAGGAGGATGTGGGAGTTTTATGTTTAAAAAAAGTTTAAATAGCCACTGGCTGAAAAATATAGAGATGTGAAACTAAAAGAAACTTTGGAGGCAGAGTCCAAAGAGTCCTTTTTCCTTAGAAAATAGAGGGATGCTATGGACCAAAAAGCATTAGGTGACCTAGTAGCAGAGACAGGATTCCTACTCAGGTTTCCTGACTTTCAGTCCCAGTCATATTCCCAGGAGGGTCTTTCCAAGGTTTCAGATGCAACACCTTCCTCATACCCTTTGGGTGACACAGAAGGTCTATTATCCTGATTGTTTGGGATGAGAAATTACTGGGAAGAAGATATCTTGGCAAGGGTAAGCAGCTTTCCCAAAGCTACTCTGAGCCAGGACTAAAGCCCACATCTGACACCCAGGCCCATGCACCTGGCAGAGGGTCCTTCTTACCTGCATAGCTCATGAAGTTGTTGTAAGGAGTGTTGAAGAAGCTATGAAAGCCACAAGTGTCATTTCCTGGGCCTGGATCACCGCAGAACTTGTGTTTCGGGGCTGGGTTGGTGTCACTGCAGAGGTCTCCGGTCTCAAAGGAGGGCTCGGTTTCCATGCAGGGGTCACTGCAAGACTGGATTTCCGAGATGCCCCGGAAGATGTGATAGAGGCCCAGGCTGTGGCCAATCTCATGGATCATTGTGTGGGTGTGCCCAGGAATACCATAGAAAGATGGGTTCAAGACAATGCCACCTGCAAGGGGAAAACCAGAGCATTAGGCAAGCTGGACACATTGCTTCTTGGTGCAGGAATCTCCCGATCAATGGCGTGCTACCCAAAGTAATCACAGGCTTCTCCACCCTGTGACTCCTATACCCTGAAAGGTATTATGACTTGTAATATGAATCATTGATTGAATAGAAAAGAGTCTCAAAAGTCATTTTGTGCAATCCCTTTATTTTTCAAATGAAAACACCAATGCCTAAAGAGGTGAGGCAACTTACCCAAAATGATTTCAAACTATTTATAAAAGAGGTGGCATGATGAGAATCCAAGGACTTTGACATCTGGGCTGGTAAACATTTTTGCTGCAATTTCTTCCTTAGAAAGTTAAGTCACGCCATGGTTTATAAACATCTACGTGCTTTTGTTTAAATGAAGACCTCATGGTCAGACCCTTTGGTTTCAGTTTTCATTCAGCCTTCACTAACTCTGTGATATTGAGTAAGTCAGTTGCCACTTCTGAATCCCATTTCTTCATCTCTATCCTCTATGCAAGTGAGCGCTCACGAAGGTCAGCACCACACTGCACTCACCATTGTAACAGTGATCATAATAGTCAACATGTCGCGAGCATTTATGATGTCTCCTCAGGCCCTATGTGGAGTGTTTCTTGTATATAATCACACTTAATCATTCACGTCCCAATGAGACAGGCCCTGATTCACAGAGAGGTGAAGAAACTGGCCCATGATCAAGAGTTAGTCAGTGTGGAGCTGAAATTTGAAACAATCCTTCCAAAGTGAGGGGCTCTTAATCGGAGTCCTGCCATTAATGCCTAGCACAGGGCCTGGAATACGGCACGTCAGTAAATGTGGATTCAATATTTGTTGAAGGCTGACCCAACAAAAGAAGTTTTACCAGGTCTAGTCCCACGTAAGCAGCTAGCATAGCACCTGACCTACAGCAAGTGCCTTACTTATAGTCTTAACTACTTACTACTCCAAATGTGGCTCTAGAACAGGCAGCATGAGCATCCGCTGGAAAGTGACCAAAAATGCAGACTGTCAGGCCTTACTCAAGATCCATGGATTCAGAATCTGAATTTTAACCAGAGCCCCAGGTGACCTGTCTGTACATTCTAGTTTGAGAAGCAATGGTCTACACTGCACATCTTAGGAGACTGCACATCGCTTGGCTTAGAGAGACAAATGGAGTACATCTCAGCAGAATCGACTAATTGTTCCATGTTCATTTTAGGTACTAGATAAATATATAGAGGCTAACAGAGAGATACCGAAACTTTAAAATCTAAGTGTCGAGGGAAGGTTAAAATCCAGGTCTGAGCACCCTGTAAGTAGTAACTTTAAGTGCAGAGCAGTGTCTTATAAAAGAAGGGTAAGGGGGCTCTCCCACAAGTCTGGAGTGGGCGTGGAGTGTTTATCTCAGATGGAACTACTGGGAAGGTGAGCTCGCTCAGTCATGGGGCTCACAGAGTCTATTAATCCTGAACTTCTCAGAGCCTTCTAACACAAAGATAAAGATGTATGAGTGTGTGTGTGTGTGTGTGTGTGTGTGTGTGTGTGTGTGTACATGTGTGTATGTGAGAAGGGCCAGGCAGAGAGTAAGAGAAATTGAGACAGGAAACCTCAATTATTTCCTGTCAATCATAATATGAAATACAATCCCCTTCCCACACAAGACTTTTTCAAGGGATCATGGTGTTAACAACAGAAGAGGATAAAATATAAATATAAATAAATAATATATATACATATTTCTAATAAATTGGGTTTGTTTGGGACTACTGCAGAGAAATTGCTGTGATCAATATGTTTTCGAATTAGGAGGTGGCAGCCAGCTGGATTAGCCTGACATGGGATGTAATCCTCAATTTGTTTCACATTGGCTATGTAATTTTGGGAAAGTGCCTTTGCATCTCTGATGAGCTCTCAAATAAATAGCAACAATAGTGCCAATAATTCTCTGTCTCTCCATGAAGCTTTGACATTGAGGTAATGGGGGTTGGGTGGTAAAGACCCCAGAGATATTTCCAGGGATAATGACAAGATTGCAGACTTAATATGCAGGCTGGCTCTGTTGGTTTTACCTCATCCCCTCCCAACTCACCCTTTTTCACAGAGCAACAACACAGAGCCTGAGTCCTGTTTCATTGCTTCTCTTAAAAGGTGAAATAGTTTGTGCCTGACATCATCCTGAAACACTATAACATGCTATGGATTTATAGCCTTCTGTATTCCTGGTTCTGAGCCAGTCTCTGAAATTTGTAGAATTATCAGGAGTATTTTTCTCTAACTTTAGAAGCCTGCTGTTCAACTTGTCTAAGACTCTGATCATGGCCTTTTCACTCACTTTTTCAATAGGACAAAATTTCAGCTCTGAGAAGGGTCCTTGGAGGCCATCCGGTCTAACCTATTCATTTAAAATCTGAGAAAATTGAGACCTGGGGAAGGAAAGAGACTTGCCTAAGGCCATACTAAGTCAAGTCACAGCTGAGAACAACTGTGGATATTGGCTCTGGACCAGCACAATTCTCATACATAATCCTGGGCATATGATATAAGTTTATCATCTACAAGTTAACCTGAGTTGTACACTCTCTTCTGCTAAATCCCTGTCTGCCTGTGCCTGTCTGTCTATGTGTCTGTCTACCTGCCTACTCATCCATTTACCTATCTCAGGGTTTCTCAACCTTAGCACTACTGACACTTTGAGCTGGAAGTCTTTCTCATGGATATTAAAGGAGATTTAGCAGCATCGCTGGCCTCTACCCACTAGATGCCAGTAGCATCCCCCCATCTGTAACAACCTGAAATACTTCTAGACTTGCCAAATGTCTCCTAAAAGATAAAATCTCCCCAGCTGAGGACCATTACATATTTATTTTTATATCTATCTTTATTTGCACGTGCGTGCACGCGCGCACACACACACACACATATTGGTTTCATTTTCTTAAAAACAATTGGGAAATGAGAACAGTGTAGAGGGAACTAAGTCTGGAGTTTGATTTGGCACAATGCCATCATCTGAAGCTGCATAGTTCCTCATCTTCAAGATACCATAGATTTAGAGCAGATACTGGACTCAGGGTTCACTCCTGGGAGACCAGGCAGGCCTGAGGAAACATCCAGACTGTCACTCTGCTGAGCCTTAACATTCTCAGATGAAGATGCTCACTGAGTCATCACTATTCACTGGTGTAAATAATGGGAACATTCTATCAAAGGGAAAATGTTTAAATAACACTGTCATGCCCCTCACTCAATAGACTATTATGTGGCCATTACAAATCTCAACTTTAGAGAGGTGGAAATAACCCAGAACAATTCTTTTCTTTTGCCATGTTAAGTGGAAAAGAAGTTGAATGGGAAGTAATAATGCAGACTGCTGCAATGTGAAAAAAATGTAGATAGCCTAATATTAAGTGAAGAAAAAAAAGAACACAAAATTGCATCTATGCTATGATTTCAAATATACACCAGTTAAAAAAAATGCATGTCTACATATAGACATGTACTGGAAGCGCACATGGAGCAATAAAAATTGAACAACTGAAGGGCCTGGTTCAGAAACTGTTATCATTTCTGACTTTGGTGATAGGTTTACATAAACATATTTCTTGTTTATGGATATACATAATTTGAATGTAAGAAGAGTTCCTGGTGTTGTTAGTGGGCGGAACGTGGAGGAACAAGGAGTTCTTACAAATATACTTTCTCTTGCCTCTGTGGTATCTTTTACGCCAACTCATGACTGGCTGTGCCAGCACATTGTGGTTATCAGACTGAGAATATATTTGTATGAACAAAGTGGCAGGGAGCATAAGGAGAAAGCAACCAATGGACAGAGTTAGAAACCTAAATTCAAAATGTGGCTCTGCCACTAACTTGTGTGTGACCTTGGATAAGTCCCTCTACGAATGTCAGTTTCCCCATTGGTAAAACAAAGTTAATAATACTGTGTTATTTTCTTCAGAGCATTACTTGGTGGTTGGAATAAGGAGTGCTAAAGTGTTTTATAAATTAAAAAGATAGATCATTCACCACTATCACTACCGCCACCACCACCACCATGATTATGATCGCCATCATCAACACTGGTGCTAAATTATTCCTATACTTGGCCAATCTCCTCCTGAAGAAAATTCCAATTCTCACCCAAGTGAATTAGGGCCTCCTTGTCCCATGGCCAAGTGGCTACTCCTGCCAATTCCTCCTCCGAGGAGTTTGCAAAGAAGATGTTGAGGTGTGTTGATCCATCCAGTCTAAGAATGTTCTTCAGCTCATTAATATCCAAGTATGCTCTGTAACAGAAAAAGAAACTTGGCTGTCATAACCATCCAAAAAAGTTATTGTTCATATAACAGGTACTACTACTTAAGTAAGAAAGACTCTGTGCCAGGCACTTGGCTAAGCTTTTTATAAACACCACTCCATTGACTTCCCCTGATAATGTTATAAGGTATGTGATACGATCCCATTTTACAGATAAGAACATTGCAATTCTTATGAGTTTAAGAAACTTGGTAAGGTTACTCAACTTATAAATAGCAGAGTTCAGAACCTAGTTCCAATCTAGTTTGGAACCTAGATTAATCTAAAGTCAACATCTGTGCCCCTAAGGACTCTGCTATATTGACTGATGACAAGACCATATAATGTGGGTATAGATCAAGAAAACAGACCATGGAAGAGATTCCATGTTTTCTAGTCTTGGCTTCCTTCCTCCTTTACTCATTCACCATGGACTGGGACCACTTATTTGGCCAATACAGTGCTTACTAGGAGGCCTGCTTTGCATCTCTGTACCAACCTTGCAAAAGAGGTATTATTACTCTGTTTTCAAGATAAGCAACATGTGGCCTGATGTTATTAAATAGGTTGTCCAAAGTTGCACAACTGGGTTTCAAGGCCAATTCTGTCTGGCTTAGAAACCCATCCTCTTTTCACTGGGGCATCATGCTGCCTCCTGCAGCATATGATTCTACATTTTCTAAGCCTCCATTTATTTGTCTGTAAAACAGACTAGAGAGTGTTACTGCATTTGAGGTAGCTGCTCCTGTAGTCTGATATATCTGGAAAGTGAATTAACTCCACATACAACAATCGTCAACTCTTTACTACATGGAACAAACACATGTTGGAGAGAAAAAGCAATGGTCTTTGGAAAGAGACTGGTATATCCTAGGTGCTCAATAAATAACTCTTCCCTTGAAGAGTAACACTCTCCCATCAGAACAGAAATGCTAAAGCTTTGGCTCAGTCACAGGCATATCATTCAGCGGCTCATTTCCTAGATAGACAGAGGCATCCTGCTCCCCTCATACTTCTTTCAGCTCCCATTTTATGTCTGTCATCATGTATTTTAGGGATCCTTATGAGCAAGTGATTATCATTTCTTGAGAAAGTTGGAAATGAATCAATGCATAAATGATTAAAAACATAAATAAGTAGGCGGCTTGATAGGGCAGGTGAGATAAAATCTATGAATATGATATTTAATGTTTGTTGGGCTCCTCTATGTGGCTTGACTTTACATTGATTATCTCTTTTAATCTTCTTCATAACACTGAGGTAGACAGTATTATTATCTCTATTTTTTAGAGGAGAAAACAAAGCTTATTTGTTCTCAACTTACAGATGAAGTAACAGGGGTTCAGAGATCACATAAATAGTGACAAGGCCAAGTACAAATCTGGAAGTATCTAACTTCCCACAACTTCACCCTCATTTCCAAGCACACTCAGGGCCATGGTGAGAAGGGAAACAATGTGTGGGAGGAGAATGAAAACACAGAGAAGTTGAGGTTTTCTTGGATCAGCCCTTTTCATGTTATTTATTATTTTCTAATTGATTTGTCCACTTCTATCAAGCATTCTCTCGGGCAGAGTACACAAATGTTATTAGATAAAGTCACCTCTTCGCCCCATTGCTCTAGGCTGAGAAAGCTTCTTGTGAGAAGGGAAGGGTGGGGTAGGCTGTGGAGCTATTTTAATTGGTTGTTTATTCAGTCGTAATTGCAGAAGCAATTTTTTAAGGGGGTGGAATTCATTCTGTCCCAAGGCAGAGATGTGAGATGTTGGAGACATTCCCCTGCTTGTATATGTTGTTGTTGTTATTGTTGTTATTGCTATTGTTTCATACTTTGAGAAGTCTCTGTTTCCCAGAAAGAAAGAATCAACAGTAGCCATTCAGGCCCCAGGCTCCACTGGCCTCTCTTCTCTCCATGTATTTTGAGGGGACCCACCCAAAGGAAAAGAGCTATATAGCTAAAAGTTTTCCTTCTGATGGCTAAAGTCTTCTCATCAATTTATAACCAAGCTGGGTTATCTCCCAAACACATCAGGGGAAAACCTTGGGGAAAGGAATAAATGTAGGAAAACATGTAGGTATCTACCTCCTTCCCTCTATCTCTTTAAGATATGTTTATTCCTTTCAGTCAATGGATAGGGGGAAATCACAGAAGGTCAAATTGAGAAGAACCATGAGGGGCTAGAGAGATTGATGATGAGACTTTCTTAGAGCCACTTGCCTTTCCATTTTGCCACTGTGGGAAGGTTGGCCCTTTGCGTATATTGAAAATTGGTCCAATTTATGTGCTTTTGAAAAGATCAGTAGCCCAGAAAAGCCAATCCAAATTCCAAACTCTATGTGTTTATTTATGTATGAGGCAGTGCTACCCAGAGTTGGATGGACAGACCTATGCCCACGGGCAAGCAGCTTTACCTTTCCAAGTCTCAGCTCACAGGGACACCAGCAGTGCTAAACAAGACAGCACAGCACAGTCATGACATGCACCCCCCTCCATAGCCTGGACTATTTCCTCCTGCTAGGGAAAGCCCTAAACTGGTATCTACCTCTAGGGGTGGCTCTCCCAGTCTCAGCTTTCAGTGTCTCATCTCTGCCAGGCAACCTTCTTCTTCCTTCCATACCCTCCCACTCAAGTTCTTATGGTTTCCTCATCTGAGAATCTCTAGTTTTCCCCAATTAAGCCCATTCCCTAAGCATGCCCATCATTCCCTTGCCTCTGCCCCACAACCTCTTTCTCTGATTCTCAGCCTTTTAAAATCTTACTCTGCTTGCTAAATTCACTTACATGTGATGTACTATACATATACTCTTGGGAATACCCACACCTGTGTAATGGGATATTGATGCCCATCTCTCAGGGGTGTCGGGAGGACTAGAATCAACAGAGAGGAAGTTCCTTGCACAGTGCCTGGCACACAGAAGGGGCTCAATCACTAGCCTTGGCTGTGTTTATTGCATTATTATTATTATTATTATTATTATTATTATTATTTCAATGATAATGATTAACAACACCAAAATCATCATCATCACCTCTAGCTAAAAATTATTTCTCCCTCCTCAGAGCCCCCACCCACTTTTAATTCTAGTGATTCTATTATCGCCCTACTTCGTGATGTATTCACTGTGTGAGCACCTGTCCTCTCCATCAGGCTATGAGCTTCAATCAGGTGGGAGCCAAGTCTTTATCATCTCTGTGTCCTTGGAAACTTCCTTTCAAGAGAGAGTGCTCCCACTGACTGGCAGTTACTGAGCACCTCTCTCTTAAACTACATCACTTCAAAACAGGATGAGTAGTGCAGGGTTCAGGGAGGTTCAGTGACTTACTCAAGGTAACAACAAACCAGATTCACTAGCCTACATGGCTGTGCTTTTGCACCAATTAGTAAAAGTCACCTCTTCCCTCAGGTGCCTGCGAGGGAGTATGGCTTGGAGAGTCCAGTGGAAGGGACTGAAGTCCCCAGCCTCCCTGTCAGCTGGATGCCTCTGTGCAGAACCTGCATTGCGTTAATTTCTGGTGTGTTCCCACCCTCCTCTGCTGCCTGCTCTGCAGTTCAGAGTCCCCATATGGTCAATGAGCTTGTGAACTAGCTTAGTGCCTTCCAAATTGTGGTATATAAAAGGCTAAACCCACAAGAAACAAATGCATATTTAAAGAGAAAAAGTTTCTGAGTCGAATGGGTTTAGGATATGCTCTGTTAAGCAAGGTTAAATACATTTATTTTTTTAATTGCAAGAATTTTCAGAGTCTTTAATATGCAAAATGGGAGTCGGTCAGATAATGTATGAAGTGTTTCCAAACATGTTTGACCATAATCCCTTCCCTCGCCCCACCTCTGTCTTTGCCAAAAACCAAATAACAGCATAACCAACACAGTTTGGAAAATGTTGGGCTACATCCCTCCTAACTTAGTTCTCCCAGATCTGCCTCTCAAGAGAGATGTTTTGCTGTCTCTTTTCTTCCTGCACAGCCCGTGCACCTGGATCCTACTGGGAAGGTTTCGGGTCCCCTGGAATGTCAGTTTCAAGGGGCCCAGCCCCGGAATGCCAAGGCACCCAGACTGTACCTTTCTGCCAGAATTGCATTTCAAAGCCATGAGAGTAGTTCTGGAGGGAGATCAAAGCTCTCTCAACTCAACTGTCATTAGGATATTTTCTTTATGCATCTCACTCGCTAGTGAGTGCCAACAACATATTTCCTAAATGCACTGGCCTGAGATGGTACAACTCTGTAATAAGCTCAATGAGAGGGCTGTCAGGGCCTGTTTTATTGAAAGAGAAGCAAAAGGGAACCACATTCAAAATGCAGAACAACAAATCTTTTAAATTAAATCATGGAAGGCTCTAGTTTTTCCAACTCCAGAAGCATAATACACTGGCTCTCCCATTTTAGAGATGGTTGGTCAGACATGTGACTCACAGCAAGCCCAGATCCAGACTGACCGGCCTCTGGTTCTATTCCCACCCAAAGCAACTGACTCCCCACTGCAGAAGTAAGAGCTGAGGAGATCTTTGAGAAGTGTCATGGCAAGATGCCACTCCCTGGGCACTTGATAGGTACAGCTGGGTTACAGCAATGGTGCTTGCCATGCATCAAAGTTTTCAATCTGAAGAGGGCTAACCCTGACTGAGAGTGGGCCACTTCCAAGCCACAGGCTGGTGACAGTTCTTTCCTGTTAAGGAAAAAGGCAGCAAAGTGATAAAGAAAAAGCTACGTGTTAAGACAAAGACAGACTTGGTTCAAACCCACCCTTTCCAACCAAGGGGCAGTGTGACCTTAGAGAAGGGACACACTCACTAAACTTCAATTTGTTCATCTGTAATATGGAAATTATCAAATTCAACCTAGAAAGGAGAATATAAAAATTCAAGGAAGCGATACATAAGAAAGGCCTAGAAAAGTGCTAAACCCATGAAAGGACCCCAAGATGCATAATTCTCTCTTTAGCTAACTCATGGAACTAGAGAAAATGGGCCTTTTCTCCCAAAGCCTGTTGTGTCTCCCTTGCACCAGTGAACACCAGTTCTTATGCCTGGACCTATGTGTTTATCTTCCTCACAGGCGGCTGCCCTCTTTCTCCAACTCACAGAGCAAGTCCTGTAACATTGTCTATTTCCAAATTCTGATGGCAGCCCGTCGTTCCCAGGGAGGATCTCAAGTCCGTGAACGACTCCTCCACTTTCAGAACACACTAAACCATTTGAAAGTGATTATCAAACGTAAAGATCAAAGCCACTCAAGACAAGTCATTAAAGCAAGATAAACCTCAGAATGTTTATTGCATCCCTATCCTTGTTCCAAATAACAAGCTTTCTCCAAGTTGTGACCAGTTCTAAAACCTGGATTTTGTACTTATACCCAAGGGACCTAATGATCTGGACTGTATTCTCCTGCTTAGTTTCATTGTCAGAAATACTTAAATATGTCTTTCTTGTCTGTAAGAACAGGAACATGGGGGGAAAAAATTACTTGGAGAGTTTATTAAATTCTCAGAATCATAAATGATTGGTTTCCAAAATAATAGGTTTTGTAGGGGAGCTTGACACATAGTCTAAGAAAAATGTAGCAGCACCAATCAAAGATCTATTGAAAAATCTATCATTCTTTCATTCATTTATTGAATGTCATTATTTCATTACCCCTCTTTCCACCCCACCTTCCTCCCTTTCTGACTGCCTTCACATCCTCCTTCCTTCCCAACTATTCCCTTCCTACTGCGTATCATTCGTTCGGTCTTTTCCTCTTTCATTCACCAACATTTATTGAGATTCTATCATATACTATGTTTTCAGCTCGACACTGGGCATACAAATATAAAAGAGAAACAATTTTCACTATAAAGAGCTAGCAGTTTTATGAAGGGAGCGAGCAAATAATCAGATGATCACAATGTAATGTGATCCTACTAATAAAACCACTATTTGGGGGAGTGTAGTACATTCTGGCAGCGTCGAAGTATGGTTTTTTTAAATATATATTATTTCTTTCAAGCTGTACAAAGCTCTATGTATTAAACATGAATATCCCCAGTTTACAGGGGAAGAAACCAGGGCTCGGTGAAGTGACACCATTTTTCCAAAGTTGCTTCTTCCACTCAGGAGTGTCAGAGGCAAGACAGGCCCTAGTTCACTGGCTGATGCTGACCTTATTCTTGACTACTGTCCCTCACCTTCTCTTGTAAGATGGGTTATGATAGGAGGGGTGATGAATGAGATGGAAGCACAGAGCCATGACACGTACAAAGCCGAAGGTGGGTAAGGTATCACTGAGGTCCTCACATGAAGAACAAACATCGATTGGGTATGGGACCGATCGGAAGACAGAGAACATAGCAGAAGCTCCAGAAAGCTGAGAGGCATGAAAGAGCGTGAGGGGAGTGACACTGCCAGTCCTTGGGCATGTAGGGTGGAGTGTCCTGAAAGCTCTAGGCAGACTCTGACAGACTGACTGGAAGAGAAAATGATCTGGTTCATGTTTTCCAATGATCTTGCTTTCCTTTTTGGAGGAATGTGGAAGATGGACTAGAGGAGGAAAGAATGTGGAGAAGGAGGCATTGGCGGTGGCTTGCGGAAAAAGGGGTGGGTTCGAGAATACCTAAGTAGGGAGGTCTTAATGCATAGGCAACAATTCAATGCTGAATGTGGGGGGAGTGAGAGGAGGTGAAATGGTGTGTGTGGGCTCTGCCGTGGCATTCTGAAGTATTTCTCCTTTATCAGTCTCAGACTCTATATATCAGTGCCCCACCCTCCACCCCTTATTGCTGCCCTAAACTTTAGGCCCAGCAGGAGCAGGAGAGTTATCTCCTGGGGTCATACCATCTACAGAGTCACATGGAAGGTCAACTCAGGAAAATCACCCAACTGCAGCTCTCTGCTGGGTGGGATCATAGTGGGACCGGGGGAGATGGATGGGATCAAGAGTCCTGAGGGTCTGGATGAGAGAGGGGAAGGTGTTGATTCACAGAAAAGCAGGCTGGGCCAGTGGAGAGTTTCTCAGACCACTGGATTGTTTAAAAATATCAAGGTGGAAGCAGTGACTTTTAACTTTGACAAAAAAAATAAAACATTCATGACGTCCCTCATATAATAAAGGGTATTGAGTAGTACTTCAGAAAATAAAATAATCTCAGAATAAAGGACACTCATTTGAAATGAGTCCCTTGACTGGGAACTACTGAAATCCTATTTTTCTCATTTGCCTTTTTGAAAGTAGCTTTTAGAGGTTGCTGGGGCAAAAGGCAAAGTGTCAGAACACCTGGTTCCTGGCAAGCTCAGCTACACTCACTTGGTGAACATGATTCATCCTTCAGGACTCAGACTAGACGTGACACTGACCCCTAATCAATGAAGAACCCATCCTCTGTGTTTCTGCAGTACCATGAACTTCTCTACAAAGCACTTCTCCAACCAGCTACTTATCAACCTGCACGAAATTCCATGAGGGCAGTTTCATTCCTATCTTGTGAAATGTTCATTGTTGTACTCTCAGCATCTAGCACTGTGCCTGCACATAGTAGGTATGCATGTGCATGCGAGCACACGCACTGTTGAATGATCAGTCACTTCCTGAGATCTTAGCCTGGGGTTCTCTAATCTCTGCTTTGACAGCCCCAGGCTCTCAGAATGTACTTCTTTTCAGGGAAACCATTAAGCATGAAGAACATCCTGGTAAGAAAGAAGAAGCAACAGTTCATTTGCCATGGTGTGTCGAAAGTACCAGATTAGCAATATGCTTATCTCACGTCACACTGTGGCTTTCACAACAGAAGCATGCAGTTCCAGGGCTCACAGCTACTTCTTCCCACCGCCTCACTTTCTTCTCGGAGGATCAAAAACCACAATTGATAAATAATACAACTGACCACATGGAGCAAAATATAACAACCCTGTGGTGTGTGTTACTCTGGAAGCACAATTAAATAAAGACAAATCACCTCCATTTCATTAAGTTGTAGCAGCCACAACCTTCTAGGTACAGATGGTATTTCTGTAGAGTTGTTGTTTGGCTCTAATTTTTAGCCATGAAACCATATAATTGATGTGAAGACTTACTGAATGGTATTATGTTTGGGAAGGATAGAGCAAGAATTACAATGCCATCACCAATATCTGTCGATATAGCAGCTTCCAGATTTCAGTATGGACTGTGGTCCCATACAAATCACCTAACCTCAGGCAAATAACAGAATGATCTAAAATTAGAGCTGTATACAGTTGTTACAGTAAATGCAGATCTCTCTGGATGACCTGAACAGGTCTAGTAACTTCCCCAAAATTGGGTTAAAAAAGAGATAGCTCTCAAAGGGTCTTGTGCCAATTAGAGAATTCGAGTTTGTAGAAATAATGCTGAAAAGCATGACATTGTATGCCAGGCTGTCAAAAGTAGAATTATACTCAAACTGATTTTTGGAAAGAGGATGCCACTTTCAGGGCCTGAGGGCCCTGAATAAATAAAACAGAAGACACGCAGACTGCCCGAGGTGGGGTACCATCATTTGGCTCCTGCTAGGACTAAAGTAATAGGAGTGAGATGTTTTTCAACTTGTCATAGAGTATAATTGTTCCTTCATTGGTACTCCGAACACATCATACTCAATTCAGAATCAGGGGCTGGTAAAATATTTTGAAGGTAAGGCTGTCTCTTATTTTCCTGGACCTCGCAGTGTCAGTGTGTGGCATGATTTGTGCCTTTTTAATATGATGCTCCCTATTTGTACTCTAATTCTGGTCCCCACAGGAGCCAGGATTACAGTGTCTGATTTGAAAAAGTCTGAAACACTGAGATCTTGGAAATAGTCTACTCAAATTCTCCCATTTTACAGATAAAGAATTCAGAGTAAAAGAAATGTCTTTTACTCCATGCTGGCTAAGAAGTTACTGGAAATATCTAGTCACTTCCTTCCTGATGTTTTGCCAAGCCACAGGCAAACTGTGTTTTTCTACCATGAATCCTCATGGGAAAAAGCTCTCTCTTATGTCTCTCTTCCACCCTGTGTAAGATTCTGAGATGCTTCACACTTTTTGGAGTTACAGTCATCATGGCCATAAAAATAGTTCAGTAGTCAGAAGTCACGCTCAAGGCTAAGAGCCGCGGCTGGCTGTCTAAACTCAGGACAGGCTGCAATCACAAACATCGGAAGCTTGAGACAAAGACAAGAATCCCCTCGCCCTCCATCCTTCACCTTCAGACCACCAAAACAACCTACAGCATGGCAGAAAAAGAAGAAAGAGAAGCAGAGAGGGAAGGAGAAAGGCAGAAGAATGTCCTCCCAAAAAACTGGGGGAAATGAGAGCCTGTCCGACTTTAAGCAAACACACCCATGAGCAAAACCCACTGCTGTTAACACACTGGTGCTGTGTTTCCACACAGTGAGAAAGAAGGTGTGGAGGTTCCCACTCAGGAGGTGTAAAGATCAGCCAGCTGTGAGTTTGAAGATGCAAGCTGAGCTGTGATCAATTTAGGAGAAATATGGTTCGCTAAAACAAAACACACCGGTGTCTGTCCTCTCAACCCTCCCTCACACCCCCACGGCTTTGTTTCCCAACCTGGAAGGGCATCTGACCGAGAGCACTGAGACTGTCATGAGTGGTCAGTGTCACCAGTGGATAGAGAAAGGAAAAAGAGAGTGCTGACCATGCCAAACCCAGGGTGGAAAAAACCCAATTGCCTCCCGCTGAGGCCTCGAAAGGGCACCAAACACTCCCATCTGACCAGGGAACTAGAGATGAAAATACACATCAAAGAAAGGCGTGACACCTCAGATCTCGGTGAGCTGGGGGCTTCTCTGGCGTGTTCCCAAG
Source organism: Cynopterus sphinx (assembly GCA_030015415.1). Taxonomy (NCBI): domain Eukaryota; kingdom Metazoa; phylum Chordata; class Mammalia; order Chiroptera; family Pteropodidae; genus Cynopterus; species Cynopterus sphinx. The sequence goes on along the minus strand of CM057385.1, from coordinate 116,488,757 downwards.
AAAGCATTCCAACTTCCACCTGTAAGCTCTGAGAGAGACAGTAAGTGCAGTGGCCAGAATCCCGGGCCCGGAGGTGGCCTGTTTCTCCTATTACATGGTTCTGTGTGGTCCTAAGCGTGTAGGGGCACCCTCCTTTCCTAGGACATGTGAGAACTACTCAGAGAGCCCCATCCTGGGATCCCAGACATGACTTTGCTTTTTGTTGGAAAGGCATAAACTGAGCGGGGTGTGCTGCTTATCTCTTGCGAAAATGAATACATCAGCATGTCATATGTGCAGGGCTTTTGGAGTAAAGGGACTTTTTTAAAAAAAATGATATCACCAGGACCCAAAATAAAAGGGCACTTAGGTTATAAAGAGTGATCAGGTCATCTCCAACTCCCATGCCAGTCCCGACATTCTAGTGAGGGGATCGGGGATGAAGAGGGGGCTGGGAATTAAGGGATATGTATGTAAGAGGTCAGAAGATTTCCTGGAGGTGGAAAATCCCCGAACAACCACCACTGTAATTTTGTGTTCGCTCAGTGCCAGGCACTGCTTGCTCTAAAGTGTTGACTGTGTATTATTTGATTAAATCCTCGAAACCCCCAATGCAGTAGGCTGTGTTACTTTCACCCCTGATTTCTTAGTGGAGGCACCTGAGTTTTTGATATTTGTTTGAGGTCACAGAACTATTAGGGAACTTGATTCAAAGATGCTCTAACTATCTCTAAAGCTTGCAGTTCTATGCATTTGCGAGACTGTACTGATCCTCCACTGCTCCTCAGAGGTAACTGTTTTGAGGTCCTTATTCCTCACCTTTAGGGACCACAAGCAGTTATTTTCTCCCTCTCCAGTCACCCCTCTAATCTGCTCTCAAAGACCAAAGTCACAGCTGCACAAGGATCACAGATGGGACCTGTAAAGGTGGACTTTGTCCAGAAGAAAAGCATGAGGGACACCCAGACTGATTCAGAGAAGATGGGACCCTGTGTAGAAGTGGGCCTGGATGCATGTGTGTGTGTATGTGCACGTGCGTGTGTGCGCGCATGTGTGTGTCTACACTCGGGCAGGCGTGTGTGCTGGAGATGGTCCAAAAATTGAGGAACTTCAACCAAACTGGCACGTCACCCATTATAACCAATCCCAGCACCGACTGGGATTGTTCCATGCAGAAATAAGTGCTCTAACACGGTTAGACATCTGGGTCATTCTCAAAATACACTAGTTTGCCAGCTCAATGAGTTTGGTATAAGTTATGTGGTCTTTATTCAAAATGCCAATTCTGTGGCCAGTACTTAAAAAAAGTTAGAATTTTAAGAATGAAAGTCATCTGGGTAAAGGCCCTCTGTGTGTGTACTGGTTTCATCCAGGCCTTCTTTCAGAGGCTGCAAGAAGGTGTCTCTGAAGAACAGTGGTGACAGAGAGGAGCCATGTGCATCCTTGAGAAGGGTGGGGGCACTTCCTTGGCACCTACTATGTGCCAGACACTGTGTTACTGAAGTCTTCTAACATGTCCCATTTAAGTTTCCCAACATGGCCAGGACAGCTATTCTCACCCAACTTTTACAGATGACAAGCCAGCAATTCTTACTGAGAAATGGGCCAAGGTCAGATAGTGAATGAAGAGTGGAAGCAAGATTCAAACCCTGGGCAATCTCCAACACGCATCATTTTTCCACTACCCAAAGCCTGACTCCTGTTATTGCTTTAATGAATATTAGTCACGTTAAATAAACTCTGATATTCTGATTATAAAATTCCAAGCAATTTCCCTTACATGATTACTGGAAAAGAATGGACAAAGTTACTAAAAAACAACAATGCCTTCTTTCATCTGCATGCTGGTTAACTCTTCCCAGAACTCCTTCTGGGATATGACTTTATGTGACCCTAAAAGCAATCGTGTGATCCAGGCAGTCAGATATTATTATCATTCCCTTTGGAAAGACATGGAAATGGAGGTGCAGGGAGACCTTCCTGAGACTGCATAGCTAAGAATCCATTATCCCTGAATTTTTCTTTTATTCTAGACCAGTCTGATTCTTCCAGCTCTGTAACCCAAAGAACAAATCATGCCATCTACCTGCATGAAGTCCCAAGCAGACTCACCCCTTTCTTATACCCTCCCCACACTTCTCCCCATCTCAATCCCTTTGCTCTCACCTACTTTTTTCTATTACTACAAAGCCAACTGTTGCTGGAAGATTGTTTGAATACCTTCTCCACTGGAAAGTCTTCCCTAATTTCTCCAAACCATCGTGAGCCTGCCTTTTCTCAGAACGCACGTAAGCCTTATTGTCTACCTGGTTCATCTGAGAATTAATCATCTGCCTCCCTGCCATCTCTTGAATGACTGTAACCAAAGGTCATTAAACCACAGCTTACAAGCACCTTCAAGACAGAGATTACATCTCAGATCCCTAGGGCATTTATCACAGTGCCTTGGATACCAAAGTGTCTTAATAAGATAAGGATGATGGGTAAGAATACGACCATACTAAATAGAGTTTTTCTAAGTTTCATTGGCCAGCTTCTAAGATAGCAGGACAATTAGGGGGCTGAAATAACTTGAGACCAAGAGATGATACTCTGGGTCTTGCTCTCAGCTTGGCCCCAGACCCACTGAGAGGCCTGGGTCACTGCTTGCCCCTCCTAGGTGCTCAGTCCCCATATCCACAGCAAGAAGGGAATGGACCACTTGGCTGCTTCTTTTATCTCAGAGAGTCCTTGATTCCATATAATTTTTCCAGATTTGGAGAGAACTTGGGGGAAGGGAGCACATGTCCCAGGAAATCATCTCAGAAAGAAGTGAGAGACCCCAGTGAGTGAAGATGAAGTGCTGAATGGCCTCTGATAGGAGGTAGGGAAGAGTTTGAGAAGGACAACAACTGTCAGCAGAGGGGTCAAGGAGGCTGCCTCAAGGCTTACTGTACCCTTTCTAAAAACTTCCAGCAAAGTCAACTGGGGTCTAAAAACAATAAAACAACAACAACAAACAACAACAACATCAACAGCAACATAGCTGCAGGGGAATACCTTAGTACATTAAAAATAATAATAAGAAGAAAGAGAAGACAAATAAAATGCTTCCTTATGAGCCAACAGTATTATGGAAAGTCTCTTTTATCCATCTGAACTATTCCACATGAATAGATATTCACGGATAAAGGTGAAGTTCACCTACTGGTGCCAGAGCTTGGAGACCAGAGGGGTCCAAACGAACTTCGTGGGTCTATTACAATAGCCTCTTGCAGTGGGGTGCATACAGCCCAAGGTGTCAAATGCCCCTGGATTTCCTACTAGTGCGGATTTCTGTTAATGTCCAGGTGTTCCATTTTATTTATAAAAAAGCATGGGAAGCTCAATCTTACTTTATGTAGACATCTTTAATGGCTGCGGATGAAGTCTGGCTCGTCCCCAGCACAGTAGAGAACAGCCAAGCTTCACAGGAATGTCTTTTTCTGACTGACTGGTCTGAGAGAAAGACTTCTACTGCTCACACAGCCCGCTCCTCCTAGCTGACACTGAGGGTCCTTCCTTCACCTCAGTGATTGCCACATTTACTTGCCTGTCATATCTGCTAGATGCTGAGCTCCAAAGGGGCAGGGACTGAGCTGGGAAGTGGGAGCATTCAACAACTATTTTATTGAAGGCAGAAAAGAAGAAAGGGAGGGCCCGAGGGAGGGAGAAAGAGAAGAAGGAAAGAAAAAAGAAGGGAAGAAAATAAGGAAAGAAGGAAGTAAAGTGAGGCAGAGAGGCAAGGGGGAAGGATTCAGCCTGGTATTAGAGTTTTCTGTGAGATAAACTACACCTTCCTCTGCTTACAGTCTGGCTGCCTGCCATCCCGACCGACTCCCGGTTCTCCCAGTCCTTCCTCACCCGACTCCTCCCCTCTCTCTTGCTTATGCTGTTCTTTCTCCATGTGCTGTGGCTTTCTCTGGGTTCTGGACAGGTCCTGTTTGCTCGTCCACATCCAGTCCCCACCCTTCTTCACCCTGCTCCATGTCCTTGAGAGTCTGGCCGCCTTGGGCCACATCAACAGGCTCCTCTGCCTTGTGATTTCCAGTTGAGTTCCCCAATGGGAAGCACTGGTAGGACACTAGAAGGCAGAAGAGAATGATATGTAGAATGTGGTCTTCTGGCTTCCTTCGGCCGAGGGCTGTAGGTTGGCTGTCCCTCTCTGCGGAAAGTCACAGCTGCTGCCAAGAAGCCCTCTCCACACAGCCACTCTCAGTGGGTTCCATGACTGTAGAGGCCAAGGATGAAAATGACTCCCCACTGTTGCTGACACTAGCCTTGCTGCTTGTCCTAAACCCTGTCTACACTGTTGCAAACAGCCTCTCCTTTCAAAAGAGCCCCTCCTTTGATTCTTTTTAATTATTCTTTTTTGAATGTGCCATCTATTTCCTGCCAGGACTCTTGACTAATGCAGACCGCATCTCTTCCTCTCAACGTGCTACCTAGTTCCCGATGCCTACTCAAACCATGCCTGCCTCAGCTGACTTGCTTCGTTTTCCCTAGTCAGAATAAATTATTGGGTTTTAGGTCTCCTGCCCTGCTGTGTGCCACTAAAACCCACAGACCAGAGCTTCTTATGTTTGAATGTGACTCTCCTACTATAGTGGAAGCCCCACAAGGGTAAGTAACGTGTCCCACTCATTTGAACATCCCCAGAGAACAGCAAAGAGGCTGTCAGGGGTCGACGTGCCCAATAAAGAGGACAGAAACAGTTATTATTTGGTTCTCTAACCTTAGAATTAGATGTCAGCAAAACGTTGGGCTGTGTAGTGCTCAGTCCCAAGCCCATCGAGGCCACCTTTTCCACCACTGCCGCAATCCTGACCACAACCTCACCGAGCACACCTCAGGTGATGGAGCTCACTCAGCCTGCAGGGAAGCCCTGCTCTGGAAGGGCCATTCTGCTTATGGATGACATGATCTGTGTCTCAGTTCAAAGCTGCCTCCTGTGACTGTAACATTCTGGTCTCAGCCATGGCTTAGGAACCACACAGAAGAATTCTGCTCCCTTTTCCATGGGACCTGTGTCCTGATGCTTAAAATGCATATGGCATGGCCCTGTGGTCATGGCCTTGTGAGAATTCTCTCATCCGGCCAAACATCTTCAAGTGGTTCTATGATATGGCTCTGGCCCCCTCACTGTCCCTGTCTCCTGTCTGGTGTGCATCCTCAGTTGGATATCCTTATGACAACAGCAAGAAAAACTCACTTCCAATGTAGCTCTAATAGTTCTCCAGTGGCTCACAGAAGATTCTCTTCCAAACTCATTCACTCAACACTGCACAATCCTAAGCCCTGGAGGAAAGTTGGGAAGAACAGAGCAAGGACAGAATGTAGGTATCTGTGGCCACAAGGATGTCAGGGCAGTGCTGGGAAGCTATGCCAGAGAAGACGGCCAGGATGCAGAAATCTAAAACACCCTTAACCCCAGGGTGACCACTAAGGGACTGTGTGAGCTTTGGCCCCAGTTTTTCTCCATGGAGGGTAAGGGGTTAGGACACAGTGATGTCCAAGGATGTTTGACATTTGATACTATTTTGATGTTTTCTGCAGTCCAGATCTGCTAGGATTGGGTACTCTTCTGTAGCACAAGAATTCTTGAGAATACAGACTTAGGGGCTCAAAGAGGGTCAGATAAATGATGAGTTTCCACGTGTTACAAGAAATGGCACTTCTCTGATGGAGCCCGCCAACCTGCCCAGCTGCATCACTGGGCAAATGTGATTTTACTCAAGGGAATTCTACATAAATTGTCAGAATGATGACTTTTCATTAGTGCTACTCAAAGTAGGCAGTGCACCAATGGCTGCTCACTCGTCTGTGGCACAGTGAGTACAGTGATGGGGAGTGAGCATTTAGAAACTTTCTCAAAACTCTGATACTGCTTCACTACTCCTGTGATATTCCATTTTATATAAATTCTTTTTTGATGCATATTACAAAGATATTGGTTTTTAATGTATAAGGAAAAATAAAAAACCGGGTCCTTCGTTTACTGCCATAGATTGAAAAGTAGTAATTTAAATACTGTCTTTAGACTGAGAGAGAGAGAGAGAGAGAGAGAGAGAGAGAGAGAGAGAGACAGAGAGAGACAGAGAGAGAGACAGAGAGAGAGGAGGGAAGGAGAGAGAGAGGGAAACACCCTGGATGAGAATTAAGTTCAGCTCTTTAACATCATCTAGATCATGTCAATCTAATTTTCACTGCTTCTATCACAGATGCCTATCTTCTTTCCTTCTTTCTTTCTCTCTCTCATTCCTTCCTCCCTCCTCCCTTCTCTCCCTTTTATCTTTTTTTAAAGTCAAAAATCAGATATTTCTCTACAAAGTTTTACAGGTTTCTCTCTGCACAGAGCAGAGATGATTCTGCCAGAATGCTATCATCCCCAACCCCATCAGGAGATGACACGTTGCCTGGTGGGGCTCACCCAGGGCACACGACTTTTTCAGCCGGCAAACAAACAGGCCCTGGCGTGAGTGGTCACAGTGCTGGCACAGGGCTGCTCACAGACATTCTGGGTATGCAGTCCCATGACTTAGAAAAGAGAAAGGCTGTTGGAGCCTGCCAGCTCTGTCTGCTGATGGTGAGGTATCTCAGACCTGGGGCCTCACGGCCCCTCCATGCCAGCACAGCGCGCCCGCCATAAAGGCCAGCTGCCCTCGGTCCTGACCCAATCACACTCAGCAGTTTTCTCTCAAGGCTTTAGTAAAGCCACCCTGCCTGTCACCCTGTCCTTTAACTCTGCCTCTGTTTGTTCATTGAACATAAAATACCCTCCTTCACTGGGAGCTTTAGAGTCCGTGCACCTAGGTTCAATTTATTAACTCATTGACCTTGGGTAAATCCTTTCATCACTCTGAATCCTGGATTTCCTTCAGCAATATAGGGTGCAGAGTACTCACCTTACTGGCACTTGGTAGGTGCTGAATAAACACATGTTGCATGAAAAGATGAATGAATAAATGAATGAACAAATGGGTAAATGACTTTATCTATTCCTGGCCCTTCGCCCTCCCCCATGCCCACTCTGGCTGGGCACACTGGTAACTCCTGGGAGTCTAGCTCAGCAGAGTACACACTGCATTAACCTCAGAAGACTTGTATCTGTGACTTAACCAAATAACTTTCCTGACCCATGACCTTGGCAGAATCATTTCACTCCTGAAGTTCCTCTATTTCCCTGTCCATCAAACACAAATGCTAATGCCTGCCTTACCTTCCTTGCCAAATTCAGTCAAAGCCCAAATGACAGCAGAGATGAAAGGGCATTGTGACCTGGAAGGAACTGGCCACACACCAGTGCTTCTTCCCACATGGGCTGCTCATGTGTCTGAGCCAAGGTGAGAGTCCAGGGGACCACCTGGTGCCAGGAGGCTGAGCTGACGTGCCTTCTGGCTTGCTGCCAGGCACGACATTCTGCTGCCAGCATCGTCATTCCTTTGCACATAGGTATTTTGTCTGTGCATGGGAGGCCCTTGCTCTTTGGAGAGGGACATAAAGAGAAGAGTCAGCGGAAAACCTGCAGAGGTCTGCAAATGTGCTCAGACTATCAGCAAGTCCAGGGTCCTATGCACTGGGCAGCATAGAAAAGTTCAGTGTGAATCTGGGACATCAGAAAAGTGGACGTGGACTCTCTTTCTGGCTTGGAACTAGTTCTTCCAGGTCCCACATCGCACATAAATCACCCATAGGTTCACCTTTGGGTTTTTCTTTGTGGTGCATCGTTAGAGCTGATAGCACAAGGCAGAGGCTGAAGGAGGCATGAGACAGAAGGGCCCCCTTCCTGTCCTCTTCTCGGCAGTACACAAAGAAGTCTCTCTGCCTCAAGCATCCTCCTTTCTCCTCCAACCGAATCTCTGAGGTCCAAATTGTACCTAAGCCTCCCCGAGATAACACAAGCTGCCAGTCGGCTTTTTCTTTCTGACCGCTTATGGCCCTCCCCAAACACAGCACACGCTACCTGTCATTCACGATACCAACAATGAAAAATACACTTACTGAGAGTTAATTACCTGCTAGCCACTATAGAGAGACTGAGCTTCACATGTCTTTCTCACTCACCATCCTCAGAGCTGCCTGACAAAGTAGGTACCATGAGTCAAAAATGAGGGAGTAGCTTCCAAGAGGTCACGGAATGAGGAGATGGTATTACCGAGATCTGAACCCAGGCTGTCCAATCCCAGCTGACCCCAGCTTCACCTGCACTGTCCAACAGACCACATTGCTCTGTCCAGTATGGTGGCCACTAGCCCTACGTGGCCACTGTACACTTGAAATGTGACTAGGAACTGAATTTTAAATTATATTTAATCTTAGCTAATTTCAGTGTATATAGTGACACATGACTAGGGACTACATATTGGCTAGCACAAGTCTACCGCGTGTGTTCCAACAGCTATTTGTACTCAGCTCATGTCACCCAGTTTAGACCCTGAGTTCTTTGAGAAGACAGGGATCTGAGTTTTCCTTCTTAGCTCAGAGCAGGCACTCAATAGGTATTTTTGTAATGGACGAGGCTAGCATACGGTCCCCGTGATCACCTGAGTAACAGACTCGCCTCAGTCACAAAGCTGTCTTGTGAACTGGAAAATTCCCGTAACCCTTAGGGGCATCAGGTGACCTACCTTTAAAACGGGGGACAAATTCAGCTCTCCATTGGGCATTGTTTGCCCAGGAGGTCTTCTTACCTGTATCGAGAGTCGGGATCGAAGCAAGTCTTGGTGACGTCCGTAATGTCAGGGTCACAGCACTCTCCGCCATCAAAGTTGAAACGTTCGTAGTTGCAGTCCATGTCGCACACCCCATTCTGCTGCTTCTTCATGAAGGCGGGGTGGCGCAGGTGGCGGCAGTCCCCACCGTCGTGGCCTGTCAGCGTGTGGTTGCACTCAGGGTCGCAGTTCTCGTCCCCAATCTTGCCGATGTCACAGTTGGCCAGGATGAGGCGTTGACGCAGAGAGGAGTTGCTGATGTCCAGCACCTCCAGCTCCCAGGAGATGTTGTAGACCCTGAAGGCCTCGGTCAGCTGCTGGTGCTGGACATCGATCTGCTGCTGGCTCACTGTGGGGTTCTTGTGGCCATCGTCGTGCAGGTTGACCACGCGGTAGCGCACCACCTTAGGCTGGCGGAAACGTGGGAGCTGGTTGTAGCTGGCGATGACCTCTGCATTGTCACACAAAGTCTGCCCACACAGAGGGGGCTCCAAACTCGTGTCCAGCAGGGAGCCGGGGGGACCACTGAATTCCACCCGGGGGATGCTGCTGTCCCTCATGGGGGACCAGGCGCGCTTCACGTTGTCCCAGTTCTCCTGGAGGAGGAGCTGAGGTAGGGGATCGTAGAGGCCACGGGCTTCCATATCCAGCAGCAGTTCCCGCTGAGTCCTGGCCACTTTCCACAGACTGAGGCGCTCGATGTGGCCCCGGAAGTTGTGATTCAGAGCGTTGCCCCCCAGCATGAGCACTTTACACTTCTGGGTCAGGGGGCTGAATATGCCACCCACCTGCTCCCCAGAGGTTGCCACCTGGGCACCATTCAGATAGAGCTTCATCAGCCGCCCATCGTAGGTGGCAGCTAGGTGTACCCACTGGCCTGGGAGGTAAGTGCGGTGGGCACTGATGGTGGTCACTTGCCGGGCCCGGTCTGTCTTCAAGGAGAAAAAGTAGCGTGGGTCTCTGTTGCCTTGGTCACTGATGGTGTGAATGCCCACGACCCATCCTCGATCACGAAAGGTGTAAGAACATTTGTCATACAGCCCTATATGACCCCAAAAGAGAAAGAGGAATAAATAAAGGATGAAAGAAGATGGGGATAAGTTATTTTTTCTCTGACAAATTTCTACCAGGATGTCTAGACCAATGTCTTTAAACTATGTCCTATGGGATCCTGGCAGTGACTAAAGGGGCCTCTGGGACCACCCCTAGGGCAGGGCAAGGGCTAGAGAAACTCAGAGGACAGGTGAGTTGGGTGTGGGGGCTTCTCACCACACCTGTAGCCCAAACAGTTTCACTTTTATTGGTTTTGAATATGTAGTACACAAAAATCATTTTTGTTTGAAGAATGGGTACTTGAGCTAAAGAAAATGATACCACCATGATAATTAAATTAATTCAATGGTAATTAAAATCTAAATACTTTTGATTTTGTAAATCTGTTTGATAGGGAAGAAGATTTTATAATTAAGAGGGTATTTTACATGTAAGATGATATAGCATGTAAGAGGAGAAACCAAGGAAGATAATAATGAATAGATGATGTTCACTTAATAGGTTAGCCTCCACCATGGTCACCGGAACTGAGTGTACATCGGCTATTAGCAGTCATCAGTGGTGATGATTTGTCGAGAAAGGTGGACTGGCCTAAAGAAGTGAGGGTCAAGCCAAGGTGATGCTTCTGCTCTCACAGGAGTCCTAGCCAGCCCTGACATTTATTCCCAAAGAAAGACAGGAATGCTTAATATCTCAGCTGGAAAGAGTTTTAAAGATCACCACTTTCAACTCCTTCACTTGACAGGTGAAAGGATTGAGACCCAGAGAATGGAAGCCATTTTTCAGGTTACACAAGGTCACTGACAAATTTCCTGAGACTCAATTCAGTTTGTTTTTCCCTAACACAAAAGTTAATTTTATAAAAAATGTGCAGCTTCTTAACATTAGCAGATGTTGGGGACTCCTGCATAATAGCTAATAATAATAATAAGTAATAAGTACCAAGCTTCTATGGGCAAATCAAGCATTGTGCTAAATTCTGTGTGTGCATTAATTCATTTAACCCATGAAATACTCCCCTGGTGGTGACATTAAGTTAACAGGGAGAATATGGAAATTAAAGGTAAAGAAATGGATTTAAGGTCAATTGGTTGGTAAGTGGGTCTTGGATCCATCGGACCCTGGGATTCACCATCCTTTGCACTAACTCTATAGCACCTCCCTCTCCTCGTCAGTGCCACAGTGAATTTGGATTACACCATCTGGTTGAGGGTATCACAAGTTTTAGTTAGGAGTTTGGGAAAGTTCTAAGCCAGGCATCTCTAGATTTACTCTGGGAACCCCAGGAAGTCACTTAGCAGATTCTCTCTGGATCTAATTATCTTTACACTCACCAACCCTCATTCCCCAGCCTTTCTGGAATATACCCAGTGTCTTTGGCACAGACAGGCTGTTGGATGGAGAAGAGGGCTTTCTAATTAAGAGTGTATTTTAAGTGTCAGATGATGTATGAAGCCAGGTGGGAGGAGAAAGAAAGGGATATGAGAATGAATAAAAGATGCTCATTTAGAGGGACAGTCCCTACATTCAGTTGGAGAACTGTTGCGGTCACCATAACTTTGTGTGTGCATCTACCATCAGTGCTCATCAAATGAGTATGGAGAGCATCCAGAAAAATCAATAGAGGAGGCCCACACAGTCTTTCTCCTCTTTTGTGGGCACTGGGAACTTAGAATGTGTGTAAATCCCTCTGTCAGCAGCTGATGTGGATGGCAGTTTTGGCTGGGCATCTAAGTCTGCCTACTCCCTGCCTCTCCTCCTACTCCCTGTCCAAAAGTCCTTTGGGAAATGGCCAGAGTGTGTCCTCACAAAGTCAACCTGCTCTCACAGGCTGGGCAACCTTGATGAAGCACCAAGTACTCTTCCTGCATCTTGGTTCCCCACTTGGTATAGAAAGGAACTGAATGCTTGGTCCAAGTCTGCTTCTCTGTGATTCCAGATTTAGAAACCCTCTCTTCTAAGAAGCTCTCCCTGATAGCCCTGTAAGGAATGCTCATTCTCTTCTCTGAACTCACTTTACTTTTAGGAAACTGGACACTTGCTCATTTTAGCGTCATCCTGTCCCACCTGCTCCCACCCCAAACGAGATGCTTTCTGAGAGTGACGACTCTGTGTCATGTGTACCATGCTTGGCCTACAGCAGGCACTCAGTAAGTGCCTCATGAATGAGAATATGAACGACAGGCTGTTGGATGGAGAATAAATAGAGTGGGAGAATGAAAAAGGACAAACAAAATCCAAAGCACTAATTTATGTCTCCATGGCTAAAGGACTGAGAGAATCAGAAGACACTGGGTTCTTATTAGGGTAGAAAGGACAGAGTCTCTGGATTTGGGGTAATTCTGATGCCAGCAATTACTAGCTGTATATCTGGGGCAAATCACTTCATCTCTGTGGATCTTAATTCCCTCATCTGTCTCTCTCTTTAAGTATTTTGTCATGCTTAAAAGGTATAGCAGATAAACCATCTTTGGCATACAATGGCTCCCCAAATGGAAGTTCATTTTTAACATGCTGGAGGGTCTGGGAATGATGTCAAGGATGAAAAGTAGAAAATAATAAGAAGCAAAATACAGAAAGGCCAGAGAGAGAAGGTACCCTGAAGGCATCTTGACCAATACAGCAGGAGCAGGTAGCATAGAATCTCAAAAAAGCACCAATCCTCCTCCGATCCAATGGCAAACCCCACTTAGAAACCATAAATCCATGGGCTTAAAGGCTAGTAGGAGAGGGTGAGTTAAAGGCTATCTTTCCACTGACCCCACCAAAGCCAAGGTCTCGCTCCAGATTTGGCATGAGTTACTTCACCATGGGAATCAAGGAGAGGAACGGTTCCCGAAGTCCCCACTGTTGTGCCCCCTCCCCACCAGCCCTCAATGCACCTTCTCTCCCTCCCCTGGCTCCCCACTTCCACCCCAGGCACACTTAAACAGAAAACTCCCCTAATGAGGAAATTAACATCTGAAACAGGATCCTTTCTCCCTCTCTCTTTTTCTTTCTCTGCAGGTTTTTATTTTGCCAGGGCCTCTCAGTCCCTGGTTTTCCTGTTGCCTTTGGAAAGCTGTTGGTAGGGTCAGCAAGGTAAAATGTTTACACATCTGTAGGGTGCCCTCAGTTCAGAGCCTTCCTGGGGCTTGGGACCCTGGCTCGGGCTACCTAGGTTTGCAGCTGAGAGGGAAGAAGGAAAAAGTGAGAAAAGGAGGCCAGACTGGGCAACACCAAGCAGAGGATTAAGAGGTGGCTTAGCCCCAGGAGGCAGAGAGGAAGGGCACAGATGGGGTTTTCAGTGGAACCAAGAGGAAACACGTTAAGGGAAATGAGAAGCTTGAAGCGGTGGCTTCAGAAGTTCCAAGGACATATTTACTTGGAGTGTATGTGGCAAAAGGAAATCACTGAACTTCAGTAGGGATTGGGGGTGGGTGTGATGGTGATGGGGACCTAGTTCTGTACGAAAACAACTTCGTCAACAGAAGTCACACTTCAGCAGGCTGGAAGGTGGGACGCTGCTATGTCACCAGTCCAGAACCTGGGACCTAGAACCAGAGATCTGGGCTCAGCTTGCCGGATAAAATTGCCCTGGACAAGCCAGACCCCCCATTATGCTGGCAGGGCCTCATTTACCTTCTCTGAAAAATGGGGGGGTGGGGTTCAGATTAAATGATGCCCCGCTACAATTTAAAAGCATTTTTGTTCACTGTGAGAATGATCCCTTGTAAGTAGGGAGTACTCGAAAATACATGTTGATTTGAATCGGATGTCTCATGTCATTCCTGATTCTGTCATGCTTAGGACCCCTCTCCTCTGTATATAACCACACGGGGCTTGGAACCATATTCTCAGGAGGATACGGGTTTAACCCCGACACCTCCACCCTGTCTCTCCTCATGGCTCTTCAGGAAGCTGGAGACATAGCAAAAGAAACGGTGAGTGTCCGTCTGAAGTCGGTGCCATCTGCATGGCACTGGAGGTGGACCCCAGGGGATGTATCCCCACCTGGCAAGATGGAAGGCCCAGGCCATCCTGCACGGGTCTACATCTGATTAGCATAAGCCTGTAAGCACATGCAAAGGGGCCGTGAAAATGGAAGAGAGGCCCCTTCCAGGCCAATGTGAAGTGTCTGGGGTCTACCAGAAGGGAAGATGGAGACCCAAACCAGAGAAGGAGCTCGCCTGGGCCTCACAGCAATCACCTGTCACCAGAACCCTGGTCAGCTGACCCCTCTAACATGTCCCGATCTCTCAGATAGGCTTCCTGTGAAAAGAGCTCTATAAAGTTTGGTGTCTTCTCTAATTGCCTCTTCTTATCTACCCACTAAACCTCACCCTGGGATGAAGAGCATATAAAAGGAGGCAAATCCAGTGCCAAAAGCTTGTGGGTGTATGCTGAAGACTTGGTCAGAGTTGGACTGGGAGACTCCTTGGGCTTTGGGATTACCCTCTGAGGACTGCTTTTACTCCAGGGCACCTTTGTCTGACCACTCCATTTCACCCCAGTCACTGGCAAATCTTCCCATACATTCATCATACTCCTTCCTGTCCGAAAATGAACCACTTCTGTATACCCAATGTCTGTGTTTCCCACATGTGTGTCTATTTGGTTCATTTCAAAATGCCCAGCATCCAAAACAGAGCCTGGTATCTTGTAGGTGCTCCACAGAATTTGTTACTGAGAAAAAATGAAGGAAGGAAGGAAGGAGGGCCAACTCTCTATTGTCTTCTTTAGGGAGGGAACAATTAGGGGGATCGTTTCATGATCATTTTATGTCTAACCAATGTACTGCATACTTGAAACTAATTACAATTAATACCTTTTTTTTCAAAAAGCATGTTACCCTTTATTTAGAAGTTGCTAAGCACCATGTGCTCTATATTAATTCTCTCATTTATCTTCACAACAGACTATTGGCATTCCCCATTTTTCAGAGAAAACGGAGGCTCAGGGAGGGGAAGAGGGTTATCCAAGGCAACACATCTTAGAATATAGGTCTACAGGATACCCAGGCCAAGGTTCCTGATCATGGCACTGCTTTGAGCACCAAGTGTGGGCTGTTTGAAGGCATGGACCCCTTCAAAAATATGTCTATAAGGTCCACAGGCCAGCACAAGAAGCTGAATAGAACTGCGAATCGGGAGGCTGCTGTCCATGTCATGCTTCTGCCTGAGCCTAAACATCTAAGAATCAATGGTTCTTTATGACTAGTGCTGAATCTCTTCTACTTGGCTCACCCCACTTCACAGGGACCCAAGATTTTCCCAGGCCTCATTGTCTCTCTGGAGTTAGGAGTGCCTTGAGTGCCTCTCAAGGTTGCTGTCACATCCTTGGTTGCCTCTCATCTGTGATGGGCTGAACTGTGTCTTCTCAAAGTTCATATGTTGAAGTTTTAACCCTAGTACCTCAGAATGTGACTTTATTTAGATCAAGGGTCTTTACATAGGCAATAAAGCCAAAGTGGATCTGTAGAATGGGACCTAACCCAGTATGACCAGTGTCTTTACAAGAAGAGAAAATTAGGACACAGATACACACAGATGATAAACTGTGAAGTCACAGGGAAGATGGCCATCTACAAGCTAAGGAGAGAGGCCTCAGAAAAATAAATGGTGAGAAAATAAATTTCTGTTGTTTAAGCCCCCCTATCTGTGTTACCCCTGTGATGTTAACCCTTGGAAACTGTAACTCCATCATTCAACAAGTTTTCTAAGCTCTCCTGCTAAAATTTCTCTAATAACGATTGCCTTGTGCCCCGTTCAGAATCCTGTCTGGTTATGGCACAATGCCTCAATTTACTCAATTCCTATTGTTAGCAAAGCAAGGTGTAAGGAAGATACAAAAATTGGGGGTTTGGTCACCCCAAGGAAATGTTCCTCCTGTTGGGGGGGCAGGTCTGAGATCTGAGATTCAGCTCTAATGTGCATTTCTAAAGCTCCTGCTGTGTGTTGAGCAGATAGACAGCTGCTTCTGTGTCAACATGTCTCTTATAGAACCCTCATAGAACCTTGTATAATAGCTGCTTTTTGCAGATGAGAAAACAGACTCAGAAAGGTGAGATCTCCTGCCCAAGGTCACATAGCACTAAGCACTGGGGAAGACTGGAATCCAAGGCTCCTGATTTCAAGTTCAGTCTCCCACAGACTAGCTCAGCTATACCTTCATCCTGTTTTTTGTTTTGTTTTTGTTTTAGAATGCTTTCCCGAGATGCTTTAAGCCAACACAAAACTAACTTGATAACATTTGACTTTCTTTCAGTACCTTTGAAGAACAATTAGCAAAAGATGACTATTTATATCGTTTCTATTATTATTTGTTTTCTCTCATAGGGATAGTGGAGGTGAGAGGAGAGAAAACTCTCCCTAGGTCATTGCTGCCTGTGACAAAGTAGCTTTTTCAAATAAGTAACAATAATAATAATGAACATGTGTTGAAAGCCTCTAAGTGGTAGTCTCTCTGCTATGCATAGGCATCCCCTTTCGTGCTCATAGTGACCTAGTGAAGTGGGGTTTCTTGATAGTCTTTGGACAGAGAAGGAAACTGAGGTATAGAAAGGGTAAGTAACTTTCTCTCAGGGGTCTCAGCTAGAGAGTGGTGGAATCACAACCACACTCTAAATCCTGAACCCTCCTCTAGATGCTTTTTGTCAATGGGATAACTCTTAGGCCAAGGTCAAGGTTCTTGTGTCCCTGCTCTGCCACTACTCTGCTGTGTGTCCCTAGGAAAGTAGCTCCCCTCTCTAGGTTTCCTCATCTCCCCACTCTAGTTACACCAGAGTTGCCTTTTGTCTTATAGTCTCTGTGACTCTGAGATCCCAGGCCCTTTCAGATGTCCCAGCCTTGGTTCCCACCACAGCACATGCGAGGTCATGGAGGAAGGGGAGAAAGGAAAGGAAGGCAATTTCAGGCCCTGCAATTTAAGGATGACCACTAGCTGTGGGACATCTGCCAGGGGAATACAAGCAGAGGTGAGAGGATGTGGGGATGAAAGGGGGGAATTTAGGTCAACAATCTGGTTTCTTTCAGGAGGCTAAAAAAATTAAAAGCTAAAGGTTGAAGCTGGTTCCTTTTTTGTTGTATTTTGTTTTGTTTTCCCTTCCGTGATTTAATGGCTGGTATCAAAGCTACAGAGGAATGCTTGAGAGAGCAATCCTATGGAAAGCTTTTATCTGTCCAGAGGATAGTGATTAAAACAGACAGATTTGGGTTAAGTGTACCCATGGTCCCTGCACTTGGTTCAGTCAGGGGGAGGACCACCAAAATGACCCTAGAAGAGTCAGGGGCCTCAGGCATTCAGAGGAAGGCTAGGACGTCACAGAGGCAGGTAGCTCAGCACCTGAGAGACTGCTCCTCAGCATCCTCATCCCTCCAGGCCCACCTTAGCTCAGAGGATTAATTTAGACTCAGTGGAAGGAGGTGGCTTGAAGCAAATCATACCTGGCTGGAGGCTTATCTCAAACTATACTGCATTCTGGATATGCCTCTCGCCTGCTGTAAAAGAGGCTGGAGCCTCGAGAGTGACTCTTTGGAGCAATTCCCAAGGTCAAGATTAGCTCAGATGTCTCTCATGTGTTGATCATGCAAGTGAATGTGTGGGGCCAGATTTCCCTTTGTAGGCCTGTGCGGAGCAGCAGAAAGAGCATCCATGGTGGCATGCACATCTGCTCTCTGCCTCTATTATTTTTCCATGTTAGGAAACAGTGACCTTGGATGGGTTCATTCAACCTTCTGAGCCTCAGATTTCTCACATGTACTTTGGGGATTAAAAAGTCTTATCCTATGAACTTCATAGATCATTTTTCAGAGAGAAAGGAGATTAATGTATGCATATTTCCCTGTAAACTATTTAAGGCTCTCCAGATATAAGGCAAGGTTGACAACAGTATGCCTAGGGGCTCCTATAACCCATAAGCTTTATTAGACTTATACTGTGTGTTTGGGTTGGAAATGCATGCACTTGCATTTCCCTCTGTCTCTTGACTCTCCAGCCTGCTTTCTTTGCTTCTATGTCAGTAGGCTGTGTAGACATAGCCAAATTAGGGTCTTATAGATCGACACCTGTGCATTCAAATGCTGGCCCTCCCATTCACTAGTTATGTGATTTGGAAAATCAAGGCTTTCCTAGTCTTAGTCTTCACGTCTGCAAAATGGAGAAGATACTATCTTCTGCCAATGGCTGTAGGGAGAACTAATGTGATAATGAACGAACCAGGACTTGGCACGTGGTCACTGACAATATAACAAGTGTTAAAGCATGTGTACTGTGGAGTCTGATCTGTTGGAATCCCAGGTCTGCCACCTGTTAGCTACGTAGCCTTGGGCAAAATGTCTTCACCTCCCTGATAGTTTCATCAACTGTAAACTGATAATAACACTACTTAATGCATAGTGCCATTCTGAGGATTTATGAGAGAATGCAAACACTCATTTGCATAGCATGTGATAAATGCTGGCTACACTTTTTATTGATATTAGTCATAAATGTCTGTTCTTTTTTCTCAGAATTAGAATCATTTGTTTTTTTCCCCTTCTTTGGTGCTGTTAAACTTTATCCTTTCTGACTTGTTCCCTGAAATAGACATGCTTTTTGCTCTCTTTTTTCACACATTGTCAATGAAATCGGTGCATGTCAACTTTAAAAAAAGGAAGTAAGAGGAGGAGAGAGAAAAAAAAAGATAAAGATGAAAGATAAGGGGGAGTTAGGGGAAGACAGGAAGGTGGAAGAAGATTCAAGCATTTTCTTTTTGTTCACCCTTCAAGGTTGCTGTAGCATAAACCAGACCCTGGTAGACTGAGTGGTGCTGATGCTGGAGAAGACAACCTACGTGTGGTCACTTTGATGATGCGAGGACCTACAAGCTCTCCCCGCTCACTCATCAAACCTCAGAGACAATGACATCACTTCTCTGCAAATTGTCAAGGACCAGCACATCCTGCCATCAACATCCTTCACAGCAGCTCCAAGCCCTTACCTTTCATCAGTCATGGAATCAGGCATAGTCAGGGCTGGAGTTTCCCTTCAATCTTTAAACCATCCCTTTTAACATCCAACCTCCTGCTTGAATCACCTGCACCACATCTTGATAAGTGACTGTTCATACTTTCAGAATTAGAGAACTCCTTGAGGTATGAAGAAGGCCTTTTCACTTTGGGGCATTTCTCGGTGCTCTCCTGGAGTGAACCCAAAAAGTCTCCCTCTCCTTTCCACCCAGTGGTCCAGGAACTGGTGTCCAGAAATGCACAGAGTTATTTTGTGTCCTTTACTCCAGGACAGCCCCAGAGACACCTGAGGCTTTTGATTATTATTCCTATCTCTTCTATTCCCCAAATTAATAACTCTGAGTTCTGCCTGTTTTGTCTACTTACCCATTCATCAATCTAGTCAACACACATTCAGGGGCACCTACTGTAGCAGGTCCTAGCTGGACATCCAGGTTATGAACCAGACACAAGCTACACCCTCTGCTATTCCCTAATTCTACCACCAGTCCTTCTTTTACAGGTACAATAGCAGTTAATACTATGCAATGAAAGAGACATTATTACCATAGCTGCCTCCTGACATTGTCCCTAGGATCATTATCCTGATTTTCTAATGCCATGCAGAGCCACTTGAATCTATTGAGATAAAAATAGAGCTATTTCTAGGGTGCCATGTACAAAGTCAAAGAACTTTATGTGCATTATCTCTTTAAATTATTACAACTACTTTATAAGTTCTTTTGATCCCATTTTCTAAATGAAGAAACTGAAACTCAGAGTGTTGCATTGATTTGGCAAAGTCCAGTTGACTTGCAATAGCAAGCAGGATTAGAATCCAGCTCTCTGACTCCAAAGCCAGGTACTTAACCAATGCTTTATATTTTCTATGAATAAATATAAACAAAACTATTTTTAAATTAGTTGAATATTTATTTCTTCATATAGCAAATTTTTAAAATCTTTCCCATATTGATTATATATATTCTGTTGGTTATAATAATACAGAAAGCATTCTTAAGTTTACTTGAAATTGTAAAATGTATAAAGCATCTCAATTATTTAATTTACTTCTCCCAGAACTCTCTAAATGAGGTAAAACAGAAATTACGATTCTGTTCACACACATAGGGGAAATGAGGCTCCAAGAGGGTATAGAGTACATGTCTGTTCAACACTTTGCATCCAGACTTCCTTATGGTGCCTAGAATATAAATACTCTATAAACATTTGCTAAATGGATAGATGGATGGACGGTTGGAAGGAAGGAAGGAAGGAAGGAAGGAAGGAAGGAAGGAAGGAAGGAAGGAAGGAAGGGAAAGAAAGAGAGAGAGAGAGAGAGAGAGAGAGAGAAAGAAAGAAAGAAAGAAAGAAAGAAAGAAAGAAAGAAAGAAAGAAAGAAAGAAAGAAAGAAAGAAAGAGGAAGGAAGGAAGGAAGGAAGGAAGGAAGGAAGGAAGGAAGGAAGGAAGGAAGAAAAAGAAGGGGAGGAAAGAGAAGAAGAGAGGGAGGGAGGGAAGGAGGGAGGGAGAAAAAAAATAAGGAAGAAACAAAGAAAAAAAGAAAGGAAGAAAAAAAAAGACCCAAGGCTTGTGAGGAAACTTAATTTGAAAAGATTTTGACAAACCATTTTTAGACTGGAACAAAAGCATCAACTTGGAGGCAGGAGTGGGCATCTTTGTGCCATGAGTAAGCCCCTTCTACCTCTGACCCTTTATTTCTCCATATATACAGTGGGAGGATGGCATCAGCAGTCACTAGTTTGGTTGTATAAAGTACTAAAATAAGTAATAAGGGTCAGAAAAGCACAATGCAGCCAAGTGCTGGCATCACCAAGCTGTGTGACCTGAGGCAAGTTGTACCCTCTCTCTGGGTCCTTTTTTTTTTTTTTCATCTGTGCAAGGCAAAGATTATAATGAAATAACTTCTAGAGATTTCCTTAAAAATGTAGAGGAAAGATTTCTAAATTGGGGACAATATGAAATTTGCCTTAATTTCCCACTAGTGTACTACTGATTTTGGGCAAATCGCTCTTCATCCAAGGTCACGTCACTACTTTCATGGGCCCTGAGCTCTTTTTCTGTGTGTGTGTGTGTGTGTGTGTGTGTGTGTGTGTGTGTGTGTGTGTGTAATGTTTTATGATTGCATTCGGTATAAATATTTATATTATCAAAAGGCTGGGTTCATTTTTACATAAGTTTTTTCTTCTGATTTTAAAAGAAATCGAGCCATTTTTATGGACCCCTAAAAGTACTGTGGACTTCAGGCACTGTGCCAGCTTGCCTGATGGGTAGGTCAACTTTGGGTCCATCTCTGGACCTCTGATCCTCCTCTGTAAAATGGCATCAGGAGGGAAACTGAGCACCTGTAGCCAGTCCAGGGCGCTCAGAAGGATGGGAAAGGTTCCCACACAGCCAAGCCAAATGATGTCAGTTTCATAACTGACACAGGCCCACAGCAAGTTATGTAAAAACACACCCCAGACAGTGTGGGCTGAGCTCTGGAAACAAAAGCTCCTCTCTGGGGTGAGCCTGCCATCACCTCATCCAGGCCCACACAGCCAGGGGAGAGCCTCTCAGGGAGAAAGATGACAAAGAGAGATAAGGCAGGGGTGCAGCCAGACAGGCAGATCCCCTCTTTTCAGGGCTGGTGCCATCTGGAATTACTCTCCTGTGCAGGGACAGCAGTGACAGCTGATGCCTGCTGAGCATCCACTGAGTGCCAAGCACTGTGCTAAGCACTTTGCAAGGATTAGCTCAGGCAGCTTTTAAAAAAATCCAAGCAGGGAGTATTGTTAGTATCTCCATTTTACAGATGAGGAGACTGAGACTCAAAGAAGTCCAAATTAGTTGTCCAAACCTGAGTAAGTCACAGGCAGGTGACAGGGCCAGAGTTCATCCCAGGCAACCAGACTCAAGAGCTCTTGTTCTTAACTTTTACCTTTACTGTCCAGACAGAGGAAAACTGACCATATCAGGATGAAGGGCAGGTTTTAGTTATAAATAAATAAAGTATAACAGAGTAAGTTCTAGCACAGGTACAAGCAAACAGAGCCACTTCATTCAGACAAGAAGGCTCAGGGGAAGTTTTCCTGAACGAGTACCTCAATGACTGAGCCTTGCACAAGGAAAAGGAATCTGGTCAGGGGAAGCTGGACAAAGACCTTCTAGCAGAAGACAAAGCACAAGCCAAAGCCATGAGCTGTGACATCTGCTTTTGGTGGAACAGAGGGTGCACAGAGTAATGAAGAGAAATGAAATAGCAAGGGCTGTCTGAGGCTGGATTGCAAAGGGCTGTGAACGGCATGCCAAGAAATCTGAAATTTATTCCATAGACAATAGGGACTCTTTGGTGGTTTTTCAAGAAGAGAGTCCATGGGGGTGGGGATCATTAGCTAGGGATTTCATGGCGTTCTTATTCATAGGGTCACAGAAGTGAAAAATCAGGCACTCATGTCTCAGGACTCCCTGTCCAATGCTCACTGGCAATCTGCAGTTATTCAGCCTTCAGACTTACAATGAAAAGCATAGTGTAACTGTATGTAAGCAAAATTTTGAAGAGAAAGGGCGCATAGACTTTTCTCCTATTAATTTTGTTTTATCATGTGATAGAAAATTATGAATTACAACTCAACTCAAAGGAGCTCTTTAAGGCTCCAGATGAATAAATGGTATTTATTTGCTCATTGAGACTTTGAAATTTTAATTTTATTCTGCTAGTTGAAGGATGATCTAGCTTGGCCTTGAGCTTGGTCTCTAGTTGACCCTGATCAAATATTGCCTACCTTCCGGAGCTTGGTTTCCTCATCCTCTCCACTGGAAAAGGCTGAAGTGTAGGTCTCTAAGTTCCTTTTGAGCTCTGACAGTCTACACATAAACTCTTGAGATTCAGATATCGTGTCTTCTTTGACCTCATACTCTGAGTGCTTAGTCTGGGACTTGACACAGGGTAGGCCCAATGAACAATTGCTGAATACATGGAACGAACTGAGCTTTTAACTCAGGACTCCTTTGGAATCTTTAGGGGATTTTAAATGGAAAGTTTGGAATCAATGACCATTTTGTAAACTAAAAAGCATAAAGGCAAGCAGATCGGTAACCCAGACAGACTAGTGTTTCCTCTCTGTCTGTAAAAGATGTTGAGGAAATGAAAGACACTGGAAGTCTTTCAGAGGAGACTGATGGGGAGGAGGTCAAGGACACTGCAAGGTCGAGGGGTAAAGCAAATGTGAAAAAGCGTGGAGGAGGGTATCTATGTTCTAGGAACACCAACTAATTCTATTTAATCAGCAGGATCCACATAAGTCAATGGTTCTCAGTCAGTGCGTGTTTGGTCACGCTTCTGCAGACATTGCTGGTCATCATCACAACCATGGGGGAAGGGCTGCTACTGCATCAAGTGGGTAGAGGCCAGGGATGTTGCTCAACATCATACAGTGCACAGGACAAACTCCCACGGCAAAATACAATTCGTTCCAAAACGTCAAAAGTGCTGAAGTTGAGAAACCCTCCTATAAGGAACTAGGATAGTTATGGAAGGGAAAGAATGTTTAGGGAGGAAGTCGAATGTGAGGCTAAGGAATTCGGACCTGGTCTAGAGAGTTTCGTGGGGGAGTGGTTAGAACAGGAAGTCTGGGGACTGATTCGATCATTATTTGCTGTGTGACCTTGGGCAAGTCTTAACCTTCCTGTGCCTCAGTTCTGTTATCTGGAAAACTGGGATTATAATAGTACCTATTTCAGAGAGTCATTGTGAGGATTAAAGAGTCAATGCATGCAATGTACTCAGAACAGTGCCTGACATATCACATGCGAAATAGGCTCAGTTCTGTCATTACTGTGTGTAGGGAATACAGAGGCACAGTAGACTCATGTTCAAGATGGTGGCAAAAGAATTCCTAGAAAAGTGATGCAGAGCCACATGATCATCATATGACTATGATATCTATCTAATTAATAATGTTTCTTCAATCAGCATCTGTTTCAAATGACACTGCGGGCTGGATGTGTCTGGGTCTGTCTTGCTGTTTGTAAACAACTCCCTGGCTGGGCTCTGTTTTCCAGGTATCCATGAGGCCCAGGCCTGCATGCACCCAATTGCTTCTCCAGTCCAGGCTCCTCACGATTCTAATGAATAAGTAGATGGAGACAGAGGAAGCCAGACACAAAGACAAATGGAAAGATAGAAAGCCTTCCACGAAAGCTGCTGCCAGTGACACACACTGCTTATAAGGACTCCAAGGACAGAGTCGAGAGCATGTTTGAGAGGTTTGCTTGAGCTCCTGTTACTGTTCTCTCAGAGCTTTTGTTTGTAAACAGATATTTCTGCTGACGCTGGGCTTTGTGAGGGCGAACAGAGTGGGTTCAAGGGGGGAGGGTGTTGGAGAAAAAGGCAGGTTGTGTCCGCGAACTTTAGACCATGTGTTTGTTGTTGAGAATACAAAGACTTCACTGTATTAAATGAAAATGCTTGTTTTACAAGGCGAGGGGGAATATGATAGGTACATGTCGAAAATGCTTCGGAAACTGAAACAACCCCATGCTACGAGGGCTTCCTGCTACATCATGCATCCAGGGGCACACATGGATCATGAAGGCTCAGAATCTCTATACAAGGGATTTGGGGGCTGTGGGCAAAGGGAGTCCCAGGGGTCAAGTAACTGTGAGCTCCCTTCTCTGCTCCCTTTATGAAGCCTTTCCCAAAGATCCCTGCCTCTGTTTCACTTTTGCTATTGGTTTCCCACCACCTGCTGACCTAAGGGTAGAAGCTGTTACTGATCTAAAATATTAGTGTTGATAAAGGAGCCTCCAGGAGTCTAGACCCAGACTCAGAGCACTACCGGGACTACTTATCATTATACAGCTATGCAGGCAGACCACGTTAATTTTTTCCAAGTAGTTTTCAACTTCTGAATTGGGGTTTTCACACTAGTACCCTAGCAGAAGCAAAGGGTTCAGTCGAGGCTGCCCAGGGTATTTTTTTCAAGGACTCACAGTGGCATAAGAATAAGCATTGGAGTTTCCTAACTTTTGTCCCACCATTAGCATAGAGCCTGGAAGATTACACGGATGAAGGGGAGATGGATGAGGGCATGAATTGATGGAAGGGTAGAGAGATGAAAGGACCGATAGTTGAATAGATGGATCAAAGGGAAGATAAAAGGAAGGAGGGAGGGAGGATAGGTGGGTGGATGGCTGGATGGATGGAAAAGTGGATGGATATTTGGGTTCACAGATTCATGGGTAAAGTCCACAGTGAATAATTATGGTCAGGACCACCTCAGACCACATTTGAAGTGAACTTGCCAATTTTAAAACTCAGAGAAACTCAGAGACCAGAGTTTGAATAAACAAAGTTGTAGATTATATTTCTAAGGAGTAAACTAACTTGTCCTCAGAGCGAAAAACGTCCCAAATTCTATTTACTCCAACAAGGGTACAGATGAAGGAAAGTGCAATTCCTCAGACTGATATGACAAATCAACATCAACATTCTCATTTTCACAGATCTCCTAGAGTGTTCAGATTTTAAAGCTGGGAATAGACTTCAGGAAATGACCTCTTATGCCCCCTGCTTTTCTGCATTAAAATCATCATTTGGGGGCCACAGACCCCTTTAAGAAACTAATGAATACTCTGGACCCTCTACCTAGAAAAATGTGTACAGGTTAAAATTTTTACAGTAAATATCTTGGAGTTCACAATATCTTCAAATCCTCCTGGTCCGAAGAATAAGACCCCTCCTCACCCTGACCCTATAGATTTAAATTCAGTGCTAGCCAGGTGTTTCAGTTGGCAACAGTAATAGTAAGGAAATAGACCTAATGACATTAACCAAAATACAAAGTTGTAACTAAAAGGACATCAACAATCAATTCACACAGTGACAATGGTATAACTGAGATCCTACACTTGTCCTCACCCTATAAATTCTCCACATTGAGGTCAGAGAGACCCCTGGAAATCCTACACCAGATATTGTAACTTCCTTGTTTGAAACTTTCTGATAACTCCCAATCTCATCGAGACTGAAATCCAGATTTCATGACCTAGGCTGCCTTCCCCTCCAGACACATGTCTCCCAGTGGCTTGTACGTCTGCTGCATCGACACCCTGAACTTAGAGTCCATGAGGGTAGGAACCTGCTCTGTCTTCTCACTGCTGCATCTCTCAAGGTGTCAGGTATATACCATCTATTTGTTAACTACCTAGAGACACATAGAGAGACTTTTGGAAGCCTTGTTGTTTTCAGTGTTTCACTGTGGAACCTTGGACAAATCTTTTCCCCTCTCTGGACTTTCGACTTCCCAGTTGTAAAAGGATTGTTTGGGTCCTATCCAACTACAGGGTCCAGAGATCTGAAATTTTTGTGACTAAATTCAAGAGAGCTGGGCCCAAATCCAAGGACAATATAGCTGGATAGAAAATAAAAAGAGGATAACTGGGCTCTAGTCTTTTTCTGTCACTAATTTGAGATGGGACTTGGGATAATTTCCTTACCCCTTCTGGACATCAGATTCTCCATTTGTGGATTGGAGAGACTAAAACAGATGCATTGTAAATTTATAGCATTTATTCATCCAGAAACCTACCACAAATATTCGTTAAACCCCTGCAGCGTGTCAGGCACTGGGAAGGTGCACTGAGCATGGCAGACATGATTCCTGCCATCATTTTGCTTTCACATCCTCTGAGAGGTCCCCATGGCACAAATCTGTAACCAGTCAGCTCAGAGAGAGGAGAGCCATATCTAATGGCTAATGCCTTTCATAACATTTGCCTTCACTGCTTGGGCCTTCTTAAGGCCCACGAGGTCTTTTCTGAAAGTACCTTTCCTTCACAGCACTCACTTTCAGTCACCTTGTCTCTCCCTTATTTGGAGCCATCTCCAATTCATTTACCAAAGTTTACCAAGCACCAACCAGCAGAGACGGTAATGTGTTAAAGGTAGTAGGAATAAAGCAGAGATGAAAACAGAACTCTTCTGCTCCTAAAGAGTTTGGACACAAGAGGGGAGGGACAGAGAAGTTTGAAGGCAAACACAACAGAGTGATAAACACCCTGAGGAGGGATATAAGAAGCTGTTGGGCTCGATTCGAATAGCGATGTATCGGATCATCCAATCATTTCCTACTGTGATGCTCCTAAAAGGTACTCTGGGTCAACATCCTTGGCTGAGACATGAATCAAAAGTGTTTATTTTTCTAAGTTGATCGATGGTTCTACATTTTAAATGCCATGCATGATATATCCACATGCAAGACAAGGTGGACACCTCATACACATACCACCCCACTTATTTCATAAATAACTCCCCGACCCTTCCAAGTGGAAGGAACCTCTTATGCCTCTGAAATCTCAGAGCATTTTCTAGCCCCCATAACAAACATGAGTACTCAACAACACAGTATTTCTGATTCTGTGCCTGCCCGGGACTCTGTTAATTGCTTAGTTATAGCAGTTACCATGATGTCATGTATCTGTTTACTAGTCTGCTTTTGCCACTAGGACTGGGAGCTCCTTGAGGGATGAAACTGTGCCCTGCTCTTATTTTTAGTCCCCCTATCCTAGCTCAATGTGTAATACACAAAGACATGAAGACTTCTCGATAACTATCTAATTGGATGGATGGATGGATGGATGGATGGATGGATGGATGGATGGAAGGACTGACAGATGGATGAAAAGAAGGAAGGAAGGAAGGAAGGAAGGAAGGAAGGAAGGAAGGAAGGAAGGAAGGTAGGTAGGAAGGGAGATTTACCTCTCCTAACACACTGCCATTTCCTACTGAACCTCACAGGATGCCCAGGACAAATGCTGGGCATGTAACAAGTGCTTAAGAAAAGCAACTCAACAGCTGTAAGATGTTTTCTAATAAGTTCACTAATGTGAACTCACACATGTAACTGGCATCCCACAGAGTAAAGGAAAAGGAAGGGATCAGTAGAAAGAGCACTAATTTGGGAGTCAAGAGACCTGAATCCCATTTTCAATTTTGCTGCCAATTTGTTGCTTAAGCTTACTCAACTTAGCTTACTTTAACAAGTTAACTTGCTTGGACCTCAGTTTCTCCATCTGTAAATTGAGCAGATTTGATAAAGCAGACGAACATTGTTCCAGCTTTAGAATTTGGGAAAGGGATGAACAAGATGTTTTATTTGTTTTTAGCAGATCAGACCTAATCAGCCCAGTGGGGCTGTTCTGTACAGGCGTCATCCCGAGAGCTTAATACTAGCTCTACAGAGGCTTCATCAACTCTGATGAGAGCACAACACAAATCAGCCTTGTTACTCCACAGTCATTCTTCTACTCGGAACCCCATAGTTCATGCAGCACAATCACCTACGCACATCTCAGATTTGGCTCAGAATGTACCAGGGCCTTCCTCAGAGGGTGATAATGTCTCAGTTGAGCATATCTAGGGGAACATGCTCCGATTCCCAAAAGAAAAATCTGGAAATGTTTTTGGCAAAGAGCGTCTTTGAAATAAGTGCATATCTCCCTATAGACTACTTAAAGGTGGGAAATGCTCTCGTGTATGTAAATGGTCTTTTTGTTGAAAAGTCACCTGCAAATGAAATAAATTCTGCATATCAGAGATTTCTTAGCCAATCTCTTTTAATATTTATTCAAATTTTTCCTCCATTTCACCCTCCATTCTTCTCTCTCTCTTTCCCTCCCTTCCTCTTTCATTTTACAAATAATTTCTAAATGTTTGCATTAGCCACTGGGGACACCATCATTCATTCATTCATTCATTCATTCATTCATTCATTCATTCATATATTCATCCTCTCATGAATATTGGCTGGACAACTGCTATATTCCAAGCAATGCACTAGGCCTTGCGGATAGAGAAAAATTAAAATGTCCTGGATTTGAACCCCAGTTCCACCACCTTTTAGCCGTGGGTCCTTCAGTTAGTCCTGTAACTTTCTCAATCTAACTGAGAGGGTTCAAAGTATACCAGTCAGCATAGTGCCAGCACATAGTAAGTGCTCATTATAAGCTAACGGCTTTTATTACTGTTATTACTGCTGAGAATACATGCTCTCCCCAAGGGCATATAAACACTGAATAGAGGATTCCAGATCCTGAGGTCACCACAAGGTCTCACAAGATCAAGGGGAGCAGACAGAAAGTCCCCCCGACCCACCCCACAAGAAGGAGAGAAAAGGATGAAAACCCAGGCAACAGATATGACTGCCAGGACACCTGAGGTCCAATAGGATCTTGATAATGGGGAGGAGGGGAAATCTGAGAGGAGAGCAAAGTTTAGGATTATGTGCTGCAGTCTACACACAAAACAAATGCTTTGCTAACAGGTGAGGGGTGAAAATGAAAGACCAAGGCTAAAACGTGGCTTGGATTAAAGAGGCCAAAATGGGAGGCATTTAAATAGACTGCCTGTCCCCTCCCCTCTCTGTTTTGGAAGACCAGATTTCTTTTCCCTTCTGACTTCTTTGCTCAAGGGGAAATGGAATTAACCACTGTGTAATGTTTTTGAGTGTGACGCACGGTGGTAGGTCATGTGCTTTGGTTACGTAATGCAACATGCCTAAGGTTCCTGAGATCTTTCTTCCAGAATTATCAGATATTTAGCTGGTTCTCTTATGCAGTCATGTATTCATTAAGGAAAAATACATATAAATCCTCTATGAGCCAGGTGATCTGCTAGGCAGTGAAGAAGTTAGGATGACCTCAACTATGCACACAATTAAATGTGAGAAAAAGAATTCCAGGTCCTTTGACATACATGTGTAGAGGCTACAGCAGAGGTGAATAAGGAAGGTAGGGAACCAGTTATACTTCGAGAGGAGTCAGGGAGGGTTTCCCAGAAGAAGGGAACTTTGAGTAAAATCCTAAAGAGGCTTAGGTGTTCTGCAAAACAGGTCGTGAGAATATAGGAGGCACACCAAGTAAAGAAAATGAGGTGGAAAAGAGAAGTGGGCATTACAATACTAGGGAAAGAGTAAAAGTCAGAAATGCAGAGAGCCTAAGCCAAGAGAGATTGGCTATAAAAATGTCAAGAAGACAGGATAGACAGGAAAGGATGAATGACTGAATATGGTGGATGATATATCTAGAGTAGGTGACATTAGATGAAGACACAAGGCATTTCAGAGGAAAGAGGGTTCAGCTTTGGTTTGGACATGTGGAATTTGAAGGGAATCTTATTGAGCTTGGTCACTGATTTGGGTGAGCCACTTCTTGTCACCAACCCTCAGTTCCTCATCTATGATATGGTCTAGATGAATGCTTCTGACTCTCACACACCTTGATTCTTTGGACTTATGTGAATTTTAATTCACAAAACAGGACACGATATGTATTTCTTATGCTTTCTGTCTGTGTACTTTCACCTATCTCTTAGAGTGAGGCTTACTTGCTCCTGATTGGCTTGTTATCCTATCTTTCTCTATTTTTTCATCAGCCTTTGTAGCTCAAAGATCTCCAGTCTCATTGGAAGAAACAGCCCCTTCCATACAATCATAATTAGTCATATTCTGCCCAACCACATTTTGTATTTATAGAGCAACAGAAATTAAAGAAAGATGGATATGGGACAGGGTCACCTCTCCTACTCTTCCAGGTTTCATGGACACAGGGTTTGTGGCAAATGACATTGAAACACAGATTTTCTTTCTGTTCTTCAAAGAAAAATATAAGTGGCCAAAGTAAATGCAGCAGGTATAAGGGGCTAGAAGCAAGAGAGAAAGGTGAAGACAGAGAGAACACGATATGTTTCATAGGTAATAATAGTACTGGGGGTTCCAGGAAGGAAAGCAGACTAACCGATGGCTGCAGACTCCAGAGTTTTACTATTTTAATCATGAAATAATCTGATTAAAATAATAAGCAAGACTAAAAGGCCAGCAACCTAGTCTGATGTCTAGGAACTTGCCTGGAACGGCCTTTGCATAGTAAGAAATATGAAATTTGAGCAATCTAACCATTAGCCAACTAAGTGATCGCTGGCAAAATCTTTCAGTGGTTTTTTTTGATATTTATGGCAGCTATTATTAGCAATATTATTAACAAAATGGCTTCCAGCTATTGGGAAGTACCAATATTCCCTAAATAATGTCTTCAGTCAGTCTTTGAAATTCTAACCATTGGTATCTTACTTTTTAAATCAAAGCTTTTTGGGGAAATATTAAAGCATATATGTCTCCGGA
Source organism: Cynopterus sphinx (assembly GCA_030015415.1). Classification (NCBI taxonomy): domain Eukaryota; kingdom Metazoa; phylum Chordata; class Mammalia; order Chiroptera; family Pteropodidae; genus Cynopterus; species Cynopterus sphinx. The sequence goes on along the minus strand of CM057385.1, from coordinate 116,457,854 downwards.
GGATTAGCATTCTAAGTTGTTACCAGTCACTGATACTTTAGCAAGAAGGAACACCATGTCCTTTTTTTTGAGAATGATGCTGGGAGAGAGGAAGCAGAAAGCGTGTGGGCACTGGGCCCCTGAGGGAGACAGGCACAGGCACCACCTAGTGGAGGAAAACGCACCAAAAAAGGAAGAAAACCATAACTCATACTAACTTTGCAATTTTGTCTCAGGACAGTCCTGACTAGGATTATGGATTCCTGGAGATCTCTGCTAGAAGGTTCTCCAAGACAAAAATAAATTCCTCCCTACCCCTGTTTAGATGAAGAAAACTGGCCCCCAAGGCATAAAGACAATTGCTCCAAGTCACACAGCAAGCTCATGAATGAATGGGCTAAAACTGACATCTCGTAGCTCCTAGTGCACTGCTCTTTCTTCTCCAACACATGGTGGTCTTCTTTAGATAGCCTTGGGTCTGCTCTTAGAACTCTTCTCCAATGACACTGCTCATCACTGCCCCTCCTGACAACCTCGTTTAAATTTTACTCCTCCTGCAACCCCACCCTCATACAGCATTCCCCAGTATCCCTTCTCCACTTCATCTTTCTTCTTAAAACATACACCTGACATTATGTCTGTCATTCATTTGCTCATTTGTCATAGATTTGCTCATTCATTTATCCTCTCTCTTCACCTTTCCCCTCCCATCCTCCTCCAATATAAACTCCCAAAGGTAAGGGCCTTTTCTCCTTCTGTTCATTGCTCTTTACTCAAGGTCTAAAACTCTACCTGGTACATAGCAGTCACTCAATAAATACTTATTGCATGTGGGTATGGGTCAAATTTTACTTCATCCCTTGTTTTTAACTATATTTCTTAGATTCTCTGTAAAGAGCACTCATTGCTTTTGTAATACAAACAAGAGTGTTTATTGTTTGTCTTTCATTTGAATATTTGTTTTATGTTAAGATGATAAGAATAAGTCTTTCCTGAGTGGTAATGGAGGGAAAGGCAACGCCTGCATGTCTAACAGTGCGATTGAGAGAGTGCGAAATAATGTGTGGCAAGGCACACATAATACCAATATGAGTTAACGTTTACTGGGTGCTTACCCATGGTCCAGATTCCATTACTAAGCATTTTCCACATGGAGGCTCAGTTAATCTTCAAAACAACCCTATGAAGTAAGAGCCAGTGCTATCCGCATTTTACGAATGGGAAAAGTGAAGCTTGGAGATATTAAGTAACTTGCCCAAGGTCATGCAACTGGCAGGTGGGAGGGTCAGGAAATCAAACACAGGCAGCCTGACTCTTGAGTCCTTGGTCAACCACTACAAAATACTTCTTCAGTAAACACATGCTCCTTTTCCGGTTCCTGATGGTGTCAAACTTTTCTGAGATTAGACAACTGCAGGTCATTCCGACAGGGCTTGAGAAGGTTTCAGGAGGCTCCCAACGCAATTGGAGATGGAGAGAAATAAGGAGCCAGTAGCGAAAAGGAGAGGTGTGTGGAAATGTGAGTGTGCTTGTGTGTGTGCATGTTTATCGTCACAATAAGTTATGGGTTGTCACAATGACTAGCAGATCCTAGCGAATTCTTATGGATAGAATCAAGGACACTACATGTTTCACTATATGTGGGGCAGTTCTATACAGCAAAGAATATCCTCCCTCAAAAGCTTCTTATTAAGGCCCCACTTGCCCCTTCTACATGCCCCTCCTAAGGCTCTCCTCCTTTTTTTCCTTCCCCCGCTCTCCTCCAGGATAATCAGTCACCTGAGTTTGCAGGTGTGCAGGGAGATGGGCAGAGGAAGCTCCTAGTGTTTGAAGGCCAGAGTGTGTTCTTTCAATTAATCTCTGTGTGACCTTGGGAGAGGCCTGAAACCTCTCCAAGTGTCACCTCTGTACTTGGAAAACCAGAAGCTCACTGAACACACAGGAACCTAAGACTTTAACTCTTCCTGTGGCTCTCAAACTCTTTTATATTTTAAAACTTTTAATTACAGAACTCTTTAATCACACACAGAGGGAAAATACAGAAAGGTATAGAAAGCCCGATATTTCTATTATCTGGTCTCAACAATCTTATCAGGTTGCCAGTCTTCTTTCATCTAAACCCCCAACCCAACATCCTGTTTTCTGTTTTTTATTTTTTTTCTAGAGCCTTTTAAACAAACAGAACAGACAGAACATCATTTTACCCATAAATACTTCAGTATGCATTTCTAACAGATTGGGATCTTTAAAAATATATACCATTATCACTCCTGACAAACTTAACAATAATTCCTTAAATTTAGTCCATGTCCATTCAAATTCTATAATTAAGGAATCTGAATGTTCCTTCAAATGGAATCTTTTAGAAACACTCACAATTTAAGCAGAATAAGGTCAAGGAAAGGTGGGGGAAGGCAGAGACCTCCCCTTGAGCCTCTCCCTAGTGTTTCCAGAAAATTGTGGGGGCACAGTTTAAGAGCCCCTATTATATCCCTACCCCTCACTGTGCACCCTGAGCACACTGAGGCCCAGCGAGGGACAGTTAATTAATTTGTCAAGGTCATAGGGCAAGTGGTAGTTTGGGCAGATCTGTAAAGTCCCCACATCGAAGGACTCCAGTGAGGTTGCAGGTAACAAATGATTTGCTAACTGAATCACTATTTATCATTTGCAGTGTGAATAATAATAAAGGCACCTATCCAGGAATGACCTTGATTACAAAAATCCCTCGCATCTCTCACTTTCTGGCTCCTATTACTACTGTTGACAAGTGGACCGAGTTCTGACCTTGGCCAAGAACTGCAGTGACCCTTGTCTCACCTGGTTCCTGTGACAACCTGCGAGACGGGGATGTTGAGTATAACCATACCTGAATCCCTCTCCCTGGAGGCCCCAGTGTTTGAGTCAGAGGCCCCAAGACACACAGCTCAGAGGAGGCTGAGGCAGGACTGGAACTTAGAGCTCCTGAGTCCCAGTTTCAGGTCTTACAAAGAGCTAAATGGCCAAAACTCACAAGTCAGTTCTCAGTTGAGCATTACTGGTAAGTGCATCAAGGCATGACACGGAGCCCTTAGTGCAATGAGAAGAAAGAAAAGGAGACACTGAGGGAAAAAAAAATAAATTTCAAGAAAGGAGTAGCAGGTGAGAGGGGAAAAGATACCGGCTAAATTGCTGAGCTCCCAGTTGAGGTAGACAAGCCACAAACTGCCTGTAGAGGCAGTCTTCCTACCTGGGCTCTTTGCCCGGCCTCATCTGAGATGTCTGCAGCCAGTGCTGGTTTCAGAGTGATCAAAAGGTGAGGGGAGTTTGAAATATTAGGAACATAACCCCTCCCACAGAACTAGCCCAGGGCAAAGGGGGAATCCCTTAGAGCTGAGCTTCCTTCCCTTTTTTAATATCCCTTGTTCTTGTTCCTAGAGGATCTCCTCCCAAGCCCTTGAAGAGATTCATCTAAAATCGGATGCATAGAACTCAATGTGTTAGCCCTCACAGGAATGTCAGCACTTTCAGGGCAGCCCCGAAAGAAGGAGGCATGGCTTCAGGCACAGGAATAGCTCTGGAAAGATGTAATGTCATGGTCAGGGCGCCTAGGGGTTGGGGGTGAGAAGTGAGAATGGGAGGAGGCTCCTTTCTGGTGTTTGGCAACTCAGAATTGGGAGAGCCAAATTTCTCTAAAGGCTCAACCACTAATCAGCTCAATAAGCCTGGAATGAAACCTCCACTTTGGGCCTCAGTTTTCCTGCCTGCAAAGTAGAGAGACATCAGACTGGATCAGTGATTCTCTCCACTGATGGTCCTTCCACAGCATCTGAGAAAACTCTGAAAACCACCAGGGTCCAGGCCAGCCCCAAACCCGTGACATCAGAATCCCTGGGATGCAGCCTAAGCACTGGGATGTTTTCGAAGCTGGTGATCCTACCTAAGTGCTGCCAGGGATGGGAACAACTGGGTCCAGTGATCTCTCCAGCCCCTTTGATAGGGGGTGGTTTGTGAACACAGTTTAATTCTTGGCTTCTGTGTGACCCTGGTTCTCAGTTTTCCTACTAAACAATGAGCTTCTTGACCCAGTCCATACCTGGGCTGCCCATGCGCGACCCGCATGCCTGAACCCCAAGCCTCTGGCCTCACTTTTCCTTCCTCGGTGCAGAGAGGCAAGGGTGATATAGCCTCTATCACCCCATCTGTCCACGGTGAATGGCTGTTTGGGGGATTATGGAAGTTGAGGTGTATTTGAGGAAGGGGTAAGAAGCATGTGACAATAGAACTATGACCTGGCTCCCTCTGTGACTATCATCTAGCTTCTGTTCCTGGGTGTGTTTGCTCCCCACTTGAATCTACTGGTTTTCCTATTTACAGGTTCTGTGATTCTAGACCTCTGGCTCTTACCACCGAGGGGTCATCCAAGTAGGTCACAGAAGAAGAAATCAAAGTACAAGGAAGGGATCTGAGGGGGTCTAACTCTTTCCCAAGATCTGTCTCCCAGCAACTTAAGAGGAGAAGCCCTAACAGGGCATAAGCAGGCCCCACTTTCTGAAGGTCAAACTAGCAAATCGGAAAAGAGAATGTGGTTACTTACTAGACTCAGCTACTGTTGACTGAGTCCCTAATATGAGCTGGAACTATGCCAGGTGCTTTCTGCATATTTATTTTATTGCAATATCCTGATCTCACTAAGCCCATTTCACAGATGAGCAAACCAAGGGACAGAAAAATGCAGTGACTTGATTCAAATCAGACAGCAAGTAACTGGCAACAGAAATTCCAAGCCCCGTCTGTCTGACAACCTGGAGTTAAAGAAAAACAGAGCTGCTACGTCAAATCCAGGGTTGCATGTGAGATTTACATGTATTATCTGCCCTGTTTAATCTGTAGTTGGATGCTCAGCACACAGAGAGGCAGAAAGGAATGAGAACATTCTGCAGTGAGACTAAGGAAGGCTGCAAGTCATTTTTTTTTTTTTTTCTCTCTCTCTCCAAAAACACTGCTGAAGAGGAAACACACACTTGGGACTCAAGTTCACATCTGTGCTCTGCTCTCCCAACAGCCTGGGAGACTTTGGACAAAGTTGCTTCAACTCCCTCTGACTCTGTTTCCTCTTTTGTAGAGGCAAGGATGCCCCCCTCTCAGGGTGGTTGTGAGAGCGAACCGTGCAGGCACAAAGCAAGCACCTAGTACAGGGCCTGGCACCTTGGAGGCATCTTGGAACAGCGGTTTCCTTCCCGCCTTTAAGTGTCCTCAGTCCATAAAGTCAAGACTGAGATCTTTGGAAAATTATGTCCAATAACAAGAGTGAAGTTTACTGAGCACTTAGTATACACCAAATCCTGTTCTGAACACTCTGAATATGAGCTCATTGAACAGCTAGGGGCCCATACCATCCTAACTTTGTAGATGAGGAAACTGAAGCCCAGAGGAGTCAACCAGCGTCCTCAAGGTCACACAGCCAGTTAGAGGCAGAGGTAGATTCCCACTTAGGCAACCTGGATACTAAAGCTGGCTTCCAGCCATTGCAATATTCTAGAACCCAGGTATGACTATGAATGTTGGGGGAGGCTGGTGTTAATGTGTGGACCCTTGAAACCTAGCCTCCCCATTACAGCAATGCTGACATTAGGGAAATGCAGGCCCTCTTTTTTTTGGGGGGGGGGGCTGGGTGGCTAGCAGGAAGTGGGGACTATAGAAAGGAGGGGGAAAAAGACTCTTCTGAGACATCAGCAAATTCAGTAGTCCAACATCTAGAACAAAGGAAAAAAGCGCTGTAAGCAGAGGGATGGGGTTCAGGTAGATCCCTTTCTCCTCCAGAGCAGAGATTACAGATCCCTAAGGGGTGAGGGTGGGAGGAGGGCAGCACTTGTGGGGTCCTCAACTCACTTATCTAACAGGTCAGGAGAAACTTTAACAAAATTAACTGCTGCTCAGGGCCTCTGCTCCAGGGAGCAAATTCAGCCTATTGTTTTGTTTTTCTTCTTTCTCTTTCAAACCGAGGGCCTGGGGGTGGGGTGGGGCACTTGGTGATGAGCAGTTAGGGGTCTCAATCCTGCCTGGTATGGCACAAAATTAAAGGGATGTGTCAGGGAGTTCCCCCCACCCCCAGATTTGAAGAAAAGCCCAAATCATGGGCATGAAGGCTGAAGGCTGCATGCACCTGGGTGGCGGGTCTCTGAGGGGTGAGAGGTGATGGTGTTTATTAGAAGCGATCTCTCAGGGGTGTGGGAGTAAGGACTGAAAGTCAGGATGCTGGGGATCAAATCATGTTCCTGCCTTCGAGGATCTGTGTCATCCAGCACATACCCATCCCCTCTCTGTGTCTTGGTCTCTCTATTTGCCCAAAGAGAGAATTGGCTTCGGTAGCCTCTGGGGACACTTATCCCAGTATCTTTAAAGGATTCTTCAATACTAAACACCATCCATTGTCGTCCAGAGAATCCTGCACACAGGCACTTTCTAACTTTAGCTTTGTTTTTGCCTGCAGAAGTCTTTCCTTTTATATTTATTAATATATATGTGTATATGTATAAATATATGTATGCATGTGTGTGTATATATTTTTTCTCTCCTTCCCTTTTGGAAAAATATAAGGCATGTTTTCTGAGCCTCAGAAGCAAACTGCTTCTTCACTCCTTCCCCCTGCCTCTCCAAGCTCCTGTCTGAACTGGTGTCAGTGAAGTTTGAACCGGGGCAGAAATAGCATCCCGGACAGATCTGGGAGCACAGCCCGCCTACCAGGAGCGGCAAGGCCTGCCTCTGCCAGACGACAGACCTGGTTAACAGCACCGTAAAATTAGACCTTTACGAAACCCAATTGAATCCTGCAGCAAAGAGTGATGTAAGGCAGCCTGGCCTGACAGCAAGGCAGCAACCCTCTGCCTGAAATAGCAGCACGGTCCCTGCTGAGAGATGCCTGCTCTCTCAAGATAGGTGACCAGGGATTCCTACGAAAGTGGCAACGCCCAGAGGAAAAGAGCCAGCAGAGGTCAGGCAGCAAACTGGGTACCGGAGGTCGCAGGCAGCGGAACGACACAACTTGGCATCAGCACCCCTGCTGCCCGTCTTGCCCCTGCCTCTCCCAGCCCAAACTCACATGAAGGGAGAAGCTGAAAAAGTGCTTCTGCAAAGAACCACTGTTTGTTTGCTTTTTAATTCAAGGAGAAGCAGGTCCTTTTTAGTCCAACAGTCTCTACTGTGGAGGATACGTAGAATGAGTCTTTTTTTCTGGCTCAGGGCCAGGTGTTTACACACCGCCAAATCTGGCTCAGACTCAACCAGAGGAGGGGGGAAAAATTCACCAGTATCCTCTAGAGAAAAGCAACTAGCTTTCTGGTGCTACGCGACAGCAGTGCCTTTTTTTTTTTTTCCTTTTTTTCTTTTTGAGAGGAATGTTATTTCCACACATAAAATGGACCAGGCATTTTATACAAGCAATAATAACCTCACGTCCCCCCATCCAATTAAAGTATTTTACTGCACAATCTTTGTGTGAGAGAGTGAATTGAGTGCTCAAGAGAGCGCGTGTGGAGAGAGGCTCCTTGTCTGAATTACAGACATTTATAAAGCAGGCTCCGGTGGAATCCCAGGTGTCTCTCTCTATATGTATATATATATATATGTATGTATGTATGTATGTATGTATGTATGTATAAATAAACATAGATACACACATATACATATATATATTTTAAATGTATATCTATCTATCTAGATAGATGGAGAGAGAGATACACACACATATACATATATACATTTTTAAAAATGCATTTGCTACCTTTTCATTGATGAGACCTATATGACCCTGGGCTCTCCCCTCTCGAGGGAAAGCCTTCCAAATCACTGGTTATGACAGGTAAACACAAGGGAAGAAAAAGATCTCATTTTTTTAGAAAAATCATCTCGCAGCTACAGTCTCTGCTTTTCCTACGTTCCGAAAGAGAAGTAAACACACCACGGTCCTGAATTATCATCATCGCTATTATGAATAACCCCTTTCCTCTACCCCACATTAGACCCTGCTCCGGGTGACTAGGGCTTGGGGGCTAAAAGTGAATGAGCTCAGTTTCCCTCTCCTTCCTGGGGAGAAAAAAAAAGAGAGAGAGAGAGAAAGAAAAAAATAGCAGGCGATGACGTCATATGTGGGGGAAAGTCATTTTCTCGCTCTCGGTTTGGTAGCGGAAAGCGGGAGCTTTGGGGTCACATTCTTGTTACAGCAGCAGAGTTTAGGTGCCCCGACACGGACTTTATGTAAATAAGGCAAAGTCAGCGCAACGTTGGAGAAAGTCCACGCCGAGTCAGAGAGGAGCAGAAGCGCTGAAGGGCTCAGAGCTTTCCCTTCTAAGAAAGTGTGTGCGTGTGTGTGTGCGTGTGTCAGGGAGCGGGATCGCCTTCCCATGGTCTTGGCCGCAGGGAAGGGGGAACCCCTACTCCCTTTAGGATGTCCTAGGGCATGTCAGGATTGTGCAGGAAGGGCATCTCCCAGGCAGGAGAGGCAAAACTTTTCCTCTGCCCTCCAGCACCGCCCTACCTCGGCCCCCCGGATTTAGTAAAGGCATCGCCACAGATCCATTTAGACGGGGAAAAATGGATGTTGGACCCTTTCTAAGGTTCGCAACCCTCGCCAAGTGTCCGGTTTCATTCAGGGCTTTGCCGTGGAACAGCGAAGGGGAGAGAGAGGGAGGGCGAGGAGGGAGAACTCAAATTCATTCCGGACTATACAAGTCCCCAATGAGCAAAGCGCCCCGTTTCGCAGCGGAGTCGGGGAAAGACTGTCGGGGTGTGCAGCAGTAAGGTCTCGCCCCAGCCCTGAGTGGCAGGCGACAGTCTTTTAAAAGCGGTGACATGGGATGGATGGTTGTGTGTGTGTGTGTGCCTGGCTGGGAGGCAGGGGCTGAATCCCAGCAGAGACAGACACCAAGCAACTTTGGGGCACCGCAAGGACTTCTAAGTCCAGGCGATCCCAACGACCCCCTTGCAAGGCTTCATTCAGGGTCACGGGCTCACGTGAAGTGGGGTCACCTCCTTAAAAAAATCTCAGACATAGAAACTCTCTTCTTCTTAGCCTATTTATTTTCGCAACTTTGGGGCGATCCCCCCCACCCCGTTGCAGGCTTCATTCAGGGTCACGGGCTTACGTGAAGTGGGGTCACCTCCATTAAAAAAAAAAATCTCAGACATAGAAACTCTCTCCTTAGCCTGTTTCTTTTCGCATGCATCCCCAGTGGGCCACCCTCCCCTCCATGCCATTCACGGACAGTCCTCCCGACCATCCACCCATCCACCCATCCCGAGCACGGGATACGTGCTGGGGGGCTCCCCCAGGGACTGACTGCGGGTCCCCACCCCTGAAGGGAGCGCTCCCTGGGCTCCTCCTGGAAGGGTTCCTTCAGGGCAGGGGACTGCACCTCCTGCAAGCGCCCATTCTGCAGATGGGGCAAAGCGAGTCCCGGAGCGAAGCTCCCCCCAGACGCGGCCGTCCGCCCCCCACGCCCGGGCATCCCCGCGCGCCCCCCGGGGGAGACCCCCGCGGACGGAGGGAGGGAGGGGACCGGTGCGCAGCGCCCGCTCGGGGCCCCATCGCCTACCTGCGATCACCGCCGGAGCCCTCTGGCCGCCCTCGGCGCGCAGCCACACCTGCAGCGTGAACGCGTCCCGCGGCAGCTCGCGGTCGGCCCGCAGGCGCAGCGCCCCGCCGCGCCCGCTGAAGTACAGCGCCCGGCCCGGCGGGCTCGGCCGCTCCGCGACGCCCGTCGCCTCCCGCGGTGGCCGCCGCCGGGGGACGCGCGCGGCGGCCCCGGCACCGCCCGGCGGGTGCGGCGGCGGCGGCGGCGGCGGCGACGAGGCGCGGCGGCCGCCGCGGGCCGCGCGGGTGGCGCAGGTGGCCGGGCCGGCGGCGGGGCGCGGGGGGCGGCCGGCGCGGGGGTCCCTGCGGGCGCGGCGGGGGCGCTCGGCCAGTCCGCAGCCCAGCGCGGCGCTCAGCAGCCCCAGGCGCAGCACCCAAGTCCAGAGCCGCATGTCCGACGGTCCCCCCCGCCGCCCCCCCTGCGCCCCGGCACCGCCGCCCGGAGCTGCCAGCTTTGGGAGCCTCGGCGCCTCGACTTTCTTCGCTTCTTCACCCTTCTGGGGCGAGTCTCCCCCCGCCCCCCCGACACACACACACACACACGCACACCCCCTCCTCCGCCCCCCGCTCTCTTCCACCACTTGCTTTTTTTCCCCCTCTTTTCTTTCTCGCTTTCCTCCTCAAGGTGTGTGCTCCACCACTCCCCCCACCTTTCTTTCTTTTTTTTTTTTTTTTGAAAAATACAGCCCAACTCCTCCCGGCTTGGCAATTAATGTCTCTCCCCGCTCCTTTATCTGCCTTATTTCCACCCCCCACCACACCTCTAACAGCTGGTTGCCTTCCCCCTTGTTTTATTTCATTTTTATTTTATAGGATCTCTCGCTCTAACCCCCCAAAAAAAATAAAAATAAAAATAAATAAATAAAAGCTTCTCTAAGACACTGCTCCGCTCACTTCCCTCCCCCCCAAAGATGCTCTAATTTATTTATTTTTGTGCTTCCTTTATAACACAAGCCACAGCCCCCTCTCTCTCTCCCCCCACCACACACCCCAGTTCCCCCTCCCCTCCCTCCTGCTTCACAAAATGAAAGGAAAGAAGGGGGAAAAAGCCCTCAGAAGATGAGTAAACAAGCGTATGCTAATCTGCTCCCGAGCGCTCCACCTTCCCAATTGAATGAGTCCCTGTTAAACTGCGGGGATCATGACTAATCAATCAGTTTGGAGAGGCCGAGCTACCCAGCCTGCCTCCACTTTGCCGTTTGCCTCCTTTTCCTCCGCTCCTGCTTCTCCACCCCCTCCTTTTTTTCTTTCTTTTTTTTCTTCTTTTTTTTTAGGAGACAATCTTAAAGTAACAATTTAATGAAATTCTGTACACACCCCCTTATGGTCCTCCCAGCTCTCCTCACTCCTGCTCAAAACACACATTCCTGTTTTTGTTTTGTTTTGCTAGCTTTTTCCTCTTCTTCACCCACCCCCCCTCCCCTTTCCTTATTATTTTTCCCTCTCCTGGCAGGAGAAAAAAAATCTATCTCTTCTCTCAGGATCCCCTTTGCACTTTGCTGGTAAACCTCATCCTCTATAGCACATAAAGAGTCTTGAAACTTGATTCTCAATTTTTTTTTTAAATGCTGTCTTTCTCCCTCTCTTACACTCTACTTTCTTTCTCACCCTCTCTCTTCTTTTCCCTTCTCTCTCTCCCTTCCTCTCCCCAATCTCTCTCCACTCCCTTTCTCTCCTTTCCTCTTCTCCTCCTCCTTTCTCTTTTCTCCTGCGTCCCCTATCCTTCCCTCCCTTTCTCCTTTTCCCTCTCAGAATTCCCTGAAAGTTAGGCAATGAAGAAAGTCCCCCCTCTACCCTGAGCCCGGGGTGCTGCTGGCTTGGTTGGTCCAAATGTTGTCTCCATAATCCTCATCAGAAGAAACCAGAGAAAAGGCATTTTTCTAAGGCATTTGCCTTTCAGAAGCTGTAGACTCAGCACTAGCAGGTCTCTGAATTCTCCTAAATACTCTTAAAAATATTCTGTTGGTTGTTAGAAATTAGTTTCACATTTAAAAATAAGAGAAAAACATTAATTAGCCTTTTTTTTAAACCTAAGATATTCACGTCCTCTGACATTGTTCAAGTTACAGGTATGGATCTAACCAATTTGCTGCTTTGTAGATCTGTTTCGAACTGGGACATATATGTAATATATTTTTGTTCTTTTTCCCCCTCTTTATAGAACTCAAAAGCTCCCCCTTATGGCAAAAACAGTTCTTCTTTTTTTCTTCTCCAAGTGTTTAATAAGTCAAAATGAGTTAGCAGTGGTGGATTACACATTATTAGTTACCAGTCTGTTCAAATAATGTAGTGATAAAAATATGCTGTGTGAGGTTTGCATGTGGATAGCATGCTCTAAACCTGGGGTGAATTAAGTCCATTAATGTGGAGCTTTCCTGCCCATGTGCTCCTGTCCTCAGGGCTGCTCTAGATCCTGAGAGCTGGGATCATTCCTGTCTGCTACAGGGAGAGGGAACACCAGTGCAGACTAAGTGTTGGTGAAACCAAGCAGATTTATAGAATGAGAAAACGAATCAGACATCCCCTCTATAAAAGCCAGAAAGCGGTATGAAGCAATTATGGCACCATTCTGAAAACAGGAGAGCCTGGATTCAGATCTTCTTGGTTAGAGAAGAACATGCCATATAGTCTTTTGCCAAGAAAATTTGAACTCAGTTTCTCCAGTTACAAAATGAAAATGGCATCATATCCTGCATGTGTTTCCAGAGACTGGCTGAGAGAAGAGGCTCGTCAGTGTACAATGCCATGGGTAAGGAATTTGCCTAAGCAAATCTTTCAGTTTCTGCAACTCCAAGTCATCTAGAAAAGTCATGAGGTTGCCGTTCAATTAAAAAAAAACCCAAAAAAACAAAAAAAAACAATGTTGAGCTGCACAAATTATATCCCCCCGAAAATCACCCTCTTTCCTCAATAAAGGTTGGAAAACGACTACTAATTCACTTCAATTGTGGCAATTAGGCATTTGGAAACTGTATTTCTTCCAGGGGCTTATATACTTCTATGTAAATCATAATATAGAACAGTTTTGAATATTCTTAGATATTTGGGACTTTGTCATCTCTTCCAGGGAGAGTCAGAACATGGGAGCTCTACCCATCAGTCCCCACTCACTCCAACACGTCAACATTATGCCCTCAGTGAATCACTTCACTAGCCCTGTTCTTTCTTGCTCTTAAAATGGGACTAGGTATTTCACAAATTTATTTTGAGGACAAAATATGCTCTTGGAAATAATACTCTATAAAATATAAAAATGCTATAGAAATACCATTTAATCTTTTGTTGTCAAGGACCAAGTGCTTTTCAGGTTCTTAAAGACAAAATTCTGGGAGACCAAGTTTTTATTTCTCTTCTTTTGTAGACATGAAGATGACGGGACAGGGAGATCCAAGTCTCAGAGCTCCGTGAGCTTCCTGACCTCAGTTCCCTAAATGTATTGGGAGCAATTACCAAAGCCTTTCACTGGTCTTTCATTGAATATGCCCTTATTTTTCTATCTCACCTGTCTTGGGAGCCACTCTTAACTTTTATGCATGTATGTACATATTTGTTTTTAATTGAGTGAATAGAGCTGGGCTTACTGTAACCCTTGGTTCATGACCCTCTCTATTCATTGGTCTATGCATGACATTCTTATTTATTCATATGGAGCAATAATATGCCACATGTTGCTATTCCTCTTTGACTCCATCGCTTGATCTTTCATAGACTCGTCCTCTTTTCCTTCATTTTTTGTAGTCAGTGAGCCATCACCTGGGTTCTAATTCTGACCTCTGTGAGATCGTCAGCCTTAGTATGCTCTTTTGTAAAATGAAAGGATAGGAATTGAAGATTCCTAAGATTGTTTCCAAATCTGAAGCGAAATGGAGCTATTAATTATTGCAGTATGGCAATAATTTCCATCTAATCATCTTATATTTAATCAACTCTCTCCCCTCCCCCGCCCCCGCAAGGAGTCCCTTGTTTCTGGGGATTTTTGTATTAAAACTACATTTTAGAACCCAAATACTCTGTTCCCCTACTCTTATGATATGATCTTTTAATATTCATTTTATTTGGTAACAAGCAAAAGCAAGGTGTTTTGGCAGCAAGGTGTCAGGGTCTAGTGGAAGTGAAGAGACTAATATCTAGGTGGAGTCCTAAAGTTTGAGAAGGGTTTGCACGAGTGAGGGTTGTTAAAAGTACACATTTTAGAGTCAGCCTGACTTGGGTTCCTGTGACATTCACAAGTTGCTTAATTTCTCTGAGTTGCAGTGACTTTATTATACATGTGTCCTGAGGACTTAACATAGAGTAGATGCTCAATAACTGAGAGCCCTCTCTTTCTTTCCAGGGATCTAAATTTTATGGCCCTTTGGGCTTTTGTCAGCTTTCATCTAGAGTTGAAGTCCCATCTACTTCCTGCACTAAGCCAAGAAGATCATTCTCATCACAGAATTCCTAGACAAGCATTGACTGTGGTGGAATCTGGAACTGGATTAGATAGGATCTTGCATTGTTCTTTGTGCCCTGTTTACCTGTTTCCTGCGAGATTAGAACCCTTCCAGGACAAGGATCTTCAAAGGCCAGTTCTGTCACCACAGCCTTCCCCCACCAACCTGAAGGGCTCCCTCCTCTGGGCTGTCGTAGAACTTCCTCTGAATTTCTCTGGGCACATCCCCAAAACCAACTATCATACCGACTTACGTATCTGCTTGTCTCCCTTTCTGTGCAGGCAGAAACTCTGTTGCATTCATATTTGTATATCCCCTAGCCTAGTGCTTTGCATCTAGCTGCCAGTTCAGAACCATTAAATTCAATACACACACACACGTATATATACGTATACATATATGTGTATATATATATATATAGAGAGAGAGAGATTTGTAAATCTATAGATATATAAATGTATGTATATGTATTTTTTCTTTAGTTTTTTTTCTGAGATTCCAATATGTTCAATGCTATGAACATATTAGTTTCATTACTTCATTTTGCCGGCCTCTCTTTCCCCAGTCAATGCATACGTGGGCACTTAGATAGATATATTGAAGTTCATTGGCTGCCCAGGTGAGAGACTCTAGAAAGAATGTGGAGTTTGGAGTAGAAAGAATTGGATTCAAATCCTATCTCTCCTAAATAACAATTCTATTAACAGCTTACGTTTATTGGGTATACACTATGTTCCAAGCAATATTTAAGTGTTTTTTATAGGAATGATCCCATCGAACCAGCATACAGAGGAGGTATAATAATCATTCTATTTTACAGGATGAAAAATACCCCCAAAACTCTAAATCATTGAGACAAAAAACAAAAGTGGAGGCTCCAGCCAATGTGGATCTAGCAGTCTATGTTCTAACTTCAGGAGCTACGGAGAATCACTTAACCTTTTGAATCTTCTTTTTCATTTATACAGATTTCATGGGGTTGTCTGGGGATTAAATGAGATAGATGATGGATATCATGTTGAATAGTGACTAGTACATATGTCAGCAGATGTTGAATAAACATTCACTTCTCTACATCCTACCTAACAGTAGTTCAATTATATTAACACATGTAGTACATGTAGTAGAGTTGTCAATTTTAAGAATTGTGCCAGCAGTAATGATGACTCGCCTGCATTGCGCCCTACTATGTGTTAGACACTGTACTAAGTTTTTAAGTTTAAGGTAGGTTAGAACTCAGCCTATCTGAATAGCACAGCAGTTTTCTGTCTATCCTTCTATCTTCTTAACTCACATTACAAAATAAATTTATTTTTAGCCCTATTTTTTAGCATCTCCAAGTGCTGTCTGAAAGAAATTAAGTCTGTAATTTAATAATTGCCTGTTCTACAAAGCCACAAAGGAAAGAGAGCCAGTGATCACATTGATTGCCTGAGGTGCGGTTGAGGGGGGGGCGGGTGGGTTGGAAGATAGGAACCACTACGGCTGGAGGCGGAGCTGGTGAGCTCCACAAGTCTTCTGTGTATTTTTTGATCATTTGTCTATAGGTAGGTAGCTCTGGAATGAACTGGAGTCCTCTCTTAGGCTTATGACTAGGGAGCTGAAACAACAGTTAGGTTCCAATTCTGATCCTTTGACTCATGCCAAAGAGCCTCATTTTGTTCATCTTGGATGCCCAAGGCATTTCTTAAACTTAGAATTTTAGTTGAAGATGAAGATTGCTGCTTGACACTTCATTATTTTTTTTTGGTTGAAAAATATATACTTTTATGAATTTTATTTTTTACTCTAATATTAATATTATAATAAAGTATGAGAAACACCATATTGAGTGGTTACTGTATTATTTTATTTAATTCACAAAACTATAATCTTTAGTTTTTCTTATCCTGCTTAGGTAGGTATTTTTTTTAAGTGAGGCATAGTAAAGTTGGATTTTATGACACATTTGAACCCAAGTCTATCTCGCTCAAAGTTCACATTCTTAACTGCTTGGTTCACCTGCCTCTAATCTACTTTGAATCTTTCTATTGTTTTAAATTGGAATCAGCCAAATATCTCCATAACGTTGTGGAAGAAGAAATTTTGTGAGAAATCAGAAATGGGCAATGGTGGGTGTTCTCTTCCTTTCCCCATGTTTTGTTTAATGACAGATAAAGCATTCGATAACCCTTTCCACTTAATTCCAGGACAAATGTATCTTGTGGCATATTTGAGGAGAGGCCTTGAGTCTCATAATGGACAATGATTTCAATGCTGTTTTCTTCCAGAAATTACTGAATTCCTCACTTTCCTCTTGGCCACTTTTTATATCAACTGAGATGGAAGTCATGCAATTGATTGTTTTTCAGTGAAGACCTTTCCATGGGAAACTAATCCTGCAATGTTCTCTGATGAACTTATTCTATACCAGTTAAGAATAAATGACTTGTTGAGCACCTTCTGCATGCCATGCATGGACCTGAAGGCACATAGTCTCACAACCACCCAATTAGGTTGGTTTTGTTCTATTTCTTTTTACAGATAAGGAAATTCAAGTTCAGAAAGAGGGAGCAATTCATTCCAAATCACCTAGCTAGAAGATATATGTCCAAACGAAAACTCTAACCAATGTGCTTTTTTCCAATCTAGTGCAAATGTCACTTTCTCCATAACATTATTCTTTATTAAACATTAAAATAAATCATTACCAGAGGATTATTTAGCTTTATTTTTTGGTTTCCTATATTGTTAGATTTATGTCCTTGGCTTCCTTTCTGTGCCAGATTTTAAGCTTCTTGAAGATGAGACCTAAGTCTTCTACCTTTTGAGATAACTTATGAGGTTAACTCTCTATGGTTTATGCTGAATAGAAGCTCAGGAAACATTTGGTGAACTCCTGGAGACCTCCGTAATTCTTAGCTATGTGTGACTTCCAGAATGATGCCCTGCTTTTTTTTATTTTGCCTTAGTTTGAGTCCTCTGAATTCTTAAAAACCGGCTGAACAAAGTCCAAGCTCTTTCAGGAAACTTTACTCACGCCTTCTACCAGTCAGAATAAATCTCCCCCTCCTCTGAAGCTCTCTGTCTTCTCTTCAAGCTGTTCAGCCAGCACTGTCATACATAGGCTTGTATCACTATGTACCTTGTCATGTGGATGTAACCCAACCTAGATGGCATGTGAGGATGATGTTAGTATGTGCTGCGCCAGCCCATTGCCATACATGTTTTTTAAAGTAGAAAGTGCTCTGTGGCTTGCTCAATCTAGCACTCTCACTTTACAGGTGAAGACTTACAGAGGGGAAGGGATTCTCCAAGAGTCACACATCTAAACCTTTCCGAAGTGAGAATTTCCAGTTTCCTGGCTCCTAAACCAATATTCTCTCTGTTACAATGATACTTGTCTTATGCAGACGATAACTCACCTATTCATTCAACAGCTACCAGTTATAAATTTTGTGCCTAGCATTGTGCCAAGGTCTGGCTAGCAGTCTAGCACAATTTTTCACTCCTGCATTATCATCAACATCACTAATATTTGAAATTTATTGTTTTCTTATACGTGGTAAGTGCTTATACATTATATCATTTAATCTTTATAACAACCTCAAGAGACAGATGATATAACTACTTTGACTTTACAAAGGAGAAAAAGAGCGTTAGAGCACTGCATGAATTGGTAACAACCGAAAATCAAATATGCCTGCTTTCAAAGCCAATGTTCTTAACCATTAGGATTGACTACAGCAATGAGAAATTTGAAAGTTTCATCCAGATACTTGAGGATTTATTGTACAGTGTCTCAGTGCCCCGAAACTCTTCGGCACAGAGAACCCGCAGTGGTCAGCCTTCCACAGTGAAGTCAGTTAAACTACTGAGCACTGATAGAGAATACCACTCCATTCTGGAAGGGTATAGGCCACCAACTAACTTGGACTACATATGAAAACACTAATTTTAAACAGTGTGAATGAATAACAACAAAAGCAACAACAATAGACTCAGATAATGACCCTAGTGTATGTAGAACTCAGATAATGATATGTAGAGAACTTTATGCCTCTCAGAAGAAAGAGGCATTTAACATTATTGAGTTGTGTCATGTTGAAAAATGACCAATTTCCACTTAGATCTGTTCCTGTGGTTGTTCAGTAAGGACCACAAGATACACTGGAATGACCGAGAAACTTCTGTAGGAGCCAAGAGTCCATACTCTGTTCCCAGTTTTGCCAATAAATGCCCATGTTGCCTTAGACAAGTCCTTTCCCTTTCTCTTTCCCTTTCCCTTTAAGAATCTTTCAAACCTTCAGAGGTAGAAAACTACCTAGCCCCTGGACTAGAGCCAACAGATACTCTGGTAAGGCTGTGATCTAGGACCATTGTCCGTTCTGTTTCCTAGGGCCAATGTTCTCTCTGATGGGTTGGTGTCTGTGACCTACCAGTTATTAAATGATTCTGAACATTACCTGCATGTTGATAATTCACTTCTGATTTTAGATGGTTGATCATCATCATCCTGATTCCAGTGGCAATCCTGTTAAGACCCTTGAATGATGCTCCCTCTAAGAGTCCTACCCGCTCAGTTGTTCCTTGATTCTCATCAGCACTCTGGAGTCACCCCACATTACTGTTGAACACAGTTCAGGGTGGTAGGCTACCTCTTGAAGTCAAATGGACTCAGGTTGGAAGTGGTTCTGTGGCCAATGGTCTCAGCACCTTTCTGACATATACTTATCACCATGTCCCACATCATTATCTTTACTACTCAGAGGGGAGGAGAAACACTTCTAACCCAGAAAGATAAGTAGGGAAAACACTAGGTGATTGTTACTGGCCCAAGTCATACAGCATCTTCATGCTAAACTAGTTAACAAATCTTTTGGAGACAGAGACAAGGTTGAAGAGAAATGAAGAGCATCTACATGGATCCACACTGGCTGAGTTTGAACCCTGACTGTGTGACTGTGCAAGAGGCTTAACTGCCCATGTCTCGGTTCCCTCAGCAGTAAAGTAAGGGCAGTGATAATAACCATCCTGTAGGGTTTCTGTGAAGACTAAATAACTCAGTGCACCTAGGGCAGACAGGACTTCTCTGTGCAGAGTAAATGCTCAATTTGTGCAAGCTATTCTGTTTTAGTAGTCTTTCTACTAAGCTTTCCCCTTTCCTTACCATCTCCAGATATAAAGAAACACAACATTTTCTTACCAATTTAAGAAATACCTGTCAGTCACCCATTGGGTACCAGGTACCAGACTAAGTGCCAAGGATTCAATTATGACCCATGTCTTCATGAGCTTGTCTGTCTAATAACAACACTATCGGACATGTGTTGAGAATCATGGGTTCAGGGAGCCATTTACCTGTTTGCTGTCCTAACCTTTTTAATCCCCACAACAAAGTCCTGAGTTAGGTCCCAATAATGCCCTTACTTTATAGTGGAGGAAATCAAGACCCATAAAGGATAAACAACTTAGCCAGTGTTAAAATATGGAGGAGCCATAATTTAAAGTCAGGCAGTTTGGGTTCTGAACCTAGTCTTCAATCATTCAGCCACACAACACATCAGAAAAGCAAAAACATTAAATAACTAAAACCCCAAAATAAACCCAAAACAAAACAAATATGATAGAAGCAGTTGAGATGGTATGTAACTGGTTCCTTTGGGGAAAGTGATGGGCTAGTGATGGGGAAAGTGAAGAGCAAGCAAACAGGAATGAGTCAAGGGGACTCTTTGTATTGTTTGCTTCTACTTTTACATTGTAGGTATATTTGTGTATGAATTTTGATAGTAAAATGAAGGAAAATACTTAAAGGTGAATTAGCAGTACTGAATCTATCTGTACCCAACCCTTGTTAGAATTTACAAAAAGTTTTTTTGATTCCTTCATGTCATTTGAAATTCAGGACCTCCCCGAAGCTGGGTGAAGCAGCAGAAATCTTGATTATCTCCACTTTGGCGATGAGTATCTTGAAACTGAGGAGATCAAGTGACTGAACTAGGGTAAAACAGCTAAGAGGTGGTGAGCCTATGGTTTCTTAAATGCACTTTGGTACATGAGCACATTCCATCTTGGCTGGGTAACTCAGGTTGCTGCAATAAAACGATGATGATGATGATGATGATGATGATGATGATGATGATATGATGATGATGATGATGATGATGATGATGATGATGATGATGATGAGATGATGATGATGATATAATAAGTGAAATTTCTAGGTACTTGCTAAGATAATGAACTCTGCTAGGCCTTAATTTATCAATAATTCTCAACACCCATTTGATATAAGCACAATTCTTAGTCATACTTTCCTGATGGGGAGACAGACTTACCAGGAAGACTAACCAACTCGTTGAGCATCATAGGAAGATTTCAGCCAAAGCCAGTGGATTAAAGGCATTTTGTTCTTACCTGTCTTCCACTAATGCTTCCACTGTTACCACAAAGAAAAAAATAGACTCCCACCACCTCAGTATCAAGGCCAACACCAGAGAAAAACATTCTTGAACTCCTGAGCATCTGTCCCACCATTATCCTTCTAACAAGCACTCCGACCATCTACACCTCAGTTTCACTACCTAAGAAATGGAAACAACAATATTTCCTTCACTTTCACAGAGTGTGGTTATAAAAATAATATGATCCAATATACCCAAGTCCTTGTGCAAAGGAGTATCCTTTGCAGAAGCAGCTCCCTAGCTTTGAAGTCTTATACAAATGCCCTCTCTGGCCAAGCAGGATGTGAATATCTGGAGAAGGTTTGTGACTTGGAAACAGGCTTTGGAGCATGACAAGCATAAGTATAATTTCTGGCTCTGTCACTTACAAGATGCATGCCCCTGGGCAAATTACCTCACCTCTCTCTCTTGGTCTGTTTCCTCATCTGTAAATAGACTTAAAATTGCCTACTTTGCAGTGTTACTGTGAGGCATGAATGAGATAGAGCACTGAAGACCCTAGCACAGTACTTTGCCCAGAGAACATGCTTAGAGAGACCTGGCTGTCTGTGTTAGGTGTCTGTATCTCATGCCGCATCAGCTTATTGTCAATGTTCAAAACCCACAGAATGATAGAGTTACACAACTTTCAAAGGAACAATTCCAACCACAGATATTTGTTCCAAGGGATCCCATTCTATCCAAATGGACTCATTCATCCTCAGTCTGTATTTCATAAAGAAAAAAGAAAAATGACATTTTTTTTATTTTCATTGGAACTTTTTTATTATTATTATTATTTTTAAATTTCAGACTCCTGAGGGACTGAGGAAGGTAAACTGAGAAGCTAAGACTTGATGCAAATGAATATATAATTGCTGGATTTTGAGCTGTCATTTTCTCTTTGCCACATCATTGTGTTTCTGCTATGCCAGGCAAGTGGAGAGGAAACTGAGACAGCCCCTTAGCAAGCGCACTTGACTCGTGTGCTTGATTTGTCCACTAATATGGCTTCCAAACTCCCTGCCCAGGCAACATACTAGGCTATAAATACCTGTTTGTTCTTTTTATTCTGTTACCAAAGAGGCTAAATATTTGTTTAGTAATGACAATAGAACCTTTGTAGTAGGTACTAACATTTAGAAAATGAAATGTTGCTTATTTGGGATCACAGGAAAGGAATGCTACTGGACTCAAGTCTTTATCTCTTTCTCTTTCTATTTCTTCTCTCTTTCCCTCTCTCTCTAGCTCCTTCCGTCTTTCTTCTTTCTATACAAACAAACATAGACTCAGAAGTAAGGAGAACCGGCCTCCAAAGCAAATTTGGTAAATGCGCCAGTTGAATCACGGATCTAGCTATTTCTCCTCCTGCCTACCTCACAAGTCTCATGTGCTGAGCACTCACTTTGTGCCAGACACCGTGCTGTAAACTTCACAACCTCTATCCCTAGAAGTCATATAGCTCGTATCCATCAAATGAGGACTCAACCCAAGTATCTTGCTGTCTTGCTCTCTTTACCCACTAAGAAATACCATAAACAAATTTAAAAGTTTGCTGAACATAATATAAAGCCAGATAAGAATTATCAGTATTAACAATCTGAGTACTAATCCAGATTGCAATGGAAACTGGTTCACTTAAGTATCTTAATGTACTTGATTTGATCACTTACTGTCATCGTAGTTGTGTGATGAATATTTTCTATGAACTGGTTGGCATGGCTCTCATTACTTTTTGGGTTGTTACAAATACTTCAATGAACACCTAATCTCACTAAGGTTAATTATAGGATCTTCCTTATATGAGCCACAGAACCCAGAGCTATAGATTCCTGATCACACGAGTATAGAAATGTTGGTGTGTTAATAAAATGTCTCTGAATATTTCTTTACAATATTCTATTATAGTGTCATTGGTGAGAAATATGCAGCTAAGCTAATAAAACCCATGGAAACACAGAGGTCAAGAAAGGCAGAGCTGAAAATAAACTTATTTTATCCAACAGCTAGCTTCCATCCCTATTTTAGAGATGGGAAAATGGAGAAACAGAGGGGTCACCTAACTCTGGCCTTTGCTGAAATAAGATCCCACATTTCTCGAGTCCTACAAAAACGCCAATCCACTGTGTTTACAATTGTTGTGGATGATGCTTCAGCTGAACCTTTTTGGTCAAATATCCTAATGAAACACTTTTGAAGCCTAGAAATGTTGATAGGACAATGAATAAGTCCAACGACCAGTCAATTATAATAATGACACTTAGAAATTCCACCATTCTGTTCCTGCAAATGATGTCTCCCTGTTCTGGTTGGTTCCAATCCAAGGATTTATACAGCTCTACAATGCAGAAGAAATGTTGCCACAAAGATAAGCATGCCATTTTAAAACACTCATTAGTATTCTTTGTCCTTGAGGAGTGACTCTTATACCCTTCACATACCTATGAAAGTTATGCATATGTCCTGCAACTCCCACCTTACCCAGATGTACTTTTGAGATGATTATATATGTTTGTTGTTGTTGTTGTGTGTTCTGGATTAATAAACTCCAAACAACACCATTATTGTCTGGGGAAAGAAGTCTGACAGCTCCAGATGGTGGCCCATCAAGGCTGAATATGCATCTTGAATCCTCCAATTTCATGGTAGTAAGGTCCCTCCTGAGACCAACCACCATTGGCTTGCAGCTTCCACAGAGAAGGCTGGAAGCACTAGCTACTACCCACATGTCCATCCCTTGATGGGGAGAGTTAAGATTCTGTCCAAGATCAGTAGCTCTCTCTTAGTTCCTGCTCCTATCCCACAGAAACATAAATGAAACTATCTCTTGCTTGAAGAAATGCTTTTGACTTTTGATAGCTATGCTGTCCATGTCCCCAGATGGCACAGGAAAATGAAAAATCTCACCTCACTTGATTTTTCTTCAGATCTTTACTATGACACTAATTACATAGTCTAATTAGCAGGCTCCTGTCTGGAGACTGGTAGCTACATGGAAAAGAGAGTAAATCTTGAAATTTGCTTGATTTTGTCTTTGGCTCAATGCTTGGTGCCTTGACCATTTTATGAAATGAAAGGGCCTAAGAATAAATATAAAATTGGCTGATTTTTTAAATATCAAGTGGTAGTTTGGACAACTGCAATTCTTTAATTTAAAAATACAGTTTATCAGGTGCTGGGATGCAGTCTTTGTCCTGAAAGACTTTGAAATATAGAGAGGAAAACAATCTTGCAAAGATATGAGCATAATAAAGCATTTAAACTGCTCTGATAGAGGTATACATGGAGTACTATGGCATCTCAAGGAATAAACAGTAAATTCTTAGATGAAGGGCAAAGAGGGCAAAAGTTAGAGAAAGATTCAAAAGGAAGAAAACATAAGTTTAATCATATAGAGAGAAAATGGAAATTTCCAGGCAGAAGGAACAGCATGTGCAAAGGGCCCATGGAAGGACTCAGACAATTTGAAAAATGCAATTGGTTGGGCTGACTAGTGTATAATGTGCATGATGGTCAAAAAGTTGGAGAACTGTCCCTATAAGACATTCAGTAATATTTGATTTGATCTTGAGGACAGTGGGTGATAATAATTGCTGTATATAAGGGACCGAATTATGAGATTTGCATTTTAAAAGGCTCACTCTGTCTACTGTTTGAAGAAAGGAGTCTTCTGGATGCTAGAGGTAAGGAAACAAGACTAGATACCAAAGACTGATGTGAGAAATGGTGAGACCTGGCCAATAATGCCTAGGGAACAAATAAAAATATGTTTAGGAAGTAAAATCAACAGGACTTGGTGATGGGAGAAGGATGAGACAGAAGGAAGACTGAAATTTTTAGAATAAAAAACTTTGGAACTAGATCAAGGGGCACTGGACGTGAAGATGGAACTTACTCCTCATCCTTGTTAGTGGTCTAGGTTAAAATATTCTTAATGTGGAAATCAAAGCCAGGGAAGAGTCCAGGGTAGTCATCTCAATCCCATAGATAGGGGTAGATTATTCTTTCAAAGCCAGATGGCTGTGAGTTTCTTGACTCCAACATACTCTCTATCTTCAAGAAACAAATTTACTAGTCTTATTTACAACAAAGTGCTATAAATAAGAGACCATCAGGCATTTAAAACCCCCTCCCCACTGCAGGAATTTCCCTTTAAACACTCCTTATCTTGAAAGCCATCTGGCCTCCTTAAATACTTTGAATTGACCAGAAGCTCAATAACTTTCAAGAATGTTCTGTGTGAATTTGGGAAAGTTTAATGGCAGACATTAACACTGATAAATCCATTTTCAGTTTACACAATGCTATTGACTAAATTAAATGTTAGGTCTGCTACCATCATGCCAAGTAGATTAGGAGACCAGTAGGTGGTTGTACCAGGTTCGAAACCCAGAAAAGGTACCTGGCTCTTTCGCTCCCATGATGTATATGTGTGCCTTTGCTCTTTGACATTGCATCATCATAGTTTTCTAGTTTTGTGTCAATTTCTCCCCATTGATTGTAATCCCCTTGAGAGCAAAAACTCTGTTTTCTAACTGCTCAACACATGCCTTGCTCAGGGACTGGCTCAGAATACATAGGTGTTTAATAAATGATTGTTGAAAAAAAAAAAAGAACAACAAAAGATTATGTTTTGATTCAGTCCTTTATGTTGACAGGATAAAGTTTAAAGTCATCTTCCCTGAAACTTTGGATCATGGCTTCACTCTCTAAAGTCACAGAGAAGTATTTGTCTTTCACCTGAGAATCTTCAATCATGCTGTGTTAACCCAAACTTTGTTGTCCCTAGTTTTTACATATGGCTTCCAGTTCTCCCTCCCAGAGGTAAACTTTCCTTTTTCCCTTTGCTTGTTCTGCTTTCTAAAATGTTACTAATTAATAGTGGGTGCAACAAATAGATCCTCCACCACAACCAGCTGTTCCCTGATTAAAAAAGCCTTGCCCGTGTATACAAACCCTTGATGATTTCAAGAGACCAGAGGAAAATTGTCACGGCATCAGGATTCAGTGCCCAACCTTCAGGCAGTGCCTAAGTAGTGCCAAACCATGTGGATGAAAAGAAAACCAAGATGAGTCAGTTGCCCAGATGTTTTGTTGTTAGGTCACCAAGGATCTGGATGATTGGAGGCCTGGATGCCAGAGTTTGTGTGGCCATGTATAGCCATGCTTCAAAGTGAACACAAGCTTAATAAAGCAAGGGCTGATTCCAGAACTGATGGGAGGTGAAACAGAGGGAGAGGGAGAAAGATTTGAGCAGAAAAGGGATTTCTAGGGGAGGAAAATTAGACTTTCAGGAAATCAGGGGTGAGGGACAGGCCTGGGTCTACCAGATAGGCTGGTATCAGGGCACTCACAAGGTCTTGGGGTGCTGTTCCTAGAAGGAGGGGCATTTTCTGAGTACCAACTCTGTGCTAGAGACTGTGGAATATGCTGGAATTAAGTGGTGAACAAGACAGCCATGGTATGTGCCTGTGTGTAACATAGTGTTCAGTGGAGACAAAGGACATTATAGAGTGCCTCCTGGTAAGTGTCCCCAACAGAGAAGTACAGGACATGGAGGAAATTTAGATATGAGTGTGTGTGTGTATGTGGTATGTGTGTGTGTGTGTGTGGAGGGGGGGCATTCTGGAAGGATTCCTCAAGGAAGTGGATCTAAGCTGAGGATTGAAGCATGGGTAGGATTTAGCTGGGCTGTGTCAAGGAAAGCATGTTCCCATCAAGGGAAAAGTATTGTGAAAGTTTGGAGGTGAGATAAGGAGCAGCTCAAGTAATGGAAGAAAGTTTGGTGATGAGCAAGGAGTGGCAAGAAATGAGTCAGGAGTATAGCAGGGCCACATGCTATAAGATCTTGTAAGCCATGCTGATACTAAACAAGCTGTGGAGTGGAATAGACTTGCACTGTCTGAAGCCATCTGATATGCAGTGAAGAAAATGGTTTAGGACCCACAAGATGGGAGGCAGAGAGGTCAGTTAGTAGGCTGTTGCAGTAATTCAAAAGAGGGATGATAGAGGCCCGGACACATCCCAGGAGGAGTTAATTATCCCCTTTCAAGTTCTACTTTGGTCCTTTCTAATTTATTTTGAGCGTCCCTTTCACTACATCTTAATCCTTCATGTATTCCGACATCTAGAACATCTCCAGGCATATAGAGATGCTCAAAAATAGTTGCTGAATAAATGAACAAACTAGTTTTAATCTTTTTGTTATGGAAATTCTTATTCTCGCTCTCTCTCTCTCTCTCTCTCTCTCTCTCTCACTCAATATAAACAATTCTCAACTTCTCAAAAGGATTGGGAGCTAATTAAAAGCAAGAATGATAATATCTTCCACTTCTCATATATCCATTACATAAATGAATTCCTGATAGCCAGATTTGATTTTAACTTTTTAATTTTTTTCCGTCCTCTCTTCCCCATTTCAAGTATATGTACAATCAGACTTTCTGATTTAATGATCTCCCTTAGGAATCATATAACCCAGCATTGGTGGGGACTTTAAAGATAATGGAGTCCTGCCTCCCTAATATATCTAATAGTGAATATATTAAATACTACCAGGTACCAGACACTGTTCGAAGCTCTTTTTGAGATTTATTAATTTAATCCTCACAATAACTCCTGATTCAGGTACTATTATGATTCCCATATTATAAGGAGAAAACTGAACCACAGAGAAGATAAGTAACTCACTCAAGGACACACAGCTGGTAAGTGGTAGAACTAGGAATCACACACCAAGATTTTGGCCTCCAAAGTCTGCACTCCCCCAAAAATGTCAACTATGATGGCATTTGAATGCCGTCTAGAGATTGAATTCCTTCAGCAATATCCCCAATAATGGACTTTCCATTTCTTCAATATATTTAATGACAGGAAATATCTAAGGAGAAATACCTCTTCCCAAAACACAAAACTACAATTTATTAAAATGCAACCCATTGAGATAGTTGAATGATAACTTTACTCTTCCCTCTGGGATTGTGTGGTGTGGGTTACACACTCCAGGGAATGCTGTCCTCTTGTCATCCATCAGTTAATCACTCTCCTTTTTAATTCCTTCCTCAGGTTTTGAAGGCTTTTTGTGACGATGAGGCTGGGATAGGTTCACCAGTTCTGTGTTCTGACAAACCCTTTCATGTTCCTATCCCAGCTCTTTCCATGTGATTTTACAATTGCTTGAGTACTTGAGCTTCCCTTTTGAGAGAGATGCTTGCCAGAGTGAGGACCTGTCCTGCCTTATTTCTTACTGAATCTCAAGTCCTAGTGCTGGATTATTGGATTGCAATTCCTCAGCCAGAGTGTTTTGAGTTGATAAAATCTTAAGAAATCACATTTTCTATCACAGGGATTAATTTGCTCCCCCATTCTAAATCTATTTTCCTTTTTCTTTTCTTGTCCCTTTGCTTTCCAAATGGGATGAAGCGACCATCAGGGCCATGCAATTAATTGGAGGTGTCATAGAAAGATCCGGCTTAGCCTGATTTTCCTAGCTCTGCTAGGAGTGTTTACATGACTTTGGGTGGTTCACCTGTGTTTCCTGGACTTCTATAAAATGAGGGGCCTGGATAAAGTTAGAAATTGCAAAATGGCAGCACATGAGCTGTGTGGACATGCTATGCTTGACCTACACAGTATTTTTTAAAATGCTTACATTTAGTGCCTACATTAATGTTAAAAAAAATTGCCAACTCATTGAAATCTGGATGCATTAGAGCCTTCCTGTGATAATAAAAAAAATCATATTGATCCTGGGACCTCAGTAGCAACTTCCCCTTCAGATGCAGCTTGACCTTGCCTAGGTCACTTTCATGACTGGTGTCACTCATTTACCTTCCCTTCTGGGCCTTGGTGGACATTTAAATTCATCACCTCTGGACCAAATGATCTCAAAGAGCTGCTCCACACTTAAAGTTTTTGGAGGTCCATGCCTGATTAATATGACATAACGAGAAACAAATATCATCAATTGATGCTTTTTCTCCCAATAGAATAAACACTTTTAAATACATTTTTCTTATATTATCCTGTGAAACTATCACCAAAAAAGCTTCAAGGGGAAATTGAAATAACATGGAGAAATTAAATTATTTTGTGCAACTGCTAAGTCCTTGGTTATTTTACCCCATATGACACCCCTCACCAGATAACTGAGAGTAGTGAGCAGCGTGAAAAGTTGAAATGCAACCACACTTAGGTATAAGTAGAGAAAAGAAAAGCTCTGGGACACCTGAAAGTGTCACTTGTTATGACTTAGCCCTAGCCAGGACTCCAATAGCAATTCTTATCTAAAGGTATGGTCTGAAACCAGCAAGACAATGTGGACTTGAAAGAAGAAGTCAGAAGAAAGCCTTAAAAACAATTTAAGCATTAGAAGTAAAGGCTAAAATGAGATTTAAGGTATACAGTCAGTACAAAGTCTACATGAGGAAACATGTGCAGTATCATCTTTTGCAGGAGAGATGCACAGATGGATATTGGGGATAGACCTGTACTTAACTATAGAACTGGGCCACCTCTTGATGCCATGCCTGAAGAAGGGGAAACTAACATTTGAGGGCACCTAGAGTACATCATACACTTTGTATTTTGTCATCCCATTTACTATGCATCACAACTCTATAGAATAATATGTTCATTTTACAAGTAAGGGTCCTGTGACTCAGAGAGGTGAAGACCATTACTCAAAGTCACAGAGCAGGACCTGGATCCAGGCCATCTGGCTTTAACTTAGTGTTCTCTCTGTGGCACATGGGCTGCTCTACCTTCCTCTAATCCTTCATTATGTTTGTTTCTGACAGTACCTCCCATTCATTCAGGTGGCTTGTCTCCTGGTGCCATCTCAGCAGGCACAAGGCTCCTGAAATCTCACACTGTAGCAAATCAATCTCTCTGTTTTCTGAACAAGAGTGGGCAAATTTAGGTCTCTGGGTGGGCTCAGCTTTCTCTCTGTCTTTGAAAATGTCTGAGCTCCTGGTCTCATGCCAAATATGAGGGTAAAGGTGAGAAACACACTTCTGGCAGACTGTCCCTTATCTGAGGCCTTAGCAGCACGATCACACACAATAAGATTGTTGGAAGTTCCATGATTCAGGAGAACGAAATGAACGCAATTGGCCCGACTTTGTTTCCTGGTAAAAATAAAGATGTGAGATGTGTGAAATGACCTCATAAACTCCCATGTCATTTTGGGTTTGATGAGTAGTAAAACTGGTCTCTGTTTTAGATGGGTCAGAAGAGGACAGACCTATCACATTTTAAGGGGATCAATGCACCTGGGCAAGAATCCAGAGGAAGATGGAACAAAGGCAGTAACTATACTGTCACTGATGAGGTGGATGGTATACTCCCCCTGGACTCTGTCAGAATGGGTCTGAATTTCACTTCTGGCTCATGTTTTATAGAGGTTTTTAAAATTGTAGTAAAATATATAGAACACAAAATTTATCACTTTAACCATTTTTAAACATTCAGTTCTGTGGCGTTAAGTACATTCACATTGTTTGTTGTACAGTCATTGCCATCATCCATCTCCAGAGCCTTTTTATGTTCCCCTGCTGAAACTTGGTATCTATTAAACAGTAGGTCTACATTGGTTTTACACCCTTTCACCCCTTCCAGCAACCACCATTCCTCTCTCTAATGATTTGACTGTTCTCGGTACCACAGATAAGTAGAATCACACCATATTTGTCCTTCTGTGACTGGTTTACTTTGCTTAGAATAATGGTTTCAAGGTTCATTTATGTTGTAACATGTGTGAAAATTTTCTTTCTTTTTAAGGCTGAATAAAATTTATATGTATACATGTCTCTATGTGTGTGTACACACACACACATATACATACATATATATGTATATATATATATATGCACATATATATATACACATACACACACTGCATTTTGTTTAATCATTTATATAATCAATGGATAATTGGGTTACTCTTACTTTATGGCTCTAGTGAATGATGCTGCTATGAACCTGACTATTCAAATATTATAGAATATATTTTTTAAATTACCACTGATACATATTCTTTAAAAATGAGGATTAGCAGCTAATATCATGTAGCAAAAACAGAAGCCCTCTAATGAAAATGATTTTTAGCACAACATAAAATTGGATGATGCTAAAGGGATTATGGAAAATTGGTCTTCCCCATTTTGCCAGCAGTCTTTTTCTAAAAACAAGATAAATTTATGTCTTTTCACTTGCACATTAGTTTCAGAATAAAATATAAGTTTCTTAACATGGCATGCATGGTCTCAGCCAAATTTCCTAGCCTCGTCTGCTGTTAGCTTCCCTACATGACAGTATTGCATGTGGAGCATGCTCTATCTTTGATGCCTCATTCTGTACATCCTAGACCTCCTACCTTCACCTTAGAGAGTCTCTCACTGTAGCACTTATGACATATTATGGTATTGTCTTTTCCCATGTCATCTCCCATGGACTACGGGATTTTATATTAATTTACAATATTCGTATTTAGCATGGAAGGAACTAATATTTTTCAAGTGAATGAATGAAAGTTAGAATCTCTTCTCTTTCAGTAGGTAAAACAGTATTTAAACATCTCAAGCAGACACTTCCTTTTCAACACAGTACAAAAGAAAATATAAGTCCTGGACACAGCTGAAGTGTGAAAATTTTCATTTGAAGAATCTGACAAGAACTGCTAGAGTCCTAAAGAATGTTTAATTCAACTTTGCATTTCAAGTCTACGAGTAGATAAGAAGACTAACATCCAACCTGCAGTAACTTGTTCACTTTTACAAAGTAAATTGGGTGCACAGTTATGATTAGAACCCGTGCTTCTTGACTTCTATCCCAGTGCTCCTTTTATTGCACTCACATGTTCATAGTTGGTCCTTGTCAAGTATTCCCTGAGCAAATTATTGTTCAGGAAATACAGATTTTGTTGTTGTTGTTGTTGTTTTGCTGAGAGAAGAAGGATATGCTATTCTTGATGTCGAGGGTTGTAATAGGCAAAGCAAAAGTACGGATCAAAAGAAAAGAGAGAATGTCTGTAGGTGTCAGAGAGTTTTTAAAAAAACTTTCTAGAAACATGTCAGCAAGAGCAGGACTGATTCTGATGCCACCGGGATGACAAAACTGAGGCTAGCCCTCTACCAGCTACCAGCAATGGGTTCTTGGAAGGTCAAAATTTCTCATGTGTCTTTGGTAAAGTTGTAAGGCAGGATTCAGGCACAGAAACATTGTTAATTCAAGTCTGTTACAACAAAGTTAAGGTATGTATGATGCTAATACATGAGCCAGGCCACAATAGAATGACATCTCTTAATGGGAACAATGTATTTTTGTGTAATGCTATCTTCTCTGATTTTACTTTTCACAATCTACTTATTCTTATCCATTTAATCTTACAGTATAAGTCTGTATAATTTATACAAGCCACATCTGTATGTGTATGATATACTAGTGTACATCAATTAAGCTTATATATATTTATATATTATGTATATTTCTTTTTTCTGAAGTGAGATCCTAACTTAGACTAAAGGGAATTTAGCCTTATTTATGTATGCCTAATAAAGTGATAGATTTGGTAGACTCATAGATATTGATTTGCATGAATTAATTTATATGAGAGCCTGTGTTTAGTTTTTTCACTTAGTGAAGGAGGAGGGAATAGTTTGGTACCCTCGTGAATGGAGAGAGAGGAGACAGGGGGAAAGGAGAATTGAACAGAAAATGGAATGGGTAATAGATCATCTGCCTCTTGACAGCACGATGGATTATTTTTGTAAGCAGATCTTTGGGGGAGAAGGTGAAGAGAAGAGGGGGAATACAGGAGTTGGAAAGTAGAGGACGATGCTTCTTTCTCAGATGAGTACTGACCTTTTGGAAAGGAATGTTGGTGGCAAGATCTAAACAACCTGTTTTTATGAGATAATTTGTGAGATAGTAAATACATAAGTTAGCTGTATCAGTTATATAAAGCTATATAACAAGCCCCTCCCCCCCCAAACAACCATATATTATTTTTCACAAGGCTATGAGTTGATTGGGCAGTTCTGCTGAATTGGGCTGGTCTTGGTCAGGCAGTTTCTTTTGGTCTTCCTGGGACTCAGGTGATCATCTGAATGCTAGTGCATCTATAGTAGTCTTAGCCAGGTCAACTACCTGTGCTTCACATGTCTCATCCTCTAGCAGTCTGGTCCAGGCATGTTTTTACAAGTACTTTTACAGGGTTCTACTTACATAAAGTTTGTTATTATCTTATTGGACAAAGTCAGTCACATGGCCCAAGCCCAGAATCAGCGGGCTTACTATCAAAAGATATGGATTCAGGGAGGAGTGAAAAGTTTTGCAGTCAATCTATTGCATATAAGCCAACTTTCTCCAGGCTCAGGTGATAGAGTTGAGGAGTGGAACATTCTCTCCATTTCTGACTGGAACACAGCTTGACTCTGATGTAATGTGTACTGTAGAAAAAAACAGCAGGGTTTGGCAACTCAAGGAGCTCTCTCTCTACTCATTGCTGAGACGGTGGTAGAAGCATGTGATGAGTCAGTTACTCCGTGAGCAGAACCTCCCTGATGTTCCACTTTGGGCATGTAGTAGGAGTAGTACATAAATATTTGGTAGTGTATTTTAAGGGACCCTGGGGTGAATCATCCTTGGCAGGAGCACATTATTCCCTTTCAGGGTCCTGTATGCCATCTTAATGGTGAGCAACTTCCCCAAATGACTTTGTGCAGGAGAAAGCAATACAGAGACCAGAATAGAAGGACAAATATAACTTACTGAGCATACGTTGATACAAAACAGTAATTGGAAAAAGAGTTTAGCTGGATGATGCTGATTTCCCACAATCATGCACATGAGAACTTGGAATAGCAAAATTTGGGTGTTCATACAGTGGAAACTTTAGGTTAGTATAACATGAAACATTCCAGTTTTATTTACATATTTATTTGTTAAGGTCCAAGCATTGCAAAATGTTACAACATAGTCTTCCTACCAGTTAGGATAAGATTTTTTTCTTGAAATAGGAAGGTTTTAATTTCATCAATTTAAAATGAATAATGCCTAGTAGTTTTTTTATTCATATATTTTAGCAAAAATCAGCAATGAAAGAAAGAATAGAAAAAATATTCTGCACTGGCATGCAGAGCTGAATCAGCATCTTAATTTTACCTCTAAATTGTTTAACATTGGCAAATTACCTAATCTCTCTAAATATCTGTTTCTCATCTATGAAATGAGAATATCCATATCTTTGTTGTAAGGGTTGACAATAAAAGATGCAAAATAGCTGACACTTCACAGGTGTTCTAATAAATATAGTTGTTTTTATCATTGAATATTTATTACATGTCAGTTAGAGGCCAAACATGGTCCTACATGCTATAGATTCAAAAATGGTCAATGGTCCCAGAACCTCATATACAGATTCAAAGCATAAACAAGTAAATAATGATATACGTCTGTCTCTCCCTACATAGCAATGAGTTTCTTGAGGTTACACTGCTATGTTCCTCTTTGTAGACACAGGAATCTCTAGAATCTAGCACAGAACTTGATGAGTCAATGTCCTTCAATTTAATTGTATCATATCTCAGAAGCTAGGTCTTCTCTACCATAATTAACACAGAGTCACACACATAGTAGCTGTTTAGTACATTTTAAAAGAATGAACGGCTGAGTGATCAATAGAGAAGGAAAAAAGAAAAGTGGGAAAAAGAAGGGAAGAGAGAAAGAGGAAGGAAGAGAGGAAAGGAGGAAGGAAGGAAAGGAAAGGAAGGGAGAGAAGAATAGGGAAAAGAAGAACAAAGGAAGGAGGAGAAATACATGAGATTAAAAGAGAGAAAGAAACAAAGAAAAATGGAAAAGTCTCCTCTCTCCTTTTTTTCCCACTAAAATTTTTAAATATTTGCTCCAGAGAAATACCATTGCCCACCTCATAAGGAGATACAACTGCAGGAATAAATGGGCAGGCAACAAAACATAATTATGGCCCCAGGCAACCCAGGGCAGGAAGGTAGAGGAGGCCTTCTAATTCCCTAAATTCCCTATCTTCTTGGAATGAAGTTGCCTTTTTCTTTTTCTGTTTTTTCTAACCCTCTGATTGACGACCAACCCCCCAGCCCCGACCCCCAGTGCTCATGTGTGCTCATCTCAGATACCAAGCTCTCCCCCAGTCCTTTTCTCTCAACACCAAGCACAGGGGTAATTTATCTTCCCCTGGCTAAACCCCACTGGGGAGCTCTGATCTCCCACTTGCCTCAGCCCCTGCTATGCTCTAACCTTCACCACCCAACCACTGCCCCCCTCAGCCCTTGCTCCTACCCCTCAGTTGTCAGAATTTGTGAAAATTAATTGATTTGGGAAAGTAGAATTCAGGGGTTTGTAGTAAATCAAAACATTCCATTCATACTGCCCCAGCTTTCAAGGAGAACAGGGAGTCTTCAAAAAAATGAGGAGGAAACTAGAGTGAGGGGGATGGGGTGGGAGAAGAAAATACAGAGGAAGAGGAGGAGATCTGAAAAATTGGATTTAGGGTTCATGTATTAGAAATTTGGCCTGCATACTTCTTGGGGCGATGTTGCTGTATGAAATAAATACTGTCTTGGGCTTTCAGTGAAACTATTGCCATATGTTGTGGGGCTGGAAAGTTGCCCACCCCTTCTCTACACCCCCTAACTCTCCTTCTCCCCCCACCCCTGTTGATTCACTTAAGGCTCTGATTAAGTTTGGTGAAATTCATATCTTTGCCGTCACTTTCCTATATGTTACAGATGGAATACAGAGGGAGGGCTTGCTGCCATCCAATGAAGAAGAAGGGGGACCCTCTCGTCGCTGGGTGCCGAAAGGCACAGGAGTTCAATGCTTGCAGTGGTTTTAGCCTGCTTGCGTGAGAATACTGGGAAACCCCGATGAGGCTTGGAGGCTGTCTTGAAAGAGTAAGGGGACAAAATCTCTCCTGGATGGGTGAGTGGAATTTGCTGCGAGGCATATTTCAGCCCAATGGTAGGGAAAAGCAGAAATCTTCATAGCAATTAGAAATATCCTAAAATAAAGCAGACTTCCCCAGGAGGTGAAATGCTTTCTTTAACTCACCATGTTTAAGCACACATGTCACGATGCTGTTAAAGGAGATTATGAATCGCATGAGGGCTTGACCTATAGTTTACCAACTTTTATGACTGTGGAAACCTTCCTGTTTGTTTATGTTTAAGTAAACTGTACTGGAACCCACTGTATATGCATATATATATATTTTTTTTCTTGGAAATGTTTAATATTTTTATTGTCTTGATTAATATAAAAAACATCTGAAGTTATGACTCAGTACTAATAAAATCCTGATTGACAAAAATATGGCTGTCTACAACAATTTCAAAAAAAACTTGCCTTGAAGACTATGGATAATATTTTTTAATTAAGAGACGATAGGAGAAATTGTTAGCAGAGTTCTACACCAAAAGCAATCAAGTTGGCAACCCACGTTAGCTCGTTTGGAGTTTCTTATATTTAGTGTAGAACCAATTTATTCATCATATTGCACAAAGGAAATGTGTCCTGAGTCTTGAAAGCACTAGAGATGCATGGAACATAGTTTTAAAACAGCCGCTCTATAGATCTATGAGCTCTATCTCTCTTACCTATGAAGGTGTACAGTTTTAAGAGTTTTAAGTATACTTAAGATAGAGAATTTCTTATCTAAGGGATGGACTGACTAAATCTAGTATTTCTTTAAGAGTGTGGATTATGTTCATGGGGCTGATTAGTGTTTAGGAAGTTACTGACCACATAAAGCTTATGAAGACAATCTTTTGTAAAAGTAAGGTTGAGAAATAACTTAGCCTAACAGGACTAATCAAAGTAGGTGTCATCAATAAATACTGTAAGAGATAAGAAATCATCTCAAATACGTATCTTAGATCAAGATCCTCAGAAGCAGACCCTGAGGCAAGATTGAGTGTAAGAAGCTTGTTTGGGAAGTAATCAGAGGAAATACCAGTAGGGCAGTGGAGAAATAGGAAATATAGACAAAGAAGAGAAGGAAACCAAAAAAGCAAGTTACCAAGGTGTAGACAACTGGAACTCTTATCCCATTCTGAGAACTATGAGAGCCAGTGTGGAACAGGCACTCAAAATTCTCCTACAAAACCCACCACACACTTTTTAGGCTCCAACTATCAAAAACAGAACACAGAAAAACAAAACAGAAGGTAACAAGTGTTGTTGAGGAAGCAGAGAAATTAGACCCCTTGTGTATTGTTGGCGGGAATGTAAAAATGGTGCAGTCACTATGGAAGATAGCATGACGATTCTCCAAATAATTAAAAATAGAATTACTGTATGATTCAGAAATTCTACTTCTGGGTATATATCTAAAAAATTGAAAACATGGATCCAAACAGATATCTGAATACTCATGTTTACAGCAACATTATTCATAATAGCCCCCAAATGGAATCAACCAGAGTGTCCATACACAGATAAATTGATAAAGAAAATGTGGTCTATACATAAAATGGAATATTATTCAGCCCTTGAAAAGAAGGAAACCTTGCCATTTGGGACAACATGGATAAACCTGGAGGAAATTTTGCTAAGTGAAATAAGTCAGTCATAGAAGGATACATCCATATGATCTCACTTATACCTGGAATCTAAAATAGTCAAACTCATAGAAGGAAAGAGTAGAGAGATAGTTGGCAGAGGAAGCAGGGAAGGAGATGTTTGTCAAAGGGTACAAAGTTTTGCTTATGCAAGGTAAATAAGTTCTGGAGATTTGCTATATAGTACAGTGCCTATAGCTAATGATATTGTATCATATACTTAAAATTTCTAAGAGTGTAGATTTTGTATTGATGCTGTCGTTATTATTACTATTATTAAAGGGGTCAAGAGAAAACATTGGGAGATAATAGATATGTTTATGGCTTTGAGATTGATGATGGGTCATGGATATATACTGATCCCCAAACTCATCAAATTGCATACATAAAATATGTACAGCATTTTGCACGTCAGTCATACCTCAATGAATGCAGATATGCGATCTTAGGACAGCTTTTATACTTCTCTGAGCCTTATGCTTTCCTCTGTAAGATTGAGATAATTGTACCTACAGAATGTAATTGTCATTTGGTCTGCCACAGATTATGGACTTCTCAATTTGGGGGACTGTATTATGAATCCTGGAGAAAAGTAAAGTCCATGTGGAGAGATGTATTTCTTTAGCTATTGTGGTCTGAAAGGCATCATTAAGATCTGGCTGATTGAATGATTCTGCCTTGGACTTTGAAGGTTGAGTTAGAGGTTCAGAGATGAAGAAATGAGGAAAACAAATTTTCTGATGGGGCAGTGGTGTCCAGGAGTTTAGTCTGCATCCATAGGTAGTGGAGGCCTGCAGAGAGGACCCTGTGTCTGCTTTCCAGAAAGTCTGTTGCTTGAGACAAGCAGAGGTGACTTCTGTTGTTGCTGATACCATTCTTCTTAGAATTCTTGTGAGAATGAAATGAAATTAGATATGTGAAGCATATTGTATAGCCTCTGGAAGGGAATGGTAAGGTTGCTTTCCCTCCTCAACAGAACAGCAACTTTTAAACAGAATCAGACTATTACTTCTGAGTGCAAGCTATTGGTTTTTTCTTTTTTTTGCATCCATCCACCATGTCCTCTCTCCCATGAATACTTCATGTATTCTTCTAGAAAAAACACAAAGGTGAGCATTTACAGAAGTTTGTTCCATGACTTAACTCTATCCAGAAGAAGGCACAGAATGATGAATGTTTAAAGTTTGGTTGTAGCTCATTGACATCATCTATCACAGTGGTTTGGGGATTTTTTTTTTCTGTTTCTTACCAGTGGACATATTTTTTTCTTCCATTGAAATTATACAGTGAATCCCAATATGTGAATTAAAAAGTGCTATTTTGTCTCTGCTTTGCAATATAGTCTTCTCGTTTTCTAAGAATGACTTTCTGCTTT
Source organism: Cynopterus sphinx (assembly GCA_030015415.1). NCBI lineage: Eukaryota > Metazoa > Chordata > Mammalia > Chiroptera > Pteropodidae > Cynopterus > Cynopterus sphinx. Next base: position 116,419,440 of record CM057385.1, on the reverse strand, counting down.
ATGTTATACTAATCTGCCCTCTGTCTTGCCTTACTTCCTTGGTTCTTTATCTAGATAACCCCTCCCTACCTCCGTTCTCATCTTTACACATTAAGCACACAGCAGTCACTCAGTGATGATCTGTCAAAGGAAAGGCTTCAGTGATGGGAAGCAGTATTTTTACTCTGAGGTTAGCTTCTAGTGAATTTTAATTTAAAGTAGAAGTTGTCTGTTGTTAAAAACTTTCTTTATGATGTTTTATGGAAAAGGGAGAAGGAAAAGCTGTGAGATGCTCAGAAGACATTAGCTTATGGTCTCAGGGGAGCCAGAAAAAAAAAGATATCTATTAGAGTTAAATGATGATGAGTAGAATATTTGAGTTTCTTTTATTCTTGGATTATAAAAGTTACAAAAATAGTACAGAGAATTCCAATACACCATTCATCCAACGTCCCTCAATGATAGTATCCCATAAAACCATACTACATTAAAATATCCAGGAAATTGACAGTGGTGCAATACTCCTAAATGATCTCATTTGCATTTCACAAGTTGTTACATGCATAACTTTTTTTGGTGTACAATTTTATAAAATTTTATCATATGTATAGATTTGTATAACTGCAACCATAATCAAGAAACAGAACTATTTCATCACTCCTAAAAATATCCCTCATTCTACCCCTTAGTAGTCATATCCTCTCCTAACCTTGATGCTGGCAACCACTGACCTGTTGTCCATTCTATGTTGCTTTGAAAATGTTATGTAAACAAAATCATAGGGTATATAAATATTTGGAGATTTTATAGAAAACTCTGCTTAATGACTTTGAGATTCATCCAAGTTGATGGCTGTATTGATGGTTTGTGCCTTTTTATTGCTGAGCGGTATTTTATTGAACAGGTGTACTATAGTTTATCAATTCTATTGAAGTGTGTTTGTGCTGTTCTCAATGTTCTGAAATTGCAAATAAGGTACTATAAACATTTCTATAGAGGCTTTGTATCACTTTAAGACATTTCTCTAGGGTAGATACCCAGAAGAAATGCCATTGCTGGCTTACATTGTAAGTATATGTTTAACCTCATAAAAAACTGCTAAGGTATTTTCCAGAGTGACTGTAACATTTAACATTCTCTCCAGCAATGTAAGAGATATCCTCTTGCTTTGCATCCTCACCAGCACTTAATAGTACCTGACTTTTTATTTCAGTTTATTTTATTAAGTGTGCAGTGACATCTCACTTAATTTGTGTTTCTCTAAAGGTGAATGATAATGAATATCTTTTTATGTGCTTATTTGCCCTCTATATGTTCTATTTAGTGAAGTGGCTACAAATCTGCCATTTTCTAATAGGATTGATTTTTTTCCTACTGTTGAGTTTAGAGCATTCTTTTTGTATCTTGTGTACAAGTTCTTTGTCAGATAAGTAATTTGTCAGATGAGAAGCAAATATTTTCTTCTATTCTATGGCTTGTCTTTTCATTCTCTTAATAAGTGTCTTTAATAGAGCAAACTTTTTAAATTTTTATGAAGTTCAATTTAATCTTTTTCTTGTATCGATCTTTTTTTTTTGGGGGGGGCGGTATTACATCTAAGAATTCTTCACTTGACTTTAGATCAAAGATTTTCTCCTATGTAACAGCTGAAGAGTTTTATAGTTGCATGTTTGACATTTAGATCTATGATCCATTTAGGGTTAATTTTTGTTTAAGATGTGAGGTTTAATTCAAGGCTCATTTTTTATTTTATTTTTGTCTATGGATTTTCAATTGTTCTAAAACCATTTGTTGAAAAGGAAAAGGATATCTTTTTTCTATTGACTTGCTTTTGCAGTTTTGTCCAAAGTAAGTTGAACATATTTATGTGGCTCTATTGTCAATTTCTCTACTCTGGTCCACTCATCTACATGTCTATCTCTCCATTAATGATACACTGTTTAGATTACTGTAAGTATAAGATTGAAAATCAAGTAGTATAATTTTTCAATTTTATTCTTCTTATTAAAATTATTTCAGCTATTCCAGTTTCTTTGGTTTTTCTTATAAATTTTAGAATCAGCTGGTCTATGTCTTCAAAAATTCTCCTGAGATTTGATAGGAAATATATTAAATCTATAATCAACTTGGGACAGACTAACCCTTTACTTTATAGAGTTTTCCAAATTACAGCATGTTTTTCTACTGAAATATTTCCTAAAAAATTATTTCACAAGTTTTTTTGTATTTTCACTTACTATCACAACTAATAGCAACAGTATACATGGTTTGTTAGATTTATACCTAACAAAACATTTTCAAATTTTTTACAACTATTGTTTATTATTGTATTTTTAATTTGGGTTTCTAATTGTTCTTGCTAGAATATAGAAATGTGATCCATTTTTTTTTTCTGTTGACTTTGTAACCTCCAACCTTGCTAAAGTCACCAAATAGTTCTTGAAGTCCTTTTGTTGAGTCATTGGGATTGGGATTCTTTTTTTTCTTTCTTTTTTTTTTTTTTAACGTTCTCAGTAAATGAATTTCTTAGGGAAGTAAGGACCGAAGCTACTATACATAACCCCTTAAGGAGCAGGGAAATAAGATTCAGAGTCTTGGGGTTCACGTGAAAGAAAAAGACAGCTATTTAGGGTTAGGAGAAACACTCAACTGCTAGAATATACTTTTAACTCAAAATGGATTAAAGATTTAAATGTGAGGCCTGAAACTATAGAACTCCTATAAGAAAATATAGACAGTAAACTCTTGGATGTTGTCCTTAGCATTATCTTTTTGAGTATGGCTTCTCAGGCAAGGGCAACAGAAGATAAACAAACTAAAGATATTTTTGTGTTGAGAAGGAAACCATTAACAAAATGAAAAGACAACCTACTAAATGGAAGATGTTCACCAATGATACTTCTGATTAAGGGGTTAAATTCAAAATATATAAGAAACTCATACAACTTAACACACACAAAAACACTTAACAACCCAATTAAAAAATGAGCAGAGATCCTGAATAGACATTTCTCCAAAGAGGAAATATAGATGGCTAACAAACATGTTATGAAAATACGCTCAATATCAATAATCATCAGGGAAATGCAAACTAAAACTACAATGAAATATCACCTCACACCTGTCAGAATGGCTATCATCAATTAAATCAACAAATTACACGTGCTGGTGAGGATGTGGAGAAAAGGGAACACTTGTACACTGTGGTGGGATTATAAATTAGTTCAGCCACCATGGAAAACAGTATGAAGATTCCTCAATAAATTAAAAATAGAGCTGCCATATGATCCAGAAGTGGAATTTCTGGGTATTCATCTGAAGAAAACAAGAATACTAATTTGAAAAGTTATATGCATCTCTATGTTCATTGCAGCAGTACTAGTAATAGCTAAAATATGGAAGCAACTGAGATGTCTATCAATAGATGAGTGGATAAAGAAGATGTGGTATAAATAGAATATACTTTTATTTAGAGCAAATTTGAGAAAAGAACTAATATAGTCCAGGAACACCTCAAATGAATAAATACATATATAAATAAATGCAATAAAATAAATTTTCCAGCTTTTATAATTAGCCTGATACAATCAATATTCCAGTTTCTAGATTGGGTCACATGAGGCAAACAGCTACTATGCTGCATTTAAATACCACAAAGCCAATGAGGCTTATTGTTCTCAGAGAGAACACATTAGGTGGCACTATGCTGTTAACTCTTGATTGCAAACTTACATTTAAAATGCCTCCTTAGTGTATTATAGAGATTTATCGCACACTTGGATTCAAGAAGACCTCCTTTAAAGACTTGGTTTTAGTTCTTACTGAATGATCTTGAGTAAGTTACTTGATCTCTGCATCTTAGCTTCCTTATCTGAAAAAATGGGAATGGTCCAAGATATTTCAGTTTATGTATATTTCATAGATCCTTGCAATACAGTAAAATAAATGTCATTGTACCAATTTTGAGACCCCTGGCATAAGGATTTGATTGATGACCTTGCTCAAGATTATGCTATGAATAACAGGTCAGGTGAAGACTTGTAACTTAGGGCTAAGTGACTCTAAAGCTCATGTATTTAAATTAAACTATAGAAAGTTCTGAGGGGCAGAATTAAAAAGCTAATAAAGTATAGTTGGACCACAGAGGAAAGATGAGAGGTATCATGTACTACAACGTGATAGTCTATCTAGCCTTGGAGGAGGGATAATTATCTGCCGGGAGAAGCTTGCTGTTTCTTTGCAATTATATTGTAAATGTGACCATTAACAGTGGAGCCATACAAGGACAACTTAGTGCATTGAAAAACAGTTATAGTCAATGAATTTTAATTTAAGTTTAAATGTCAGAGATAGAGTCAAATTTTAATTATGGATATAGTTGTCTCCAAGCTATTTACTGGAATTTCCATTGAAGAAGAGTGATGATGGGCACAAGTATCCAAGGGAAAGAAGAAAATGATAATTTCATTGTCTTTCTTTGAAAAGTAGGCATGGGCTAAATTAAAGAAATTTTTCAGCCACCTTAATTTTTTTTTACCATATCATAAAAATACAGAGAAACATAAAATAAAAAATTAATTGTATGAATAATGTATGCAGCCAACAATCCTATCAAGCAGACACTTGTCTCATCTTGAACATAAGTCTCGAAGAGAATAGGCCTATTTACAGTTGCAAAGTCAGCGAACTATAGAGTTGGTATCTAATTCCAGGCTCCCCTGATTCCAAAGATTTGTTCTGACCGATGATTCATGCTGCTCTTAAAGAATAAACAACACTTCTCTGGATTTTGATTCGGAGGAGTGACTTACCAATATTTCAAAGGAATTGTATAATGGATATACTGTGTGGCATTATTACTACTGACGGAGCCAATGAATCATTAACATCTCTAACTGGTGGTGTAACTGTTCCTGCCATGGTTGTCTTGTCCACTTTCCATCGAGTTTTGAATTAAAAATTCATTCACCATTAAAATATTAATGCAGCCCCACTGTTTCTGTAACAAATATTAATTTCTTATGGCATTTCCAGGCAATGCATACGTTATATATTTCATATCCCACAGGAAGCTGCTCATCTTCTGGCCCCGACTGTTTGTGGTTCTGTTCATTTCTCTTGGCTGCAGAAGTCTAGAAAAGAACAGGAAGAGAAGGAACGTTGATTTGTAAACCGAATCGTTGCCCAGTTATTGCTCTTCTTTCTTCTTGCTGCTGTGTTGTCTCTGATCCAGAGAATGTTCCAACTAGCAATTCAGCAATTCTCTGACCTTTAAACTTAAATTAAAATTCATTGACTATAACTGTTTTTCAATGCACTAAGGTGTCCTCGTATGGCTCCAGTGGGACAAAGCAAGGGAAGATCACTGTGATCAGAACCACAAGTTAAACTTCCAGAAATCATGAAGTGTCATGATTTCAGGAGGGATCATTTCATCCTCCCTCATTATCTCGACCTCACTCACTTTTCCCCTCTCTTTACTTGGATCCATCCCTCCATCCCCCAACTTTTCAGCTATTTTCTATTTAGAAGAATACCATATTTACATTTTTTTGGGGGGACAAGACAATTCTTACTAAGAAAAGGCTCTACTTATAGTCTATTTATAGTCTTAGAAAGTTTTCTTTGCAAATATGGTACTCAGGATTATTTAGCGGTACTTGTCAAAATGTAGATTTTTTGGCCCACCATAGATCCACTATATCAGACTGTAAACCAAGGTGTGTGTTTAAGGCCTAGGAGATTACAATACATTCCAAATCTGAGAAGCTTCAGGCTAAGTATTGGCTTAAGTAAGCTTTGATTTCAGACTTGGGTTTGAATTTTGGTTTGACTCTCTATTCATTCTGGGACTCTGGGCAAGTTAACTTTGTAGTTTCCCTCCTGATAAAAATGGGGATAATAATGATACTTAATTCAATCAAGGTACTAAACATATCCCTCATCTCTAAAAGTTTCTTCCAGTCCTACCTTTCTAAAAACTGCTGAAAATAACAATGACTTATTTCAAAATATAATATTTGATAATTAGATGAAATATCATATATAGAACATTAGCACATTGCATGGCACATAGCAAATGTTCAATGAATACTATTTATTAATAGTAACAATGGTGTCAAATTCACAGGTGAATAACTTGGCCAATGGCTGGCTGTACACAGGAAATTATACCCGCTAGCCCTGTTTAAGCACCTTCTCCATCAACGCAGGGATATCCCTAGGATCTGAGGAACTTTCAGGAAGCTGTAAAGGAATTTCAAAGTTAGAACTGGAGTTTGTGGCAGCCTGATAGGAAGCCTTCAACATGTTCTCTGTAAGGCTTTTGGTTTTCAGAATTAATTCATACTGGGGAGCTGAGAGAGAGTTCTTTTTTGGCAGGCCTCAAAGGGTGACAATTCACTGGACAATTACTCATGACTATTTCAGGTTGCCAAAAATTACTTATCGTCCAGCCCTTCCACTTGACATATCTCCAGAGAAGAGCCCACTAGCCTTTGCTGTTCTATCCTGGCAACATTAGGATTCATTTAAGGGTTTGAGGGAAAGTCTTAGAATTCTAGAATTCTAGGTTTTAAGACTGGACATATCTGGGCAGAAATCTTGACTTCATAACCTATCAGCTGATTAGAACCAGACAACTCTTTAACCTCCCAAATCCTTAGTTTCTACAGTTTTAAAGTAGGGACCATATTCTTCTTCATGTTATAAGGTTTAAAAGAGAAGATATATGCAAAACACTAAGTCATGATAGTTATACTCTCTTCTTAATATTATTTTTAATTATTTTCTTTTGCTTTATACTTTTAAGATTATTTTTCTTGAATACTTTATCAAAATAATTGTTATAATTCATCTATTGCTTTTCATTATGTACCCCTGTCCCACTTCCCCACCACGTCTCTCCTGGGTCCTTAACTTGTCAACTTTTCTGGATATAGAGAGAGCTCTTTAAAGCCAGTACACCACAAAATTAATGACTAGAGAACTTTGGGGTCAGGGTGGTACTAAACAAGACTTCATAGCCGCTTATATGTCTGCTTTCTTCAAAAGTTGCCATCATCAATACCCTACATCCCCTCCCAAAGTAACAGTTATTTAGAAGGCCGAATTATTATAAAGTATGTTGATGTTCTAATGTGCTCAGGCTGAAAATCCAGAGTGTTCCAAACCAGAATGGTTCTGTCCTCATCCATGTTGGTTGGCTCACAGCTGTCTGTAATGGAGTATCTAGTTCTGCGTATCATACTTTGATGCCAGTATAGACCAATGGTAGCATATTAAAGAGAAGATCATTGTGAGGATCTGAAGATGGTGGTGGGAGGGAAGCCAGATAAAAGCAGGTGAAAAAAAATCTGTGTCATGAAATATAGGGATAAGATGATGAGAGATGGACTAAGATGTGATTCCTGGCTTCAACAATCTGATGGGGAAAATAGCATTCAAGACACTCTGTGAAACAGCAAATGGGTAAAATTAGAGTCAGTGATTAAACAGAGTGATGTGGATAGAGAATATAATAAACAATTTTCTAACAACTGAGGTATCCAAGGAAGAAATTGGCTGATCCATGAGATAGTAAACCCCATTTCTAAAGACCTTTTAGCAAAGACTGGAAGGTGGGATGTGATCCATGTCAATATTTTAGTAGAAATGATATTAAAAATACTTTAAAATGCCTAAGATTCTATGAATGAGTCATAGAGATACTGTACAATAAGGACACGATCTGTACAATAAGGATTCCACAATCAAGTTTGAGAAATATTTATTTGGCTTAGTTAAGCATCTTCGCAAAGGATTGATTTCATTAATGAGTACTGTGCCTCTCCAAACATATACAGATTATATGAAATGCTTCCTAGAATTGGTTTGGTCATCAAACCCTTTCATTTACTATGCAGTTGATCCTAGTGGAACATCTCATACTACCAGTGTATGGCAAACCCTTATGTACTGTTGAAATGGAAGAGTGAGCTTTGTATGTGAAAGAAAAAAGCTCAAATCCTGGCTCTTCCATTTACTAACTACACATCTCTGAATAAAGTTTATTTTTCTGGGCCACCTTCATCTCATGTGTAACACCCACAAGGTTTGAAAGCTACAGAGCATAATATACTTGGTACGCTGAAAAGATATGATTGTTAACTACCATCACCATCATCATCATAAATATCATCATTGTTATCATCATGAATTATCTTCATTAATATTCTTGACAGGATCTGATAGGGGTTCTGCTTCTACAAGTATTTAGTTGCGATTTAATAGAGTAAAATCCTCATGACATTAGCTTTCATGAAAATATAGATTTAATTTTTAAATGTGCATGTGCCATGGGTCCTTCCATCTCCTTCAAGGAAGCTACATTAAAAAACATTTGCACATATGCACAAATATACCTGTACACTGGAGCACTGTATACCAAAAGACTTACAAAAACCTAAATATCTGTCACTAGAGAACTTTTTACCAAAACAAAGCAGAATAAAACAAAACAAAACTAAACTTTCCACTGTGAAATTCAATGTGGTCATTAAAAAGAAATATATAGATCTGTTGACATGAAAAGATTCTTCATGTCTGTGTTCCAGTGCCTGTAGCATAGTGCCTGATGCATTGCAGGCAATTACTAAATATTTTTGAAATACAATGAATCAATATCATGATATATTTCTGAGTGAAAAAAGCAAGTTGCAAGGCAAAAGCATATATATTTTTCTGAGTTTGTATATATAATTTACAGATAGATGTACCATATAGATATATATGTGCATGTATAAACACATATGCAATACAGCAGATAAACATATACATACATATATGTGTGTGTATGTGTGTGTATATATACACATATAATATATAAATATATAATTGGTGTGTGTATAGAATCAGTAACTGAGGACTTGAAGCATAGTTAAACTTGGCCTAAACCTTAATTCTAGGTCTTAATATTTAAAACCTGGGCCCCTCAAGGCTTTTGAGCCATGTTTCTCTTGCTCAGGACCGCTTCCACATCTGGAAATGTACTTTTTCTTTACTTTCCCTTCTAATAAAGCTATTCTTTTCTGCTGTAAAGAAAATATTTAAAAGCCTTCCCTGTGATTTCTGGACTCGCCCCCTCATGTTTTCGTCCATATACATGATTTTACATATACTCATGCTGATTCCATTACCGCTTATTTGAACTTGGGATTCAAAACTCAGTACTTGTACTGGTATGTCAAAGAATGAATTCACACTAAAGTTTTTTAAAAATAATTTTGATATTGCTTAATATTTGTAGAGTTATTATTGAGCATATAGAGTGACACTGAAACAAATAAAACCTTCTGCCATCTTGCTGGCTTCCATATGATTTCTTGCGTCTTCTTCTAGCCCTCTCTTCTCGTTCCCCACCCCTAGAGTAACAACCTGATCCTTGTGTTTGTTTCCTCCCAAACCCTTTTAGCCACACCATGGGCTGTGATTTTTTTTCTTCAGAGCTCATTCTCTAACTCAAACATATTCCCAAACAAAGTCCTTTACATAACAAGTTCCACTGAATACAATTTCCCATCTAATTATAATTATAAATTTATAGACAAAAGTGTGTAAGAGTACTCATTAGATTATTAATAGTCATAATCTTTAGGGTGTGAACTTTTCGAGATTGGGGAATATGATTGGCTAAGGAATTTTACATTTTCATGGATATATTTATTATTTCTTAGTATGTTATGTTTGTAATCATATGAATAAAAGAGATACACACTACAAGTTCACTATTTATACTGTCTGAATAAAAGGCCATATGACAATGAAAAGCTGAGCCTCTTTGGTGATTAAATACCAAAGAGACCAACCTTTAGAGGGGACTTGACTCTTCCAACTGATTGAACTTTGAACCCAGTGTGCCGGGGAAGGGGAACTTGAATCTTCTTAGGTGATCCAGGAGACACATATGAGCAGCTGAAAATCAGCATTTCTATATGAAGCAGATGTGCCTGAAACTAAAAGCCCTTCAATTTAGCCATGAGAAGAGCATGTCATTCAAATAAAGTCCCGCTAATGCCATGGTTATACACCTGCAAGTGAGATCTCTGCTGAGAAGCTTGTCCGCAGCTCTCCATTATGTTAAATAGCTGCGGAAGTGTTGGATACCTGGCTGCTGAGATAATAACACCGATGGCATTGGAACATTTTAGAGCTGTGACTAATCTTAGTTTCCTTCTCCTTTCTCATGCTTGAAATTAAATACTTCTCTTTCTTTGAGAGCGTTGATTTCCCTAGAAAATGTTACTAATTGATAGCCCGCAGGATGTGAAGTATCCATTTTTCTTGGAGGCCCAAGAAGTCCACAGGGATTTTATTTGGCTTTACATCTTTCTCTGGCCTCAGAGGCTCATGGGACATCAGAAAAGGAATAAAAATCACAATAAAGACAATATTAGGTATTAATAATGGCAGCTAAAATTTGAGTTCTAGGTGCTAAGTTCTGCAATAAGAATTTTTTATGCAAGAACCGATTCAACATTTTTAACAATCTGTGACTTAAGTGTCATCTTCTTATGCTCATTTTTTCACAGATGAAGAATCTGAGGATCAATTAGGTAAATGTGTCCAAGGTGGGTGATACAAATAGATAGTCTCACTCAAATGAACCTCGACAAGAGTTGTTCACTTTACTAAGTGACTGAAAGTCATGAAATTTTGGAACTCACAGGATGCTCAAGGACAAAAGTCCAACCTCCTTATTTTATAGATGAGATGCTGACATTCAGAATAGTACTCAACATCATGACATCACAGATGAGAGTTAGCTGTGTGAAGCTAAGAAACTCTAGTATATCTCTGCTACTCTAGTGTGTAACAATTGGTCCAAAAGATTGGAAGTCCTCAAGGGTCTTACCACCTCACGAAGCCTCACCAACATCTGTGCAAATGAGCCGCTGGTATTTGTGTGGAGCTTCTCAGAAGGCAGCCTTTCTCCCAAGGAGAGGGGCCTCCATTTTCTAGTAAGAACTCCAATGAGACTTCTCAAATGGCTCAGACAGGAAGAGTGTTGGCTCTATGGTATCTGGTTTGAGAATGGGAACAGATTGCTGGCATGTTATGAAAAGACCATTAAATATCACTAAATTATTCAGTCCCTTCCTTGCTCCTTGCAGAGTGATCTGTCTTCTATGGTTCCATTCAGTTCTTTCCAACTCTCCAATCCTCAAGAAGAAAGTCATGCTTTACAAGCATTCCTGCATAGCTGATTATGGAAGGAAATGCCTTGATCAGACCAGATTTGACCCCATTTTATCTTATTTTAGCACATTATTGGAAAAAGCACTAGTGTCAAGGAATGTGCATTCAACTTCCATTTTTTTTTATCATTTTATTGAGGTGTGATTGACAGTTCTCCCATCATTAACTCCAAAAACTTGGGCATGCCACTTTATTTCTCTGAATCCAATTCCTTCACCTCTAGTTCTGCAAATGAATAACATCACTTTAACTAGCTCACATGGATGTTGAGAGGAATAGGGGAAAGAAGTAAATATTAACTGCTTGTAAACAAAGAAATACAAAATCAATATATGAAGGATGTTGATTTACTACTAATATAGCATTATGGAACATGAGACACTAGAAGGAGAGTCTAGATTTTTCTAGATTTCTCTAGACTTTTGTGATTAACTTTTATGGGTTTCAATACACCTCAAAAAAGAAAAGAAAGCTACAATACATGTAAAATGGATTTCAAAGAATTTTAGATAATGAGGTTTTGAAATGACTATTTCCCTTAACATCATAGTTCAGGCTGCTGAGTTTACTTTCAGAGAGGTAGAGAGATCAAGGACTCACTGCTTCATTTCCCTAGGTTTTTTAGATATCAGTGTTTTCCTAAGCTACCATTTCTACCAACTCATATACACCTTTGCATAAGGGTAAAAAAGACAATGGGCACAAATATGTCATTTATGTTTCAGATTACCCCTCTAAGCTAGAGGGGTCATTCTGGAATTAGTTATAGAAAACAAAATGGTTCATATCTTTGTCAGACAAACATGAATAACAAACACATAAATGTGTTGAAGATTGAAGAAGAGAGGGTTGAGCAATTGCCTAACATGACTCATTCTTACCTCATTCATATTTAACAACAACAACAATAATAATAATAGCCTGTGGAATGGCTCCTATGCGTCAGAGCCTTATTTGTATCATCTTATGTAATTTTCCTAATAAACCTGTGATGTGAAGTTAATACCCACTTCTAAGAGTTGAAGAAACTGAGGATCAAACATATTATGCAATTTACTCAAGATCACAAAATTAGCAAGGGATAGAAACTTAATTAGAAACCAAGCCCGCCTCTATATTAAACACTTCCGTATACACAGCAGTACTTCGTCTTAGCTAGACAGACTTTGACTGCCTTCCATTTTGGAATTGTGCCTAGCATGTAGTCAACAAGTATTAGACGTTGTTCCTTGATTATATTTAGCTAGTATTGCTATACAACAGGCTGAAAAGCTGGAGAGAATGTGAGAAACTTCAGAATAGATCAGATTGAATGACAAGAAGGTAAAATTATTGCTAGCCAATAAATCATAAATCCTGAATTTTCCCCCATCTTTAACATTGTTGTATTGTGTGACCTTGAGAAAGCCACTAAATCTCTCCATATCTTGCTTTTGAAGCTTATAAATGGAGACTATTGTACCTGCCTTACATACTATCAGTGTGGTTTCAGCAATCAAGATGTCAGGACAAGTACTTGGCAGTAGAAAGCCATTGCTATTATTATTGCTCTTTATGACTAAGCATAAGATTTATGGTATCTCCCTCTGAAAAATAATTGTGATACACTCACATAAGCAAAGGGCTAAGAAGGATTGTGGGCAAAGACATAAATGGAGGTAAGTAGGAGGTGTGTGGGTGAGCAAGATGAGTAATATGGGCACTTTGGGGCATGATAAATATTATAAGAATTCACAGGAGGCTGAATTCAACCCAGGATAACAAGTCTGTTGGGTGAACTGCAGGTGAGACAGTGGGTATTGGGACAAAATTGGGTATGGGGAGAAGTCAGATGGGAATGATTGACTCACCATCTCACTTCTGGACCCACTCCTAGAACCACAAAACAGGTGTTGACACTACAGAATAGCATAGAGCTGAAAATAAGTTTCACTTAACGGGTTCTTACTGGGTACATCCTAAGTCCATGGGAATGAGAAGGTTGTAAGAGTGGCAATTATAAAGAGAATAGTTGTAAGGACAAAGAGATGTATTGAAAAGTGATTAAAGCAGAAGCTGGAATAAATTCACCATTTAATGAATAGTAGTGATGATAGTGGTGGTAATATTCATCTGATGCACAAGAAATGTTGGATATAGGTATATAATATATAGTCCCTGCCTTTAAGAAGACTTGCAATAACTTGGACTAGCACTGGAGCAGGACAGGAAAAAATTGAGAGAGGAAGAAAGAGGATACAACCATGGTAGATTGCTTGAAAAATAGCTCCAATTCCTGCTCATTCCTGTGCCAACACCTTTTGTAATGCTATTTGTGGCTTCTCCCATTAAGAGGTAGAGTCTATTTGACTAACCCTTGAATTTGGACAAGACTTAGAACTTTCTTTGCCAACAGAATGTGGCAGAAGTGACTTTGTGCTGGTTTTGAACAGTGGCCCAATAGGACTTTCACAGGTCTATGTTCTCTCTTGGATCTTTGCCAGCTACCATGAGGATAATCCCAAGCAAGCCAGCTAGATGATGAAAGACATATGGTCAAATCACCCCTGTTACCCAAGTTGACAGCCAATTTCTAAACAGAGTGAGGCTGGACTAACCAGTCCTGGTTGACTCCCTAGCAGATTGTAAGCACACATATGAGCCTGGCTGAGATTTCCCAAATCTGACCACATCAGAACTTTCAAGTGGATCTAAAGACTCATGAGCAATGACCAGATGTTTTTGTTTTAAGCCACTAAGTTTTGGGGTGGTTTGGTGTGCAGGACTGATACAGGAACTGATATTCATGCACTACCATTCTTTCCCTATAATTGTCACAATTAGTCTGACCCCGTTTTACAGATGAGGAAAAGAAGATTAAGTGAGGTAAGAAGTAACTTGCCAAGGTCAGAGAGCTAGAAGTGAAGTGACAAAGTTGGGATTTCACCCAGTCTGACTCCAAATCCTATGTACATTATACTATGTCCTATTACCTTGAGTAAGGTTAAAAAAATGGTTTATGGGTTGATTAAGGTGGTTGGCTTTGAGACAGAGTTGAACCTGGAGGATGGGCTATGCATCATCTAGGGTGGGGATCCTTGCGGCATTCACCAAACTCTGAGCAAGAGAACACCAGAAGTGAAACCCACAAAAGTCAAATGAGATGATTCTTGTCTAACCTTTTAAAACCAGGAGAGAAAAGAAAAGTTGATTACCAATAAGAAACACATTAGGAAAGACAAATTTCAGACAGAAAAAGTGACAGAGGTCTGGGGACATGGCGAATTACTATATCCATTCAAAATAGATGTGACCTTAGATAGGAATGGTGAAAATTTAAAATATCATAGCCAAAATTAGGTCAGCACAGAACTTCCAGCAATCCCTGTTATTCCCTCAGAGAAGAAAGTAACTTGAAAAGAAAGTCTGGAAAGAGCGTTTCAATAATCAGAACCCAGAAAAAAATCTGTGTCTTGAACTATACTTTGAAATCTTTTATTCACTTATTTTATTATTCTTTGTTTCTTTCAAGATTCTTTCTCATGCTCTATAAGTAGAGAAATTCTCCAAGGATTTTTTCCTTGGGGTCAAATTTATTGATGCCTACCCAAATAATTCTGATCACAAGGTAGGATAAGCCTTTTGGACACATAGTAGGATCACACTTTCAATCTCCCTTGTGGTTAGGTAAAACATTATACCAGTCCTGGCAAAAAAAATATATAAAAATAAGTAATGGGTATTGATTCCATTCTAGAGAATTTAATATATGAACATGAGACCCACCAGAGGTCTCTCTCTATTGCAGAGACCAATGACATTAAAGTTGGTGGCTTCTATATAAGTCTGGCTCACTGAATAACAGCAATTAGAAACATTTCCCTGTCAGCTGATGATGGGTAAGAAATAAATAAACCTGTGTTATTTTAAGCCACTGCTACTTGGAGGCTAGTTGTTATTGAAACAAAACCTAACTTGTCTTAATCAATGAAACCCTCTTCTCTTAGCTGGTCTAGATCAGAGTTTCTCAAATTGTGTCCTCTGGAATACTACTTATGAGAGGTTCTCTGTTAAAAGGGTTTTATGGTTAACAAATTTTGGGGAATGCTAGCTACCCTATTCTCATCTTAGACAATCCCAATAAACATTTTAAAGCAAATTGAAATATGCTATTCTTGACCTTACCCTTGGCAAACCTATCTATTCTTAAGGTCTAAAATACCAGAAATATGCAGCTTATTTCTAATATTTAACTCCTACATCTAAACATCTCCATAGATAATATTCTTCTGGCATTTCAAATTCAATATGTCAGATCTCAAAATCATTGTCTTCCTATAATTCAATCAACTTTTGTGACTCCTCTCGTTTTGGACAAGTTTGGGGTAGATCTTCCATCCAGGATTCCATTTTAAAGTTTCCATGGAGCCATGACAGTCAGTCGGGTTACCCTGACTACTAGCGTTTGCACTTCATACATGTACTGAATAGTGCATTCTCTCTTGAGAAGACCACACTCCTGGAAAGGTGCATGTTTTTTTTGGATGCTTTTTTTTTTTAGTTCAATCTTATCAGCATCATGCAGACATGCTTTCCGATCATTGCTTTCAAAAGGGAGACTTTGCTTGCAATCTCTTTTATACAGGTAAAATGTGAAGCTGTTAATTTACCTTCATAATTCCATAAAGAAAAGAAAGGAAAATAGATCAAAATATGCATAAAGAGCACTGTCTCTGGACTAGGCACAATGCTAAATGTTTCCCATGGAATTCTGTCATTTGTTCTGCTCATCTAAGGTAGGTATCATTTTAAACCAGTTTTACAGATGAGAGAAGGAATGCTCAGAGAAGTTTAGTTACTTTCCAAAGGTCCTACAGTAAAAGAAGTGGTGGAGTCAGAAAAAAATGTGTGCAATATGACTTCAGGGCTGTGCTCTAGACTGCTACTTCATTATGCTGTCTCCCCAAGGAATGAACATGTGCTAAGTTTCTTCTTCATGTTCAGTTATGCTAAGTCTTCTGTACTATTTTCATATTTAACTCCATAAATTTGCCCCAGGAGGTAAACATGCTTATTCATGGGAAAATTAATTTTCAGAAAGAAAAATGAACTTGTGAAAGGTTCCCAAGTGGTAGAGACTCCTTCTGTGGTTTCTTTCATTGGGCTGCTTCCTATGGAGTCTCCTAATTTTTCTCTCCTTGATATTGGTCTGGCAGGGAGTTTGTCTAATCATTCTATAGCTCCAAAGAGTTTTCCATACTTACAGAATTATGCTTCTTTGGAAGCCCATATATTATTCACTCATTCAAAAAGCATGTATTAAGATTTTACTCTATACCAGCCCTTACCTGAGATGATGATGTAGAGCAGTGAAAAAAGCAAAGTCTCCATCCTCATTCAGGTCACATTCTACTCCCCCAACACACACATAGAGGCATGGCGTATACCCCTTCATACACACCCCCTTATGACACAAACATACACGTAAATATACATACACGCAGACACTCATGCGTACTCCCAGGCCCCCATCCACTCATGCCCACCTACTTATATACACACATAAACACACACACACACAAATGCACATGCACACACACACATGCACATGTGCATATCCTGCATTCCTCCTTGGGCCCGAACCATCAGTCTTGGTTACTTCCGTATTCATAGAAAGAAACTACCAATCTCCATTCACTGTTTCTTTCCCAAAATTTTACAAGATCATTTTCCACATGCATCATCCAAAAAGCACATTAAAATGAAAATCTCTGCGACATAGCCCAGGACACCCCAAACTAGCAGCTCTGTGGTGGGAACCAGAAATCGCACTTATGATCTAAACCCCAGATGATGTGGATGTATTATCAGGAGTCCACTGTCTCATCATTTAGAGCTGTTCGACCTCTGACACTTCAGAAAGGCAGTACTCTCTTCTGGACTAGTGGGGGTGGCACAATGATTGCCTTTGGTGTCAGAAAGACTTAGATTTCAAATTCTCTTATTAAGTTTCCCTGAGCCTTGCTATCTAATCTATAAAATGGGGGAAATACTATCTCATGGGGTAACTGAAAAGCTTAAATGAGATAATATATGTGAAGCATGTAATATTAGCTCTTGAAGAACCCTACCAAGTGCTATTTTTGTTTCTCTTCATCTCTCTTATGACATTATCTAACTGCTTCCAACATACTCACCATTTAGAGAACCTAAATAAATTCAGGAACCCCCTATAATTCTCTTTTCAGTTTAAAAACCACTGACAAGAGTGAATCAAAAGAGAATGACTTGTCCCAGTTATGCAGAAATCTACTTACTGAAAAAGAATAAGAGCTGAACTTGCCTAACTCCCAGATATTTTTTCACTACTTAGTCATTTCTATTCTCTGTTTTAAAGTTTTGCTTCCCTGAGTTCTCAAGGAAAATGGGGTCCAGAGGATGTTCTATTTAGAGACATCACAGTAGTGTGAATATAGGTTAGGTCTCTTCAGTCAGATTGCCTGAGTCAAAGCGGTCTCCATCATCTAGCTATCTAGTTGCTGCATGGCCTAGGGGCAATATACATTGTGTTATATGTATTTCTATGCTTATATATTTTGCTTTACATATATGTGTGTATGTGTGTGCATATGTGTGTGTGTATTTGGTGTTACATATTTTTGAGATGTAAAGTTAAATAGTATAGCCCAGAGATTGTGACCACAAACACCTAGCTTCAAACCATGTTCACTAGTTCTATGACTTTGGCGGAGTAGTCCAAACTTATTGAGCCTCAGATTTTTCCACCTCTAAAATGGAGACTATGATATCTGATTCTTTGTGTGTATATGTGTGTGTGTGTGTATGTGTGTGTGTGTGCGCGTGTGAAAATAGATAATGCATGTTCAACTATACAACATAATATCTGACATGAGGTAGATACTAAACAAGAGTGGTCATCTCTATGTCATACATCTCTGGCAGAATTTGAAGGTATGCTAGGCCATCTGGGTTAATTTTGCCAGTGCGAGAGTTACCTAATTCTATTCCTGATTAAGAGTTGACTGATTATTTCATGAATCCCAGGGACAACAAACTCACTCAATACCTTGCTAGGTAGTATCTAGTAACACTTGTTTTCCAGATAGAAATGCAAACCTCTGCTTCAGAAGAGAAAATTTGGTTTTATTCTCCAGTGTCTGGATTTTTACTGGGCAATGCTTTCCCATACAGTACCTGTTTTCTATTGTCAATAGCTATTTTACTATCCTGTTGGCTATCTTGTGATTCTCTACTTCAGCACTGAACTGTCACTTGTAAAGTGAGCTGAAGTATTTCAACCTGCTCTCCATCTCTAATACCTAACTTATGTCCCATTAGAAACTGTTTCACAGTTCAATGGCCAATATTTTAAAACTTGTCACTAATAAACAGAGGTGTTATTCAAGGCTTTCTTGCACGGGGACACTATTTTAGGTATTTTAAAATTTAAATTATTTTTTATGTGCTCTTTTAGTTAATTCTCACAGAAAGCTTTAGAAGAGGATACAGTTATCATCATTTTAAATGTGAGGAAATTTAGGCTCAGAGAAAGTGGCAGGCCTGGGGTTAGGGGAAACTTAGCTAAAACCAGGGGGCTAATAAATGCTTTGAATCCAGGCACATGTGAGTCAACATTTCATGAAGAAATAAGGGAAGTGGAGGAAAAGAGATCTCAGGCCACATCCTACACTCTACTACTTATTACATGAGCAAAAATTACTGGGTAATTTTTGAGAAATTCCTTGGACATTTTGAGCCTTATGTTCCTTATTTGTTAAATGGGAACACTCCAGTCTACTTCACAGAGTCATCATGAACATTCAACAAGATATGATCTGTAAAGAGTTTTGCATAGCACCATAGTATGGCACAGAGCAAGTGCTCCAAAGATGTTGGTTTCCTGCTCTCTTGCCTTTGACTCTCAGCATATTTAGAAATGCCTTTAACTTTTTCCCCTCATGTCAAAAATGAATGGAATTGGAAGAATTAAGGTAACTGGGCATCCACAGCAATATTTCAGGGAAAAGGTTATTAAGCAAATGAACACACACACAATTTTTTCGTGGGGGATGGAAGGAGAGAGGATGTGGAAAGATAGAAGAATTTTCTTAGAGGGCTATGAAGGTAAGGAAGCCAGAAGGGAAGGAGCCCAGACAAAGATACAAAGATGGAGTGGTACGACCCATATACAGTGATCATTTGGCAGCCGGATGAGCTTTGGTCAAAGGTGGGTATAAGGTAACAGGGGTAATTGAGGATAAAAAGCTAGACTTGGGGATGGGTGGAGGCACTGGTGTGACCCCGAGAAAGGATGACTAAGCTCTCAGTGGGTAATGGCATGCCTGTATCTAAACATAAAACATTAAAAAAAATCAAACTAGGTGTTTGGTGACTCAAACCTAGGGAGAGATCTTCAAACACTGGTGAGAATAAAAACACCAAGAAAGGAAGAATATTTTGGGGAAAATTAATTATGTTTGAATAACGTTGTTTATTTTTATTGCTATAAAACAGCCTTCTAATCCAGCTTTTTTTCTGGCACACAGCATCACCACCAGGAAACACCCATGGATTTCTGTGCCTCATGCTGAGCTCCATCTGCTGCCATATTACTCAATGGCAAATGGCACCCATATTTCCCCTTGATGAAAATATATTTATTTCTTGGGATGTAAAAAGCATATTTCTTTTGGTTTATTTGATGTCATAAGTTAACTGTAAATATCTGAAATCTGATTGATTCACTCAACCACTGCTACAATGTTGTCATTCAGAAGAGATTCATATGGAAAAGATTTCTATCTTTGAAATAGTGGGGAAACCACTGACAGCAGAGTAGATCGTGGATCTGCACAGGAAGGCAGTGTGGGCTAGGAGTCAACACTTTGTAGTCTTCTATGAGCTCAGTGGAAGGCTGGTTATGTGACCTTTAAGAGGCTAGACTGTCTGTGTGTTCAAAAGGGCAGCTTATGGAGACACACTGGCTCAAGTTAAATTTCTAACTTTATCACTTACCAACTATGCAAACTTGGGGCCTGTTCTGAGCATTAGTGTCCTCATTTAAAATGGTTTAACAGTGCTAACCATCTGCATTACCAGGTAGTAGGCACATTGAACAGATGCTTACTCAGAGATCAGGCCAACAGATGATGCTCATATCAGAGTTTTTCTTTCCTCCTAATTTTTCCTGATTTCTTTAACTGAAAAATGAAGGCAGTCATTCCTTGACAGTTCTAGAGAGTTGTAAAATTCAAACAAACATATTTTGGGCACATAAATAAGAAGCTTTACAAACTGTAAGGGTATTGCTATTTGAAAATGTCCTCATTTTGGCATTATGTGATGTAAAATAGGAATGCAAGTGATTATGGGTGTTTCTTAGGTGCCAGATAATATGCTTGTTGCATATTAGTTGTATAGGTCGGAGCCAATAATACTAGTTGCTATAATAAACAATCCCCAAATAATCATGTATATACTGCCCTTACCACAGTCCAGTGTAGTTGAGGAGCATTCCTTGCTCTGAGTGAGTGGGACCTATTTTCTGGCCCTCCTCTAAGACCTCAGAGTCTTCTATTGAATTTGTTGTTTGTTTGTTTTTATCCAGCTGGGAGCTAAGGAGCAATCAGTGAGTAGAAGTTTCTGAGATAGAAACAGCCTATGTCACAATAGCCCCATTCTTTAGGCTAGATTTAAGCATCAACGCCCTCACTTAGAAATGGGGTGCAGGGAGACTATGTTCTCAGAAGGAAAGTGAAACATTTTGCAGAACACATTGTTTTGCCTCTGCTATATTATCTCATTTAACCTTCACAAACTAGTTGCAAGAGAGGGCTTATTATACACAGTTTGTACACGGTATTACTGAGGCTTAGAGCTGCTAAGTCACTTGCCCAAAGTCATACAGCAATAGACAAGCTTGTGTCTTTTAAATTAACTTGAATTGTCCACACTTTGAATTGGAAGCACCCAAAGAAATATTAAAATATTTATGATTGTGGACTGTATGCTTTCAATATCTAGCATCCAACAGCATCAACTAAATACTAAAAGAGATAATTTTCCCCAGAGATAAATTCACAGTAAAATTATAGTACATGAGAAACACTGAGATCCTTTATGTACTTAGGATGAAGCTAGAAATACAAACAGCACATGGATATAGTTTCTGGCCAAATGGAGAAATGCTTGGCCAAGACAAATGCTTATATAACACTTAATAACAATGACATTATTAGGATAAGAGCATATACTTGCAAAAGGCTATATGAGCTAATTTTTAAGAGGTCAGATCTTTGGGTGAGAATTTACAGGTCTCAGCCTCTCTTTTTGGGTGAGTTGCTTCCACTCTCAGTTTCCCCACTTGTAAAAGGGGTATTTAACTATTTAACAACTAATTATGGTCATACACATATATATACACATACACATACATATGCATATGGATCTATCTATCAATCATCTATCATATATCTATCAATCATTTATCTCTAGGTCGATCAATTGATCTACCTACCTACCTACCTACCTACCTACCTACCTACCTACCTATCTATCCATAGTTTTGTTTAAGGCAGAAGTTCAGGAAATATTCACTTTCATCTTCATCTTTCATCTTGCATTAATACTATAGAAATAATTTTTAAAGTATTGTCATTTATTAGAAGTTCATTATATCTCACTTGATGTGCTAAGTACTTATACAGATTATTCTATTTAATCCTAACAAGTCTTTTCTAAAGAGGTCAAGTCATGTACCTGACATCACATCAAAGTGGTAGAGACACAATTGGATCCTTAGCACTCTGGTTCCAGATCTAATACCACAAAGCATCACTTTGGCAGTATATGTCATCTGGACCAATCATTAGTTGTACTATTCTTCTTTCTCTGACATCCACAGTTAGCTCAGAATCTTTCCTTGAATACTCCTAGTGTTAGAGAACTCACACCTCGCCCCAAACCTTAAAGCATTTATCGAGCACACCTTGGTTAGAAATTTTTTTCTGTTGGGCGGAAATATTCTTTCATATAACTTCCATCCATAGGTCATAGTTCTGCCTGCTGGGGTTCACCCATAAAAAGTCTACTTCTTCTGCCTGGAGATGGAAATTTGAATATTCAAATGCATTTATGATGACCTGAAGTCTTTTCTTCTCTGGTAAAATGTTCTTGGTTTCATTAATTTTTCTATCATGTCCACAAGTGTAGTCCTTCATCCACCAGTATAGTTATTCCAGACAGTTTCAAATTTGTTAATAATATTTGAAAAGTGCTATGCCCAGAAGCAGAGGTGATTTCCAGTCAGTAGCCAGAACATTGTAGAGCAGCCTCTGTCCTAGACTCAATATCCTCATTCATAAGAACCTGAGATCTCATTAGCTTTCTTAGCAGCCTCATTCTGTTATTGACCCATACTTTCCTTGCAGTCATCTTCTATACCAAAACTGGTGAAATATGAGATGATGGGTCTAGAAGGAACCTAAAACATGATTTTTGATAAAGATCAAATTGAGTCACCTAGTCCAGTTTGAAACAGAAGTTTAGACACAACTGAAGGAAAAATTGGTTAAACAGATAATACATTTTAGAATATTGTTTAGAATATTACTTAGAATGTAGCAAAGAGATGCATAGATCTAGAAAATATGGAAGTAAAGTTGTGAGACAGGGAGCCTGATTTTTTGGTCATTCACAGGACATGTTTTCATGATTTTGTAATGATTATAAGTATAAACTGTAAAGGTGAATTGTTTAATAAGCCCTGGTCAGCTTTTTTATGCTGCAACATTCTTTACCCAACTAATATCTTTCACTCTTTGCCATTTTTATCATCTCAAGCTGCCTCTATGACCCTCTTAATCCATCTTTTCTGGCAAAAAGTCTCAGGCCCACCAGAGCTGAGGCAGCAATTCCAATGCTAGGAGAGGCAGGAGAAATTCCAACAACTACGCGAACAGCTCAAGTAATAACGCATGTCCTAAGAAAGCACACCTGCACATTTCTGGAATATTCTGAACTACAAAGCTATAAATCTTTAACTTTAAAGTATTCCCAGTTCTGTCCTTATACTTAAAAATACATATTATTATTATGTTTTTAACATAGTTATCATTTATCCAAGTTGAAGATGATTCAAGAAAATAGTTCTGTCTCTTTCAACATGCTGGGATCCACAGACAACCTACACCAATGAATTAAACATTTGGTGATCCATCACTTAAAGTTATTTCTGGAGCTGTTATAATTTAAATCATTTTTTACCAGAATTTATGGGCACTTAAACCTAGGTACCGTATGTAACTGTGCTTTATGGGCAACACAAATAATTCTGGGCTTTTCTCTTCTTTCCCTGTCTGTTCGCATTACAAAAAAACATATATCATAATCAGAAGTTTCTAGCATACAGTAAATTTTTTTGCCTGATGCTTTAGGTAAGGGATGGTTATATGAGGAGGTACTGGCATGGTACAGGGATGTTGGCAGGAAGAAGGGATTTGGATATCTCTTGCAGGTGTAAGTACTGTTAAGTTGCTAGCTTCTTATAAACACTTAAAGGTTATAAGAAGGTTTTATTATGATTGTCAATTTCCTAAGGTGAAAACCACCTCAAAGAGATCAAAGAAGTTGTTAGCTAAGGTGCTCATGGGACTGTTACATGTTGAATTGTGAACCTCCTTCAAATTCATATGTTGACGTCCTAATTCCTTAATATCTTGAATGTAACACTATTTGAAGATAAGGCCTTTAAAGAGGTAATTAAGATAAAATGAGGTCATATGGATAGGCACTAATCCAGTATGACTGATGTTCTTACAAAAAGAGATTAGGACACAGACAACACATAGACCAAAGGGCGACCTGTGAAGACATAACAAAAAGGCAACTATCTGCAAGCCAAGGAGAGAGACCTCAGGAAAAATAAACCTACAGATGTTGAGATCTTGAAATTCTAGCCTCCAGAACTATGAGAAAATAAATTTCTATGGCTTAATCCATCCGATCTGTGGCACTTTGTTATGGCAACCTAAGTTGACTAATATTGGGCCAATAACATGCCTTGGACTAGAGCTGGAACAAGAGAGTGCAATGAAATGAGTCACTCATACCATCATCATAAGGTCATCATGGAGGCTTGCACAAACCCATGAATGAATGCCTTCTTTATGAATGAGTGAATGAATGAATGACTAAATTTCTACTTTAGGCCCCCTTACTTGCCTAACCCTAGTTCCTACTCAGCCTCAAACAGCTATCAAGAGACTGCACAGCACCTAAATTCTCTTCAAATATCACAATATAATATTTGGATTGAGAGTGGTCATTTTATCATTTATTCATTCAAAAAATTTTATTGAGTGCCTATCACATTTAGGACATTCTGTTAGCTGCTAAAAGGGAATAGCAATTAAGAGGCATTTATTAAGCACCCACTATGCACCAGAACTATGCCAGGCCATTACAAGGAAGCCATTTTAATAGATATTTGTTAAGACCTCCATTGGATAAGTTGCTGAGCTCATCACTGTGGCAGATGGGCAGAGCTGATTAAGACATTGGCTGCGCCCACCACTGGTTCATAATCTTTCTGTGGAAACAGATAAGTCAATGGTAACTCTTACACAAGACTGTGGATATTATAGAGAGGCAGAAATACTTCATAGGAGCATAGAAAAGGGAAATATTTTAACTGAGTGGGTTTGAGAAGACTTTTGTAGAAGATGTGGGTTTTCAGTAAAACTGAGCATTTAAACAGAACTTCACAGGAGAAGATGGGGAAGGCATCCGGGCAATAGGTCTTTAAAGAATACTTACTGCATGAACATCCCTGTGTGATGTAAGGAGATGACCCCTGCCCTTAAGGAGACAACAGTTTACTGGTAAAGGCAGGAAGCAGACAGTCCTGAACACATTGTGTGAGATGCCATAAACTTGATGTTTGGACTCATACAGTTAACATTTCTGGATCTTCATCTTCTCTTCCATAAAAAGTGGGAGTTGCATTAAACCACTGATTTCTAGACTTCTGGATTATACTTTAAGAAAATTAAGAGTGGAGTATAACATGTTTTTAATTTTCTAAGTTAGGGTGTTAAGATGTCCACGATGTTCCACACTCATTCTGCAAGTTTGTGGACTACACCTAGGGGTCATGCCCTAGGGCCTAAGATCTGCCTGTCTCTGGGGCTTGACCCTTTGGGAAGGGCAATGCATACTATTTTAGAAGATTCTAAAGTTTAAATCATAGCTTGTAAATTGGTGGTCCATGGGCTGAATTCGACCCGTGGCTATGTTTGGTTTGGACTGCAATGTGCTTTAAAAGAATTTGAATCAGATGCCAACATTGAAAAGTGGTGAAATTCATATAAAACATCAAATTCTCATTGTGGTTTCTCAAAAAATTGAGTATCTGGCAACATTGCCTGCCAGCCATTGATGGGACTGCTCCTCTTCAACGTGGTCCTCCAACCCTGTCCCAGGAACTGTATCGTATGAAGTTACCTGCCTGACCCCCAAGAGTGTTTCATTTGAGATTTCTGATTCAAATCATTTGCTGTAGGACCTGGGTCTGGGGACTCCACTTTCATCAATCAATCTTAATTCTTTTACCAATGAAATGGACATTGTGTGGGGATTAAGTAAAAGGATGGGTGTAAGTATTTTAGAAGCTGTAAGTGCTAAGCCAGTTTATTATTGATGGTGAATTTAGGTCATTCAGATTCCATTTCACAAGGTTACTGAGCCAGGCACTTGGTATTGAAGCAAATAGGGTGGTTTTTGCATTGAGACTAATGAGTGGAGTAAGATCAGGTGGTGAGGTTAGAGAAGACAATACAGTACAAATGATGGAAATTCAGTTAGCATTTGTCCCTGAAAAGCTGAGAACTGCAAGAGAACATGGGAGCCATCTTTATAAACCTAAGTCATGAGTAACCTTTATTATTATCGACAGTGATTTTCATTATGCAAAATCATTCTGTACTGCTGACATCCAACAAAGTAACAATCCCAAGATCCATGTACTAAAAGTTTATTCTGTGCCAAGTGTGTGCTAGAGATTTTATTCCACTTAACTCCAAACATATTTATTGAGGCCCAACCATGTGCCTGATGCTAGGGATACAGTGATGACCAAGGCAGGCATGGTCCTTGCTCTTATAAGGTTGAGTGTGGGAGACAGACATTAAACAGTTATATACATGAAACTCTATTTTATTATCATATAGTAAGTGCAGAAAGAGGAAGTTCATGGTGCAGTTGGGGTGTGTAACAGAGGACTCTAGCCTAGAGTGGAAGGGTCAAAGAAAAAGTGACTGAGGAAGAAACATTTAAAATTAAACCTTAAAGGTCTATAGGACCAGGCAGCAGACATATGGAGAACTGTGTAGACAGAGAAAGCAGACTTATATGTTTCCTCTAGGCCTTGTGAGGATTATTCCCATTTAACAGGTCAAAAACCTGAAGTTAAGAGAAACTGAGATAAACCATAAGCAATTATGGTTGGGATTGGACCACAGGTCAGACATCAAAGCCATGAGCTCTTTCTGAGATTAATTCTCCTTAGATTTGTCAATATTACATTTTCTATGATTTATAGCATTTTTTATAATTAGAGGAAGAATAGATGATTTTACTGTGACATTTCTCCCTCTCTCATTACCTATTCAAGTCCTACTTATACATCTCATCTTTGCACCAATCACATTTTTATGAGTATTTGATTCATAATCTTCCTCTTCTTCCTATATTCCAGACTATAAACTTCACAAAGGTCAGGGTCAAGTATGCTTTTGTTCAGTAGTATTCCACATGACTAGCTCTGTTCTTGGCACATAATAGGTGCTCAATAAATATTTGTGGGGGGAAACATCAACAGATATGAAGCAGAAAGCACTTGCCAGAATCTGTGAGCAAGGATTTAGACTTGAATTTTCACTAGAACAGACAAGAGGGAACTATGTATAATTTCCCACAAACAGAAGATCACTTTTTGCTGTGACAGCACAAGTGCATCCTGATGGGGAAAATGTAGTCACATGTTTGTGCCCCTGGTGTAAAGTTGTAGATTTTTGGCAGATGCATTCCACCATTTTTAGCTGTCAAGCATGTGTGTGTGTGTGTGTGTGTGTGTGTGTGTGTGTGTGTGTATTTCTTCTCTGACAGTCTCCTTCTGTTTCTGTGGAAAAAAAGCCAAAGGAGTATTGGGGAGGGGAGACTCAAAGAAAGAACTATATATTCAATTTCCATCAGAAATGATCAAGAGAGTTTCTTTATTAGTGGCAAAAGACTTTAGAAGCAGCAACGATAATAGTAGCTGTGGAAATAACAGTAGTAGCAATAATATAATCATTATTGAATCCTATAGACAGCAATTTAAAGGAACTAGGCATTTACTGAGTATCTGCTGTATGCCAGGCTGTGTACTAGGCATTACTTTCTTTTTTCTTTTCTTTTCTTTCTTTCTGTCTAACTTTCTTTTCTTTCCTTCCTTCCTTCCTTCTTTCTTTATTTCTTTCTTTTCTTTTTTCTTTTTCTATTTTTTTTTTACAAAACTATTCCATTTAATTCTAGAGACCAACTAGTGAGGCAGAAAATACTATCACCATTTTCCAGATAAAATCATTGAGCTGAGAGAGAGGGAAAAATGTAACATGATCTAGATCATCTGGCTTGAAAATGGAAAGAGATGTAATTTAAACTCAGGCCAATTTAGGCTCTCCCCTACCCCCACCCAATATTATCTTTCCTCTTTTAAAAGATGAGACTGATTACTTGTAGGCTGTTTTTCATTTTTTCATTGTTTTTGGAGAGGCTGAGTCACTTTCCCTCTTGACTTTATTCCTCAATGATATTTCTATTTCATTTGGTTGAACTATAGAGTAAATCATGGTTCCACAATTAGAATAGTATTAAAGTTTTAAATCATACTATCAAATTATTAAGGTCTACATCTGATTAGGAACCTCAAAAAAAAAACAAAAAAAAAACAAAAAACAAAAAAAAAAAAACAGTTTCCCTCCGTATGTGGTAAGCTTGAAAAAAGAAATTGGGTGTCTAGAAGACCTGAGTTCAAAATTCACCTACACTACTTAATAGTTGCCTTATATTTTGAACTAATAGTTTAACCCCTCTGAGTGTCAGTTTCTCTTTCATAAAAGGTGCTAAATACTACTTACCTCGCAATAATACTATAAAGTCTAAGAAGATCAATGTACATAAAATTCCTCTTCTGTAGATAGGTAGCACCTGTTCATTCCTCTCATGTTTCTCTTTGAATTCTGCCTCAAATTATTTGTACTACCTTCCCTGACATACCCCAAGAGTGGCTCTCCAAACCTGAGCACTTTCATGTTATTTTCCTAAAGTCTTTGTCCAGCTATGCACTACATTGTTCCTTCAACCTTTCTTTTCTCATAAATCAATCAAATTGGCCCCTATTTCTCTTCAGAGTGATTTACTTTATTTCTTTCCCTATTGGAGACAAAGCAGGATGTGAAACTTAGCTGCACTCATGGGAGTTGTGGGAGAAGAAAGACGTGGGCTCACGGGAAGATACAAGGAGCTTAACTGTCCCATCAGAGAGGGGAGTGGCTTTGGGGAGAAATTTCCCATGAATCACAATGATCTTTCCTGATATTCCTAGAATCAGGGAGAATTCCAGCAGGCCCATTTCTGGATCAGCACAGGATATCGTAATACAGACAAAGGCACCTAATCGTTCACCTCTTTCTGACACACTGCCTTCAAACCTGAAGTATTTTCCTTCCTTACACTCTGTCAAATGTGGTTTTAATCAGCTGTGACCACAAAAAAACAAAAGTTTAGGATTTTTTTTGGGGGGGGGTCAATTTCCATGGATGAATAACTTTGCAGGGACCTACAGGAGACTACTCAGATTCTCTAAGGTGCAAACGAGCAGATGGAAAACAGGTGGGTCATGAAACAAGCGCCAGCCACAAGCATCACTTTTCACACAGGCAGCATACCCATTGATACCAACAGAGATGGGGTACACATGGCTTCCCAGCTCAGAACTGGAGTCCAGCCCCACCCTCACCGCTGCCAACTCCTGACCCAAGGCGCTGCCAGCAGGTGCTGCCAGAGTGAGCTTATGAATATGTAGCTTTGAGCTCTCCACAAATCCCTTCACTGGCTTCCTGTTGCTTAATGTAAATTCAAGCTATGTGCCACTATTTAGAAGGTTCCTACCTACACAAAATTCTTGATTCCTTATGCTTTGATCACTCCATTCTTGCTTTGTCCAAACGATTAAGTCTGACTCATCCTTCAAAAACCCTCTCAGAATCACTCCTGCCAGGAAATATCTTAGCCCCTAGACTGGGTTAATTGTGTTTCCTCAGCATTTTTGGCTTCTCTGGGTTTGCTTTAAGATATTATTCATATATTGCTATATCATAATTACGTACTTATTTATCTATTCTGTTAGACTGCGAGAAGAGGATGGAAATATGATTTTATTTATCTCTGAGTCCTCATATGTAACATGGGCCTGACTCATATGTAAAAACTACATATTACATAGCATTACAAAAACATGAGTTTGGAGTTGAATAGACTTGGGTTTGAGTCCATTTACTCTCTAGGACACTGTGGGAAAGTTAACTGTGTTAAGCCTCAATTTGCTCATCTGTAAAATAGGGATAATACTAAGACCACCCTCATAGCATTTTTGTGAGGACTAAATGAGGTAATGTCTTCAAAGTGCTTAGCACAGTTTTTGGCACATGGCAAACACTATTATACTTACTATAAATATTAATTTTAGTGCTCTGCAAATGTTTCATGGGTGAGTCACTGACATGAACCATGATGGTAAATGGTTCTAACAAAATGGACTGACCCCAGTATTTTGTCTTAAACTCCATTGACCTAGGAATAACTCTGAGGCTTTAAGCTGTTCATTAAGATTTTATTAACATTATTTTAACCTTTGGTGGTTGCCAGAGCCAGACATGCTGGGGAGTTGAGGTTTGCCACAATGAGCTGTGTCCTCCCACATACCCCCACCTCTGGCAGAGCCATAGAGGGGCCTAGGCAGAGGGCCAAGGGAACATACTCCTCACTCAAACCTGTCCACTGACGTGTGTCTTCTAAAAACTCGAAGAAAAGCCCAGCTTGAGTCTTATATCTTAAAAATATCTTCACACACCCACCTAACTCCAAAAACCTGGTCTGAACTCATGGATGGGCCAGTCTGATCTTGTGTTGCTCTCCAGAGATGGCATCCCTGACTTTCATTACCCTCTGTGCAGCTGGGATACCATCAGGGCAACTGACGAGCCTGCACTCCAGTAAAAGAGATTCCTCAGGTATTCCTGCTCTAAATGTGATGATCACTGAATATTCTATCTTGAAGAGAGATTAGATGTCTCCTGGCCCCCACAGAGATGCTCTCAGTACCTTACTGAGGGGTGCAGAGTTATTTACTTGTCCATGAAGGGGATCCAATAGTTCTACTTTTGTGGTGGTTTTCTTCTCTTCCCTTGTCCCTGCCTGCCTACAAGTAATGCCCCTCCTACTTCCTCACTCACAGTTCTGGTCATCTTTATTTATCGTGGGTACAATGTTAGCTTTCCATGCTCATTAAGACTGTGTTTCATAAAGGTTTCTGGGACTTGGCAATAAGCTCTGAATGAGGACCCTCAGTATTAAAATGTACGTGGGCTTCTGACACTCTTTTGTGTACCCTGAAGTCATTGTTCTCCCTGCCGTTAGGTTAGAAACTTTGGGCCTAATCCTCAGGTCCATATTTATCACAGTATTCAGGGTTTGTCATCTGTGAGACATGGACTACACTATCAGAAGGGGGAAGACAAACGATGGCTGTGAGGGGGAGTAGGGAGGGATGGTGCAGTGACACAAAAATACTGTTCCTCAGCTCACAAAAGTCATCTCAGAGTCCATGTCTACACTGTCCTTCTCCTTTCTTTGAGGGATAATCCAATTATTCCTCCTTCCTTTCAGTTTTCTCCTTCTTTCCCCTCAATATTATGTACTCTAGATGAAATGCCAGTCAACACAAGGGTGTGGTTTGTGCTGAGCCAATAGGGTTCTTGACTGTGATTTTTTCTCCAACTAAAACCAGGAGGAAATAAAAATGCTCCCTTTTCTTTTTTCTTTCTTTCTTTTTTTTTTTTTGAAAAGCTTTGATTCTGAAAGTTGCTAGTGGCTTCATGGAAAAACCACTCTCCTAGTTTTTCCGGTTTAACTCTTATCCTCTCAGGTAAATTAGACAATAACAAATAAATACCTCTTTCCTTTATATAAACTAATTCAAGTTGGTTTTATATCTTTAGATGGCAGGGTAAAGTGTCCTCACTAATGACATAGGACTGAATGAGAAATTAAGGAGTCTGAGGCTATATAGTGAAGTTCTACATTAACAAAGATAGGAGGATGAGTTGTCTGGCATCAGGGCGAAGGTTGAAGGGACAGCTTTCTCCCAGATAAAAGTGCTAGAAAAACCCATTGATGCTTTTTAGAGCCCTCCCCTCCCCAAGCCTGCATACCCACTAGGAAGCCATAATTGGGTCTCCATCATCCTGGCTAACACCATTAGCTTTGCCCTGATGATTCCCTGGGATCCTACTCCACCCAATTTGTGGGCCCACCCAAGCCTCTTCTAGTGGCTTTTCCATACAAATGACCCAGCACTAGCAGCAGCTGGCCTTGGTTTGCAGCTTAGCTTCTCCCATGCACCTCTAAGCCCAGAACAAGTGGCAACCATCTGCAAATAACTTTGTAGCTCATATCAAGTGGTTCTGGGTAGGCAAGGCAGTGGCTGACTTTAGCCTGCAACAGAGCCCCTCCAACGGGGCACCAAAACTAACACACCTGGTGGCCAGTTTCAGACCCCATCAGAGTACCAGTCAACCACTCAACCACCTCCACAAATGACACACCCAAAGGGAAGACTACAAGCACCAGAGCTCTGCTAAAGTAAATCCTGCTCTTTAGGGTCAGACCTTACACAACAACAACTCCACTATAGTCACAACTGGTCCTCACAACCAATTAGCCTGAGAGTCAATCCCTCCCACTGATGGGCAAAGAGTAACCAAGCCTCAACTATGACAGGAGGGCACACACAATCCACACAAAGGAAACAACTGGAGCATCCAGCTCACGTGACCAGGGAGACTATGCCACTGTGCCCCACAGGACATCTGTTACATAAGGCCACTTTAAAAAGGCCAGGAGACCAAGCAGTTCTACCTAATACATAAAAGCAAATGTAGGGAGACAGCCAAATAAGGAGATAAACAAACATGTCCCCCAAAAAATAAATCTCCAGAAAGAAAACTAAACAAAATGGAGACAAGTATCTACCAGAAGCAGAGTTCAAAACACTGTCTATAAAAATGCTCAATGATCTCAGTGAAGACTTCAACAAAGAGATAGGAAATATAAAAATGGAGATAGAAAACATAAAAAACACCAGTTCGTAATGAATCCAATAACCGAAATAAAGAATACATTCAATGGAATCAACAGTGGATTAGATGAAGTAGAGGACTGAATTAACAATTTGATTGATCAGATAGCAGAAA
This sequence comes from Cynopterus sphinx, assembly GCA_030015415.1. Taxonomy (NCBI): domain Eukaryota; kingdom Metazoa; phylum Chordata; class Mammalia; order Chiroptera; family Pteropodidae; genus Cynopterus; species Cynopterus sphinx. The sequence goes on along the minus strand of CM057385.1, from coordinate 116,386,654 downwards.
ACAGCAAAAGAAAAAGGAAACCAAAAAAAATTAAGATAGATTAAGGGGCCTCAGGGACAACATCAAGCATTTCAACATTCGCAACATAGGGATGCCAAAAGGAATAGAGAGAACAAGGAATTAAAAACCTATTTGAAAAAGAATGACAGAAAATATCCCTAATTTGGAGAAGGAAATAGACATACAAGCCTAGGCAGTGCAGAATCCCTAACAAGATGAACCCAAAGAGGCTCACACTGAATCACATTAAAATTACAATCACAAAGTTTAAAGACAAAGAATCTTAAATGCAACAAGAGAAAAGCAGTTAGTTACCTACAAGGGAGTCCCCATAAGGCTGTCAGCTGATTTTTTAACAGGAACTTTGTAGACAAGAAGGGAATGGTAGAAAATATTTGAAGTGATAAAAAATAAGAACTTATAACCAAAATTACTCTTTAAGTCAACAGGTAAAGATTAGTTTCCCAGACAAGAAAAAAGCTAAAGAGTTTATTGCCACCAAATAAGAATTATAAGGAATATAAAAGGAACTTCTTTAAGAAGAAAAAAACAAAGATAAAAAATGACTAATAATGCAGCAATAACTACATATCTATCAACAATTACTTTATAGTAAATACAATAAATGCTCCTAATAGAAGAATAGAGTAGCTGAAAGGATAAGAAAACAAGACCCTGACATATGCTGCTTGCCAGAGACTCACTTCAGATCAAAATACACACAGAAACCAAAAGTAAAAGGATGGAAAAAGATATTTCATGAAAATGGAAATGAAAATTAAAAGCTGGGATAACAATGCTTATATCAGACAAAATATACTTTAAAACAAAGGCAATAAAGAGAGTAGGAAGGACCCAGTAATTCTACCTCTGAGTTTTTATACAAAGAAACCCAGAACACTATTTTGAAGGGGCATGTGCATCTCTATGTTCATTTCAGCATTATATACAATAGCCAAGATATAGAGGCAACCTGGGTGTAGAGCAATAGATAAATGAATGAAGAAAATATGGTACATATATACAATTGAATGTTATTGAGCCATGAAAAAGAATGAAATCTTGCCATCTGCGACAACATAAATGGACCTAGAGGGTATGCTGAGTGGAGTAAGTCAGACAGAAAATCACAAATGCCATATGATTTCACTTATATGTTGAATCTAAAGAACAAAACAAACAAACAAACTCATAGACACAGACAACATTTTGATGTTTGCCAGATGAGAGGGAGGTTGGAAGATAGATGAAAAAGGGGAAGGGATTAAAGGTACAAAGTGGTAGTTACAAATTAGTCATGGGGATGTAAAGTATAACATAGAGAATAGAGTCAATAATATTGTAACAACTATATACAGTGTCAAATGGGTACTAGATTTATTGGAGTGGTCCCTTTTTAAGTAATACAAATGTCTAATCACTAGGTTGTACACCTGAAATTAATATAATATTGTATGTCAACTGAATTGAAAAATTAAATAATTGAAAAATTAATTGAAAAATTAAAAAATGATTGAGAAAATAAAACAAATAACATAACTTAAAAAATAGGCAAAGGGCTTGAATAGACATATTCCCAAAGACAGAAATGGTCAATAGTTATATGGAAGGATACTCATTACCACTACTCATCAGGGAAATGCAAATCAAAACTACAATGAGATATCATTTCATATCTGTTGTGACAGTTATTGCTAAAACAAAAATAAAAGATAAAGGTGTGAGGATATGATAAAATTGGAACCCTGTGCACTGTTGGTGGGAATGTAAAATGGCATAGCTTCTATAGAAAACAGTATGGCAGTTTTTCAAAAAATTGAAAATAGAACTACAATATAATTCAGCAATCCCACTTCCAGGAGTATACATAAGATAGTTAAAATTAGGATCTCAAAGAGATATCTACACTCTCAGGTTTATTGAAAAAAATTATATGTTCATTGATAGCTGGGTAAAGAAAATTGGTATATATGTACAATGAAAAATTATTCAATGCTAAAAAAGAAGTATATCTTGTCATTTACAACATCATGGATGAACCTGGAGGACATTATACTAAGTGAAATAAGCCAGTCACAGAGGGACAAAAGCTGCACAACTCCACATATATAATATAGCTAAAATAGATTCATAGAAGCAAAGAGGAATGGTGGTTTCTGGGGCTAGGATAATGATATAAGTGTCCCATTTTGACCCAAAATCTCTTGCATTCAATGTTGAATTGACTTTTTTATTACTATCTTTAATAATATAACAATAAAAGTCATATTTTCTACCATCAGGAATTCTTTTTTTCTTCTAAATTTATTTTTCATATCTTCTGGTTCAAAACATATTTAAAGTACATTTTATAATACATTTTTTTATGCCAAGCAATTGCAAATTGCTCTTTTTCTTAGAAATTATGTGGATTTTATGCCAACACCATTCTAAACAATGGGGGTGGTTTGAGGTGAGGAGACAGAAAGAATTAGAGAATTTTTTTTTAGACTGAGAAATCTAAGGCCATTTCCCAACATGTGTTCAAACTGAGTTTCTCCAAAAGAATTATATTAAGTACACCCAATACAACTAATTATTAATAGCTAAACATTCAGGAGTTTTTGAGGTGATGGTGGCCAAATGAAATAGTCTAACCAGGTATATGTCAATAACATGTTTTTAGAAATTGATGTGGGATGGTACCAATTACAAAAACTACTTTACAACATTTAAAAAAGTTAGGACATGCTTCTCCTGGTGGAAAACACTTCTCTCTTCGATATAAAATAAACAGACTTTTTAAATGTAAACTTTATACATAGGATAATCAAAGGAAAGAAAATAAAACTATTCACATCCAACCATCTCAAAGCAAAAAAAATGTTATTATATAAATACATTTTCTTCATCAAAATTTTTAGCATGCTTTCATGTCAGCAAATATATATTATAATATTAAAAACCCGAAAATTATTTTACATGTTAACTATGAGATTCTATTTTGAATATTGCAATTTTCATTTTACTTTTAATTTATTTGTACCAGATGCTGTGACAAAAGCCTGTATATTTGTTTTTGAATACTTGTTCATTTCTCTCTTTTCAACCTCCACATCATCTAATCCATTTTTAAAATAAAGACAGCTTAGCTAAAGTACTTATTTGGCATAAGAATGTTAGCCTATTGAAGAGAAATTATTTTATTACATAATTCTCAAGCAACTAATCTAGGTAAAGTTCTGTTTAGGTTACTGTTGATAGTCCAGTGAAGCTTATATATAGTATTTTTTGTTTGTTTGTTTGTTTATTTTGTTTTTGTTTTTTTACAAAACTAACATTCTAGTAGCAGTAAGATTTGTAAAAGACCACGAACACACTTTACTATGTTCTTTGTCTCTTACCTCTGAGCATGTTTTCAGAAGCCAAATAGAAATATATTTTATTAAAAAGTAAAATATAAAAACAAACAAACAAAAAACACTTCTGGAGTCGCTGAATACAAAATTTGGCAGAGTATTTTAACATTTATTCTTTCAAGAGGGAGAAAGGTGAAGGCTTTCTTCTCTTTCCCTAAAAAATAAGGTTAAATGAATCACTTACGGGTTCACAAAAACTCATTTTATTTATCCAGAGGTTCCTATGGAACCTATCATCTGAGTATCACTATAAAACATTCTGGCAGCTGAATAATCATAGCAATAACATTTGCTGTATTTTATTTCACATACCAAAATCACTTGATTATGCATCTCTAGGGGTGTGTTAGTTAGATTTAATAAGCAAGATGGCAAACGTTATAGCTACTAGCCACATATGATAGCAGAAATACTATTCAAGAGCAAAGTCTTAACAGGTATTTTGTGAAGGAGAGAGCATCACACAATGCAAGGGACTATTGCTTATTGTGTACCTATTGCGTGTCAGTTGCAGTGCTGAGCATTTTTACATACTTTCTCTCTCTATTTTTCAATAGTAGCACTGTAACCTTAGGTTCATTTCTAATATATAGACTAAGAACAAATAGAGGTAAACTGAAGTGGCTGCATTCTGATGACCAATGAACAATCGAAGCAGGGTTTGAACACACGTCATTTATTTCTAACCTAGCATTCTGTTTCTTCAAAGTTGGAATAGGAGCCTCATAATAGGAGATATTAAAGTAGTGACTGGAAGACCACAGTGGTGATTTTTATTGAAGAGATAAAAGCATTTGTTGGGGTATAAGATGGATGAACTCCAATATGGTCTAATCTTAAGATTTCCTGTTTTTGCAAAAAATCTTAACTTCCCTTGCCACAAATACACTACGATCATGGACCTGTGTTTCCAATTGTTACTATGACAATGATGCACTAATCTTAGGCGTGAAAGAGCAACCTGTATTCTAACTTATAAAAACTTTGACACCCAGCATCTGTCTCTGGGCCTCTTGGCTTTGTTTACATAAAAAGTCTAATTTCTTTGTTAACGATGACTATTTTCTTTATGCCATCCTCTTCTTTTTAGCCTACCTTTTATTAGAGTTATTTATACTCTTTTCTTATTTATTTTCTACACTGTGACCCATAAAGCAAAAGAATGGTGTCTGATACTTATCCAAGTGCCTAGCTTGACATGTAGCATTATCGTTTAAGAAAGCAATTGGGAAAATAGGTAAGAAAGAAGTGACAGGGCCAGTGCTCCTAGAGGGTGTCTCAAGGCACAAGAAGCAGTTTGTAGAGAAGCACAGATACCTTTGAATGAGAAAGTATGCCTGGCATAAAGAATTAAAAGACTTTTAGTATGTTTGTAGCAGAGAGTGCTTATGGAAGGCAGTGAGATCATAGAGATAGTTGGTCCTGTGTCTATTAAAAAGAATCACTTGAAAATATCTTGAGGACAATGAGAAACTTCTTTCTGAAGAGTATTAAGCTACACAGTGGCAAAGTCAAGTTGGTGCTTAATATGATTGCTATGCAGAATAAAAGAGCATAGCTGTGCGTACAAGGACCAGTTAGGAGGTGAGTGGTAATGAAGGCCTAACTTCTGCTAGATGTAGTAGAGGTGTTGGGTGGGAGAAAAGTTGAAGAGTAGCCTTACTAGGATTCTGGGAATGATAGGGCACAAGGGATGAGGGTTAATGGTGTGTCAAAAATAACTTCCCAGTTTCTGTGTAAGTGGTTTGCTAATGGTCCTCCTGTCCATAAGGACAGGATGTAGAGGAGGAGGAAGACAAGCTCAGTTTCATGCCTTCAAATTAGAGCTGTCTAGTAAACAGTAGACTATGAAGTTATGGAGCTAATAATGATAAAGAAAAATAAGGTGAGGAATTTAGACTTGAAATGATATGAGGATTACAAGGGTTTATTAAATTTAATTTGGATTGAGATATTTAAAACTTTCCTCTAATATAACTGAGTACATACACATTGCAAGAGGTCATCAGCTATCTTTGAGGCTATAGTGAAGTTACCAACTACAGCTTCATTGTCCTAAAATGCCTTATGAAATTAGATGTTTATTTCTATTTAGGTCTGCAAGACTAATTAAAATGTCATATCTGTGTACTCTAGACTAGTATCATGTTGATTCATTGTGGTGATATAGGTTATCTCTAAGGGAAAATGATTTATATTTATTAAATGCAATATATTTGAGAGACAGAATTTGTTCAAGGCAGATGAAACATCAGGAAGGAGAAATAATAATAGGGGCTCAATGAATGACTGAATGAATAACACTTTACATACAATTAATTTGAGTGACAGTAAAAGCTAAATTAAAGATAACAAAGTTTCTAGAAAATTTGAACAGAACAAAGATGTAGGATGGAGATGGAGATTTGTAGATTGGATAATCGGACTTTATTTTTCCCAGAGAGATCAATTACTTTTTAAAATCGGATATAAAACACAACATACAATCTGATTGAAGAAAGAAATGGGCTTTAAAAGTTTAACCCACAAAACCAATCATAAATTCACTATGGTATACAAGGGGTAAATAGAACGGTAAATAGTATTATTATGTTGATCAAGGAAGAGAGAGAAGAGAAAATTGGGAACACATGTCATAATAGATCATCTACATTCAATGAGACAGAAACAAAATTGGAGGACGGCCAAGAGAAGTTTTTGTAAGACTCCAAAGATGTACAAAATAGCTGAAGAATTCCAGGTTCCATTACCAGTGCAGACTGGAAATTCAGAATTATTCAGGAAACCTATCCCTGTATTGCCCCCTTCCCCTCCAGCATCAACAGAAAGCTCCTACTTAGAAAATCTTGACTTCTAAAACTGTGAGCCAAACATATTACAAAGACAAAGGAAATTTGGTGAGCAAAGGGTGCAGGAAGCTACCTAGACAAGTAGTGTTGAGCTGGGCCCCACAGGGGTGAGATTGGAAATGGTAGTTTATGTTGGCAAATTTATGTCTTAAGCTCTTTGTGTGTTGGATGTCAATATGATAGAGTAATGTAAAAGAAACCATATATCTTGGCAGGCCCCTAGTATTTTGTATTCCCCTTAAAACCAAAAGCTTCTGTAAACACACACACACACACACACACACACACACACACACACACACACACCTAAGCTATTTACATATCACTGTGAACTATTTTGGTTCCTCCTCTCTCCTCTCTCTTTCTATTGTGTTAAGTCCATAAAAGAACACTCAAGTATGTGATTCTTTGAAATTTGGATAGTGTGGTCAAACCACTGTTTTTAAATTCTCTGGAAACATGGGTCATACATACTATATTTAAATAAATTTCAGAGTCATTAGGTGGCTCGATTTTTCCACCAATATTTTCACCTTGTGTTGAGTGATTCACAGACATGCCCTTCTGAACCTTCTGTAAGCAAATGCATCATAATCCCCATACTCTGACCTATACACTATCTGTTATGATGTCAGAGGTCCATGATTTTTGTGTGTGTGTGTGTGAGAGAGAATTTTCCATGTGGGTTCAAAGAAAAGTAAAAGGAAAGGGAGCAGGGCAAGAAGTGAGTGGTCACTCAGTTGCTCAGCAAGGATGGTGTAAGTTGAGACATGGTTTTTAAATTATCACTGGGGTATAGGTCCAGCTTGACCAGCAATTTTGCCAGCCAGAAGTGAGGGTTGGAGTAGAGGCCTGGTGGGTAAGCCAAATCCTAAATATTCATAGTGGACAATATGTAGGATGTGCTCATCCCTGACGTTGAGCATGTCGGATTTCCTTTGGGAGTTAAAGATGTGGTTTTCTTCTATTTCAAAGCATTGGAAAAATATATTTTGTACTTGAGAAGAACCACCACATGAGAATTGAACTGCTCCTTTTGCCCCTTCCAGGATTCAGCTACTCAAAGACTGCAGCTATGTGTGTTCCTCACAAGGTCCCAAGGGACAAGGGTTTTATGAGTCAAACCTCAGGTCACTCCCTTGTCACCACAGAAGAAAGTGAGCACTCTGGCCTCCAACTCAGGAGTTTTTAAGGTTTTGTTTGCGGTTCAGCTGCTGAATCACCACCTTGGGCCTCATTAGTTTACCTTCCTGTGATCAAATCTATAATCTTTGGTAAAAAGAACTGCATGGAAACTAGTTCTTATCTCCTGGATAAAGGCAATAAGGCAGAATGTTTTTCAAATGCTCTGTCTACCCACTTCTATATATAAAATAAAGTACTGAACTTTTTTTTAAACTCGTATTTTTCTTAGGAAATACTGTAATAGAAGAATACTTTTAAAATAATTTGCATAGGTTAAGAAAAAAGCACATGTGTCTAATATGAGAAACACTTCTTTAGAAAAATATAAAGTCAGTCTCCTTTTACTTAAATTTCAATCATGGGAGCAAAGGTAAACACATTATTTCCAACAAGATTTTATGTAGTTCCAAACTCTAAGCCAGGGTTAAATGGGGTTAAGTGTGTAGGGAGCTACTTCCATTAGTTCTCTTTGCTGTCACTTGCTAGTCATATGGCACAGAACTGACTATTTGCAACCTTTGGGACATAAGTGGTTCATCTATAAATGGAGTTACACCCATTTTGTGATTTATTATTTTAAGTTATAAACATTATGTCATGCCATTTTACCTTCTATGACTGTCAGCATCACATAGTTACATCCAAATCTCCAAATTGCTTAAATTGTAACTTATTCATGTAATCATTGAGGTGGAAATAACCTATTCTATACAATGGTCTTATCTTCATCATCTCTGAATGTCAAATGATAGGAGCTTACCACCTCCCTAAGAAGTCTGGTTTATTTATCTGCCCTTCCAGCCAGTCATTTGTTCATTAAACATTTATTAGGTTCATACAACATGCCAAGGACTGTTCTTGGTGCTAAGGAGGTATCTGTGAGCAGTAGATGTAGACTGTTACCTACCTGATACTTATATTCTAGAAAAAGGCCCTAGTAAAACTCATAACATATGTCAAAAAAGATTAAGGAGAACAAATAAAACAGGAAAGGAAGACAAAAATTATTGGAGGTTTGGGAGGTAAATGGCCAGAAAGTGTCAAATTGAAATGATGCCTTTTTGTTATTAATGGAAGGGAGCCACCAAACTATTGGAGGAAGGTGAGAGGATGGTTGACGTGTTGAGGTTAATGTTGTTGATATAAAGAGAGAAAAAGAAGGGTATTGAGATAGACAACAGCAGTAGGCAGAGCCTTTAGGGCCCTATTTGCCACAATTTGTACACTGGCTTTCACTCTCACAGAGAGGTCATCTTTAGAGAGTTCTGAGTAAGGACTTTCATGACATAGTTTAAAAAGATTATCTCAGCTGCTATGTTGAGAACATTTTGAAGGAAACAGAGGTAGAGGCAGGTTAAATAGATCGTGGGCTATTAAAACAATACAGGTGAAAGGATATGGAAACTTTGACCAAGGAGACAGCAATGGAAGTGGTAAGATTAATCTCATCATAGATATACTTTAAATGATAAGCCAAGAGGACTGATAGATTTGAGAGTAAGAGAGCAAAAGAGCAAGATTATAAGGTTATACATGTTTTGGCCTTAGAAAAGAAAAAGATGGCATCTTCATGATTTACAGGGTAGAAAATTATGTTATGAGTGGGGTGGGTTTGGTGCAGGTATGGCAGGGAAATATTAGGAGTACTGTAATGGACTTTTAGTTTTAAATATCAAATGAGACATCTATGTGGAGACATTGGGTTTGTATCTGGTTATAAAAATCTGGGATTCAGGAGTTAAGTCACCAGGCTGCAGGTAAAATCTGGGAGTTATCACAGAGATGGCATTTTAAAAACCTGGAATAGGACAAGTCTAACCAGTGAGTGAGTACAGATAAAGAGAAACCAACCCAAATTTGAGTCCTAGTCATTCCATATTTAGAAATAGAAGTGATAAGAAATATTCTTCTAAGGAGAGTAAGGAGTGGTCAGAGAAGAAGGAAGAAAAGTAGGTGAATGAAATGTATAGGTTGACAAAAGAAGTATTTCAGAGAGGGAGATCAGCACTATCAAGCATTGCTGATAAATCAGGTAAGATGAGGACTGAGGATTGACCATTGGAGTGAGCAACATAGCAATCATTGATCATGTTGATAAGATTTAGCAGGGGGTTTTGGCGAATTAATATGGGTAAAAGTTTGACGGAAGTGGATTCAAGAGAGAGTGGGAAAAGAGAAACTGAAAAAATTTTCAACTATTTCCATAAAGAGAATGAGACAAATGTAGTAATTGATGGAAGGAAAAATAAGGGAAAACATTTTTTTGGTTAGTGAGGGAAATAATAACAATTTTGCTTGCTCGGAAAGATCCTGGAAAGACGGAAAATTAATGATGCATGAAAAAAGAGAGGAGAATTGCCTGAAAAATGACTAGATGAGAGAGAAGATGAAGTCTAATGAGAAAGTAGAATCTTGGTCTTGGCTAAAAATATCTGAAAACAACTAGTCTAGAGTCTATGTCAGAAAACAGATTTTTAGTATAGATGGGGGTAGGTCAGTAGATGTGAAGGTGGGAGCTTGTTAAAATTACCTCTTGATTGGTTCCAATTTCTAGGTGAAATATCAAGCAAGGCTTCCAGGTGAGAGTGAGGATGGGGGAAGAGGTTCTGGATATTTCAGAAGAGGAAATAAAATTAGATATGAAGAATTTTTTTGTGTTGACTCAAAATCTGTCACTCAAAGTGCTGCTCAGTGGTTTTCACAGTTATCTAAATAGACACTTTCCAAATATCTGGAGAGGGCTATTATGATCCTCATGAACCATCTGTTCTCTATGGTTAAAAACTTTTCCAGCAACTGTCCTCTGTAACAAAATTTTTGAACTTTTAATGAACTTATTTAGTCGCTCTTCTTTGGGACTCTAGATGGTCAATATTTCTCTTATAATAAGATGTTCAGAATTAAAGTCAATGCTCTTAGTGTGGTCTGACAACAAAAATGACTGGACACCCTATTATACCAAGTAGATGACATTAACTTTGAAAATGTGACTTTGACTTTAGGCTTCTCATTCAACAAATTCATACCTAAATCCAAAGAACCATCCCAACATCATATCACTGATTCATATTAAATTCAGTCTCACACAAACTCTTTCAAAATCCTTCTTTGTTGGTTGTATTCTAGCTTGTCAAGGTCACTTTAAATGTTGTTTAAGTCCTAGGGGCAAAACAAACAAACTAACAAACAAACAAACAAAAAACAGGCACTGGGTATCTAGCAAGTGTCAAACACTGGGGTTAGGTCTTAAATACACTAACTGAATTATCTACACAATGCCTGAGAGAGAGAGTTGGTGCCCATTTTGTAGATGTAGAAACTGAAGTACTGAGAGATGAAGTTATTTGTCAAGTGGCACCGAGTTAAGGTACAGAATTGGATTCAAAGTAAGGAATTTAAAGCACCAGTGCCTCAGCTTTATGCTTTCCAGGCAAGAAACAATGTTTTTAAAAATCTAAAGAATAGGCTCAAAGATGAATTCAAGTTTCCGATTCTGAGAGCTCCTTCTGAAAATTTAGTTCCTTTCTAAGGTCTCCTAGCTTCCCACTGTCTCAAAGATGGCTAGACCTATAACTTTTATACATCACCTCTCATGTCTAATCCCTAAATGCTCATGTTCTAACACTTATTTCTAAAACATCAGTTACTTCCAGGTTTTATGCTATGTTCAGATTTAAACAGCGTTTAACATAAATGGACAGGCATAAGAGAGGGTTGGGACACCTGCTGAAAACTTAAAAAGCTATCCCATCTGTGTCAGTTTTACTCACAATCACATTTTATTATCTTTTTACTTTTATATTTGATGATATTCTTTTTTTATTATAATGACCATTCATATTTAATTACAATGGAAATCTCTCTCCCTTCCTTGTCCTCTTCATACACATGCATTTTTAATATAGTTTCTAGAATAAACATGTTTCAAAGGCAATTCATGGTTCCAAAGACTATGACACCTTTAACAAGCTTTCCCAACTTTTAAGCCTCATCTGGAATTCTCAACTGTCCAGTGATTTAACTTGTCAGATTGCTGGAATCAAGTCACTCATACATGTTACCCCTTAACCTCCAACTGGCAGCTATAGTTGCTTTCTTTGCAAAGAATGACGCTTCTGCTTGACACTCCATACTGTCTGCTCACCGTTTGTGCACAGCTGTGGCAGCTGAAAGCATCTGGCATGCAACATATGGAATTTAATTTCCTGATATTTACATAGATTGAAACTGTTTTTGCTCCAGACTTCAGATGATCTTTTGCACCAGACCTAAGGCAAAAGTTTTCAGACAATTTCATGCCCATCTCTGATACTCCCCTGCTTCAATGCATTCAATGATCAAAATGAGAATTAGAAAGTAAAGTCTGCCAGTGCTTCAGCATGTTGAAAGATTAAAAATCCTTCACTTATTGACTTTGTTGTGTTGGTGGTGTATATAGTTTTGTTTTCAACCAGGAAACTCAGAATTTTAAAATGTGTTCTTTTGGGATTTTTTTTTTAAATAAAAATTTTAAATTTTAGAAGTTTAGATTTACAGAAAAATTGTGAAGATAGTAGTGTTGCCATGCACACCACATCCAGTTTTCCCTGTTATTAATACCTTATATTGATATAGTACATTGGTTATAAGTGATGAACCAATATTGATACTATTATTAACTAAAGTCCATACTTTATTCCAATTCCCTTAATTTTTACCTAATGTGCCTTTTCTGTTAAAGAATTCTACCCAGGATACTGTAATACATTTTGTCATCCTGTCTCCTTTTGTCTCTTCCTGGCTGGAATAATTTCTCAGACTCTCCTTGTTTTAGATGACCTTAAGAGTTTTGAGAAGTACACGTTTGGCATTTTGTGGAATGTCCTTCAAATGGGCTTTGTCTGAGGTTTTTTTTCTTGTGATTAGACTGGGGTCATGTATTTTGGGGAGGAAAATCACAAAGGTAAAATACCATTTTAATACCTTTATATTAAGGGTGTATATTGTCAGCATGACTTATCACTATTGATATTAACCTTGATCACCTGGCTAAGATTCCCTTTGTCAGGTTTCTCATTGTTTACCCTTTTTTCCATACTGTGCTCACTGGAAAGAAGTCACTCTGTATAGTCTTCCTCCTTGAGAACGAAGTAATCTATATAAATTACTTGAAATTCCTTTGCATGGGAGATTTTCTCTTCTCCTTAATTTATTTATTTAGTCAATCATTTATTTATATCAGCATGAACCCATGGACATTTACTTTATGCTTAAGGTTATAATCCAGTGCCACTCTATTTATTTCGTTGTGTGAATTTTTCCAGCTTTGGCCATCAGGAGCTCTTTCAGTTGGCTTCTGTGTCTTTTTGGTATATTTGCATAATTGTGAGATTTACTTGTTTGCTGTTTTTGGGGTGCTTCCTTTATTTCTAGCACTGTAAAATGTTCTAAGCTCATCTTGTATATTTTCTGACCCTATTCTAGAATCAGTCATTTTTTCCCCCTTGGGATTTTCATATGATGTGAATAATTCTAAGAAGAAAGTTCTCACTGGGTGAGTACATTTTTTCCCCCCTGTAATCATGTATGGTAAAATTTGGGCCCAGGAAAGCTAGTTAGCAAGAGACAGAACACATTATTATGCTTTCAATTGCTGAATATTGAAAACCTCATGCATTCATTCATCAAATATTTGTTGAACGCTACTGTGTTCTATGCAAAGAAACAATTAGATATTGAGGGTACAGTGGTTTATGAGTCTTGGTTCCTATCTCACAGAGCTCACAGTCTAATAAAGGAGACAACTCAATGGGCGGGCCACACTGATACACTGAATAAGTCCTGTGGTGGATGTATGTAATCCCAGGATTAGAGAGGAGTATAGGAGAGAGTCATCTAATCCAGGCTGAGGAGATTTTCTTCAAGACAAATTTGATGAATGAATTGAGAATTTCACATTTAATGTAATTCCTTTAAGCCTCTGATCCAATAAAGTTTGAGGTTTCTCTAAAGTATATGTCCTCATGGATTTCTCTCTGTAATCTGAATGGTTGCTTTGTTTCCAGAGCTACAATCAGAAGAATCTACACATTACCGCCATCTCATCATAAATAAAGAGACAGAGCTCTTTAATCTTTTTCTCAGGAAGGGACTATATTAATGGCTGGTCTGGTGACTGGCTCCTGAAGTCTCTGAATCTTAGAGATGCAGAATTTCTCAAACCTTCAAGTGGCTTCTGCATATGAGTGGTGGTTAAAGTTAGGGACTGCAAATATGTTTCCCTATCTTTGAATATCTAAAAGCAATGTTATTTTGATATATGTTTAGGTAGCATGCATTTTCCAAAGATGGTTGCAACATTCTCTCTCATTCACAAAGTCCTCTCACAATGTAACATTGACATTGCTCTGACTGAGTGGTGGAAGGGTCTATATTGTTCTTCCCTTGAATTTGAATAGACTCATCCCTGTGAAAGAAGTGACATATGTAAAGTAATGTCCATGGCTAGGTCATAAAAGGCTTACTCCCTAGCTTCTACTTAGCTCTCCTCTGAGACTTTTACTCTTGGCATCCAGCTGCCATGTTGTGAGGAAGTCTATGTGAAGAGAGCACATGGAAAGTCCATGTTTAGGGCTTGTGCCTGATAGCCCATTTGAGATCTAGGCTGATACCAGCCTCAAATGCAAGAAATATTAATGAATATGTCTCCAGATTTTCTCAGCTTCTAGCTATCAAAAGATCTCTGGCTTATGAGTCTGCTCGGCTTATGCTCCAGACATCACAGAACAGAAAGAGATCATCCTCCCTTTGCCCTGCCTCACAGAATTCATGAGTAGAATAAAATTTTTGTTACATGCTATCATTTTTGTACGGGGTCATGTGGGGGAGGAGGTTGTTGTTATGCAGTAATAGTAACTGAAATAAAAATAGTCATCTTTTCAGCACTCCATGCAAGTGACCCTTGATAGGAGAGCTGATCTTGACACGTAGAAAAGCCTAACACTCTTTTTAGAAGCCCTTCTCCTACTTGGTTCTTTTCAGTTTGTCAATTTATTGTTACTTGTTCAATGTTCATTCCCTCTCCCCAGTCATATACAATAGCAGGAGATTGTGTTTCCTCATCCATTTCTATATAGTCTAACATAGTGCTGGCAACTTAGCAGGCACTCATTAAATGTTGGATCAATGAATGGTTGCAAAGAGACATGGTTGGATGAATATGATTGTCTTTCCAGTGTTCCTGGAGATACAGTAAAAAAAAACCTGTTTATAACTGAGTAAAGTAGAATATATAAGTTTTTTTAGCTATATTATATTGTGAATAAATAATATTCTGACATTCTTTTTTTATCTAAGAATTTCAGGTTGCTTTGTCTGTCAATTACTATACAACAACTTATCTTCCAAACTTACTGGTTTAAAAATATTTTATTTAATTATGACTCTAGACTTGGTTTCACTGAACGATTATTTGCCTCACTTGGTATTGGTTGGGGTTGGTCCAAAATGGCCTCACTCCTGCAGTTGGCAGTTGGTGTTGACTGTTGGCTGGAAGCTTATCTGGGGCTCTTAGCCAAGGGTCATGGCTATACTCCATGTGAGTTTCCATATGTGGCCAGTTAGTCTTTTTCATAGCAATTAAACAGCATCAATTCTGCCACATTTTATTTGTTAAATAAAATCAAAGAGCCAGTTCAGATTTTAATGGAGGGAAATGAGTGCTGCCTTTTAATGAAAAAATGGCAAGGTTACATTCCAAGACAGAATTTGAGGTTGGAGATATTGTTGAAGCCAGAGATAATTTGATTGATTGATTACATATTAATTTACTTGCTTGTGACCTATTTGGATTATTGTTTTAATTCCTGGAAATTTTTATTTCCCAGTTATGCACACAAACATCACACATCACACTAAGTACTTCCTTGTACAGCATTAAATTTCAAGTCAGAAGAGAGCAGTTTGAATTCTAGATTGATCATGTAACCTAGGTAACCATTTTGTCTAGTGGTTTGTTACTTAATTTCCTGAAGAAAGTGATCTAATTTATAAAATAATAATTATCAATATCTTATCAGATATCCCAATTGTCTTAAAAATAAAATAAGCCAATTATCACAAAAAAAGCTTTGATCTCTCTGATGCACTGTACCATAATAACAGTTCCTGTATGTTCTAGGCATTTTATATGCTCTGCACTATGACATATGTAATGCATATATTAACTCCTTTAGTCTTCACAACCTGAAATTTCAGAATTAGTAGTTCCACTTTACAGAGGCAGAGTTAAGTAACCAATCTAAGGTAAAACAGCTAGTAATTGGTGATCTTAGGCTTTCAAAGTCAACAGTGACTCCAAAGATCATGATCCAAAGGAAGAATAACCCCTTTCCTTTCAGCAACTCATAATTTTAGATAATATGAATATATGCAAATAATGTACTTGATAATATATATATATCTTACAATTTAAGAGTAAAAAGATAACACAATTGAAAATGGGGCAAGAGCTAGCTAATAGATATTTCTCCAAAGATCTATAAATAGCAGGTAAATAAATAAAAAGATTCTCAACATCATTAACTATTAGAAAAATGCAAATAAAAACCACAATTAGTTAACACTTCCCTCCCACTAAAGTGGTTAAAATAAAAGTGATAGACAATAACAAGTCTGACAAGAAATTGAAGCCTGTACACATTGCTGGTATGAATACAAAATGGAGCTCCTGTTTGAAAAACAGTGTGGCATGATCCTTAGGAAGTTAAACAGAGTTACCATATGACCTAGCAATTCTCTTTCTGGGCATTTATGCAAGAAAAAATAAGAATATGTGACTACAAAAAAAAAAACTTGTACACAAACATTCATTGAAGTATTATTCATAGAAGTATTATTATTATTCATAGAAGTATTAGCCCCAAACTGGAACAACTCAATGTTCATTATCTGGTGAATTGATAAAAGGTGGTATATCTACATAATGCAACACTATTCAGCCATAAAGAATGAACTAAGTACTGATACATGCTGCAATATGAATGAACCTTGAAAACGTTATATAAATGAAAAAAGCCAGTTACAAAAAACACATACTGTGTGATTCTATTTTAATGAGACCTCTAGAACAGGCAAATCTGTAGAGACAGATCTAAAATAGTGGTTGGGGGAAAATAGGCAGTAACTGCTAATAGGCATAGGGTTTCGTTTTAGGATGATGAAACTGTTCTAAAATTGCTGGTGATGATGGTTCAAAAACTGTGAATATACTAAAAACTATTGAATTTTATGCTTTAAATGGATGAATTGTACTGTATACGAATTATATATAAATAGCCTGTTAAAAATACCAGTAGACATGTTTAACTACGTGTCAGGTACTCTTCTAAGCTCTTAATAGATGGTAAATTATTTAATCTTCACTATAACCCTGTGAGATAGCAATATTATTATTTTCTTTTTAAAGATATAGAGAAAGAAGGAGAGATTAGGTAATTTGTCCAATGGAAGCATTGGGGCTGAGATTCCAGTCTTGATAGACTGATGCAGAATGTTCAAGCTTAATTACTATGCTATATGACCTCTTATCAGCTATAAAATATGTGTAACTTCTCTGTTTCTCCCTTCCTCCCTTAATTCTGCTTTAGTTGTACACTTCCTCTTGCCAAATGATTCGTGACTGGAATCTTTATGTAGAAGTCCATGTCATTCTAACAAATCTGTCATGAGTACCCATGTGTGTTGCCCCCTCTCCTAAAAAATGTTTGGGTAACTATAAACTAATATCCTCTTTGGGGAAGGTTAGACTATTCTTTCTAAATTTATTTTCAGAAATCCAGACAATATTGTAGGATGGGAGGGAGCAAAGGCAGAGGTAATATAATTGTGTGTTTAAAAGGAAAAGTATTCATGTCATATGATCTGGAATCTGAAACATGGCTTCATCTTTGCTCACTGCATAACCTTGAGCCAGTTACTTTATTTCTCTGAGCCTCAGTTCCTTTACCTTTTAATTGGGGATGAAGGCAGTATCTACTGGTATTTCTGTGATGGCACTGCTGTGGGAATTAATAGTGTAAAGTGCTTGGAGTGCTGCCCACGCTTAGTAAACAGGAGCCATCCTCCTCATTCACGCTTGAGTCCACCAGCATCCCAGCTTTCCTAGCACTGTTAGCAGAGCAGACTGGCAGACAAAAGTCCTCCCCAAGCCAAGAAAGCTCTCTTTTCATCAAGCCTGGGAAGTTCTGTCCTCTCCAAATGGCCAACTTAAACCAGATTGAAAACCTGGGGCAAAAACATGCTATGACTGGGGAGAGAGTGCATGACGGGAGTTGGCTAGGTCTCTCAGCTTCTCTAGAGAAATCAAAGCGGTTAAGATGTTTAAATCCTCAGCCAGAATCCCTGATTTAATTTGCTTTTATAGTTCCAGGGATTGCCTTGTTGTGGTTTCCCTATATCACATACAGAGCTGGCCTCTCCCCCCTGTGGAGAGGGAAGCCAGTCAGTGTAAACGTGCTGGCAAAGCATTCAGTCTCAAAGGCTCTTTTTCACATGCTGCTGCTTCTGCATGGAGGCCCAGATATAAGGACCAGGGACAGGACCTGGGCTGAGTAGGGGAAGCCTTCTGAAGTCCCAGAAGTATTCTCAGCTTTGGTTTACATCATGACTCCATAGCCTTGCTACACAACGTCAGCCAAGTCTCCTGCCTGGGCCTCCATTTATCCACATGTAATATGGAAATAATCCATACTTTTTAGGGTTGATGTAAGGATGTAGAAGCTGATGAATGGTACTTAATGAATGTTCATTAGAAGTCCACCAGAAAATAGAAGTAGATAAATAGCATGCACACGGTGTTGGATGAGTTTTGCCAATGTCACTTGTACCACTCTGGGCAAAAAAGAATTGAGTGAGCAGAAGGAAGATATTTTTTTTTCCTGGTCTGAACAGACATCTCATAAACGTTCACGAGATGTCCTATTCATTCTACACTTAGCTCTAGAATCCCAGAGTATCAGCAAAGGAAGGAAGTGTAAAGATGGTATAGCGCTACCCACTCACTTAGCAATGAGGGAGACTGAGGCTCAAAGAGGAAACTTGATCTGCTGAAGGACACACAGCAAGTAAGTTTCAGAGCCTGGACTCAAAATTTGTGTGTGTGTCTTTTTTCATGGTATAAAATTGTTTCTGGAAAGTCATCTGGGACAAATCCAATGACAGGCATGACTGCAGTGGCTATTAAGACAAGAAGTGTCTGGACAAAAAGGACTCCTTTATTTGGCTCGAGGAAGTGTGAAGGTGGGGCAGAGACAGCCTGCAAAGGCCTCCTGGGCCTCACAGAGGGTTTAAGCTTTACCCTGAAGACAGTGGGAACCCATGTTTATTAAAATATAAGTGGTTTGTGGTCATAATTCTAGTTCATATCACTTTTGTGAACCACTTTCTGGCATGTAATATCTGACACATAGTAGGGATTGAGAAGTCATTGCTTGGTGATCCTGATTTTTCAAAGCTGAGTGTCAGCCTTCCTGGGGAAACTTCTAAAAGCCTCTGGAGTTTTCTCAAGTAGAAGAAATATTGAAATCTATCAGTAATCATTCACTTATCTAAGAATTCTTGAACATGGGAAAGTAAATGCAGGAAAATCCTTCAGCTGGCTTCCTTCGGAAATGACTTGACCTTGTTCACACACCGAGCAGGTAATAAGTAACCTTTCCGGATACCTAGTGTTTAGTACATGACCCTGCATAATGCTGGTTCCAGTGAGTGAAGTAAGTAGATGCTACATAAACAAAACTTAATAGCCAAAGAGATTCTCCACCTGATATATGCTGCAGCCTCGACTTTTACTCTGAATATACCTGTGTTCCACTGTTTTTCACCAACAGTTCAAGGACATCCAGTGGCAGGCTGATCTTTGGTCATCTTCACTATCTTTCTAACTTTATAATGGAATTTTTTAAAAAGAATTAGGTTTATAAAGGCTGGGGTTTGAAAGAAATAATTAGACCTTGGAAGTCTAAATTTGCAATGAGAATACCAAAATGTGGATATACCACTTCTCCAAAAGGGGAATCTCTTATTGAAAAGATTAACAAATTTGAACTGAAAGTACTAGCTAAAAATAGAAAAAGACCTTGAGCTGGCTTCATAAATGATGGTTTCATGATGGAAGGAGAAAGTGTTCAACATTCATTAAACTTTTTCCATGTACCAGGCACTAAGGGAGGTGTCTTGTCTCTTGTAATCCTATTTGGCTATTATAACATCTTTACAGCATGATATTTATTATCACCATAATTTTGGTCCAAGGACTCCAGCTTCATAGAGACAAGGATTCATGAAGATAAGACCTGTGTCTGTTTTCCTCACCACTATATGCCTGGCATTTAGTAAGTATGGTAAATGTCTTTCCCATGGTCATAAAAGTGGAAAGTTATAATATAGGAAATTGAATGGTAGTCTATAAGTGTGTGTGTGATGCTGTGTATATGTGTAGAAAGCCCTAGCTTGGATGACATCATCCCTTTGTTAGTAAATTTTTAATAACTTTTCATTCTACAGGCCTTATTCTATTTGGTCTTTGTCAATATCTTTACCTCTGTCCCTGTCCCCTCTCCTTTTCATTTCCCAGCTTCCCATTTTACTGTTTTGGTTTCTATACCTTCAATATGCTGAGCTTACTCTTGTTTTGCTGTTGTTCCCCATGCCTAAAATAATCTTCCACTATCTTAGTACAACCACCTTTTCTAATTTTTTCTGGTTTCAGCTTAAATCACATTTCTTCAGAGAGCCTACTCTGACAACCCAGTGTGTACTTCCTACCCAGCCACTCGCTGGCACATCACTCAATTTTGCACCATATTTGTTCCTATCTGAAAACAACTCCTTTGCTTATGTTTTTGTCCATTGTTTGTCAGGCCCCTATCAGAACACTAGTTCTATGAGGGTGAAAAGTTGCTTCTTTATTATTCACTATTGTATTTACAGCATCCAGAACAATTACTGGCATGTAGTAGACGTTCAATAAATATCTGTTTAATAAAAAAATTAGAGAAAAAATAAACAACTGACTGTCACCTTCCAAATGAAGTCCCAAAACACCAAACCTCAACTATTTTTTACTTCTTTCTGCATTAGGTCCTTCTATAGTCTTCTGTCTGGTCCTCTTCCCCATCTCAGCCTTTTCTGTAGGGGCAGCAATTTGTTCAGTAAACATTTCCCTTCCTCTTCCCTTTGTCTATGTCTAGGGTGCTGGTATTACCATGCTTCCCTTATCTCATTTCCCAGCCATACTTGACTCTTTACAGTTTCTCAAATACACAATACATTTCTGGATATAAATAGATACTTTAAACCTTTGTTCTTGCTGTTTCAAACTCTCCCTGAACCATCCTGTCCTCTCAATAGTTACTCCATCTTTTCCACTGTATAAGTCCCACAGAATCTGCTTTTGCTCAGCACAGATATCCCATAGGAAGCCTTTTCTAGGAAGCCTTTTCTCATCTTCCAAAATGGTAGAGTCTCCCAGTGTTTCTTCAGCACCTGTTCTGTATTCATATTGTAGCATTTATCCCACAACAAAATTATACTGTCCTGTCGTGTTCCTCTTGGAAACTGTTAACCAAAAAAAGAAAAAAAGTAAATTTTAACTCTATCTGAATCTCAGCTGGAGTATAAAGGTCAGTATTAGATGGCTATTCATTGACCAGGTATGAATGAAGGAGTGGATGAACATGAAAAAATGAATTAATTGATTCTTAAGGAAACATGCCTGTGAGTGTCTAAGCCAGGATTCATTGTGTCAGGGCAACAACTATCCTGGTGTACCTGGAATGGAAGGTTTCTGGAATGAGAAACTTTCATGCTATAGCTAGGAAAGTACCACATAAATGTGAATAAGTCAGTCATTCTATACATGCCCAACTTCTTGAGAATGACAGTGACAACATGGAGAGATCCATGCAATGAACTTTTTAGGTTAGGTCAGGACTCAGGTAAAGGCTAGTAGGCAGGAGCACAGAACTGCATAACACACACGGGACCAAAACTGAAGTTTAGATGCAGAAACAGGGACTCAGGTCACAGAGATGTTTCCTCCGACAAGTCCTGATATAGAATTGTTGAACTTCTGGAGTGATGTGAAATACAGAAGGGCAAAGTGAAGACGAATGGGCCTGGGCATCACTCGCCTGCCTCTCCCTATCTCTGTGACAATGGGCAATGCATATGAAGCACATTATCTGTGAAGTATAATTTCCATTGCCCAATGCAGGGCCATTACAGGATGTAGTTCTGTGGTGACACATAGAAACTACTCAATAAAGCACAATCCTCTTCACCAGGCTATGAACCAGATTGTCTCCAGACTCTGCAGTAGGTTGTTAAACATGTAGGGTTAAGTAACTATTACATTTTTCCAACTATGAAATTAGCACAGCTTCTGGTCTGATGAGCCATTGGTTTAATATATAACAAATATTCATGGGTAATACATGTGTCCAAACTCTAGTTTTGTGACTTGTAGTGGTTCCCTTCTCACGGTAGTATGCCTGATGTGGTGAAGTTACAGAAATATCCCTCACTTCTCAACAATCAAACAAAAAAATACCAGTATCCACAAAAAAAACATGTTATACCCTTTTGACTGTGCAATTCTTTTTCTAGGAATTTGTCCAAAGGAAATAACTAGAGAATGCATGTACAATGATGTTCATCTCAGCATTGTTTATTACAGTGAAAAATTAGAAACATCTGAAATGGGTAACAATAGATATTTGGCTAAGTTAATTACATTTCAGACATTCAATTGAATACCATGCAGACATCAAAAAATTGTGATCCCTAAAAGCATTTAATGAGTTGGAAACATGTTCAAGGCATATTGTTAAATGAGGAAAGCAGATAACAATATGTTCAATATGTTTCTAATTTTGTAAAATAAAAATTATGAAGGAAACAATAATAATATTAAATAATACCAGTAGTATCATCAATGGTTGAGAACATAGGCTATGGAGTTAGAATTCCTAGATTTGAATCTTAGCCCTAATATTTTCTTGCTGGGTGATTTTGAAAATTACTTTACCTCTCTATGTCTCATGAGTAAAACAGAGACAACATCAATACCTACCTCACAGGGTTTTTCTGAAGATTAAATAATTTTTTTTATATGAGGCTTTATAACAGTACTAGATTTGACACAGAGTAAATATTATAGAACTGTTGGCTACTTGTTTTATTTTTTTTAAGTGATGCCATTCATAAGTCAAATTTTTAAAAAATATTAAACAAAAATACAAGTTATATCCATGCAAATTCATTCAGCTAATAATTACTTGAACTTGGATTTGAAATTAAGGCTGTCTGGTTCCAGAATTTGAGCACCTACCCATAATATAATTTAGAAAAAGAAGTGTTGGCCATGATTGGCTCATATTTGCAGGATTTCTTCTTTGTAACTTTTGAATTTTCCAATATTTTAGCAATGAATTTATATCACCCTTTCAACTTGAAAAATATTATTTATATACTACATTTTAAGTTATTTAAAGTGAAACAAACTCTTTCCTATTTGATTACTGTTTATAACAGCTAGTTAGCCAATAACTTTATTTCTATACCATGACTATATGAAAAGTGAATTTCATAGGATATGTCTCAAATATTACAGGGTGTCACAAAAGACAGGTTACAGACACCCGATAGGGTTGGCTCAGAATTCCAGAATTAGCATGAATTCTCAAATCAGACAGAACCAAGTTTAACTCTCAAAGCTACCAGCTACAAGTCCTTGGATACATTTCTTAACTGCTCAGAGTCTCAGTTTTCTCCTCTGTGAAATAGCATAATTAACGAATGTCACCTCAATAAATTTAATTAAAAAATAAATTTTAAAAAATCCTCATGGAGTCTCAGGGTGTGAGAGCTTTAGGTAAAGAGGTCATCACTCTTCCAGGTACACAGGAGGTGCCTCACTATTGGTCATCATAAGATTATTGACTTTTCTCTCAGAGTTACTGAATAATCCTACACTGACGTAAAATTGGGTGAGTCTTAAATATAAGGCAAATTACTAAATATTAACCTTAAATAGTAGCAATAAATGCAAAGCCCCTGACTTCTAGTTGGGTGGACTGACATCAGAAAGATCTTTGTGACCTATTTTCAGGTTGGAGAAAAATTTTACCATTGTTGTTAAATATGTGTCCCGCCCCCTCCCCTCGTTAAAGGATAAATAAAACACCAAATGAAACAGCTTTTTATAAGATGTTAAAAATACATGAAGAATTAAATCCTGCCTGCCTGTTGCTGGTTTGGAAATGGGCTTGAATGCATTCCTTACATCCAGATTGGATTCTCTAAACTTTATTCTTCAATATTGCCAGCATTTTTTATTTTATTTTATTACTACTAGAACTTGCTCTGAGTCCAGAGCAATAGAAATTATCTCTGGCAATTCTGCAGTTCACCAGTTCTTAAATCTCAACAAGCATTCTGAATTTCAGACGGAATTGATTGGAAAATTGGCCTTATTATTCACAAGGGTTCAGATTTGAGATCAGTTAACACCAGACTTCTGGAAACATTGGCTTCCCCCTTGGGCCAATGAGTGGTGAGGTTTTCTCCTTGAAAACAGAGCTGAAAGTCACTCCTTTCTTTCTAACTCCTAGTTATTACAGACTTTGCATCCTGAGAACTACTCTGAGAGGGGGAGCAGATGCTGTCTTATACAGACTTCACACAGAATGAGAAACTTGTTCATATAGAAGGTGATCTCAAGAACCACATTCTTAATTTATAGATGGTAAAGTTGAGCCCTATAGAGAAGGCAGAATTTGCTGAAGTTAAATCAGGAGTTACAGAAGACTGCAATTCATATCTCCCGAATCATTACTTCTCTATATCTCATTTATGAAAGTCTTTGATGTTACTCTAAAAGCTGGGTCACCTATGGATTGACTAATCATACCATCTCTTAAATGTAGCCCAGATCTCAGCAGCATATACCCCATCTAATTAATCAATTGGAGAACAAGGTCCATTCACCATCTTTCAAATTATGGCTTCCTCATAAGCTCTTTCAGTCCCTCACTGAGAAATGTTGCCACGTAGAGCAAAGACAGATGCTTTTTAGAAGTTGCGAGTCTGCTTTGGAATGTGTGTTCCTTGTTCCAGTTGGACTGCCCTTTGAATGTGGACCTATTAAAAATCTGAACACTGCTTTGCTGGAAGTGGGAGAAATGTATGAGAAGACATATGCTGGCAGTGTTTCCTGTAATGAAGGCTCTGACCCAACCTATGTTTAGCCTTTTAAAACTGGCATCTATTTAAACATAATGGTTGAAAATCTGAGAGAGCCATCGATCTGGAATTATGGATTCAAGCTATAAGAATTAGGCAGTGGGATCTTCATACAAACTGGACTTCCGATACACTTTGAGAGGCCATTTAATTGCATCATCAATAAGATTTCAAAGAAAGCTTTGAAGGTCACCAATATCACTGTGGGATGTAGTAAAATATGATAGAAAGAAAACCTGAGAGCTCTGTGTCAAGAGTCCAATTGATTGCCACTGAGTTGTATCTGTGTCAAATTTAAGAACATGTGACATCTGTATGAGAAAACTGCAAAGGCAGTTATGCAAACCATCCAGCTGCTTCCCAGAACCCAGAAGTTCACTAAAGATCATCTGTAAAAAATACACAGAGGACAGCCAGTGAAGGGACTCAACAACAGTACTCACAAAAGCTTGCAGACAAACAGATTTCCATGTTGGCAAGCTGAGTCCCAAATGTTGCTTACAGCTGGGTAAATTTGACCTTCCAAAGTGTTTGCTCTTCTTTGTCACCCATTTTAAAAACAAAAACTCCAACTCCAGCTTGCAGGGAGAAAGTTTTAGCATGGCAGGTTTGGTTAAGTTATTTGGCTGTGGAGATAGATAGCTTCAGTTGGAACCCATTTCTGCTATTACTAACTACATGACCTTGGGCAAACTCAGGCTGCTTCATTTCTCTCAACCTTTGCTTCCTCATCTGTAAAACGGGGAAAATAATCATGTCTACCTCATATGGTGCAGTGAGAATTGAATGTATTAGTCTATCTAAAGTACTCAGCACAGTGCCTGGTACATAGAAAAAATTCAATAAATGTAAGTTTCTTATTGAAATAGTTTCTTGCTTCTTGCTAATAAAATATGCTGCAAATACAATGACACATTGAATATATCTGGGCATATGGCAGAGAAGACAGTGTTCAGGAGAAAAGTAAAGATCGCTTAGAATAATCATTGTAATTGCTACCTCTTCCTAAGAGCTTATTAAATACCTGGCACTGTGTCAGGTATTTTGTGAACGTTTTCTCGTTTAATGACCATGAAATATTATAAGGTAAGTACTATACCCCATTTTTCATATGAGCAACCAAAGCACATCAAATTAATTTCCCCAGAGTAAGACATCTAAAATGTAGACTCAGATGTGGGACCTTCAAACTCCACAACCTTTGCTTCTCCAAAGTCTACTGTGATCACTTTTAGGTCCCCCGAGACAACTTGGTGCAGTTTTGTATGACACCTAATGAGCCACTCTCAGATGCTGGGAGATGTCTCAGTCACACCACAACAACATAGTTCTGTATTATAGGATGGGGCTCTGCTATGTGCAGCATATGCATTTTCATGGGAATGAAAGGGATGGAGGTTTCTACATGTCCATCCATGTTCTCTTCAGGGTCCCCACTCAGCCTGTTCATGGAAGGTTGGGAGCAAATATGGAGCAAATACATGACAAAGCTAAGACAGATGGTCTCCTATCCCTTGAAGTTCTCTTTCCCCTGATAGTACAAATTGAAAGGACAAAAACTCAAAATTAGTTTAAGTGAGCATAGCAAACTTTTATAAAAAGTAGTTTACCATAGGTATTGTCTAGGGGTCAACACAGAAAAGTGAAACATACTGAGATTGTACACAAGAAAACCCTTGGAAAAATAGAAAAGCAACTATAAAATTGTATATTAAGACATAGTGGCTCCTATGATAGATGATTGGCTAAAGAAGCTATGGCACATATATACAATGGAATATTACTCAGCCAGAATAAGAGAAGAAATACTGCCATTTGCAAGAACGTGGATGGACTTCGAGATAATCATGCTAAGTGAAATAAGCCAAAATAAAAAGTCAAAAGTCACACGATATCACTTATATGTGGGATATAAACCTAAAAGCAACAAATGAACAGGACTAACAGAAACTTAGGGACATGGACAATGGACTGACTAGTGGTTACCAGAAAGCATGGAGTGTGAGAGGAGGAGAAAGGTAGACAGGGTAAAGGAAATAAAATTTAGAGGGTTAGAGGGAGGGTGAATCAAATATATATGTTAGCTGAAGAAAACTGGACTTTGGGTGTTAATCCCATAATAGAATATATAGATGTCAAACTATAATTTACACCTGAAAATTATATAATTGCATTAACCAATGTTATCCCAATAAACAATTTTAAAAAATACTGGGAAGGCATTCTAGTGTATAGCTGAGGCCACTGATACATTCAATAAACAGTCATACAAATTCAAACAAACAAACGAAAACATAGTGGTGAAGAGCCTGGGCTCTGGAAATAGGAAGACCTGAATGTGAATCCTGCCTCTAAGCTTACTCATTACATGGTCACCAACAAATCACTTTACTTTTACATCCATAAATGGGGCTACTATGTAACCCCTATTACACATAACTACGAGGAGAATGAAATGGGATAAAGCAAATAAACAACTTAGTATCTGCACACAGCTAGCATTTCATGATTGAATTAGACCATCTACCTGGGTCTAGTCCTAGCTCTACCACCTACTGGCTTTGTGTTCCTGAGCAAATTATTGACCCACTCTGTGTCTCACATGTGCCATATGTAAATTGGGATACTAATAGTACCTGTCTCCTAAGGTAGTGACAATGATTGAGTCAGTAATATTTATAAAGCTTTTAGAAAACTGTCTGGCACACAGTTAAGGATCAGCATTAGCTACTACAATTATCGTGATTATTTTTGATAGAGGTAAGCACAAGATGTGAAAAAACAAAGAGGTACTTCACTAAAGCTGTGGTGGGTGGGCAGGAAAAACTTTCTAGAAAACAGAGAGCAAGTGAGCATATTACAGGTAGAGAGGCAGAGGGCAGGGGACAACAAAGGCACGGGAAGGAAGGAATTCCTGAATTTCCTTTACATTCAGTTCCAGTGAAGACTATGCCTCTTACATCTCTTGCTTTTGCTCATTACAGTTCATGGGTCCTGCAATTGGTTTGAAGGCAAATTCCAAAACAGCAAGGGAGTGGAAGAGGGTAAGAGGAGAATGCAGTACCCCTTTTTGAAAACGAGCTGTAACCATTTAGCCGATTATTTAACATTGTGGAATGCAGTAAGGTCAGAGACTGGCTCACCTTTCAATGTAGCTACAGTTTCAAGGAGCAATCTCTGAAATTGCTTGAAGTTATTTACACCAGTAAATGCATATGCATCAGGGCCTGGTTAAAGATTTAGAGGATAAGCTGGTTAATAGAATTAATTTGATATATCCGGTATAATTCAGTGAAACATGTGAGTGCCCTTCAGAGCTCAAAACTGTTGGGAGAGAAACAAATCCTTGTACCAGCCATTAAAGAAGGATTAGCTGGCCTCTGGAAGGAGTAAGCCCATGACTTTCATTCTTCTCTAGCTGTATGAAAAATGGGTGTCTTAATAAATGGCTATTCTGTAAACAACTTATCAGAAATTTGGACTGTTCATTTTTTTTTTTGGCCACTCCAGATTTACTCCACAGTCATATATGACCACTTTGCCCCATTTCTGAAGCAATAGAGGGCCAGATCGCCATACACTCACCAAGGGTGTTATCCTGTGTGAGATGGGTGGGTAGAAAGACACCGCCCCCAGCCTTCCGTGAACAGGCTAAGTGGGGACCCTGAAAAGAACAGTGGCTAGCTGCCTTGAATTAAAATATGGGCTGGCCCAGTACCAAGGCTGCTGGTGGGAGTTGAGAGCAAGCCAGCAGAAAGAATCTAGTATTTACTGTAGTTCACCAAGACGTCAACGTCCCCATATTTTATAGGGACAAACGTCTAGTTTTTTGAAGGTGATTCAAAACAGGAGTAGATAATATTTTGCTAGGAGAAATAAAAGCTTCCTCCTTCATTCCTGTTTATTTTGTAATGCCAGATTAGGGAGAACTTCTGACACAGAAATAGGAAAAAAAAATTGGAGATGCTTTAAGATGATGAGAGAAGTTCTTTTTATGCCACTCTAAGTATATATAATTTTTTTTAAGGTGTCAAACTAAAACAGCAGTAAGCTTTTCCATTCCAGGATAAAGACCTTGGGAATAAATGTTGGTTATTCTTTTAGGGTATGTGTGTCTATGGCCGGCATGACCCTTAAAGCAGTCCACGTCACTGAGAAAGACATGGGAGAGGAATTTTTACAAAAGAAAGTGAAGGAAAAAGGAAAATATACATTTTCTATTTACATAAAAGTATTACATGACAAGTTTGTTTTGACTTTCAGAGATCATGCAATGTGTCTGGAAAAGTACCTGGTATATGAGAACCATGTAGAAAATAAATATAAAGAAGGAAATCTGCTCAAAGTCTATTTTGACCAAAATGGCATAGGTGTTACCTCTTACATTAATTCACTTTATTAAATAAATTACCTCTTTTTTAATTTTTCTTTCTCCTGGAAGTCAGTAACTGTTTTTCCTGTT
Organism: Cynopterus sphinx; assembly: GCA_030015415.1. Taxonomy (NCBI): domain Eukaryota; kingdom Metazoa; phylum Chordata; class Mammalia; order Chiroptera; family Pteropodidae; genus Cynopterus; species Cynopterus sphinx. Next base: position 116,357,477 of record CM057385.1, on the reverse strand, counting down.
TCTCTCTTCACTTATTGAGTCAGCATAAGTGCAAATCCTGGGACATTGAGAAAGAAAGCCATGGGCTGATAGACCAGTTCTGATTGATCTTGAGCAAGTCCCTTTACCTCTGTATGCTTCAGTGTATTGATGTAAAATGGAGATAATGATACTTATCTTATAGAATGGTGGTAAACAATTTGGTGAGAATATTTTGACAGCAACAAGCATGGAAATGCACACCTCGTATTTTCAATAACTGTCCACTCCTTTCCCTTATTTTTTTTGGCAAAGATTCTGTCTCATGCATAGAACGTGATTGGCAAGCATGAGCTTTGCATTGAGCAAAGGTCCTTGGTGCTGACTTGGTTGACAGAAGTTTCTATGTCAGTTGCAGCTGCTCTGGTTTGCAACTTAAATGGATTCTGAGAAAGCCAAGGGTTAGCTTGGCAATGGAGCATATCCACCATACTCTGGCCATAAGAAGCCTTTTTCCATGTCATGGCAGAGAAAATCCATGCTGAATCCAAGGAAGAAAGAAGAACAGAAAGACAAATGATAGGAGGAAACAGAGGGATTAAAAGAGAGTGAGGAAAAATAAATGTGTTTTGAAATACTCTTCTAATTCTTTGAGAAGAAGACAGCAGCATTGAGCTAATGACTCCAAAATAGATCTGAGCAAACATTTTGCCAACGATCTAGAAAAGAAAAATCTTTCCTGACACTTCTCTTTAAGTAACTGTGAAGCTTGGTACTCCGGGAAGGGAGGGTAGGGCTGAGGCCAGGCAAGGTCCTGCCCACACTGCAGAGGGTTCTCTGGAGTAACACCACCAAAGCTCGAACCTGGCTTTGAATGCTGTGGTTTGAATTTTGCTTGTGGCTTAATTTTCATATGTGAGGTCTTCTCAGACCCAATAAACCAGGCCTCGCCTAATCGAAATCAGACTGAAAGGCCACACACATTTGCAAGGATGCATGTCATCTTGCCCTTCTTTACAATTTTTAGACTCTCCGAAGAGGACAGAAAGAGAGAGGTAGCAATGGGAGTTAAAAATGCTTAGTCCTGCTCCTTTTCTTGTATCTAGACTCATTTCACAGGGTACTCCGGGCATGGTAGCTGATATTTACAGGAAAAATGTTTGGGCAAATAAATTTGGAAAGTGGGTTTGATAAAGTTAGAGATCTTTTCCCCACAGGGCACATCGGTATGTTAAATGTACATTCTATTGACTCTCTATCAGTCATCCTGTTAGTTGTTCTATCAGCATCAATTGATAATGTCGCCCACTCTCTCTTTGAAGTACTTTCTCCAGGTTGCCACCTACCATCCAGGTCATTAACCTCTCTTAGTTTCCTCCTTTTTCACTGGCCTCTCTTTTTCAGCACGCTTTACAGGCTTCCTGTTTCTCTTCCACACCTGGGGTGACCTCCTCTCCCAAGAAACACTCACTCAGTGAGTGGTTGCATTTTCATAGGCCAGTGACCCCCACGTTTTCTTTTCTCTTACTGTGATCTCATCAATTATCTACAGATTTATACCTTAATTACAAAAATGACATCTACACTTGGATATCTAGTAGATCTTACCCCTGCAGTATGTTCAAAACTGAACCTCTGATTTCCACACCCACTTCCCATGGTTTCTACATTTCTCCCACTTCCACTGTTTTCCTTATTGCTCAGGCTCAATACGTATGAGTCATTCTTGAGTCCTCTCATTCTCTAAATGTCTACCTCCAATTCAACCCCATGTCTTAACTTCATTACCTTCAAAATATGTCCAGAATCTGACTATGGTTACCATTGTCAAGCTGTTCCAGGCCATCACCAACTTTCTCTCAGGCTACTGTGATTGTGTCCTCACTTGTGTCCCTGGGACACTCTCAATCTCCATCATCAATTACCAGCACTCTGTGATTTAAAATATAAAAATCAGGTCATGCTACTCCTTTCTACCAAAACCTCTGAAAACATCTTATTTTACTAAAAATACACTATGAACTTTCTCCCACATCCTAAAAAGCCACATTTAATTTGATCCGTGCTTACCTCTGTGACCTCATCAGTTACTGCTACCCCCTGACTCACTTCCTTAGAGAAACACCAGTGTTATGTTACTCTGAATAGGCCAGTGTTAGCCTCAGGGCCTTTGCGTATGCTGCACCATTGGTCAGTGGTGCTCTGCCTCAGATCTTCAGCTTTTTGCCACCAGTTCACTGAATCAGTCAGTATCTTTCCCTCTCTGAACCTCCATTTCCACCTCTTTGAGATGATCTCAAAGGAAATGTGCTATACTGTTATTATAGAAGGGAAGGATTGCATGAACAAGGGTGAAGAGGGCCAGGATCTGTAGACTGCAAAGTGTCAGGACATGAATAGAATAGAATTGATTCATATTATCAGTTACCACATAAAATGTAAAGACACATTGCAAATTTAACACTATAATTCACCATGACCTTTGTCATTTCAGTATAGGATATCTTAGTCATTTCAAAGTGACAGCATAAACTATTTTAAATCTGGCTTTATTTTTGTGTTCAGTATGAAGATGCTCTTTTCTTTCATTAGCGATTACACTGCAATTGGACAAATGAATCATTTATTTACACGATAATATTTCAGAGCCTTTGCAAGATAGTTTATATGTTGATAGATTTTCTCTTCATAACGATCCTCTGAGGTGGGGATATTATTATCCCTCTTTTATAGACGAAGAAACTGAGACTTGGTGAGTAAGGCTGACTTCCTCATGCACGCAGAGCTAACAAGTAACATAGCTGGTTTTGAACCATTTACTTTTTTCTACCATTTACTTTTTCTGCTCATAAAACATTATGTTCAGCTTAGCTATAAACTTTTAAATATATTGGCAAAGAGGATTTCATCAATAGTAAGGACATTTGAGTTTGTGTGGTATGCTTGGAGGCAATGGGGCTTAATATAAAGAAGGAAAGTTTTAGTTTGCATTGTTTTGGGGTATCTAAGTTTCTGAGCACTTTAATAATAATAATAATATGTGTGTGTGTGTGTGTGTGTGTGTGTGTGTGACATAAGAAATGATTTATATGATTAAACCAGGAGAACAGAGCATTTCTCAAAGGTTTTCATTGATAGCTGTGCTACATTAAGATGGTTTGCCTCGTGAGACAGCAGTGCACAGTCAGAGAGACTGGACAACCTCTGGTAAGAGATGCTATACACTGGAAGGCCTTTCTGAATCATCAGATGGACTAGATATTTCTACATAAGCTATACTGAATGCTGTTCAAATTTGTCACCTTATTTTGGTTTCTTCCAAAGATAGAATCTGAGATAAGGTCAGAATATTAGTTTATTTGAGAGCTGATCCAGGAAGTAGAGGTGAGAGTGAAAAGAGAGAGACAGAATGCAAGAAAGCTAATCAATGGCAGGCTATTGAGCTCATGATGATTATGATCCTGCTGAGACCCTTCAAGAAATCATGGAACTGAGCCTCCCTCCACATCCTTCCAGAAAGCTTCCACCCACCTGGACAGAAGCTAAGTAGGCTTTTCTGGGTCCAGGAAAAGCCATTAGGACAAAATGTGGAGAAACTGGTGGTGTACCTTGAGATTAACTGAAATCAAAATACACAGAACTGCCCATTATAGAGAGGCTAAAGGCATTTAATGTGGGGTAAAAACAGTTGTTATACTAGTCTTTGGTTTGGTTTGGTTTATAGGATGAGGTCTGGAGCAATCAGCAGGAGCTCCACGACAAATGCTTCTTTCACTGGTCTTCCTGTGAGTATGGGATTAGCCATGGTTCCTATGTCATCCATCCCCCACAAGGATGTCCACTTTCTAATTCCTGGAACCCGTGTCTATGTTAGGTTATATGGCAAAGAGGAACTAATGTTATATGTAGAAGGAATTAAGGTTGCTAATCAGCTGGTCTTAAAATTACCCTGAACTATCTGGGTGGGTACAATTTAATTACAAGCATCCTTAACAACTAGAAGATAAAAAAAGGGGGTATGAGCCAAGAAACGTGGTAGCCTCTAGAAGCTATAAAAGACAAGGAAACAGATTCTTCCTTAGAAACTTATGAAGGAGTAGAATCCTGTCAACACCTTGATTTTAGCCCAGTGAGGCTCATTTCAAACTTCTGATTTCCATAAATGTATGTTTTTTAAACCAATAAGTTTGTAATTTGTTGTAGCAGCAAATGGAAACTAATAGAGTGCCCTATTCCACAACACTGTGGGGCAGTCTATGGAATCTAATCCAAAGAGAATCATCATATCAATCAGCTTTTGGCTAAAATAATGCTGCTGCATGTCAAGCAACCCCTCACCCCCACCCCTGCCAAGTCTCTGTGGCTTAAAACAATAAAAAAATATTTTAAGCTCACAAGTTGCTAATGAAGTCAGCTGCAATGTGTGTGTGTAGATAGATTGATGATAGATAGATAGATAGATAGATAGATAGATAGATAGATAGATAGATAGATATGGTTATATAAATATATAGATATATAGATATCTCCATATATTATCATATGGTTGGGCTTAACTAGACAACATTGGGTTGTAGGTTTAAAGATAGGCTCAGGTCACCTCCAAAATTTTCTTTCCAGAACCCATGCTAAAGAAGCAATGACTCCCTGGGGTATGATGTTCTCCTGGCAGAGGGAAGAAGCTCCAAAAGGCTAGCATATATTTGCTATGCTTTGTAAGGTCTCAGGATGAAGCCAACACACTTCTTCCCAAGTTCCATTGCCCCAAGTAAGTCATAAAACTGCCCAAGTTATTGGGACCAGGAAGGATACTTTGCCAGAGAAGCATAGAAAAGGCAGGGAGGGAAGGAGGAATTATAGACAAATAAGGCAATCTACCCTGGTCACTGAGAGGTTTCTGTGTTTGTGAAGCTGTGGACTCACCAGTCTCCTACACAGACAAGTTCCATCATGGCCTGGCCAAAATGGTTCAGTTTCCTAATGAATGGTCCAAATATACAGATATCTAGTAGACTGCAAATATGTCTAAACAAACTCATATTCCTAAATTTAAGAATCACACAAGGAAGTAAAACCCAGTTATCATTTTTAATAGAAAAAAAATGCAGTCTAGAGAAAGGAATGTAACTTTTCTAAGACCATACAGTAAGTGCTCAAGCTGATAATAGAACAAAGGCCTCCACAGTCTCTGTCCAAGACTCAACGGATAGCTTTCTTAATTTTGGAATTCTGCTCCTGGGTACTCCAAAACTTTATTACTGTTCCAAGTCCTTTGGGGTCTATATACTAATAGCACTACTGAATTATGAAAGGTGAAGTTGATTATTCCAGCATTAGACCCACAAAGTCCTCATTTTTCTCTTCTAAAGCTTAGATTTGAACAAGGCTTTATTTTTTCTGGAGCTAGGGAAACCCACTCTGCTTCTGCCTGAAGTTCTGCTTGGGTGCTGTGGAGTGGTGATTCAGAGGGAAAGCACCTTCCAAAACCACATGGGTTTCTTTACTTTTCCTCCCGCTTATAGCAGTCATTTTTATATTGGTGTGAGATACCCAAATTGAGATGCTGAAGACACAGAGGTTCTCTTTTTTGGAAGGGCATCTTCAGGGGCTTTTTCGGGCTTTATTTTCTCAGGATGCATCAGTCTTCCAGAGAAAGAAGACGAGGTCTGCTTCCTATGCCTGCAACGCCTTTTTGTTATCATTTAGTTCCTCCCAACCGTGGGGGAAACCCCAGGTCAGTTGTCATCTGTTCCAGGAATGCTCCTCTACTTTTCCTGGGCAGAGTTCATGGTTTGCTTGTCTCTGCTCATGTAGCAGCCTATTTTCTATCACTTAAGTATTTATTGTATTATGCTTTTTTCTTTACACAGCTATACCTCTATCACCAGATTATGTCCTCTTTTGTTACTGGGACTCTATTTTATTTAGCATTATGTCCTGGGAATTTAGAAGAAGGTCTGCCTTATGGAAGGTATTCAGGAAATCTTTGTTTGATTAATGATGAAAATGATTCTATTACTTATTTTATTAGCCAACCATTTGTGATAATGCCATATACCGAAATACACACAACAGTCATTGATTAAATATCCCTGAGTAAATGAACAAAAGAAGTGAGAATTAATAAGTATCTTTTAGGAACAATATTCTACACATGCCATCTTAATGCACAGAAGCAGGCACACAGATTCGCACACAATGAACAAAACAATAAAGCAGAGCTGATGGACATAGTAATTTGCCTCTTTTCTTACTAATGCAGACAGAAACAAATTAAAGAACACTTATTGGGAAGACATATTTTCAGAACTGTAGCTTCCACATAATTTGTGTGTGCCCAGCAGTCAACCAATGAGCTCCATTTTATTGAACTAAAAATAAACCAGGAGTGCTACGTTGCCAGAAATGATGTCAGATCACCTCTGGGAGGTGAAGTCTCCCATGGAGGCACTTTTGTTGCTCAGCTGTAGCATGGAAGTGGGCCCTCTGCAGCCATTTCCAGTTAGCTACAGGGGTTTGGAGCTAACTTGGCAAACCTGACCTAGCTTAGGGCACAAGTTTGTTTCATTCCTTGCTGTGCACATCTTGCCATTTCTGAAGCTGTGAGTCAGGCTGATGTCAGCCAAACAAGTAGCTGAACCAGCATGTCCAAGGAGATTAGAAGTGTCCTTGGCGGCTGTCTTAGATGCTACCTACTGACAGATGTCCTAGAAGTGATGTCACTTTCTTCCTGTGTAGGTCATGACTCTACAACAGACTTTAGTAAAGATGTCAGAGTAAAATTATGAGTGCCCTAAGAGTGCTTTCTTAGGGAGTGATTATATGTGTGTGTGTATGTATGTGTGTGGATGTATGTGTATCTATGCACTTATAATCATTTAGTTACTAGAGACCCAAGAGATGTGAATTCTAGTTCTCATTCTGTCATGATTTATTATGCAACCTTTGGCACAATGTTCTTTTATCAGCATCACGACTCTTTTGGAATGATAATCTCTGAGACCCTTTCCAGCAACTTTGTTCTCTTAATTACTGGAGACCAGTGGCAACATTTATTTTACTGTATTGAAGGAACTGTTGTATCCTTCTGAGGACATTTTGCTAGCAACTCAATGGTCTTGTTTATTACCACTGCCTCAAACAGATCTGAGATTCATCAGAGTTCAACACTCTTGCCAATCAGTAGTGGGATTTAGAAAGGAAGCTGTGTTGCCTTCTGCTGGTTGGCTCTGGCCAGGTTTAAGCAGCCCAGAATGGAGACCCAGAATCTGATGTGTGTAGCAGAGTTTCAAAGACAGTGAAACTCTATGATCAAATTCCATATCCTACATTTGAATCAAATTTTTGGATACTTTAGACCTTAAATTTTTTGATAAATAAAAAAGTCATAGCACCACTGATCTCTTTGAAATAAGCTTTCCTTAGCTTTATTACTTAATCACACATGACCTTAAAACAATTACTTCTAATATCTAAGCCTGTAAAGTGTGATATTTGGATCAGCCTCTAAGATCATCTTTAAATGATAACTACCATTCATACAAATGTTGCAGGTCACGAAGATATTAATGTTCACTTTTATTCCATTTGGAATTTTTTCCACATCTTCTACCTCATATCCTGATAATCTCCCTCAAGTATCACTATTGGTCTGAACATCAAAGTGAACAGAAAAGAAGAGAACAAAGGCAGAGGAACTAACTTTGATTGAATGGTTTCTGTAAAACAAGTCTAATGCACTATGCTTAAAATATTTCACCTCCTCCAACCTCACACCAGCACTGTAGTTTAGGAATTTTATTGATAAGAAAACATAAAATTCAAATCATATTTAAGAAATCTATATCAAATAGGTTCATCATTGGAAAAAGGAAATTGCTCAAAGCTTTTGATGAAAGTAATATTTTCATCCCTCAAATTTGTTTTAAAAATTCAATTTATTTTTACATTTGGTTTTAAATCAAAAGCTCAAATATTTTTGCCTATCTTTGATTTTGGGATTTGATAGCATTCAGTACATAAATCTTATTTAACTTTCTTAGATGAATCTGTCTTAACTTCTAAAGATTGTTAAATAAATCATGTCTCGTATACAAAATCAGAAAAAAATATTCATTTCAGCAGGTGTCTGAGACATCAGTTGGAAAGAAAATTGAACTTGGGAGAGGATATGTCATTGGGAACATTTACTTCTCCTTTGTTTATGTCATTACCTCCCCACTGCAACACCTCCCCAGCTCGTCTCTCCTCACGAAAACGTGTAGAGGTAAATGGTAACTAGATCAGTCTGTGTGACCTGAGACCTGGTGTGGGTTAAGCTGCAGCTCCTATCAGCTATGTGGCCTCAGTCCTGCACAGTCACATCATTGAACTTCATAAATTTAGGATGCAAATAACAAGGGCAACTAACAGGACTGCTGTTAGGATTCAATGAGAAAATATACTACGTGGTATCCATACTAAGTAAGGTTATTTCCCTCAAAGCTTTGCCTTGTAAAGTAGAATCAATCACCTTTCATTTGAGAGCTGGCAATGTTCTCTCAATTACTATATTTTGAATAACAAATTTTGTTTGGGGAAGGCACATTATGCTATAACTATCTCCATCAGCTCAAAGGTTTGAGGCAATTAATGTAACAAATATTTAGTAAATTGCCCTATCTTGGGAGTAAAGCGAGGGCAGAGAGGGTAAGAGAATGAGGTAAGAAAGAAGATGGCTTTACAATGGAAAAATGTACAAACAAACATGCCCTGGAAATAGCATTGTAAAAACTAAGTTGTTCCATTGTGAAAATCTTGGATAATCATCTGTAGCAAGAAATAATAACCTTTCATAATCATACATGAATGAGTGCTTTTGGTTTAGGGAAATAAAATTTCAGTAAACAAAATTACATGTGGTTTTAAAAATTATGTATGAAACAATTTAGATGAAAGCAATTTAAAGAGATGATCTACCAAGAAATATTTAAAAATACATTTTTTTGAATACATGTTTTTTTGAATAAAATTTTTAGAGTGGGAGAAAAAAGCATATTTCTAAATTAATATATTATTTAATATAAGATATAACTTTAAGTATATTTAACTAAATTATACACTATAAAATAGATAACTATTTAATCTACATCAGTAAAATAAATACTTTTAAGTTGGTTAAATTTGTTTTAATCTTCTCATTGGGAATATGGAAGTTTTCTATATATCTGGGATTTCTTTATTTTGGACACATGTGATATAAAGTGCCTGGGAAAAGTGGTCTCCCAATAAAAAGCAGTTATTGTGGAAGTGGTAGCAACAGTAATGGTCTGAAAGTTAACCTTTGTGTGAAAAAACTCTCTGACCCCCATAACTAGTTTTTTGATGATGAATCAATACTGATTAGTGGTCCTTCTGTTTCATGCCCCAGATTTCCTCATCCATTTACTTATTTACTCATTCATACAACTAAACATTTAATAACTGCTTAAATGTGCAAGGCTCTGGAAATTCAGAAATGAAGACCACAAGAGCCCTACCCTTAATGGGTCTCATACTTTAGTGAATTCATGTCAATATTTATATCAAGATTTTTTCATCTTGGCATTAGCATCATTTTCAGTTGGACTACTCTGTTGCAGGGGGCTGTCTTGGTAATTTTAAGGTGCAGAGTAGTATCCCTGGCCTCTAATTGCTAGATGTCAATAGTGCCCTCCCCAACTGTGACAACCAAGAACTGTCTCCTGCCATAGCCACATGTTCTGGGATGAGGGGGCAAGAAAAAAAATCACCATTGATCTATATCAATATACATATCAATACCTAGTTTTCTGAACAAGAGTAAGCTCTTAAAAATTTAGAGACACATTATTTATCTCTTCAGAGCTTACACAATATTGGATGCATAATAGACATTTTAACATTATATTGTAATAAAATGTTTTTTAAATGCTGGTAAGATTTTTTAGACCCTAGGACCTAGAATATTGAACTCTAAAATTCAATATGTAACTTTATTTTTTTGTTGTGTTGTTGTTGCTGTTGATGTTTTTGCTCTGAACACATTCTCTTCTGAATCCAAGCAGAGTCATACATTAGAAACTAGGGCAAGGAAAAGAAGAAACAGAAAAAAAAGAAAAGAACCGTAAGTTTCCACGGCCCTTGAACAGACTTCCAAGCAGAAGGCATTATGTAAACACTCTGAAGCTTTCCTGATTCTGACTAATACATATCTATTGGTATAAATCTGTAATCCTTTGAATTACACAGAGTTTAAAAATAAATTCAGGTTATCTTTTAAAGAAGATATATTTATTCAATCAGTGTTGCCAAGTAGGTGTCTCTAGGGACATATCTTAGTAAATAAAAAGAAGTGATTTGTAATAAGCTTATCAGTAGTTGGTATGTAAAGTGCTCGAGAATAGCTTGTACTCTTCATAATGTTTAAACATTCTTTCCAAGGATATCAAAGTTATTTGTTTGCTAAGCAGATCCTTTCTCTCAAAAGAGTGCAGTGATAAGCTTCACTCATTCACATGTATTTATTATTCACACAATTTAAGTACAATTTTTCAAACATTTAAAAAATTAAAAAACTAAATTCATGAAATTCTTTTTAAAATGTTTTGGAAGAATAACAACAGGTAAAAAAAACTGGCACTAGATTTTTAAAAATAATTGGTTTCTTATCAATTTTAGATATTTCTGTAGGAAGTCTTTATGGAGGCTGGAGTGGGAATGTGTAGAGGGAAGCTGCAGATGTGGACAAAGCTTCACCAGATGTTTACTGCAATTACACTTTTCTCTACCAGTCGTTTCACAAGATCCTCAAAAAAGACAGATTTCTCACTTTTTTTTTTTACAACTTAAACCCTATGTTTTAATATTTTTATGCATTAACACACCATCATAACTCAGTTTTAGTGTCAGGAAAACATCAGTGAACAACATTTTCACACCTCAGGCAGGGAGAGAACAAACTTTTACACTCCATCACCCAGAATACCCTTTTCCTTGTGAAGTGCTCCTCCTTTATGCCTTTCTAGCCCTTGTCCTCACATCACATCCCTGCCCTATATCCACAGAGTACATCTCTACGTTGTTGATTTATTCCCTGGCTGCTAGAAAACTACTTCTAAATAATCCAGAAAATAGGCCTGTGGTGAAATGTAAAAGGAACAGATCATGGAGCTGGGCATACCTGGCCTGAAGGCCAAACTTTGGTATTTTCTAGCTATCTGACCTGAGACAGGGCACTTAAACTCTCTGAACCTCATTTTTTTCTCAGCACTTTGGGGTGACTTGAATGAGAAATATATTGAAATATTTTTTTTTCAGTGCCTATTACCTTGCAAGGGTTCAGTAAATGGTTGGTCATCCTCTTCCTCCTTCTCTTCCTACTCTTCTTCCTCTTCCTCCTCATCATCTGGGTTATGAAGTATGGTCTGGGATGTCCTGAGGCTCCCCAGAATTGAACTCATGCCTTTTACTTCTCAGGGTCATGAAACATGAACTACATTTTCTTTTATTCATTTGATAACTGTTTTTTAACAATCATATATTATTCCCTACTCTCTGGAAATAAGCAATGCACTTAAACAGTACCCCTACATGCTTTGGTCATATAAAATAACACACAATCATACATGAAAAATGTCCTACTAGTGAAAATTGTGAGAAAGTTACCAGGTTATGGAAAGGTTGTGTGTGTGTGTATGTGTGTGTTGCGCGCGCATGCATGCACACTGATTTTTACAGAGGGAGTGGGTTAAGAGGAAACTTCAGTGACATTGTAACTTAAAAAAATATTGACACCTAAAGCCTAGAAGAGAATTAAGCAGGTATGAGTGAAGAGATGGACATTCTGGGTGGAAGGCAAAGTAAGTATGAAGTGAACAAAGGAGCTATGAGTCCTTAAGTAGAGATAGCAATAGGAGAGGTGGTGAACATCAAACCACACAGCATTTTGTAGACCATTCATGAAAGAATCTTGGTCTGTATCTGAGGAGCACTGGTAAACATTTAAGAGTTTAGGCAAGGAAGTAATAAAAACTAATTAATAATTTTAAACACTAAACTGGCACTGGAAAATGTGTTGGAAGAGAGTAAATATGGCTGCCAGGAAAACAGTACAATTTGACTCTAGTGGGTCAGGAGACAAATGACAATGGCTTGGATGAAGGTGATAAAAGAGAAAAGTGAATGTTGTCAGTGTGCTCTTTATAAGTGCTCAGCTAAGATGACTGAATCATGAATACGTATTTCCACTCTCTGTTAGTCTACCTCTGGGACCAGAAAAATATCAGAGTTGAGATAAAAGATGTGGCAATATGTGCTTCACAATTAATTAAATCATCCCAGTGATTCATTCATTCATTTATTCATTTTCTTATCAAACATTTATTGTTATGAAGATGATGGGAATCCCTAGACAATATGTCATACAAGTCTTTGAGACTAGAATTATCATCATAACTGACCTCTACCCCATTCTGACACAACAGATGAAATGGAAAATATTTTAAAACCAGACTCCCTGGAGTTATCCAAAACATATGTGAAACAGTCAATATCAATAGAAACATGGTAAGGGACAGTAGACTTTAGACGAGATCCAGAAAGAAGTGACAATTAACAGATCCCGGAAAGAACAAGAAAGATGGTGAAGTCCTATATGGTCAGGAAAAATCTTCTCTAGTATCATGTCTTGTGATACATGTTAAGTGAGTGGCTGACTTCTGGAAAAAAGGAAGTGTTTTCCCATTTCTCCTCTTTCAAGTCAGAAGGGTGTGCTTAGGAGACACAACAAAAAGAGTCCACACATCACTCTGCTTTTTCTGATGGTTTGGGGATATTAATGATCCCATAGCCAGAGCTCACTGCGGTTTCTGCTTTGCTCTCAGAATAATCTAATAACCGGGCAATAGAAAACTGTATGCCAGCCAGATTTTAAAAATTCCTCCCTTTAGATTCTGCTGCCACAAGCTTTTTTGATTTATACTGAAATTGTGTCTCATCCCTTTTAGCCATGTTACAAATTTATTATCTAGACTGATGATGACATCATCTGGAGAGGGACCAGGGCTGTGGTCATCCAGCTCCTCTTTCTGCATTACATAGGCAGCTTCTTCTATCCCCTTTCAGGTCATTAATTTTTTAAAAGAGGGCTTGCTTTAAATATCCAGAGTGGTGCTTTCAGCTGTGACACAGAGAAGGTTTCCTGTTTCAGAGCCCACAACATGTGCCTGCTTCTGATTGAAGGCTGCTTGCCCAAGTGAGCATTTGAGATCTCCTGAGAAGTCCTTGGTCAAAGTCATGCTAAAGGCACTTGTTAACTTTGTTTCCAGTTTGGAAAGAGCAGGAAAATTGGCCTGGGGTTGTAGATAATGGGCTACAAATGAGGAGATTGGAACAGTTTCTTTGCAGATTCATTACAGGATGTTGATCATTCCTTTACAACTCAGCATTCTTCTGTGTGAAACAGGAGCATTCTCATCTCCCATCTCCAACTTCTAAGATTGCAGGAAGACTTGGAAGAAGTAGAAAGTTTTGTAAAAGCACTTTGAACCTCACACATTCCACAAGTACATGCTGAGTTCTAGCTATGTATCAAATACTGTATTAAGTGCCAGGTGTCTAATGGTGACTAAAATAGGCCTACATGCCATGATTGGGCTTATAATATAGTTTGGAAGACAGATGAACTAGTGTGCATGCAAGTATATAGCTACAAACTAAAACATGCACTGAAAGGAAGGGTGGAGTATGAGCATGGAATAGCATACTGAGGCAAGAGGAGTCATATAGAGTGGTTGGGGAAGTCCCCTCTGAGTAGCTGGCATTCAGATTAAGGCCTGAAGGCTGAGAAAGACCCAGTCATGCAGAAGGTGTGTACGTGGTGTGCGTTTGTGTGGTGCAGTGTGTGTGTGCATGTATCACAAGCATGTGCACCAGGAGAGACTAGTGTTTCATGCAGAAGAATCAGTCTGTGTGAAGGGCATTACATGAAAAATGTTTTGGTGTGCTTAAGGAACCAAATGGAGTCTGATGTGGCTGATGGCCAATGAAAAAGGAGCTGAAAAGTGTTACTCATGTAAAAAAAAATAGTTTTAAATTTTTCTAGCAAATGAGTGAAAATAGTTAAGCTAAAATGCATCCAAGTAATAGATTAAATTTTTCAATCAAATTACAGAACATTTAGAACTTGTTGGCAGGTGTTGCAAAAAGTGAATGACTCCTGGTGCCTTGTCCTCAGATGCCTCAAAATATGCTAAGGGATGTAAGGACACAAGAAGGAGCCATAAATCACTATAAATGCAGAATAAAAATTAATAAATGCTAAAAAAGCTGGATATAAAGTGTAACGGAAGGCCAAAAAAGAGGGAGAGATCATACTTTTTGGAGTGCGCCTGTAATGTGAAGGAAAGCTTCCTAGAGAAGGTGGTCTTTAAGGTTGTCCTTGATTTTGTCCTTCGTAATTATGTCATGTTCTTCTCTTTCTTTCTTTCTCTCTTTCTCTCTTTTTTTTTCCTTTCCTTCCTTCCTTCCTTCCTTCCTTCCTTCCTTCCTTCCTTCCTTCCTTCTCTCTCTTTCTCTCTCTCTCTCTCTCTCTCTCTCTCTCTCTCTCTCTCTCTCTCTCTTTCTCTCTCACTTTTTATGGAGACATCTAGTGCAATCAGCTAGAAGATAAAAATAATTAAATGGCGTGAGGTCAAGACTACTTTTGACCTGTGACAAACCAAAGAGAAAGGGGCAGGAGGAAGGAATCTATGAGTCTATTTTTATGCCATTTGCTCATATGGCCCCTTTAACCTGAAATGTTGTGCTTTACTTCACTGTAGGTACTGTCCACTCTTCAAATTGAAAAATCTGTTTTATTTATTCAGTTGTTTATTTACTCATTTAAATATACCAACCCATTATGTCCAGCACAGAGTCTGAAGTATTATAGACATTGAAAAACACTTGGTAAATAGATAAAAGACATGGGCTAAAAAACATTGTAGGCAGAGGCAATAGCATACACAAAGTCACAGAAGCAGGAAACGTGTTATCAGAAATAAAAAATGATCATACTCTGCTGGAAGAAAGACCATAAAGGAGAGGCCTGGGGAAGATAAGACTAGACTAATAGATGAGGATCAGATCATGAGGAGTCTTGGGTTCCAAAGTGAGGATTTTGAATGTTGATCTCAAGACCCTGGAACATTCATTGAAGAGTTTTAAACAGCTTAAAATAACACCACCACCCAGTGAAACAATAATAACACACCACCATCCAATGAAATATAAACAGGAGAACACTGGAAAGGTTCCATGATCTGAATATTAGCCTTCCTCTGCAAACATTTGTGCAATGCATAGAAGGTTACTCTTCCCTCCTAAACACGTTTTCCACAAACAGAGTGTGCACGTAAGATGGCCTTGTGAACACAAACATTTTATAGCTCCTGATACTTACACTAATTTTATCTGCCCCCCCCAACCATCTATTTAAGGCCAGTAAAGTGAGATTATTTTGAACCAGAATTTTAAATCAAATACACTATGTTTGAATATGGCTATCAGAAAGAAAATACCTTAAAGTAAGGCTACCACAGACCTGTTTGTCTGGGACACATCTTCCTATTGTCAGAATTTATTATTTGCCCAAAGTTTTCTACTTTTAGTAATTTTTATTAATAGTTGCATTTACATTAGCTAGGATGGTATAGAAGGCCTTTGCATTATGTTCCAGATTCCACCAGGGCTTCATTTAACAGAGCATGAGACACTGAACACTGAGTTCTTCCTTTTACCTAGAGTTATGTTGGAATGACAATCATCCATAGCTCTTTCTTCTTTTCAGACAGTCTACCCTTCTAGCAACCAATCCTTTCCTTTTGGACTCAGCACATAGACAGAACTGGCTAGGGCAGGCTGCATCCTTCTTGTGCCCAGAGGTGCTAGAATAAAGATTTCAACAGTGCTTCCCCCATTGGTCACTTGGTGTACTTGCAGTAATGCCATGGCCCTTGCCACAAGCTATGAGATGGAGGAAATGGCCAGGAAGATCAGTGAGAAATAAGCAGGTGAGGCATGTGTGAATTCTGTGTGGAAGATAAAGATTGAGTTGCCCTTCTATAAAGATCCAAAAGGCACTTGATACAGGGATTATCATCACTTATTTTATAGTATAAATCTACAACTGTATATATGGTTTGAATATGTGTTTGGTAATGCTTTTTAAATTTACAATAAATCCTTTCAATATAAACAAAGTAAAAATATAAAAATGTCTTTTTAATGAAATAAGAATTAAGTACTGATTTTCTGAATCTACTTCAAAAGATTTTTAAAGATTGTTTTGAGATGGTTGTTAGATGACAATTGGATGTGGGTGGTGGCAGAGTGAGCTTAAATGTCATTTTGAAGTATTGAAATTTGTAGCAACCTTCTTCTAAAGGAGCTCCTATTGTTTATTAGATAAGCTTATAGTCTGTACTGCATTGGAATGGAACTGAGAATGTGTGTAATTTTGCTGCATCTAAATTTAGGATCACTTATTTGATGAGTTTTTATCTTGTGAAAATATTTGTTGAAAAACTATTTGGTAAATTGAGGGGAAATTATAGTACCTATAAAAATTATTTGGGCTGAAGTATTTGTACATTTTACTGTGAAAAAACAGAGTTGATAATTCCCTCTATTTAGTAGAAATTTCTCTGAGGTTCCCAGGTGCCTTGGTATTTTCCACAGAGAGAGCACTTTCTCAACATTATGGTCTTCTGAAAAGAGTCAGTAGAAGGTATTGACAATTTTCAATTTCTTAACCATAACGTTGAGAAAGACTGCAAGCAATTTAGTGAAAATATCAAAACTAAAAAGACCATACTAAGAGCAAAAAAACATTCTTCAGAAAATGTCAGACACAAAATTAGATATAGATATGACAAAGAAAGTTACGTATTAACTGGTAAAGATTTTTTTAAAGATAATCGATATGTAGAATTTAAAAAAATTTCTTAATATATATGTGAACTTGTCATTTTTAAAAAACAATTTAATTTTTGAAAATAGCTTTTGTATTGTGCTATATTATAAGTCCACCCATGTAATACAATCAATTTGTCAGTCAATAAACAAATATTTTAAAATATCTATTATTACAAATTAATTTATATATTAATATAAAGTAATTATATAATTAAAATAAGTAATTGTTCTAATACTTTTAGTGCTCTTTTAGTGTCTTAGTGAGCATTCTGAAATATGTGATTATATTCTTTAAAGTCTCTTTTTCTTTTCTTCTATTTCTTTGACTAGGTAGAAGTTATGTTCTAAGGCCAGAAATATTTATGGTTTCTCTGCTTTCACATATATGGATATAATGAAAGATGATTTTCTTCAAATCGATTCTGGATACCATCTTTTACCCCATTCCAACAGTTACTTATGTTTGGAGAATTCGTTGGATAATCAAGGTTTCTGGAAGGAAAGTCTCATTGGATGCTGGTTATAACCATCCTACGTAAATAACTTGCTATGGAGACTTCATAATAGCAGAGATGGGGGTGCCTTTCCAGGTTAATCCATCTTATTACTCTAGAAATGAATAGAAAGCAGTAATAGTCTCAGATTGTTTAGTTTCATCAGAAAACTGCATACCTTTCCTCCTGTTTGTACTACAAGGGAATTAATGAAGTTTTGTTCTTTCATTCATGTCCATGGCTAAAGAACCCTAAAGAGGTCTATACTTATTTAATGTTTTTCTAGTATTCTCTGCATTAGTTTTCTCACTATAAAACCACTCTCAAATTTAAGAGCTTAGGACACTAATTCATTTTCTCACAATGCTATGAGTCAGAAATTTGGGTTGGGTTTTTGTTGGGTGTTCCTTCTGCTAGCCTCACTTGGGGCCACTTGTAGCAATAGCAGTTAACTAGAAATTGATTAGGGCTGGAGAGTTTCATATGGCTTCATTCAGGTCTGAGGCAGTTGAGAGGCTGTTAACTGGGATATCTCCAGCAGGTGAGCTTGAGCACTTACTATATGGTGTGGTCTCAAGATTCCAATAGAGAAATAAAGAATATGAGCTCTGGTGAACTTTTCAAGCCTCTGCGTCTGTAAAACAAAACTTGCCAATGTTTTGTTGTCCGAAGCAGTTCACATGGCCAAACTCAAATTCAAGGGTGGAGAAATAAATTCCACATCACAATCAGAGGGCAGCACAGACACAGTGACAAAGGCAGATATATGAGGATGGTGAAATTGTTGTAATCATCTTTGCAAACAATTGCTCACATCGTCTAAATTTTTGCTCATATTTAAAACACTTTAAGAATCCAACAATGGCATAATGCTGATACAAAACACAAATAACGCTGTAGTGAGGCACATGTATGGGTGAATCTTTTCAAAGGTCAGTTACCCCAATTACAGTGGGGGTAATAACCTCTGCCAACTTCACAGTTTGTTGAGAGCTAGATTGATATTATAGATATAGAAATGTCTTCTAAATCACCAGATGAGAAGAATAATCATTAATCAAATCTAACACAAACCCTACCCAAACACCTTGATATTCCATTCCTCATTAATTTCTTGAGTCCACATTTCACTGGCATTTTAAGTCTGAACCACATATTTTTGGCCCTTAATTCTCTGTTGCTTTGTGTAATCTTTCAATTGCCACATTCAACAATTTAGGAGGCATTTGCTAAGCATAATTTAAGTGTCTAGTTTAGCTAGTCATTGGAAAGATAGCAATGAATGGCATATAATTTTTGATTTATAGGAGTTTATAATTCTGGATCTTGACCTTTGCTAGCCAAACGACCCCAAACACACTTTCAGTTTGTTTAAAATTAGGTGTCCATACGAGGTATCTTAGGAGCCAGCCATGACCTGTGGACACCTCTCTTGCCCTCAATCATACTACCCTCCCTTCTCACAACTCTCTAGTCCTATAAATGTATGAATCAAACTTCATTATTTCTTTGGCTACGAATGCCCTCAGAACCATATTCCAAACCCACCTTGATAGGCAGAGGCTATGTTTTATTTAAAACTGCATCTTTAGTACCCGAGATAAGTCCTTGGTAGATATATTCTGTGTGCAGAACATAGGAACTGACAAATTTATCTGTATACAATACTGCCAGTAAATCTTCTCTTAAATTATTTTTTTCTGGTATTTTAATACTTTTGCTCTGGCCTCAGGTTAGAGTCTACTTTCAACCAAATATTTCTATTGGTTGCATCAGTGTAAATACGGGAAGTTTTAAGTGGTTAAATTCTGTCATTGGAGGTATGCAAGCAATGATTGTTGACTGATTGGCATCAAATGGTGGGTTCTAATTCAGGCTCTGCTGCAATGTAGCTGTGTGAATTTATGCAAATCACTTCCTCTTTTGGCCCTGGTCTTCTCATCTATTAATCCGAAGGCGAGAGAGTCATCTTAAGGGAATCAGCATCCCTTCAGAGTCCAGCAGCCTTCATTGGCCTTCCAGTAAGTGGCTGAGGCCAACAGGATTTTCATGGCTTATCTGGTCTCATACCCTCTGTCCACCATTGATAAAACTGACCAGAGAAAGCTATGACAACTCTCTTCCTGATACCACTTCCAGTAATACATCTGGTGATATCTCCAGTAATGGGTGTGAGCTCAGTTTACTGGAGCTGTTTTCCTCAGAAAAGCTTTGTGGAGAACTGCTCCTCACAGGCAGAAGCCTGCTTTTATCACACCATATATCAGGGAGTGAGTGATGGTGAAATCCCTGCCTTGCTGTGCCAGCCAAATGGATAAACAGGAAAATACAATCATCTCACAGCCAAATCACCACTGGCATTTATATTGCTTAAGGGAGAAAGGGACTACATGCTCGCATATTGTTCCAGGATCCATTCATTCATCCACCAAGTATTTTCTTACTTGTTCCCTCCCTCCACATACTATACCTGGGGGTTGGTATGAGGGTGAGGTATGGTAGAGGTGATGGGGTGGGGAAGAAAAGGAGAATTTGCTCTGGGACAAGTCGTTAAAGGGTTTATAGACAAGTGAGAGGAATAAGATGTGCACGAGAAAGTTTATTTTGTCCTTTGGCAAAGTCATTTTCACATTGTTAGCTATTTATTTGTTAATTTACCAATTTCCTCCTTTGGACAACTATAACCCTTTCAGGGCAAGAACAATGACTTGCTTATTTTCCCTGGCTGTCCTAGGCTGAGTTGGGTGCCTCTACTTTCCTACTAGACTACTTCTCAGATTGGGTGTTAAGTCAATCATACCCTCCCAGTGGTCCACAAGAAACAAGACAGTAAAGACAGGATGTGTTTTTCAACTTTGTATTCATTCATTTACTCAACAAATAGTGATAGGACACCTATTGTGTGTAATGTGCTTTTCTAGGCATAAAGTGTCAAGCAACTAATAAAACAGCTAATATTCTAGTAGCATAATCAGACAATATATGAATAGAAAAAAAACTAAGTGAGTCAGAAGATGATAAGCATAATAGAGGAAAGTGGATCAACCAAAGGATAAAAAGAATTAGCATGGAAGGTGATTGCAATTTAATGTGATGTAGTCAGAGAAGGCATGGCAGAGCATTTAAGCAGAAACCAGAAGCAGGTAAAGGAAGAGTCAGGTTGGTATTAGAGAAAGATCATTCTGGACAGAAAGAGGAGCAAATACAAAACACAGAGAGGTGGGAACATGTTCAAGGAACAGACAAAAGGTCACTGTGACTTGATGAAAGTGAGAGTAGGTCCAAAAATGGATGAAGACTCAGATCATGTGAGGCTCCAAGGCCATTGAGAGCCACAGGCTTTATTTAACTCTGAGTGAGACCCCCTAGTCATAGTACAGCTCTTGGTGCTCAGAAAATATGTATTGAATGCCTGTTGAGTCATATTTCTGGCGCAGGAATAGATATCAAAATATCTGGGCCCTGTCGCCAGTTCTCCCAGCATTCAGTGTGATCAGTTTTTGTGCTGGGCAGGTGAGGGAGCTACTGCTAGGTGGAGTGTTAAGGCACTTACAGGCCCAAACATTCCATTCTAAGAGCCATAAGAGAGGAACCAGCCAAGCATATGGTCCAGAGGACTTAAAGATGGAATCAGCATAGGAGGCCATCTAAGTGTTAACACTGGGCTTAGGCTTCGAAGGAAACTGAAAATTAGAACTGTAGAATGAAGAGAGGGACATCCCAGGGAAGAGTAATAGCATATGCAAAAGCATAAAGAATGAAAAATGTGTTCAATGGACATGGAACAGTCAAATATTGCTGGATCAAAGGATAGGTAAAGGATAAAAATAGGTGGGTATAATTTATAGACTGTGGCTTGAAACAAGGTCACAAAGACCTTGATTACTAAGTTAAGTATCAAGGGAAAGAAGAATCATGGGTGGTTCTGGACCAAATAAGTGATAAAACCAAGGAATCAATATC
Organism: Cynopterus sphinx; assembly: GCA_030015415.1. Lineage (NCBI taxonomy): Eukaryota > Metazoa > Chordata > Mammalia > Chiroptera > Pteropodidae > Cynopterus > Cynopterus sphinx. The sequence goes on along the minus strand of CM057385.1, from coordinate 116,336,109 downwards.
TACCAACTCTGGTCTAGTAAGGGATGGAGAAACCAGTCAGAGATTGTTGTAATGAGATCTGATCTAGGTCTGTGGCTAAAGCAGCAGGAAAACTGAATGAAGGAAACACAGGAACTGTGGAGGAAGGCAGGTCCCCATGACTTAGGAACACTTTGTAAGGGGCAAAGGAATTTTCCCAGCCCACACTCTCTGCAGGTTTTCTTAATAATTGTTTATGTTCAAATATTAATCAGCATGACTTGCTCATTTCCTCTGTCTTCTTCCCTTAAGGAAGTGATTTAGAATACTTTGAAAACTCCCACACTTGCAGAAATGCACATCAAATGTGTGCTGTGGCTCAAGTAGATCCTGCTTAAATGTAAACTCCAAGTAAAGATTATTCAAAAGTGGAGGGAGTGTGAACATTTCTCAGAAAGGGCTGGAGTAGTGCAAATGTCAAGGCAACTGAAATGTATTTTCTGATGTTAAATTACCTTTGATTTGTGATAAACAGGAAAAAAGAATGAGGCTCTCCGGAGACATTTTACCCAGGGGGGACTATGTTATATAGAAGTTGGGAGGAAGAGATCTGGAAATCCATGACCAGGGTTCAAATCCCAACTGCTACGCATATTAGCTGTGTGACTTTGGACCAATCAATTAACCTATCTGTGTCTCCATTAGCTGATGACTAAGAATGACTACCAAAGAGGTGTGCACACTCCATCAAGTCCACACACCACATTCATGCTGAGGAGTCACAATTTGGGTGTGCATATTTAAAAACACACATGATTATTATTGCCATTAAAAAAGTGATGTGGTGGGTAGGACCAAATCTCTTTCATGATGGCATAAAGAACACTCCCATGAGCACCTATACTACATAGTTGGCCTAATTTTCTAGGCAGGACTAACTTTAGAACACTAGGCTGATAAGTGGCACAGCTAAGAGATGAAGCCCACTCAAGCTGTTGTCTGTATACAAGATCCACCTTGGAAATCACCTGGTTTAAACTCCTCACTTAACAGAGGAAGGAGAAGTTCAAGGGGATTAAATGATTTACCCACAATCTCAGAGCTAATTAATGGCAGATCTGGGACTAGTATCAGGTGTGTCTGACTTTCAGGTGAGGATTCTTTTCAGCCAACACCCTCTTCCTCACAGGTTGTCATTAAATTAATCCTCACATAAACTTACTTTTCATAGTCTCTTCGCATTCACTAAAACTAATGGTTTAATTGAAGAATCCACTTCTTTCTCTGCATAGTCATTTTCTCCAAAACAGTCTCTGGGTTCTCACCCATTACTTCAGTATGAACCTCATTTACTAGTGATGACAAAATCAAGACAGGGAGATACCTCATCTGCCCCTTAAGCTACTTCCAGGTATGATTCACCAACAGTACCATTCTTAATACGAATCCAAATGCCACTGCCCTGTTTCCACCTGAGGCCTGATTTTCTTGAGTAGGGTTTCCTGGTTAGACAAACTTGTGGGCAATGTGTGGGATAGATGAAAGAGGATTAAAATAGCCAAGTCACAAAAGGTTACTTCAAACCATAGTCTCCTGAAATTTGAATCTCCTCATTCTCTTGCACTAAAAACCATTTCCCAACCAGACAAATCTGCAGAGAGTGGGTTGCTGGATTGTGTGAGTAATTAACCTTTCCAGAATTAACCCAAGGCCAAAAATCACCTTGTTGGGAGGCTGGCCTATGATCTATCCCTCTTAAATTGAGAAGTCTAGCCTCTTAAAATTGCCAGTGATAGCTATCTTCAACCTGGTTCGGTCAAACCACATATAGTGTTGAATTTTATTTCAAACTATGCATTTAGTTTTCAAAATGAAAGTACATTTATTGATCGCTTCTTAATGTGAAAAGTAATTTGTGCTTATTTTAGGACGTTCAAGGAGTACCAAAATATAAAGTAGAAACTGAAAGTTCATCACCCATTATTCTACTCCAGAAATAACCTTAATTAGTGAGTTGAACTTATAGACTTTTTCCTGTGTGTATATTTGACTGGATTATTTTCTAAGAAAAAATAAGATTAAAATAATACATATACAGTAGCTTACAAACTATCTTTAGTTTTCAAACAAGTTGTATCTTTTCTATGTCAATATTTATGAATGTACATATTTTTCCATAGATTTATTGATTTATCACTTTTTGATTTATTCACTATTTAGTCATTTTTAAACAACATTTAGTGAGCACCTCTAGATGCCATGAATTTAAAATCAGAGCCAACCTATTTTAAGTGATTGAGAAAAGTACCCTCTCATTTGAATAAGAAAGTATGCATGAAACAGGGATGAAGAATGGGGGTGGCTATCAAGTAATATAATTTGCTCATATTAAAAAAAATAGGAGTAACAGTAGTCTGGATAATAGTTAGATCCAGGGACTAAAATTCTGCACAGACTTTTTAATTTCAAGGTCTATTTTCTTCTTTATTTTGGCCACATCTCATCTCTTTCCAGGTATTAGGGGTTGAGAGGTTCTGGGCATTGATGACTCCAAACATCTTTCTAGCAATAGATTCCTAAAGGAGGAGACTTTTCTCCCCTCTGTGTCTTGTCTCTGGCCTATGCTTGATCTTCAGCATCAATGAGTCAACATCAGCAGCAACATCACTTTGAAAGCTGTTAGAAATTAAAATTCTAGGGTCCCACCCTAGGCGGACGGAATCAGAAATTCTGAGGTGAGCCCCAGCAATCTATAGTTCCACAAGCCCTCCAGGTGATTCTAATGCACACTAAAGTTTGTAAACTGGTGGTTTAGATAAGTCATTGTACCTAAGGAGATGGGGTGCAATGACTGACCAGTTCCTGATTTCATACTCACCCTGTGGTCTAGAGGACAAAATTCTATAATTGATAGAGCCACAATAATAATCTCTTGAATGATTTGGTATAAAAGTGGTTTCCAATGGTGAATATTTGGGAATCCATTCTGAAAGCAAGGGGTAACTACTAAAGAGTTTCCAGCAGTAGAGAGAATCAATCACATTTTTATTTGAATGAAAAAATGACTGTTGTGTGACATTATGACAGGGGAGTCAAGCAGAGAGAGCAGTTAAGAGACCATTACAGTAGTCTAGAAGTGACAGTGGTCAAGTAGAGAGGCTGAGAAATATTTAAGAAATGAATTAAAAGGTAAAGATATGGATAAATATCTAGAAAATGAATTCAAGAGCACTCAGTGATCAACTGGACTTGTGGCATGAGGGAGAATGTAATATGTGGTCTGACTCCATCACAAGGCCATATATATGTTGTTTCCTATGCCTTGAAATTCTTTTCTCTGCTCCCTTAACCTGGAAAAATGTTACTCCTTTGTTGAATCTTTGCCAAACTGTCTCTTCATTGGGGAAAACTGATCCTTGGGCCTCTCTCCTAATGCTATTTAATTTCCTTTCATATTGCTTATGAGGGTTTACCAAATTATTTTCATTAATGTAATTATTTCTTTAATATTTTAGATCCTTTAAAATTCTGTATTGTCCCTGAAAGCAGAAGCTATTTCCTCCCAAGAGACAGAAGAGCTCAGCCATCAAATATACAAACTCAGGAGCCATAATGCTTGAGTTCAATTCTTGGTCCTGCTACTGGCTAGCTGTGTGATTCCATGCAAGTTAGGCAACTTCTCTGTACCTCAGTTTTCTCAGCTGTTAAATAAATATATTACTAGTCTTGTGTCATGGAGCTATTGTATGGAATGCATGAGGTACTATATGCGAGGCTCTTCGCAGAATACCATGCTTAGAGTAGACATTAGTTTAGTAATAGCTACTTTAAATATTTTCTCTTTCATCCTCACCATATATCTCAGTGTCTGGCATCCATCAGGCACACAATAAATGTTTAAAAATGAATTAAAAGTAAACAACAACCTTCCAGGTATAACTGTGAATGTGGGCACCAAGTACTGAGTAGAAACAGCAGTAAAAGGTGAGTATAGTCAAGAGAGGTAGGCAAGGCATACTACCCAAAGCCATCTGTAGTTCAGTGCAATCCTCATAAAAATATCAAAGTCATTCTTCACAGATATAGAAAAAAAATTCTAAAAATTTGTGAACCACAAAAGACATTGAGTAGTCAAAGCGATCCTGAGTAAAAAGGAGAAAACCAAAGGTATCAAGCTTCTAGATTTCAAACTATACTAAAAAAACACAGTAATGAAAAGAGTATGGTACTGGCACAAACATAGATACATAGACTAATGGAACAGAATAGAAAACCAATAATTACATCCCAGCATATACAATCAACAAATTTTTAACAAAGGAGCCAAGAACAACTAACGAGAAAAAGATAGTTTCTTCAACAAATGGTGCTGAGAAAACTTGAGAAACATATGCAGAGTGGTGAAAATTGATCCCTATCTCACACCAGTCACAAAAAATTAACTTGAAATGGATATAATGGATATAATATTAAATACAGGATATGGTACTGTAAGACTTCTAGAAGAAAACACTCGAAGAAGCTCATCAATATTGGTCTTAGAAATGATGTTTTGGACATGACACCAAAATCACACACACACACACAAAACCAAAAATTAACAAATGAGACTATATCAATCTCAAAAGCTTCTACACAGAAAAAAAGAAAACTCAGAATTTTGAGGAGCTATATGTACTCCTATACTTATTACAGCATTATTTACAATAGCCAATATATGAAAACAACCCAAATAACAATCAATAAATGGTATTTCATTGATTGAAATAATGGTATTTCACTGATAAAAAAGATGTAGTACTTATACAGCATGGAATATTATTCAGCCATTAGAAAGGAGAACATCTTCCTATTTGTGACAAAAATGAATGGACTTTGAACATATTATGCTAAGCAAGATAAGTTAGACAGAAAAGACAAGTACTGTATGATGTCACATGTGGAATCTAAAAAAGTTAAATCTGTAAAAAAAAAAACCCAGCAAAATGATAGTTACCAGAGGGTAGGGTGAGAAGATAAAGAGTGATGGTGTTTAAAGATACAGACTTGTAACAAGAGTAAAAAAGCCATGGAGATATAAAACATAATATAATACATATAGTCAATAATATTGTACTATGATTGTGTAATATGATAAATATCACTATATCTGCGATCATAACAATATATGGAAGTATCAAGGTAACAGGTTGTACACCTTAAATTTGTACAATGTTACATGTCAAAATTATTTAATTGTTAGAAAGAGGGCAGGAAAGTCATGAAGTCATATCAAATGGTATCTGTCAAGATCGTCAAAGAAACATGTTGAGGAACAGTTTGAGGTGTGAGTCTGAAGGCTGAAATAAAGGTCTGATGGTTTCTATTCATTTCCCAGCATTGCCATAAAAAAAAAAATACAACAAACTGGGAGGATTAAAACAACAGGCTTTAATTGCTTTACAGTTCTGGAGGCTGAAAGTCTGAAATCAAGGTACTGGCAGAGTTGTGCTTTCTCAGAAGACTCTAGGGGAAGATCTTTCATTCTTGTTTCCAGTTTCTGATAGCCCCAGGTGTTCTGTGGCTGCAGCCACAGAACAATCTCTGCCTCTTTTTTTCTCATGACTATCTTCTCTCTATGTCCAAAGTTCCCTATTATAAGAATACCAGTCATAGTAGATTAAGGGTCCACTACACTCCAGTATGACATCACCTTAACTAATTATATCTTCAACAATCCCATTTCCAAATAAATTCATGTTCTCAGGTAGTAGAAGTTAGAGCTTGAACATATCTTTATGAGGGACACAATTCAGCCTAAACAGGGGTGATATCCATTTGGGGAGTGACTGGCATTTGGACGCTATTTAGAGCCATTGTAATAGAAAATATATAGTCTAGTGGTTAATAGCACAGGTTCTGGAGTCAGACAGATGTGAGATTGATTCTTGTCTCCATCACCTATTAGCTAAGACCTTGAGGAAGTTGCCTAAGCTTTCAAAGACTTACTTTTCTCACTTGTGAAATTGAGATAATTAAAATATTTACCTTTAGGTTTCTTGTAAATATTAAATGAGAGAACGGTTGTAAAGAGCTTAGTATAGTACCTATCACAAGGTAAGTGTTCAATAAATGATGTCTGTTAGCTCAGATTTTCTATGGAGAGAATCGAAGATGAGATAAAAAGAGCAGTGAGAAATAAATTCTTAACCAAGACGAAGCATTCTATCTTTAGTTAGAAATAGCACAGAAGAGCAATTGAGATCATGAGACTACTAGGAATTATTTCTTGGTGTTTAGGTGCATGCTCATCCCAAGAATTTAGCCCTGTGTCTGGCTTAACACAGGTAACTTAATACAGGATTGCTAACTAAATTGAATTAATATAAAATGGAAAGAAGACCTGAATAAGCATTTATCCAAAGAGGACATTCAGATGGCTAATAGACATATGAAAAGATGCTCAATGTTACTAATTATCAGAGAAATGCAAATTAAAATCACAATGAGATGTCACCTCAGACCTGTCAGAATGACCATCATCAATAAATCAAAAACAAATGTTGGTGAATATGTGGAGTAAAGGAAACCCTCATGTACTGTTTGTGGGATTGCAAATTGGTACACCAAATATGAAAAACAGTTTGCAGTGTCCCCAAAAATCAAAAATAAAACTCCCTTATGACATAGCAAATTCACTTCCGGGATTTATCCAAAGAAAACAAAAATACTAATTTGAAAAGATATGTGCACCCCTATGTTCACTGCAACACTATTTACAATAGACAAGATACAGAAGTGACCTAAGTGCCCATGAACAGATGATTGTATAAAGGAGAAGTGATTCATATACACAATGGAATATTACTCAGCTATTAAAAATGAAGTCTTACCATTTGTAATCACATGATTGGACCTAGAGGGTATTATGCTAAGTGTCATAAGTCAGAGAAAGACAAATACCATATGATTTCATTTATATGTGCAATCTAAAGAATAAAATCCCAAACAAAACAAAAACAGACATATAGATACATAGAAAATTGATGGTTGCCAGATGTAAGTGGGATTGGGGGGGTTAGATAAAAAAGTGAAGTATTTAAGAAGTACGAATTGGTAGTTACAAAATAGTCACAGAATGTGAGGAATGGCACAGGGAATATAGTCAATAAAATTGTAATAACTATGTATAGGGCCAGGTGGGTATTAGACTAATCAGGATGAGCACTTGGTAAATTATATAAATGTCTATCCACTACACTATACACCTGAAATTAATATAAAATAATATTGAATGTCAACTCTAATTAAAAAATAAAAATTAAAAAAGAAGAATGGATATGGAGGGCATATTTAGTTGGCAGAAGAGAAGTATTTAGGGTAGGTAGGTAAAAAGATAGGAAAAAGGAATGAAAGTTACCTATAGCTCTCTAAAACCTCTCCTTCAGAAGAGAAATTATATATACCCTGTGAGTATAGAAACGGAACTGGAGAACAGAAATTTTAGGGAGAACTGTTTTCACTCAATACTAGAAAGCATTTGCTATAAGGTTCTTACTCTTTGGTGCCTGCAAGCAGAGAAGGAAAGCACCAGCCAAATCATTTATAGAAGGTGTCATTTTACTGGGGAGATATTTGGGTTTGAGGCTTGATAAGTTTCTTTCTACCTATGATTCCAAATTCATAAAGAATCCACAAATAGGGGACATTTACTAGATGAAAGGAACATAATATAAACTTTAAGAAAAGGCATTCAATGATATGAAGAGTCCTTCCTAATTTAGTTTTAAAGTCAACATTATTTCTCAAGGCCAAGGGTAGCAGCCATTAATTTCATGTTATACTTAATCTCTTTTAGGTTAGATTTTTATAGAGGAGGGTCAGCAGTCTTTGGGAAGCACCTGTGGATTAGAACAATAATCCTTAATTTTTTTAAGTAAAAGCTACTGGTCATGTTAATGTTATTTAATAGGAGAGACAAATCGAGCTAGTAAAATAGATTTTACTTCCCATCCTTTTTGATAAAGCATAAGACAGAGACGAATTGGTGTCTAGTCACAGATGAAGTTCATGATTTTCAGAACTTTGAAGGGCAACCTAGGAGAGGCACTGAAGAGATTGAAAAACACAAAGTAGGAAGTCTCACACTTTGAAGCTCTTTCTAAAGTGAATTCTAGTTTGCCATTCAGATCCCTTTGAGAATGCAAGACTTATTCTTTCAGTTGCTGGGAATGCTGCTGACCATGCTCCTTAAGAAACTGCTTTGGTAGAGATGGGCTACCTTACATAAGAGTGTGTCCTCACTTCCTGAGGAACCCTCATCCAATGACTAATCAATGAGGGTATAAATAGGCCCAACTTTCTCCCTTCACTAACAAACACCTTTGAAGGATCATTTCAGCTTCAAAGCTCTCCCTGGAGTTGAAGTTTTTGTTGGACTTCATCTCAGCCATTTTCTCCCTCTGTTTAATCTTGTCTTCTCCTTCAAGGACATTGATTTGGAAAGTATGACCTTAGTACACATTCTGCATGCCAAGCCTCATCTCAAATTCGGCCTCCTGGCAAACCAACCTCTTCTGCATTTTTGACCTCTTCAGTTATCACCCCATTTTTCTGCTTGCTTTTATATCAAAACTCAAAAATATTATTTAAATTATTTATACCTTAATCCTTCCATGAACACTTAGGTTGTTTCCAAGTCTTCCCTATTGTGAATAGTGTAGCAATGAACGTGAGAGTATAAAAATCTCTTTGAGATTCAGATTTCAATTCTTTTGGGTAAATACTAGGAAGTAGGGTTGGATCATATAATATTTCTGTATTTAAATTTTTGAGAAAACTCCATACAGTTTTCTGAAGGGGCTATCCCCATTTTATACCAACTTTCTGCCAATGCTTAACAACACTGTATTTTATATTTAAACATTTATTAAAGAGTGCACATCTCATTTTGTGTTCTTAACACACACATCCACTCTTTTGACTTCTTCACCTTTCATTCTCTCTTGGACCCATTCCAATTAGACTTTGTCACTAACACTCCATACAAATTGTTCTTGTCAAGGTTACTACATTTATCTTGCCAAACCCGGTGAGCAAATCTCAATCTTCATCTTAGTTCACTCCTCAGCAACATGAGTCAAAGTTGAATATCTCCCTTTTTCTTAAGACACTACTTCCACTTGATTTTTAATATATCACACTTATGAGTTTTCCTCTCCTCATTGACCGCTTCTTCTCACCGTTTACTGTTGGACTACCTTCATCTTCCGAATCTTCCCAAATTTTAGGGAATCCCAGAGCTCATTCATGACCTATTTTCTTCTTTACCTAAATTTATTCCATAGGTTAAAAGTTGGCAAGCTTGTCTACAGCCATGCCAACCCTGAATGTGCCCAATCTCTTCTGATCTTGGAAGTTAAGCAAGATTGGGCTTGGTTACTACTCAGATGGGAGACCACCTAGGAAGACCAGGTGCAGTAAGTGTTAAAAAAATAGTTGGCAAGCTTTTTCAATAAAGGGCCTTATGGTAAATATTTTAGGCTTTGGGTCCATATGGTCTCTGTTGCAAGTATTCAACTCTGCCAGTGTAACACAAAAGTAGGCACAGATATTACATAAAAACTGAGCACAGTTGTGCTCCAACAAAACCTTATTTACAAAAACAGGCAGCAGTCAAATTCAGCCCACAGGCTCTGTTCTACAACCTTTATTCTGGATAATCACATCAAATCCAATAGATTTAAATATCATGTCTAATTTCCCTAAATTTGAGATTCAGCTATCAAAGTTGCCATTTGACAGCTCTTCCCATAAGTAATATGTACTAAAAGAAGTCTTCAAACTTTTATTTATTTATTGCCGATGAATCTATTTCTTTTCCAATCTTCTTTGTATCAGCAAATGGCATCATTATTTATATTATATTTTAATATCTCCTCCTCTATTACTGACAAGTTTAAGGACACAAACCTGGATCATTTCAATCATGCTCAATGGCCTTTCTGCTTTACTTCTGATCCCCCTAGGGTCTAGTCTTTACATGCCGGCTGAAAAAACTTAAAAAAAAAATAATTAAATTATATATTGACATTTTGCTACTCAATACTGCCCAATGGCTTTCCATCTCACTTAGAATAAATTTTAAACCTCTTACCAAGGCCCAGAAGGTTCTAAATGATCTGGTTTCTCTTCATTTTTTTGGCCTTATCCTCTATTATTGTTTCTTCTTGCAACCTGAATGTCTATATGAAAATTATCTATAAATGTTATTTGATATAAAAACATTTTTCCCCTTTTGCCCCAATTTGCATAATATGCTCCTCCAAATTGCAGGAGTAAACTAAGAAAGAGAAAGATTGAAAAAACCTCAAGAAAACTGGATACAATGAAGGAAAGAAGAAAAGGGAACCATGCGATTATTGAGAAGAAAACTCTCAAAATGACAGATAAATAAAAGGTCTAGGAAACAACCAATTGAAATAGGAGCTAGAAGACAGGGAATTTGAGAAGGGTCACATTAAAGTTCAAATAGCTAGAACTTATTAAAAAGTAGTGTTTTTGTTCACACTAGAACGGAGTGTGGTTCTATTGAAAATAATTTAGTGTAGGCGCTTTAAAATATGAGCAAATTGTAGAGGCAATTATTAACACCAATACAACAAAAAAAAAATTACACAAAACCAAAATGTAATCACAATGTGCATACTAGTGGCTCAACTGGGTACAGTAGTTATATAATTATAGAATTACATGGTATGAATGCAACTTTAGGCAATGGTATAGAGACAGTTTGGTGTGGTGTTAATGTATTTAATATAAGTATACTAGGGAGTGTTTAGGTATGATTGTGATAAAATTATATTAAGAAAGTCATAATTAGAGGATGTTGTAAATCTCTGTGTATTTGTGTGTGAAAAAATATATATAAAGTTTTATCTTTTATAAGTAAGTAAAAAGAAAACACCTACAACCATAAAACAGTCCAAATTAAAAAAAAATGAAAGTGTTAGTCTGTGATTGCCTTTCTAAGAATGATCATCTAGGGTAGAAAAAGGGACTACTCCTTCTTTTAAAAATATTTTAGTCTTTCTAAAGTACATAGTTTATTGCTTTAATAAATATTCTTAAATATTAATTTTAAAAAGTATAGAATATATCTATTAAAAAAAAAGATAATTTTGACTTTTCCTGTACCAGACTGAATTCACCTCTCCATCCAACTTTTTTAAAAAAAGGAATGAAAAAACATAACACACAAAGAACATAGTGCATTGTAAACCTTTACAAAAAATATATTTAATCCTCTTATTATCATAGAGAAAAGGTAAAATTCCAAGTTTGAATTTTAGTTTGGGTAATAGCATTTAGTTTGGTTATAACAACAAATTAGTTTACAGAAATTCTTATTTTCATAAAAGAATTATTTGACTTCAGGAATGACAATAGTTCTGCCAGCTTCAATAAAATTCTGACTAGACTAACAGTAGACACACCCCTCCCCATCCTCAGTCATCAGCTTTCTAGCCATCCATCATTTAATGTGCTTCTGAGAACCCTGCAGGAGTTTAGAAAACAATTGCCAACTCACTGTCTTACTAGGATGAGCTATGGCACCACTAGAGAGGAGAAAGTAAAATTGATTTGTAAGAGGCCAACTTTTACAAAGCATAGTTTCATTGGGTTAGTTACAAGTATTCAATTTCCCAAATAAATATAAAGGGCATACTAGGGGGCAAATTATACTTTCAAAGGAGTGAAAACAAATCTAGTTGTTGGATGCTAATGCAAATCTGCTTTATTCTATATATTTATAGAGAGAGACTGTGTTTTCCTGAGAAGTTGTATTCTTCTTCAGAAATATGTATCTTCTCTGATGGAATGTATTTTTTTTTCATGAATTAAAGCCATTCTTCTGGAACTGGTTGGTTCTGAAGCCATTTATGACTCATCAAAAAATGCTAGCTTGTGACTGTTGCTCATAGAAGCCCATATGTCTGAGAAACATGCTATTCCAAATATGGCATATTTGGGTCTTTTTGTTACTGAGGAACCACTCTATTAAACCAAAGGATCAAAGGCTGTGGGTGTTAATCCAGTGTTTCTAAGAAGGAATTTAGGAGAAGACTCTTTGCACCCCCAATGGCCTGCCACTGGAAATTTTAATGAATTGTTTTATTCATTAAAAATGTGTTGAAGACATTTTATGCTCAGTACTGATAGATAATATCACAATGATCTCTGGCATAATAGGTATACAAGGACATCACAGGTAATTGTAAAACTGTGTAAAGGACTATGATAAAGAAAAGTAAAAACTATAATGAGAAGACTAAGATGAGAGTCTAACCAAACCTGAGCCTTTCTTTGCAGAAAGGAGAGAGACAGAGTAATTGGGAGCTTCCTTATGGAGTACCTAGACCTGTTTTATGTCTTTGAGACTGTATAGATGGACGGATAAACATATCTCCAGCCTTTGAAAACATCATAGGCCATTAAGAGCCTGAAACAATGATCAGGTCTTATCAATTTTACCTCCATTCTCATTGCTCTATCTTCAATATCATCAGCTATCACATTTATATGTACTTTTATAATAGTCCCCTTATAGATACTTACCTCATCTCTTGCTTCTTTTCATCCTATTTGGTGTAGCTAGAATGATCTTTGAAACACATAGCCAAAGTTTGATTTTTAATAAAAAATAAAGTATCTCTGATACCATTTTTTCTTTCTAAATCCAACAGAATTCAATAAAACAAGAATTATAAACTTTATTCTTCTCTCTCATTTTTGTACCCCTTCTACATGCCCCCACATTATTGCATATTAGAAGTGATTATATTATGAATTGGTTCCTACAAGCAACACTTCTCTCACATTACCACTCATTTTCCACCAAAACTGAATAAGAAAAAAACTAACCTTAATTCCATGATGACGGTAATACAAGAAAGGTCAGCATAAGATGCAGAATAATACCTGCAACAAGAAAAGCAAAAAATAAACCTTACAAAGGAGAGATAATTGAAGAATATCCACCCCCCCAAATATTACTGATAAAATGATATTTGTTACCAAACATTTTGCTGCATTTATAAAATGTAAATACAAATGTTTATGAATTAGAAGTCAAAAAGATTTACGGACTCAAAGAACAACAACAAACACAACAACAACAACAACAACAAGACTAATGAACTAAACAACAAGGTCAGGAGTAAAATTAAAGTAAAAAATGTAAATACCACTAAAACCTGCCTTAAAAGTACCATCTCTACAGTGGAAATAATATCAGAGCTGTGGAGGTCATAAACTGCATACTTGAGAAAAGTGAGCAAAATAGATTAAAAGCAGTTTAAGGAAAGGATCAGAAAAAAAAATGTTCATAGAAGACAAAAGAGATAAAACATACACATAATTGGTTTCACTGAGACCACAAGCAGGGCAAACAGAAGAAAAATAAAAATAAATCAAATATGTGAACATGTAACTCTTTTGTTTAAAATTTCAAGATACTTCTCATTCCTAACAGAAGAACTGAAAGCCTTACTGTGGGAGCCAGTGTACCAATCTGGGTTGCATTTGTTGGAACACACTCTTATATCTACTGCTTCATTAAATACCAGGAGGATCTCTGAAGCTTTGCTTATTAGCCTGGGCAGAGAATACACATTGATCTGAAATGAACTAAGCAGGATCATTTTCCCCAATGTGACAAAAATTAGACCAGTTATGTGTAACCCCCTCCACTTTAACAGTCGATATTGACTAGTTCCTTGAGGGTCAAAAGCACCAATTTTGTAATCCAACAGACTATACCACTTAATAGCTGTATAAGTTTGAGAACATTTCTTAAACTCTCTGAGTCTCAGCTTCCCCATCTGTAAAATGGAGGTAATATGAACACAGTTTTTTACAGGCCTCTTGGGAGTATTAAATGAGGATACAGTTGTAAAAATACCCAATATAGTTTCTGATTCATGTTTAATGGCTCAACAAAAGGTAGTTATTACTATTTACAAGATTATTATCTTTGCTGTTTCTCATGTCAATATAAGATAGGCCACAAACATTAACAATAGATGACTAGTTAACATGAAAACTTGATATATCAATAGATTATTTGGTTGCACAGAATCAATCCTTTGAGGAGGCACTAGAGTTTCTCTAAAAGTTTTTTTCAGTAGAATATTAATTTAGTATTTATTAAAATAAAGAAGTTCTACTATATGATGAATGTGGGAGTATCTGATGGTTTTCTTCAAAAAGACTCTCCAAAGTCTTAAATATCCTATGGGTCAGTATGATTCTCTAAGAAGGGGATATAATACACATCATTTTCTAAACTTTTTGGTGTGGCACTATTTTTTACTCAGCATCTATTAATATCTCTCAGAACAGATGTTCTGTGGAAGTCACTTTGGGAATTACTATACTAAAAAATAGAGAGTTATAGTCATTATTTTTATGAGGAACTATTGTTAGCTTCTGCTAAGTTAAGGGGCCATAAGGGGTGCCTAAGAAGAGAAAGAATAGGGAATGTCTGCCAAATCTACTCCTGTCCTTCATGTAAAACTTATGTAACAGAAAAGAAGCACATAAGAGATAACTTGGGTCATGGTGATCATTTGAGCTTGGGAGTCAATTTTCAGCTTTCTGTCTGATGGTTATAAATTCCTCCCTGAGGTCTCTAGTTCTATAACCATTTCCATGTGATTATGGCATGCTCTTCCATCCTTCTAGTTAACACTGATGAAGATCTAACCATGAACCAACTTTAAAGTTACCTGGACCTTCAAAGTCAGTCCATGCTCTATAAAGCATAGGATACTGCTCAGAGTAGAAAGGCAACGTTTGTGAAATATATTCCAAAAAATTTCTTTCTCCCAACTATTCTTCTTACTGCCTTGTTCCAACTACAAATAAGCTTTTGTCTAGCCAGATTTTCCTTTTGACTGTCTACTGGTTCTTTTCCTTGCTGCACCATTTTCTAGGTTCAGGTCAGCATACTTCTTAGAAAAAAAAAAAAACACAGAGAGCAGCTGCCCACCCCTTAGCAAAGTCTTCTGATGTCATGGATATGCCTAATTCTTTTCTACTGGCATTCCTATATCCTGGGCCCTGAGTTGTGCATCATGAACACAAAAGAATCCAATCCAGTTAATGAATGTTCTCACGTGTATTCCTTTGAGCAACTATGTGGATAGGACTTCAGACCTAACATGAGACATTCAGTTTGTATCAATATTTTAGAGTATTACCAAAACTCAGTGTTTACGACCAACAGTTCTTATGGTCTGCTTGTAAAGTATTAGTGAAATGTTGCACCAATTCCCCAGATTTTGCAGGTTTTCAAGAGAAGCATTTAAATCTTTAATCCTCAGGAAATGATGGAGATTATTAAAGGTTTAACAGGATGCCCTCTGGGGTCTCATTTATTAATTTAGCAAATATTTATTGAGTGTCTAAAATATATATGTCTGTCTGACACTGAACTAGGAATATAATGATCAAACACAAACCAGGTCTTTAGTTTCCCAGGACTCACAGTAAATGGGAGAGGGCAAACTAAACAGAATTACAGTAGAGAATGTTAAGTGTTGAAATAGATGTCAAAACAGGTCATTCTGAAAAGATATTGTCAGGTCTTCCAGTTTTTCCAGGAAGTGGGGGAGAAATATTTAGGGAAGTAATTTCTAATCTAAGATATAAAGAATGAGCACAATTTAGACAAGCAAGTACAGGAGAGAAAGGGGACCACCTCACTGACAGAACGGCAGATACCTCAAAGATTATTGCAGTTAAAAGGAAAGGTGTGGATGAAATTCTGAAGGTCATAATTGCATTTGGGAATTGTAGGAGGTAGGGATGGAAGAAGAGAAAATGAAGCTGGACAGCTACGTGGGACAGTGACATTAAAAATGCTTGATGCAGTGAAAAGAACTTTAATATACATAGACCAGGGACCCATCAAGGTGTTTTAAAGCAGATATGCAATGTGATTAGATTTTCATTTTAGAAAATTTCCCTGAGATTCTCTGGAAATCAGAGTTGAATGTCCAGTTTTCAAAAGAAGGTAACGAACCAGGGAGGACTTTCAGGAGATACCTCCTGGGCTCACTTTGAAGTCTCATATTTTTGGGGAGCTGTTTGATTTCCATCCTCCAGGCATCTTTTTGGTCACCCCCTACTGGGGGACCAGGCCCACCCACAAACCCAGCTATACTGCTCTGGCTTTGTCCAGTGTGTAAGAGACATTGTGGGCAGCTAACAATTGATTTCTGTGTAGAAGTCAAAAGCCTTAAATCACTGGATATGCCCCAGGAGGCAGGTTTGGGATCATGTTATTTCATGAACTGGAGGAACATGACCTTTCCACTTGGGGAGCGGCACAACTAGCTCCCTAGGCCCCATAGGGATTCCATGGAGTAAGGAAGGTGGACACCTGTCTTGATGGAGTGACAGATTCACACAGGGGCCCTATGGATGACAAACAAATGCCCTGGATATTAGCTGGCTCTAGTCCAAGAGCTCCAAAGCCCTTTTCTGTCGAAAGGAGGCCACGTGTCTCCCCGGGTACAATAATTTCCAATTATTTTAGTAGGAAGAAGAAATAGGGGAAATTTCATGAAACAGCAGCCTGGCCCCTCTGGGAGGCTTGTCCTAAACGCTTCTCACCTCTGAGCAACTTGTGCACTGCCCACCCACAGGCTCCTTTATGAAGTTCAGCCAACAGAGCCCTTAGCCCCCAGAGGGAAATAGCCTAATTAAAATCACACTTTGCCGCCAAACTGGATATGCTCGCCTCAGCTCCAAGAATGTTCTTGGAAAGGTATCTGGAGTTGAGTGAGTCTTTCCCAGAAGGGACATTTTCTTGTAAAAAAAAAAAAAATGGCACATTCAGCATAAGGAGGGAAAAGGAATCTTAGTTTTAAATTCTCTTCTGGTCCAGAGCTCACTCTTCTTGCTTTCCCTCTGTGCCCCTGTTTCTTGTTATAGGTTATGGGACTTCGATCTTCTCCCTTTACATGAATTTTGTAAGGATGAAAGAGAGAAAATTAATTATCAAGCAGCACAGGTTGTGTAATGCAGTGATAGAAGGAAAAAACATTGGGAACAGAAGACTTGAGTTTGATTTTTGACTCCACTTTTTAATAACTGAGCAAGATATTTCATCACTTAAAACCATGGTTTCTCTATGTATGAAATAGGAATAGTAATTTCCTCAGGCAGGTGAAAAGTGCCTGACACATTCTTAGTACTAGAAAAATGATAACTCTTATTATTAAAATTATGAAGTTCCTTGAATTATAGGAGTATGATCAATATAGAATTATTGGAGTAAGGCATAAGGTAATTGTAAATAATCCTTGAATGCCTGCTCATTATGTGTTAGACCTTAGAAAAGTATTTTGCCTTCATGAGCCTCAAAATTTTTTTCTATAAAAATGATATTTAGAATAGCCAATCTCTAAGATACTTTCTAGCTCATATCCTAGAATTCTAGATTTACCAGAAATCAATTTTTGTTATTCATTTATCCATTCATTCAATAAATATTTAAAGAAAATCTAGTGTTTATTTAGCCCTTTTTGTATATCACATACTATTTATGTACATTTAATGTATGGGCACAGGTTATTTCATGTAGTCTTAATAACAACACAAGTATCATTTAAAAATATTTTATCTTCTGTTTTAAGGTTTGTGGAGAGCCTCATTCTCCCCTATTCAATTTATCTTCTTTGGCACAGAGATGATAATTTTAAATAAAGTTTTTAACTGCTTAATGAAAGAGAAAATAAGTAATATTTATTAAATTCCTTCTCTGTGCCAGACACTATTATCAACAATTTGCATGCTCTATTGGACACATCTTCCGCACTATATTAGAGTCTATCAGTGCTACTTTCTTCTAGCCCTCAATTGCTGCTATCATATCTACCATCAGAGCTCTTCAGCAAGGACTGGTTAAAAGTCCGTCTCTACGGACAACCACCCCTGCTTAAATATGCATAGTTTTTGCCTCTTGTCGGCCTCCTACCCCTTGGTTGCCCATGCTAAGCGAGATCAACTAGTTGTATGTCCTGGATTTCATGTTTTCCCTTCTAATTCTGGACCTGAATGAAATGCACAGCACAGGATGGGGGATCAGGCTTTCCGAGGAGCTGTCCAAAGAGCCAGATGCAGCAGTCCAATGGGGTGTTAACTGTGAGCAACAAAATGTGGGTGAATAAACCCCATGCCTGTCCTCTTTACATGGACCATTCTGAGGTGTAGATTCTCTATACTGACTGCTTGGACCATTCTGACCAAGTGGATCTAACTCTTATGGTAGAGTTGTGTCTCTTCATAGTTGATCATAAAAAAAAAAAAGGACAGCAAGTAATGCATCACCTTGCATTTATGTTCATCCTTTCATGCTTCACTTTCCTTTTCCTACATTTTTGCTACCTTGGGATCACATCTGCCAAAATTAAGCATTGAAACTTAGTCCTTGCTTCAAGTTCTGTTTTCTGAAGAAACTGGGTTAAAACCATACAATATCATATTTACTTCTTATAACAACTTTATTTTTGTTCCCAATTTACAGAGGAGAAGAGTTTAAAGGTGAAAATGAATTGGCCAATATCACAAAGCAAAAGTAATATGACACACTAACACTGAAACCAAAGACTCTCTTATTTCCAAGCCAACATTCTTAATCAATATTGTTATCTATGATAAATTAACTTGTAATAAAACATACAATCAGTAAATATTTATCAAGTTCTTCCTATGAATCATGTACTTATTCAGACATTAGAAAATTAAGATCGAATAAAATAAACATGATCCTGATCCATAGATGCTTATTATTTTGAATGCAAATATTATTTAGGATAAGTAATATGATTTGTCCTAACAAACATCATAAACTCAGTGATTTAATACAACAAAATATACTTTTTTCACTCACATCACAGAGTAATGAGAGTATTCCTAATCATCAGCCTTACAAGAATCATAATAAAATCAAGGATAAGTTCGAAGTGGTATGAAATCATGCAGAAGGGGTTCAGACTAGAGGCACAGAAGAGAAATGTTGTGTTTAAATTGATTTTCTGAAGAATAAGTAGGAACTGGCCAGGTGAAAGGGCTGAGTAAAAGTATTATTATTATTTTTTTTTAATTTTCTTGAAATTAGTAGTTTTTTAGAGCAGTTTTACATTTACATAAAAAGTGAGCAGAAAGTACTGAAAGTTCCCATATATCTCCTCTTCTACTCCTTCCTGTAGTCTCCCCTATTATTAACATCTTACATTCCTATGTAGTTTTGTGGAAACTGATGAACATATATCTATAAATTATTATTAATCAAAATTCACAGTTTCTATTAGGGTTCTTCCTTTGTCTCAAAACATTCTACTTTAACAGCCCCATGCCAGGAAACCTGCATGTTATACAGAATTAAGATGTGGTTTGGTAAGCTCTAGCCTTTCCTACTTCAGAGTATGTGCTATGCATCACCAAACTTACTCTCTCACTGAAGTACTCTAACGAATTTTACTCTTCGGAATCTATTCATAGCTACCCAATGTTGAGAGGATCAAGTCCCAGATCCTTCTTTGCCTAGATCTGAAAATCCTCTGCATGCTGCCTACTTCTTCAGGCTCATCTCCTTTGGCTTCTCTATTTTTACCTGTTACTCTAGCAAAATTTCACTACTTGACAATCACATAGCATAATTTATATGAAACTATGTTTTTCTCTTCATCGTTACTTAAGCAGTCATTTTCTCTATTTGGAATACCTTTTTCCCCATTGACATATGCTCTTATTCTGCCTATTATTTAAGAGTTGTTTCCAATGTTAATTCTCAGATTTCCATAATTCCTCAAGTTGATCATCTCTAGCTACCTGGGCTCTCCTGTACTTAATCTTTATGCTTCTTAAGAGACACTGAGTCTCTCATGCCTTGCATTTTATTAAGTCCTCTCCACTTGTTATCTTTCCAAAGATGGAAGCCAAGCTTACATATCTTTGTTGCCTTCATAATACTAACCATAACACTGGTCACCTAGCAGGTGCACAATGTGTATGCATTGTCCTGTGATTAGGACTTTGTGTCCTTTTCTTTTGCTTTTTTTAATTGATCCTGAGATATAATTCTTGTCCTGATTATACTAGGATATAAAATAAAGAATGGGTTCTTCTGAGTTTTGCATTCCTTGGTACCTATTTGTATTACCAGCAGAGCAGATGCTCAATAAATATAGAATGAAATAATCAGTTTTTCTGTCTCTGACCTTACAGCACTCTGTGATTATAACTTGTCCCTCTGTAGATTCAAACTCCTACATAGTAGTTGATGATTGTGCCCACACAGATTCCTTTCATCCTTCAGCCATTGTGAATCTCTGATGCTAACATCTCTTAGCCCTCACAGCTAGAGAATTCTCTTTGGCTAAGACTGAGTTACCTTACTCAGACAATGTTGGTGATGACCCTTGCCTTTAAACCCCTTGGAAATTCTGCAGTCAAGAACTGACACAAAGTCATAAAACTGGACTTCCTTGCCTCAAGATGGGGCAATCCTGTGGCACCAACAATGCTTCAGAGTAACCCAATAGAAAAGGATAAAGCTTTGCCTAGATTCTTCCTATGCTCTACTAGTGGAGGTCTTTATGCCTTTTCCACAAAGGAGGGCCTCTACTTGAGATATTTCTGAAAGCAAGGGACATTGCTAGGAAAATACATATATACACAGCATTTCAATGAACTTCAAGCAGAAACAAAGAGTCTATAACTCAAACTTTGTATAATATCAACCTGATAACTCAAATATCCTTTTTCTCACTGCATCTCAAGAGAACAAGCACAATCTTTGATTTGTTCCAGGCATGATTTCTCATTCCTCTTAGAATCAGAAATTTGGTATAAGTTATTATCTACCCATTTACAACCCAAGGCCATAACAACATGTATTTTACATTTTTCCAAGAGTTGCATCTTCATATTATTGCTTTTATATTTCTTTCCTTTATACTAACCCCACTTCCCTCCCTACCCCTGAGATCACAGCTGAATTTCTACTGGCTCTCAGGGACAATCCAGCAATAATTCGAAGTGGCTCGGTAGAGAGTTCCATGGCAGAGGGCCAGTACTCCCTTCCAACAGCTCAACCCAAAGAGAATGGAAGGAAAAATATAGAGCACTCTGGAGGCAAGAGTCCTTGAAAAGCCTCTTCTCACTTAATAAGAATGAAAAAGTTTTATTCATGACTTTTACCACCAGGTTTAGGCCTCTACTGAAAAACAACAAGGAATTTGGAATATCTGTTTAAAATGAGTGTAAATATTTACCCACATATGCTGAAATATTCTTGTGACATTTAGCCTTATGCATACTGCCAGGAGAGAAGCAAGCTCCTGAGCCAAACACATGATTTAAAAAAAATCTTCTCTGGGAGTAGAGCAAACATTTGCAATGATATAAAATGTATTAAATTCACTGACCCTGGAATTCATAAATGGCTTTGCATCAAGCACTATCATCTTGTTCAGAACCCCAATGTTCGCAAACTTCACATTCCTTACTCTTATTATTCTTAAGAACATGAACAAGGTTTTTCATATTATTATCATCATTATAATTACACAGGCAGAAAAGTATACATATATTTGTCTTAATATTGTAACAATCACATTAAAATTATTGAACATGTCTCTATTTGTAGAGTGTTTAACAATTGGCAAAGTACTTCTTCTACATTCAAGATCCAGGACTTAGTAGGCACTCAACTGTTTGTTGAGTTAATCAATTACTCACAATTTCTCATACTATATGACACTCTTAGCTAAGCCCTGCACACGCATTTTCTCATTTAACAGGAGAATGGATGAACTAAATAGGACAAGTATTATTTTTTATTTTCACAGGTGAGAAAACAGAAGAATGGAGAAGACAAACAATTAGAATTTACATAGATTAGTGAGAGAAAAAGGCACATAAATAATTAGAAAATATCACAACTGCTACCCATGGCTTAAGCACAGTGATGGGACAACAGAAAATGAAGTAACAACAAGATCGAGAAGAGTTTAATGAAAGAGACTGAAATCCATCTGAAGACTGTGTAGGAGCTGAGTAGAAATGTGTATGTGGCAGAGGGTGGAGACAAAGTTCCATGTTTATAGAGGGCATCTCAGGTAGTGAATGTCCATGTCATACATAAGGTAATAGATGCATGAGGAATGTGCCTAGGGTCCTAAATGCTTGTTCTAGCTATAAGAGAGAGCACATGCAGGGAAGGTGCTCAGCTATCAGATTTTGGTATGTTCCAAACCATGATTGGCTTTGAATGCCATTGTAAGAAGTGTGGATCACACAGGTAGGGACTCGAATCCTCAGGTCTACTTACTAGATCTGTCACCCCCCGTGACACTCCCTATACAGTGCATATAAGTGTGCACATACATGTGTGTGTGGTTGTGTGCATTGGAGTCCACATATATACAATACTACTGAATTTTTTATTTTACATTTCAAAATTATTATTTTGGCATATGAAAAGCAGTTCCTAATTAATGTATAAAACTAGATGTTTAGAGATAACTATATACCCATGAAACTATTACCACAACCTGTACCATAAACCTAAGCCTATCTATCACTTCCAAATATTTTCTCCCAGCCTTTATTTTTTATTATTGTTATTACAATTTTGGGTTAAAAACACTTAACATAAGATCAGATTTCTGCATTTCAAGGTCTGTGGGGAAACTGGTGAGGACTGGTTACTCAGCTAACAGCACTATAAATCACAGAAATATTTCTTTTTCAAACAGATTCAGTGACTTGAAAACTGAGAAAAGTTATGTGCAGAAAAATTCATTGAAGATTCTGAAGAGGAGAAAAGGAATGTTTGTAACTGGACAAAACCACGAGTAGATTCCTTGGAGCTCCTGGTGTTTAGCTGTGTGTTTTTTATAAGTTGTTGTGTTCCTTGTAAACATATTTACCAGGATGGTTTTATTTATTTTTGTATTTTTAAGCTGATGATGCTTTGGAATATTCCATGAGGTCTTCTGTCCAAGATTACTGATCCCCATAACTGAGTTAGAGAGACCTGGAAGAGGGGCCTCATATCAGTTCCCTCTGCCTCAAATCTGTTTCCCACTTTTTTATTTAGTCAAATTTCATCGAGTTTTCAGGTCTTAAAGAAGCCTTTCTTGAATTTCTACACTCTAAATCAGTCCGTTAGTACTAGATACTACTTCTATATGTAAAATTTCACATTTAAATTACAATGTAAATAACAATTTATATAATTGTTTGCATAGTGTGCATGTCCATTCTCTCCACCATTTCATGTAATGCCTGGGCATAGGGAGTCTGGTTCACTGCTGGTGCTCAGGCTTGGTAGATACACAATGTGTGTGAGTTTAATGAATTAATAAAAATTAAACTAAAATGGGGATAAATCATCATGATGGCCAATTTGTTATTAAAATAAGTCATTAGTATCCAAAGTATTACACTAGTATTTACAAAGAAAGAAATTAACCTTGTGATTTTAAGGATGATGGCTTCAGTTAACATTTGTTGATTACACAACAAGTACTAGGCTCTGTGGTAAGCATCAGTGTATGTTTTCTCATGTCACCTTCATGTCAACTTAATGACTTAGTAAGGGTGGCTGAGACAGAGATTTGTGCCCACTTGTATAACAGAAAGTTGACGTTGGGAAGTGACTGACTTTCAGGGACCTTTTCCCAGACCCCCTTTCATCTATCTAGGGCAGTGTGAGTGGCTCTGGTCAATAAAACATGAACAAGAATGCTGTGTGTCACTTCTGGGTTGAAGTACTTAAGGTTCTGGCATCCTGTCCCCACGGTCTCCCTTTTCTTCCTGCAGTGAACTTGGAGATAGCTTGTTGAAGATAAAAGCCACAAGGTAAGAAACTGAATCCCTGAAAGCTTACATGGATAAAAATACTCCAAACCTAATTTGTGTTTGACTAGGGTGTGAGTAAACAAATAATCTTTTACTTTGATAAGGAGATCACTAGGATTTCAAGAAGTACGTGTTATGACATTTAGCATTACTAGCTCTAACTAATTAGCGGTTCAGTCAGTATAGCCATGGTACATAGGAGGAAACTGAGGCTTAGAGAAGTTATGTAACCTCCTCAAAGTTACATAGATGATAAATGACAAATAATTATCACTAGTAGTGACTTTGTAGTTTCTTTGGGGGTAGGGGGACTAATGTAACTATTTGGAAAGGGGTAGCCTAGGAACCTAAAGCTCAGCTTGCATTACATACAATAGAGGAAACTTCAATTATCTAATACCAAGAAATGAGGGCATGATGAAGGAAGGTTATGAGAGGCTGTAGCAGTCCCACCTCATGTCAACTTGTGACATTATCACTGGTTTCATGTACTAATATTCATACATGTCAATTACATTATATAAATATTTCTAATATAGTAACAATGAGAGGCAGATGGTCTATGCCCATATTATAGATGACAAATTGGAGTTTGAGAGAGACTAAGTGAGTTGCCTAAGCCTCTGCTAGTAAAAAGCAATGAGAGTGAGAATCAAATTTAGGTCAGTCCAACTCTGTATCTCAATTATTCTGCCTCTAGTTCAAAAAGGTTTGACTTTGTTAGTCTCAAATGGAGACATACATAACATCGAAAACCTCTTTTACATCTTCTGTACCCTCCAAAGTTTGCATGTTTCAATTGCATGACCAGTAATAGTGATTCTTTACCATGTCCTAATGTTTTCATATACTGTCTAATCATTTGGAACCTTATAAGAATCTAGGCTGATACACTTTGTTTCCTTCATTTTAAGATGAGGAGAATGGGGTTTGGAGAAAGAAAGCAGGGCTTGCCTAAAGCCACTCAGTGAGGTGGTGACTGACATGAGATGTAAACATGGGTTGGTTAAACCTAAGGTGAGAAATATTTTACAAAGGTGTGGGCTGTAGGAGATCTCGTGGAGTAGAAAGGAATTGATACTTGTAACAGTGGTCCTCAAACATCACTGTGCATAAGAATCAACTAGGAACTTATTAATAATACTAACAACTGAGCCAGAATTCAGAGTGTCTGATTCAATATGTCTAAAATGAAAACTAGGAATCCATGTTTTGTTTTGTTTTTGTTTTGTTTTTCTAACCAGCTTCTAAGATTAATGTGCTGCAGGTGAACTTCAATTTCAGACCCTACCTGCTATCAGACAGGGTTTCCAGTCTGGCATTTAGTGAGGTTAGACACTGAAATCCTTCATTGCTATTCCCAGCACTGAGGGAGAAAATGACACATCTCCTTCTAGAAGGAGGCAGAGGCTTGGAGCTTCCAGTCCTGAGCATTCTGCACTTGGCTTCCGTTCTCTGTGTCGATTAGGCCTTTCAAACCAATTACCATTATATATTGCTTAGATTTATAGTCGTTGGTATTTGAGGTTACAGGACTTCCGTTCTCAGGAAGAAGCTCCATGCCATCACTTCTAATCAGCTCAGCACAATGTCTGATTTTCCTCTGTAAGAGGGCACGCTGTTCCATTAGAGTATTAATAGGCAGGCAGAGTGGCCTCAAATGCAGTGCTTGGGGAAACATAAAAATTGGCTTTGGGGGAATCCAAATTTTTAAAGAACTGTCCTCCTTCTTATCAAAATCAACTCAATGATTCAACAAAAATGAGTAGAGGAAAAAATATCCATGACTTCTTGCAGGTAGCATGTATTACATAGATAGTTAATCTCTCCACAGGGTGGGCCAAATGGTCTTCGCTAGGCTTTCTATGGTAGGGAGGAGAGGCATGAGGTTCAAGGCATGAACATTATTCAGGACAATTTATGAAATATAAGTTTATTTAATATTTACTAAATACTAAATGAATGATTGAAAAAACGAATTAGCAAGCAGAGGAGTACAAGACAGCTGGGAACATATCTTGCATAGCTGTTACTTATGTGTCCACCTATCCATCCATCCCCACATTATTTACTCAAACAATTATTGCATGTTATTTCCAGTCATTATATCATGATTATGAGAAATTCAAATACAAAACTAAACACTCTACCCACAGAGAATTTATAATCTACTCAGGAAAGATGTGTAATGCTTCTCCCTTGCCTATAGAATTAGGAATTTCTAAAACATTCTGTCATGTGCTCCTTTCTAGCTTACATATTCAGCTTCATTTCCTTGTACTTTTATCACATATTAACTAGTCTATGTATCCTTGCATCTCCTTCTGCCTCACAGTAAAATGGCTGTCCTTCTTCATTCATATCTGTGTTTGTCCAAACTCCAAGCTTTCTTCCAGAGCTGTCAGAAACCTCCCTGTTTTATAAATCTGTCTTGACCCTTCCATTAGGTAAAATAATTTCCTCCTTTGAAAGGCCAAAAAAGTTCTTAACATTAATGGATGTAATTGCTCTTTGCTCTATCTCACAGATTTTTTTGTTAATTGTTTTCTCAGCACATAAATTTTGAGCTTTTGTAATTTGAAAAAAGAGAAAGCCTCAATAATCTTTGTAACCCTGGTAATTCCTTGCCAACATTAATAGCTCAAAAATTTCAGAAAATTGAATGAAGGCATCCTCTAGGAAGATATGATTGTCCCTTAAGTCCTACTGTCAAATTTCTACATTAACTCTGTTGGCAATATCTTGCTAATAACAATAGTATTAATACTAAAAATGTATTTACTACCTACTCATTCTAAGTACTAGTCTAATGCTTGGGGCTTGTGCTTTTGACTATTCGGAGATATATACTCACCTTCACTCTAACTGGATGAATTTCACAGACTCTAGCAAAATCTAGGAAAAAAGTTTTTTTGTTCTTTTTTGTTTTGTTTTGTTGTTGTTTTTGGCGGTAATTCTTGAGATTATCCTGATTCTAAAAGAGCAGTTGAGGAAGAGGAAACTCACTTCCCTGAGAGAGAAATATGCAGTCTACAATACCATGAGGATAACCTAAACAATTAAATTAATGTTCTAAATAGTTCTCCATCTGGGCAAATGCCATCTATGAATAGAAAAATACTCTCAGATCCACGTTCTGTAAAGAATATACTGCCCTCCAAGGAAGGCAGTATATCCTCCTTCAGCCTCAGAATGATTTTTATTCCATTTTTATTTTGGAATAATTCCAACAAGACAACAACTCATCTGGCTGATATATAAAATTTTATGTACAACTTCTATACCCACTGAAGTATGTACACTCTGAGTCCATGAATTTAGAATATTTAGGACAGCAATCCTATTTACAAACATGCTACTTTATATAATCTAAATATCTCCATTTATTAAAATCCTCAGAGAGAAAAGAAGACATAGTTAACATTACATGTGACTTCAATGCAACAAAGCTTATCAGAAAGCATATTGGTCTCTTTTACCAGTTTACCATTTACTCCCTTCTCCACCACAATAATTTAGGGTTTTCTCTAAGGTTGTTTTACATGCCTATTCCTCAGTGTTGGCTACCTACTGTGAATTGGTGGTGTCTACCAAAAAAACCTATGATAAAGTATTGTCTCTAGCCATGCACTGTGGGGTTGGCAAAAAGTTGTCTATATGGGCATCTTCTTTGACTCAGATGGATCTCCACTTATTCACTGGTAGATCAGGTTTTGCGTACTATGTGGCAGCTCTTTACTTTCCTGCAAAGGGAGAAAATTATTTGTTTCCTCCCTTAGGGAATTTTACTGTAGGGCTGCTTGGAGCTCCCCATGATGAATACTTATTTAGACAACTCTTTCTATTCTACCCACCCTTTTATTCACCAAGCTTTTCCTTCTTTTATTATGCATTCTTTCTCAGCAAATCCAATGTTTCTTTATAATCCAACTTTCAGCTTCTTTTCCCTGCTCATCCCTTCCACACACAAAGTGTTATTAAATGTGACTGTATATGTCTATACCTAAGTTGTAGGTGCTACTTTTTCTAAGTAGGCTTCTCAGTCTCCAATTTACTAGATTATGCAAATAGGGACTTGAGACAAGAGTATTAACATCGTATACCAGACCTTACTTAGGTCAATTACCAGCACTCTTGCTATATTCACAAAGCACTTTCACATTCAACATTTCATCAGATGTTCATAGAGCTCTCTATATAAAGCATGACATGTAGTCTTATCCCTATTTTAAAGATTAATAAAACCTGGGCAGCAAACTAAGAATTGAAGATACAGATAGGTATATGCCACTGATGGCCCCTTAGGAATTAACAGATTTATAAAGAGGACATGATTAATACCATTTCCTCTATTCCACCATCTTTTCTTCCTCCCTTTCTATCTCCCTTTTTTCTTTCTTCTTTTATATTTTTTGTCTGCGCCCCTCCTGACTTCCTCACTTTCTTTCTTCTTATTTTTTTCTTGTCCTCCCGCCTCTTTCTTTTTCTCTTTTTCCCTCTTGTCTTTCTTCCTTCCTCCCTTCACTCTTTTCTTCCTCTCTTCCTTTTCTTCTCTTTCTTATCTTTATTTTTCTTTCTTTTTTCCAAGAAGAACTTTTAGAATATCCTCTCATGATTGGCTTATGCTAAATATAAGGAAACATGAGGTAAACTAAGACTTACTAAATATTAAAATTATACATAGGAAGGAATTTTCATAAGTGCTTTAATTTTTAACCTTCTAAAGAACCTTGGAAGTAGACATTATCATCAATACGTTTTCCTCCTTTTGTACAAATTAGGCATGGTTAAATGACTTGTTTAAAGTCATACTTGAAGGGGTGGATATAGAATTTCCATTCAAATCTGCCTTTAAAACTCAGAATTATCACCTTAAAATAGTAGACCAAGCACATAATCACAATCCAATACAGCAGAAGTAATTGAATAATGGAAGTGACTATATGGTTCTGTAGGAGCAACTGCTACTGTGGGACAAAGAGGCTGGAGGCCAGAAAGCATTTACAGAGGAAGGACCTATGCCTAGAAAAGACAAAAACTTGCCCAAGAACATGCAGTGTGTTTGTGTATGTGTGTGTGTGAGAGAGAGAGAAAGAGAGGAGGGGGAAGGAGAGGGGAGAGGAGGAGAGAGTGCATGCACTAGCGTTTAAATTTTCTAAAGTCAAGTCCAACCTATGTGGCATGTTTTTGGGCTACTCAATCTCCACTGTTTGAATTTTATATTTTAAGCATTCAGACTTATTCTTTTACAGGCCCTAGTAGCACTAGAATCCCCTTCTTGGATCCTAGAGATTGGAGTCAAATCCCAGCTTTTTATATCTTTTGTATTAGATGTTTATTTCTATGCATGCATATTTGTGGTGAGGTGTGTTTCCCTAGAAGCTTAAAATATACTCTGAATTAGTGGGGAAGATCTCAAAGCCATTTATCTCAGAGCCTACTAAGGAAAAAGAAGAGAGACTGAGAGGAAGAGATATGGAATACTTTCTGTTCATTTGTGGTTCTGAAATACTAAGAAGGGTTTTTTTCGGTGGGATCAGCTGGAGGAATTAAAAGTGGAGGGAGGGATCCTGTTTCTCCACTGTCCCTCCTCTGCACATCTGTCCAACACTACTCATGCCTGCTCCAGCCTTTTCCCATGTGTTGCAAGTGTTTTTGGCCTGTGTGGTTCCTCCCTTCATTAAAGCAGGGATCCTCTTTCTAAACTTCTCCTTTATATAATGTAGAACCTGGAAGGCTCAAGGAAAAAAAAGTCACATCCTCAAAGATGAATAAAAATCTGTACCTTTTAAAATATTTTTGCAGACCAGCAGCAATTAGAGAAAGACAATAAGGGCTGGGTTGTGCCTCTAACTTGAGAACATATATGAGGAATCCACAAGTTCTTTCCATGGAGTGTGGCTAGAGTCAAGAAGCTCTGACAAGACCACATAGAGATCAAGAAGTTCCATCTGGAATATTTCTTCTGGAATGGAAGGAAACCTTATTTCATTAATAGTTTTATTTTTTTCATCAAAGACTAAAACACATGAAGACTTTGTTGGGCAAGAAGTGAAATTTTCTCTATCATACTGGAAGATAATAAGTCTGAAGTTATCATAGAATTATGAAAGTCATGCAAGAGAAGTCAGAAAATCTAGGTTCTGCACCCAAATGACATCTATCTAGTTACTATCACTTGCTGACATTACAAATGGATTGCAAAAGTCAGATCTGAAATGGTGATGCCACCAATACCTTCCACGCTCATGGTAAACATCACCAATCTACTACAACCCTCTTTCATGATTTGTAAGAGTGTAGCTTTAGGATTCTCAATACTTTACACTAGAGGACAGATCTCTACTAAACCTGTTGCTCATCTCCAGAATAGATAATCTTTCACATCTTTTCTAGATTTTTTTAAAAAAAATCTAGCTAGAGAAGACTACTTTTCTTCTTCTACTTATACATTTTTCTTTGGAAGGCATGTCTCAACCCTGCTCAATGAATAAAACCTGCTTCAGTTGCTTCTTCCTCAGGCATGTATGAATTTATCCACAATAAACTTTTAGCAGCTTTATAAAATTTGGAATTAGTGTAGATAAGAAAGCAAATGTTTGGATACTGAGCTGAAAACCATTTGAAGGGTTGCGTGTGATCTGTCTGAATCTGAACACTCAGTTGGCAACCTCACAACAAACTTTCAAAACTTTCTTTTGGTATTTAAAATCCAGCCATACAAATGAGCAAGAAACATGCTCCAAATATGATGCAGATCTTTCTAGCCTCATTGATCACTGTAAACTTTGGCACGAACATGGACCAAAATTCAGGAAGTGGAAAATAATTTTTTTTAAAATAAGCTTCTTTTTTACACAGCCAGATGGGGTAGGATAGAATTCAGTGACCTAGAGAAGAAGATGACCTGGAGCACAGACAGAGCAGGAGTCCAAGGGTGGTCTGGGCATCAGGGGATGTGAATTTTGGTCCGTATTCTTCTCCTATCTTGTTATGCTACTCTGGACCTCTCTTTTCTCCTCTTCAGATGTATAGCCCTTGGATGCAAAACACCCAATCTAGTGCCCCTGCTTTACAATGAATCCTTTTTTTGAACGGTATATGGGTAATCCTGGGATCCCTAGAGTTACTCCCGTTTACATTTTCTGTTCTACAATTGTTTAGAATTTGAGAAGAGAAAGGAATGTTCCATATATTACTCTTGTTTTCCTTTCAATATTCCAAGAAATTAACTTTTAGCGTGTGTTCAGTGATTCTCAGTCGTATAAACAGGAGCTTTCTGAATTTTTAACTTTATGATTATAATACATACTTTACTACTTTTTTTTAAAATAAATTTTTCATGAAGTTTGCAGGCTTTGGGTTTTCTCCATTCACCCTTTCCTATCAAAGTCTCGCTATCTAGAATATTCTCATTCAATTCTATGTATATGTAAATTATACACATACTTTAAAGCCCAGTGTTTTTTCTTCTCTATAAACTCATCCAAGATCAAATTCTATCATCTGTTACACACTTGATCATGGATAATCTTATTGCCTTTATTGGTATTTTACACTTCTATCATTTGTCCATGCATTTATTCCACATTTTTCAATAACATTTGAGGAGACACAAATGCAATTGAAAAGGACTGACCCCCTCTTAAATTTCAAGAACTGCAGTAGGTATGTTTATGTATGTTTTTCGCATATTATATTTATAATCATATCTAGATGATTTTTTTTTTTGAGTTGTGGTTACTGAGACTAGTGGCAATCAAGGTATAAACCTACTAATGGACAGAATTGACCTTGAAATTCAATGTTATATGACTTCAAAATGCATACTTCTACTACCACACATTTCATTCTCTCTTTGTTCCGAATTCTTTAACCAGTAGGTGGAAAAAGTCCCATATTAAAAGCTAGAAAAGAGATGGGGGTTAATGATGGAAAGAGAAAATAAAAGTGTATTTTTAAAAATCTTGGTTGAGCAAAATTAATGCAATTATGTGCCAAAATTAGTTTTCAGTTTCCCATCTAGTAGAAGAATGCATGCATAGATACACATGTTGTTCTGAATTTTACTTCTGAGATGACCTTGTCACAAAAGACACTGAGCAATACATTGGAAAATGTTCTCAGTAGCACTCTGATCAAAATTCCAAAAGATGTTCTATGGATATTTGTTTTTTATAATAGAAGCAGCCTGTATGAACAGTGAGAGAATAGTGCTAAATCATAATTTGAAAGAAGACAGTTTTTTAGAGGGATCTCTTGATATATATGGCTTAACATAGGGATAAATGTGGAATTTTGAATTTCAGTTTTAAAGTTCAAATATTTAGCATGCTTTTAGCCCAGTATTTCCTTGAGATGTAAAGATTTTGCTTGTTGGATAAAAATATATATAATATGTTTTTTTTTATTTTTAGCATGATAAAATTGTTGTTTTATAGTTACATTATTATGTGGTTGTTTTACAAAAGCTTATTTATTAGACTCAATGAACTATATTTGTAAATAGAAGGAAGTCATAGGAGAAGTAAATTGATGTGGAAATTCATGTTTTGAAGGTTCTTTTGGGGAAGGAAGTAGTCAACAAACTATCTCTGAAGAGGTGATATATGAACTGATAACTAAGGGAAAATTAAGAGAAATCAGGAATAATAGGTTCAAGGTATAGAGATAGCTCAGAAGATGAAGTTATGTAATCCCTGAGAATGAGTCACACTAGAGGTGACATTGAAATAAATATTGAAGAGTGAGTTTTTTCAGTAGGCAAGGAGGGAGGGCATTTTAAAAAGAAGAAACTGCATCTGCAAAAGCATGGAAGCACAAAGTATGAAATAGCAACTGTACATTCAGGTTATTTAAATTGCTTTGTGTTGTCAGAGTCTGCTAACATAGGAAAGGGGCCAAATATCAGGCTAGAGATCAACAGAGTTATATGATAAAAAAACGTTTCAGTTTTGTTCTGGGCAGGATGGGGTTTGCATTTGAGCAAGACACTTTGTGACTGACTGTAGAGTAGTTGGCAGGAGTATAAAGCTGTAACCAAAGAAAATGGTGAAGATGTTTCTGTGGTCATATAGGTTAAGAGTTGATAAAACTAGAACGGAGGCATTCTTGAGAATGAGATGGAGTGAGAGAGTAGAATGGAGAGATATTTAGGCAATAGAATTAATTGAATTTAATTACTTGTTGGCAGGGAGAGGGTTATCAGAGAAGGACTCCAAGTTGGTTCTGCAAATGCTAAGAACCATGGGAGGAAGAAACATATTCATCCTGGGGTCACCATCTCCCAATAATTTGCATAGTGCCTTACTTATGATAGGACCCCAATGACCCATTGTTGAATGAATAAACATTTCTGTCTTGGATGACTGGGAAAATAGCAATGTTGCAGCCAGAATTTAACTAATGATGTAGAATTGAAGACATTAGTTGAAAAATCTTCTCTAGGACTAAAGCATATTTATCTAGTTATTATAATAGTGAACATTTATTGAACTCTTACAATGTGCTAGACACTTGGTTAAATACATTACGGTATTGTGATTTATGGTCATGATGCCTCTATAAGGAGTGAACAATTATTGTAATGATCATTTTAGGGATGGAAAATTTTAGACTTTGAAAGGTTAAGAAAATCACCCAAAGTCATAAAACTAGTGAGAGGCAGAGTCAGGATTTGAACCCAGGTCAGTGTGATTCAAAGCTTACATTCTTAATCACGATACTTGGAGATGAAGAGAGAACAACCTGCTTACAATACTTACTAGACAAGGGTTTAGTAGGAACCAGAGCTACACCTCTTTCTCTGATACTACATATTTTGGCTGAGAAGGCTAAGTATACCCTGGCAATGTTCTACTATAGAACTTATGCTACAGATATGTGTAAGCCACTTTGGAGAAAATGCAAAACTCTTCAATTCACTTGGTAGATACCAAGAACTTCTCTTTCCCCATTATGTTTTCACCCAATGGGCTGTCTACATTCTTGACTTTACTACTAAAGATGGCAACGAGTTAAAAAAAGAAAGAGGGCACAATGGCTTGGGTTTCCTTAGTGGTACCAGAATAAAAGAAGTCATTTTATGCTTACTGTAATTTGCTGACAAAGGATTTGGGAACTGCAATTTATATGAAAACAAGAGTTTTCGTAGAACACTGGAATATTCACTCTCCCAGTCAACTGATATTTAGAAGAAATGTTGAGTTTAATTGTTTCTCATAATTGCACATGAATGTCCAAGGCTAAGCTTCTATATCAATATCTTCTATATCTCGACAGGAAACTGTTGAGAGACATGATCTTATAAGCCAGAGGAAAATGCTTATTATTGACAAGCAGAAGAGAGGTGCCTTGAGAGAGGTATTTTTCTAGGTTTAGGAGGCTTAAGTTTTAGCATTGGGAGATAGAAAAATATGTCTATAATATAATAAGAGAATGTTCTCAGGTGATGGGCCAAGGAAAAGTGCACTAGGTTGGGGTAGATGGGTTGGGGTAGATGGTCCAGGTGGTAGTGGAAGCAGACATGGAGTAGAATAGTGGAAGTGGAACTGGTGAGCAGCTCTGGCATTTGGGATAAATTTGAAGTTAGAGCTGGCAGGACTCCCCAATGATTTACTGTTGAGATTGCACCCAATAATCATGGCTCTCCTGAAAGATATTACAAGAATGTTCATGGTTTAAAATAGCAAAATGTCAGAAATAACTTGTATTTCTGGAACTTCTGATCTAGTTAAATAAATTATGGAAGTGAAATGATGCAAATCAAAAATTAGCAGATATCAGGATGGTGATTTTTTTAAACATTTTTCTTTCTTTTTTTGTTCGTCTAAATTTTTAAATCTATTTAAAATGAGATTGTTATATTTTGTAAAACAAAAAATGTCAAAGCTATGTTTTAAAAGTAAACCTGTCCTTATTTGACTGCACTTCTGCACAGCAGGGTCCGCTGATTTTCCATTTAAAACAGCCCAAGAACTCAATTCAGTTGGACATCCTGCGAGGACTTTACAAATCCTAGTGATAGATTTACTATGTAAGAATATGAGTCCAAACTGAGGCTAACACTAGGATTCATACACGTCTGGAGAGCTAGCCAGGTACGTGTTTATTTATATGTGTAGTTTGTACTGGTTTGAAGGAGGTGGAGTGGGGGAAAGCTGAAGAGAAAGAAGAGGGATGGTGAGAATAACTGGGTACCTCTGATGTGTCTGACATGGTCCAGGGACTGAAGGAGCTACTTATTTAAAATTGTTGTGGAACACAAAAGTACAAAAGGGCATCCTTGGCACCCAGGAGATAAAATGTGGCACAGAATGGGTGTGAAACAAACCCCTCCTCATTCAGGGGCAGAACAGAGTCCAACTTGAGCATTTTGAAGATGCCTGGGAATATGGACTGTCTGAAAGAACGAGTTCCTAACACATGAATACCCTGGGAAGTGCTGAGCATCCCTCTCCAAATGGATTTATCACCATCCAACATAAAAGAGAGGAGTAAGGAAGAGCATGATGACACCATAAAGTAGCAAGAGTGAATGGGCTTGTTTGTGAACCTGTGTATGATACCTCCTGTGGTCTTCAGAGAGTTAACAAATAGCGATTTGGAGTTGGGATTCTTTGTTATACAGAAGAAAAATGGGTCAACCCTGTCTCACCTAGTCTATATGCAAAGGGCAGTGTAATGCAAAGGGGGATTGAGGTTACAGCAGAATAGAGTCTAAGCCCTGAAATCCTAGAGATGAAGAGGGTGCTGAGGTTTGCTAACGCCTTCTTTCAAGTCCACAGCCACCCAGAGAGATGGTCCCTGAATAGCTCTTTTGATGGGACCTAATGACTCCTTTTTGGTATAGAAAGGTGATCTCATTTCTCTCCTCTCTCAGTAATGTTTTTTGGAAACATGACAGCGTGGCTGAGAAGATGAGTGCGAATGGGGGCTAAAATTCAGTCTGTGCTCTACTCACCAAGGTGTGTGCCTGGGCTTGGTGAAATGTTTTGTTGTTACTGTTTTATTTGTTTGTTTGTTTGTTTTCATCTGTCAAAAGAGAGCACTTTAAATAATATTTTGACCTAAAGAATGCATTTTTTTCTTTTTATTTTTAAAAAATATTTATTCAAAGCCACTGTGCATGCTTAAAATGCAATGCTGAACATGGGCCAGGTTCTATGACAATCCTCATCTTTGTGTTTTGGGGCACGTGGCATGTTGCCAAAGTTTCAGCTGCAACAATGCTACAAAAGATCTCCACTCTGCAACATAGCCATCTTTATGATTTTTAGAAACTACCCTTGGAGCAATTCCTTCCAGCTCTAAGTCCTTGACTTTGTTGATCAATCCCTTCACACATTCTATGCCATTTTAACAACTTCCCAACATAATTCTTTCCTCCTTTCAAAAAAAAGCTCTCTCCTATCTCTCCACTAGTATATAGCCCTGAGTCTATCCAGTATTTATTTACAGTCTCATTTTTCTACAAAATTCCAACTGAAACTCATACAGCCTTATTCTACATTTCTTTGGCAAACACAAACAGATCCACACAATTGCAAAGAAGTCTTGCTTGCTTCTTCTTCTACTGCTGGTTACCAATTGTTTTCTGTGCATTTGTTCATTTCTTTCAACTTGACTATAAACTCCTTGACAATAATGGTGTATACACAGAAATTATATAATAAATGTGAATTGGTCGATTTCTTTTGTTACTCAGTGCCCCCTGCCCACTCTCTGCCTCTCCCTGTCCTGCTTAACCTAGTTAAATAGGTTCTTGATAAATGCTTACTGGATGAAATAATGAACCAGCACCAACTAAATATAAGGTGTTATTGTAATAATTGGCTGGGTCAGACAGATACTTGAATACCATGTGGAACTCTGTGGCAGCACTGGAATGTCACTGGATCTATGGCGGTCTGGCAAAGAGCAAACTGTGGTTGGATTTGGGCAAAAGAGGGTGAGGGTGGGAGTGGGAAAAACTGAGCAGGAGTCATTATGTCTGGGATGAAATGGAAGCTCTGAGCAGGGAAGAAAGTAGATGAACAGCAGACTGGCCTTTAGTATTGAAAAATCAGGTGTAAAAACTAACAACATTAAAAAAAAACAACAATAATAAATTGATAATATCAAAAGTAGACTAACCCATGGTTTGTTTGATGTTAGTTTAATTATTCTGTGAGGTTGCCAAATCTTCATGCCAAATATGGAAACTAAAATGCACTTTAGAAAAAAAAAATCACAAAGTATATTAATTCTAATTAATAGCATGCATAGTAGCATATTTGGGTGAATTATGATGATGACTTCAACTCCTATTGAAATGCATCACAAATAAGATGGATTGATAGAGGACAGAAGCCTAGAGATGGCTGGATAAATGATAAGGCTAATACAGTAAAAGTTTAATTGTAGAATCTAGGTGATAGGTATGTATATATACAGAGAGGAATGTGGACAGTAAAAAATATTTTAATATTTTAAATACTTTCTGCATGTTTGAAAATTTTCACAATAAGATGTTGGGAAAAAATGCATTGTGGAGCAATGACTTCAGTTCCCTTAAAATAATTATATTGGATCCTACAATTATCAGAGCAAAATGAAGTTCCTTAGGTAGAATGTCCCAGAATGGTAATAATAAATCTCCATATTTATACAGGATTTCATAATCCACCAAATACACAGTTGGATGACTGAAAGAAAAGACCCTGGAGCCAGACTAGCTGCTTTCTGATTTCTAACTTCAGACATCATTTAACTTCTCTATCCCTTCTTCATTTATAATATTTGTATAATAATTATTGCTAGAGATGTTATAAAGATTAAATAAAGCAGTAAATTTAAAATGCTTAGAAAGTGCTAGGAAACTACTAAGCTTTATGTTAATTCTTGCTTTTATAATGATAATAATTATTAGATCTTCCCATTTGCTCTTTGGAATAGGTATAATTACTCAGCTTTACAGCCAAAGAAACAAGTTTATAAAGATGTCTCTTGTCCAAGACGATGTAGATTATTAGTCAGAGGTAATACTGGAACTAAACTCAAGGGTTTTTTTGCCTCTTTCAAAATATGCTTATCCTAGTCTCCCAACTTCCATTCAAACGTTCAGACAACTCCCAGGTGGGAGGGAATACTTAATGTCCATGGCTGGCATATGGTAGACAGTTATAAAGTAGATGAATGATAAACATCTATTTATAGCGTTTACTGTGTCTCTTACCTTGCTAAGCACTATACATTATTACCTCAAAGCATTCTCATAAAAGCTCTAAAAATTTAGTTATACTAACCTTACTTTCCAGATGAGAGAGCAGAGGCTTTAGAAAGCTTATATTACCCGAGATCCCACAGCTAGCAAGACTGAGCCATGGATCCATCTGGTTCCAAAACCATACATTTTAAACCACACCGCAACATGTTCATGAATGAAAGGCAGCTTCAAAGCTTAGCCGAATGACAGAAATTAGGAGACATGAGCCATTTTACCCTTAATCCACAGAGCTCCCCCTGGGTCCTTCTCATCATAGATGCATTGTATTATTAGCAAATGTGAATGTTTTGATGAATTAGGCAAACACTCGAATTGCCTCTGCATTGCAACATCCTCCCTTCAAAGGCCAGGGAATGTAGACTGTACGTTCTTTGTCCAGCTTGTCTGAATGCGTCAACGCTGTCTGGGAGGCACAGAGGTGGATGCTTTCCTAGCAGGGGTGAGGCCCCTCCTGCATGTCCAGCTCCTGTATTTGTAGCATTGCCATGTGTTGTACCACTGGGCCAAGGAATGAAGGGGCCTATGGTCCCAGCCACCTCGGATTACGCAAGCCAAGAAAAATGTGCAAATCGCATGAGAAAAGCAGGCAGTCCCCAAACATCTTTATTTGTTCATGTCTGTGCCCTGACGCTTTGATTGCAGTCTTGCACTTAGAAATTTCAAGATAAGTATCAGCAGCTGGACACTGGGTAAATCAGAGGTACAGACTATGTGTAAATACTGAAGTTTCGAAAGCACGAGCTTATGTCCAACAGCTTGGAACACAGGACTCAGTAGGAAGGGAGGGGGAGTGGTGGTTCTGGCTTTGGCAAAGTAAACCTTCTGAGAAACTCGTGGACATGTCTGTACATGTCCGAACTTGTCTGACAAAACCAAGCAGAGATTTCAGGACCTGCCAGATCCAGATATAAGCGGCCTGTTTGTTCGGAACCAAAAAGGAACAGTCAGAGGAAGTGAAGGATTAAGATGAAGAAACAAAAGATTACAAGGCTAAAATCTGTTCACAGAGCAGAGGCTGAAGGCTGAGCAATCACAATGACAATGTTTATGAGGGGCTAACGCTGACAAGGTCCCAGGTTAGGTTTTTTTATATCCCAGTCACACAGTTAACCTTACCAATAATCCTGATTTTGCCCATTTTTACAAATAAAATTTTAAAAAGGAAACTGAGATTGCTAGGTAAGGCAACTATCTCGAAGTCAAGAACTAGAAAATAAGAAGAAATAGGGTTGTAATAGATTCCTGTCAGATCCTAAGATCACAGGGTGTTATTTTGTGTGAGAGAAAATTTTTCTTCAGGGGTTAAAATATTAGGTGCAGGCACCCTTTTTAACATAGTATGAGCAGAAATGAGAGAGTTTGCTGGTAAGATCTGTCAAGGACATACCATGACAACAGACTGGAAAAGCACAGACAGCACTGCATGTGATTAGTAGCCTGGCCAGGTCAGCTAAGAATGTGGATACATCAGTGAGTAAAATTAGAATAATAGATATGTTAAGGTTACTGATGCTGCAGTTATGCTGTGAAGTTTAGTGTGTTATTTAGAATCTACTGGTTGCAGATAACAGAATCCAATTCATGGTAGCATAAAAAAAAGTGGTAATAAAAACTTTCAGGGATTTCTCTTGGAATAGCATGTACAATGTATAGTGTATGTATGGGGAAGAAAACTCAAGGTGGCTGGCAGAACAGGGAGAGATGATGCTAAAGAGGATGACAGACTACAAACTTGAAGTTCTTTATAGTCCCCATTAAGACACTCAGGTTCAACTTCACATGCAACAAGGAGTCAAAAAAGGAGAAGAAACATAATTAAGAAGCAGGAAAATTGAATAATCACATAAAACGGTCATTCGATCTGCTGCATGGATTAGAAAAAAGTGCCAAGGGTGTCCGCTGGCTTCTTGCCTACACATGTGGCGGTGCCGTTAACAGTGATAGGTAATATAGAAATGGCACAAATGAGGTACAACAAAATGTTAATGACATATTTAGTTTGGGGCAGATTTAGTTTGAGGTGGCTATATGTCCTCCAACAGATATTGATAGATACTTAGATGTATAAGTGTGTTGTTTAAAAGGAATATTGGGCTGGAATTACAAATATGGAGTTTGCCAGCACAGAGATGCTAACTGAAGCCCTAGCAATGGATCAGGACATCTGAAGAAGTAATATGAGATGAGAGAGCAAGGAAGAAAGTCTAATACAGATACCGTCCCCCCATAAACAGAACAAAAACAGTAGTGTTTCATAAGTAGGCAGAGAGATAAGAGGAAATTGGGAGAAGGATCACTTCCAGAATGGCAGAGTAACCTCTGAGAATCTACTTCTTCATCAAAGGGGAACACTAAAAAAACTGTTGAAATCAACTTTTTAGAATTCTAGAAATTAATTAAAAGCTTACAATAATCTGAAAAGTGTTTATTGAAGAAAAACAGCTGAATTTCAGTAGGAACAATGAGCAGCTTTGTGACATTTTAACACACCCTATTTCTACTTCCTTCTTTCCAAACAGTAGCCATGAAAACTAACAGCCTAACAGGGACAGAGTTTAGAGATCTCCTAAAAGCCCCATCCCAAAGAATTATTACTATCTAATCTGCCTGGCAACTCCTTGAAATAGTCCATTTACAGGGCAAGGCTTTGTTTGACCTAACTCAAAGGTGCCAGAAATGTAAGGTTGTTTTAATATCTAAAAATCAATTAGTAGAATGTACTATGTAATAAATGACAAAAACCACATGATTATATCAATATATATATGAAAAGAATGTGACAAAATTCAACTCACTTTCATAATACAACAACTCAACAAACCATATATGGAAGGGAACTTCCTTAATCTGACAAAAGGCATTTATGAAAAAACCCACAGCTAACATTATGTTTAATGTTTGAAATCTGAGGCTCAGGAACAAGGCAAGGATGCCCATTGTCACCATTTCCATTTTACTTTTGCTGTTAGGTCTAACCTGGATAGTCAAGAAAAAAAAAATTATATGGATTCTAAAGAATAATATGAAACTATATTTGTACATAACATAACTATATAGGAAATCCAAAGGAACACACACACGCATACACACGCACACACCTAAAATATGAGTTCAGAAAGGTGACAGGATACAAAAATAATATGTAAAAATCCATTGTATTCTGTATACCAGCAACAAACAGTTTAATTAAAAAAGAAAATTTTCATTTACTATAGCATCAAAAAGAAAACATGAAGAAATAAATTTTAAAAACTGCCAAAGACTCATTGACTAAAACTATAAAACATTGTTGAAAAAAATTAAAGAAAACTTAAATAAAACAAATATATCATGTTTATGAATTATAAGACTTAATATTGTTAATATGGCAGTACCCCAAACTACAGATAAATGCAATCTCTACCAAAATATCAGCTGCCTTTTTTTTTGCCAAAAAAAAAATGTTAATCTTAAAATGTATAGAAAAATAAAAGGGAGCCAGAATAGCCAAAGAAAAACTTTAAAAAATAAAAAAATAAAAAATCTCATTTCTTGGTTTTATATCTTACATAAAGAAATAGTATTCAAGACAACGTGGTATCAGCATAAGAATAAGCCTATAAATCAGAATAGAATTGAGTGTCCATAAATAAATCCTTATGTCTACAGTTATTTGATAAAACTGCCCAGACAAACCAATAGGAAAATAATAGTCTTTTCAATAAATGGTACTTGGTAAACTGGATATTTACATGGGAAAAATGAAGTTGGACCCTTCACCACACTATACAGAAAAAAATAACATAAACAGAATTATAGATTTCAATACAGTAATTCCTCACTTAACACTGGGGATATGTTCTGAGAAATACATCATTAGGTGATTTAGTTGTTGTGCAAACATCATAGAGTGCACTTACACAAGCCTACTACACACCTAGACTTTATGGTATAGCCTACTGCTTCTAGGCTACAAATCTGTACAGCATATTACTGTAATAAATACTGCAAATAACTGTAACACAATGATAAGTATTTTTGTGTCTAAACATATCTAAAAAGTACAGTAAAATAAGGTATAAAGGGTAAAAAATTATACATCTATATAGGGCATTTACTGTGAATGGAACATACAGGACTGGAAGGGGCTCTGGGTGAGTGAGTGAGTGGTGAGTGAACATGAGGGCCTGGGACATTACTGTACACTAATATAGATTCTATAAACACCGACCCACAAACCTTACCCCTGTGTCCTTCCCAAAAGGTTGGAAATAGAACATTGAAGCTGTCTGTGCTGCTCCATGAACAGGGATGTCTTTGGATTGATTGAAAATATCAAGGAGAAACTGAGTAGGTAAGGCAGAGATCACCATAATCGTGACTGTCAAGAGGGAGTGAGAGGTGGCCTGATGATCAGTAAGAATAAGAAGTTAAGATGGAGAGGAGAAAGGAACATGGGGATTGTCACGGCAAGTGTTCTTGGCTATTGAATGTTGGAGCAGTGGTCAGGTTAAGAAACTTTATGGTAATCATAAATAAAAGGGTGTTTAACATGGAGAAGGTGTAAACCTGAGGATTCAATATTTTGACATTGAAAATTTGTTTTTGGTTCTATTGACATAAAGAGCTCCCTCTGACATAAAAATTATTGATGTTTTACATGATTACAACCTGAACATGTTTCCCAAGCACAGGAACAGGCTAGCTCTGTACTACCATAGAAAGCATTTACTAAGATACCAGCTGCACTTAATATTTGATAAGGTAGATATTATGGACCTGTGTCCTTTTACTGAATTTAAGATGCTCAACAAAGAATTTACAGCAGTGTACTCTCAAGACCATCAAGCTAGATGGGTGGGCTATTGCACCCTCTAAATATGTAGTGTTATAGGGACAGGCTCCTCTGTGCTAAAATAGGTCAGTGCCTGACTGATTGGGATGTCATCTGTACACTGAAAATTGAGTTGTTGTCACTGAGAGGGACTCTATTACCAACCCCCCAACATATTGCTACCTCAGAGGTAAAAAAAATCCTGTGAACTAGGTATTCTTCTATTTCTTACAAGAAACTCAACTCCATTATAATTTTATGGGACCATTGTTTGTATGTGCTGGCTGTCATTGACAGAAATGCTGTTATGCAGTCCTTGACTATATTAGAGATAGAACTAAAATATCCTTAGAAGTAAACATAGTATTAAAACTTCATGACTTTGAGTTAGACAAAATTTTCTGACATATGACACCAAAAGTATAAATGAAAAGAGAATAAATAGATAAATGGAACTTAGTCAAGTTTAAAAACCTTTTGCTTCAAGGACACCATCAAGCACATGAAAAGACAATCCACAGGAGAAAATATTTGCAAATCATAT
The DNA here is from genome assembly GCA_030015415.1 of Cynopterus sphinx. Taxonomy (NCBI): domain Eukaryota; kingdom Metazoa; phylum Chordata; class Mammalia; order Chiroptera; family Pteropodidae; genus Cynopterus; species Cynopterus sphinx. The sequence goes on along the minus strand of CM057385.1, from coordinate 116,292,609 downwards.
TTCTGATAATGGACTTGTATTTAGAATATAAAAGAGCTATGAAACCTCAACAGTAATAAGACAAATAACATAATTTTAAAGTAGGCAAAAGAGCTAAATAGACATTTATTTCCAAAGAAGATATATAAATGACCAATAATCTTAATAAAAGATGGTCAACATCATCAGCCATGAGGAAAATGCAAATCAAACCACAGTGATATACCATTTCACACTCACTGAATGGTTAAAATTTAAAAAGGTAATAACAAGTTTGGTAACAATGTGGAAAAAAATCAGACCCTTATATATGGCTGGTGGGAATATTAAATGGTGCAAGTGTTTTGGAAATCAATTTGGCCATTTCTCAAACTGTTAAGCATAGAGATACTAGATGACCCAGAAGTTGTGCTCTTAGTAATATACCCCCCCAAAAAAATGAAAACATATCCCATTCAAAAACTTGTACACAGATATTTATAATAGTATTATTTATAATAGCCCCAAATTAAAGAAAAAATACAAATATTTATAAACATGTAAATGTATAATCAAAATGTGATAGATCTATGTAATGGAATATTATTAAACCATAAAAAGAAATGATGTTCTTGTATATGTTACGTGAAAGGACCTTGAAAATATTATCCCACGTGAAAGAAGTCAGTCTCCAAAGACCACACTGAATGATTTCACTTACATAAAATGTCCAGAATAGCCAAAAAAAAAAAAAAGTAAAAAAGTATATTAGTGGTTGCTAGGGAATGGGTTGGGAAAGGGAATTAGGGGTGATTGCTATAGGATATGGATTTCCTTAAAGTGATGTAAATGCTCTGGAATTAGATAGTGGTTAGTGTTTCACAACTCTGTAAATATACCAAAAACCACAGAATTGTACATTTTGAAAAAGGTGAATTTTATGGTGTGGGAATATTAGCTCAATAGAACTATTATAGATAAAAAAGAGAGAGAGAGAGAAAATCAAAGGACATGGCAACAGACGTGTCATATGTGGTGAATAAACGTATTTATATAAGAAATAAAAAATATCTATGGGGTTTAGCAACAATGAGGTCTTTGATGAGCTCAGCTAAAGATAGTGGAGAAGTGGCACAAGTTTGATCCATCAACTAATATTTATAAATTGCATATTACACACTGGCATGTGCCATTGAGTTAAGAATGAAGAAAGCCAGATGGCAATGGGTAGAATTGAAAATAGAGGATGAGAAAGGGAAGACTGAGAATATAGACAGTCCTTAAAAAAATTTGGCTACAAAGGGCAGAAAACAAATAGCTTGGTAACAGCAAGGAGATAGATTTAGGTTTGACTGAAATTGGTTAATCTGGAATAAACTTCAATATCTTAACATGGGTAAACTAGATATTATTTCGTGCTGATGGGAACGATTCATGGGAAAAGGGAGCGGTTGATGATACAAAATAGGGAGGGGATAGACTGAAAAAAACAGTTCTGGAGAAGTTCACCAGAGCACTGACAAAAGAATTCTCCTCAGATAGAAAGGAAGGGACATAAGCAATTGTGTGTGTGTGTGTGTGTGTGTGCGTAATAGGAGGAACAGAGGAAGGGTGGATGAAAATGCAGCTTATCTTGAAGACTTGTAGGAGAACACTGAAAGAATTTCCCTGTGCTGGCTTCTATTGTAAGGCAGAGTTTATATGTGGAGAGCCAAAAAGAATTAGTGGAGCTTCTAGACTTAAGTGGAAGTGATGAAATAGTTGCAAAGGAGGAAGCCTGAGTGTGGTAGTGTGTGTGGAAAACATGAAAGATTGCTCTCAGAGTTCAAGGCTCAAGTGAGGTTTGGGACTATCAATTTGTTGTGGCTTTAATCTAGATTTGGGGCAATGTTTATTCTCTCAGTGTTCAGTAGCAGATGGCAACATCAATGAGGCAGATCTTTGCATTTATCCAGGACAGTTTTCCCAAAGAGGGTTTCCCACATTTCCCAATGAATGTTCCATGATGAAGGAAAATATCTTATTGATAAAGGAATCCTTTAAAGTGGGCAACATGAATCTAAGCTATGGAAAGGTATTTCCATAGCTTAAAGTCTGGGCATAACTGATAGAGAGAAATTAGGGGGGTCAAAGAATTGGAGATGTTTCCTTCCCCTTTCCCTCTCCACAGCTTCTCACTAGCCTTCCATTTGTTCTTAAAGAGATGCTTGTTTAAAATTGCATTTCTGCCTAGTTGGTTATGTTCTTGATGGCTGAGTTCAGTTCTTAAAGAACAACTCACTGGTGCTTGGATAAGAGTTAGGCTTGTTTGGAAACTACATAGTCATCAACTCATGTTTCAGCTGTAACAGCGATTCTTATTTGATCTTCACAACAATCCTGTTCCACAAGCGAAACAAAGAGAAGAATCGACTTTAATGCCATTGAGGGAAATTCAAAGGAAGTTCCAAGAGGTTTAGGGATAATTCTAAACTATGAAGTACAAGATTAGCACCCAGACCTGCCTTGTTAAACTTTTCTCCATGTCTTGCTGACAGATCATTTAATTTATAAATGAGAACACATACCTTTGATTCAGCAAAGAGAGTCCTCCTTAATTAGAGGGGTGACACTAATCACAGAAGACACTTTAAAAATCATAATCTACCACACATTAAAATGTAATTATTACTCTATAAATGTAGTCCACTTTCTGGTTCACCTTTCTAATATATTAATTCATTGCCCCCATACTCTCACAAGCATTTTCTATAAATTAGGACCCATATATGAACTAGGAAACATTATACACAATATGAGAAAGGCCAGTGGTTTCAAGGGACTTAAAATCCAACTTGGAATGTAAAACATATCTGTATATATGCTTATTTGAGTATGTAACATATGTTATGTTGGAAAGAGTTTATTAACTTATTAATTAACTTCCATGTAATGACACAGTTTTTCCAGCAAATTTATTTGAACATCCATTTCCTCTGGTAATTTAAAAGTCAACATTTTTTAAACCATTATTATATTGGCCCAACATTTAGATAAAACTTTCTAGTCAAACTTAATGCCAGTGTCTAAGAAATGTTTGCTGAATTTAATTAAAATGATGAACCCAAACAAGTACTAAATCTTCATACAAATGCGTATCTTCACTGGCTTTATGTATCTAATAATTTTCTAGTGTTAAGACACAAAAATTCTCATAACTTAATAACTTTGTGACTGTAAGCAAGTTGTCTCATGAGACTCCTGGATGTGTTTTCTCACTCGTTAAGCGGGGACAACACATTTTGCTCTTCTTACCTTATAGGGATGTTCTGGGGATCAACTAAGATAAGTGAAAACTTTCAAATCCTGGTAAATGTACAACAGATGTAAGAAGTTATGGAGAGTGTCATTTACTCAGAAAGAGACACAGCATAAAATAATATTCTGCAGATTCATAGGCCAGCTATGACCTTTCAAAAACTGTTATTTTATAGGTAAAACCAAAAAATATTCAAAGGGATGTTGAACATACACTCACACACACATACATCCACACATGGACACACACACCTGTTCTTTTGAAGACTGCCCTGTGCATTGAAGGATGCTGAGCAGCATTCCAGTACCACCCCTATCTAAGTATGACAACCAAAAATGCCTCTGAATCAAGGTCTATTTTATTCTGATCTCTCCTCTCTTGCCTCTCACATTTTCTTCTCTCTCTCTAAAGCTGACATCTAGAAATTTCCATTATCTTAAGGGAATAGGCAGCTATTAGTTCTCCTTAAATTCCTCTGAGGAAAACAAGAGTCATTATTAGGTTTTTTATTTAACTCAACTCACATTCAATTAATATTTATTGAGGGTCTTTAGTGGACTTGAAACTGCACAGTACCCTTAATGAGGTAAAGTCTGAAAATTTTAATCTTCCCTACTATAAGAAACTTTGAAGTTTTTTTTTCCTCCTTGCTTTTGAGAAATTCTCATCACCTCAGTGCACATCAAAGCACATTCAAGGGCAAAAGGGCTTCTTTTCTGTTATCTAAAATACCCATGGTATTTTATGGTGGGGCTATTGGTGCACTATGAATCCATCTTGCTCTAATACTTTTAGACAGATGTGTGGCATGCTTGGAGCACATCTGCTGAGCGTCCTACTACAGTCAGGCAGCATGGCTTGTGTCTTTAGAAAGCAAGAGTCTGATAAGGACTGTGGGAATATGAGTGACTTAAATGAGAGCTGCAATTCCCTCTTTGCTAGCCATTTCTATATTTCAAATTTCTAAGAACCTATGAGGCAAAGGGAAACAATTGTACTGAATTTTGATTTCCATGCTTTCTAACCCCAAACTTCTCTCCTCTGTCCATTTATTTATTACTTCATTTATTCAACAAATAAAATGGACCTAGGGGACAGGACATACAACAATGAGTATAAGGCACAACCCTTGCTCTTATGGAGCAGATGACGTAGTGAATGAAGAAATAAAAATAAGGATACAGGAGAGAAAGCGTGACAAGGGTCTGTGCAGCTTTCAGTGGAACCTCATAGGGAAAGCACCTAACCTATGGGGAGAGTCAGAGGAGTCATCCTGGAGAGGTGACATCTGTGACAGCTCACATACAGGGGAAGGATAGAGGAAAATTTATGCAGGGTAGGGATGTATTGGGGATGGGGCACGGTGAGGATGAAAGACCAGCTTAGGCTAAGTTACATAGTCGAGGAAAAATTATGCCACTCCATATAAGAAGCATCAGAAACTTATTCTGAGTAGAGAATAAAGTGAACTAAAGAAAAAAGTGGCAAGAGGTGAAATGAAGGGGAACATCGGACTGGAATTCGAAATATGTGTCATACATGTTAAAGGGGACATGCCATTGAAGAGTCTGGGTAAGAGTTAGATCTGGTGCCAGTGCTGGTTTTGAAAAATATCCTGCATGCTTCATTGTGGAAGATAGATGGGTAAAAGGCAGCATCAATGTCCAGTTTAGATGAGAGACAAAAAATACCTTGGACAAAGGCAACATTGGAAAGAAGGAGAGAAAAAGTCAGATATAAAAGCATTTCTTTTGAGAAAAAGAGCCATTTTTTTTTAAGATAAGGAAACTGAGGCCAATGAAGAAAAAGTGACCTGTTTTACATGAACATCACAGGAAGTTTTGAAGAAGACAAGGATTCAGTCTCATCTTGGCCACTTACTAGTTGTTTGATGTTGATGAGTTACTGCAACTCTGAAATTCCTCATGGGTAAAATTAGGATAATAATGTAACTTCTTCATACTGTTGTTTCCAGGATTCAGTGGATGGTATAGAAAGCGCTTAGACCAGTACCTGGCACATATTAACTCGCCAATAAACACTCCTACTAAAATCATTGTATCTTTTCCTTCTCTTACCCTAACTTGGCCTTCACCATGAGTGGTGGTTGTTTATTTACATTCTGCAGTAAAGAAAATTGGGAACAGAGATTGATTAGATTCTCTGATTTCTTAGAGTTGAGCATTTATGTATAATCGTTGGGCTATTTTGAATACAGTGTGTGTTTCTTCCACTCCCACTCCTCCCACCCCCACACCCCACAGTGAGAACTTCTTGACCCAGGGCAGGGCTTTCCCTGGAATTTTGGGGAAGTTTTTGTTTATACACAGATGAAGCCAGAATTTGGTGTTGCCCCATATGGTTTGTCTGGGCAAGACCGAGGACACATCTTGATTTCTTTGAAGCTGATTTTGGTTTTGGCTAAAGACAGAGTGAAGATAGTACCCATGAGGACATGAGTGGTGTCATGTCATCCAGAAGATGTGTGAATCACTCCTCTGGGGGATGTTCTGGGATAAAATGAAATCATGTAGAAGTAAGGTGGGCACAGAAGGTAGGCTCTTTCTCATCATGCTATGTCTCTTAGCCCCCAAAGCATAACAAGGTTTCTTTAAGGATCCTCCATGAATTTCTTCTTAGAACACTCTGAGATGGAAGACAATGGATTATAGCAGTTGTCCCCAAGCTTTTTGGCACCAGGGACCGGAGCTCAAATGAGAATCTAATGCCTGATATTCTGAGGTGGGGCTGAGGTGGTGATGCTAGCTAGCACTGGGGAGCGGCTGCAAATACAGATGAAGATCTGCTTGCTGGCCTGCCACTCACCTCCTGCTGTGTGGCCTGGCTCCTAACAGACCAGAGGGTAAGAGACCCCTGGATTATAGCATGATAGCTCTTGGAATACCCTAATAGATCACATCATTCAATGGCCTTCCTCTATTTTTGGATGTGGAAACTGAGGTCCTAAGAAGACCAGCTTAGGCTAAGTTACAAGCCATCACATAGATTTTATTATTTTTTTTTTAAACTGCTTCCTTGTTGAATAAAAACTATTAATTATACCTGCTATGCACCAGCTTCCCACAGCAGTTTACCTGACTCTCTTGTGGTGTATGTCTTTCCTACCATTAGCCTGAAAACCCATGGAAGAAGTTTCATTCTTTTTTACCATGAAACACAGCCCCAAACCCAGAACTTCGTACCTGGCAAACTCTCAGTAATCAGTTATTGATAATTAATAATGGGAAGATGCCCCCTAACGACACCTAGAGCACCACGTTAACCAGCACAAACCTTGTAAACTTTGTTGGGATTTTAGGGAGTCACCCAGATCCTGAAGTTGTATAACCAAGGTATACAGTGGAGCTGGGTGATAGAGAGCAAAACATCGACCTTATTACTGAAAGAGCTGTCTGAGAATGTGTCGTGGAAATCTTCCAGGATTACGCAGAGGTATACACCCGGTCACAGCAGCCCTGGATGTTCCCAGGCCTCTCAGGCACTCCTGGGGGCTTTTACTGCTTAGTTTATTACATAACAGAGGGCAAACCAGAGCACAGGTTCACAGAAGACAAGGGGCATCCTGAAGAGAAAAAGGATGGTGCTGAGCTAGTAAATGAGGGATGGACAGGACCCAGAAGTGTTTGTTTATGGGTGTCCCTCTACTTGGACACACACCACATCTCCCCCCACAACAGTGTTTCCAACAGCCACAGGAAAGAGGTGTAGTTAATTTCACCTTTTCACAAATGAGCAAGCTGAGACTCAGGGAGTAAGGGACTTGCTCTAAGTCACGTCATCAGTAAATAGCCAGACCCAGATGTGAAACCAGGAGTGTCAGCAGGTCCCAAGGTCTAAACAATACGTTGTATTACATCACTGCCTCTTTCTCAAAGGTGGTCATTCCAATTCCCTATGTCAGTTAAAAGAGAATTCTTTAAAAGGATGATGATTTATTAACTCACAAGCTTTATCTCAGGGGTCATTTTGCTGGCATTTGAATGGAGATTGATGAAGGAAGAGTATTTGGCAGGGTTCTGATTTTTGAAGTACAAGAGGACTTCCCTTTACAGCTAAGGAGGAATAGAGAATGTGAATTGGAAGGACAAGGGGATTGGTTGACAGCACTCCCCTGGAGAGGGTGTACCCTTATTATGCATCACAGAACCAGATGATCTGGGGTGAAAACACCTTCATTTCAAAGTTTTCTCCCACTGGCCACCAACTCATCTTAAAAATAAAACTGCTGCTTTGTTCAGAAGAAATAAGTAGAAATCACTATCATTTTTGATCGCTTAAGGGTCAGAAATTAAACTAAACTGATCTGCCCGACACTTACTATACTTTCCTGAAAATATCCTCTGCCCATCAGAGAGCAGGAACATAAGAACCTCTGCTCTCCACTCATGTCAACCAGCGTTATATCTGACAGGGAAAAACATAATACAATTTTAGCCAGAAGGGGCTGAGCATATGGCATCTTACCTCAAGAGGCTCATGGGACACTAGGAAATTCATTTTACCTTTTGGAGTCTCTTTTTCTCTCGTTCATAAAATCAGTTGATTTCTGCTTTACCCACTCACATCGGAAACCATGTTTACAAAATAGCAGGTTAAATTCTAGAGCAGAGTAGCAGTGAAAGCATAGTCCTTGGAGGTGAATAGACTTGATTTTAAATTCTTGGCCATACCACTTACTGACCTTGGGTGGTCACTCAGCTTGTTGGAACCTCAGATTCCTCATATAAAAAAAATAAATAATAATACTTGCCCTCTCACTTCTTCTAGCTGATGCTTAAAAACAATGTAAATAAAGCATTTTACACAGTGCTTGACACATAATAAATGCTTGCTAAATGGTGACTGATTTCATTATTATGGTAATATTAGACACTATTATTATCATCTGGTTCCTAGTAAATATGCATTCATGGATTAATGTAAACAGAGAGACTTTAAGAGAAGAAGCCTCATAAAACTCAGTTTTCAAAAGCATTTTAGAGATATTGAAGAGGACACCTCCCATCATATTGTATGTTACTCCTTTAATGAGAACCCAGGAAAGAAACTGATTTCAGCTTAAAACCAGCAAATAACTGTTTTCCCTTGAGAAGTAGCATTTGAATCTTGTGATTGCATTTCCCTCTTTGTTTTCAATGTTAGGAAGCTCATATTTAAAGTAGGACAATAAATTAACACTTCATAAATACCCTTTTATTCAAGGGCTCATTATACCAATGAGAACACTGTGGCCCAAAATGATTTGTTTTATATATTTGACACAGGTGACCTTTTCCTCATATTTGGAACTCTTTTGTTCTTGACAAACTACTCTTCTGAAAATGTTTTCTTCTGTTTTTATTTTATTTAGTTTTTACTCTGGTGCCTCTTATATTTCACATCTTTAATGTGCTTTACCTACATCATCATATTTAATTCTCCAAGATATGCTCTGAAACGTATTTTACTATTACTTTCACTTTACAGAGAAGGAAACTGAGGCTTTGAATGATTTTCACCTACCTGATATACTAGTCTTTCACTTAGTTCCTTCACTACCCCCTTCTTCTGAATAATGATAAATTTATGTGACATGAAAAAGAATGGCACCACACAGTATCACATTAATCTCTATGGATCACTTGAATGCTAAAGTATTACCTCCAGATGACTACTAGATATTCTACAGAGACTCTAAATTCAATATGTTGAGAACCAAACTTAGTATTCCTCATCTGGAAATCATTTTTTTTTTCCTGTAGACTCACTCTTAGAATGAAACAATTAATACAATAGAAATTTTTTTTTTTTGAGCATTTCTAGTGTTCTTGGCACAGTGCTGTTTCCAATGCACTATCTCATTTAATCCTCACAATAATTATATAAGGTAAATTGACCATTTTCTATAGCTGAGAAATATGTCATTTTCCTGAGGCTACTCATGAAGTACCATCTGTAACCGGACTGATCCTAAAGAAAAGGTATTGAAACAATAGCCTTTCTCCAACTCACATGGGTTGGAAAAGTTTAAGTGTTCCTTCTTTCTTAGTTACATACAATCAGTCACCCAGACCTGTAATTCATAAACCAAGGTTTCTCAAACTTAGCTACACAATAGAATCACTTGAGGAACTTTATGAACTATTGCTACCTTGCTCTGCCCCCAGAAGTTCAGATTCAATTGAGCTGTGTCCTGTTTATCAGAATTGTTTAAAGCTCCTTAGGTAGTTTAATAAACAGCCACATTTGAGGAAAATTGACTTTAACACTCTAAGTATGTATACCTACATCATCATCTATCATACCACATCCCCTTCCCCAGCATTGGTTTCATTGTCTCTTCCAATCCTGGATTTTTTTTTTAATCCCTTGCCATCCACCCTTCATGGTGAGAGTCAGAGTGATCTCAACAGATCTGACTAGTCTGCTTCCCAGACTAAATCTGGTCATTGCTTCCTTTTGTCCTTGGAATAAATTTCTGGATCCACCTTCCTCTTCTAATTGTGCCTGCTGAGCCCTTTCCCTTGCACAGGTCCCACACTGCCATGACTTCATGTTTTAGTCCTGCTGCAGCCTTGGCTGGAATACAAAGGCTCCCCCATCTTGTAGATACCAGGGCAGTGGATCTGATAACTGAGATTGCTATAAAATGAGTAATGGGCGGGAAGCAGAGTGTTTACAGTGTGGAGACACAAGATAAAGAAGGGGCAAATCAAGTGCTGGGTGGGATGGAGTGGGATGCATGAGATTTCATCACATTACTCAGAATGGCGTGCAATTTAAAACTTATGAATTGTTTATTTCTGGAATTATTCATTTAATCTTTTTGGACTGTAATAGAGGTCCAATAGAGGGGACTGCTGTAATAGAGTTATTGTGAGAATTAAATTAGAATAGTTATTGAAAAAAATTTTAAAAAACATAATAAAAGGGTTTTTTTAAAGACAGCTTCCTTTGATTTTTATTTCATTTAAATCAAGTGGGATAGCTCTGTCCCCATGAGAGATCTCTAAATTTTATCCCATAGTTGGGAACCCAAGAGAAAAAGAACAGGCTCTGGGATTTCCATACCAATTGCTGTAGTTATCATGAGAAAGTAAGTAAGCCTTTTTATACTATAGTTTTCGAATCTATAAAATAAAAACAATAATAATGCTTTAAAAGGTTGAAAGGAGGATTTAATGGTGTCTGGGTGATGGTCATAAGTATTATGGAGAAAAATAAAAAAAAGGGGTGGGGGAGAAAAAATCCTGGGGTCAGATTGCAATTTTAAGTAGAATGGTCAGCTACATTCTCCCTGAGAAAGTCACATTTACATGAAGATATGAAGGAGGTGGAGAATTCAGCCATGTGGACATCTAGGGGACAGAATTCCAGCCAGGGGGAACAACAAGGAGGCCAGTGGGGCCAGAGCAGAGTGAATGGGAATGGAGTGAGTGATGAGTTTAGGGAGGAAACATGAGGCCAGATGGATTAGAACTCTGTCAGTTATCTTAAGGATTTTGGATTTCATTCTTAGTGAGATGAGAAACCTTTGGAGCAAACTAGCTGGTCTACCAGGATCATTCTTGCCACTGAGTTGAGACCAAGCATATAGAACAAACGCAAATCAAGAGAGACCACATAGTAACCTGGGTGAGAGTAGAGGCTTGTACCAGACAGATAATCACAGAGATGGCAAAGACTAGCTGGGTCCAGGATATATTTTTAAGATAACTCAAACCAGATGTCCTGTCAGACGGAGTGTGGAGTATAAGCAAAAAAGATTTTTTTTTTTCTTTTTTGCTAATCAGTGGGAAAGGTGGAGCTGCCATGAACTAAGACTAGGAGTCCATCACAAGAGTGTATTTGGTGGGAAGATGATTGGGGGTTTAATTTCGAACATACAAATTTGAGACATCCAAGAACAGATATCAAATACACTGTTGTATACACCAACCAGAAGTTCAGAGAAATGGTCCAGAATGGAGGGCAAAAAGAGCTGTGAGTGAGCAGATGTTATTTGAAGCAATGATAGGGAATGAGATTACCAGGGAGTGGATGAGAAACAAGGTGTTCTAAAAATAGAGTCCTAAAATAATCCAATATCAAGACATCAGGTTGATGAGCAGAGGCCAGCTAAGAGACTGAGAAAAATCTGGCAGTGAGGAGCTGGCAAAACCAGGAGAGAGTGTATGATGTCTTAGAAGCCAAGTAAAGAGTTTGAAAGAGAAGGAAGTGATGAACAGTATTTATGTTGCTAACAGATTAACAATAATGAGGACTAAGAACTGACTATTGGGGTTAGCTATGTTGTTATAATGATAACCTTGATAAGAACAATTTTTGGTGGAGATGTGGAGGTGAAAGCTTGATTGGAGGTGATAAAGGAAAATTAGGTGAAGTGTCTATTCACCAACTCTGAGGCATTGTACAAATTATAGAACTTCACATCCTTTATCCATCTCTTTCTACTGCCCTTCCTTCCCTCTTTTTGTCCTTCCCTGATCTGTAAAGTAGAATAATAATATCTATTTCATGAGGATTATATAAAGTCATGTATGTAAATTATGGTGAGATGTGGCATGGCCTCAATAAAAGTCCTTTCATACGTTTTGCTTCCTCAGTGATTGGTATAAGAGTTTCATAAGTCCTATTACATGCCCACTGTTGGGGATTAATTAGGTCCATAATTCTTCTTTTGTCCCAAGAATCTGGTTATTTGTTTATATCTAATAAGAATGCATTTTTGTTACAGGTGAGACTGGAATGCTGGAGGCCACTGCTGGCTTTTCAGGAAAGAAGGCTTTTGGCTCAGAACTCCATAGTGTGTCTGACTGTAAATAAAAATTGCAATGGCTTCTGCTTGAAAGTGGGGATAAAAGGAGTGAGAATAAGTGCACTCTGTCCAGGGCGGCCTATGTGGAAATGATTTCCGGAGCAGAGTGCCAAAGTGCTTTTGTAAATGACTCAGGCTCACCCTTTTCCCTATCTCCTGCCCTGTATATGCAACATTTATAAAAATAAACATTTGCAGGAGGCATTTGGGAGGAGGCCAAGGTAGAGCACCCAGCAAAGGAAACAGATACACCAGAGAACTTAGAACTCCCAAGAAGAATGTTAGTTTTCAGAGGAGGGAACAGAAAGACCAGTGGGTGTTAGGGGGCCTGGTGGGAGGAAAGAAATGTGTGCATTTCAGAGCTTCGACTGTCTTCTCTTAGCTTCCCCTCTCATTCACTATCTTGTCCCTCACCCTCTTTCCCCACTACAATGCATGATATTTGAGGGCAGGACCGCTTGATACTCATTTTTTGGATTTGGATTATTTATCCAGAATGACACATATATCATGCACCCAACTTGGTGTGAGGAACTCTGCTGCCACAGCCACATCTATCAGGCATTAGATGGTCTCTAACTAAATAAGCATTCCTTCACCCTTACGACTTAGTACTGATGTGCTCCACTCAGATTAGCAGAAATGTTACCTCCTTACAGAAGCATCTCTGAACCCCTTCCTTGGACTGAATGAAGCTGTTTCTCCTGCTTGCTTCATCTCTCTTCAGATTCCTCTCATTTACAGTTCTGAAACAGAAGGGCTTTTTTTGCTCCCCGTAGGTCCCACTACCTGGAACAGTGTCTAGAATATGGTAGGTATGCAATTACTATGAACAAATGGTGAGTACCCGTTTCATGGTTATTTTAGCCAATTACTTTGTCTGTCTCCATTGTTAGACTGTGATTTCTTTGATGGAAGAGATGGCTCCAATCTCTTCTTGATATCTCCATTTTCTAGCACTTAGAAGGTGCTCAGTAAATGTTAATGAGATCAATGTTTAACCAAACCTCTCTCATGTTTTACAAGTCTGTCAAATTATTCTCCTCTATTAACTAACAATAAGTAATTTAAATAAATATGTGTTACTTAAAATATGAAATAGAGCAGAGAATAGCAGTATAAAAGACTAATGTAAAATAAGGGAGGTATAATCGTCATGTTCATCACTGTCAGCAATAAATGTTTGCTGTAATATTCCCCAATTTGAAATTATTTCCTGAGTATTTACTATGTGTTTTTGCAGTCAAAGAAGTCAAAGGTTATTGGCAAGATAAGGATATTAATAGAGGCTGTGGAAGAACATAGTGTAACCCAGACAGAAATCATCAAAGAAAAACTTCTAGAGGAAAGACCAGTAAAATTAAAGAGTGAGTTAGAATAAATCATTTATTAAAATGATGAGAAGTCTGGGTTTAGGCAAAAGGTAGAGAATGAGAAAAGGTGGGTAGGAAAAAGATTGCCCAGGCAGAGGGAACAGCAATTACCACAGCATATTAGTAACAGAGTAAAAAGACATTCAGGCAAACAACAGAAGTTAAAAATGGCCAAAAAACTAGATTGCCGGAGGGCAGGAGCATGAGGAGGAGAGAGGACAGGGTTTTGGAAATCATCCAAGTAGAGTCCTATTGTTTATGAGCAGTTTAGACTTCCTTTTCTCAACACCAAGTCCTGTATTTTCTCACCTTTGATCTTCATAAACACACAGAAACATGAATAAGATTAGTTCACTAGAAATACTAGGGAAGTGATGTCCTGAAAACCTGTCAGACGAAGATCTCTGGTTGCTAGAACTAGACCTGAATCCCAAATCTCCACATTCTCTAATTCAAATCACTTCACTGGGAATGAAAATTAGATAACATCTCTTGTACCAGTTACCATTAACTAATAGAGGGCATCTGGAGTCAGTATTTGTACAATTCTGAGGTTCCATCTGCCTCTATAGAAGAGAGAACCAGGATGAATTCATGCTGTCAGCTTTGGGCGGGTAAAGGGAGAACATAGCCCCACCTGCCACGTATCAGGCATTTCCTGCATTGTAACTTCCTCAGTTATGCCACACAGTCTTCTTGGTGGATTCTTTCTAAATGATCATGATTCTTCATGTACCTCTTTTCCTTGTTTGTGCATTTTCTCACTATGACACACACCAGAGATTTTCCTAGAAATCCAGAAAACTCTTAGCATGGGCCAGTTAGACTGATGATTGTGAAATTCTCTCCAGTTCATAACTGGTTCATTTGAGTGAGATAAACCAGAAGAATCTCTTGTGATTGCTTTCTCCTTCCTTACAATTCCCTGATTTGTGAACTAACGGGAAATTAAGGCAACCTAATAACAGATATCTCAACACTTTTTTATCACCTTGAGATGATTGCTTGTTCATTGCCATAGGACACATTTTAATTGATAAAACCTTAAATAATGAAAATCTAAGGTGCCAAACCACCCACAGTAGAATATTTGTACTTCCATGTAGGTACTTATGACATATTTTCTTGTCATTTTGATAGTACATTTCACTTAGTAGGTGATTCAGTAAATGTTTATTGAATAAATAAAGGGATGAATTAACTGATGAAATAATAAATAAATGGAAGCAGAAATTAATGACTCTTCCTTAATTCTAATTAAGCTTTTGGAAGAGAGGAATCATACATTTTTTCATCTTTATGCTGCCACGGAGTCAATCATAGTATTTGACATATAATGGTTTCTCAGTAAATGTAGAGTGGACTAATTGGAATATTATCTCTCCTAGTAGAGTATATGTCTCTACATAATATGGAGTATATTCAATAAATAAAGAATATACTGAATATATATATTCTATATTTTGTAATATATATACAGAGCCTACCACAGTACCTGGTACTCAGTAAGAGTAGCTGAAGCAATATATATATTTTATATCATCTTCACGATTAAAATTTTTCCCAAGTGGCTCATAGACCATTTGTATCGGAATATAAAAATTAAGTAGTGATAACTCCCAGGTCTCATTTCAAGACAATCATGAGCATTTTTTAACAGGTTCTATGGATAGTTCTGATGCATATAAGTTAGAGAACCACCTTCCAAACTGGGAGTTACTTGAGGGCAGAAACTAAGTTTATGCATCTTTTATTCTCTTGAGTGTAATGCAGCCTAATAGCCAGTATATAATGAATCGTCCTCATTGAAGAGGAGACTTTTCAGTGGAAGTTTTATGCATCTTTGCTTCCCTCAAGTATAATGAGCAAAATGCTCAGCACATAGTGGGCCTTACTTATCAAATGAAGGAGCTTTTAGGGGCTGTTTTTTTATTGGCTGTGATGACAGTAAAACTTATCTGAAACAGATGATCTTACAAGAGAGAAATTGTATATCATTTATTTTATCCAACAAGATTTTAGAAGTTAAGAGAGAGTGCCTCAGACTTTGTGAAACTATGGGCTCCCAGTATTCTCTACTGTTTGAGACCAGATTTAAGAAGCATGCTTCTGGTATTGTTATTGGAAATCTCTTAACTCAACAATACTACCTAATTAATTGCCTCTGAAGCAGACTACAGGACAGAAATTTACATAAGTTGATTAGGAAGTGCTTTTGGGAGATATATCTGTGGAGGAGTGAGGGTGCTAGAGTTGGGCAGGAGGAGACATTTCCGTTGTGCATGCAGTCACAACAGAGGCCTCAGATGATTCCACTGGGAGCTCTGGAGCTGGAATGGCCCTACGAGTCATTCCACATTAGGCAAAGGGGACAAGCTTTTAAACTCCATGTTGAAGAGTCATTGGAAATGAGCTGATCCTGTGACCTTGGCTAAAAAGTGTCCCTATCGTGGAGGACAGGTGGTAGCTAGAGAGCTGAAAGTGACCAGCAATCTCAAAATCTGGGCAAATGAATCCCTTAGTCCTGAAGGAGAGTATTTGCCTGGCACATCAGAGTCCAACTCACAAATTACCTATACCCATCATCTCTACTGACTTTATGGTTTGAAGATGGTGCAGTGTGCTGTAGTTAACCATGGGCTCTGGGGTCAGGAAAAGCAAATCTGAATCAAGACTCTTCTTTTTACTCATTATATAATCTGCACAAGTCACTTTTTTTTTGAACTTCAGGTTTTCCTTTGGAAAGTGGTGATTGACAGTGCCTGGCTCCCAGGAAATAATATATGCAAAGTACCTCTGCCTCCTCACCCTTTCCCCTTAAAGGTCATTTATGTCAGTATAATATTTATCCATTCATTATGTTTTGGTTGGTTTGACTAATTATATTATCTATAAACAAAAATGACTTGGGAGTGGATACAGCTATAGCCCCTGAGCTTGTTCTCAAAAAGATACATTTTAAAGCAATATATTGAGAGGTTTTACAAACATAGTGAAGCGTAATTGAAGGAAGCAATGTGAAATGAACAATCATTTCTTTAACAAATATTTGAGTGCCTATACCCTGTACTAAACTGTTCCATGTGCTTGAAATTTATGGGTGAACAAAGTAGATGGTACTTTTTATTTCTGAGTACATCTTCTAAAAAGTACTTATGTATTTTAACAATTTAAATAAATAAATACATACATCCATAAATTAGAAAGTTATAAGTGCTATAGAATAAAACTGGGTAGTTTTGAAGCAGGGTGCAAGTTGCATTTGAAAATAAGATAGTCAGAGTTAGCTTCATTCAGAAAATAAAAAATGACTTTTGAATGAGAGCTGAAAAAGGTGTAGGAGCCAGCTTAGAAGTAAAGAATTTTAAGCCAAGATAACAGTTAGTGTAAAGGTCTTGAGGCAGAAACATGCCAGTCATATTTGAGGTGCAGCAAGGAATCAGACTATGAGACACTGACTGTTAAGCCTCTGTACCAACCCACAATATATGGCCTCCCATTCTCAAGCCCTTGTCTGAGACTGCATGGATGGAGTAGTTTCATGGTTTTTATTATGTCCCCCTTCACTTTCCAACTCTCCATACAGAACAGTGAACTACACATACCGTTATATTTTATTCCAGCTATCCTCTTTTGCTATATAAACCACAATAATGGATTCAGTTTGGGGAAAAAAATCACCAAGATAGAATAAAAAACATACATATACACAAAATCTAAGTTATATGCATGTCCAGAACTGACATCCAAATGAACTTGCACAAGAAAGCCCAGTTCTTCATTTTGATTCAGCCTATTGGTAGAAGTCACTAAGAGAAACTGAACTCTTATATTTCCACAATTTGCATGTTTCACTCTCAAAGAAAATTTATAAACTGGAAAGGAAAAAAAATAATTTTTGGTGTAAATAATGCCACCTCTCAGATTCCATCTCCTAGGATCTGAATTCCACATGGGTTGAAAATATTGGTAGGTATAGTCACACAAAATGATTCCCATTGTTTAAATTCACACTTGTCGGCCAACTTTAACATCTTGGAAAGATTTAATGATGGATCCCAGAATCTTTTAGAGAAAACTGTGCAAGATTAAAATCTTGGCTTTTCTTGGGATCTCTTTTCTGAATATTCAGGAGGAAGAAAAATTCTAGATGCTTCCTCAATGCCCAGCTGAAACTATAAAATATCAGTCCTTGATAGACATAGCTTTATAATCTAGATCTTGGATGACCGTGGTTTGTTGCATGTGACAACATTCAGTTCCTCTTGAAAGTCATGAATGATGTTGTGATATTTCAGATGAACAACCCGAAGCACTTTTTTTTCTCTCTAATTTTTACCTAGTATCTCTGACAATAATTTTGAATTTGCCACAAAATGATGGTATTTTGGGCCAAGACACTTAAATGTCTTGAAACCTTTCAAACTCTTATTTACAAAAAGAATCTTGTACCTAGAGCATGAAGACAAAGATTGGTTCCTGACTCTGCCACTTATTAACTCTGCTACATTTAAACTTTTTTGTGTTAAAAGCTCTTCATCTGAGTAAGATACCTTATAAAATATGGCTTTGCAGAATAACTATGAAATGACATTGGAATGAAAGAAGTATCAATACCTCTTGCTGGTATCACTGAAGTCTGCTCTCTGCTATAAAATTTGATGACATCTAGAGAAGTCATTTAAATTTCCTTAACTCACACACAAAAAAATCAACGCTACTTACATACATATTTTCTTATTCTGTTAATATAAAGGGTGTTTCTTCTTGGGATAACCTCTCTGAGACCCAAACCTGTGTCCTATAGCTTTGAATCATTATCTTGCTCTTCACTAAGAGAATTAGTTTATGTTAATAATTAAGAATTCAGCCTCCAAGGCCAGGAAGTTTCCAGATTCTTTCACTCACTAGCTTTGTGACCTTAGGCAAATTTCTTATTTCTCTACACCGAAATTCTAAAAATCAGTAGTAATAATATTACTTTCTTAATAAAATTTGATTGGAGTTAATAAAATAATGAGTACACCAGTTTTAGCATAATGTCTGGCATGTAGCAAGTACTTAAACCTGATTATGACTATTACTGTGGCTATTGTTAATATTATTACATAACTATAAATATTATATAAGTATATTTTTAAGTCAGGCATTAAAAATCAGCCAGTCTAGGAAAATCATTCTGTGGGTCATTAAGACTGTAATTTCAATATGACTATGACATTATTAATATATTTTGCTTGCAAAGCATCTTTTTTTAAGAAAGCCATTTCAATGCATTATTCTGATCTGTATTTTAAAATAAGGATGGGGGTAGAGAATGGCAGAGAATTGAACTGTCAGACTTAACTGAGAATCCATTGTAATTAAAGTGCTGGTCTAAGAATAGAATTAAGGTATTTGGACTCAAATCAATATGTACTTAAAAGAGAGAGGACTTTCAAGTGAAAACTAAAAGAATTCTCTGCCAGCAACAATTCTACCACCATGCACACTGCTCCCTCCAACCCTGCTAGAAAAACACATGCATAGAAAGAACCAGAAACCTCTGGATTCAGGCTGCTTTTACTTGTTATTCCCAGTTTATCATGCCTTCATTACAGCCTGATGCTATTCTACAAAGGTTAAAAAAAAAAAAGTCTGAGTTTCATAGTTACTTTGTGACAATACAGAACCTCATGGAAATCACAGTCTGACCTCTGTTTGAATCTCAGTTCAGCCATTTGGTTGTGTGACCTTGAGAAGATTTTTAACATCTTTTAACATCTTTTCCTCCAATCCAATTTTATGATTAAATGATACAACTGAATCTACTGTCTCTTGAATCCTAACCATGTACTAGGCAAAGTGAGAGATACTTGAGAGATACAGAGAAAATTATATATGAAATTTAACCTTGGGAGATACTGTGCAAGTAAGATCTATTGCCCTGAGTAAATAGCAGCACAAGAAAATGCAAGCATTAACTGGTCAGATTCAGAGCAGGATAATTCAGAAACATCGAAATAAAAGTGTTTTCTCAGCCACTGAAATGTATGTGATCACTTTGCTTCCATCTGCCTTAGTTTCCATATCCAACAAGTGGGAGAAATAAAACCTATTCACAGGACAGTTGTGAGGAATAAATGAGATATGTATGTAAATCACACTGTATTGTTTTACCCATAATTATTACTTAATAAGTGATACCTTTTAAAAATTATTGTTGTTGTTGTGGTAGAAGTATGATCATGGTTATCTGTTCTGGAAAGAAGTAGGCAAGAAAAGGTGCATAGGTTTTCTAGATAAGGGAGAAACCTGAGCAAATGTGTTTGAGCTGGAATCCAAGATGTAATGGAGGGAGGGCACTGAATTCTGATGTGAGCTGATAGTGCTTTATAGATGAAAGAATCAGAATGTAAATGTAAAGTCTGGACCCCACCTTCTTCCTCTTCCCCTTTCCCTAACCCCTACACCAGTAAGGGAAAAAACAAAAATAGGAGAAGGTACAGATTTTGATTCACCTCAAGTCAGCCCTTTTCTCCCCATCCATATAGCTAGCATTGTGAGTTAGTCCTCTCTCTGCAGTAGAAGTTCTAGTAACCAGAAAAGGTGGGAGAGAAGAGGGTTCTAAGAAAGCATCCTTGAATATCCCTTGGAAGTTTCCTCCAGTTTCTTTCCTTCTTGGTGTGGGAATTGGCGTGGTAAAGGGTACAGCCTTTCTATTAATCAACAGGGTAGAGTGGAACAGGATGTCAGAATACCAAAACGGAGCTCAGCAAATTTACTCAATTCCTTCCTTTTACATTTTGAGAAACTGAGGCTCAGGAAAGGGGCAACTTGGGTCAAGTCATAGAACTAGAAGACAGTAAAAATGACAGCAGATGAGAACTCAGGGCGTGTGGCTCCAAACTAAATGCTGTTTTCTACATATCATATTTCTGTTCACTTCCATAGAGCATAATAATAGAGCATTACAAAAAAGTAGAACTAAAAAGATGTTTACAAATCCTGGTCTCCTTAATTGATAGATGGGAATTCTGAGCCCCACAGAGAAAAACTGACTTATGTCAACTAGCAGCCAATGGATAGCTAAATCAGAATTAGAATTCAATTCTCTGTACTCAGTGTACTTTTGCATGCCCACTCCCATCCTTGTACAAAAGCCCACGGGCTAGAGCATTGTGGAAGAAGTCTCCTTTCCTCAAGGTTTTCTGTGCATAGACCAGGGGTCAGCCTGGGAAGCCTTAAGCAAACTGCCTGTGTTTGGCTGTGCCCTATGTTGGCTCCATCTGTCTCTCAAGTGGCAATTCCCATGAAATATCTCACAGAAAAAGTAGTGGAAAGGAATGCAGTCTTTTATTAAATCTGTTTTAGGCTTGTTGCCTGCTGTCTTATCTTGGCAAGCTCAACATCTTTCTCAATCTCTTGGCTCTTAAATATAATATACAGGTGCTGAGGTTGGGAGTCCATAGGGCTCCAGAACACTGGCCCCAGGGTCAAGCATCACCCAGGTGCTTTTTTCACCTAGAGCACATATCAGCTGTGTGTGCCTGGCCAGAGCTCCTTGGCCCAGGTAGAAGTGAAAGAACCACAACAAACGGCAGCATCTGGAAATGTGTAGTTAGAATTGGCACAATTGCAGGGGAAATGCAGTGTGATATATTAAATTATTTCTGCAACTGTGGCTGTCTTTAAAAAGAAGAAAAAAGTAATCACACACAATGTCCATATTTCAGTTTTAAAAGGTGTCTCGGTTTTTATCATCAAAGGTAGATCAGAAGGAGCGTCATTTGGTTTATAATTTATTTTCATGTGATTATTTATTCATGATTAGCCAAGTTACAAGAAGAATTTGAAGTAAAGGATTTGTAATTTTTTCTTTTCCAGCTTTTTGGAACTTTTGGTCAGGCGAAAAGTTTTATTAAGTGGCTTATTGTGCTGAAAATTAGGGAAGGGGGGCAAATAAAAGAAAAAGTGTGATTCTTGGCTTCCAGGTCTCAGTGATAAAAAACAAATATATAATAATAATAACTCAAATGTACACAACATTATGGCTTCTCAAAATATTATCATATGCTGTAACCTAATTAAATCTTTTCTGGTGACACTATGAGAAAATAGAATTTTCTTTGTCTTATTCATGATTAAACTGATACTGAGAGAACAAAGGTGGTCTAATCAGGTTCACCTGATTGGTAGCTGGTAGAACCAAACCTGGAATTTCAGAATATTTGAGTTTGAAATCAAATCCTTGATTGACCAGCATGGGCACCAAGAAGGAAGAGAGAAAAGATGAAATAGTTTAGAAAGGCTTTATGAGTCAGATAATATGTGAACTGGGTATAAAAGTTAAGAGTTTAGTTTTGGTGAAATTGAGAAAGACATGGCAATGCAATGGAGAACTACCTTTACCTTCACAAAATGTACTAACCCAGTTTATGTATGTTTCACATCTATGTGGTGCTGAATACCTCCTTAAACTGAGCCACTTGCCTTGCTTCCTGGCCAGGGTCACCCTTCT